>CM060911.1:12635000-15135000 GCA_030737875.1 Allium sativum
ATCTCAAATTTTTTTTTTTTTTTTTTTGAATTTTTCCGTTGGGAAAACCGATTAGAGTCGTAAAACCCCCATAGTGCGCCTAGCGCGGTCCGCGAGCACCACATAAGTGGTTGATCTTAGCGTATGCACATAGTAAGCTCTTAGCATGCCACACACGAATACATACATATATACATATACATACATATATATACATACATACATAGATACATACATATACATACATACATGTATATATATATATATATATATATATATATATATATGTATGTATATATGTATATTTGGTACGTATACATTAGCAATTGATGTTTTATTACGATCAAGTGGCCAAACCTGCTTATTCATTGCCTTGTTAGTTAAATGAATCCTTATATTTGCACAATTCCACTTTTATATGCTTGGATTTTTTGTTTTTTGTTTGAAATTGGGTACTTTATATATAAAATTAGGTAATATCTAGCATACTACATGACAAGTGAGTTCAGCCCCGCAAGACTGGAATCAAATCCGTGATCTTTTGCACCATGTCCAGGTGTCCTAACCAGTTTGGACAAAGTTCTTGCCTTTTATACGGCAAAGTTGTTTCATAACAATTCTGAATTATTTGAATAAATATGGATCTAATGTATAAATCAAGGTTTAATTATCATGTTTTGAACATGTTCGACTATAGTTGTGATTAATGTGACCCATTTTAGATGTGCTAGTTCTTGATTTAGTAGTTTTGTATTGACATCTATGACACACACAAGTACATTTTTTGTTTCTTTGGGTAACAGTATAGTTAGAAACCATCAAGTTCACATTTGCATGGAAGTGCCCGAAACATTAGTCCTATGTAGGAATGCTTGTGTAATTAAGGAATTATTGACCTGAGTGTACAAATCCAAAAGATGGGCAAAAGGGTGTGAGGTTCATGCTTCACGAATTGGTCTTTGTGTCTGATTTCCAAATCAGTAAAGTTCAGATTTGCTTCATATTTCATACTGTAGCTGCACCGCTAAACCCTGTTAACGCATCGTGATAATATCGTTAAAACCTCGTTTAAACTCTATTAAAGTACTCAATGCTCTTTGAAAGCCATGCTTTTCCAACTTAGCGATATTAAATAACGTATCTGTTTAAACCATTTACCGTGAAGCTTGCTAAATATGGTTTATTAGAAACCGCTTTAACAATTTTAATATATAGAAAAATAACCAAATCAACAAAGTTTGGGTATAGACTTAAGTCAATGTCTAAATGCCCAGCATAAATTATTACACTATTTACAGTAGTTAAGTTTGAACAGGATGAATCATGACATAATCGAGTCTTTTTATGTAGCAATAAGTGTTCCTACACAGATGATGTGCGATTGACAATAAATCCATTTTTGAAATGGTTTTTACCTCCAACAAAGGTTTTTGTATCTATGTATTTTTCCGGTATGTTTTTTTGTGCACCCTTACCGCTATAGAACCATTAAATGCTTTATCAACCAAAGATTGTAGTGAGTTAATTTCTATTCAATCTTGTGGCTATTGGAATTTGGTCATAGAAATGAGTGGCAGGTTAGATATGTCCCAGAACTTAAGAACTTATGACTTACGAGTTACGAGTATCTCTCGCTTAAGCCTGTGAATGACAGAATGTTTTTACTAAATCAAACCAACCGTTGGAAATTTTTGTTTACTATAAGAGAGTCAAAATAAAATTGTCTGAAGCCCAAATGAATCCAGTCTCTATTTCTCTTTAGTTACTTCCCCAATTCTCTCCTCATCTCTCAGATCTCCAGATATACTTTCCATCGTCTAGGGGCCGTTTGGTTTCTCTTTTTTGGATGTTTTAAGTTTTCAACGTTAATTACAAAATATGAGAAGAGTGGAGAGACAGCGGAGGGGATGTGATGGAAGACAAAGGGGACTGCGGAGGGGATGGAAGTACGACAGAAGGATGAATTGTTGTTTCTCGTTCTTTCGTTATTTCCCTAAAAACGGAAAAAATATTAAAAACGTTGTTTTTTGTTTTGTATGTTAACTTTGTTTTCTTAATTGGTCGTTTTCAACGATTACGTGTATCAAGCGCACTTTTGTATGAGCGAAAACTAAAAATGGTAAAACAGTTGAAGAACCTATAATTTTTAAATGCATGATTTCACTAATCCCAATCCTCATAGTTTCGATTCTTTCAAATCTCCCCCCAGCCACCCTCCCCCTCCCCCTCCCCCTCCCCCCAAACCTCACACGCACACACATCCCCCACTCAAACATATACGCTGTGTTATTTCTCACTCAGTTCGCTGAAATTTAAAATGATTATTTAGCGTCAGTCAATTTCAAGCTTATTTCTCCTGCTTGGTGCAGAACATTGCTTGCTTTCTCCTGCCTGCATCCTTGCGAGTTTGATTGTTAATGGGGTTTTATGTTCTACTCGCCTTTTGGGTTGGATTTGTTTCTTAATCGGTCACAGATGTTGGAGTTGCGATGCTGAGGAGAAGGGTCGGTATTAGTTTTCTAAAAAAATGTAGGATCTTGACAAGAGGACGTGTTCTGATTTTTAGGACTGAGTTGAAATATGCTGTTGTTGTTTGGAAGTGCTTGGAATTCTACCGAGGGGATTCAGAGTTTCACTAGAAGGTTGGGTACGACTTCCGATTATACTCCTGGAGATTTGGAAACTGGTACCTGTTCTTCTGGTGTTTGCATTTCAAAATACTTGTATTTCTATGCTAATCATGTGACATGTGCATTCATGCAATTAAAGAGTACTTGTTTTGTTAGTCATTTATTATGGTGATAAACATGATGATAATTAATTTGATTTCGGTGTACTTGAAGAAAATAAACATGACGATGCCCAACTTTAATATTAGTACCTGGAGTGACACGATAAGCATTGTGAATGTTGTTTTTCTGCGTAACAAGGAAGCAGTTGATGTTCTTTCTGACATTGTTTCTCAGTTTATCAGGCAACAATGATCAACAGTATGATTCTCTGATTATTATCTTATGATTCCAATGTAAATGAGATAATATTACTTCAATGCCCATTGCTTAGAACAAGACTTGCTATTTTCAAATCATCTGTAGATTTAATAGATACCACACCTAGTTAGATTAAATTGGAAATGATGCTTTAGAATCTTAGTTTACTCACCTCGCTTTTGCTTAAATTACCTTATGAATATCAGAAAGTGAACTAGGAGTTGCTGGTAATTCATTTCCATATTCCGTCTTGTTATTCTTACAAAGTCATCATTGGTAGGTATCGTAGCCGACATTCCCTCACAATTTCATTGGATCACATAGTATAGTTCTCTAGTCATGGTTTTATCACTAATACTCTTGAATAATACCCTTAACCATTGTGAAACATGCTCTAACAATTATGTGCAAAACATTAACTATACTCTGTGCAGGCCCAGCCTGGACCAATGCGGAGTCGAAGGAGTCTAGGGCCCAGAGAGGACTGACTATGTGATTTCTCGGAGGTTCCATTCTAACCAGCTTCTCCACTGGAAGTCTGGAACTGCTGCGGCTAACACCTCCATGAGGTCCTTAACTAGGAAATTGATTCTCGATTCTCAACTACTGCAGCTTTCAAGCAAAGGTTGTGTGCTGCAGACAGTCCCTCACAAACCCTGAACAGCTATTTCTAATTGTATCCTCAAATCGGAAATCCGAAAGTTCTCAGCTCATACTAGTATGAGTAATTGTATTAATCATTGGTCAGTTTGTATGATTGACAGTTTAGTTAGTTATGGCATAATGTAATCATGATCGTTAACCGGTAATGATGGTTGTTAAGTGATGGCGTATTTTATTATATGAATGAAGGTCGTTAATTAACTGGAAGTTTTCTGTTCTAGTTTTGAGGCGAGTGATTGTGAGAATGATGATTGTTAACTGAGTTCTCTTTTTGTTTTTTGTTTTTGTTGTTTGTGTAGTTCAACTCACAACAATGAAATAAAAAGGTGTTTTTTTTAAGTGTAAAATAGTACCGTGATGTGTTAATTTGAGTTGGGAAGCATGGTTATCAAAATCAGAAATGCTACTTCTATCGATTTTGCATAGGTCAAAAATAGCGACAGCTGCAGGTACCGTTGGATGATTTTCCATTCGTGAATTGCGCTAAATTTCTATTGCGTGATTGTAGAATCGGTGAAAATCACCGTAAATATTTCGGTCGTTCTATATGGAGAGAAAACACCGTTGATGTGAAGAAAGCCGTTAGTCAGTTCAATTTCTCAATTTCAAATTTAGCTGGAGAAAAAAGTTCGAAGTGTCAGAGTATTAATATCCATGAGGAGTAATTAAGACGAAAATGTCATGTAGAAATGCATGACCTTGTAAATCACAAAGGCACATCCATGGTGATACAAAGATGAAGAGTGAGGATTGGAAAAGGATGTTGATATCAATTAAAACAAACGTGTAAGCATTGCACAAAATAATATTATTAAAATACTATTTATTATTTTAATGTTAAAATGAAAACTTTGCTATAAGATATATGATAAATTTTGATATGAAATACATAAATCATCAATTAAAATCATTATTATTATTTATGTGTAATTTACGTTTTATAGCTTACACAAACAATATGTATGTGTTTGTATTTGAGAGCTTTTTAAAATCATTTTTGTTAATATGCATATACATCTTGAAATTGATGTATGTTAGTAATTTATTCGACGAGTTAGCAAATATTATTTAATAAAATTTGTTTAAATAAGTTAAATGTAAAATTTCGAAGTTAGCTTAACAGCATATGACAACACAATAAGTGAAAAGAAATTTGTAAAAATAATGGTATAAATTTGTTATGCAATTACTGTTGTTTAAAAAGAATTTTCTGATATAATATATGGTAAATTCTTGATATAAATAAATCATAACTAATTTACAGATTGATTTTGTCATTATTGTTGATATGCATAGTTGATGTTATGTGATTTATATATCTTAATAGTTGTGGAAAACTACAATTTTCTAATATGAATGTATATAGTAAAATTGACGTATATGTTTAAAAACTATTAGAAAAATGAACTAAATACGCTTTGTCAAAAAATGGACTAATTACTCTATAAGATTATCTAAATAATTGGAATTAAAATTTAATGAATATATCAAACATATGCACTACAAAGAACACGCTAAATTGCGACGACAAAGAAGCATTGACGACCGTCGGTAGCCGTCGCTAAAAGCCATTGCAATTTAAGTCGTCGCCCACAGGTAAAACGACGGAAAAAACAACGGGTCCGTCGCTTATTTAGCAACGGCTTACAATGTCAACTTGTCGACGTGGCATCAAACGTGGCAGGTAGTTTGTTTCCCAAGGAGTCGTTACAAGGCATAGCAAGCCGTTGCAAATAAGCCGTTACTAGCCGTCGCTTTTCTGGACCTATAAACCGTCGCTAGCCGTCACAAATCTGAAAATAATTTTGCTGCACTACACAGCTGTTCCTTTTCCTCAATACACAACAATATAATTACTATCACCAATACTCACTATCATTCCATCAATTCACCAATAATCAATTCACCAAATCATAATATATATCAAATCCATAACATAACATCATAATATATACAAAACATTACTAAATTCTTAACACCATCTCCAAAACACAACTACATCCATATCACCATCGTAATATATCCAAAACACAACTAAATCCATACCACCATCGTAATATATCATCATGCATCAAGCATATAAAAAACCAAGTACGTTACTAATAGAATATGTACATGCCCAAGCATAAGAACAACCAAACTACTCGTCCTCGTCGTCTTCTTCATTGCCTTCGCCTTCTTCGTCGGCAGTAGCATCTCCCTCCCCAGGCATCGTCCCATGCTCCTGATTGTACGCTCCAATGCGCTTGTCTATTTGTTGGGCCAACTGGCTTCTTTGCCAATCATTCATCTCATCCAGCTGCTGCTGCATCCGAGCTATAGTCTCTTCCTCCATGAACCTCCTGTAATCTTGTTGAAAAGCAACAACCTGCGAAATAATTAAAGTTCACATTAAAGTTATATTTATGATGTTATCATATAAATAAATATGGTTTATCTCATGATTGCCAAAGCCATATTGCCTATTTCGAGTTAGCGGATCAATAATAGAATCACATATACGATCGGACTCTGCAACCGTAAGCTCCTCTCGTCCGCTAACCCGCCTAGCCGACTCTGTATAATATCTCTCCTACAATACCAAAATAATTTTAACATAATTACTGTATATTTACTTATATATTGTGATATAAATGAATATGAAACATTTTAATTATAAATAAGCATATTTACCATTACACTCGCAGTCTTGTAGTCCGCCCAATCATATGTAACGTTCTCTTCTTCATCAGTATGCTCCACCGCATCTGTATGTCTAAAAACCTCTGCCATCGAAGGCTCCCTTCCTAACTTTGCAAACTGAGTATATATAAAATAATAATGAATGATATACACTAAATATGTATGTGAACATATGCTAAAAATATTGAAAACTTATACCAATTCTTTTCTATGCAGTTGGAAAGATTTTGAGCCACCGGGGTGTAAAGCTGGATTTTTATTCCTATTTGCCTTATCTCTTTCTACTACTTCCTATTAAATTTGAAACACGATTAATTAAATTAACGCAATCAACATAAATGTGAATATTTTCATTATAGCTTACTTTGGCTGTTTGGGTATCCCAATATCTTAGAAATCCATCCCAAACATCGTCACTTATCCAACTTGGCTTTTTATGAGAGTACTTTGCCCTCAAAATTGTCTCCTTATAATTTTTCAGCATCTTCATATTTCAGTTAGACGTAAAAAGTTGCATATCCTACGGCTCCACTCGTATAATAGCCTGCATATTAAATTTATTTTGAATTATGTATAGTATATTAATTTTCAATAATAATATAAAATTTGCTTACCATCAAATCCACTAAAATAGCGTCTTGATATGGGGTGGGATCCTATCCCAATGTGGCCAAGTCCCAGACATTCTGCTCCTGTATGACTCCCCCGATACTTCTAGAATAAAATCTGTTGGCTCGACCTCAAAACCCCTGCATACATATTGACATAGTTATTTCATATATTTTAAATAATCTAAACTAAAATAAATTTGATATTTACCAGGCACTCTTGGGAACAATCTCCACAACTCGGCGTAGATCTGGCTCCGAATTGCTCGGACCTGCTCCAGATGCAGGAGATGGTGAAGGAGACGGCTGAGACATACTCCTAGATCGTCTTCTATCAGACATACCTGTCACAACCATATAATGCATACAAAATATTAATGAGCACATAAGCATCACGTAGTCATTAATCATCAATCATCACACAATCATACCCTGACATAATCGATACATAATCGTACATGAAAAGAACAATGCATAACTCTTAATAATTCATAACATATATAGTCATCATTATCATTACATACATCAGAATAGTAAAAAACGTAAGTAAATTCATATTTAAGAACCGTCGTCATCATTATTATTACATAGCTCAGAATAATACATAACATATGTAAATTCATAAGTAGTTATCGTTTATGATCAGTCTTCATCATCTTCTGATCCGGACTCAGTCTCATACTCTATATCGTTTTCTTCAGTACTTACAAATGCATCTACTAATGCATTCGCTTCTGTTGGATCTAGATTAACCCTAGAAGGGGGGTGAATAGGGTTTATTCAATTTTAACGAGATATTAAAAATACCAGATCACAGATAATAGCAGAGTGAGTAAATGCGGAATGTAAATAACACACAGATATATCCAGCTTCGGCAAACTCTGCCTACTGCTGCATTCACTAAGGCTTCTACTAGGTAATAAAACAGACCCCGCTTACAACCCTGTAAACTCGCGAATCCCGCTCCTGTTATAATCCTATGCTCAAAACCCTAGACTGATCTATATCCCCTAGATCAGATTTTCCCCTAGCTACAAACCTATAGCCAGTAAACCCTAGTTATTACAAACACTAGAAAACTGCTAGTTAAAACCCTATAACTAGACTTAGTATTTACAGAAAACTAGAAAACACAAAACGGCGATTACAAAAGTAACTAAAAAAACAATATCAAGAAAAATAAAATAAAACCCAAAGCCGAATAAAAGAAAAACAGGCCGGCCTCCCTTTATTCTTTTATCTTGTTTCCTTTTTCTCTAAAAATGGTGACCGACCCTAGTTAAAATTAGGGTTTTCTTTTTAGCTCCAAATCACGGCTTGTTGTATACGAATAATTCAATTCTCTGAAGCTTGAACGAATTTGTGGCTTGCTTTGTCGATCGATTTGAGCTTTTGCTGATGATCGAAACTCCAAAAAGAAATTGTGAGTATCCTAAATTTTTGATTGAACTTGTATTGCTTGGTTTCGATCTGTCTGCCGATGATGAAGTAGGTGATATAAATAGGATTTGCAAATCCTGAAATCCCTGATTTCGATTTAAATGGCTTGACTTGATTTGCTCGTGAATTTATCAATACTTGGTATCCTTGGCTTTGATTGTTTGTGAGAATTTCCGGAAATAAAATATATTGTTTCTGGTCCCTTGAATCCCCTTGCGTGATTATCTGATTTGTTGCGTTGAATTCACATGAGTGTTTAGTGATTTACAGAAAAGATTCAATCTTTTTTTTATGCCAAAAATGTCTCCCATGATTTCTGAAAAGTTTGGTTGAATACTTGCCATACATTTTGCTTGCCAAACTTGAATTTCTGGAAAATAATTCTTTGAATTTATCAAATCAGTATTTAAAAAATCTTTCTTGCCTTGAACTATTTCTGGAATTTTTTTTTGAAAAACATGTAGAAACCATGTTCCAGAAATTGTTCTTGCCATAAAAATGAATTCATATTTTTGGAAACCATTTATCACACATGAACATATTGGATGAATTAAATCCGAAATATGTATTTGTCAAGATTGCAGATATACAAACTTTCCTATTTCTTCTTGCATGCTAAAATATTTGGTTACCAAATTTGATTTCGATTGCAGTAAACATTTGAGCTCTTGGTATTTGCATGTTTGCTGTGAATTTTTCATTGTTGTTGTGTCATTTGCCAAGACAAGTACATTAAATTCTTTCCAAAACATATCTTGATGTCTTTGGTCGATTTTTTTGATCCACTGTGAAATTGGAAACTTCTTGCCAAATATGTTTGCTTATTTTTGAAACAAAAGTGTTTTTTTCCTCATATAACCAATCAGATTTCTATAAATAAGTTAGTTGCCAAATATATGAAGATGATTTCAGGAATGACAAAATTTATTAGTGCCAAAAACAAATCCATATTTTTTGGAAACACTATGAGATTTCTTGCCAAACATTGTTGTGTCCCAATATTATCCATGCAGATCTGAGTTGCTTCATATGCTTGTCTTATTATCTTGGTTGCTACCAAACTATTTTGTACATATGCCATTACTCAAGCCACGATTAAATGTGTACACTGATTTGTACTTTTGTTTTGATGAGAACTATTCAACCAGTTTTGTCATTTCAGATTTGCACATTCATACATGACATGTCTTGATTGTTCCCATTTTTGCATGCACCTATATATTTTGGCTTTACTTGAACATGTTGCTCGACCATTTTGTATCACCTGTTCCTGAGACTTTGTTTGTGCATTTACCTGAAATTTGCTCGGCTCTGTCACATTTTAGCCTTCATTGAGATATATAAAAGAAATACTTGCACTTGTACTGGGTATTGTACTGATAATTTGTCTTTGACCATTTTTGAAATGTGTTGAAACTTGTATTGTATTGTCATGCATGAGTCCGAACCAGCGTGTATTTGAGCTGTTTTGTTGCACCATCTTTGAGCTATCTCGAGCATGTTGACTTGGCCATGCATTTCACTATTGTGTTTTGGTGCTCGACCATATTAGCTTGCTGTGTACATTTAATATTCCATATATATATATATATATATATATATATATTGATGCCTTGGCCATGAATGCTCCCATTACTGTTGCACTGTCCATTTACCATTGCTGCTCGACCACTTGATTTGGTCCATGCTCATGCACTTGCACTGGGTCGAGCTTGGTCTTCATGGCCGCTCCTCAGTGCATGTGTGTTCATGGATACCTGACCCACGCACCGTGCATGTGTGTCGGGCTTCACTTGAACACAGCTTGATATATTTGTCCCTGCACAGAAATATGTGTATATACATACAATGTATGTGTATACATGTATAGAGCACATGCAGTATACATGTATATAGCACATGCAGATTATATATATATATATATATATATATATATGTGTGAGCACTACATATGATTTGTCTACCTTGTGGTATTTACAGAGTATCACTGTGAATATCACAAGCTGTCTAGACACAGATGGATGTCCATAAAAAATCAGATCAAGTCATGAAAATTGATGAGAAACACACCAAAATTCTGAGGCAAATAAAATTTTTAGATAAAAATTAAATCTGCTAGAATTTAAAATTATTTCTGTTTTAGATTATTGTGTGTGTGTTTCTTTTTGTGACAGGTAAAAAACAGACTGGACTGACAATGAAGCAGGCAAAAGACAGAAGAAAAAGTTGTGAAACAATATATGAGTGTATAAAAGAATTTGTACACATGAATGAAATGTAACTGAGTGACTGAGAGTTGTAGTAAGCAACTGGTATATATGAAATTGAATGTGATTTTATTGTATTTCAGTGTAATGTACAAATAGTGGAGTTATAAATTTGTACTATTGAAATAAAATATTATATTTAAATAAAATACTGTTTGAATATTTATATTCTTGTACAGTAGTATTCTATTTAAATATAAATATGATATTTTGTCTGTGATGTAGTATAACGATACAATTACAAACACATTTATAATAATAAATATATGTTTGTTATCATCAAACAAGAAATCATATAATTGTTAGATACAACAATCTCCCCCTTTTGACGATGACAAATATAAAATAAGATTTTGAATATGATATTATAATAAATGTGTTTGATAGTGAATTATTTAACTCCCCCTATTTGAGTGCTCCCTCTACAAAAACTCCCCCTAAATATGTGCATGAGTGAAAAACCATAATTGAAGCTTCAATATTGAAATATTCAAAAAAATTCCACTCATCGATCAAAAACTTAACCCTTCTCCCCCTTTTGTTATCATCAAAAGGATGCAGAAGTTAAAAACAATGATGAAAAATGACTAAAAATATAATATCAGCTTAAGAGGAAGAACGATCATCATAAATCTCAATCAATCAAACAAAAATCATAATATTCTAAGAACTAGTGCCAAATTTCACATTGTAGAATGAATGATTATGACGAAATTTTATAGAAATGGAGAGAGTTTTAAAATATAGGATTTCCAATTATTTTCAAAAGAATTTTTATAAAAAATGAAGATTTTAAAAATTGAGCACAAAAATAGCTATGGATTTGGACTACGATTATAAATTCAACTTAAGTGACAAAATCAATTATTCTCAAATCCCGATAGCTATCAATCCACAAATCATAATATTTCATAAAATATTAACACATTTCGCAGATTAGAAAAATGGATTGATAGGATGGTTTTTACATACCAAGGAGAATTTCATAAAAAAATTATTTATTTATTTCCTTTTCTTTTCCCTTTTTATTTAAGAGCACACTGACCATGCATAACCAGATCTTGGATTTTTAAATGAGGTCAGTTGCAGCTTAAAAATAAGTAATCTCATAACCATGCATGACCAAAGCTAGGATTTTTAAATGAGGTTAGAGAAACACTTATGAATATTATATTTTTATTATTTTATTTTTCAAAAAGAAAAACTCCTCAGTATATAAAACCAATATGGATGACGGAAATATGGTAGGTACAGAAATGGTTTATGAAATAAATTTCTATGTTAATCACATTATGAAATATGCCCAACTGTACTGGTATTCTTGAAAATTTTCAATTATCATTAATTCTGAAAAATAATATAATCACAATTCCATCACAAATATTTCCACTGATTATTCAAGTTGATTTTCAAAAATATTAAACTCTCCACATTAATATAAAATCCTTATGGATGGCAGAATCATGGTAGATAAGGAGATGTTCGTGAAATAAATGCCAATTCAAAGATATCATAAAAATTGTTCAATCATCATGAAAAAATTTAAATAAAATTTCCTCTTGTTGTGAAATATATTATAATCGCAACTCATCACAATTTCAATAATCTGATAATAATTTTGATGAGTTCTAAATACAGTTCTGTTTAGTTATTGATTTCAATCTCTGAATAAATAATCAATAAATGTTTTAAAATTGAAAAATCAATTACAAGAGGGAATTTAGAAGATATATACAAGAGGATATATATATATATACACACAAGAATGAGACTCTAATCAATAAAAAATTTCATCACTTCCAAACTGATACCACTTGTTGTCTCTGCTAATTGGGATTTAAATATGACACTGGTGGTTAACAAGGGCATCTCAGAGACCAATATCTAATCACAAAGTCTAAGCAAAAATGTGACACCCCACGTCCATTAATGTCACTCGTAAAGGGAATGCATTAACTTCTATGGAGCGTTTTAAGTGTGTATAGAACAGAAATTTAACAACAAGACAGATATGTACTTAAAAATTTAAAACTTCATTCATTGCAGCGGTAACAGATAAGTTTGATTACATCATCAAAAACCAAAGACTAGAGTCAAGTACATAATATCCATCTTGACTAAATCAGAGTACATAAAATGAAAGACATAACCCCAACATAAAATAGCCATGAATAGGATAGGCTGAACTTTTACTTCAGCGATCCAAACAACTTCCAAAGAAAAAGATAAAGCTGTCCAAATCAAGCTCCACTGGTACTAGTCCCACCCTGAGCACCTGAGGGAGGGGGGAGGGGAAGGAAGAAAAGAGGTGGAAACAAAGGTTGTCAGACATAAAGTCTAGCGAGTGCAATAACTTTAACAATATAATCATTAAGTAACTAGGATAAGGCATAAGCTGGAAAATAAGGGAATGACTGTGAACAAATGGGTATGATAGAGCAAACATAGGAAATAAGATGAACAAAGGTAACGTTAAAGGCGCACCTAATCACTATAGGATAATTACTATACTACACCACCACTAGTCACCCTAAAAGTTGATCCCGCCTACAGAACTTAATAATGATAATGGTAATTTCGTGTACCCCTAGCTGCCTTCATAGGTGCTGTCTGCCCCTATCTCCACTAGGTGTACCCACTACCCCCATTCGATCGGCTCCCTAACTCGTAGATACCCGTACTGGCCCCATAGTGGGGTGTATCACTCCCCCAAGTGGCAACCCGATACCACCAAGATGCACGGCTTATATCTACACGATGCAACAACGTCTTACCTACCAGCCCGGGCCCACACACGGATATGACCCCGTTGGACTTGCGTTGCCACCACTAACCCGTTTTGACCTCTTACAATCAAACCCAGTACGCGTGTCCCGTCCTCGACTTGGGTCGAGCCCACAAAGATACTTAATGGGTTACTGGTTTGAAAAGGGCCCCCATGCATGATGCAAGCTTTCCACCTATGCTTGGTCCCCTCTAAGGTTTTTCCCTACTTAACCCCATTCTTATTCATGTCTTCTTACATGTTTCAATCTTGGTTAAGTGCATCTAATCGTATTTCACATGCCACCCAAGGCACCCTCTTAATTTCATATGCCACCCAAGGCACCCACTTAACCCCCTCATGTCCCACCACATGTTTATCTGGTTAAGTGTTTCTTAATTCATTAACACCGTAACCTTGTAAAGACCTCCCACATTAGACTAGCATTTGTGGCAGCTGGATTTGCCGGGCGGGTCCGGGCAGTCTTACACCACAAACGAGCCTAACCTCGTGTCTTTACAACTGTCACGCATTTAATTCATGCCTTTGACCTCTCACATTAGACTGGCATTTGTGGCTGCTGGATTTGCCGGGCGGGTCTGGGCAGTCTTACACCATAAAAGAGTTTAACCTCATGTCTTAGGCGGTTTATTATTACACATCTTCATTTAACCCCAAATTGGATTAATATCCCTATTCAAGTTTGTCAATAAATTCCAAATATACTTATGTCCATAATTGTCTCTTAAAATTATGTCCATAAATGCCAATTTTCCAATTAATGTCTTAAATTAATTATATGCCTTTTTCAAGCCATTTATGCCAATTCTCAATAGGTGTATATTCAATATTACCCCCATCGTCCCCACGTTGTTCGTTCGCTTATCATGACATATATATATATATATATATATATTAGACTATCAATTAGTCTAACACATAAAAGGGAAGAAACATCACAAATTTGCATAACACCCAAAATAGATCTAACTTGCAAATAAGAATTACAACATAACTTGCATAAACTTTGTATAGTCATGAATCTAAACATAAACCTAAAAGGTGTGAACTTGCATATATATATATATATATATATATATATATATATATATATTATAGTTTTTCACCTAAAACTTGCATAGGACATAGTCACAAACTTGCATAAAACTATACATGTCATAGATCTAAACATAGGGGTGTAAACTTGCATATATGTAAATCTAATTACTACCTAAACTTGCATATAGTCATTCTATTTGATTCACATGTAAACTGGTGTACAATTCATATAGAAACTAGCATATAATCTACACCCAAACTTGCATATAAAATGATGTCAAACGTTAATCAAGTTAAACATAGATGATTTGGCATATGAAAAAAGGATCCACAACAAAACTATCATTATGAACAACTAGCATATATTCACAAAATATCACATTTTTTCCAATGTTTCACAAACATAGCCATATAACCCAATTTATAACTCAACCCAATTAACTTATTAATTATCTTATTAAAGAAATTGAACTCACAACTCAAAGAAGGTCTTAAATTCTGGAATCTGAGTTCTGAAATTGATTTAGCCCGCCTTTGAAGTAGACAAATTCGTTATTGTTGTTGTTGTTATAAATTTGAGTTGAATTGAGTTGATTAGCTTCACTTTCTCTCTAGTTAGTGGCGGCTACTCTAGGTTGCAAGGTGACAGCATGACGGCCATGGTTCTAATTTTGATTTGGTTTTAGGATTTGGGTCTACATGTGTTTATATAGAATTTAGGATTAATTTAGGCCATCCGATCAACCTAGAGTTAACCATAACCATTCAGTCAAGATAGGGTGACACATCAGTCCTAGTGACTCAGCTAGGAGTCAGAAAATGTCATCACTCAGATCTGCCAGGGGGAGGGGGGGGGGGTAGGTCGACCCCTAGGTCGACCTGTAGGGGGAGGTCGACACTAGGGTCGACCCACTGGTCGACCTGGGTCCTGGGTGGGAATTTTCCCGCCCAGCCGACTTGTGACTTCTGATTTGAATTTTGAATCTGTTTCGAGCTGTTTGAATTTATTTGAATTTTCTGGAAAATTCTGACAGCCATAACTTCTTCATATGAAGTCCAATTTACGCAAACTCGGACTCTATCTCAACCAGAATTCCGAGATGAACACAATGGCTTAACCCGTTTCCCTTGATTCTCACATTTGAAATTAAGTATTCTTTAATTTGTTAGTATTAAAATTACGGGGTGTTACAAAAAATTTAACAGTTCAGTTCCAATTTTCAGAGCAATATGACAAATTCAGAATAAATTTCACAAGAAAATTTTTCAGAAAATTTTGAACCTTTTTATTAGAGCAGCTGATGATATCAAAACAACACTACTACAAAACATGTCTGTTGCACCGGTTGTTTACCCCCTGTCGCATCAGTTCTACAATCGGTGCAAATGCAAACGGTGCAAAAGGCTTTTTTCTTTTGCACCGGTTTTAGAACCGGTGCAAAAAAAAGGTTTTTTGCACTGGTTGTCAGTAACAACCGTGCAAAAAATATGGTTTTTGCACTGGCTCTCAGTAACAACAAGTGCAAAAAATGCTATGTTTCTTTAAAAAAACTTAATTTTTTGCACTGATTGTTTTTTACAACCAGTGCAAGAGATGGAAACGTAGCACCGGTTGCTGATTGTTAGAAACAACCGGTGCAAATTCCACCTCAAACAAAGTAAAAATTGATACCTTTTCAGGTTGTTTTAAAACCTGAAAAGGTATATGTCAAATTAAATTCAAATTTCCATAGATGCTTATTACTACTGCAAATCTTATCGAACAAACAATAAAATCATATCATATAATGAACAAACATAAATCAAAATAAATATTATACGAAATTGATGAATAAATTCATTGAGAAACAAATATAAACTTAATACAATGCAAATTTCGAAAAATAGGCTGCATTCCCGAAGTCGTATTTTGATATCCAGTAACATGTTCGTGAAAGATGCAATTCGCTAGAAAAATAGCCTAATAGAATACTATTGCCAATGAAGTACATTGCTGTCATTTGATGAACTCGTGCGATGTACAGTTGGCTCATCTAGAAACTGCAATAACAACATGCTGTGTTGATCAGAAAACATATATCAAGGAGCAGTAATGCACTTCATGCAACATTATACTATCAAGGGTCAGAACATATTATATGATAAATATAGCTTGTTGTCTAGACCTCCAACAGAGATCTGTAGAATATGTTGTCACTCTACCTATTATTTTAGTCAACCATCACTGGACAATGTATTACAAAAAATGTGAATGTTTATATGATTAACTAATTTAATGATCCATTATACAGCTCATTGTCGTATAATGAACCAAGACTGTGCCAACATTGTTGTATTGACTAATTTATATGATTAACTAATTTAATCATCCATTATACAGCTCATTGTTGTATTAACTAAAAAATGTGAATGTGTATGTGGACACAGGCAAAACTGTGCTAACATTTGAAGCAATTAGCAAACACTTTGAATCTGAACCAAGACTCGCATGATTTTCTCTCCCTATGATGCATACATGAACATAAATACTGGAGACACATTCCGCTCATAATATTTGTCAACTTACAGCAGTAGTCAATACTAAAGAAAACTCCTTGAATGGGTGTTTTATATAATCATATTTCATATATAACAACTAACCAAACATTATTTTGTATGATACCTATAATAGGCTCACAAAAATATCATAGGTTCACAAAAGGACACATGAATATGTTCACTACTGGAATGTAAACTCCTCGTGACAACAGAAGTAACCGTAAGACATCACGGGGAAGCTATCTTAAAGTTAAGCATACATCCGGCTTAGCATTTTCAACGGTGAAAGCAATAGTATTATCAGCAAAAACTGCAAAAAGAGAGAGAGAATCATTCTCACCTGTCCATGTAATCTTTCTTCAATTTCAGCTAATTGTCTAAACACCTAGCAGGCTCATATGTACCTTAGGTGAGCGTTTTGATGATTAGCCCTTCACAACAAGGGCTGGTTCTAGCCTATGGGTTGCTCTAGGAAAACACAAATTTTGTTGCCTCGTACACCAAAAAAAAAAAAGAATGCTAAGGGATGGAAGAAATTACCTTTGTAGTCCAGAAGTTTACCAGTTCTCTTGAAGATTTCAGATGCTACCCTATAGAAATATGAACAAATTCCCTAAATAATAAGAATATCAACAATTAAATTTAGAACAAATAAGTTCAAATTCTTCTACTTGCAAAATCAAGCGATGCATTAATTAAAAAAAAGTAATAATCTAACAAATATTAACCTGAAAAATAAAAAAACAGACAGACAATGGTTGTAACCTAACAAGTTAAGAATTGTAATACTTTTAATAAACTAATTATCATCCATGTTACAAATGTTAATCAAAATATTATGCACAATAAACTTAAAACCCAGGTTTTAACAGTCCTGACCAGCTCTGTGTTTTGTGGCTATAGTCTTCCCATACAGTTTCCTTCCTTCTCAGCGCAGTCTGCAATTATGACGTTACACTAATAAAATACATGTTCAGAACGTTCAACCTTAGTAAAAAATATTGTCATTGTTTGTTGATCATTTTATGACCTATAATTCTGTACTGCCAGTATATGTAATAGATAAATATTTGTATAAACGAATAAAGATCGAGCTGAAGTGAATACAGTGCATAATATCGCAGTTAAAACTATTTCATTCTTCTTTTATACCATTGTCAACTGTGGAAAACATGTGGTTTATCTATGAAACTCATTGTTTATTGCATTCCTGTATGATGTGTCATGTACAGTACCGATAACAGGCTTATTTCGCTTCTAACAGTGCAATGTTGTATCATCATACACTGATACATAAAGAATTTACGAAGACTGAAGCATATTAAACAAAAATATCTCAGATCCAACTTCCCATTTATTCTACCACTCATAATTCCATTCATTATCACTTCATTTTTTAAGTGAAACAATAAAGATACAAGATAATTGCAAAAAGCCATGTTCAAATGAATGGGTCATAGCTCTGTGAACCATTACCATGATGGCCTTAATAAAGATACAGTTAATTATTTACTCACAGTTGAATCGTAAAAAGAGAAATACCTTAATAAACCTGCTCATTCTCACAACATCCAGTAAACCGTGGTTCAATCAATAAGGTCTGCAATTATAAGTCAACCTGATTAGTCAGTTAAGAAACTCAAGCATGCTCCAAAAACCTAGTTATAAACATATTAAAAGCAATACCTATTCTTACTAAAAGGGAAAAGGTAACTCATTGGACAGTGCAAAAGTGATAGGTAGCAAATCTTACCACAGTAACTGGAGTGTATCAAACCCCCCTTCTTTCCTTGTCTTGCATCCTACTCCATTTATTATAATTTCGACAGTGAACGTTTTTCATAAGATGACACCAATTTTGAAGTTGGAAATTTGGCAGAGGGAAAAAATAATAATCAAAACTAACATAAAAAATCAATAACGAATTAAATTCTTTTAGTCAAAAACCAAACTTTTATTATGATAATTTTTCAGATTGAATGAGCATTTTTGAATATAAACAATGCTCAGAATTGTAGATGAATGAAAAAATAACCTAATCAAATAAGCCAACCGCAACTCCTCTTAAGAGATGAACTATGAGTTCTAAGAAAAATGCTATGGTTCTGCATGGAGATGACTACAGTTTGTTATGCAATTCAGTCTCATTAGATTTCGTAAATACATTGTGGATTTTAGAAATTAAATTATTGGTGTAGTAATTCTATTTCAGTTTGTACATCTGTTGAATCTATTTTATTTCATAAAATAAAAAAGTTTGACTTCGGTCCAAACCGACAGGCTCCATGGCTAAATGGTGCAACCATGTTTCAACAGGGGTTTGAAGCATTGACATGGAGTCAGATCTTGTAGCCGGGATACCTTGGTGTTTGGACAGAAAGCAGGGACACTTTGTGGAAATTAATTGTAATAATGTGGTTGTGTCAATGTTTTATTGTGTACGTATCAGATACAGATTGTGTAACACCTCGCATTTTTAATGTAATTAAAAATGTTTATATGCATGATAGTGATATGCAGTTTAAATTAATACATACGTTGAAAAGAAGAAAATTTATACGATAACAATGTATGTAACAGAAAAAGATAATAAAATAAAGATACTTAATTTAAATATCAGGAATTAAGTAAAAGAGATGTCATCATTGCGTTCGCCTCAAAATTCTGGTTCAAATGGATACCAAGTTTGCGTAAAACGGATAACATATGAAGAAGTTGTAAGCCGTAGAAATTTATATACGCATAGGATAAAAAAAAAATTATATGCATTGACATATTTAAGGAAAAGAAAAGTAATATACAATAAGGAATGCGCGTTCAAAGAGGAGAATGGAAATACATTCATATGCGCGTTCATAAATTTAGTTTAAATTGTAGAGATTATCATGCACTTAAAAGGTTCAATGTATTTGAAAAGAAAAGAAAGCATTAAGTACTCTTTTTGAAACCGACAGAGATTGAAATAAATGTGACACGTTTTTCGATTTAAATGTTTGGAGACTAGATGCATGCACCTGTGATTAAGGAGATTAGATGCATGCACCTGTGATTAAGGAGACTAGATGCATGCACCTATGATTAAGGAGACTAGATGCATGCACCTGTGATTAAGGAGACTAGATGCATGCACCTACGATTATTTATAGCAAACATGTAAATAAAAATAAAAATAAAAATAAAAAAAAGTTAAAGCATAATTATGACATTAATAAATTGGCTTGAGGTTGACTAAATGTTAAGTATTTGGTATTATATATATATATATATAAGAGGCAACACTAATTCGAGATTAGGGGATTTGTTTTACTGGTAAGAAATGAAATTGGTAAATTAAAGACATTAATGTTATATTTAGGGTAATATAATGGTTGCATTAAATATGGAAAAAGAGAGTACATGTAGTAAATGCATTTAGGCATTTCGAATATGACATGAATAGAAAAACAATGAATAAATAGCCATCAATAATGGCTATGAGAAGGATAAAATAAAAATAAAAAGATATTAAAATCCCTTTAGTAAAATAGTTAACACTTACTATATTTTCTACAATTAAAAATAAAATAAAAATAAAGGCATAGTTGGATACCATATTTGATAAGAACATGAGTGTAAGTAAACGTATGGTATTTATTTACATAAATAAATAATAATTATGTTAAAAAGGTAGAGAAAAATAAATTGTTGCCTTGTTTAAATAAAAGAAAAAGGGAAACAAATTTTATACAGTTAAGGTATAAACAAAGGAATGGTTTTGCTAAATAAATCTTCATTAATGTTCTTTAACAAATAAAAGAGGGCTAGATTCGTAGTTTGGCACCTATATAAACAACCTTAAGCTCATTGTAAACTTCACAACAATTCGTGGTGAAGCCATGACTCTCTTCTCTCTCATTTTCTTCTTCTCCAAAAGATCTTGGATCTATTCTCCCCTCTTTTCTCTACAACATCTATTCTTTAAAATAAAAAGAATAAGATCTAGAACAACAATGAAATAGAAAAGAGATTCAAAGCTAAAGAGAAGATAATGGATTCAGATTTGCGAATTTATGCCGCAAAGAGAAATCAAAGATGATTCAAAAACAGAAATCGAAGCTAAGCAAAAGAGGGAAAACAATACTAGAGTTATCTAGTACTCATTTTGAAGACGACAAGCAATGTGAGTGGTTTATAATACAACTTTTGTATAAGATTATTATTTATCGTTCAAACATTCCCCATGTAAAACATGCGATGAAATTATTGTGAAAGATTGGACCTGTAATGTTTTCATATGTTAAATTATTATATGGTCACGTTCCTCCTTTTATCCTTCCCTCTTTATTTCTTTATAATTAGGCTATCTCGAGCCTAGATCTATCATGAAATGAATACGATTGAATATTGCGAATGAAAAGGGGAAACACTAGATTTTGGGATATGACATAAATTGGAGAGTTTGGTTATGAATTACAAAGGGGTTTTGGTATAGTATACCATTAACAAGGTTTGAATATGTAAACCAAGTTGGGAAGTATAAGTATGAACACGATTTGGGTTTTAGCATAAGATTGTCATCATTGAAAAGATTTGAACTTGTTAATTAGCCTATGACACTAGAATAAAACATGGATTTGAATTTGGGGATTTAATATGTTAGTCATATTTTTATAGGACTCGAACTTATTTAAAAATATGAATACCATTGGAAATAAATGATTTGGAATTGGTAAATTTGAATAAAAGTTGGGTAATTGGGTTACATGTAATTTGGTATGAATCAACATTAAATTGGTCTAATTAATGACCACTTGAATAGGCTTAAAAGTAAATTTGAATTGCATAACATGAAATTTGGGGGTTTGGGTGAAATACGAATATTAATAAACCTTTGACACGAGGTTAGACGCAATTGTGGTATAAGACTGCCCGGAACCGCTCGGCAAATCCAGCTGCCACAATTGGACGTCTACTGTGAGAGGTCAAAGGAGGAAATTTGAGTGTAACGGTTTATGACACGAGGTTGGACTCAAGTTGTGGCGTAAGACTGCCCGGAACCGCCCGACACATCCAACAGCCACAAAATGTTAGTCCAATGTGGGTGTTCATACATCGTTATGGCATAATGAATGCATTAAGGAATACTAACCATAATAAGACATGTGGGTGACAAGGGTATGGTTAGAGGGTTAAGTGGGTACAGGTAAGTATAAACTTAACTGTAGTAAGACAAGATATGTATAAACATGTAAGTATAAGACTTAACCGTAGTTAGACATGTGTAAAATATGGAAACAATAATAATAAAAAGGTTAATCTGAACTAATGACGGAATATGGGGAATGATAAATAACATATTACAAATTTGAATAAGAAAAAGAAGGATAATAGGTTAGACTTGTCCTAGGGACAAAAGGGGAAAATATGACTTATGGGATATGATAAGTTATAAGAACGAAAAAGGGAAGAATAAGATAACTTATATGAGGAGATATACTTAATTATAAATTAAGCGGTTTGAAAAGGAAGAAGAAGTAAATTTTGAATCATATATGTTGGTTGGGTAGAGTAATTCCCGAGGTGTCAGTCTGATGTTGATCTCGGTCTTCGGGGCTGGTATTTAGGGGGTTGTTCCCCCAATCAGTATATATGTGGGATAAGGTATACTTAACAATGAATTAAATATCCATGTTGTTGTGACCCAAAAAGGGAATAATTTATGAAATTTAAAGAGCACATGTTATAAGGTTTATCAATGGACTTAAGTAAGTTAAGTATAAATTCAGTTGATAACCAACGGTAAACATAAACTAAGTATCAAACCTTGGTTAAGAGAATCAAGTAATAAACCTTAGTTACGTAGATAACGAGAAAGAAAACTAATTAGTAAACCTTAGTTAAAGTGGACTAAGTTGTAAACCTTAGTTAAGAAAAATGAACGATTGATAGAACTAAGTAGTAAACCTTAGTTAAAAGGACTAAGTAGTAAACCTTAGTTAAGAAAACGACGATTCAGGAAACTAAGTAAACCTTAGTTAAAAACTAAGAGGTCTAAGTAGTAAACCTTAGTTAAAGAAACTTAGTAGTAAACCTTAGTAGAACACGAGAAGGAGCGTATGGCCGTCTGATTTTAAAGAAGGCTCCAACGAATTGGGTTACGAAGCCCGAGGCTTCGAGGGGACGTGAGGGTACTCTTGGTATCCCTCTGTGAGGCTGCAGATGATCCTCCTGGGCTCACAGAGGTTAAGGTTTGCGTTAGAAGAACCAAGGGTATGCCTTGGTTGCAATAAATGGCAACCTAAAGACTAGGATGGACTAGCGTGATTCGGCGAGACCAGTAGCCCTGTGATAGCAACTCGTCGTCTACCTACCATCTTGAGTCAGTCGTGATACGCACAGCGGAAAGGCGGAGAACTCCTACGAACCATATACTTGCTATCTAGTTGTGGTTGCGGTTGGCCATAGGTTAGTGGGGGCATAGAGGGGCCAACATATATTTCTCATTTTTCAAGGATGGCCTTTCATTAGTTGAGGGAGGGGTCGAGTGAGACCATAGCCACTAGAAAAACAGACCTTAGCATCTGCATCGGCAGACAACTTAAAGCTCCCGACCGAGTTCTGTGTTTCTTGACTTGCCCTGCCACGGGACTCGGGTAGCACATATAGAGTACATGTGCATCTAGTCATCGAAAAACGGTTCACGATACTTACGCGGGGAAGGTCTAGGAACATATATCGCTCTGGGTAGTGTGTCCTAGACTAGAGGGCATATTTCGTTAGGTAGCATAATCCCTAGTAGCCCTAGGTGGCATAAACCCTAACCGAATTAAGGAAACGTGGCAGTCCAAACAATTACGGAAATGGTGGCACTACGCTGAGGTAGTATATAGTTACGTAATGAAGTCCGTACGATAAATGGAAAGGGACTGTACACATACATGGAAAAGATAATACGAGTAGGGGGTATCCACATATACGAGATATTAGGTTAATATACTAGTATGTGAATAAGAACGACATGAGTTTAGCCTTAGGTGCTAATGACGAGATTAACCTAATAACTAAGAAAATATACGGAACGATATATGTAGTGTTACACAGAAGTTTATTATAAGTCCTCTCACACAGAACTTATGTTCTGACCCCCTCCTCATTAAATACTTCCAGGTTAGGTTCATACAGAGATGGTATAGCTTTGGATACTGGTTAGACAGTATGATTTATAAGGTAAAGCTATTTTTGAATATATTATATTTTAATTCCTTCCGCTGTGAGATGCTCTACGAGTTCTG
Organism: Allium sativum; assembly: GCA_030737875.1. NCBI lineage: Eukaryota > Viridiplantae > Streptophyta > Magnoliopsida > Asparagales > Amaryllidaceae > Allium > Allium sativum. The sequence continues at coordinate 12,659,263 of CM060911.1, forward strand.
ACATGTTTCTTTATCTCTGTCTTTTTCTGCAGGATACCAGAGCACCCAACTCGGGTTTTGATAGATCGAATTTGAAAAATTCGGTCTGTCGGAATCCAGGTTGTCACAGATTGCAACTAGAAAGTTTGTTTACCTGATTTTGTTGTAGGCTTTTTAACCTTGGTTACTATGGATATGGTCATGTGTAATTGTTAGTGTTGTGTTTATGGTGCAAGCATGAAGAATTTCAACATCAGAGCACAAATTGAGGAAGCCCGATAGTTTTGGTCTTCTATGTGCTAATGCTTGGGCAATAAGGATGATACTGCCGAAACTTTTGGTTCAATGTGATGCTTCCTATGGGCATTGTTAAATAGGGTCTTTATTTTTGTTTTATTTTTTGTTTATGGGTTGGCAATGGGTTGGTTTGTTGAGGTCTCGAGGGATTCTGAGTGCAGATTGTAATGTATTTGTGTATATGTGGTGTAAATAGATGTGTATATATGGATACTTATGAGTGGAATAAAAAAAACAGTTTCAATAAAAAAACTCAATATATCTTCCACAATTGAAAGCCTTACTTAATTAGCATTCAGAAATTTGATTTTGTAACAAAATCAAATAACCTCCAAACTGGATTTAGTTTAATTCTTTTATTTTTGAAATGAGTAAGCTTAAAACCAATGAATTTGAAATCAACAAATTTTACAATCTCGGAATTAGCAGATATAAAATTGAGTAAGTTTTTCTAAAAAAAAGTTGAAAGGGAATGATTAATCTTGGCGTTGGGTACTTTTGCTTCAATGTGAATCTAATAATCTTATTGAGATCCGCAAACTCTAATACTAACCGGAACTTCAATATACATCTTTTGAATTTTAAATTATTGAATCTGTTTACTTTGAAATACACATGATTCACTTGAAATACATTGGGAAGCGATGTCCTTATCACTGTAAATCGTCGAAATAAGGAACCATGTCGCCTAGGAAACTGCTAGCAAAGGTGAACAATACAACCACATTGTGTGTATTAGATAATTGATTTTGTGGTAACCAGTTCATTTGAATTCTTGGTCTTATACATATCCTTTATTTTGCAGTAGAACTTACTAATATTACAGTTACACTTTCATGCTGTAATTTTCTACGCACCCTCAAGAACTAGCTGAGCATCAAAATTTCAAATTAACTTCTTCAAAAGGTTTCATCCATAGCCAATTACAGTATAATTTTCCATATTATGAAATATAAATGCAATGAAACAGCAGTAGATACAAATTACCCTAGCTCCAAAATCTAAAAAACACAATTACCTATAGATACTAAGAGAACTTACTGAATAAGAAAAAAAATACCGGTGAAAGGCGAGAAGCGAAGGCAGAAGGAGAGAAGCTGAGGCGAGCGGTGTGCGATGCAAAATGAAGACGAGCAGCGAGGAAATAAGGTTAGAGATTAAGCTTTTCTACAGCTGGAGAAAGCCTGATTTACTAGATGGTGAGGAAGAGGAAAATGCAGCGCGATTCAGTTTGGCGGCCAGGTTTCGTGAATAGTAATGGGAGGGGGTTAGGGTTTAAGAATAGGAAATTTTGCAGACGAGTTATTTTAGTCAAATATAAAACAAGTAGGCAATGAAACGAAGAGAGAGAAATCAAAAAAAATTATGTGAAGGAAAAAAATTAAAAGTTATCAGGGTTGTGAGCATAAAATAATTACAAATTGCACTGTTTGGTGGAAACCAACTGTAAAGCCGATGCAAACATATTATTTGCATTGGTTTCACATGTAACCAGTGCAAATGATGGTATTTGCACTGGTTTTCAATTAAAACTGGTGCAACTTCTTTTTTTTCTCTAATCTATTGTTTTTGCTATACCAGTTGCATCGGTTGTTATCCTAGAACCAGTGCAAAACAATGTATTTACACCGATTGTTGACACAACCAGTGCAAATAAAGCGAAGCAACAGACCTATTTTGTCGTAGTGCAAGCAGTTATCTAAAAACATTTTCAAAGCGATTTCTTTTATCGGAGCGACATAACAACCAATTTCTAAGCAGATTTGTCAAGATAATTTTTCTCACAAATATTTCTAATAGTCATAAAAGATGTTTCGTGACTCAAGATTAAAATACAGTTTATTTTAAATCATTTGAAGGAATATGAAAAAAAAAAACTTATTCAATGAATCGATCACACCAGATTATAAGTTTCAAATCTTGAATTTGTGTGAGATTCACGAATTAATAATTTCAAATGATTTCAAACAAACAAATATTTAAATCAAATGATCATGAAACAACAGTGAGTTTCAAGACCAGTTTTTCAAAGAATTTTTCACAATTATTTCTGACAAGTACAAGAGAAATTCTCAGAATATTTACTTCAAGCTTGAGAGATAATTCATGATCCAAAATTAAAACAATTTATTTGAAATCACTTGAATTAATGTAAATTTTGGGATACTAAGAATCAATCACACAAGATTATTAATTTCAAATCTAAGAGGTGTGTGAGATTCAAAATATCAAAAATTTCAAATGATTTCATACCATTAAATATCCAACCAAAAATGATCATGAATAATAATGAATTTCAAGATGTAACAAAAAGATTCAAGTCCGAAAAATTTCAATTCAGAAATAATCAAGCCAATCCAAAAATCAATGAAATTATCATGACTGCAAAATAGCAGTGTGATGTAATGATTACAAATTTTCGAGCTTTTTCCAAATTGAATTAGAAGAAACTCAAAACAACAAAAGTGTGTGAAGTTTCATTAATTTTTCAAATCTTCAAAAATTTAGAATTCAAAAATAATAGTGTTCTGGATATAACAGGAATGCTTCCGCACTATTATGAATTCAAAAAAAAAATAAACTTCAAAACAATTACAGAAATTTACAATTTTGAATTCAAGATCTGGAAATGATTAAATCATGAGAGTTTTATTCAAATTAAACCGAATTTCCAGAAAATCATGAATTCTGCAATTTGAAGTTATGAAACCAAAAAAAAGAAAAAGAAAAATAGTATGGCAGTGTCAAATCAAATCATCATAATCAAAAGAAAATAGAAGAAGTTGAAGGAGGAATAAACAAAGAAAAATTAAAACAGCGAATATTAAAGATGAGTTTAGAGATCATATGTGAATTCAGTGTAAGCAAATGAATCTCTAACTCAGAAGACTTGGCTAAAGGAATTGTGAATAATTCAATGATATGAAGCAGTTTGAATTCAGTTTCTTTTTCGCAAAGCAGTTCCTCAGCCTCCTGTGGTACCTAACAATTTAGAGGATCGAGTGGTCTAACAAAATTTGGGAAACCACTCTGAGATATATACACACCTTAGGTACCCAAACCTGTTTGTATAATAATCCGTTCGAATCTATCTTTGTGCCTTTAGGAACCCAAATCTGTTTGAATTTAACAAAGCCCGGTTTATTTTCTTTTGGGGTTCAAAGACATTTAATTGATTTGTTATTGAACAAATTCACATCTCATTTATGATTTAAAAATTCTTTGAAATTATCAGAATTCAAAATTTCAAATCAATTCTTTTCAAAGCTGTTTGAATTTTTTTTAAAATCATTTGAATTCAAGTTTTCAAAAACATTTATTTTCTCAAAGCCAATACCATATTTATTTCCAATAGTAACTTTATTTTGCAACAACATATTCAACGAATTTTCCCCATTAGAGAATTTTTCAAAAGTTGATTCTAATCGTTGAATTTTGATTTTAAGATCACTGTTTTCTTTGATTAAATCTGAACAACGATTATTATTGATCTTTCTTTCAAAATCATGTTGTTTCAAAACCAAATATTCAGATTCAAGTAATTTGATTTTGGCTTGAGACTCAGAGATTTCAAATTCAAGATGTTTTTGCCTTTCAAACTCAAGTTTTTCAAAATTCTTGAATTTCACAATTTCACTTTCTAACTCTTTCAAATCAAATCAGTTTTCAATAAGCCTTCTTTTTCAGCAATTTCATGTTTGGAATTTTTTGTAATCTTAAAATTTTCAAATTTCTTTTGTAGAAAATTATTCGAACTTAATAACTCAATCTTGTTCTCTTTTAGGATCAATATTTCATTCTCAAGCTTTTGAATATTTTTATTGAGATGAACGAGATCGGTTTTCAATTTCAAACAATTTATACAATCAGAATTTTCAAATTTCTTGACGTTTTCAAGCTTTAATTCCAAGTCATGATTTTTGCTGGTAAACTCAAGATTTTTAGATTTTAAAGATTTGTTTTTCCAATGGAGATTGTCAACAGTTTTCGTTAAATGTACACACATATAAACTAAATCTTTATAAGAATTTTTTTTGTCTAATAGTTTGTTGAGTCTCCATCTTCTGATCCAACTGAATTTTATATCTAAACGACCTGTTAAGAATAGATCTGAATCTGAGTTGACCTTCTCGGGTATTGAGTAGTTGTTGTCAATTTGTCCATACTTCGTATTGAGAGTATTCCAGATTTCCTGCGCAGTTAAACAATGTGAGATAAGGCTATATTGGACATCATCAATATAGGAATATAAAAGATGAATAGTACGAGTATTAAACTCAATATCATTCTTATCTACCCATCATATCCATTAATAATAGTATCCCAACATTTAATATTAATAGATTTTAAATAGGACTCCATTTCTGATTTCCAATTTAAAAAAATCTGTACCATTAAAAATAGCTGGAATATGACTGGACTAACTCACAGAAGACTGACAAATAAGGAACATTGTTACTCTAGCGTTAATAGAAAACCTGCTCTGATACCACTTGTTGGATCTAGATTAACCCTAGAGGGGAGGTGAATAGGGTTTATTCAATTTTAACGAGATATTAAAAATATCAGATCATAGATAATAGCAGAGTAAGTAAATGCGAAATGTAAATAACACACAGATTTACCCGAATTCGACAAACTCTGCCTATGCTGCATTCACTAAGGTTTCTACTAGGTAATAAAACAGATCCCGTTTACAAACCGTGTAAACTCGCGAACCCTACTCATGTTCTAATCCTACGCTCAAAACCCTAGACTGATCTATATCCCCTACATCAGATTTTCCCCTAGCTACAAACCTATAGCCAGTAAACCCTAGTTATTACAAACACTAGAAAACTGCTAGTTAAAACCCTATAACTAGACAACCTAGTTTTTACAGAAAAACTAGAAAACACAAAACAACGATTACAAAAGTAATTAAAACAAAACAACGTTAAGAAAAAAACTAAAACCCTAACCCAATAAAAGAAAAACAGGTCGGTCTCCCTTTATTCTTTTATCTTGTTTCCTTTTTCTCTAAAAATGGTGACCGACCCTAGTTAAACTTAGGGTTTTCTTGTTAACTCGAAATCGCGACTTTACGAATGATTCAATTCTCTGAAGCTTGAACGAATTTGTGGCTTGCTTTGTCGATCAGTTTGAGCTTTTACTGATGATCGAAACTCCAAAAGGAAATTGTGAGTATCCGGAATTTTTGATTTCGAACTTGTATTGCTTGGTTTCGATCTGTCTACCGGTGATGAAGTAGGTGATATAAATAGGGTTTGCAAATCCTAAAATCTATGATTTCGATTTAAATGGCTTGACTTGATTTGCTTGTGAATTTGTCAATTCTTGGTATCCTCGGCTTTGATTGTTTGTGTAAATTTCTGGAAATAAAATATATTGTTTGTGGCCCCTTGAATCCCCTTGCGTGATTATCTGATTTTTTGTGTTGAATTCACATGAGTGATAAAGGATTTATAGAAAAGATTCACTCTTTTATTTATGCTCAAAATGTCTCCCATGATTTCTAGAAAGATTGGTTGAATACTTGCCATACATTTTGCTTGCCAAACTTGAATTTCTAGAAAATAATTCTTTGAATTTAATAAATCAGTTTTTAAAAAATCTTTCTTGCCTTGAATCATTTCTGGATTTTTTTTGAAAAACATTTGTAGAAACCATGTTCCTGAAATTTTTCTTTCCATAAAACTGAATACATATATTTGGAAACCATTTATCACAAATGAACTGTTGGATGAATTAAATCCTAAATATGTTTGTCAAGTTTGCAGATATACAAACTTTCCTGTTTCTTCTTGCATGCTAAAATATTTTCTTGCTAAATTGGATTTCGATTGCAGTATACATTTGAGCTCTGGTATCTGCATGTGTGCTGTGAATTCTTCATTGCTGTTGTGTCATTTGCCAAGACAAGTACATTAAATTCTTGATAAAACATATATATCTTGATGTTTTTGTTCGATTTTTTTGATCCACTATGAAATTGGAAACATCTAGGCAAATATGTTTGCTTATTTTTGAAAAAAAAGTGTTTTCTTTCCTTATATAACCATTCGGATTTCTGTAAATAAATTCCTTGCCAAATATATGAAGATGATTTTAGGAATGACAAAATTTATTAGTGCCAAAAACAAATCCATATTTTCTGGAAACACTGTGAGATTTCTTGCCAACCAATGTTAATTCCAATATTATCCATGCAGATCTGAGTTGCTTCATATTCTTCTGTTATTATCTTGGTTGCTACCAAAATTCTTTGTACATATGCCATTACTCGAGACATGATTAAATGTGTACACAGATTTGCGCTTTTGTCTTGATGAGAACTGTTCAACCAGTTTTGTCATTTCAGATTTGCACATTCATACCTGACATGTCTTGGTTGTCCCCATTTTTGCATGCACCTATATATTTTGGCTTTACTTGAACATGCTGCTCGGCCATTTTGTATCACCTGTTCTTGAGACTTCGTTTGTAAGGACCCGTAACTTCCCCATGAAGGAAAGAGCGGATACTTCGAGGACAACACACAAAGGAACGCAGACAGAAGAACATTTCATTGTTATTACAACAATTCCATCAGATACCAGAATATACAGAGTATAATTGAATAAATTACATTCGATAAATATCAGAGATTACAATAAATTACATAGCAGCGGAAATTTTTTATAAAACACAACTGAAAGTAATACACGGATACAGAGCTTTCCGAGCATCGTTTCAGCTGTAAATCAGGATCCTGTGAATATAAATATGCAAAACCAAAACTAGTAGCTGCCCGTGCGGAAAATAAGGGCACCCAGAGTTTAGGTTAAAACAATAAACTCCAGGTCAGTCATGTGACGGGTGTGAGAACTAAAACAGTTATTTAAATCTTTGCTTCAAAAGAGAGTAATTCAAGGGACCACGCCGTATAACACGGAATGGGTTTCCTCCCAAGAATACCATTGCATATAAATAAACAGCACAATGCTTTTTCTAAAAATGAAGCTATTATAAGACCCAGGTCCCATCACACAATGCAACGCAAGCCGGAGGATAGGGTTTTCCCTTATAATAGCCAAACATGCTTCGTACGTTTAAAACAAATCATTTGATACTATTATAAGTGTATAGTGTCAAAACAATTTCAATCATAAATATCAATCATAGACGACATGGGTACCATATATCATATCGCCATACTAGGCTCTACAAATAAAACCAAAATACACATATTGGAAAGTTGGATTTCCATCATGGTGGCTCCAGATTCGAAAGATCGATCGTGTAGTGCAATTCCCCACGGCTTACGTCCCAGCAAGAGAAAACACCGTAATGCACATCCGCACTTTTGGGACCCAAGTATCACCGCGGTTTACGTCCCAGCGAGAGAAAACACCGCTTACTCTATTCCTCTGAGCACTAAGCTCATCTCGGTCGACTGAATCCACGACACCACTAAGGCGCCCAACCACTAAAAAGCATACTGATCAAACCATCAGTTTACCACCATACCGGGGTGTGAGGCTTGCGAATCAACGCTATACACAAAGCCATGCTATATTAAAGTTGCGCTTTGATCATCATCCACCAAACTTTGCTTTTCAACAAAAGTCTGGATCACTGCATCTCAGCATGCCACACTATCAATCCATATCGTACCACTGATTTCTGCCAATATATAACCTCTGAGCTCGTATGTCTCAGAGAAGGGCGTTAAGCAAGAGAATAAATTCTCCGCCGCCAAACAGATATATATTTAGCAGAGATCAACGAATACAATATAAAGGAATACAATGTCAGACACACCATCCATTTACAAGTCCGTTCTAGGTCTGAACGAAACCGGAGGCACTTTCCTCGCATATCCGTCGATCTCCAAGTACGTCTGGACGACCACCAACTGTTTCCCTCCTCTTGGATGTACAGCCCAATCCGGATCATCAGTAATCACCCAAACGATGTGAAGACTTCCGGTCTTCGACCACCGTCATCATCTTCGACTTATCATCGAATTGGTTATTCAGAATGGGTATAAACCCCGGCCTTTCTGAATGACCCGCGTATAATAAACAAATGTTACACAAACATAACATACGCCTCATTCCAATTCAGCAGTCACTAACCGTAAATTAACAAGAGAACAATTCCCCAAATATTAACCCCGAAGGCCGAAACCAACATCAGATCAATACCCAGGAAACCATTCTTCTTAGCTAACCTACAGTTAGTTTCTAAATTTCACATTCTTAGGGAAAGGTACCCATTAATTTTATCAAAGATAAATTTTTTAAAATTTATTCTTTAATCATCCTTTGGATATCATTTCAAACCATATTATGGTTTTCCAAACTAGTCGGGATTAGCGAACCACACCGAAGTAATTATTTATTTTCCCAATCCCAACCTATTCATCCCGTGAAGCAAAACTGGTAATACTCCATATTTAACACCACGGTGTTATCGGTAAAATTAATTACCATTTCACGTTCAAATCTAATTAAAGATTTAACTGTCGCCTGGAGCAAAACTGGTGATACTTCATTCTCGCTCATTTTCCAAATTTGATAATTTAAAATATCAATTCACATTTCAATCTAATTACAGATTCATTAAAACTCCTTTTACTGGGTCAAAGAACTAATGTCATTTAAAACACAGTTCACGATAAACCCAAATCACATTCTATTTATTATCGGGTTAAAGAACTAGTGTTTTTTAAAACACCATTCACGATAAACCCAAATCACATTCTATTTATTATCGGGTTAAAGAACTAGCATTATTTAAAACACCGTTCACGATAAACCCACAAATCAATTCTAATTCAATGCCAATTAAATATATAAGAAATTCTAGTTATTTAAAACCCCTTTTCAAATCCAATTTATTTATTTAAAAATAACTGGGTTTTAATTCTAGTTCAAACCTAGTTCATTTCGATAAAAATCTATTTTTATCTTTTCAAATATGAAGTTTTTTCATCCTAATTTTTTCCAAATCATTTCTTATGATTTTACACAAATTATTACTATTTTTAATAATTTTATCAAGGCACGTACAGTCGATTTCCAACAACGGCCATCGAACTGCACTTACAGCGACCTTTTCTGAAATTGATTTGGACATATCTCCAAATCCAACTGTTAGGTTTCAAATTTCTAATATTCGTTAGAAAGCTCTTTACGATACGAACCCAACGGTTCCGGTTTTAGGAGAATCCGACGGTCGGATCTCCCGTAATGTCCGTTCGAAATCAATGGTCGAAATTCACGAACTGCCGCGGCACGGCGCATTCTATTCAGGCCATTATATATATAATATATATATATATATATTATATATTTCGTTGATTTCTATTTAAAACGAATTTGATAAATATTTCCAAATTTGTTTCAAAAACAATTTCAACCTTCATTTCAAATTCAAATCAAAATTGAATTTTCCCTTATAAATTCGTTTTAAATTCATTTCAATTCGATTCAAATTTCAAATTGATTTCAATTCGAATTCATTTTCTATTCAATTCAATTCAAATTCGTTTTCTATTCAATCCAAATCAAATTCGTTTTCTATTCAAGTCAAATCAAATTCGTTTTCTATTCAATTCAAATCAAATTCGTTTTCTATTCAATTCAAATCAAATTCGTTTTCTATACAATTCAAATCAAATTCGTTTTCTATTCAATTCAAATCAAACTCGTTTTCTATTCAATTCAAATCAAATTCGTTTTCTATACAATTCAAATCAAATTCGTTTTCTATTCAATTCAAATCAAATTCGTTTTCTATTCAATCCAAATCAAATACGTTTTCTATTCAATTCAATTCAAATTCGTTTTCTATTCAATTCGATTTTTAATCTCTTTTCAATATTCATTATAAAACGAATATGATCGGTATAAATATCGCTCGCGTCAAAATAGCGCATCTCTAATCAACACGGCTTTATATTTTTCAATAACTTCATTATTCTATTCAACAAATGAATCTATATTTCTTTCAATACATGACTCTATATTTTTGTCAACACATGACTAATCTCAACGAATGAGTACTGTCCACGTGTGACTATTTTTGTTATTTAATATATTTTATAAAAATTATGGTATCTATCGTTTGATTTCAAATCAGACTCTAACCATAAATTAGTAAGAGAACAATTTCCCAAATATTAACCCCGAAGGCCGAAACCAACATCAGATCAATATCCAGGAGACCACTCATCTTATCTATTTTCCAGTTAGTTTCTAATTTTATATATGATAAAGATGTAAATTTTATTGTCAAAATATTTCGTTCAACACATGACTAAACTCAACGAATGAGTACTGTCAACACATGAACCTTTATTTTATAATATTCTTTATCTTCCCGATTGGAATGAGGCCCAATCAATTACCATATAAAGTTAATTATATGGATTCCATACAACACATGTATATAATAGCAACGATAAATAATCAACCATCATCCAAAGTGCACTACACTGTATAAGCATCAAATATAGATATCTAACGCTTACAACAGCCTGTCGATCCATCGATCGACATACAACTAATTACTGGGATTGGTGTATGCTGTATTTTATCCCAATACCCGTGTGGGGTTTCAAATCAACAAACACATATTTTATTTGTGAAGTTGGGCGATGTGTAAAATTTATCGTCCCAATCAATGTCCTTCAAATAGGTGTACATAAACAAACCGTCCGGTTTGTAAATGAATATTTATTTTATTCACATTCACGTTAAAAATTATATTTTTAACGACCAAATTATGTTATTCAATCTATGAATATTCTATTCGGTTCATTTATTAAACAAAATGATATCTTTATTTTCTAAATTATTTTAGAAAATTCCGGCGGCATAACGGCACAATACTAGAAACGGGACAAGGCCTAGCCTTATCCCCGGTCTAATAATGGCCTACGCCATACACATATCAATCAAATCCATTCCATTTCACCAAACAATCAAATTCAAATCAAATAATCTAACCAACTACACAACCAAACAAACAAGTCCATGGTCTGTGGACGATGGTGTCGGGTGCTACTAAACACCGTCTACATCCTAGTATATATATTTAACTAGAAAAGTAAATTTAAGGTGAGAAGTTCTCACAGAGGATTCCACTCCGCCGTGCTTTGCTTCTGAGCCGCTGAGCCGTCTGGATCAGCTTGAAATTCCTATGCAGTTCATTTCACGCTGTTCAAATAAAAATTATATTTTTATTGCTTCATTTCAATAAATAAAAATCATATTTTTATTTCTACTTCATATATATTACAATGCTTCTTTCTATATAAAAATTATATTTTTATATTTCTACTTCTCATATAAAGATTGAATTTTTATTTATATATCATCGCTACAAAAATCACATTTTTATTTCACTCTCAAGATGATAAAAATAGCCCCTTTAACACGATGCCTTCATTATAAAGATTATATTTTTATAACGCTACTTCATATATATGAAAATTATATTTTTACCGATCTATAAGTATTTTCTTTTCAAAATCAAATCTTTATCGCAATGAAAACACTATAAAAATCGTATTTTTATTCTCCAATCATGTATATAAAATTCACATCTTTATTTTCGAACCTTTATATAAAATTCCAATCTTTCTCCGATTAAAAATCACTTCTTCACTATGAAAAATCTAATCTTTATCATTAAAAATCAAATCTTTGTGTTATAAAAAATATAATCTTTATAAAAATAAAAACCGTATCTTTCCATAAACTAAAAATCCTATTTTTTTTATTTATAACCTAAAAGAAAATCAAGATCGAAGGAGAAATAAAACTCACAGCACAAGGGGATTCGCTGACTGAATCAGAGAGAGGGGAGGGGTCGAGGAGGTGGCTCTCTAGTGGCGGCGGCAGACTTAGGCAGTGGTGGCAGCGCATTTTTGGAGTGGATTTGGGGTGGAGTTCAAATTGAGGGAGGCGGTGAAGGTGGGGGTTGACCGGAGAGGGAGGGGCGACGCTGGGGAGGGCGACTGCGGCAAAGGGGGTCAGGCGATGGAAGATTGGGGACTGACGGGGCATTTTTCAGGCGGGCTTGGGTGCGGAAGTTTTCAATTAGAAGAGGGGAGAGGAGAGAGAAGGCGGTGGAAGGAGGGCGGGTTCCTCCGATCTACGGTGGCGAAGCGTTGTCGCGCGACGGTGGGGGGAGGGCGGTAGGCAAGAACGCGGCTTCCTCATCTTTTTTTTTTAATTTTTCTGAGTCAACGGTTATGGGAGGAGAGAGATAAGGAGAGTTATATATATTATATTTATTTAATTAATTAATCCCTTAAAGCAGCTATTTATTTTGAACTCGAAATCGAACCCACCGACTGTCGTCCCTAGCTAATTACCCCCATTTCGAACACAATGAGATATGTTTCGTAACCCAATCCCATCGTCTCGATAGGTTTTCGCTAAATTTAAAATATAAATCATTATATATTTAATTCGAACGCACATTTCAATTTACCGGGCCACATACTAACTCTAAAAATTCCCAAAAAATATTTTCTAGCTTCGAACTGACGATACGGTCCTAACAAAAATAGTTTCGTCGAATTCTAAGACCGTTGGAAAAATGGTCATTTTCCAGTCGATTAAATCAACTGAAACTGGTCAAATGCATTTTCCTTTGTCACGCTCACATATTGATTCGAAAAATTATGAAATTTGGAATCTAGCAATAATTTGACGTCACGGATCCAACAAAAGTGGTTTTGTTAAAATCCGAGATCGTTTGCAAAATTTTCATTTTTAAGGGCCTGAATTCCATAGCGACTATTCAGAATTTTCAACTGGACATATCTTTTGATTCCCGCTATGAAATTTCGATTTTTCGGATTCGTTGGAAAGATATTATCGATTTGATTCAAATATTTTTGGTTTCGTTAATATCCGGTTTATTTTGCACTCGATATATTCATTTGAAGTTTGAAATCGAATTATCGAACTACCACGCCATTTTCAATTCCTTTTATAATTATATATAATTATTTATATTCTAACGATGATCTATATAAATATATACGTTCGAATTCTATTCAAAATAATTTTTTCGTCGTTATTATTTAAAATAATTCATTTTAAATATTCAAAATTAATTAAAATTGCCAAAATAAAATTCTTTAAAGTGGCTCGCATTTCCGGGTTATTACAATCTCTCCCACTTAAAACTTTTCGTCCCCGAAAAGGAACGAATCCTAAAGTTGTTTTAACTAATCAACTCAACTTTCTCTATTTTCGTTACGGCTTAAGTTCTTCAACTTTTCAGTTTCTAAAAACTTTTCAAATTTTTCAAAAATTTGGCTAACACCCTAAATTTTCGAAAAATTTCGCCATAACCTCCCCTGCACCGGGAGCACCGGGAAAATCCCGAAATTGCCATATAGGCCCTCTGATCTCAAAAAGAAAAAGAAAAAGCCAAGCGGCTCATAAAATCATCTTCACCCAAACAAAAGAGTAAATTATGGTAAACATGTACCTATTTGTCGGGCAAACAAATTTTATTCTTCTGCTCTAGCCTCCTTGCTATGACCTGTTCAATGTAAGTACATGTATATGCAAGCAAATGCGACAAATTTTCAATACAATTCAATATTCGGTTCAATTAGGCTAAATGTTTCAAAATTATCAAACAAGTAGACAAACAACACAACCATCAATCAATTAGTGAATTAGAATTCCAAATTCATAATTTTGATATATATACAGAAAATCATGTTTTTGATGCCAAATCACAACAATGTATTCTAACTATATTTTGGTTCTCACACCAGTCTAATGGAAATATATAGATATCAAACCTTCGAAACACGAAAATAAATACTGATGATGCACGTGCTATCATCAGTACCATCTCCGGGCGACTAGAGTGTGATTTTATATCTATCCAGTATATTAAAACTTTGAATATACGCTCATGACGCGTATATGCAAAACCTTTATATACTAGATTGTCCAAATCAATATAAATAAATTATCCAAATACGTGTAAAACGATTTAAATTTCAAAACAAATTTGGTTTTCATTTTAAAAATATACTCTTCACACTCGTTCTAGGATACTACTGATCCTATCTCTAACGAGTCATTCTAATTGGATATTACGAATCCAATATCTGATGAATTCTTTTGTTCGGTTCTAATGTGTCTTGTTCTCGAGCTCTGTAAACCAAAGCTATGATACCAAATGTAAGGACCCGTAACTTCCCCGTGAAGGAAAGAGCGGATACTTCAAGAACAACACACAAAGGAACGCAGACAGAAGAACATTTCATTGTTATTACAACAATTCCATCAAATACAAGAATATACAGAGTATAATTGAGTAAATTACATTCGATAAATATCAGAGATTACAATAAATTACATAGCAGCGGAAAAACAATATAAAACACAACTGAAAGTAATACATGGATACAGAGCTTTCCGAGCATCGTTTCAGTTGTAAACCAGGATCCTGTGAATATAAATCTGCAAAACCAAAACTACTAGCTGCCCATGCGGAAAATAAGGGCACCCAGAGTTTAGGTTAAAACAATAAACTCCAGGTCAGTCATGTGACCGGTGTGAGAACTAAAATAGTTATTTAAATCTTTGCCTCCAAAGAGAGTAATTCAAGGGACCACGTCGTATAACACGGAACGGGTTTCCTCCCAAGAATACCAGCGCATATAAATAAACAGCGCAATGCTTTTTCTAAAAATGAAGCTATTATAAGACTCAGGTCCCATCACATAATGCAACGCAAGCCGGAGGATACGGTTTTCCCTTATAATAGCCAAACATGCTTGGTACGTTTAAAACAAATCATTTGATACTATTATTAGTGTATAGTGTCAAAACAATTTCAATCATAAATATCAATCATAGACGGCATGGGTACCATATATCATGTCGCCATACTAGGCTCTACAAATAAAACCGAAATACACGTATTGGAAAGTTGGATTTCCATCATGGTGGCTCCTGATTCGAACGATCGATCGCGTAGTGCAATTCCCCACGGCTTACGTCCTAGCAAGAGAAAACACCGTAATGCACATCCGCACTTTTGGGACCCGAGTATCACCGCGGCTTACGTCCCAGCAAGAGAAAACACCGCTTACTCTATCCCTCTGAGCACTAAGCTCATCTCGGTCGACCGAATCCACGACACCACTAAGGCGCCCATCCACTAAAAAGCATACTGATCAAACCATCAGTTTACCACCATACCGGGGTGTGTGGTTCGCGAATCAACGCTATATACAAAGCAATGCTATATTAAAGCTGCGCTTTGATCATCATCCACCAAACTTTGCTTTTCAACAAAAGTCTGGATCATTGCATCTCAGCATGCCACACTATCAATCCATATCGCACCACTGATTTCTGCCAATGTATAACCTCTGAGCTCATATGTCTCAGAGAAGGGCTTTAAGCAAGAGAATAAATTCTCCGCCGCCAAACAGATCTATATTTAGCAGAGATCAACGAATACAATATAAAGGAATACAATGTCAGACACACCATCCATTTACAAGTCCGTTCTAGGTCTGAACGAAACCGGAGGCACTTTCCTCGCATATGCGTCGATCTCCAAGTACGTCTGGACGACCACCAACTATTTCCCTCCTCTTGGGTGTACAGCCCAATCCGGATCATCAGTAATCACCCAAACGATGTGAAGACTTCCGGTCTTCGACCATCGTCATCATCTTCGACTTATCGTCGAATCGGTTATTCAGAATGGGTATAAACCCCGGCCTTTCTGAATGACCCGCGTATAATAAACAAATGTTACACAAACATAACATACGCCTCGTTCCAATTCAGCAGTCACTAACCGTAAATTAACAAGAGAACAATTCCCCAAATATTAACCCCGAAGGCCGAAACCAACATCAGATCAATACCCAGGAAACCATTCTTCTTAGCTAACCTACAGTTAGTTTCTAAATTTCACATTCTTAGGGAAAGGTTCCCATTAATTTTATCAAAGATAAATTCTTTAAAATTTATTCTTTAATCATCCTTTGGATATCATTTCAAACCATATTATGGTTTTCCAAACTAGTCGGGATTAGCGAACCACACCGAAGTAATTATTTATTTTCCCAATCCCAACCTGTTCATCCCATGAAGCAAAACTGGTAATACTCCATATCTAACACCACAGTGTTATCGGAAAAATTAATTACCATTTCACGTTCAAATCTAATTAAAGATTTAACTGTCGCCTGGAGCAAAACTGGTGATACTCCATTCTCGCTCATTTTCCAAATTTGATAATTTAAATTATCAATTCACATTTCAATCTAATTACAGATTCATTAAAACTCCTTTTACTGGGTCAAAGAACTAATGTCATTTATAATATAGTTCACGATAAACCCAAATCACATTCTATTTATTATCGGGTTAAAGAACTAGTGTTATTTAAAACACCATTCACGATAAACCCAAATCACATTCTATTTATTATCGGGTTAAAGAACTAGCGTTATTTAAAACACTGTTCACGATAAACCCACAAATCAATTCTAATTCAATGCCAATTAAATATATTAGAAATTCTGGTTATTTAAAACCCTTTTTCAAATCCAATTTACTTATTTAAAAATAACTGGGTTTTAATTCTAGTTCAAACCTAGTTAATTTCGATAAAAATCTATTTTTATCTTTTCAAATATGGAGTTTTTTCATCCCAATTTTTCCCAAATCATTTCTTATGATTTTACACAAATTATTACTATTTTTAATAATTTTATAAAGGCTCGTACAGTCGATTTCCGACAACGGCCATCGAACTGCACTTACAGCGACCTTTTTTGAAATTGATTTGGACATATCTACAAATCCAACCGTTAGTTTTCAAATTTCTAATATTCGTTAGAAAGCTCTTTACGATACGAACCCAACGGTTCTGATTTTAGGAGAATCCGACGGTCGGATCTCCCGTAATGTCCGTTCGAAATCAATGGTCGAAATTCACGAACTGCCGCGGCGCTGCGCGTTCTATTCAGGCCATTATATATATATACATAATATATATATATATATATATATTATATATTTCATCGATTTCTATTTAAAACGAATTTTATAAATAGTTTCAAATTTGTTTCAAAAACAATTTCAACCTTCATTTCAAATTCAAATCAAAATTGAATTTTCCCTTATAAATTCGTTTTAAATTCATTTCAATTCGATTCAAATTTCAAATTCATTTCAAATCGAATTCATTTTCTATTCAATTCAATTCAAATTCGTTTTCTATTCAATCCAAATCAAATTCGTTTTCTATTCAAGTCAAATCAAATTCGTTTTCTATTCAATTCAAATCAAATTCGTTTTCTATACAATTCAAATCAAATTCGTTTTCTATACAATTCAAATCAAATTCGTTTTCTATTCAATTCAAATCAAATTCGTTTTCTATACAAATCGAATCAAATTCGTTTTCTATACAATTCAAATCAAATTCGTTTTCTATCCAATTCAAATCAAATTCGTTTTCTATTCAATTCAAATCAAATTCGTTTTCTATTCAATTCAATTCAATTCAAATTCGTTTTCTATTCAATTCGATTTAAAATATCTTCTCAATATTCATTATAAAACGAATATGACCGATATAAATATCGCTCGCGTCAAAATAGCGCATCTCTAATCAACACGGCTTTGTATTTTTCAATAATTTCGTTATTCTATTCAACAAATGAATCTATATTTCTTTCAATACATGACTCTATATTTTTGTCAACACATGACTAATCTCAACGAATGAGTATTGTCCACGTGTGACTATTTTTGTTATTTAATATATTTTATAAAAATTATGGTATCTATCGTTTGATTTCAAATCAGACTCCAACCGCAAAATTAGTAAGAGAACAATTTCCCAAATATTAACCCCAAAGGCCGAAACCAACATCAGATCAATATCCAGGAGACCACTCATCTTATCTATTTTCCAGTTAGTTTCTAATTTTATATATGATAAAGATGTAAATTTTATTGTTAAAATATTTCATTCAACACATGACTAATCTCAACGAATGAGTACTGTCAACACATGAACCTTTATTTTATAATATTCTTTATCTTCCCGATTGGAATGAGGCCCAGTCAATTACCATATAAAGTTAATTATATGGATTCCATACAACACATGTATATAATAGCAACGATAAATAATCAACCATCATCCACAGTGCACTACACTGTATAGGCATCAAATATAGATATCTAACGCTTACAACAGCCTGTCGATCCATCGATCGACATACAACTAATTAATGGGATTGGTGTATGCCGTATTTTATCCCAATACCCATGTGGAATTTCAAATCAACAAACACATATTTTATTTGTGAAGTTGGGCGATGTGTAAAATTTATCGTCTCAATCAATGTCCTTCAAATTGGTGTACATAAACAAACCGTCCGGTTTGTAAATGAATATTTATTTTATTCACATTCACGTTAAAAATTATATTTTTAACGACCAAATTATTTTATTCAACCTATGAATATTCTATTCGGTTCATTTACTAAACAAAATGATATCTTCATTTTCTAACTTATTTTAGAAAATTCCGGCGGCATAACGACACAATACTAGAAACGGGACAAGGCCTAGCCTTATCCCCGGTCTAATAATGGCTCACGCCATACACATATCAATCAAATCCATTCCATTTCACCAAACAATCAAATTCAAATCAAATAATCTAACCAACTACACAACCAAACAAACAAGTCCATGGTCTGTGGACGATGGTGTCGGGTGCTACTAAACACCGTCTACATCCTAGTATATATATTTAACTAGAAAAGTAAATTTAAGGTGAGAAGTTCTCACAGAGGATTCCACTCCGCCGTGCTTTGCTTCTGAGCCGCTGAGCCGTCTGGATCAGCTTGAAATTCCTATGCAGTTCATTTCACGCTGTTCAAATAAAAATTATATTTTTATTGCTTCATTTCAATAAGGTGGGAAGTAAATTTAAGGTGAGAAGTTCTCACGGTGAAGGTGGGGGTTGACCGGAGAGGGAGGGGCGACGCTGGGGAGGGCGACTGCGGCGAAGGGGGTCAGGCGATGGCAGATTGGGGACTGGCGGGGCGGTTTTCAGGCGGGCTTGGGTGCAGAAGTTTTCAATTAGAAGAGGGGAGAGGAGAGAGAAGGCGGTGGAAGGAGGGCGGGTTCCTCCGATCTACGGTGGCGAAGCGTTGTCGCGCGACGGTGGGGGTAGGGCGGCAGGCAAGAACACGGCTTCCTCATCTTCTTCTTCTTTTTAATTCTTCTGAGTCAACGGTTATGGGAGGAGAGAGATAAGGAGAGTTATATATATTATATTATATTTAATTAATTAATTAATTAATTAATCCCTTAAACCAACTATTTATTTCTAACTCGAAATCGAACCCACCAACTGTCGTCCCTAGCTAATTACCCCCATTCCGAACACAATGGGATATGTTTCGTAACCCAATACCATCGTCTCGATAGGTTTCCGCTAAATTTAAAATATAAATCATTATATATTTAATTCGAACACACATTTCAATTTACCGGGGCCACATACTAACTCTAAAAATTCCCCAAAAATATTTTCTAACTTCGAACTGACGATACGGTCCTAACAAAACTAGTTTCGTCGAATTCTGAGACCGTTGGAAAAATGGCCATTTTCCAGTCGATTAAAATCAACTGAAACTGGTCAAATGAATTTTCCTTTTCCACGCTCACATATTAATTCGAAAAATTATGAAATTTGGAATCTATCAATAATTTGACGTCACAGATCCAACAAAAGTGGTTTCGGTGAAATCCGAGGTCATTTGCAAAATTTCCATTTTTAAGGGCCTGAATTCCATAGCGACTATTCAGAATTTTCAACTGGACATATCTTTTGATTCCCGCTATGAAATTTCGATATTTCGGATTCGTTGGAAAAATATTATCGATTAGATTCAAATATTTTTGGTTTCGTTAAAATCCGGTTTATTTTGCACCCGGTACATTCATTTGAAGTTTGAAATCGAATTATCGAACTACCGCGCCATTTTCAATTCCTTCTATAATTATTTATATTCTAACGACGATCTATATAAATATATACGTTCGGATTCTATTCAAAATAAATTTTTCGTCGTTATTATTTAAAATAATTCATTTTAAATATTCAAAATTCATTAAAATTGCCAAAATAAAATTTTTTAAATTGGCTCGCATTTCCGGGTTATTACATCGTTTGTCCATTGACCTGAAATTGGCTCGGCTCTGTCACATTTTAGCCTTGGTTGAGATAAAAAAAATACTTGTACTGGGTATTGTACTGATTATTTGTCTTTGACCATTTTTGAACTGTGTAGAAACTTGTATTGTATTGTCATGCTCGACATTATTCCAAACCAGCGTGTATTTGAGCTGTTTTGTTGCACCGTTTTTGAGCTATCTCGAGCATGTTGACTTGGCCATGCATTTCACTGTTGTGTTTTGGTGTTCGACCATATTAGCTTGCTGTGTACATTTGTTATTCCGTATGTATGTATATATATATATATATATATATATATATATATATTGATGCCTCGGCCATGAATGCTCCCATTACTGTTGCACTGTCCATTTACCATTGTTGCTCAACCACTTGATTTGGTCCATGCTCATGCACTTGCACTGGGTCGAGCTTGGTCTTCATGGCCGCTCCTCAGTGCATATGTGTTCATGGATACCTGACCTATGCAACGTGCATGTGTGTCGGGCTTCACTTGAACACAACTTAATATATTTGTCCCTGCGCAGAAATATGTGTATACACATGCAATCTATGTGTATACATGTATAGTGCACATGCAGATTATATATATGTGAGCATTACAGATGATTTGTCTACCTTGTGGTATTTACAGTGTATCACTGTAAATATCATAAGCTGTCTAGACACAGATGGATGTCCATAAAAAATTCAGATCAAGTCATGAAAATTGATGAGAAACACACCAAAATTCTGAGGCAAATAAAATTTTAAGATAAAAATTAAATCTGCTAGAATTTAAAATTATTTCTGTTATAGATTATTGTGTGTGTGTTTCTTTTTGTGACAGGTAAACAGAAGACTGGACTGACAATGAAGCAGGCAGAAGACAGAAGACAAAGTTGTGAAACAATATATGAGTCTATAAAAGAATTTGTACACATGAATGAAATTTAACTGAGTGACTGAGAGTTGTAGTGAGGAACTGTGTATATATGAAATTGAATGTGATTGTATTGTATTTCAGTGTAATGTACAAATAGTGAAGTTATAAATTTGTACTGTTGAAATGTTGAAATAAAATATTATATTTAAATAAAATACTGTTTGAATATTTATATTCCTGTATAGTAGTATTCTATTTAAATATAAATATGATATTCTGTATGTGATGTAGTATAACAGTACAATTACAAACACATTTATAATAATAAATATATGTTTGTTATCATCAAACAAAAAATCATCGAATTGTTAAATACAATAACTTCATCATTCAATGACCCTACATCAACGTCCTCAGCTATTATTGTTTCAGTATTTTGTTCAAGATCTGCTTGATACGCTGCTTCGTCAGGAATATTATTCCCATCAAATGTAAATCTTGCCTTTGTTTTTAAAAACAGTCCACCAATCTACTTTATCTTATTTTAAGGATGGATACAGAGCAAAATAGACTTGTAATGCTCGCTTTGCTAGCACGAAAGGATCGTACTTATAGTAATGCGATGTATGCCTCATTTCAATTAGCTTATAATCTTTGTGCACATTTATTATAGATACAGGAACTTTGCTAAACCAGTTGCCTTTTAATAGAAAAACTTTCTCTACGAACTGTATATAATATGTCAACTCTAAAACTTGTGTTAGGGCGCCATAAAAATCTTTTATATGCTCTTCTGGATCATCACTACCTTTGGCAAATGATCCACTATTATATGTTAATTTTTTAGCTCCGTAATCGTTGGTGTTGAATTTAAATCCATCGACGAAGTATATTGGATAAGTTTTGAGATTTCTTTTTGGTACGATTACAAGATGTCATAATCCTTCGTTAACAACACAGTTTGTGGAATTATGAACATAGTTTGAAAACCATCCAACAAATTCTTTACTGAGATCACCAAATGGATGTTGTGATTCGTATATGCTGAAAATATGTGTTATGTTCCTTTTTTATTAATATATATATATATATATATATAAGTGAATTGTACATGAATTTAGTATTAGCTGACAAATGGTGCAACTTCCGCACAATTTAAAAGAACATATGTGTGTGCCACATGGTAGTCTCTATTGCTTAACCATATTTCCACACCTTTTCCAGCAGGTCTTCCGTGTTGTCTAAAAATAGATAACATTGTTTGAGAAGACCCATGTTCAACATCTTCTTCATTATGAGGAACAATTACAACAAATAAGTTCACATCTTCACTAAAGTAATAGGTGAAAAAAAATTGAAGCTTCTTCTTCAAGTTACGATTTGCAAATTGAACCTTCTACTCGTGCTTTTTGCCTAATTTTTTTCTTCGAATGATTCAAGTACCTATAATAAGATTAATTAAATTTATATGTTGGTACAAAAATCTAGTTTGTAATTTATCAAGATTATTGAGTATACACAAAATTACATCTCAAATGGATACATCCATCCATATTGCACAGGACCTCGAAGGAGTGCTTCGGACGGAAGATGAATAGGTAAATGTTCCATTACATTAAAAAAAACCATTGAAAATATTTTCCCGAGTTTGCAGAGTAGTATAGGAATTTTTACTTCAAGCTTACGCAGACGATCTACCTTTAACGTCATTGAAAAAAATTGTTTATAAAACATACTTAATTCTGTTATAACACTCCATATTTTTATGGGCAATATTTCTATGAAAATCACATGTAAAAAATATTGCATCATAATATGGCAATCATGGCTTTTCATACCACTTAATTTACTGTTTTTAAAGTCCACACATGTACGGAGGTTAAAAGAATTCCCATCAGGACATTTTAATCCTTCCATCCACTTTAGAATGAGTTTTACTTGCCTGTTGTCTAATTCATAGCATGATTTTGGGTTTTTTATTATCGTCGTACAAGTGAAGTTCCAGCCGTTTACAGAAGTGTAATATATCACGTCTTGAATCCGCATCGTCCTTGGTTTTCCCCTTTACATTCGAAACTGTATTAAAAATGTTATCGAAAATGTTTTTTCATTGTGCATTACATCAATATTATGCCGAAGTAGTAGATTTTTCCAGTAAGGTAACTCCCAAAATATACTTTGCTTGCACCAATTATGAATGTCCGATTTACCTGGAATTTCAACCTGCTCCCCAGTTTCATGTATCTTTGGTTAGACTTTTACGATTTCATATATCTCTTCACTTGTGCCCAAACTTTAGACGGTAGCATAGTCTCTACTCTGTTATCTTTGAAGTTCTTTTTATTGTTCTAATTTTATGATTAATATGCAGAAAGCACCGATGACAGTCAATGTAACACCCCGTATTTTCTGTAAACATAAGAGTTAAAAATCAAGGTATAATTAATTTTTAGTAGAAGAAATAAGGGAAACGGGTTGCGCCATTGTGTTCGTCTCGGAAAAATACGCGAAATAGAGTCCGAATTTGCGTAAATTGGAGTCCGTATGAAGAAGATATGGACGAACGAAGTTAGGCAGAAAAACCGGAAACAGGCCAGAATACACTGGCGCACTTGTGAAGTGCGCCAATACAAAAATACACTGGCGCACCTGCCAAGTGTGCCCATACAAATCCAGCACCGAATTCTGGAGTGTTCTGAGGTGACGTGTCTTCTTTTGAGTGGCTGGATGATGTGTATTCGAGCTGTGCGATTCTGATGACTTCTGGACTGATCTGAAGGCTCTAAATCACCCTATCCTCCTATAAATACATCCCTAACCTAAACCTAAGTCTCTTACACAATTCTCTAGCCTCCATTGCTCTCTTCTTCTAATTAAAAATAAAAATGGCGTTGCTACTCTGCTAGAATCAAAACTAGAAGTCAATCAACATCATCCTAAATTCAAATTTGAGATAAAAGCTTCTGCAACAATTCTGTAACAACTAAAGTTCTTTCTTTAATCCAATCAAGGCAAGTACAGTTATTTTCCGCTATAAACGTTAATTATAATTTTGATATGTTTTTAATTCTGAATCTGAGATTGTATATATATTCTCTTCTGTCAGATCTGTTTTCTGTGACTGTTCTGTATCCCCTTTTCTTCTTTTCTGTTTCTATAGCCAGGCTACCACGAGCCTGTGCCTAATCTCATAAGAGATGAACGTATGAACGCAAATTTTGGGATAAATAATGAATGATGTGAAATTTGACAAGACTGAATTGAATGTATGACTTTAGGTCTGAGGCATAAAATATAATGGACATGTGACTTGGGATTGGATGCATAAATTTGACTATGAACATATAATTTATATATGTTGTATGCATAGTGTATGTTGTAATTTAGATCTGTAATTAATTAGAAAAAGATGAGCATATGTTGTAAACTAGATTTGGATCTATACATATTCTGTGATAGAAGAAAAGAGGGACCATTGTAAGATTACATATGATTTGAGACTTTGGACAAAATGCATATAAAAGTCAAGATCTGATTTTTAGAAGATATGATTTAAAGATTTAGATTGTTGGGTATAGTTTGCATAATGATTCATGACTTAAAAAGAAGAAGATATGGAAACTTAGGTGTAAAGATTTACATTAATTAGGATATCTATTATTGTGATTACACCTAAATAGGAATTTTTGGATATATGGCATGCATTGTAATTAATGATTATATTTGGTATAATTTACATGTAAAATGCTAGTTTAACAAAAATTGGAACATATGTTATATGGTAAATTGTGTCCATATACTGTGCTATGTAAATTTATGCAAACATGGAATATATGTTCATATTGTGAATCATGACAATTATTTAGGCATATGAATTTAGGCCTAATTTATGTTTAGGCAAGGCATATAAATAGAACCTTTAGAAATATTAAACCTGCTAAATCTGTCATTTACTGAATCCGTTGAAAATGCCTATTTTGCTAATTTGCTAAGTTGCCTAAAACTGCTAGTTCTGTTATATTGCCTAGACTGCTAATTAGATTGAAACGCCAAATCTGTTAAATTTGTCTGTTGAGATGCCTAACCTGTTATATGCCAAAATCTGCTAAGTTGCTAAATCTATTAAATCCGTTAAGTCATATAATCTGGAAAATCTGCTATCTGCTAAAATCTGTTATCTGCTGTGTTGATATAATCATCCTGTTATTGATATAATCTGAATTGGCATATATATATATTGGGCGTGCGCATAAACGGTAAATTATTAATCAATTGGCCGCAAAGATAAACATGGCTAACTCGAGGTTAGAATGAGTTTGCGGCGTAATTCTGCCCGGAACCGCCCGGCACATCCAGTGGCCGCAAACAATAGGTTCTAATGTGAGAAGTTAGTCATAACCTGCTTAAGACACGAGGTTAGGTCTGGCTTGTGGCAGAAGTCTGCCCGGAACCGCCCGGCCCATCCAGCGGCCACAAGCTAGCGACCTAATGTGGGAGGTCTGGGCATTAATAATTAATTAATGCAAATCTAAGATAAGAATGACGTCTAAAATGTATTGGGGGGAAAATAGGGTTAAACCAACTGGATTAATAGGTATAGTAAACCCGTCCATGAATCTGTAGGCCCAATACAAAGTTAGACAAATCTGAAAAATCTGTACATCTGATCTGTTAGTCTGAAAACTTGTCAATTTAATCTGTGAACTAGTAAATCTGAATTCTGTATGTTTGAACTTGTAAACAAGTTAATCTGAGATCTGTTAGTCTGGGGACACAAGGTTAGGAGGGGAATTACTTGTGTCATCTGTTGTTTGGGACCCATATTAGTCAGTAACCCTTTCTGGTATCAAAACTTTGACCCAACAGTAGGTAGGGTCCGGGCACGCTTACTGAACTAATTATAAGTGGTTCATTCTGATAATGGCGAGGGGTGTTGATGGTGCGTTCCAACCAGGTCATGTGCGTGCATGGATCCCGGTCTGCCTCTGAGGATGTAAGACGCCGTGACATCTGTAAATAGGTCTGTGCCAATTGGTTGTCACTTTAGGGAGTGATACACCCTACTGTGGGGCCGACACAGGATATTTATGTATTAGGGAGCCGATCGCTTGGGGTAGGGTTTTAGGGTACACTTAGTTCTGTCTGTTTCTGTTGGTACCGTCTGTTTCTGTTGGGTGGTAACACCTGTCTGTTTCTGCGTGGTACCGTCTGTTCGGGTGGTAAAGGCCCATTACTAGTGTACACCTAATTCTACATTCTGTTTCCGTAGGGATTAATCTGTTTCTGCTTCTGTCTGTTTCTGATCGGGTAGTAAAGGCCCATTATTAGCATCCTGTTTTTGTTAAATTATTCTGTACCCGTTTCCGTTTCAGTTTAGACATTAGGGTGACACCTAATTCTGTTATACTAGTATTAGTGCAGAGAAGTGTAAAACAATAGTTTATATCATTCTGTTTTTCTGTTATATCTGCTACACATGTTACAGTTATCTCACATCCAGTTTTATGTTCATATCATATTATTATTATCTGTTCATATGCTGAAAGTCACTGGACTTGCCAGACTTTTTGTCTGACCCTTGTTGTTTCGCCTCCTTTCTTCCATTTCCCCCCCAGGTTATCCAAGGAGGGAATACTTTAGCTTGATCCGGATTTCTCTTTGCTTGAAGTGCTTAAAGTATGGCTTGGCTCTGTATAGCTTCCGTTCCATGGGGATTATGATTTTAAACCATGCATTTTGAAGGCTTTTGTACAAGACTGATATTTTGTACTTGAATTCTGAAATTTGAAAGGATGTAACCATATTAATTTCTGTTTCTGCTGTAATAAAGTTAAAATTTTTCAAGTACTGTTTTATCTGTCTTGTAAGTTTCTGTTCTGTTTACTAAAATGCTCCACCAAAGTTAAGGCATTCCCTTTGTGAGTGACCTTAACGGAGGTGGGGTGTTACACTTGGTATCAGAGCTGAAGGTTACCAGATTTTATAAAAAGTTTTGAAAACTATTTTCAAAAAAGGTTTTGAAAGGAAGTATTTTCAAAAATAAAGCTTATTTTGAAAAACATAATCCCCAAGAGCCATATATCTTTCTTTCAGTCCTTTTTGTATTGAACCTTTCCTTTTTCGTTTCAGCATGTCTGAAGCATCTGAGATACCAGAGGGTGTTCATGTACCCGGTTGGTTTCGTCAATATCTTGAAGCTAGGACCGCCGCTGCAGGTCCAGCAAATGATCCCCCTCTTCCACCCCCTCCTCGTGCAATTGCTTTCTCAAAGATCTGTAGAGATTTTAGGGCCATGGGTGGGAAGGATTTCAAAGGAACTGAATCATTCGTAGAAGCAAGGAATTGGCTCAAAGAAACCGAGGATCTATTCGTTATCTTCGAGGTGGACGATAGGCAGAAGGTACAGTTGGCAGTATGGTTGCTCAAAGATGAAGCTTCCTACTGGTGGGAAGTCACTAACGCCGAGAGGCCGGTTGAGACATGGATGGATTTCAGAACAAGGTTTGAGAAAAAATTCCTCTCGCAAGCTGAACGAAGTTTACAATTGGAAAAGTTCTTATCTCTTAAGCAAGGAAGTATGACGGTCAAGGAATACGTCAACCAGTTCAACCAACTGGCTAGGTTCGGATTGGATTTAGTCAACACTCAGCATAAAAAGGCTCTCCGCTTTGTTAAAGGATTGAACGAGCCACTGCACAGCCTAGCCATGACCCATGTACCCATGGGAGCAACTTACGAGAAATTGGTGGATATGGCACTACTGCACGAGGAAGACAAGGGCCCGAAAGAGACAAAGAAGGAAGAACCACAGAATAAGAAAGCGAGGCCCAAAAAGGAAACACAAAAGAAGGATGAGAAGTCTGAAGATAAGAAGGGGAAAAAGTGCTTTACTTGTGGGAGCTCGACTCATCTGAACAAGGATTGCAGAAAAAGGAAGGGCGCTTGCTTCAACTGTGGGGAGATGGGACACTTCACTAGGGACTGCCCGAAGAGACGAGGACAGGGAGGGCAGGCGAACACTCTTGAGGCTAGTGGCTAGGATAGAAATAGGAAAATTTCTATAGTAGGTTTAATTTCTTTATCTGATTATGGAGTTAAGACTTTTTCTGATTCTGGTATTTTGATTTTGTAATCGATACTCTGCACTTTAATACTAGTATTATTTCTGAATTCCGCTGTAGACTCAGACCCATAAGGGTTATGGATCATCTGTTTGAGATTGGGGTTTGAGGGATATCTGTGTTAGGCGTCAAGTATGACGCATACATTCTGAGTTTTCGTGGGGTATGATTTTATCATGCTTAGCTTCCTAAGAATCATTAGGGAACCTGATCTGTACCAGTAGTCTGTAAATATCTAAATACTTTTGATAGGATTTCCAGTTTTGACATTGTCTAAAGAAGGTAATCCTCTGGGTGTCAATTTGATGTTGGTTTCGGTCTTTGGGGCCGATACTTAGGACCCATGTCTAATGGGAACCAAATTTTCTTTCTATCTGTACTCGCTTCCGTCAATCGACTGTATCCTATCGATCGAATACTCGAACTTTAGGTAGAAACTAATGGGTGTAAACATGTGCTTGAGACATGTTATGTTTGATGGTTGCAAGTGGATGCAAGTGGTTGCTAGTGGTTGCCCGTGGATGCATATACACACACTAGGCACTAGATCGGCTCGAAAACACTCTCATACTGCATATGGATGGGTGAGCATTTTTCAATTCTTGTGGATGCAAAATGGTTGATTCAGCACATGGATGTTGCATTTGAGTGAATGATTGTGCACTCATATAGAAATAATATATATCATTAGAATTCTATTGCATACATGTTGGACTCATGGCACTGACATAATTCGCATTAAGGAGGTCAACTGAATCAGTAGACCGCCTGATCATTGCATTAGATAAGGAACATATACACACACTTTTGCATATGTTCATACAACATTAGAAGTTTTCTAAGGACAATGGATGCTTGTGGATGATGGTTGAGTAGATGGGTGATTGGATAGTAGGACACATTCTTCTTTACTTGAAGATTTCGGGGACGAAATCCTATAAGGAGGGGAGAATGTAACACCCCGTATTTTCTGTAAACATAAGAGTTAAAAATCAAGGTATAATTAATTTTTAGGAGAATAAATAAGGGAAACGGGTTGCGCCATTGTGTTCGTCTCGGAAAAATACGCGAAATAGAGTCCGAATTTGCGTAAATCGGAGTCCGTATGAAGAAGATATGGACGAACGAAGTTAGGCAGAAAAACCGGAAACAGGCCAGAATACACTGGCGCACTTGTGAAGTGCGCCAGTACAAAAATACACTGGCGCACCTGCCAAGTGCGCCCATACAAATCCAGCACCGAATTCTGGAGTGTTCTGAGGTGACGTGTCCTCTTTTGAGTGGCTGGATGATGTGTATTCGAGCTGTGCGATTCTGATGACTTCTGGACTGATCTGAAGGCTCTAAATCACCCTATCCTCCTATAAATACATCCCTAACCTAAACCTAAGTCTCTTACACAATTCTCTAGCCTCCATTGCTCTCTTCTTCTAATTAAAAATAAAAATGGCGTCGCTACTCTGCTAGAATCAAAACTAGAAGTCAATCAACATCATCCTAAATTCAAATTTGAGATAAAAGCTTCTGCAACAATTCTGTAACAACTAAAGTTCTTTCTTTAATCCAATCAAGGCAAGTACAGTTATTTTCCGCTATAAACGTTAATTATAATTTTGATATGTTTTTAATTCTGAATCTGAGATTGTATATATATTCTCTTCTGTCAGATCTGTTTTCTGTGACTGTTCTGTATCCCCTTTTCTTCTTTTCTGTTTCTATAGCCAGGCTACCACGAGCCTGTGCCTAATCTCATAAGAGATGAACGTATGAACGCAAATTTTGGGATAAATAATGAATGATGTGAAATTTGACAAGACTGAATTGAATGTATGACTTTAGGTCTGAGGCATAAAATATAATGGACATGTGACTTGGGATTGGATGCATAAATTTGACTATGAACATATAATTTATATATGTTGTATGCATAGTGTATGTTGTAATTTAGATCTGTAATTAATTAGAAAAAGATGAGCATATGTTGTAAACTAGATTTGGATCTATACATATTCTGTGATAGAAGAAAAGAGGGACCATTGTAAGATTACATATGATTTGAGACTTTGGACAAAATGCATATAAAAGTCAAGATCTGATTTTTAGAAGATATGATTTAAAGATTTAGATTGTTGGGTATAGTTTGCATAATGATTCATGACTTAAAAAGAAGAAGCTATGGAAACTTAGGTGTAAAGATTTACATTAATTAGGATATCTATTATTGTGATTACACCTAAATAGGAATTTTTGGATATATGGCATGCATTGTAATTAATGATTATATTTGGTATAATTTACATGTAAAATGCTAGTTTAACAAAAATTGGAACATATGTTATATGGTAAATTGTGTCCATATACTGTGCTATGTAAATTTATGCAAACATGGAATATATGTTCATATTGTGAATCATGACAATTATTTAGGCATATGAATTTAGGCCTAATTTATGTTTAGGCAAGGCATGTAAATAGAACCTTTAGAAATATTAAACCTGCTAAATCTGTCATTTACTGAATCCGTTGAAAATGCCTATTTTGCTAATTTGCTAAGTTGCCTAAAACTGCTAGTTCTGTTATATTGCCTAGACTGCTAATTAGATTGAAACGCCAAATCTGTTAAATTTGTTTGTTGAGATGCCTAACCTGTTATATGCCAAAATCTGCTAAGTTGCTAAATCTATTAAATCCGTTAAGTCATATAATCTGGAAAATCTGCTATCTGCTAAAATCTGTTATCTGCTGTGTTGATATAATCATCCTGTTATTGATATAATCTGAATTGGCATATATATATATATATTGGGCATGCGCATAAACGGTAAATTATTAATCAATTGGCCGCAAAGATAAACATGGCTAACTCGAGGTTAGAATGAGTTTGCGGCGTAATTCTGCCCGGAACCGCCCGGCACATCCAGTGGCCGCAAACAATAGGTTCTAATGTGAGAAGTTAGTCATAACCTGCTTAAGACACGAGGTTAGGTCTGGCTTGTGGCAGAAGTCTGCCCGGAACCGCCCGGCCCATCCAGCGGCCACAAGCTAGCGACCTAATGTGGGAGGTCTGGGCATTAATAATTAATTAATGCAAATCTAAGATAAGAATGACGTCTAAAATGTATTGGGGGAAAATAGGGTTAAACCAACTGGATTAATAGGTATAGTAAACCCGTCCATGAATCTGTAGGCCCAATACAAAGTTAGACAAATCTGAAAAATCTGTACATCTGATCTGTTAGTCTGAAAACTTGTCAACTTAATCTGTGAACTAGTAAATCTGAATTCTGTATGTTTGAACTTGTAAACAAGTTAATCTGAGATCTGTTAGTCTGGGGACACAAGGTTAGGAGGGGAATTACTTGTGTCATCTGTTGTTTGGGACCCATATTAGTCAGTAACCCTTTCTGGTATCAAAACTTTGACCCAACAGTAGGTAGGGTCCGGGCACGCTTACTGAACTAATTATAAGTGGTTCATTCTGATAATGGCGAGGGGTGTTGATGGTGCGTTCCAACCAGGTCATGTGCGTGCATGGATCCCGGTCTGCCTCTGAGGATGTAAGACGCCGTGACATCTGTAAATAGGTCTGTGCCAATTGGTTGTCACTTTAGGGAGTGATACACCCTACTGTGGGGCCGACACAGGATATTTATGTATTAGGGAGCCGATCGCTTGGGGTAGGGTTTTAGGGTACACTTAGTTCTGTCTGTTTCTGTTGGTACCGTCTGTTTCTGTTGGGTGGTAACACCTGTCTGTTTCTGCGTGGTACCGTCTGTTCGGGTGGTAAAGGCCCATTACTAGTGTACACCTAATTCTACATTCTGTTTCCGTAGGGATTAATCTGTTTCTGCTTCTGTCTGTTTCTGATCGGGTAGTAAAGGCCCATTATTAGCATCCTGTTTTTGTTAAATTATTCTGTACCCGTTTCCGTTTCAGTTTAGACATTAGGGTGACACCTAATTCTGTTATACTAGTATTAGTGCAGAGAAGTGTAAAACAATAGTTTATATCATTCTGTTTTTCTGTTATATCTGCTACACCTGTTACAGTTATCTCACATCCAGTTTTATGTTCATATCATATTATTATTATCTGTTCATATGCTGAAAGTCACTGGACTTGCCAGACTTTTTGTCTGACCCTTGTTGTTTCGCCTCCTTTCTTCCGTTTCCCCCCCAGGTTATCCAAGGAGGGAATACTTTAGCTTGATCCGGATTTCTCTTTGCTTGAAGTGCTTAAAGTATGGCTTGGCTCTGTATAGCTTCCGTTCCATGGGGATTATGATTTTAAACCATGCATTTTGAAGGCTTTTGTACAAGACTGATATTTTGTACTTGAATTCTGAAATTTGAAAGGATGTAACCATATTAATTTCTGTTTCCGCTGTAATAAAGTTAAAATTTTTCAAGTACTGTTTTATCTGTCTTGTAAGTTTCTGTTCTGTTTACTAAAATGCTCCACCAAAGTTAAGGCATTCCCTTTGTGAGTGACCTTAACGGAGGTGGGGTGTTACAGTCAAACCAAGAATTTTTTTCATACTTTAATGAAAATGCTCGTGTCTCTTCCATACAATGGAGACAAGCTAGACGTCAAGATGTGCTCCAACCTGAAAGCATGTCATGCGCAGGAAAATCACTAATAGTCCATAATAAAGAATCAAACATATGAAAATTCCTTTTTCTCAAAATGTCGTATGTTTCAACTCCCTCATGCCACAATGTTTTCAACTCTTCAATCATCGGTTGTAGAAAAAAATCAATTCCTTGTGTCGGATCATCAGGACTGGGGACGACAACCATTAGAAACATATATGGAGTTTTCATACACATCCATAGAGGTAAGTTATAAGGAGTAACAATGATAGGCCATGATGAATATTTACTACCAAACTGAGAAAACGGAGAAAATCCATCCGTACATAAATCGAGCCTAACATTACGACACTCTCTGCAGCAAATTCAGGATAAGTCCTATCAAAGTGTTTTCATGCTTCACCATCAGAAGGACGTATCAAAGTTCCGTCTTCTGGTGTTCTCACGCTATGCGATGGCATACGACATGCTGTAGCAGATGATGCATATAGTCGTTGAAGTGTGAGGGTTATGGGTAGATAATGCATTCTCTTATATGGAACTTCTTTTCCTATCTTTTTTCTTGGTTTATATCTATTTTTGTTACAAAATTTGCATTTTCTAAGGTGAGCTCTTGTTTCCAATACAACATGCAACCTTTTACACATGTATCAATCTTCTGATACGGTAGTCCAAAAGCAGACATAAGTTTTTTCACTTTATAATGACTATCGCACATCAATTATTGGTGGCTTGTGTCGTTTTGAAATTTGTACAACTATTGTAAATGCAGCTTCTGTAAGATTGAATTTTGATTTCAAATTGATACATTCGGTGGTTACAGATAATTGGGTTCTGCTTGTACATCCATCCCACAATGGCCTCTTACCGGAATTCAATAAATCATGAAAAAAATTATCTTCCGCCATTAATTCTTCAACATTTTCGTTCTCATCGTCGCCTTGATCAATGATAGGAAACATTGATCGTGCTGCATCTTGCACCATATTTTCTATTAGATTCGTTATTGTATTATCGTTCATCATTGTATTATCGTCCTCTACCACTACAGGATTAGACGTTGGTTGAACAAGTTTTACATGACGATCCCATAAGTAATAATTTGGCACAAAACCAAATTTATACAGATGTACTTCTACTACACCTGGCTTCCAATGCTTCAGATGTCTGCACTTATACACGGACAACGAATGTCTACATTACTTCGATTATTAAATTTAGTAAATCTAATAAATTCTTGGACACCGTTACAAAAATGTTTCTTTATTTACCCTTTCATACCGGTTCGCGATTCATACATCCAACTGCGATCAAGAAAATAATCGAAAATATTCCTGATTTGCAAAAAATATGTTAGAAAATTCGATCAAACACTAATTTATATTAACTAAATTCTTGTAAAATTTCATTTATAAATACTTCATGTTTTCGATTTATTAGTTTATTTCTTTTTACTTTGATGGTCGGTCAACCTACTTCCCATTAAAAATATAATAACTTATGCATATTTATAGATTATTTCAGGTTAAATGGTTCAACAAAATTTCGGCAACACTTTCCTTTGATCCCTGTATCATACACAAATGCGTGTACATAGGGAACAAAAACGAAGTGCCATCGAAATTTTGTTATCCGTTTAAACTTAAAAGATTTATAAAATATGCCTACATTATTATATTTGTAACTTGTCCAATACTGGGACAAATCCAACGAATATTGTATCAGATGATATAGATTCTGTTCTGTGTAAAAACGAATATCCATATAATGATCATATACAACACTTGTCAGACGGGGCCTAAAATCTCTAAGGGGTTCATATAAGTGAAACAAATTATATAATTTGTATTTTAATGTCTATAAATATTTTTTCAACTAATAAAGCAGTTTAATATAATATGATTTAATTTCATATTTAGTTAATAAAGTAGTTTAGTAAAATATTTAAGTAATTAAATAAAATATGAAATATGATCAAACTTAATTTTTAGCTAATAAAGTGGTTAATAAGATATTAAATAGTTGAATGAACTATAAATAGTTAAAAGAATAAAACTTAAAATTAAAATTATAGTTAATAAAATAGTTTACTAACTTTATATCACTATAAATAAAATGTTTATCAACACTAAATTCATCAATTTATAGTAGTAATTTATTATGAAGTTTCTTTTCCATTAAAAAGGCCCATACTCGTATGAAGGAGCATAAAAAATCCAAGTTTGAAGACTTTCGCCTTAGCGCCTTACTTTGCATTTACTACCATTAATTTTTTTTATCATTCCATTTATTCCCAAATCAACCTACAACACAATCATCGTAAGCCCGGTTACATATGTGGCAATCATCGTTTCCAACCTCCTAAATCGATTACATATGTGATAATCATCATTTTCAATTTCTTAATCAATTACATTTATTCCCAAATCAACCTACAACACAATCATTATCATAAGCATCCCACATGACAACCAGTTTCATATACATAAATAATCAATTTACAAATCCATATAAACATGCAAATTAACCCTAATTAAACATACAAATAGGTTTAAAAGACATACCGACACAAAATTGGATGCTTGGAGGCGAGTTTGGACAGATGGAATCGTTGCAGCAAGGGGGAGGCGACGGATTGTAAGGTTTTGAAATGTTTTTTGGGGAAAAAAGAACGAGGGAGAAAGCTTACGGCCTGCTTCTTATATCAGCAGGTCGTGCAATGGCTTGCGACGGCTTGCAATGGCCGCATTTTTAGCCTCGCAAGCTGTTGCCCTGGGTCGTTGCATTTTGGCCTGTATCTTGTAGTGATGGATTGAAATATAAAATACCACGAAAAAATTGAGGAGATCAAGCAAATAATTGTAATGTTAAAATGCAGGTATTTAAAAGGGAGAATTGTTTTCTTTAATTTATAATATGAAATAAGTGTATAATAGATTAAATTTTTTATTATTGTTTATATATATTATTTAAATTGTGTAACTTATTTAACTTTATACTTGAAAGAAAAACCAATTTTGCAATTTTTGTTTATATGAACATGGTGTACATTTCTAAAACATACAACACTTGGCGTTAATTAGATGAATTAACAATAATTTGTTGGTTGAATTCATTTATTAAATTAAAAATCACATAATTAATTTATTGACTTAAATGTACAATGTTAAATGATATTGTGCAGTGTTTTGTAAATAACTAAATAAATTATAAAATGTAGGCATAAGACATCAGATACCAACTGAAATGACCCAAACTTCCCCGTAAAGGAAAGCTCGGATTAAGTTGAGAACACGACAAATCAGAATACAAACAGAAGAACATTTCATTGTTTATTACAACAATTACATCAGAGTACAAGAATAAATAAGAGTTTGAATAAATATTATACATCAGAAAAATATCAGATATTTAAATTACATTTAAATATATAGCAGTGGAAAAATAATACAAAACACAACTAAAGGAAATACACGGATACCGAGCTTTCCAAATATCGCTTCAGCTGTAAACCAGGATCCTGTGAATATAATATCTGCAAAACCGAAACTACTAGCTGCCCGTGTGGAAAATAGGGGCACCCAGAGTTTAGGTAAAAACAATAAACTCCGGGTCAGTCATGGGACTGGTGTGAGAACTAAAACAGTTATTAATTTGATTTTAGAGTTAGGTAAATCAAG
Source organism: Allium sativum (assembly GCA_030737875.1). Lineage (NCBI taxonomy): Eukaryota > Viridiplantae > Streptophyta > Magnoliopsida > Asparagales > Amaryllidaceae > Allium > Allium sativum. The sequence continues at coordinate 12,696,080 of CM060911.1, forward strand.
GGACTACGCCGTATAACACAGAATAGGTGTTTCCCCCAAGAATACTGGTGCATAAAACAAATAGCGCAATGCTAAATAAAGAACAATGAAGCTATTATAAGACTCAGGTCCCATCACACAATGCAACGCAAGCCGGAGGATAGAGTTTTACCTTGTAATAGCCAAATATGCTTGGTACGCGAAATTTATCTTTTATTATTACTATAAGTGAAGAAATCAAATTCAAATATAAATGTATCAATCATAGACGGCATAGTGCCCCATCCCACTATGTCGCTATACTAGGCTCTACAATTAAAACCGAAATGTTGTATTGGAAGTTAGATTTCCATCATGAACCAAGGCAAGGGAACGTCCTTATCGAATTCGAGACTCTCTAGCCCGAGCTTCAGGATCAGCCACAACTGCACCTTGGATCTTCAGGGTCGGTCCTCTCTTACGTTTGAGGATTAGTAATTCCTGAACAATACGTTTCCCTGCCCTATGGGGCTTAAGTCTGGTCAGTATGTCGACCATATCCATCCATCGGCCCCGCAGTGACCGATATATCCGAGGTACCTCGCTTTCCATCATTTACATAAGTAAAAATGTCTGGGCTCCATACCATGACACCACTCCTAGCTAGAAAGAAACGCATGTTCTCCCTGTAGTCCTCTCCCGTTTCTGGTTCATACTGGGGTGTGAGGCTCGCGAATTAATGCTACACAAAGCTATGCTATATTAAAGTCGTGATTTGATCATCAACCACAAGGCCCTGCTTTTCAACAAAAGCCTTGATCATTTGCATCTCAGCATGCCACATAGGCAATTCACGCCATGCGACTGATGTCTATCGATACATATACTTATCATAGAAGGGCGTTAAGCAAGAGAATAAAGTCTCTGCCACAAAACAGATATATATTTAATAGAGATCAATCAACACAGAATAAAATCCAATGTCAGACACACATCCATTTACAAGTTCGTTCTGGATCTGAACGAAACTAGAGGCATCTTATTCCTTGTCCCATATTTCCGATACAGGAGAGAGGTCCTCGCATATCCGGTCGATCGCCAAGTACGTCTGGACGATCACCACTTATTACCTCGTCTTGGGTGTACAGCCCAATCAAGACCTCAGTAATCATCCAAACGATGTGAAGACCTCCGGTCTTCAATCACTGTCTTCATCGTCGAATCAGTTATTCGGAATGGGTATAAACCCGACCTTTCCAAATAACCCGCGTATATTATAATCAAGTGATATAAACACACAACATACGCCTCATTCCAATCCATAATATTCTTTTATTCAAATATTCATATTTTTAGGGAAAGGTTCCCATTAATTTTATCAAAGATAAATTATTTTAAATTTATTCTTTAATCTCCCTTTGGATATCAATTCAAACCAAATTAAGGTTTATCCAAACTAGTCGGGATTAGTGCACCTTACCGAAGTAATCATTTGTTTAATTTCCCAATCCCAACCTATTCATTCCATGGAGCAAAACTGGTAATACTCCATATCTAACACCACGGTGTTATCGGTAAAATTAATTACCATTTCTCATTCAAATCTAATTAAAGATTTAATTATCGCTTGGAGAAAAACCGATGATACTCCATTCTCGATCATTTCCCAAATTTGATAATTCAAATTATCACATTCACCTTTCAATCTAATTAAAGATTCATAAAAACTCCACTTGGTTTTAATCTTCCCAAAAATCAATATTAATGATTATTTAACTTTGGGAAATCAAACATGCCGCATCGACAATCTACACTGTACAATTGATTTCTGCCTATATATAACCTCTAAGCTCGTACGTCTCAAAGAAGGGTGTTAACCAAGAGAATAAATTCTTCGCTACCAAATAGATATATATTCAGCAGAGATCAACCATACAGTTCGAAATATAATGTTAGACATGTAATCCTGTCTTTAACTGGGTTAAAGAACTAATGTCCTTTAAAGCACAGTTCACGATAAACCCAAATCACATTCCACTAATTATGGAATCTTCACGGAAAACAAATCAGTATATAATCGATATCAATTTCCGTGTCTGACTAATAATATAAATGGAATAACGACAAAGCCTTTTAAATTTCATATATATTAACAGTCTTCCTCCTCAGAAGCTCATTTCGATTAATATCAAATTGAATTCCATTCAATTCCAATTTAATATATTAAATTGGAAAACTTTACTTTGGAACATTCCCGTTAAATCTAAGTAAAAAGATTTATAAATTCCAAATCACATTTCACTGTAAATCGGGTTGAAGAACGAATGTCGTTAAAACACAGTTCACAATAAATCCGATTCACATTCCATTTTATTCCAGTTACTAAATATAACTGGAAACACTAATAATCTTATTTAAAATATTTATTCCTCTCACACGGGGTTTAAGAACTGTGTTATTTAAGACACCATTCACGACAAACCCAAAATCCAATTCTTTTATTCAATTCCAATTAAATATTAATTTATTGGAAAACTTCACTAAATCTTAATTAAAAGATTTATTCTTTTCTAAACTGGGTTTAAGAACAGTGTTACTGAAGACACCATTCACGACAAACCCAAAATCTCATTTGATATTAAATACAAAGCTCTGAATAGAAATTATATCGGCTTATATTCAATATCAAATTCTGAAATCAACAAATATTGTATTGGGAACAACGATATATATATCTTCCAAATTCCCATATCAATATCCGTATAATCACAGAATCCAAAACCGAAATATTCCGAAGATTATTTCCATTCCAATTTATTTATTGGAATATTCTGGTTATTTTGAACCCATTTCAAATCCAATTTATTTATTTAAATATATTGGATTCTTATTCTAGTTAATAACTAGTTCATTTTGATAAAAATGTATTTTTATCTTTACAAATGTGGAATTTTTCATTCCAATTCTTTCCAAATCATTTATTATGATTTTACATAAATTATTAGTATTTTTAATAATTTTATTAAGGCCCTTTCAGTCGATTTCCATAAACGGTCATTGAACTGCATGTACAACGACCTTTTCCAAATTTGTTTTAGACATAATTCCAAATCCAACCGTTAGATTTCAATTCTCTTATATATGTTGGAAAGCTCTTTTTGATATGAACCCAACGGTTCCGGTTTTAGGAGAATCCGACAGTCGGATCTCCCGTGATGTCAATTCGAAGTCAATGGTTGAAATTTGCGAACTGTCGCGGCGCGGCGCGTTCTATTCAGGCCATTTAATATATATAATATATATATTATATATATTTTGTCGATTTCCATTTAAAACGTATTTTATAAATCGTTTTAAAAATGATTTCAACTTTATATTCAATTTTAAATCAAAATTGAATATTCCATATCATTAATATATAAATGATAATATTTTCAAAACATTAGATTTTGAAATCACTTTCTTTTTTATATTCATTATAAAAATGAATAAAATCGATATAAATATCGTTCACGTCAAAATGGCGTTAATCTAATCAACACGGCTTCATATATTTCAATATTTTCGTGTCCCTCCCAAATTGGACATCAAAATCATAGTTTGATCCATTATCGAATATTATTTTAAAATATTCATTATTCGTCATTTTAAAATATTCGTTAATTTAAAATGTTCGTTCTTTCCGAATTGGAATCCGACACAGTCAATTACCATATAATTTTATTTATATGGATTTCATACACACATGTACACAACGATAATCAAACACAGTCAGCCATCATCCAGAGTGCATTACACAACTGCATAAGCATTAAATATAAATAATTAACGCTTACAACAGTCTGTCAACCCATCGATTGGCATACAACTAAACAATTGGGATTAGTGTACGTCAAATATCATCCCAATACCCATATGGGGTTTCAACCAACAAATATTGAATATTATTTGTGCAGTTGGGTGATGTGTAAAATTATCGTCCCAATCAATATCATTCAAATGAATGTACATAAACAAATCGTCCGATTTGTAAATGAATATTTATTTTCATTCATATACTCGTTAAAAATTATATTTTTAACGATAAAATATTTATTTCAACATATGAATATTTTATACAGTTCATTTATACAATAAAAATGATATTTTTATTGTTCTAACATTTTTATAAAATTTCGGCAGCATAACGGCGCGATACTAGAACCGGAATAAGGCCTAGCCTTGTCCCTCGCCTAATACTGGCTCGTGCCATGCACATACCAATTCTAATCAATTCAATTTACATCCCAAATCAAATTCAACCAATTTATCAATCAAAACAAACAACCAAACATCCATGGTTTCAATCAAAGGTGTCAGGTGCTTCTAAGCACCGTCTGCATCCTAGTATATATATTTAACTAGAAAACAAGATTAGAGTGAGAAGTTCTCACCTTTAGTTTCCCCTCCTCTAGTTTTATTTCTGAATTTCTGAACAGTTCAGATTTTCCCGAAATTACAACGCAATCTTTTTCATGCCGTTCATAGTAAAAATCACATTTTTAATATGATGGTTATACATTAAAAATCTTATTTTTAATCAACGTTATTTATCTTTAAAAACCAAATTTTTATTTCAATGTCAAATATTTAAAAATCAAATTTTTATAACGATGTTCATAGAATAAAAATCATATTTTTATATTAATAAAAATCATAACTTTATTTTGTTAAAAATCATATCTTTTTATTTACACCATATATACATAATAAAAACACATTTTTATTTCAACGCTATAGGTATAAAAATCAAATTTTTTATTTGCTACATATATAAAAATCATATTTTTGTATTTTCTACATATATAAAAATCATATTTTTATATTTTTATGATATATATAAAAATCGCATTTTTACAATGCTATGATATATATAAAAATCGCATTTTTATATCACTATCATATAAATAAAAATCATATTGTTATAACGCCCCCTAAATAATAAAATTACATTTTTATATACTATGTTTAGTAAAGATCACATTTTTATATTGCCATTTAAACAATACAAATCATATTTTTATATAAATAAAAATTATAACTTTACATAAATAAAAATCATATATTTTCATAAATAAAAATTAGAAAAACTCACATATTTTTCTAGGGTTTTGATCAGCTCCAAATCGATCGAACAAGCAACACAAATCGCGGGAGAAATCAGCGCATCCTCTACATTCATCCATCGAGAATTGAGGAGAGGGTGTTTCGCAGCTTCTTCGATCGTGGGGGGGGGGGGGGGGGGGGAGGGGGGCAGGAGTGTCGGTGGGGGTGGCGGGCATGGCCAACGGCGGCGGCTTGGTGGTTAGGCGGTCGTGAGTGGTGTTGTGGCGAAGGGTTTGGGCGGTTGGGGCTGATTTGGAGTGGTTGAAGAAGGAGGAGAAGGAAGGGGGAAGAGACGACGGTCGTCGGAGGTTAGGGGGTCGCGATGGTGAATGGCAGCTGGAGGCTAGGGCGCAGTGGACGAGGTCGACGCGACTTCTTTTTCTTTTCTTTTTTTAGAAACTCAGGTTTGACTGGGAATGAGGAGAGAAAAAGGGGGCTCTTTTATAAGTAAATAAATATTTATTTATTTAATTAATCTCAATAAAGTTACTTTTTCGTTCGGACTCCAAATCGAACCCAACGACTGTCGCCGTAGCTAATTACCCTCATTCCGAACACAATGTGATATGTTTCGTAAGCCAGTTCGATCGTTTCGATCAGTTTTCATTTAAATTAAAATATAAACCAATATATATTCAATTTAAACGTACATTTTAATTTATTGGGGCCATATACGGATTCCAAAAATTCCCAAAAAATAATTCTAGCTATGTTCTGACGATACGGTCCTAACAAAACTAATTTCATCGAGTTTGGAGGCCGTTTGAAAAATGATCATTTTCTGGTCGATCCAAATTGACTGAAATTGACAAAACACGTTTTAATTTTCCATGCTCACATATTAATTTCAAAAATTATGAATTTTGGAATATAGCAATAATTTGACATTCTGGACCCAACAAAAGTGATTTTGTTGAAAACGGAGGTCGTTTGCAAAATGGCTATTTTTTAGGGCTATATATATATATATAAATTCCATACCGACTATTCTGAATTTTCAACTGGACATAACTTTCAATTCCCGTTATGAAATCTGGGATTTTCACATACGTTAGAAAGATATTGTTAAACAGATTCAAATATTTTTTGTTTTACTGAAATCCGATTTATTTTGAATCCTGTACATTCATTTGAAATTTGAAATCGAATTTTCAAACTACCGCGCCATTTCAGGCTCGTTTTATAATTAAAATAAATTTATTCATTCTAACTTCGATTAAAATAAATTTTTAGTCGTTATTATTTAAAATAAATCATTTTAAATATTCAAAATCCATTAAATTAGCCAAAATAAAATTTTTAAATTGGTTCCGATTTTCTGGGTTGTTACATTAAGTGAAAATTAGGCACACATCCCTAAAACGAAACTTAATTAGGCTCACATCCGGTCTAACATTTCATGTAAATTAGGTCCCTATTTTTAAAAACATATAAAATAATATAAAAAATATAAAAAATCACGAAAATTCATTATTAAATAAAACACGTTCACGCCAAAAAAATCATTTGGAAAAACAATTGATAAACATGTCAAAATCAAAAAATACACAAAACAGCAGAAAATGCAGTAAAATGCATGAAAACATGCATATATTTCAAATATTTGCATACATGTATGCACGTATTGTCATGCCCTTGGTCTTTTGACGCATTACTGCATACAAGTATGCAGCTATTCTGAATAACTGCATACTTATATTCAACTATTCAGCAGGCATGCGGATTTATTTTGCATGTGTGTATTTAAATAGTTGCATACGTATATGCAACTATATGTAATAGTTGCATACATGTATGCAACTTTTTATTTTGTTTTGCGTGGATTGAGGGGAATATTTCCAGATTTTAGAATATTTTTTTTAATGCAAAAGCGCATTTTTTTTGTGCAAAAATGGAAAAGGCGAAGTGGAAGGCGCTGGAAGTTGGAAGGGACAAAAAAAATAGGGCGACAGCTCAAAAAGAGGGGGCGGAAACGAGTGGGAAACTTTGTCCCTTTTTTTATTTCGCCTTTTTTGATTTTTTGAAAAACAAAATGCGCTACAATGTAAAAAAAAAAAAATTCTAAAATCTGGAAATATTAGCAGAAGTTCATGGAAATTAAAGAAAAAAAAACTTGCATACATGTATGCAACTATTTGACATACTTGCACACACGTTTGCAAGTATTGCATGTAAAAATATGAAGTGAAAATTTTGCCTGAAGATTGTTGCACACTTGTATGCAAGAATCTGTTTACCTTGCATACATGTATGCAAAAAAAAAAAAAAAAAAAAAAAAAAACGCACATTCAACATTTGAAAATACTTGCACAGATGAATGCAAGTATTGCAAATATGTGCATGATTTGATGTAAGTTACTGCATTTTTCGCTGTTTTATTGTATTTTTTGATTTTTTTACGAGCTTATTTTTTGGGTGAGTACATGTTTGATTTAAATACGAATTTTCGTGATTTTTTTAGTGTACTTTCAAAAAATAAGGACTAAATTTACATGAAAAGTTCGACCGGATGTGAGCCTAATTTTGAAACTTAATAGGAACCTGTGAAAAACGGACCCTTACATTAATGTTACAATGCAATACACAGTAAATATATTGACGTAAATGAGTTCAACTGTAACGACCCGGGAATTTTCGACCTTGGTAATCGACATATAACCCAATGTCGACTATCAAGCATCGAAAATACTGGATAGTTAATGAAAGAGAATAGAGGGTAAGAATAGATAAGATAGATACTTAGAATAGAAGAAGAAGAACATACAACATCAGAGTAAACACGAATCTCACAGCGGAATGAGCAATATATAATAGAAACATAACTTTGAAATAAAATCAGTATATGTATACAGTAACATTATCAGAGTATAACACTTACAAAACAGCGGAAATAAACAACAGCTATATATTCCTGAAGCCTCCTGCTCCAAGCTCTCCAGGTATATCTGTAAAACCTGACTACTTGATAGCCCGTACAAATTTGGGCACCCAAGAGTTTAGGGTAAAACAAAACAAAATAAACTGGGTCAGTCATGGGACTGGTATGAGTAAAACAATTTAAAATAGTTTGAGAAAATAAACGATATCTCATAAGACCACGCCGTATAACATGGAACAGTTTTTTCCCTTATGAGAATCTAAAACACTTGATTTAACATTCAAAAATCTTTTTGAAAGAAACGATGATCTTTATCGCAAAACTGTTTGATATTATACTAGTGTCTATCAACAATAATATAATAATCATCTAGCAGAATGCTTTCATCTCATGTTCCACATATATAATATATAATCAAAATTCGCGGGCGCTTATTGGGTAATGAATTCCAACTGGCAAGGTATAGGACCACCTTCCAACAGTATATCTCTAGAGAGGAATACACCGGGTTCAACAAGAACATCTTGCAACCCAGGCTAAACATGACTGACCACTCATTTCGCTTGAGTGTACCGAAGGTAATATCACCAACGGTTGGGATCAACAACCGTTTCCCGAAAGGGACAACATCGAAATAGATTATATAAGTAAAATTGAATTTCTCTATATCAGGTGACAATACACCCAAATTGGCAGCTAACCACTTAGCCATGCGACTTACCCGATTTTATACCATTCCGGTTTGTGAGGCTTGAGGCCAAAACGTACAGATCACACCTTTATTTACTTTGAATGTCACATCGTCGTACCCGCCAAATCACAAATTGATTTTCTCAAAAATACAACGGGTATACAGCTAAGAGAAACGAATTACTCCACCAACAAACGTAAGTACGTTTGAAGAGATCAACTTACATAATATATTAAATATACTCTGTCAGACATTCTCCCATACAGGTCGTCCTGGGACTAGACAGACCGAAGGTACTATTCTATAAATCCATCTTAGGCAATTTCTATCTAGGATTTACTGAACAACCCTTGCATAACTCCGTCTTCCAATATCCTCATCATATTTGATTCGCAACGCTAATGCCATACGGAGTGGTTTTCAAATAATATATCTGATCCCGATCTCTCCGTATTGACAACGGAAATGGTCAAAATCATTGATAGTCGGTGATTTAACTATCAAAGGAAAACATGTGTACAAACAACGGTCGTATTTCCATATGGAAATCTTACCGATCAATCATCAATCAACTTTTTATCTTTTTAAACTAATTCATCATTAGTTTATTCAGTTACCCATTTACATATCTCCATAAATTCTTATTTTCTAAATTTAGAAAATATACCTTATTAACATTGGAAAACGTTTCCATTTCTTATTCACGCTCAACTATCATTTTACATCCATCAGTCTCTAACCCTAAATTAGTAAGAGAACGATTCCCTAAGTATTAATCCCGAAGGCCGAAACCAACATTAGATCGATACCCTGGAAATCATTAAACTTAACTAATCTCTAGTCAGTTTCTAATTTCTTTAACTCTATTTCTTATCTTTTTATCAAATCATTGCTTACGCAACTCTCGGATTCAGTTTACAAATCCTGTTCTTTTATAAACGTTGGTAATAACGATAACGTTATATTCTCTACTTTCGATATAATCTAACTCCAAATTATACTGTTATTTCTTAAATTGAGTAATAATAATTTATTAAATAAATAATTGAATCTTGATTTAAAAACAGAAAGTAAATAGTACCTTCCTACATTCGGTATAATCGAATCCCAATGTATAATTCTTTTTCGAATAAACTATATTTGATTTAACTCTATTTCGAATAACTAATTTAGATTAACTCTTTTTGAATAACTAATTCAATTAACTCTTTTCGAATAACTAATTCGATTAACTCCTTTCGAATAACTAATTTGATTAACTCTTTTCCAATAACTAATTCGATTAACTCCTTTTTTCAAATGATCTACCTTCGATTTAATTCTCTTTCGAATAACTAATATTCGATTAACTCTCTTCGATATTCACTGTTGAATTTACAATCCAAATTATCCACTAATAATTATTTTTAATTTATTTATAAACATTGTTTATAAATCACACTACTTGTTTTTATTATTAAACAAGTTATTTATTCGTAGCCATTTGAAATTTCATTACTATTTGGATTCCTATTTCAAAAATCCGATCTTCTTTATAAATGTTTTTATTTTCTAAACATTTATTTTAATCCATTATTCATATTCAATATGAATAACATTTCTTTTATAATCTTCTTCTTTGCAAAAATACTTTCCTTAATCCATTATTCATATTCAATATGAATAATATATTCTTTATATAATTAAAATAGTTTGGTTTCGTATTTAAAATATTATCTTATTTTGAACATTCTATTTATACTTCTATTTATAAACAATTCATATAAAATCTTATTTTATATTCAACACTTTAATAATTCCATTAATAAGTCTTCTTAACACTACGTTCATATTCAGTTTCAAATATCGATGTTAAAATCGATTCTTACTACTCTATATACGTTCTGAATTATATATTCCATTTATCCAATGATAAATATTTTACTTAATTTATAATATATTATGTATAAATTAATCTGCTCCCTTTATCTGTTTTACTTCTTTATATAAGATCAGACTTATATCTCTTTATTTATCCAATGATAAATATTTTCCTTAATTTATAAAATATTATTTATAATTTATTCTTCTCAATTCATCTGTTAAAACATATTTTCATTTAACATCTATTTTAAATAAATCATCTCAAATTTCTTTTATAATTCGAAATCTGCTTTTTATATTCTTATTTATTTTCCAAATATTTCCTTTTATAAAATCTTATTTATTTTATAAATAATTCCTTTTATAAAATTCTATTCATTTTAATAATATTTCTTTTTATAAAATCCTTTGATTTTATAAATATTTCTTTTTATAAAATCCTTTGATTTTACAAATATTTCTATTTCAATATAACACTGAAAATTCCCTTTTTATATCCAATATTTCTTATGGTATTTAAAATACCAAATGACAATGATCAATATCATTCTAACACCCATAATCAATAACAAATTATATATCACATCATATATCACAATATATGAAAACAGTAAAATAAATGTTGAGGAATCCAGTTGGATCCCTCCAACCTGTTTCCCTGCATCCATAGATGTTAAACAATATAATATAACATCGATTTCATTTCAATATGAAATATTCTGATAAACAGAATCAATATTTGATTAACGATTTATATATATATACACACACACACATCATTATCTATAATTTCAACCAATAAATCAACAATTCAACGAAAAAATAAACACACAATAATCAATCATCACTTATCAATACTGGATTATATTTATAAAAATATAAATTCGACAGAGTTAGTGAGATTTACTCACATTGGTGGTTTATCGTTAAATAACGATAATCGATCGTCGATTCAGATCGGACAATTTATTCCGCTATATATTGTAACGAGCTCCAGTTCTCTTCCAGTCAGTTCCATTATGTAGTGTCCGTCCATACGATCCCAACGGATCCAGTTTTGTCCAATTCTGATACCATATGATAGTGTTATACAATATACAAGTTATACAATTATTATACATTAAATTAAAACAAGAATTTAAATTTAAATTGGGCTCATACTTATCATAAGGCCCAAACCCGTTTTCAATTCTCAAGCCCGCACCGTTATTCCTTTCTTCCCCGATACCTATCTCCAGGTACCCGCTGACATTACCGCATCTTCAACCTTGATCGCACCCTCCCTCACTCCATGATTTTGAAATCCAACAACACCATTCATCTCTCCATCGAATTCTCCTCTACCTCTAACCGCACCTTCGAACTCGCAGCAGCCGAGAAGAATCGGACTTCAGCCTCAACTACTTCAGCTACGGGAAACGCTCGACAACTCTCATCATGAAACCGCTCCAAAATTTCACAATTCCAACTACTTGCTGCCATAACCACAAAACTTACCTCGAATTGAAATCAAACTCCTTTATTTTGAGTTTAAATCCAAACCCTAGCTATCGGCTGTCAAAAAACATCGCATAAAAATGTGTTCGAAAGAACTGAGATGCACATCAGTTTGAAGAGGATGAAAAGAGGATTTCGAATATTATCTTTTTGAGATTTCTAGGATTTTTCTTGAATTCTTCTTGATTTTATTTTTCAAAGTGAGGAAATGTTTTTTTCCTGAAGAGAACACGGCGGTTACGAGTTCGTTGACCATGAAAAATGATTTTAGGGTTTAGAGAAGTTAGTAGTGTATTTATAAGGTGTATGTGGCTTGTTATGGAAGCTTCATCTATTTTTTTAATATTTATTTTTATCATTTTATATCCGTTTTTGCCTTCTAAAAATCTATTTGATCACGCACTATATCCAAAAATCATGAAAATTGACATGCAGCTACAGTTTGACATTACGGACCCAACGAAACTTGTTTCGTCGAATTCAGACTTCGTTTGCTCACACAGCTTATTTCTAAGGGTCAAATTATCGACTTTTTTCACATTAAAAATCCGTACGTCCACGTACTGACTCCAAAAAATCACGGAAATTGAAATCTAACAAAAATTTAATATTATGGATCTAACAAAATTGGTTTCGTCAAATTCAGAGGTCGTTTGCAAAAACAGCTATTTTCTAAGGCCTAAATAGACCAATTAAAATATAAATATATTTAAAAACAATTAAATTTAATATTAATATTATCATATATATATTCCTGTAAAATATCATCTAGCTCCAGAATAAATATATCTAGATTTATAACTCGGTATTTCAAATCCAGATTAAACCAGTATTCAATTTATAATGTAAATAAATCATTATAAATTATAAAGGAATTCCATAGCGACTTTTCGAAAATTTGATTTGGACACAACTCACAATCTACATGATGAAATCTCGATTTTTCTCTTCCATTAGAAAAATATACTTCACCAGCTCCTAACGTTTCTTGTTTCACAGAAATCCGGCTTAAAACGGATTCTGTATATTCGTTTAAAGTTCGAATCGCCAAATTACGAACTTCCACGCCATTTCGAGCTCGATTTTAATTATAATATAATTATACATTCAACTGTTGTTTATATAATATATTCGATAATATAATTCAACTCTAAACTGAATTATATATTATAAATGATCCAATTCAAACAATATTGTGAATACCACTATTTCCAACTATTTCGGAAATTAAATATATTATTCTATTATTTATATTAATTAAATATTCAATATTATTTTATTAAACGACCATTTAAATCTCTAAATCACTATTTAAATAATTAAATAAATTAAATATTATACCGTAAAAATACGGGACATTACATTCTTCCCCCCTTAAAATAATTTCGTCCATAAAATTGCTAAGGTAGAAATTAAACCCTATTGTCTAGGTTAAAAATATTATGTTTACTTCTTATCTACAGTTTAAACTGAACCAATTTAATTTCAATTAAATTATTAATTTATTCTTACCAGCTAAAATTTTCAAAAATCCTGAAAATTACCTAACACCTTAAATTTTCGAAATTTTTTGCCAGCACCTCCTTTGTTCTGTTAATCGGTACAACTACAACTCACCTCTCTAGGCCTTCTCCAATCCAAAAGAAAATCAAACAGCCAAGCAGCTTGCCAAATAGGCTCATAAATCTCATATTCATATAAAAATAAACTTGTACCTTTTGGTCGGGCATATCATTATATTCTTTCCATCTACTGCTAATTCAGCATATTCCAAGGTCATCCCAATCAAACTCGAATCAATATATCCTCAAAACCAAATCATTTGCTTATGCAAGCTAACTTCCATTTCCGATTTCAATTCTTACTTACCAGTCCAATTCCATTCCGGATTATCTCTAATCCAAAATAATCCGATATTTTCTGTAACAACCCGGAAAATCAAAACCAATTTAAAATTTTTAATTTGGCAATTTTAATGAATTTTGAATATTTAAAATGATTTAATTTAAATAATAACGACGAAAAATTTATTATGAATAGAATTAGAATATAAATATTTATTTAGATCGAAGTTAGAATATAAATATTTATTTTAATTCTAAAAGGAATTGGAAATGGCGCGGTAGTTTGAAAATTCGATTTCAAATTTCAAATGAATATACAGGATTCAAAATAAACCGGATTTAAGTGACATCAAAAATATTAGAATCTATTTGAAAATATCTTTCCAACGAATCTGAAAAATTGAAATTTCATAGCGGGAATAAAAAGTTATACCCAGTTGAAAATTCAAAATAGTCGTTATGGAAATATAGCCCTTAAAAATAACCATTTTGCAAACGACATCCGTTTTCAACGAAACCACTTTTGTTGGATCCGGGTGTCAAATTATTGCTAGATTCCAAAATTCGTAATTTTTGGGATCAATATGTGAGCGTGGCAAAAGAAAACGTGTTTTGACAGTTTTAGTCAATTTGGATCGACCAGAAAATGACCGTTTTTCAAACGGTCTTCAAATTCGACGAAATTAGTTTTGTTACGACCGCATCGTCAAAGCATAGCCAGATTTATTTTTCTGGAATTTTTGGAGTCCGTATGTGGCCCCGATAAGTTAAAATGTGCGTTTGAATTTAAAATGTAATGATTTATATTTTAAATTTAGTGGAAACAGACCGTAACAGCCGAATTGGGTTACAAAACAGATCTCATTGTATTCGGAATGGGGGTATTTATCTAGGGGCGATAGTCATTGGGTTCAGTTTGGAGTTAGAATAAAAAAGTAACATTTTGAAATTAAATATATAAATGGTCAACCCTCTCCTCTTCTCTCTCCTCATTCAAAGAGCACGCAAAAGAGAGAGAGAGAACCCGACGCTCCCCTTTCAGCCGCCTCCCTCCACCACCGCGCCCCCACTTCGCACCGCCGCTCCTCCTCTTCCTTCTCTCCTCTCTCTCCTCCTCTTTCTCTCTTCAAATTGGAATCCCTAAACCCCCAAATTAGCCCAACCCGCCTCCACGCGCCCCTCCACTGCCACCACCACCTTGCCGCCGCTACCCCCACCTTAGTCAGGTCCGCCGCCAACTCTGGCCACCCTCCCCGTGGCCATGGGCCCCGCCAAGTCCAAAAACTCACTTTTCTCCAAAAATCTCATTTTGCATAAAACACCCTGTCACTATTTCGTCAATAACTCTCAAACGGTGCGCTTCTGGCCAAAAATCCACAATACCAAAATCGAAGAGCATGATTTTCTCTTCGATTTGGTATATGAAAGTCCTATTTTGGATCGCGGAGCTGTCCGAAAATCGCGTCCGAAGTCAACGGACCTACTGCTGTTTTTCGTGATTTTCAGCGAATTGGTGCAGTTTTGGAAGAAAGTCCACTAGGCAAAAGTTGTCCGGAATGGCGCGTTTAGGCTAGTGATGGGGTTTGGTGAAGATTGGAGGCCGTATGCAAATTCTAGAGCCAAAGAGGCGAATTTAAGTGCAAGAAAGCGACAACGAAGCGCGACGACAAAATCCGCCAATTAAAGAATGACGGAGTGGATCCCAAAGGTGAGAACTTCTCACCAAAATTATTTTTATACAGTTATTTATTTTATAACTGCGTATATGAACTACTACCCGTCGTCTACAAACCATGGACGACTTGTTTGATTGTATGGTTTGGTTGATTGGATTAATTGTTGAATTTGGTTGTTTGGATGAAACGAATTGATTAGAATTGGTATGTACATGGCGCGAGCCATTATTAGGCGAGGGATAAGGCTAGACCTTATCCCAGTTCTAGTATCACGCCGTTATGCTGCCAAAATTTTCTAAAATAAGTTAGAAAAATAAAAATATCATTTTTGTTAGATAAATGAACTGAATAGAATTTTCATATGTTGGATAAAATAATTTATCGTTAAAATATAATTTTTAACGCGGATATGAATAAAATAAATGTTCATTTACAAATCGAATGATTTGTTTATGTACACCCATTTTATTGATATTGATTGGAACGATAAATTTTACACGTTGCCCAACTGCACAAATAAAACCTGTGTTTGATTGTTTGAAACCCCACACGGGTGATATATGACATACACTAGTCCCAATAATTAGCTTGATTATTGTAATGAATCTGGACACGATTCTGGCCTCCTAACAGATTGTCCTCCTTGAATTTGAAATGCATTGGCTTTGATTGAAAAACGGTAATTCTGGAAAATTTATTTGTTGTCCCTCTTTAAAAACAATTCCAAACAATTGCTTGGAAATAATTTCCTGCCGAGTTTTACTTATGCCAGAATAACATTCCATATATGTATAAAACCATACTGTGATTTCCTGGAATCACTCTAATTGCACTTGCCTGTTATGCTCTAAACTGTGCTCGAAAATGCCCAAGACAAAACTGTGAAAGAATGGAAACTTTTGCCATTTCTGGAACCATTTAATAGTGAATCTTGCCATAAAAATCGCCTTCGATTTTGTTGCATCTTTGCCAAATATACTTGCGTACATTTCTTGAATGAAACTTGAATGGTTTTTGCCATTCTTGTTTAAGAAACAACTTTTCCAAACCTGTTCATTTACAAATTATTTTGGTTTAAAATCCCTGATTGATTATAGTTGAATAAAACTTGCCAAAAACTGATTTGTGGAAAATTTCTTCTGTAAATAATACTTGGCAAAATTTTCTCTATGTCATTATTCATTGATTTATTGCATTGCAATTGTGATTGAGGTCTTAGAAAAAAACATGCCATAGAAACCATGTCGTATACGAGTAAATCCATTGATCATTGATTATGCATGATGTGTTCATTTCTGGAATATGTGAAATTCCGAAATCATTATAAAACTGCTCTCTTGCTTGTTTGGTTCGAACTCATGCATGTACACATTCTTTGACCTGTTGTATATATATACATGCTTGCATTTGGATTTCTGACTCGACGTGATCATTTGTTTGGCTTGTCACGTAGAGTATGTATTTTCATCCTGCTGTATACACTTAAAAAGTCCATAACTTGCATTTCTTCATGACTGTGCTTCACCATTCATTTCTGGGCTTAGCATGCACCATGTATAAACTGCCATGTTGAATGAATGTGAACCTGACTTGTTGTTGCACCACTTGATTGATGTTGTTGAAATGAACATGCGGCAATGTCCACCTCTTTGGCATGATGTCACTTTGTAAAAATGCTATTCCATGTATTACTAAACCTGATTTATGCATGGCATTGCAGAGTAGAATTCCTCATTTGCTCCATGTTATTTTTGATGAGCCATTACTTGTTCGATGTGAACTTGAGTCTTGTTGTATATGCTTGGCTATGTAATCTGACTTTGATCATGTTGAATGTCTTCACTGTTTTGTTGCTTGTTTGTTGTGCACTACTACACCATGACCCATTGCTGTTTTGTTGCATGTAGTTGCACCATACTTGTGCTGAACCATTTGACATTTGCTCCTTGTTTGAGCCGCATGCATAAGTGCTCGTCCATTGATGTTGATGAACATATACATATGCACTGAGTCGGGTTGGTCCGTGTGGCTGCTCCTTAGTTGCTCACACTGTATTTTGATTGGCGAGGCAGTGCACATGTGTATATTTATAAACGGGTGTATATGCAGCCATTCAATATTATTTTCCATGTCTCTGTACTGTATATACATACTGTCTGCCTTATGGTATTTACTGTGTTTCACTATGAATATCACAAGCTATCTAGACATAGATTGATGGTTATATAAATCAGATAAAGTCATAAAAAATGGTGAGAAACACACCGAAATTCTGAGGCAAATAGAATTTAAAAATAAATTTATATTTTCATGTATTCGGTTTATTTCTATTGCAGTGTACCGTGTGTGTTTTTGTTTCATGTGACAGGCAAGCAGACGGTGACTGGACTGACTGTGAGCTATGAAGACAGAAGACAGAAGGTGAAGAGTCAGTGTAATTGTATATGTGTTTGTATAAAAGAATGTATGAGTCACTGAGAGTTGTAGTGAGGAACTGTGTATTGAAAAAAATGTGAAATGTATTGTAATAGTGTGTGTTGTACAAATAGTGGAGTTGAATGATTGTACTGTTGAAATGTAGAAATAAAATATTATACTTAATAAAATACTGTTTGAATATTTTAATTCTTGTCCAGTAGTATTTTATTTAAATATAATATTATATTTCTGTCTGTGATGTATATACGTAATAGTACAGTAGCAAACACATTTATAATAATATATATTTTGTTGTTATCATCAAACAAAAATCATATAATTGTGTATACAACAACGTTATATACAACATAATTGTGTATACAACAACGTTATATACAACAATCTCCCCCTTTTGATGATGATAAACAAATATTATGATTTTGAATATAATAAATATGTTTGACAATGAATATTGAAACTCCCCCTATTTGAATGCTCCCCTTACAACAGAAAATTCCCCTATAATTGTGCATGAGTGAAAAAAATGAATATTGAATGGAATTTTCAATATTAAAATATTTATAAAATATTCACTCATAAATCAAAATCTCAACCCATTCTCCCCCTTTTGTTATCATCAAAAGGATACATAAATTAAAATATAGATGAAGAATGACTAGAAAATATAATTTCAGCTTAAGAGAAAGAACGGTCATCATAAATCTCAATCAGTCAAACAAAAATCATAATACACTGAGAACTAGTGGCATATTTCACATTTTAGAGAATGACGTATCTACGATGAAATTTATATAAATGGAGAGAGTTAAAAAAATGAATTTCAATTATTTTCCAAAGAAATTTTTATAAAGATGAGGCACAAAAACAGTGATGAATTTGGAATATAATTATAATTTCAACTTAAGTGACAAAATCGAATAAACTCAAATCCCAATAGCTATCAATCAACAAATCATAATACATCATAAAATATTAACACATTTCACATATTTGAAAGTGAATTGATAGGCTGGTTTTTAAAAACTAAGGAGAATTTCAGATTAATTTATATTTATAGCACATTATTTCATTTTCTTTTCTTTTCATTTAAGAGCACACTGACCACGCATAACCAGAGCTTGGATTTTTAAATGAGGTCAGTCGCTGCTTAAATTATGAGTATTCTCATAACCATCCATGACTAGAGCTTGGATTTTTAAATGAGGTTAGAGAAACACTTATGTATTAAATATATTTATCATTTTCAATTCAAAAGAAAAACTCCTCGGTATATAAAACCAATGTGAATGACAGAAATGTGGTAAGTACAGAAATGGTTTGTGAAATAAATTTCTAAATTAATAATATTATGAAACATGATCAACTGTACTGAGATCATTGAAAATTTTCAATTATCACTAATTCTGAATAATAATGTTACCACAATTCCATCACAAATATTTTCACTGTTTATTCAAGATGGTTTTTAAAAAATATTAAACTCTCCACATTAATATAAAAAACATGATGGATGGCAGAATAATGGTAGATAAAGAAAATGTTCGTGAAATAATTGCCAATTCAAAGATATTATAATAATTGTTCAATCATCATGAGAATCTAAATAAAATCACCTCTTGTTGTGAAATATATTATAGTCACAATTCATCACAATTTCAAAATCTGATAATAACTTTGATGAATTATAAATACAGTTCAGTTTGGTCATTGATTTCAATTTTTGAATGAATAATCAATAAATAATTTCAAAATTGAAAGTCAATTACAAGAGGGATCTGAAAGATCTATACAAGACAAGAGGGGCTAAAAAAATTTTCAACACTTCTAAACTGATACCGCTTGATGTCTCTATTCACGAGGAAAATATGACACTGGAGACGAACAAAGATATTGTAGACAACAGAATCTTAATCACAAAGCCTAAGCAGACAAGGTTAACAAATCAAGCAGGTTAATTTTATCTATCAGAGCATGGTATATATTTGATACCAAAACAAGCAGTCACCAAAAAATATATTTTCAAGAACAATATCTAAGCAATACAAAAATCATTTTCAAAGCAGACTTGTCAAGGAGATGTTTCAAAGATATTTCTGACAATTAAAGAATGGTTCATGATTCAAGATTAAATATATGGTTTATTTTAAATCATTTGAAGGGATATAAAAAGATCGAGATTCAATGAATCAGTCACACCAGATTATTAATTTCAGGTCCAAGATATGTGTGTGATTCAATAAATCAATAATTTCAAATGATTTTAAACAAATAGATATTCAAATCAAATAACCATGAAATAATAGAGAGTTTTAAGACCATTTTTCAAAGAATTTTCAAAATTATCTCTGACAAGTATAAGAGAAATTTCAGATCATTTACATCAAGTTTGAGAGGTATTCATGATCCAAAAAATTAAAAATAATTTATTTGAAATCACTTGAATCAATGTCAAGTTTGAGATATAATGAATTATTCACACAAGATTGATAATTTCAAATTTAAGTGGTGTGTGATATTCAAATATAAAGAATTTCAGATGATTTCAAATAAAACTAATTTCAACCATAATAATCATGAATAAAGACGAATTTCAAGATGTATCACTGATCCAAGACAATTTAAAATATTCAAGCCAATTTGAAAATTTCTGAAATTATCACAACTTATACATAACAGATTGCTGTAATGAGTATAAAATTTCAAGACTTTCCAAAATGAAATAGAAGAGACTCAAAACAGCAAAGGTGTGTGAAATTCCACAAAACTTTCAGATCTTCAAAAATTTAGAATTAAAATCAACGGTGTTCAAGATATGACAAGAATACATCAACACTGTTACGAATTCAGAGAATAAAAAAAAAACTTCAAATAAATTGCAGATATTTACAAAAATAAATTCAAGATCTAGAAATGATTAAAAACATCAGAGTTTTATACAAATGAAGCGAATTTCCAGAAAAATATGAATTCTGCAATTGGAATTGAAGTAAACTCAAAGAAGTAAAAAATGTAGAAGTGACAAATCAAAACAGAAGAGATAAAGAAAATAAACACAAGGGGTAGAAGGAGGAATAAACAAAGAAAACAAAAATAGAGAATATTTACAAAGATGAGTTTAGAGATCATACCTGAAATCGATGTAAGCAAAAGAATCTCTAACTCAACAAATCTTGGCTGGAGGAACTGAGAATGACAAGATGTATAAACAACTTGATTTCAAATTTCCAGTTCCTCAGCCTCCACTGGTACTTAATAGTTTGTAGAATCGAGTGGTCTAACAAAATTAGTAAAACCACTCACAGTTGTATTCATATGTTTTGGTACCCGGACTTGTTTGTACAACAAACCATTAGAATTAACTTTTGTACCCTTAGGAACCCAAATCTGTTTGAATTTAACAAGACATGTTTTATTTCCTTTTGGGATCCAAGAATGTACAAATGGATTGTTATAAAACAAATTCTCATCTCGATTGTGATTTAAAAATCCTTTGAAGTTTTCAGAGTTTAAATTTTCAAAACAAACATTTCCAAAGTGATTTGAGAGATTTTTAAAATTATTAGAATTCTGTTTTCCAATACCATTTGTTTTTTCAAAACTAAGACCATTCTTATTTCCTAGAGAAAGTTGATTTTCAACAACATATTCAAAGATTTTTCTCCCATTGAAAAACGTTTTAAACTCAATTCAAGATAATTGATTTGGGATTTAAGATCAAAATTTTCTTTCACCGGATTTGAACAATGGTTAATGCTGATCTTTCTCCTTTCAGTATCATTTTGTTTCAAAACCAAGTTTTTGTTTTCAAGCAATTTGATTTTGGTTTTGGATTCAAAAATCTCAAATTCAAACTGAATTTGTTTTTCAAATTGTTGTTTCTCAGAATTCTTGAATTTTTCAATCTCATTTTTAATCTCTTTCAAAACAGATTTAGTTTTCAACAAGCTTTCTTTTTCAAAAATTTCATGTTTGGAATTTTTTGTTGTCTTAAAATTTTCAAATTCCTTTTGCAGAAAATTATTCGAACTTAATAACTCAATATCATTCTCTTTTAGGATTAGTATTTCATTTTCAAGCTTTTGAATATTTTTATTGAGATGAATGAGATCAGTTTTCAATTTCGAACAATTTTTATAATCAGAATTTTCAAATTTCCTGGCGTTGTCAAGTTTTAATTCCAAAAAGTTATTTTTCCTGGTCAACTCAAGATTTTTTGTAATGACTCGCATTGGCAGAGGTGTTATAATTAATTTATTTAATTATATAAATAGTGATATAGTGAATTAAGTGGTGGTTTAATTAAATAATGATGAATATTTAATTTAAATAATAAATTAAATAAATATCTTTAATTCTGAAATAATCAGAATTGGCTGAAATGGCGATATGTGTGAACTGGATCATCTGTGATATTTAATTCAGCTTGGAATTGAATTTGAATAACGAATATATTATTTGAATGACAGTTTGAACGTATAAATATATTATAATTAAAATCGAGCTTGAAATGGCGCTGCAGTTCGTAGTTTGGTGATTTGAACTTCAACTGAATGTACAGGATTCGTTTTAAGCCGGATTTCTATGAAACAAGAAATGTGTGGAGCTGGTAGAGTATATCTTTCTAGTGGAAGAGAAAAATCAGGATTTCGTCATGTAGATTTTGAGATATGTCCAAATCAAATTTTAAAATAGTCGCTATAGAATCGTTTATCGACCGTAACAGTTTATTTGATATAACTAGATATCGGGTTTGAATTTAGACAAGATTCTTTTGGGACATAGTGATAATTTAATTTTTAGAATTTTATTGTAATTTTTAATTAATTTAATAAGTGACTTTTTATTTGAAGTATTTCGCACCCTGAAATCAACATTTTGAAGTTTCAAAATATGAGTCCATCTACCGATATTATTATAATTCTGGAGTCGGGACACCTCGCTCATCACGATAGTGTTTTTATTTTTGTCCGTACGTAAGCAGAATTTTACATAACAGGTATGTAAAACTGTAATAATAAAATGCACATAAAATTATCTTTACCCAACACTAAAATATCCTAACTTATACTAAGCTTAGAAAGGGTCCACGCATCATTTTTCTAGCCACTCCTTTTCTCCTTAACGTGGAAGAAATTCTGTCCACTCAAGAATCCAACAAAAAGAAACCTAAAAAACTATAAATAAACCTTAACACCACTAACCCTAACGTTTTCTAGAATCACTCTTCTCTGGTCAAACAAAGATAGCCGCCGCTCCAATAAAACAAAAAAAACCAAACGTGAGAAATTCTCTTTAGAAAATTATAGTAAATCAAACAAAGGTCCAAAAATCATGAAGCAAGATTTATTGTCATCCTCTGGTCTTCGGCTTCACGCGGATACCATCTTTTCAGCACTCGAACGTTTTCCTCTTTGCTGTGTTTTAAATACCCATGGTCTACGGGTTGTGAAAGCTTGGATTTTTGAGCATCGATAGTTCAAAACAAAGCGTATATTTGAGTTGGCGGTTCAGCGTGGAGTTCGGATCTATCATGAAGGTGGAGTTCGGATCTATCATGAAGGCGGAGTTCGGATCTGTAGTGAAGTCTTCAGCGTGAGCGGTTTGTGAAGCAAGGTGAAGTGTAGAAGGACTAATGGAGTGTTTACACGTGAAAATGAAGAGGGAAGGGATGTTATGCTTCGGTAAGGGTGAGCTTCTGGGTTGCGTTATGTATGGGTGAACTAGAACTGAGATGTAGAAATGGAAGTATGAAAGGTTTTCTCGAAATGGTGAATGGCATGCTACAGGAGACGGGTATTTTTAGTAATAGGAAAATCAAATGAAGGAAGAAATGGGGAAGTGGGACTGACGTTGGGAATGCACGTCAGTGTAGTGGTAAAAAAAGGAGAGGGAGAAGTACTGTGCAAATGACGTCATAGCTTTGTTTGGTCATGGCCATCAGGTTGAGTCGCGGGTTTAAAAGGAGGAGACCGAGTTTTGTAAATGGTGTGAGTAGAAATTGAATGAGTAAAAGGAGTTTGAAACTTGACGTAATGGTTGTAATTATCGACGATGGAAAGAGTAATAGGATAAGCAGGTAGAATCCTTCATTTGGAAGAAGATTACATCGGGCAGGATTCTTGAAGAGGTGAATGGGCCGGAATGCTTATGGTAAAAGGCCCAAATTATATATTAATATTTGTTTTAGTTTATAAGTTTTAAAATTTAATAACGTAACTTAGAAATTTAATATCTCCTTCATACGTTGTCAGAATTGGACAAAACTGGATCCGTTGGGACCGTATGGACGAAAGCTTCACAATGAAGCTGACTGGGAGTGGATTGGGGTTCGTTACAATTTATCGCAAAATAAATTGTCCAATCTGAATCAAGCGACAATTATCGTTATCAACGATGATCGTCCAATGTGAGTAAATCTCACTAACTCTGAATATTCTATAATTTCATGTTGTATTTTTAGAACTGTTAAATATTGGCTGATTGACTATGTGTTGATTGTTTGATTGAACTGCTAGTCAGTTAGTTGAATTTCTATATTGATTCTGTTTAACAGAATATATCATATGGAACTGAAAGTGATGTTATCTATATTGTTTAACATCTGTGATGCAGGGAAACAGGTTGGAGGAATCCAACTGGATTCCTCAACATTTATTTTATTATTTTTCATATATTGTGATATATGGTGTGTTATATAATCTATTATGGATTATGTGTGTTGGAATGATGTTGATCATTGTTATTCGATATTTTAAATATCATAAAAGACCCTGGGATGTAAAAAGAATTATTTCAATGTATATTGAAATAAAGGGATTTTATAAAATCAACAGATTTTAAAAAAGGAAATATTTCGAAAGTAAATAAAAGGGAAAAATGTTTTTAAAACGAATAGAGTTTGATAAAAGGGAAATCATTTGTAAAGTGAAGAACTATTACTAAAAGTAAATCTTTATCAATGAATAGTTTAATCGAGTTAAAAGGAGTTAATCGATGTTAGTTTAATCGATGTTAGTTAAATCAAAAGGAGTTAATCGATTAGAGTTAAAGAAAATGAGTTAATCGAATATAGTTTATTCGAATAGAAAGTAAAATGAGTTAATCGAATATAGTTTATTCGAATAGAAAGTAAAAGGAGTTAATCGAATATAGTTTATTCGAATAGAAGCAAATGAGTTAATCGAATATAGTTTATTCGAATAGAAAGTAAAATGAGTTAATCGAATATAGTTTATTCGAATAGAAAGTAAAAGGAGTTAATCGAATATAGTTTATTCGAATAGAAGCAAATGAGTTAATCGAATATAGTTTATTCGAAGAAAATAAAAGGAGTTATCGAATATAGTTTATTCGAAAGGAGTTAAGTGAAATGAGTAAATCAATAGCGTTAGTCAAATAAAGTTAATCCAGTAGCGTTAGTCAAATAGAGTTAATCCAATAGTGTTAGTCCAATAGAGTTAATTGATAAGGGTTAATCGAATAGAGTTAAGTGAAAAGAGTCAATCGAATATTGCTATTCGAAGGAGGGTTAAGTAAGGAAGTTAGTAAAAGGAATATAAAGTGAACTTTGCCTATTTCAAAGTTAGAAATGTTGTTCAGTTAAGGTCTGAGAGGTAGTTCTACCCCCAACTTGATTGGCTTCATTTTTAACTAAGGAATAGTTAAGGTACGGCAGTAAAGGAAATGGTTTGAGTTGGCATAGCGATGGTTTGTTTAAACATCTGTCTAAGTCCAATGAAGAAGCTTTGGAAATGTTTTCCAAATAAGAAACCAAAAATGTTTTCTAATAAAGAAAACAAGAAATGGAAATGTTTTCCATTGTTAATAATGTATATTTTCCAAATTTAGAAAATAAGAAATATTGAATATAGGGAAACAGGAGATAAGTAAATTTATGAAATAAAGGGATAAATGTTGAATGATGTTTGATCGATATAAATTTCCATCTGGAAATAATATCGTTGTTTGCACACTTGTTTTTACTCGATAGTTAAATCACAGACTATCAAAGTTTTGACCATTTTAACGTTGTTAATATGGAGCGACCGGTTGGATTATTATCCAAAGAACCACTCTGTATTTGCGTAAGCGTTGCGAATCATATATGCCAAGGATAATTGAAGTCGGAGTAAAGTGCAAGGGTTATTGTTTAAGTCTTAGATAACAGTGCCTAAGATGGATATACTGAATATTGCCTTCGGTTCATCCTATTCCTGGATGACTTGTATGGATGAATGTCTGGCAAAGTATTTCCAGAAAGGTCACGTACATTGATTTCTCCAACCGTACCAAGAGTGGAAGCGGAGAAGGAAACTTCTTTAGCTAACACGTAATGTACTGTTGTAGACGTCAATTAGTGATTTTCGATGGATCTGACAATGTGGCATTCAAAGTGAATCTGGTGTGATGATAAAGCGTAGCTTCAAGCCTCACATCCGGTAAATGACAGAAATCGGGCAGGCAGCATGGCTAAGTCGGTCGCACCGAAGTAGGGCGTATAATCACCTGATCTAGAGTTTCATTTACTTCTAAAAATCTATTATTGATGCTGTCCCATTCGGGAAACGGTTGCTGATCCCAATCGTTGGTGATATACATTCGATACACTCAAGCGAAATGAGTGGTCGGTCATGTGTGGCCGGGTTGCAAGATGTTCTTTATTGAACCCAGTGTATTCCTCTCTAGAGGTACACTAGCGAAAGGTGATTCCATACCTTGTCGTAGTTGGAAATTCATTACCCAATACGTGCTTGTGGTTTTGATTGTATACTATATATGTAGAACGTGAGATGAAAGCGTTTCTGCTAGATGATTAATATATTGTGGTTGATAGACATTATTATAATATCAAAAGGTTTTTGATATAATGATAATTTGGATCTCATAAGGGAAAAACCCGTTCCGTTATACGGCGTGGTCTTATGAGATATCATTTACCTGCTTGAACTGTTTTACTCATACCAGTCCCATGAATGACCCGGAGTTTATTTTGTTTTGTTTTCCTTAAACTCTTGGGTGCCCAATTTTGTACGGGCAGTCAAGTAGTCAGGATTTTACAGATACTTGAAGAGCTTGGAGCAGGAGGCTTCAGGATTATATAGCTATAGTTATTTCCGCTGTGTTGTAAGTGTTGTACTCTGATAATGTATTGTATACATATAATGATTTATTTAAAAGTTATGTCATATATTATATGTTATTCGTTCCGCTGTGAGGTTCGTGTTACTCTGATGTTGTGTTCTTCTTCTTCTTCTTCTTCTATTCTAAGTTTCTGTCTTATCTTTCTCACCCTTTGTTTTCTTTCTATTAATTTCTTGATTTTCAGTTTAATTTGGGGTTGGACTTGTGTTTTTGGTCAGCTCAAATTGGACCGGATTTTCGGGTCATTACATTTCTAGATTTCAGAGTTTTGTTTTTCAGTTGGAGTTTATCAATGGATTTAGTTAAATCAGCACACATATAAACTAAATCTTCGTATGAGAAATTTCCTGTCTCGTCATCTGTTGAATCTCCATCATTCAATCTATTTGAAATTTCATTTGTAAGATCTGTCAAATATAAGTCTGTATCTAAGTTGACATTTTGGGGTTTTGAGTTGCTGTTGTCAATTTTTCCATACTTCGTATTGAGAGTATTCCAGATGTCCTGCGTAGTCAAACAATGGGGGATAAGATCAAGCTGATTATTACTAAGATAAGAATAGAGAATATGAATGACACGAGCATTAGTATTTCCATCTATTATGTCACCTCCATTGTTAACAACATCCCAATATTTTAATATTAACAAATTTCAAATAGGATTTCATTTCTGATTTCTAATTCAAAAAATCTGCACCATTAAAAATAGATGGAACACGACTGGACTGAATCTCAGAGGACTGACAACTAGGATGACCATGACTCTAGAGTTAATGTAATTACCAGGCTCTGATACCACTTGTTGGTTCTAGATTAAGCCTAGATTGGGGAGGGGGTGAATAGGGTTTATCACAGTTTTTACGAGATAATAAAAATTTGCAGAACGCAGAATGGAACAGAAATAAAAATGCAGAAAGTAAATGACACAAGATATACCCAGCTTGGCAAAATCCTGCCTACTGCTACATTCCTAAGGTTTCTACTAGGTAATAGAACAGATCCCGCTTATAAGACCATGTAAACTCGCGAACCCCTCACTCCTAATCTAATCCTACGCTAAAAACCCTAGACTGATCTAATCCCCTAGATCAGATTTCCCCTGATTACAACCCCGTAACCCTAGTTTTTACAGACTCTAGTAAACTGCCAGTTAACACTCTAACTGATTCCGTAGATTTTACAGACTCAAGAACTGATCAGACGGTTTCAATTCAAATTACAAAATACAATACAAAATAAAACAAAATTAAAAACCCTTTAAAAAGGAGCTAGCCAAAATTAAATCTTCTCCATTTTAAAATATAGGCTTAGCCAATTTCCAAGTGTGTCAGCCCGTTTCACTTTGATTGCACCACTTCCTCTTTTGCCAGTTATCATTTTCTCTGTGGAAAATAGAAATGGCGACCGTGATTTGGAAATGAAAACAGGGTTTCTAATTTTCCCAAATCTCGATCTCATATGCTTTGAAAAGATTTGTTCTCTGATTATCGGATTCTCATTGATGCTCTTGATCGAACATTGGTGCTTCTTTCTTCTCCAATTTGGGGATTTTTGGCGATCTAAAACTATGGATACAAAAAGTGAGTTTCTCTGAGTTGATTTGATTTATGTTCTTTGAATTGTAGCTTTTGTTTTCAGTACAAAGTTGCCAGTGATGAATGGTTGAACTTAGAGCGTAATTCGAACCCTAAACTACTCTGATTTCATGAGATTTATTTGGTCTGGTTTTCGAAAATTTCCTCTTTTGCTTGGCTGATTGATTGCCTTGAATATGTGCTCGAATTGTTGCCTTGATTGTTGTAATGAATCTGGACACGATTCTGGCCTCCAAACAAATTGTCCCCTTTGAATTTGAAATGCATTGGATTTGATTGAAAAATGATAATTTTGGAAAATTTATTTGCTGTCCCCCTTTAAAAACAATGCCAAACAATTTCTTGGAAATAATTTCCTGCCGAGTTTTACTCATGCCAGAATAACATTCCATATTTGTATAAAACCATACTGTGATTTCCGGGAATCACTCTGATTGCACTTGCCTGTTATGCTCTAAACTGTGCTCGAAAATGCCCAAGACAAAACTGTGAAAGAATGGAAACTTTTGCCATTTCTGGAACCATTTAATAGTGAATCTTGCCATAAAAATTGCCTTTGATTTTGTTGCATCTTTGCAAAATATACTTGCGTGTATTTCTTGAATGAAACTTGAATGGTTCTTGCCATTCTTGTTTAAGAAACAACTTTTCCAAACCTGTTAATTTACAAATTATTTTTGATTTAAAATCCCTGATTGATTATAGTTGAATAAAACTTGCCAAAAACTGATTTGTGGAAAATTTCTTCTGTAAATAAAACTTAGCAAAATTTTCTCTATGTCATTATTCACTGATTTGTTGCATTGCAATTTTGATTGAGGTCTTCGAAAAAAACATGCCATAAAAACCATGTCGTATACGAGTAAATCCATTAATCATTGATTATGCATGATGTGTTCATTTCTGGAATATGTGAAATTCTGAAATCATTTTAAAACTGCTCTCTTGCTTGTTTGGTTCGAACTCATGCATGTACACATTCTTTGACCTATTGTATATATATACATGCTTGCATTTGGATTTCTGACATGACTTGATCATTTGTTTGGCTTGTCACATAGATTATGTATTTTCACCCTGCTGTATACACTTAAAAAAGTCCATAACTTGCATTTCTTCATGACTGTGCTTCACCATTCATTTCTGGGCTTAGCATGTACCATGTATAAACTGCCATGCTGAATGAATGTGAACCTGAATTTTTGTTGCACCACTTGATTGATGTTGCTGAAATGAACATGCGTCAATGTCCACCTCTTTGGCATGATGTCACTTCGTAAAAATTCTATTCCATGTATTCCTAAAACTGATTTGTGCATGGCATTACAGAGTAGAATTCCTCATTTGCTCCATGTTATTTTTGATGAGCCATTACTTGTTCGATATGAACTTGAGTCTTGTTGTATGTGCTTGGCTATGTAATCTGACTTTGATCATGTTGAATGTCTTCACTGTTTTGTTGCTTGTTTGTTGTGCACTACTGCACCATGACCCATTGCTATTTTGTTGCATGTAGTTGCGCCATACTTGTGCCGAACCATTTGATATTTGCTCCTTGTTTGAGCCGCATGCATAAATGCTCGGCCATTGATGTTGATAACCATATACATATGCACTGAGTCGAGTTGGTCCATGTGGTTGCTCCTCAGCTGCTCGCACTATATTTTGATTGGCGAGGCAGTGCACACATGTATATTTATACACGTGTGTATATGCAGCCATTTAGTATTATTTTCCCTGTCTCTATACTGTATATACATATTGTCTGCCTTCTGGTATTTACAGTGTTTCACTATGAATATCGTAAGTTATCTAGACACAGATTGATGGTTATATAAATCAGAACAAGTCATGAAAAATGATGAGAAACACACGAAATTCTGAGGCAAATAGAATTTAAAAATAAATTTATATTTGCATGTATTCAGTTTTATTTCTATTGCAGCGTACTGTGTGTGCTTCTGTTTCATGTGATAGGTAAGCAGATGGTGACTGGACTGACTGTGAGCTGTGAAGACAGAAGACAGAAGATGAAGTGTCAGTCTAACTGTATATGTGTCTGTATAAAAGAATGTATGAGTCACTGGGAGTTGTAGTGAGGAACTGTGTATTGAAAAAAATGTGAAATGTATTGTAATAGTGTGTGTTGTACAAATAGTGGAGTTGAATGATTGTACTATTGAAATGTAGAACTAAAATATTATATTTAATAAAATACTGTTTGAATAATTAAATTCTTGTCCAGTAGTATTTTATTTAAATACAAATATTATATTTCTGTCTGTGATGTATATATGTAATAGTACAGTAACAAACACATTTATAATAATATATATTTAGTTGTTATCATCAAACAAAAATCATATAATTGTGTATACAACAACGTTATATACAACATAATTGTGTATACAACAACGTTATATAAAACAAGCTATCCTTCTACGTGACGGGATTTCAACCTCGACCGGAAGCATAGCTTCGCATCCATATGTTAAGGAGAAAGGGGTATGTCCCGTGGCTGTTTTGGCAGAGGTTCTGTATGCCCAGAGCACTAAAGGCAGCTCTTCTACCCAATTTCCTTTAGCTTGATTTAGGCATTTCTTAAGTATTGTCTTAATGGTCTTGTTGCTGGCTTCCACAGCTCCGTTAGCTTTCGGATGGGCTACTGAGGAGAAATTCTTAATGATTCCGTTTTTCTCGCAAAATCGGGGAAACTCATCGCTTTCAAACTATGTTCCATTGTCCGATATGATTTTGTGAGGAATTCCGGAGCGGGTAATGATATTTTTTATTATGAATCTTAATACCTTTTTGGACGTGATAGTCGGAAGGGGTTCTGCCTCCACCCACTTGGTGAAGTAGTCGATAGCTACTACAACATATTTAGCTCCACCCTTAGCGAGTGGTAAGGGCCCAATTAAATCTATCCCCATAAATCGAATAGCCAGGGGCTTGATATAATGGTTAGTTCACTGGGAGGAATCCATGGCACCTTTGAGTACTTCTGACATTTTTCACATCTCTTAACATACTCAACTATTTAACTAACCATCCACGGCCAGTAATAACCATGTCGCATGACCTTTTGGCCAACTTAACTCCACTGGAATGGTCCCCGCACCATCCTTCGTGAGCTTCTTTTAACAGACTAAGTCCATCTTTGGAATTTACACACCTCAAGTAAGGAAGTGAGCGTCCCTTTTTTTTATAAACTATGTCGTTTACAATCGCGAATGTAGGAGCTTGGTGTTTTATCTTTCTCGCATCTTGCTTACTAAGGGGTAAGGTTCCTCTTAGGAGATAGTCTACTATGGGAATCATCCATGTGGTCTCTTGCTGGCGGTTCGTTTATGTTATGGGGGGTTCCCTTTCATAGTTTCTTTCCTGGTTTTCTATGTCTCCCCTTCTTGAGGCTTGGGATCTGGTTAAGACTAATAACTCTCTCCTACTTCCAATTCTTCTTATTCGATGTTGGGCATTTCCTGATACCCCACCAGCACTATTCGAGTTTCGGGGGCCCCCCGGGAGCGACCAATTTGGCTAGCGAATCCGCTTGGGCGTTCTCCCAGTGGGGTAACCGATGAACTGAGAAGTCCTCAAATAGGGAAAGCATCTTCAGTACCCTCTTCATGTATAGGATTAGCCGCTTATCTTGGTTTGATATGTCTGTTTTATTTGGTTTTCCATTAATTGTGAATCGCTAAAGTTTTCTACCATGGTATCTTCAACTATAGTGCCAGATTCAAGCCAGCTATATTAATTCATATTCAGCTACGTTGTTGGTTGCCGGAAATCCTAACTTCATGGCATAGTGCATGCAGTGTCCGTCAGGGGTAATTATAACATAACCTGCACCTGGTTCCTGCTCGTTGGAGGCTCCAACTACAAAGAGCTTCCATTTAGTCTTTAAGTCATTTTCTTTAGCTGATTGTTCTGAAATGAAGTTCGTGCATTCATTCACGAAATCTGCGAGAGCTTGTCCTTTAATTGTTGCCCAAGGGAGGAATTCAATCTCGTATTGGCTAAGCTCGAACCTCATTTAATTAGCCTCCCCGAGGTTTCTGGTTTGCTGAACACTTGCTTGAGTGGAAAGCTAGTTAAAACTTTAATAGGGTGAGCCTTTAAATAACCTCTGGGCTTTCGAGCAGTATGGATTAAGCAATACGCTAGTTTCTCTATAACAGGGTATCGGGTTTCTGCGTCCTTTAGCCTTCGACTAATATAGTAGATGGGATGCTGAGTTCCACCATTCTCTCTTATCAGGACTGAGCTCACTGCATGTTCCGAAACAGCCATGTATAGGTATAGATCTTCTCCCCTCTCGGGACTAGATAAAATTGGAGGCGTTCCTATATAGACTTTTAATTCCTGGAATGCCTTCCTACACTCTTCACTTCATTAGAAATTCCTCTTTTTCTTTATAACATCGAAGAAATGAACACATTTGTCGGTGGCTTTGGAAATGAACCTGCTGAGGGCTGCCACATTCCCATTTAGACTCACAACTTCTTTGCTTGTTTTAGGCTCCTCCATATCTTTAATAGATTGTATTTGGTCAGAGTTAGCTTCAATTCCCTGTTCACTTACTACATACCCCAAAAACTTCCCGGATTGAACTACAAACGATCATTTTTGAGGGTTTAGCTTCATTTGGTAACTTCTTAGGACTTCGAACATCTCCTCCAGATCCTTGAGATGGTTCTTTGTTTCGGTGGACTTCACCAGCATGTCATCCACATATACTTCCATATTGCACCCTATTTGCTCTTGAAACCTCTTGTTTAATAATCTTTGGTATGTTGCCCCTGCGTTTCTCAAACCGAAGGGCATCAACTTATAACAAAACGTTCCCCAGTCGGTGATAAAGCTTGTATGCTCCTTGTCAGGTTTGTGCATCGGAATTTGGTTGTATCCCGAGTAAGCATCCATGAGGGATAGTACCTTGTGACCACTCGTGGCATCAACCAATTGATCAATCCACCGAAGAGGTAGCAATCCTTCGGGCAAGCCTTGTTTAATCCGTGTAATCAATACACGTCCTCCACTTCCCATTGGACTTCTTCACTAGCACGGGATTGGCTAACCATTTTGGGTAAAGAACCTCTCGGATAAACCCATTAGTTTCCGACCTTCTGACTTCCACCTTCAAGGCCTCTATCCGGTCTCTATTGTATTGTCTCTTCTTTTGTCGGACGGGGTTATCGAAGGGTCAATGTTTAAGGCATGGCACATAATTGAAGGGATGATAACAATCATGTCTGAATGGGTCCAAGCGAAAACATCTTTGTTAAGCTGTAGGAACCAGATTAAGATGCTTCTGAGGGGCTCCGTTAGCCTTTTCCCTATGTTGACGACCTTTGATTTATCCTTTGGATCCACGTTTACTTCTTCCACTTCTTCTGTTGTTTTTATTCTTTCAATGTCTCCTCCAGAATCCAAATATGTGATGATTTCTCCTTCCTCGATTGAGTTCACTTCATCGGATCCTTTCCTTTTCCTTTTCAAAGAAGCCTACCTACCATTAGTGCGTTTGTCAGTCTTATTTATTTTTACCTTAGCTTCGAAGGAGGGATGTAAGAATCCCCTATCTGAAGGCATAAAAACAGCAGAAGAATCAAAGTACGAAAAACACTCCCTTTTGTATTTTTCAACCGTTGCGAAGTACAACTCGCGGGAGCTAAACAATTCTCCCCTGATGGTACCCCATACCTGTTTGGTTAGGAATTTTAACATGAGATATTTGGAGGAGACGAAGGCGTCCATCTCTTCTAAAGCCGGTCACCAAAAAAAGGCATTGTAATAGGACGGTTGATCGATTACAACGAAGAGAGTATCGAAAGCCCTGTGAAGCGGGGATAGTCCCACTTGAACCAGCAGGTTGATTTGACCCACTGGAGTCGACCCCTTGTTATTGAATCCGAAGATTGGTTCGTTACTAGGCTCCAACTTCTTCTTGGAAATTCCCATCTGATCGAAAGCATGCTTAAAGAATACATTGACGACACTCCCTGTTCCACAAGAATCTTTGAAACAACCGAAAGCCCTATTTGCGCTGTTATCATAAGAGGGTCGTTGTGAGGGTGGAAGACCCCTTTCTTCATTTCTTCTAGGGAAACGACTAGGTTGTGCATTTTAAGAGCATAACGCACGTTCTTCAACGATGGCTCTTCTTGAGTGGAGAAGATTCCCTCCATGGCTTCTTTCATGTACTGGTTTCTGGCTTTCGGACAACTTCCGGCAGGGTGTGGTCCTCCATGAATCACATTGATTCAGTTTATAGGTGGCCCCAAATCCAGGTTGCTCTCCTCCATGGCAATTCCTATCACATTTACCGACACCTTTTGCTGTCCATTTATGTGTCGAGCTGATGTTGTTTTATCTAAAACAAATTCCTTCAGGTGTCCCTCTCGGATCAGCTTTTGAATGATCCCGTCCAACACCTTGCACTCATCAGTCTTGTGTCCATTGGTTTTGTGGAACTCGCAATATTTACCACCAGAATGAGGTTCGGGCTATTCTTGGCTTTGAACGAGACGGGGAAATTATTGACCCTTTCTTTTGCGATAGCATACACATACGAGATGACTAGTTCAGGGCAACCGAGTTGGTATTAGAATCTTCCCACCTTGACCTCTTTTGATTTCCTTCCGGGGACTTTCGTCCAAAGTTCGACCTTCCTCCTTCCCCTCGAGGCCCGAACTTCCTTTTTGTGAAGTATAATTCATCCATGCGAATAAACTTGTCGGCTTGGAAATGGAAATCTTGCAAGTCTTTGCAGCCGTGGATATATAACTCCTTCAAGAAGGGGGTGTTTTCAATTAGCCCTGAGTGCACGGCAATTAGCTTGTCACGGTCATTCATATCCTTGGCTTTTAAGGCCTCGACGTTGAACCTTTTCAAATAATCCTCGAGGGACTCCCCTTGCCTCTGCTTGATGTTAGCAATGACCGCATAATCCACGGTTGGATCTTTGCAGATGCAGAACGACGTAGAAAACTCGTAAGAGAATTGTTTCCATGAGTAAATGGTGTTTTCCCTATACTGGTGATACCATTTCGCTGCTGCCCCTTGAAAGGTAACCAGGAAAAGACGGCATCTGACGGCTCCAGAAGCGTTGTAAAGATCCATCTGGCTATTAAAAGCCATCAGATGATCTTCAGGGTCGATCATCCCGAGATACTTTATGGTTGGAACTTACTTTATGGTTGGAACTTTCACTCTCGATGGTATTATGGTATTCATAATTTCGTCGATGAATGGAGCTACCCTTTCGTTGTCATTCACCCTGTCATCTCGGGTCCTTTTCCCTTGCTTCCCAACAATTCTTTGATGGTCTTCTGAGTGAAATCTTTGATGTAAGCACGTTGTCATAATTTTCTCTCTCGGGATCATAGCCTTTGGAGGTAGAGCTCCCAGACTATTCCTACTCGCACTAATTCCTTTGATGATCTATCCCCGTCAGCTGGGTACTCTTTTTTCTTAGAAGAGGTTGCTTTAAGCTTCTATTTCGCTTCCAACTATTGAATGAGAGCTTTTCTTTTAGGAGATTCATTTGTCTCCCTCTGACTAGATCTGGTGAGCCTTGAGGGCTTTTATGCCTGGATGGCATTGACCTTAGCCTGCACTTCTTCAAGTTTCTTTTCCAAGACCAAGATTCTTGCGACATTATCTTCCATGGCATTTGAGTCTGGCGGTTGTTGTGGATTGGACGTGGTTCCCTTCTCGTTATTATTTGGGTTAAGCATTGGACCCTCACTTCCTTCAAGGGGGGCGTTGGGATCCAACTCTTTGTTCCGATCCTCCAATCTTTTCGATTTCATCTTTCCTGCCATAGAGCAATAAATTCACCAAATTAGTTTTAACAAATTAACAATAAGGAAGGAGGTTTAAGCCCTCCTTCTAGCGCCAAAATGTTAGCGATATTTTTCGTCAACACCCAAATTATGAGATGTAAGACGCTTGTCCACGTGATCTAACACTGTCATGACTCAGAGTTACCAAAATACGTTTTGAGACCTATGAATCTAAGCAAGATTGCCTTCCCCTGGGTATAAGAATCTCGACTCTAATGAGTAATTATCTTACTCCCAAGTAATGGATATCATACATACAGTGTGAGGGTATTCTGAATCGATCCTTGGGGAGGTTAACTAGCTTATTAATACTGAGATTTGTGAAACTAATAGTCCCTAAGTCATGGAGATGGCATGATATACTACTATAAATAAGAAGAAAACAAGCTAACACTTCCCTTGACCTCGAGGAAGAAGGTCATATGACATTCGTTAACCTCAATGATCATCCCGCGTCTGACCTACTCCAAAGAGGGATCAGAATCGCGTCGAAGGTCAAGTTATGAACCCATAGATGACCTCCTTTGTTTTTAAGGGTCAGGAAGTGTTAGGCTCATTGTGAGAGTGTTGATCAATCATGGCAAACCCTTAAGGCGAGGGGAAAGAGACTCCATATTTTTACGGAGTTCTTTCTCCATTGCTGAGGTATCTCGATTGATCTTCTCTTCAGTAAAGTTAGTGTTAACTCCCTGTTTCATCATAATGGCACAAAAAGATCATCAGATCGCAAGATGCTTAAGACTCGGAAATTCTTCATTCATAGATTGTAGATATATTACAAGAATTGATGATTTCCTCCTCCTCAAGAGAGAATAAATGATTTGAGGAATAAAAAGTTCGTCCCCTCTATGTGACTCCTGGGGTCCTATTTATAGAGAATCCAGGGTCCTTTCGTTGTTAGATTATTGGGCGTGCACGGGCCTTTGTTGGCCTCTTTTTCCTCCTGGTCTCGGGAATCTGGCTCTCGGTTGTCCTTGTGGTGCCGATTAAGGCCTTCGAAGTGGGGTTCCGGACGACTTGGGCTTCCCCGAGACTGACTCGGGTTTGTTGTCGTGGCGATTTGCAGATTGTGTTTGATCCTCCGTAGCAGCTTTCGAGTGTTGGCTTTCAGACGTAAGCTTCCGGATGTAGGCCTTTGGCTTTATCGTGAGTACTTAGTGGATCCCGTCCTCCTGATGTACGTAGATATCTACCGGTTTGAAACCGTTGCTGGTTTAAGTACTAGGTAGATTAGTATAGGTAGCCTGTATCCCTACTTGGGTCTTGGTTTAACCTTCCGGTGAAACTTTCAAGACGGTTTGGTTTTCCGAAAGGTGGCCTCCAGTGATATTTCTATTACTTGTGAAAGTATCCTTTCGTTATATATGAAGTCGATTCTTAGAAGTCGGCCTTGGACAATCTTTACTTATTGGTCCGATACAGCTCTTCTTTCTCTAGTGTGTCGGCGTTAAGCGGGTTGATGCCGATAGTCCTTCGGGGTTTCGATAAGCGGAGCCTGTGCTTTCCTCTTTCCTGATCCTTGTCTTAGGTTATTTCTCATCACGGAACCCTCCTTTGGGTAGTCCCCGTCGGATGGACCCTATTGGGTGAACTTTGTTGTCGTTCAGAAGGTCTTGAACTCCTTTCTTCTTGAAAGGTGTTGGTCTATGTTGCTCTTGGGTTCTTCCTTCCGTGCTTATACTCATTCAACATCCCTTCACTGTCGTCTTATGCTAAGAGAATTTTGGTAGTAACAATGGTGAAGTCCCTGTAGCTAAATTCGAACAAAATTTTACTTCTTAATTCATTTTCATACTTTTACTTATTATTATATGTAAATTTCTTAGACTGTTACATTCTCCCCCTTCTTTAATGGTTCCGTCCCCGAAATCTACTAGGATAAAAGATGTAAATAACAACCATATCTAATATTTGCAACCATCCACTCATACATCACCCAAAGCAATTATTTTCCTTTGGATTTCTAATGCAATTAAGATTTTATGCAATCATGAAGAGCACACGAAACTTTGTAATGCAAAAGATTAAGTGGTCAATTGATTCAGTTGGCCTCATGTTTTTGCAAATACGCCTACGTCATGCGCCCTAATGTATACAATGTACTAATGATAACTGATAATTCCACATCATTCTTTCTTCATCATCCATGTGCTGGGAATCCATTACATAAAAACCATATAAAGTTAATGAAATCAGAAATCCGTATGCATATGATTATGCAAATATCTAGTTAGATGATTAACTTTCCACTACCCATTCTAGTGTGTGAAATGTACCCATTAGCATCCACTTGCAACCACTTAAGTCCATCATCCATAACATGTCCTACCGACACGTTCACATTAATTCCAACCATCTATGTGCTTAAGTCCTATAGATATACCTTTTCTTGAAGATTATCTCATGGTTCCTAACTAAGGTAAAAGCTTAAAACTGAATATTCAAAGCGTACCCTTGAAAAGATGTGGGTAAGAAGCTCGAAATCAATTATATGGCTCCTATGTAGCTTCGATCAAGTCATTCCCTCACTGATTTTTGACAAGACAAATTACTTTGTTGCAAAACCTTTTGACATTACGTCCTAGTATGCAGGAATATATGCCATAAACAAGTGACTTGCATTCCACCTCTACCTCCTTCAACTGGTTGAGTACTTCTATGGTCTTTGAATCATGCAAAACACTTCCTCAAGTGTAAGACACGGAAAATATTATGCACTCCAACCAACTTCTCCAGAAGCACAGCTCTGCATTCCATCTTCCCAATCCTAGCCATAATAGGAAAAGGCCCTAAAAAATCTTAGTGCAAGCGTATCAGTTGACCTAAGCCTGATCACATGTCTCAGTGGAGAAACCTTAATGAATACCATAATACCTACACCTAAACTCTAAGTCAGTACATCTTCTGTCTACATATGATTTTTGTCTATCTTGGACCATCTTCATTCACTTTGAATTAAATATATTTTCTTATTAGTGTCCCTCACTATGTTGTGTCCAAGAATATAAGTCTACTGGTAGTGTCCCACCAACATGATGGTGACTTACAAGGTCCACCATATAAAGTCTGAAAGGGAGCTACTCCAGTATCGGCTTGATAGGTATTATTCCATGCAACTTCAACTAGCAGTAAGTGTTCCTATCAAGAATCTCCAAATTCCAATATACACATTTTAAGCAAATCTTCCAAAATCCTATTCACCCGCTCTGTCTGTCCATATCTCTATGTGCAGTAGGATGTACTCAAGTTCAATTCTATTCTTAAGGCTTCTTCAAACTCCTTCAAAACTCTATCATAAAGAGGGATCATGATCAATGAATATACTAGTGGGAACCCCATGTAGTCTAACAATCTCTCTCACATACAAGTTGCTAATAACGCTAGTGTTCTCTCACTTCGAATAGGTTTGAAATGAGAACATTTGGTAAGTCTATCGACTATGGCCTAATTGCTCTCATTCCCTCTCCTAAATTAGGATAAACCATCAATGAAGTCCATAGAGATGTTCTAACACTTCCAATGTAGAATCTTCAGTAGCTGCAGTAATCCTCTGGGCTTCTTTTACATTTCTTCCACCCTTTGACAAGTCATACATTCTGCCATATATTCTTCCACTTGCCTCTTCATTTTGGTCGAAAAGAATATACTCTTCATATCTCGATACATCTTATCTCCATCGGGTGAATAGTTATCATGGAATGATGAGCCTCCACTAGCATGGCATCCATCGAATCTATAATATGGGGTACATAAAGCCTATTATCCTCACAAATATATAGTATAGCGTCTGAAATGTCTCGATGACTAACCTCTACCAAGCGTATCCAAGATATATGCCAAATCATTTTCTTCTCTTTTCCTAGATCTAATTTTCTCCTACAAAGTCGGTTGAACATCAGGGGCTGCTAACGACCCCGGAATAATGTCGAATGAAGATCTAAAATAAAAGACAATTATGTACTCCAAATGCTTTCATCCTAGAAATAAATAACTTAAAGCCACCTTCCATCTGCTCAAAGCATCAATTATTACATTACCCTTGTCAAGGGTATATGAAATCACAAAATCATAAATGTCCAAAAATTCCATCCATCTCCATTTCTTTAAATTCAAGTCCATTTGGGAGAATAAATACTTCATTGGCTTATGATCCGTAAAGATCAAACTTTTCTCTTAATAGAGAGCGCCTCCATGATTTAAGAGCAGACACAATCGCAACCAACTCAAGCTCATGCATCCAGTAGTTCTTATCGTGGGTATTCATTTGTAAATACTAGCATAGCACACCACTGTACCCTTTTGCATTAGTACCGCTCCTAAT
Source organism: Allium sativum (assembly GCA_030737875.1). Taxonomy (NCBI): domain Eukaryota; kingdom Viridiplantae; phylum Streptophyta; class Magnoliopsida; order Asparagales; family Amaryllidaceae; genus Allium; species Allium sativum. Next base: position 12,736,980 of record CM060911.1, read on the forward strand.
TCCATACCATATGCATTAGTATAAATTGTGAAAAGTGAAGTACCTTCTAGTAATACCTGAACTGGTCAAAGCTTCCTTAAATCTCCTAAAGCATTCTCACACTTGGCTTCCCAATTATAAACTAAATTATTCTTGTAAAGTGGGTGCTAATCCATGCTCTAAAATAATGTGCCCTAAAAAGTGGACCTTATCCCTCTAAAAGTCACATTTGGAAAACATGGCTTTAAGTTCATGCTCTTGGAGGGTCCTAAGTACCTCATATAGACGCAAAACATGCTCCTCATCGCTCTTTGAATAAACCAATATGTCACTGATAAAAACTACAAAAACTTGTTTAGAAAACCCCAAAATACTCTACTCACCAAATCAATAAATTATGTGGGAGCTTGAGTTTTCCAAATGGCATCACAAACCACTCATAAATCCATCTGGAACCCTAAATGTTGTCTTTTCAACTGTCCTCCGCCACTCCCAACTGATGAACACATATTGCAAGATCAAGCTATAAAAATAATTTAGCTCTGAAAAAAATGATAAAGCGATCATCTATGTGGACAAAGGGTAATAATTCTTCTATGTCAATTTATTTAAATCTTTATAATTAATGCAAAGCTTAAGGGAACCATCTGTCTTTGTGTCAAAGGCGTCTGACTCCCCTTTTATAAACACTTCTCGTTGTGAACCTTTTCTCCAATAATTTCTTAATTTTTTTCTTTATTTATGTCATTATTTAGGTGACATATGTTTTACTGGTAAAGAAACAGGTCTAGCATAATCACTAAGGTATATCTTTAAGTTAATCTCCCTCCACCGTGGAAGATTGATGGTCTCCTTAGAAAAATTTGGAAAATCTCTCACTAGAGGCATTTAAATAAACTCGTCTAGTGATAGGCCGAGGGAATAAAATAACTCAACATAATTGGTCCTTGCGGATCACATAAAACTTTCAAAGTACACCCAATTCAAGTACTTAGTTTAACATCTCTTATATCACAATCTAAGACATCCTCATACATTGCTAACCAATCTGTGCCTTAAATTAACCCAAAACCCGAAAAAACCTAATATATAGGCATCACAATCAAATTAAACCCATAGTACCATCAATTTCATACCCTATCACACCATAGATAAATGAGTTGATCCACCTATGGGCATTGAAATTACTATAGGACTTATCACCACATCTAGATGTAAAATTTCTATAAATGTACTAGATATAAAAGAATAAGAAACCCCAGAGTCAAATAACTTACGAATAGGTAAACTGACCTTCAGTGACTATCTCCAGAGTCAAATAAAGTACAAATAGATAAACTTATAGGAGGAACTGCCTCTAGAGCATAAGCCTGAGCTTGCTGAGTAGAGGAATGTGAAGCACTCTAGCTCTCGATGGGCAATGCTCGCTGATGTGCCACTCTTAGTTATAACACATTACATCCTTATTTTGGATTTCCCTTTAACTCTAGATTCTCTTCTTCTTTCCTCTCGTCTTTCCAAGCTTTGTTTTGTTCTCCATTTGGTGTTATCTCCTCTTTACCTTATTTTTTCCCAATATTCGTAAGTAATGACATTTGTACTAAGCTTTTAAATGTCGTCCCATTAGAATTAATAATTGCTAAATGTTGCAATGGCTAGTTTATCCTTTAGAAAACTTAAGCGCTTTCTAGTGTGAGATATTCACCATTTTCTACCTGAGCCTTGCTAGTTTGTTAAACCGATTTATGTATTATTTTATTGCTAAATCACCTTGCTTTAGACTTATGAACTTTTCCAGCTGAACTCTTTCCTTTGCTTAAGATAAAAACTACCTCCTAAATCTTCCCTGAAAACCTTCCTAAGTGATTTCGTTAGTTTCTAGATCTAAAATATCCCACTAACACAAAGCTTCTCCTTATAGCTGCTTAGTGGAAAGCTGCCTCTTAACATTATCACCTAAGCCCATGATCCTGAATGTCCTCTCACTATTACGATACATGCCCTAGCCTCTATATAGGACTACATACTATGAATGTCTTACCTCCATGATTTGCATAATCCTTTCATAATTTTGGAAAATCAACAATGCCAAATGGACGAATAGGGGCTCCATCGGCTAGAACGTTTGCCTATTTTCTAGCATGAGGCTTAATTTACATCGTGGATAGAAGGTTTCGAAAAAACCAAGCAGGTATATTAGCGCTCTGAATCTCAGGAACATATGGAATGTCAAACATTTCTATATATGTATAAGCTTTAATAAGTTGCTTCTAAAGAGAGCTTCATGAAGGAAAAGAAAATCTGGACAAGGAAGTGAGATGGGTACGAGGGATCTTTTACAAAAACTTTTTGAAAATAGTTATACTTCCCAAAATGATTTATATGAATTTTTTTTGAAAAATATGTTTCTTTTTGTAATCTTTTTTTGGAATGTCGAAACTTTAAGCTTTGATACTAGCTATGACAACCCACACACTTTAAGTTACAACAAGGTAAGTGGATCGTCGGGTGTAAATAACCCTTACAGATACTAAGATATCAACATATGATAAAAATAAATAACATGAAAATGGAATAATAAATTACAGAAAAACTAAATAGACAATTGCTAACTTACCTTCTTGCAAAGTGGTTGCATTTTGGACTTCGATACATGGATTATTTAACTAGTAGGCATATAATCCAGAGAAATGGTCAATTACTCAAAAATTGAGTATTGATGATGCCATAAGGTTACGGAGAGCCAAAATCATTTGGATGAAGCACCAGAATTGGATAAGTGTTGGAATACACTGGAAACTAGATTGGATTAACATGATCCAAAGGATCCAGATCAAATTAACCCACGTTACTAAATCAGGATCATTCTAGACAACGTCGAATTAAATCGGTATAAGAAAAACGCATGAAGATGGAATGGGTATGGGTCAGTCCACTCAACCTGGATTCAGATCGGTACTGACCCAAACCATTAAATCGGTACCGATCTGAAACATATGCAGTGGATAACCCGAGCTAGGCTCCAGGGATGTTGGTACCCTATGTTCTCCACTGCTTCCATATACTTCTAGGCCAATCTGATACCATTTACAACTATAAACGCATGACTTAGGTGGTGAGAAATCGATATTTTTAGGCTACTATATGTAAGGACTCTATCAAATTCAATGTTCAATCTCCTTATCACTGCATTTTAAAATCATAACTATACTTATGGTATTATTGTGTAAAAATAGGTTACATCAAGTGGATGTAGGCACATTGCTGAACCAATACAACTCTGGCGTGTTCTCTCTTACCCTTTTTGATATTCTATATGTGAATTTATGATTTGGAATTTTGGTGCATCGAGAAGGGGTTTACCTTAATTGGAATTTTGAAGATTAGAAATTAGATTGGTAATGGATAGAAAGAGAATGGAAACTTCTCATACTGGAAGGAATGAAGGAAGCATGCGGCCTTCCTCTGGTCGAGATTTCTACAGTTACCTTACGAGAGAGGGGATGGATGAGGTGGTAAACCATCTCCATTCCCGCTTAACATATCAAGAAGACATGCTTAAAAGGCAAGAGAAAACGAAGGCTAATTTCCTTGGGTAAATTAGACACATAAACCGCCAGGAAGTCAGGACCAAAATGCTAAAGTCGGGATTAACAGAATAGTGGAGACTACTCTTGACTTGAGTAAAAATTCCCAATAGTTGGCTTGGGTCAGTATTGATTCAGATTCTCAGATTGGTATCAATTATTCCGAGCAGGGGCGCGTTCTTGGGAAACTTGCATGTAATTTAGGGCATAGGTACACATGTTAATGGAACACAAAACTTGGAAGCACGAACGGGTGAAGCAAAGGATTAGATACACGATTTTCTAAAAAGGTTTGATGAAGGAGACGCTATAGAAGATCTCAGATAATACCGAATTTAAGATGTCACTGGAAAGGGACCCCCGAGAGATCTCAGGAAATTTTATCACAAAGACCATAGGTTTCTTAGACATGAGGACGTTATGGGAGATCGTGAGGTCCTCAAAATTAATGTTGTTAAGCACGAAGGACAGTCCGTTCCTGGGATGAACAAAAGGAAGTGAAAAGATGAGAACAACCATGGCCATGGATATAAAATAAAAGGAAACACTACAAGAAAATGGGGTCTTTACCTACCAACTGCAAGCGTAGGTAAAACAAACATCACGGTAGGTAATATATTTTAGCTTCCAATGTTGAATTGGTAGAAATTGGTAGGTAAAGGTTAGTAGACAATGAGCCTTTACCTACACTTATTGACATTGGTAGGTAATAGAATCAACGGACCCCACTACGTTATGACTCAAATGATGAGTCATCAGCTGATGAGTTTGATGATGTGTCATCCTACATGGTTGCTGACATGGCTGCTGATGTATCATCCTACATGGCTGCTGACATTGTTGTCGTAGTAGCATACACATGGCATATATTAATGCCGACACTTGGAATTTAATGGTTGGATCATGTGTCAAACAATAATTTGACCATATGTCATCATTTTTGTGACGACCGCTTACAACCCCCGCACTAACAAGAGGAATAATGCGCTGAAAGGTGTGCCAGGAAGCTGTGGACGATCATCATAGGTAGGTAAACCCAATCGGAACCTGTCGTAGAACTCACAGCGCAAGGATAAAATATAATAGAACATATACAACAGGTAATAATAGTGAAGCATCATATAACAAACTTTGAAACTTTCACAACATCCTGAAAGATTATCCAAATATCATAGAAAATATCAAAGTCTGTACATAAAGCTACAACACTCGTAGAGTAACTCAAACAACGGAAACAAAAATAATAGATAGTAATAAAACTAGTACGTAAGCCTCCAGCTTGCCTCCGAACTGCAACATCGTCCTCACTAATCACCTGTCACCTAGTCTTTCCATCCACAACCGGATGAAAAGCCCAAGGTAATAAGAGGAAAGATTAAACCTTGAGTCAGACAACAGTTTTAGTGAGCGATAAAACAGCTAACAAACTTCATCAATTAAGTATATGAGAAGGGATAGATAAACATACTAATCTACCCACAACATCAGAGAAGAATTCAACCATATCTTCCCCACATTGGACAGTGATAGCCTTTACCTTAATCAATTCAACCATTCATCCATGGAAACCAGAACACCCATTCAATCATGGTAAAGCACTCATGACATCCAGATTTATAATCTCATGTAAACCATCCTAATCGAATTCAACCTCCCTCAAGCACAAGCCCCAGAGGCCTAAACCAATATCAGACAAGCACCCAAGGAACATCTCTATTGATGTTGGACAATCTACATGAGATGGTTCAAACATAGCAACCAATCATTCATGATAGACTCTGGCTATCACCGCCAATCCTGCTTCGAAAACACCGTTAATCGTATGCTGGCCAACCTTGCCATATGTAAAGGGTTAATAGTAACCCCAGTTCTAGCATAAACTCCTTACGCCTTTCAACGATACGTATGTTTGTCCAACTTTGACAACTAGGCCTTTCAACGATACCCAGGATACTCGATCTACAACCGGTCTTTTAGGTGCCCCTATCGTACCCTTGCTTTGAGCCTGCTAGAACTTACGACAACAATAATTTCTCGGCCTTCGCATCTCTAATCATCTTACCCGATGACTTTTCATAGCTCAAGCAACCTTCTCAAGCAACCATTATCCACCAACTGACAACCTTTGAGTTGTCACCTCATTCGTTGTTCTACACCGATCAACGAACACCTTTCAACACTTCGAACCTTCCTACTTGAATTTACTTCAAAGTCAAACCATCACCGAGCCAATTACATCACTGCGCTGCGACTAGGGTTAGGGGGTTGTCCCCGAAAAATATAGTTTTCCGACTTTTTTGTTCAAATCTGAGTCATACCCGAAAAATAAAATTTTCAGAAATGACCGACCCGAAAGCCTCCTCCCTGACCGACCGACCAGACGTATGACGGACTAGGCTTTGATTTGGACATGACAAACCAGATAGATGACCGACCGACCCGCCCATCACCACCATAACGGACCAGAAGTGTGACCAGTCCAAATTTTTGTTGCACGACCGACCCACTCTGAAGGACATGACCAACCGACCCGGTCTCTGACTGACCCACCTTGGACCATCCCAAACTCTTGCCTTGATCAACTCCCACTAGACCGACCCGACCAGTATGGACCGACCCGACCATTTCATTTGTATTGCGCCTCGTACTACAGCTGTACTACCCGACCGACCCGGAAGAGACCGACCGACCCAACTTGACCGACCAAAACCTGCACCACCCCAATGGAACTCCAATTTCGACCAAAACTTCGCCAAGCGATAAATTTGATGAAACCAACTTATCCAACTCATAAAATATGACCACAAACATGATATGAAATCAGTAGTAACATGAAAACGACAATTTTCATCACAAGTTATATAAATTTCACCAAAATCATGATAAATGAATATATGAACAAATTTATGGATCTAACTTGCATAAACATATGAAATGGCATAAGAATTACCGGTTTAAACATGCTAAATTAGATCATAGGGTGATTCATATGAAAATGAACTTATCAAGGTATAAATCTATGAGAAAACACTCGAATTTGATGAAAAACATGACAAAACATTCATATACTTCATTGAATCCATCTAAGAGATGTAAATCACTCACCGGTTCTCCCAAACAAGCTAAAATCAAAGCAATAAGATTCCGGACAGCAAGCAGTTCGAACCAAACCCCTTGATCCAATGAACTCCCTCTTCAATTGATGTAGTTCTAGCCTCAAATGGTGTAGATCTTCAATTTCCCTCCTTTAAAGGTTGATTTTAATGGTGGAAAGGTGTTAGAGGAAGGAGGAACATAGGCCGCCTAATGAGAGAAAATAGAAACTAAACCATTCCTCATACCCCCACCCTCTATTTATACCCTTCCACTAGCCCACTAATGGGCCTTTCCAAATCAGCCCATTGTGGCTCTCCAAACCTGGACAGCCAACTGTAAAACCTTAAAACAACGATTCCTCCCAAACTACTGAGCAAAATTAATCTTTAGTGTAACCACTCTACGGAAAGGTAATCATTATTTCCTTTCCAATGGCACAGTTCTCACCACGTGATCCGACTTGGGTCAAAAGTTATGCCCTGTACAAGATTGATAAGGGGGAAATGGTCACAAACAAAATCAATAAAAATTATGGACATGTCTCACATCCCTATAAGCAACATATTAAAATATGAGAATTATCCAACCCTTTGGGAATAAAATAAAAATATTTTAAGATATTCCACTATGTAAAATACGGACTGTTACATTCTCCCCCTCCCCCAAAGAATTTTGCCCCTGAAATTCCAAGCAAATATAAGCAACCATGACAATTCTGCATGCCTATCATCCATGAGAAGCCAATTCTATCACCCAAACTAGTAACCATCAAGCCATTCATCCATAGCCTTATCCTAGCATGCGGAATTCTGTCAAACAACAACAAGATACAATGATATAACGATGATAAGATATCAAAGGGTCCTACCGACGAAGAGTACTGGATGAGTCGCCTTCATGCTCTCTTCCGTCTCCCACGTACAATCGTCATCTTCACTCTATTGTACCTTGACTAGCTTAACCGTCTTCCTCCTAAATTGTTTCGTGTCATTCCCCACAACACGAAGCGGCTTACGGGGTTTCGCAACAGCGGTTTCTACTTCTAGATCTTCATACAGCTCTGAGATACCACCACATTCGAATAATCCACGAACTTCCGTAGAAACGACACATGGAAAACATTATGTACACTCGACATCTTCTCGGGTAACTCCAATCTATATGCGAGCTTTCCTATTCGCTCGACTATCGGAAACGATCCAACAAACCTAGGAGCCAACTTTCCTTTACTTCCAAATCGAACCACATGCTTCAATGACGAAATCTTCACGAAAACCATGTCACCAACGTCGAATTCCAAATCTTTTCGATGCCTATCGGCATAGCTCTTCTGGCGATCTTGGGCCACCTTCATTCGTTACCGAATGATCTCGATATAATCCGAGGTCTCTCTAATCATCTCCGGCCCAAGTACCAACTTATCTCCAGTTTCTAACCAACATGCTGGAGAATTGCACAGTCTCCCATACAACGCCTCATATGGTGCCATCCCAATGCTAGACTGGTAGCTATTATTATATGCAAACTCAACTAGATGCAGATGGTCCTCTCATGATCCCCCAAAATCCAACACAGCTCTTAGGAGATCTTCCAAAACTCGGTTACCCTCTCGTTTGACCATCAGTTTGGGGATGGTAAACCATACATAAACACAACTCGGTTCCCAAAGCTTCTTGCAAACTCTTCCAGAATACACTCGTAAATAATGGATCTCGGTAACTCACTATGCTCTTCGAGATACCATGGAATCGAGCTATCCATTTCACATAAAGTTCAGCGAATTTTGATGCCGTCCTAGTCGAATTGACCGGAATGAACCGTGCACTTTTGGTCAAACGATCCACGATGACCCAGATTCCTTCGTTTCTTGCCCTGGTTCTAGGTAGTCCATCGATAAAATCCATCAATATCTGCTCCCACTTCCATGTAGGAACTTCCAATGGATAAAGCAAACCACTCGGCTTGTTCTGTTCAGCTTTCACCAACTGACAGTTCATACACTTGGAAATGAACTTTCTAATATCCTGCTTCATCCCCTTCCGGTAGTAGACTCGCTTCATGTCCTAATACATCTTATTGCCACCAATATGAATCATCAACTTTGAGTGATGACATTCTCTCAGAACCTCATCTCTCAATCCGTTGATATCAGGAACAACTAATCGCCCTTGCTTTCGAAGCCAACCCTCTCGATCGACCTCGAACTCTTTATCCTCTGGTTCCAGTTTTTGGATAAACTCGACAAGCTTTCCATCTCGCTTTGGCTCTTGCCAATCCTTTCGATAAGAGTAGGTCTTATCGATAAGCTTGCCAACATTTCAGGTTCCAACTCACATATTGGCCTGAAATCAAACCTTGCCAAATACTCAAGGCTCTTCCATTCTGAAAACATCGCTCCCAAATTTGCGTGTCTTTGACTCAACGCATCTGCAACTACGTTACCCTTTCCCGGAGTATAGGCTATACCAAAATAATACGATGCTAGAAACTCTAACCATTGTTACTGCCAAAGATTCAAATCCTTTTTGGAGAAAAGATACTTCAACGACTTGTGATCTGTAAATAACTCGAATCGAACTCCCAATAGGTAATGTCTCCACATCTTCAGATCAAACACAATCGCCGCCAACTCCAAATCATGAGTTGGGAAATTCTTCTCAAGCGACTTTAGCTGTCGACTCGCGTAGGCCATAACCTTATCCTTTTGCATCAGTACCGCTACAAGTCCAGTACCATATGCATCGATATACACCACCATCTCTTCATTCACACTTGGAATGGTCAGCACAGGAGCACTCGTTAATCCCTCCTTCAGGACTCCAAAAGCTTGCTCACACTTTGCATCCCATGTGAACACTTGGTTCTTCTTTGTCAATCCTGTAAACGATGCGACTACCTTGGAGAAATCCTTGATAAACCGCCGGTAGTATCCTGCCAACCCAAGGAAACTACGAACATCCGTCGCATTCTTAGGTCTATCCCAGTCCTGGATTGCTGCCACCTTAGCAGGGTCAACCGCTATTCCATTTCCAGAAACTACATGGCCTAAGAATCTCACTTCGCTCTTCCAGAAGTGGCACTTTGAGAACTTAGCCTTCAGTTGATGCTTTCACAAGATCTCCAATACAACTCTCAAGTGCATCTTGTGCTCTTCCTCATTTCGTGAATAAACCAGAAAATCATCCACGAACACAAGCACGAACTTATTCAACTGATCTCTGAAAACTCTATTCATAAGATCCACAAAGTACGCTGGCGCGTTAGTCAACCCAAATGGCATCACCAACCATTAAAAAAAACGGATGGTGCCCTAAAAGCAATCTTTCGCACACTATCCTTAGACACCCTTAATTGGTGAAATCCCGTAGCAAAATCCATATGAGAAAACACTTTAGCTTCATGAAGCTGATCAAACAAGTCATCAATCCTTGGCAATGGATACTTGTTCTTCTTAGTCACCTTGTTTAGCTCACGATAGTCCACACACAATCTTAACGAGCCATCTGCCTTGGTTACAAACACGACCGATGCACCCCATTCGAAAACACTTCTCCGAATAAATCCCTTTCCTAGAAGGTCACGAACTTGCACCTCCAACTCTCGCTGTTCCTCAGGCGCCATCCTCCTAAGAGGCATAACAACTGGTCTAGCACCTTCGAACAAATCGATCCTAAACTCGATCTCACAATGCGGCGACAACCCTTTGACCTTGTCAAAGACAACCTCATACTCATTAGCAATCAACATAGATGACAAGTCTTCATGTGGAATCTCAAGCGAATATAGATATCTCATGAAGACACCCACTTCGCGCTTACATCTAATCAACACCTTTCGCCCTTCCACATCCCCGACCCTCACCTCTAGCTTCTCGCAATTCACCCTTGCTGCATACCTCTTGAGCCAATCCATGCCCAAGATGATCCCAAACCCAGTGAAGTTAAGAACAAAGCAATCAAACACAAAAGAGCAACCATGACTCGACAACATTAGACCACGACACAACATGCATAAATAGACGAACCTCCAACTGGATTAGTCACGATCAATGGTTTGTCACCAATCTCGGGTTCCAAACCCAAGCGGCACACAAGCTCATTGGAAACGAAAGAATGTGATGCTCCAGTATCGAACAACAAACAAACTGAAACACCATTAACTGAAAGAGTACCTTGAAAGATGACACCCTTTCCCTTTTCCTATGCAGTAGGAGCCCTCAAAGACGATGGCACAACTTCCAAAGCATATTCATTCACAACTTGCTTTCCCTTAGCTGATTCTGGATAGTCTTTGTTCTCATGCCCAGGCTTCCCACACTTGAAGCACTTCTTCTCAGCATTGGGATTCTTGCACTCATTAGCAACATGGCTTTTTTGTTGGCAGTTAAAGCAAACCACCTCACTCTTAGGCTTCTTTTGGCCATCCCTTCCTTTTTGCTGTTGCTGCCTCCTCTTCTAATTATTACCACCCTGCTGTGGTTTCTGAGCCTCTTTGGTTGCAGTGACAACAGTTTCTTCCTTAGGAAAAAAGCTCTCATGGCGAATAGATTTTTCCATAATCTTCTCGAATGAATCGTCAAGATGATCCACCAACGACCTTCCAATATAGGTATCCAGACCCATAACGAACTTCTCGTTCTTCTGATAAGGTTTATCAATTTATGAACGAGCGTATCTGGATAAGGCCTCGAAATCGGAAACATAATCAAGCACAGAACGACCATTCTGTTTTAGCTCCACGAACTTCTTGAATAAAGCTGACTTCTGAGCAGTGTAGATAAACTTTACTTCAAACTTAGTGTGAAATTGTTCCCATTGAATTTCTTCCACTGGAGTCTCAAGCGTGACTGAATTACACCATTCCATGGCCCTGCCTTGCGTTGCCTTGATGCAAGCTTTCTCTTGGTTGCACCATCCAAACTCAAGTCTCCAAATATACGTACACAAGAATCCATCAACCTCTGAACCACTTCAGCTGGCTTAGATTTTTTGAATGTTTTTCCTCCTAGATATGTATAATCTTTGCATAACTTCGCAAAATCCACAAACCTAGGCAACTGAACTCCTATGTCTACCCTAGCTACCACTGGAGCGAGGACCCTTCTCCATCATGGCTTGGAAGGGTAGTCTGGTTTACCGCCATTCCCCCCTCCAGTATTATCTCCCATGGAATCATGTCTTGATGGACGTCTACTCATTCTAAATCCGCAATTTAGAATAATTAGCCACTTCCAAGAAAAATTTCTAAAGGAATACAACCGTTACTACAATATATGCTAATATATATAGTGAGCATCCAACTGAAATCTACAAGTATGTCTCTCATACGTAATTAAGTCTTAGAACTTTGGCTAATATCGATAACCAGAGCTCTGATACCAAATGTGACGACTGCCCACAACCCCTGCACTAAACAAGAGGAATAAAGCGCTGAATGGTGTGCCAGGCAGCTGTGGACAATCATTATAGGTAGATAAAACCAATCGGATTAGAACTCACAGCGCAAGGAAAAAATATAATAGAACATATACAAAAGGTAACAATAGTGAAGCATCATATAACCAACTTTTGAAACTTTCACAATATCCTGAAAGATTAACCAAACATCATAGGAAATATCAAAGTCCGTACATAAAGTCTCACTACAACACTCGTAGAGTAACTCAAACAGTGGAAACAAAAATAGTAGATAGTAATAAAACTGGTACGTAAGCCTCCAGCTCGCCTCTGAACTGCAACATCCTCCTCACTAATCTCTTGTCACCTACCACCTAGTCTACCCATCCACAACCGAATGAACAACCCAAGCTAATAAGAGGAAACATAAAACCTTGAGTCAAACAACAGTCTTAGTGAGTGATAAAACAACTAACAAACTTCATCAATAAGGTATACGAGAAGGGATAGATAAACATACTAATCTACCTACAACATCAGAGAAGAATTCAACCCTATCTTCCCCACATCGGACAGTGATAGCCTTTACATTAAACAATTCAACCTTTCATCCATGGAAATTAGAACACCCATTTAATGATGGTAAAGCACTCATGACATCTAGATTATATATCTCATGTAAACAATCCTAATTGAATTCAACCTCCCTCAAGCACAAGCCCCAGAGGCCTAAACCAATATCAGACAAGCACCCAAGGAATATCTCCTTCGACGTTGGACAATCTACATGAGATGGTTCAAACAAAGAAGCCAATCATTCACGATATACTCTGGCTATCACCGCCAATCCTTCTTCGAAACCACCGTTAATCGTATGACGACCAACCTTGCCATATGTCAAGGGCTGATGGTAACCCCAGTTCTAGCATAAACTCCATACGTCTTTCAATGATATGTATGTTTGTCCAACCTTGACAACTAGGCCTTTCAACGATACCTAGGATACTCGACCTACAGCCAATCTTTTAGGTGCCCCTATCGTACCCCTGCTTTGAGCCTGCTAGAACTTACGACAACGATAATTTCTCGGCCTTAACATCTCTAGTCATCCTACTCTGATGATCGTCTATAGGGGCCGTGCACACCTTCCTCTTATTAAGTGCAGGGGCTGTGGGCGGTCGTCATAATTTGATTAGTGCATATGACATCATTTTTTAGACCATATGGCATTATTTACTATAAATAAATATTTACATAAAATTTACTATTAAACAAATAATAAATATTTATTCAAATAAATGTTTATTACACTTTCGAATAGTACACATATAGATTCCTCACTATTACACAATGACTTATACATACACTTCCTCGTTACATTTCACTCGTATACATTAGCTCCTTACTACATACTCATTCACTCTTATACATGTAAAAAGTCACTCACACTCTCACTCTAGTTTTAGTCTTAGTTACATCACTGTTTACGCACCAAATTTCAGCAGCAAAGGAACCCTTTGATGACATCTTTTACCTTCAAACTCTAAAAACAAGAATTGGTTAATAATCAATCTATATGCTAAAAATAGTAAAAATGCACCAAAGACAGCTGGATAATAATATTCAATATTAGAACAGTTTATTTAGTTCAATGAGCAATACATATAAAGCCATAGTATGAATGCATATTTATTAAACATATTTTATTGCAATTCCATCAGTGAAATGCATCGGAAGTTTTAGCAACTATCATTAAGCATTTCATAGTTGCCATTAAAAGTGTCTCTAAGTGAGACTGCCACTAAAATATAAAAAAACGTTCATGTTTGATAAATGAAACTATAATGCAAAAACACATGATATGTAATATTTTTGCATAAAACACACCTTGGAACTTAAGGAAGGTTAAGAAGACTGTTGTATAACATGTTCAGCTTTGCCTTTGCTTCAGTTTCATTTAGTTGGCAAGCTATTTCCTCTAAATTCCGCAGTTTAAATCCTTCGCAGCTCAAATTTATTCTTACTTCCTGAATATAGTTTCTAGCCTTTTTCTCAATATTTCAACTTCATTATCAATCTTAAACCTCCTACTTTCAGCCTTGGACACTCTGCTTCCTGTAATAACAGAATCTATAAAAAGTTCGGCACTCTTATGATAATAATCAGCATTTGTTAAATCATTTTCATTCGGCCATTTTTTAAGCCAAAAACATAGTAATGATAATGAGATTACCTAAATAGTCAGTACATTTGTTTTAAAAAATAGCTGTAATAAATAACTTTTAAATTTAAAGATAAACCGAAAATCACGAAGGCATTTTTCACAAAAATTAGTTTTTACATTTGATTTGAACAACGAAAACAAAAATATACAATTCACATTTAAATGGAAAAAACTTCACATATGGTAATCTAAATAATTGGGACAGTGGTGACATTACAACTTCATTCAAAGATAAATGAAGAATGAACATCTGAAAATAGGATGTATTGGTAATGAAAATAGAAAAACCATTAGAAAAAATAAATAATATAAAGGTCGTGTATTTTATAATCTTAAGTGCTGGATATTTTTTTTTATAAGAACTTGATAGCAATAGTAAAACGTTCGTGTTGTAAACAAATATACATTTATTAATCATAACACTTCATTATAAAGATAAAATTGTTCTAAAAGCATTTAACGATAGGTGAATCAGGGTCTAAGAACCATGGAAATGATCTACTACGACATAACAAGCTATATATGGAACTCAATTAATTAATTATCTGCAATATACACATATAAGTTGTAAGTTTTGATCGCATTCATTGTTCTTTTACTTCCCGCTTAATATATTAAGTTAGTTTAAAAGATAGAATAATGATAAATGGTAGTACAAATGTGAGTTACCTACAGTTTGTCTTTCAGTATCCGACTAACTTCTCTCAAATCGATTGGCTTCTATTTTGTGATTTCTTGTTTTTCCTAAAGCAAAAAAATAACATAATCCATGTAGAACATTAAGAAAAACACCATGTCCTCGCAAGCTTTAAAAAACAACTAAAAAAATTCAATTCAACATCAAGAAACAAAAACGCTGATATTGAAATACAAAACAAGATCATATGCACAGAATATAAACTACAATAAGCAATATAGCCAATAAAATATTTCTAGAATACATCTTGAGATCCATCTCCATGCTTCTGGTAGCAAACTCTCTTAATGATACTTGACGAAGCCAATCTCTTTGGCACCTTCGCTGAAGCATTGCCTGCAACACATGATCACATACTTCCTAATCAATCCATGTTGGTTTTCACATTCACGACAGGCCTTAGATCCGGGACCATAAGTCTTGGGATGACTATTCCAAACGTTGGCGTGACCCACCACTCGATAGTTGAGTGACGAGGAAAGAACAAAACCCTAGCTTTAAATCGCACTAGAAAAATAAAATAATGACGTTTATGTGATTTCAGGAGAGGAGGAAGGGGAATAATGTTAACTGATTTGTGGAGAATGTGATTGGTTTCCAAGGACGTGATTTTGTTATTTTTTCGTTTTAAAAAAGGTATTCACCGATTCCCTTTATTATGTGCATGATTAGACGAATAATTAATAAAGATTTACTGTAGATTTTATCGAAAGATTTACTTTGTGTGAATATGTTATGGTAACCGGTATTATTATGCACTATCCTAGTGCAGTGTGCATTTGCTTAAAGATCTTTGTAATTTATTCATGTTAGCAAACAATGCTTGGCAGGTTATACAAGCTTGAGTTTTGTACCTGTTCACCTAAAAATAACCATATACGAGTGAAACTATTTTTGTATTTAAATCAGTAGACCGCTACACGTTGTGTCGTGGTTAGCCAAGATCAGCAGACCATAAATTTGAGTCAAGGTTGGTATTGATCAACATACCACTATAGCTGTATTGAGGTTGATCTGCAGGAACTATTCAGTCTACCTTGTGGTATTTACAGTGAATCAGTGTGAATATCACAAGCAGTCCAGACTCAAATAAATGTATATTTAAGGCTAAGTCTATAAAAATGATGAGAAACACATCAAAATTATGAGGCAATAAAATTTAAAATAAATTTATATTTGACCACAACATTTAAATTTGTTTTTGTTTCGTTTTACTGTGTGTGTTTCTGTGACAGGTATACATGTGACAGGACTGGATATTGAAGCAATTGAACACTCAGTAAGTGTATATGAATATGTGTATGAAACTGAATATGTAATTGAGTGAAACGAGTGTTGTAATGGGAATTGAACGTAAATGTGAATTGAATTTATTATATCACAGTGAATTGTACAATAGTGGAGTCAGATGTTTGTATTGTTTAAAAAAAATTGAATAAAAACACTATCTGAATATTGAATTGTGTGCAATAGTATTCTATCCAATAAATATTTATTTCTGTGTGAGATGTAATATGGAATAGTACAATTACAAACACATTTATATAATATATATATATATATGTGTGTGTGTGTGTGTGTTATCATCAAACAAAAGTCATATTGTTATACTCAACACTGTCTTGTGACTCTTACTCATTCGACAAAAAGCAGAAACATGTGATGTAGGAACCTTATCCATAGTAATATCATTGCAGTAAAGAACATGTTTAACAACTTTTATACTGGGATGTCCTAGTTTACTATGCCAGTAATCGAATTCTTTGTAGTATATAGGATCATTAAGATGGATCTCATTACAGTTATCATAATTTCTAGCAGTAGTCAGTGCATGTTTATTTCCTATGATTTCTAGCTTTTTAGAATTGTTGATGTCAAATTTATAAAAGCCATTACACTCACTACCCTGCGAAAGGATTTCCTAAGTTAGAGTATCTCTAACTAAGCATACATTAGGAAAGAATTCAAAATATACATTGTTGTCTTTTGAAAATTGGGAAACACTCAAAAAGTTTTTTTTGATTGATGGTACCTGCAATAAGTTTTTAAGATAAAGTTGCTTAGGTCCATTAACCACAGCATTTCCAATGAGAGTGATGTGAATATTTTTACCATTACCAACAAGTAAGTTTTGTACGCCTTTGTATTCACAGTTGACAAGATTTAAGTTATTGAGATTGTTGGTCACATGATTGGATGCACCTAAATCAGGGTGCTAGCTGTAATCGCTGATATCTTCAATTTTCGCTATCTCTGTGTTTTGAATAACAAATTTTATATAGGAATCATGGGTAGAAAAAGGAAAGACATGCTCAATAAATTTTACATCGCGACAAACAAAATACACATGATCATCTAAATCATACAAACGCCATCCCTTTTGACCAAAAGGATAATCAACAAAGATACATCTCCTAGAATGAGGGCGAAATTTATCCTTAACACGAGGCCGATTTGCAGCATAGCAAAGACATCCAAATACTTTTAAAGCATACATACTAGGTGGACTCCCAAAAAGTATTTCATAGGGAGTATTACCATCCAAAACAGGAGTGTGAATCCGATTAATAAGGTGATAGGCAATTATGACACACTCCCCCCCAAAAGTTAATAGGTAGACAAGCTAGAAAACACAGGGGACGTGCAACATTTAGAACATGTTTATGTTTACGTTCTACTCTAATTTTGTTAGGGAGTATCGACACAAGAGTTTTGATGCAAGGTGCCTTGTTGAGCAATAAAATTCTTTGAACATTTAAATTCTTGTCCATTATCACTGCGCAAAACCTTCACTGATCTATTAAAGTGCATTTTGACCATAGAAAATAAATTTTGAATCAATTCACCAACCTCATATTTATCGACCATCAAATATATCTATGTAGCACGAGAAAAATCGTCTACTATGGTAAAAAAAAGAGCTTCATAACTAGAAGCAACACAATAAGAACCCTAAATATCACAATGTATTAAATCAAACAAATCCGTTGCTTTACTTGTACTCAATAGAAATGAGTAACGAGACTATTTAGCCATAAAACAAACATCACAATTGTCATCACAAATTTTATTTGTACTACTACTACTTCCAACAGTTAATAAAGAAAGAACCACTTTCATGGAAGGATGTCTCAGCCGCCTATGCCATTACTGAACAGAGTCTACAACTGTAGAATTGTTTGCTTGAATACTACGAACTGGTTAGAAGAGATAAACCCCATTACACTTCTCCCCTATGCCAATCAAGTTCCTCAAACTCCGGTCCTAAATGGTGCATAGCTTGTGTAACGACCCGGAATTTTGGGGCCAATTTAAAATTTTTATTTTTAGAAATTTTAGTGGATTTTAATGTTTAAAGTAATCTATTTTAAATAAGAATGACTAAAAATTTACTTTAAAACGAATAAATTTAAATTCAGTTATAAAAAGGAGTTTAAAACAGCGATGCAGTTTGAAAATTAGAATTTGAATTTTGACTGACTGTATAGGATTCATTTTAAATCAGAATTGAGTGAAACAAGAAATATTTAAATCTATTCAACCATATCTTTCTAACGAATCTGAAAAACTGGAATTTCGTTTTAAAAATCAAAAGTTATGCCCAGTTTAAAATTTAGAAAAGTCGCTGTAGAATTTATATATATTTTAATATAATATATAGCCCTTAAAAATAGCTATTTTGCAAACGGCCTCGGTTTTCGATGAAACCACTTTTGTTGGAACCGGAATGAAAAATTATTGCTAAGTTTCAATTTTCATAATTTTTCGAATTAATATGTGAGCGTGGTAACAGAAAACGTGTTTTGTCAGTTTTAGTTAAATTTAATCGACTTGAAAATGGCCATTTTTCCAACGGTCTCAGAATTCGACGAAATTAATATTGTTAGAACCGTGTCGTCAATACATAGCTAGAAATAATTTTTCTGTAATTTTTAGAGGTCGTATGTGGCCTCGGTAATTTAAAATGTACGTTTGAATTTAATAATTAAATGATTTATAATTAAAATTAAAGAAAAACATATCGTAACAACCGAACGGGGTTACGAAACATATTCCAGTGTGTCCGGGACGGGGGTTATTAGCTAGGGGCGACATTCGTTGGGTTCGATTCGGAGTTAGTATCAACGAACAAATATTTTCTTGAGTTAAATAATTAAATAATAGGAAATACACGGTATAAATACACCTAGGAATACTAAACCCTAGCCCAATACGTACAGTCGCCGTATTCTTCTTCAATGGCCAAAATCCTCTAAAATTCATTTGCTAATTCCTCTCTAATTATCACGAAATAATGTATGATCCAAAACAAAAATCAAAGAGCGGAGAATGATCTTCATTTTGATACGGACGAGATCTGAAACAACGATCGGTGGTGCTCGAATTTCGTCCCCAAACTCAGCACGCTCGTGTACGTTTTCAGGCGAGCAGAGGGTTGCGAGTTCGACCAGGAGCCAGGCGCGAGGAGGTGGTTGAAGGGGCTTCGATGTGGGCGCAACGGATCGGCCGATGGCGGCCTATGGTGAGGTGCGATGGTGGCTTTGCAAATCGGTACATGGGTTTCGGGGTTCCAGGCAACACGAACGAAGAAGAAAGAGTAGCGGCCTAATCCTAGGTGATTAAGGATGTAATTAAAGTCAATTATAATGTTATTTATTTATTAACGTAATCAAAATTTAAAGCTTTGTATCTTATTCAAAACTTATCAGAAATGGACGAGACTGAATCCGTTAGAACCGTAGTGATGAGATCTACACAATGAAAAAGATTTGAACAGAAAAGGGTCACTTTGGAATTTCAGGAGAATTTCAGATCTGAAATAAAGCAATGTGAGAAATTTTATCCTTTTTTTTATAATTAAAATTTGTTAATTATAAATTTAATGTAACGCCTGCGTTGTAATTATTTGCTGAATGTTCGTGATCTGATTCGAATGGTTTGATGTTGTTATGATGCTATGATCTTTGGTTGTATTAGGATGGAAATTGTAAGATTATCACTCTATTGAATTAAAAAGTAAGTGGTCATTTTGTGGAATTAGAATCAGCAAAATATAAATTGTCATTCTTTGTTGATATCTAAATTTGTCATTTTTGTTGAAATTAGTACTGACATCTAAATTTGTCATTTTGTGATAGGATGTTTAATTCAAATAAAAACATTGATTTTTATTTGTTAATCTTAACATTGAATGGTTTAAAAAAAAAACTTTGATTTTTATTTGTCAAACTTAACATTGGAATATAACATGAATATATAATTTTGTATTATTTTGTTGAACTAGATTTTCAACAAAGTTTAGAATACACATTTTTATACAGTATTGTCTGCATAAAAAGAACTGATATCAAAGTGGAATTGTTTATGTAAATTTGTTTTCAGATAAAAGATTACATTTTTAATTGTAATTTGCTTTCATCAAAAAAGATTACACCTTTAATGAAATTTTGTTTCATTTAAAAGATGACATTTTAATGTCATCTGTTTTAATGACATTTGTTTTCATTTGTTAGTGTCATTTGTTTTCATTTAAAAGACTACATTTTTATGTAGTTATGTTTTCCTTTAACGATTGAAAACATATACATCATTTTAAACAGAAAATGTATACTTTTTATACATTAAAAAGAAGAAGATTAAAAAAGTTATCATATTTTATTAAAAGAAGAAGATTAACAAATTTAACATATTCTGTTAACTGAAAAATATTAACATTTTTTTTCATTAAAGGAATGAAACAAAAATTAACATTTTTGTTAAAGAATACAGTTGAAACCGAAAATTAACATTTTTGTTAAAGAAGTGAGACAAAAATTTACATTTTTGTTTAATAAAAGGGATTTAAAACAAAATTCCCATTTTGTTTACATTGAAAGTTAATAAACAAAATTCCCATTTTGTTTACATTGAAAGTTAATAAACAAAATTCCCATTTTGTTTACATTGAAAGTTAATAAACAAAATTCTCATTTTTTGTTTACCTTGAAAAGTTAATGAACAAAATTCTCATTTTTTTTGCATTAGAAGTATACCAACAAAAAAAAAATTCATATTTTGTTAACATTAGAAGTATTAAACAAAATCATATTTTGTTGCATTTGAATTATTAAACAAAATCACATTTTTGGTGTCATTGAAGAGATTGAATCATAAATACACATTTTTGTTTCATTAAAGAGTTTGAGTTATAAATACACATTTTTGTCAAACTCGATTTGTGAAACTAGAATTAACATTTTTGTCAAACTTGATTAGTGAAAATAGAATGAACATTTTTGTCAAAGAAAGAAATAGAAAAGGACATTTTTGTCACTTTGAAATAAAAGAAATAGAAAAGGACATTTTTGTCACTTTGAAATAAATGAAATAAAAAGGATATTTTTGTACATTTAAAATGAATGGAAATAAAAGGACATTTTTGTTACATTAAAGAAAAGGAAATAAAAATGTATAGTTTCATACATTAAAGAAAAGAAGTTAAAAATGTATATTTTTATATACATTGAAGGGAGTAAGTTAAAAATGTATATTTTTATACATTAAAAAGGAGTAAGTTAGAAATATATATTTTTATACATTAAAAAGAATGAAGTAAATTATTCATTTTGTCGTTAAAAATGAATGAGATCAAAAATATACTTGTTGGTCAATAATCAAGAGTTAAGATTTCTATTGTCATTTGCACACAATAAAAAGAATAGAAATATATGTCAGTGATATTGAAATGTGTGATGTGTTAAATAAATTTTTTAGTATATTCAAATTGAATGTTACACTTCCATTTACAAGTCATCCGACTTGTTTATGTGATTGGGTCGATAATTTTTTACACATCGCCCAAGTGCACAAATAATTTATTATTTGTTTGTTGGATGAAACCCCACACGGGTGTTGGGATGAAATTTGACCTACACTAGTCCCAATATTTAGTGTAGAATCCACTTTGGTTGTTATTTGGATGTTTGATAATTATTCATCATGATTGTTGATTTCATGCAGTATATGGATGTTGATTGAGTCACATTCCAATAAAGAATATTCTAGAAAAAGAATTTGATTTAGAAAAATAATATATTTTAGGAAAATATATTTTATTGAAATAAACTAGTTATCGACTAGAATAAATCATTAAATTTAGATTAAATAAAGTTTTCCAATTTGTTAATATTTAATTTAAATTAAATTAAATAAACTGGATTTTGGGTTTGTCGTGAATAGTGTCTTAAATAACACTATTCTTAAACCCCGTATGAAAAGAATAATCTTTTAATTTAGATTATTAAAGTTTTCAATTATATTTAGTAATTGAAATAAGAAATGTGAGTTGGGTTTATTGTGAACTGTGTTTTTAAGTGACTTGTGTTCTTTAACCCAACTGACAGTGAAAATATGATTTGGAATTTATAAATCTTTTATTAAGATTTAAATGAGAATATTCCAAAAGCCAAGTTTTCCAATTTAATATATTAAATTGGAGTTGAATGGAATTTGAATTAATAATAACCGAGATAAGCTTCTGTAAAGAAGACCAATAATACATATGGAATTTAAGAGGCTTTGCCGTTATTCCATTTATATTATTGGTCGAATACAGAAATTTATAACGATTATATATTGATTTGATTTCTGTGAAGATTTCATATTTTATGGAAGACGATTTTGGGTTTACCGTGAACTATGTTTTAAAGGACATTAGTTCTTTAACTCAGTTAAGAATAAGATTAATTTCTTAAATTTGAATAATCACTGAATAATGATTTTTTATATTTAAAACCAAGTTGGGGTTGTAATAAATCTTTAAAAGAAGGATTTAAGAATAATTTAAAGAGTTTATCTTTGATAAAATAATGCGAATATTTTATTTGAAGAATATTCTGAATTGGAATGTGGCGTTGGATGTATTTTTATAGTACTTGATTTTTTTTTAATTATAAAAATACGTGAATTATTCGGAAAGACCGGGTTTAACCCATTCCGAATAATTATTACGACGATGAAGAGTCGAAGATGAAGACGGGGGTTGAAGACTGACGATCTTCACGTCGAATGGATGTGTTGCTACAGAGACCCTTGATGGGAGTAGCTACCTTGAAGGGGCTTCAGTGGTGCCGTCCGGACTATTGTTGATTGTTCGGATTTGGTTTTCGCTCAGACCCAGAGCATAAGCTAGTAAATGGATGTGTGTTTGACATTGGATTTCATTCCATGTGAATTAAATCGATTTCTGTTAATGTATGTCTGTTTGGTGGTGGAGGACTTATTCTCTACTTAACAACCCGGTATATATTAATAGTGATTGATCGCATGGCGTGAATTGTCAATGTGGCACGCTAAGATGCAATTGATCAAGGCTTTTGTTGAAAAGCAGGGCCTTGTGGGATGATCAAAGTATAGCCTATTACGGCATAGCTTTGTGTATAGCGTGACTTCGCGAGCCTCACACCCCGGTATGAGTCAAAAACGGGATATGGACCGTAGGGAGTGCACACGTTTCTTTCTAGCTGTTGGTAGTGTCAGTGCTTAAACTGGCTAGCATTTTACTTATGTGGATGATGGATTTTGAGGCGCCTAGGATTTTTATAGGCCGTTAGTGGTCATACTATAGGTTCAAAGGAACCGGGAAACGTGTGTTTAGGCATAACCAATCCACTGCCGATAGGCGGGGACCGGCCCTACCGCATCCAAGGGTTCACTGCGGGGGATCCTGAGGCATTTGCTAGAGTGTCTCGAATCGGAGAGGAGCTTGCCGCTAGCCTCGACTCATGATGGAAAACCAACTTCTGATACGACCTTGTGGTTTTGATTGTAGAACTAGTATGGCGACATAGTATGATGGGGTACTATGCCGTCTATGATTAATACATTATGATTGAAATTGTTTTTGAAATACATACATACCCATAGATATACGCACTAATATTAAATTTGTTTTATCGTATCAAGCATCTTTTGACCATTATAAGGTCAAAACCCTATCCTCCGGTTTGCGTTGCATTGTGTGATGGGACTTGGGTCTTATAATGGTTTCATTTTTCTCAAAAGCATTGCGTTGTTTAACGATTTACTTTAATTTAGGCACTGGCAATCCAATGGAGTAAACCCGTTCCGCGTTAACGACGTGGTCCTATGATTAGCCTTATTATTAGATAGTTAAGTTAAGATTTCTCATACTAGTCCCATGACTGACCTGTAGTTTGTTTCACTGGTAAACTCGGGTGCCCATATTTTCCACACGGGCAGTCCAGTAGCTTTTTGCAGATATATTTACAGGATCCTGGCTTACAGCTGAAGCAGTATTCGGAAAGCTCTGTATCCGTGTATTCCTTTCAGTTGTATATTTGTATTATTTTTCCACTGCTATTTAAATGTAATTTAAAACTCTGATATTATTGTATTTCTATTTCTGTAATAAGTTGTAACGACCCGTATTCTACGCATCATAGGATCGTATGATATTTATTTCTTTCACATACGAAGTCGTATGGTCATGTAACTTTGGGAGACGACTATTGTGGTCATTTCCCATGTTCATGATTTTTCCCGATTTTTAAACGACCATTTTACCCCTAGTTGATACTGTTTTGGCCATAACTTTTGACTGGAAATGAATTTTGACCTGAAACCACTTCCATTGGCTTCGGATGATGGTTTCTCTTTCCGTAGAGTGGTCACATTAGCCAAACAGACTCACCGTTTGGGAGATATGGCTGAAACAAGTTTTAGGTGGTGAAAAACAGCTTAATTGGGCTTAACCGGGTGATTAACAGCTAGGCCCAAAGGGAGATTTCGGGATTAGGAGTTTAAAAGGGCTGTTAGGGTTTGGAGAATGCCTTTTTCTCATTTTTCAGCCGTCACTATTCATTCCTCTTAACCTTGCCATGGCCTCCACCCTCTAAATCTCTTCAAAACACCTCTTAATCACTTTCTAATTGAAGATTAGGCCTAGCAAATATCAAATCAAGGAGTATTAGCACAAGAACCGAGGTAGAGCTGCTGTGTAAGATTGGGAACATCGCCAAATCAGAGAATATTTCAGTTTTGGGGTTTTAGTTGTGGCCAAGGTGAGTGATAGCATCGTTTTGACACTAATTACGGTAATTAAGGGTAATTAGTGAAGATTAGCGAATTTATACACTAATAAATTCTGGAAAAATGTTTAGAAATTCTTAAATAATATTTTATGCTTCTGTTAGAAATTTGGTTCGATTTGATTAAGTTTTGTTAACCCTATGATTAGTTCTACTTAAACATGCTATGGGAAAATATGAAGTTTTAGCCACTTTTGATCCATTTTGATTCATTTGAATGGTTGTTTGTTGCTATTACATACTGCTATGACTCTATGGTGTGTTTTATGATTGATTAGAAGTGTTAGATTTGTCAAAAACGCCGTCGAATGGCGTAAACTGCTCGCTGGAAGAACTGCAGGAAATCATCCGAACCGGACCGGATCGGTGGAAGTAAGGGCGATCCGATCCGATGGTGCGATCCGATCCGATCCGTCGATGCTTGAAGACTCCGATCCGTCGATGCTTGAAGACTCCGATCTGACCTGCTCTTGTGGGAGACTCCGATCCGACGGCGCGATACGATCTGATCCGATCAAGACTTCGCGAGACGATCCGTGTTGCTTCACGAAGAGGAGCCCGAACCGATCCAGTGAGGTGACCACGATCCGAACCACTCGTGAGTAGAAAGTGCGACCCGAACCGGTGTGCTTGGGGGAGGCCGATCCGAACCGCTACCAGATGGATGCCACGAACCGCACCGCGTTGATGATGGGGAGCTAAAGGCCGAACCGAACCGATGGCAAAGAGGGGATCCGAACCGATCCGGTGATGACAGAAACCCGAGATGCAAAGGAAGCCCAAATGAGAAGTTAGAGCTCAAGATTCAGATGGGAATCAACGAGTTCGCTTCATGGTTGGGTTTTGCTGTGGGGCGCGTGCCAAGGGGTTATCGACGTCTATAGCTTTGGACCACTATGGTAGGAGGTACGAAGACGGATTCAGGGCCATTATGGCAACGGTAGGACCAAGGGCTACAACCAATGAAGTGGGTCATTGAAATGTTTGGTCATGACTCCATATGTTTAGCTTGGTCATAGCAGGGTTTCTACAAGTCGGGATTCGTCGTTACCTCAGTTTGTCTAGTGTTCCAAAGTGGTAGATATCGTATGCTTTACGCACTGAGTGAGAAATGTGAGGATGGTTGCTATGGATGATTTGTTTGCTATCATTATGACATGCACACCCCACCCCCGTATTCTTACACTATTTATTCTGGCACCTTAGAGTATTGTACGGTATGTGGTACTAACTCTTTGGTTGCAGGTCCAGGTTCAGGTATGGTTTAGTATACCTGTTATTATTCTGTTTAGATGTTTATCGCTCATACCAGGCTTTATGTCTGACCCAGAGTTTTATGTCTCCTCTTATTACTCTGGGTGCTCACACGAGCAGACTAGAGACAGGTTAGCTGGTGATGCACGGGTAGATGATCTGGAGACGAGCAGGAGGCTTCCACGTACTATATACGTAATATTCTCCCTGTGTTGTTGAAGATCACTACTTGGGCATTGGTGGTGTATCTTCTACATTAGCTTTCTTTTGTTTAGAGATAGTAAATTTGGAAAATTGTAATAAGCTGTATTTGGATTTCCGCTGCTCTGATGATTGATGATTGATTTTAGTTATCAGCTTATGCACTGTCTCACCTGTTTTATGCCAAGTATGTTATTATTATATTTTATTCCATGCGCTGTGAGACATTCTACAGGTTCCTTGATTAGTTCATTCCCTTCTTTTTTTTCTTCTGACGACCATTCTGTGCTAGCTGGGCATGTGTACAGCGCACTTCCGGAGGAAATGCAGGCTGGTACGGGGGGGGGGGGGGATGTCACACTTGGTATCAGAGCTCCAGGTTGCGTAGTTAAAATAAGGAAGTTATCAGGGAGAGATAATATACGTATACGAGAGAGCGTATTTGTGATTACTTTGGTTTTTAAAAGCTATATATATATATATTATTAGTAGTATATGGATGAAGTCGTACTGCACTAGCACCACTATGGAGTCGTTAATCGTTTCCTTTTTCAGATTGATGATGAGCCAATATGTTAGAGGTACCGGTAGAGGCGCCAATAATGGGAATGCTGCTGACATGAGGACGATGTTTAATGACCTCATGAGAGAGATGCTTAGAGATGTACAGAGAGCAGCCCCCAATGGTTGAAATGGTGGTGGTCCAATGGTGCAGGCGCCAAGAGTCGACTTCGCCAAGCTGAATAAGGATTATACTAGTCTTGGTGGGAAGCCGTTCCACAGAACGGAGTCGGCTACGGATGTTCAGGATTGGGTGGATGGTTGCGAACGTATCTTCGAGGATTTGGGTATCGAGGATGCGATGAAGAGAAAGCTAGCGTCCCGTCAGCTGCAAGGGCGGGCAATGAATTGGTGGAATGCTATAAAGGCAGCTACTCCCGAAGATCAGATTACTTGGGAGCAGTTTAAGGCTCGCTTTAGCGAGAAGTTCATTCCAGCTGCTCAGAAGTCAATGCTGTTTAAGAAGTTCTTGGAGCTCAAGCAGAATGGCAGAGCTGTCTCGGAGTATATTGCTGAATTTGACACTTTGTCAAAATATGGGTTATCTCTTATTGATACTGCGGAGAAAAAGAATGAGAAATTCATAACTGGTTTGGATCAGTACTTGGGGGAAAAACTTATTAACCACATCGATGAGACGTTTGAGTCGATTGTGGGGAAAGCATTAAGATCAGAGAGTCTCTACCCTAAGCCGAAGACTGAGGTTGTATCCGCAGATGAGCCAAAGCCACAAGCAAGTGGTGGAGGCAAGGGTGGTTCCCAGAATAAAAGAAAGCAGAGTCAGACTAAGGATGGCCAGAAGAAGAAGAATAAGCAAGATGTTGAGTGCTTCAGCTGTGGTAAGAAGGGCCATTATGCTAGTAATTGTCGGGCCAAGCCAGCGGATAGGAAGTGCTTCAACTGTGGCCAAATGGGACATCACAAGGACAAGTGTCCACAACCCCCTAAAGAAAAGAAAATGGTGAAAGCATATGCCCTCAATGCTATTCCTTCTTCATCGAATGCCCCAACTGCGGCGGAGAAGGGAAAGAATGTCGTCATTCAAGGTATGCTTTCTGTTTATGATGTTCCTATTAGAGTTTTGTTTGATACCGGAGCTTCCAGTTCTTTCATATCTAGTGACCTGGTAGATAGGTTGGGATTGGAGCCCGAGATTGTCGATAGACCTTTAGTAGTGACGAACCCGCTTGGTGGTTCGACTAGCCTTAGCATGATTTGTCGTAATGTGGTCTTATCGAGTCATGGATGTATGTTTGTTTGTGATTGCTTTGTTTTGGGCTTTACTGGGTTTGGCATTATTTTGGGAGTAGATTGGCTCCGAAGGTATGGGGTGGTGGTAGACTGTGAGGGCTTTTTGGTGACAGCTAGAGCGGATGATGGGCGGAGGATAGTGTTTGGTGGTCTACCCAGTAAGGGGGTATTGGCTAGTTTTCTAAACTCCCTCGACATTCCGCATAGTGAGTTGTCAGGTTTGCCCGTGGTTGGCCAGTATCTGGATGTTTTCGAAGAAGTGACCGGACTTCCACCACACCGAGAGATTGAGTTTCGTATTGATTTAGTAAAGGATGCTAGGCCTATAGTGATGCCACTTCGTCGTATGGCACCAAGGGAGCAGCGAGAGCTCGAGGTGCAAGTCAGCGATCTTTTGAAGAAGGGATTTATCAGAAGGAGTATTTCTGAATGGGGAGCACCAGTTGTGTTTGCTACCAAGGCGGATGGTTCCCTTCGGTTGTGTGTAGACTACCGCGAGTTGAATAAAGTGACGAGGAAGAATAAGTATCCTCTACCGCGGATAGATGATTTGTTCGATCAGTTGAGTGGCGCGAGAATATTTTCTCAGTTGGATCTCCCGACAGGTTTTCATCAGCTTAGAGTGGAAGCTGAGAGTATAGCTAAAACGGCATTTCGAACGCCGTCTGGATTTTATGAATGGTTGGTCATGCCATTCGGGCTGACCAATACCCCAGCATATTTTGTGGATCTTATGAATAGGGTATTCAGAGATCAGTTGAATAAGTTTGTCCTTGTGTTCGTTGATGATATTTTGGTCTATTCGAAGACAGAGGAAGAACACAAGGAACATTTAAGAGTAGCGATGGAGGTGTTGAGAAAACACCAATTGAAAGCAAAGTTTTCTAAGTGTCACTTCTGGGAGAGGGAAGTGAGGTTCTTGGGCCATGTTGTATCAGAGAATGGTATTGTCGTGGACCCAGCAAAGGTGGCTACGGTACAAGATTGGCCTACGCCCAAGAATGCGACAGATGTAAGAAGTTTATTGGGATTAGCTGGATATTATCGTAAGTTTATCCAAGGTTTCTCCAAGATAGCAGCACCATTGACCCAGTTGACCAAGAAGAATCAAGCTTTTATCTGGGATGAAAGGTGCGAGAATGCATTTAAAAGTCTAAAGGACAAGTTGACAAGCGCACCAGTGTTAGTCATTCCTAAGGGGGATGAAGAGATGACGGTATACACGGATGCCTGTGGTACCGGACTGGGTGCTGTATTGATGCAAGGCGGTAGGGTTGTAGCTTACGCAAGTCGGCAATTGAAACCGCACGAGAGAAGATACCCTACCCATGATTTAGAATTGGCAGCGATCGTGTTCGCGTTAAAGATGTGGAGACACTATCTCTTGGGAGAAAGATTTGAACTGTTTACAGATCATAAGTCGTTGAAGTATCTCTTCTCCCAGAAGGATCTAAATCTCCGGCAACAAAGGTGGTTAGAATTCTTGGCTTCCTATGATTTTGACATCGCATATACACCGGGAAAGGGCAATGCGGTGGCTGATGCATTGAGTAGAAGACATGCCAGCTTAGGGGCTATGTTCCTTGAATGGAAGCAACTGGAGTATATCGCGGGGTTTGATTTCAGACCAAAGTGCAAATTGGATCCAGAAAAGTTAGCAAGTTTGACGATCAGACCCACTTTAATTGAACGGATCGGCTCTAGTCAGAGGGACGATCCTAACCTATTGGAAATCATCTCCAAGTTAAAGATGGATATCAATGAGGAGATGAACAAGTATGGGCTTGATCAAGATGGATGGCTTAGAAAGAATGGAAAGCTTGTTGTACCCAATGTCAATGGATTGAGAGATGAAGTGCTTAGAGAATGTCATCACTCAAAGCTGACTATACACCCCGGTGGTAACAAGATGTATCGAGATATGAAGCAGACTTACTACTGGGAAGGGATGAAAAGAGACGTTGGGAAGTTTATATCCAAGTGCATGAATTGCCAGCTAGTTAAAGCCGAGCAAAAGAAGCCTAGTGGGTTGTTACAACCCTTAGAAATTCCCGAATGGAAATGGGAGCAAGTCTCGATGGATTTCATCGATGGTTTACCAAGGACTAGATCGGGATATGACAACATTTGGGTAATTGTAGATCGACTGACTAAAAGTGCAAGGTTTATACCAGTCAAATCGACCAGAACGGCAGCTAAGTTAGCAGAATTGTATATGAAGTGGGTAGTGAGATTTCATGGAGTACCTAAAGGCATTGTGAGCGACCGAGACCCGTTGTTCACTAGTGGGTTTTGGAAGAGCTTACAAGAGGCTCTAGGGTCAGAGTTACATCTCAGTACCGCATATCATCCTCAGACCGACGGTCAGACGGAGAGGCTGAATCGTATTTTGGAAGATCTCTTAAGAGCATGTATATTGGATTTTGGTGGATCATGGGATGACCATTTGCATCTAGTAGAGTTTGCATATAATAATAGCTACCAATCCAGTATCGGTATGGCTCCGTTTGAAGCTTTGTACGGAAGACCGTGTAACTCACCATCATGTTGGATAGAGACTGGCGAGAAGTTTATGCTTGGACCAGAGGTGGTGAGGGAAACTTCAGATAAGATCAAGATCAAGATCATTCAACAACGAATGAAGGCAGCCCAAGATAGGCAGAAAAGTTATGCTGATAAGAGAAGAAGAGACTTAAAATTCTTCGTTGGTGACTTGGTGTTTGTCAAGATCTCTCCGTTGAAGAGCGTAATACGATTTGGCAGGAGAGGCAAGTTGGCACCAAGATTCGTTGGCCCATTCCCTATTCTTGACCTAGTCGGGAATTTGGCATATAGAATTGACTTACCAGAGAAGATGGCGGGAGTTCATAACGTATTTCATGTTTCCCAACTAAGGAAGTTCGTTCACGAGTCAGATATGACTATTTCACCTGATCAGTTAGAGGACTTCGAAGTAGAACCCGAGGCGGTTGGGAACCGCAAGCCGGCCCGTATTGTCGAGCACGACATGAAGCAACTTCGAAGAAAGGCGGTGAAGCTAGTCAAGGTTCAGTGGGGCGAGGACGAGAATGATTGTACTTGGGAGACAGAGGAGAACATTAGGAAGACGCACCCGGAACTCTTTGCCTGGTAAGATTTTGACTTCGATTTAGTTTTCCGCATGCTAGGATAGGTTTGTTTTGCTTGTTTTGCACGTTTGATGGATGTATGTGGTTGTTAGGCATGCGGGATCCTTTGTATGTTTTGGGTTAAGGAATTTCGGGGACGAAATTTCTTAAGGGGGGGAGAATGTAACGACCCGTATTCTACGCATCATAGGATCGTATGATATTTATTTCTTTCACATACCAAGTTGTATGGTCATGTAACTTTGGGAGACGACTATTGTGGTCATTTCCCATGTTCGTGATTTTTCCCGATTTTTAAACGACCATTTTACCCCTAGTTGATACTGTTTTGGCCATAACTTTTGACTGGAAATGAATTTTGACCTGAAACCACTTCCATTGGCTTCGGATGATGGTTTCTCTTTCCGTAGAGTGGTCACATTAGCCAAACAGACTCACCGTTTGGGAGATATGGCTGAAACAAGTTTCAGGTGGTGAAAAACAGCTTAATTGGGCTTAACCGGGTGATTAACAGCTAGGCCCAAAGGGAGATTTCGGGATTAGGAGTTTAAAAGGGCTGTTAGGGTTTGGAGAATACCTTTTTCTCATTTTTCAGCCGTCACTATTCATTCCTCTTAACCTAGCCATGGCCTCCACCCTCTAAATCTCTTCAAAACACCTCTTAATCACTTTCTAATTGAAGATTAGGCCTAGCAAACATCAAATCAAGGAGTATTAGCACGAGAACCGAGGTAGAGCTGCTATGTAAGATTGGGAACAGCGCCAAATCAGAGAATATTTCAGTTTTGGGGTTTTAGTTGTGGCCAAGGTGAGTGATAGCATCGTTTTGACACTAATTACGGTAATTAAGGGTAATTAGTGAAGATTAGCGAATTTATACACTAATAAATTCTGGAAAAATGTTTAGAAATTCTTAAATAATATTTTATGCTTCTGTTAGAAATTTGGTTCGATTTGATTAAGTTTTGTTAACCCTATGATTAGTTCTACTTAAACATGCTATGGGAAAATATGAAGTTTTAGTCACTTTTGATCCATTTTGATTCATTTGAATGGTTGTTTGTTGCTATTACATACTGCTATGACTCTATGGTGTGTTTTATGATTGATTAGAAGTGTTAGATTTGTCAAAAACGCCGTCGAATGGCGTAAACTGCTCGCTGGAAGAACTGCAGGAAATCATCCGAACCGGACCGGATCGGTGGAAGTAAGGGCAATCCGATCCGATGGTGCGATCCGATCCGATCCGTCGATGCTTGAAGACTCCGATCCGTCGATGCTTGAAGACTCCGATCTGACCTGCTCTTGTGGGAGACTCCGATCCGACGGCGCGATACGATCCGATCCGATCAAGACTTCGCGAGACGATCCGTGTTGCTTCACGAAGAGGAGCCCGAACCGATCCAGTGAGGTGACCACGATCCGAACCACTCGTGAGCAGAAAGTGCGACCCGAACCGGTGTGCTTGGGGGAGACCGATCCGAACCGCTACCAGATGGATGCCACGAACCGCACCGCGTTGATGATGGGGAGCTAAAGGCCGAACCGAACCGATGGCAAAGAGGGGATCCGAACCGATCCGGTGATGACAGAAACCCGAGATGCAAAGGAAGCCCAAATGAGAAGTTAGAGCTCAAGATTCAGATGGGAATCAATGAGTTCGCTTCATGGTTGGGTTTTGCTGCGGGGCGCGTGCCAAGTTGTTATCGACGTCTATAGCTTTGGACCACTATGGTAGGAGGTACGAAGACGGATTCAGGGCCATTATGGCAACGGTAGGACCAAGGGCTACAACCAATGAAGTGGGTCATTGAAATGTTTGGTCATGACTCCATATGTTTAGCTTGGTCATAGCAGGGTTTCTACAAGTCGGGATTCGTCGTTACCTCAGTTTGTCTAGTGTTCCAAAGTGGTAGATATCGTATGCTTTATGCACTGAGTGAGAAATGTGAGGATGGTTGCTATGGATGATTTGTTTGCTATCATTATGACATGCACACCCCACCCCCGTATTCTTACACTATTTATTCTGGCACCTTAGAGTATTGTACGGTATGTGGTACTAACTCTTTGGTTGCAGGTCCAGGTTCAGGTATGGTTTAGTATACCTGTTATTATTCTGTTTAGATGCTTATCGCTCATACCAGGCTTTATGTCTGACCCAGAGTTTTATGTCTCCTCTTATTACTCTGGGTGCTCACACGAGCAGACTAGAGACAGGTTAGCTGGTGATGCACGGGTAGATGATCTGGAGACGAGCAGGAGGCTTCCACGCTGCTCTGATGATTGATGATTGATTTTAGTTATCAGCTTATGCACTGTCTCACCTGTTTTATGCCAAGTATGTTATTATTATATTTTATTCCATGCGCTGTGAGACATTCTACAGGTTCCTTGATTAGTTCATTCCCTTCTTTCTTTTCTTCTGACGACCGTTCTGTGCTAGCTGGGCATGTGTACAGCGCACTTCCGGAGGAAATGCAGGCCGGTGCGGGGCGGGCCGTCACATAAGTATTCATACTCTGTTACATTCTTGTACTCTGATGTAATTGTTTGTAATCAGCAATAAAATGTTCTTCAATTTGTGCTCTAATGTGTATTGTTCTCAAAGCAATCCAGTCTTTCCTTTATAGGGAAGTTTGGGTCGTCACAGCTTGTTAGTGAAAAATACAACACATTTTT
The DNA here is from genome assembly GCA_030737875.1 of Allium sativum. NCBI lineage: Eukaryota > Viridiplantae > Streptophyta > Magnoliopsida > Asparagales > Amaryllidaceae > Allium > Allium sativum. Next base: position 12,771,124 of record CM060911.1, read on the forward strand.
GTTTTTCAAGCAGTTGAGACACAAACAACAAATTATAATTAAGAGTAGGTACATATAAAATATTATCAAGAATTAAGTCATGGCTTAATTTAATACGACCTTCTTTATTGGCAGTGGCATGTTTTCCATTCGGAAAACCAACGGCAGCTGAAGCATTTTCTTTGATATCAACAAACAAATCAAGATTACACGGTACATGGATTGAAGCTCCGGTATCAATAATTCATTGGTCTGAAAATTTCTTACCATGCAACTTTGGAGAAAAGACATGGCTGAAGAAGTCTTGAGAGCTGCGATGAGTTGCTGCACTTACGCATCAGTGAGAGTAGGTAGTGAAGCACGATCCACTTCACTGATACAGCTTGAACGACTTTGACAAGAGTTGTCCATGGCAGTAGTAAATTAACTTAGGAGGCTCTGATAGCATGATAAAATCAAGAAAATTTGAATAAAATTTACCTTGCTTTTCATTACAAAGTAAACCCATATATAACCAAATATAACCATATCAAATATATTCTAATATAACCTAGTGCAATATGGCATATCAAATATTTCCTAATACAACCTGGTGTCATATGCCATATTAATTATATCATAATATAACCAATTGCAATATGACATATCAAATATATCTAATATAACCTGGTGTCACATCTAATATATCCTAATATAATCTGTCATATCAAATATATCATATTATTGTCAGTCTGTGTGCTGACTGTATTTGCACTAGAACTGCCGCTTCATTGAGGGGGGGTGTAACTGACATTGAACCTGAAATAACACTTGTTCGCGCTATGGTCAAACTTTTCACAAATCTGGCATATAATTCTGCCATTCTTGTTAAACCTGCCTCTGCCTCTACCATGATTGATCTGGCCACCCCTTTGAGCATTATTGTATTGCTGTCTTGGACCAGTATTTTATCTTGGTATTTTCCTTTGTCACCAGCGGTGTAGTTAATGGAATAATATGGGTTAGTTGCTTTGTTTTGTTCTATTCTTCCCTCGTGAGAAAACAGTGTTGAGTAGACACAGAGGCGGCCCAGAGGCAAGCCCTGTAAGCCCTTGTGATAGGGAAGCCCACTATAGAAGGGCAACAAAAATGAAAAATGTTCAAAACAACCTATTTAACTATTGCGTATCATACTTTCTTCTCAGTTCTCAAATTACGTTTTTTGCACGTTCCACTATCATGTCTCTTGTCAGTTGTTATAGCTTCTCGGAAGGTTCGAATATTTATTAACTTTTCTTTCTCTTGTGTCAGTATAGATCAATCCCTTTTTTTCTTGCATGAGAATTAATTACGGTTTCTTTTGTCTTCAGGCTTAGCATTGTGTTGTGCAAATTGGTTAGTCGATCCCCTTTTATTGCTTTCTATTCTTATTGCAGAATGCATATTCTTTACTATATTTTGTATTTTGAGAATATGAGAATTTTATGTCTTGTATGACTTCTTGTTTTGTGTTTTCATCAAAAAAAATATAAAAAATACACACTTCTTATTTGTTAATGGGATTTTAAAAAAAATGAAATCAAGAATGCAGAGAACAAGTTGATTTGATTTTTCATGTTTCGAGACATAATAAAAGTATGGAAAACGATTCATATCCTCTGTTGTTCGTCTGTTGTAATAATGACAAAGGATTGCATAAAGAATTCGTCTTTTGTAAAGACCCGGAAATTCCCGCTCTTTGAATCGACCATAAACCACACAGGTCTGACCCAAAGGTTGGAAATCATCGAATACTTTAACTTTGGGAATACAAAACATTAGAACAATAACAGCAGACTTTTATTACATTACATATAATATTACATCAGAGTACAGAATATCAGAGTACATCGAAATTAAATTACAACGGAGGATAAATTACAACAGATTTAATACATTGCAACGGAAGAAAATAAACTTAATACAGCGGAAGACTTCCTAATGCTCTAGACACAGCTTTAGGCTTCGATCCAAAATCCTGCTAAAGAGATAGATATCTGCAAAAAGCTACTCGACTGCCCGTGTGGAAAAGAGGGCACCCGAGTTTGCAAAGTGAAACAAACTACAGGTCAGTCATGGGACTGGTGTGAGAATTCTAAACTAATTTAACTAATAAGGCAAATCCAAGGACCACACCGCTAATGCGGAACGGGTTTTATCCCAATGGATTGTCGGTGCATAAATTAAAGTAAATCGTTAAACAATGCAATGCTTTTTAGAAAAATGAAACCATTATAAGACCCAAGTCCCATCACACAATGCAACGCACACTAGAGGATAGGGTTTTACCTTATTATGGTCAAAAGATGCTTGATACGATAGAACAGATGTAATATTAGTGTGTATATGTTTTAATTAAACAATTCAATCATAAGTATTAATCCTAGACGACATAGGTACCATATATTATGCCGCTGTATATAAGTATACAACTAAAATCGTAATGTCGTATTGGAGAATTGGTTTCCATCATGAGACGAGGCTAGGGGTAAGCTCCTCTCCGATTCGAGACACTCTAGCAAATGCCTCAGGATCCCCCGCAGTGAACCCTTGGATCTTCAAGGCCGGCCCCTGCCTATCGACAGTGGATTAGTTATGCCTGAACACATGCTTCCCGGTTCCTTTGAACCTATAGTATGACCACCAACGGCCTATAAAACACGAGGTACCTCAAAATCCATCATCCACATAAGTAAAATGTCAGCGCTGGTAGGTCCCTGACATCACTCTAGCTAGAAAGAAACGTGTGCACTCCCTGCAGTCCGTATCCCGTTTTTGACTCATACCGGGGTGTGAGGCTCGCAAAGTCACGCTATACACAAAGCTACGCCTAAACAGACCGTGCTTTGATCATCGACCACAAGGCCTGCTTTTCAACAAAAGCCTTGATTCATGCATCTTGGCATGCCACATTGTCAATCCATACCACACCGTTGATTTCTACCAATATATAACCTCTAAGCTCGTACGTCCCAGAGAAGGGCGTTAACCACCAAACAGATATATATTAACAGAGATCAACGAATGTAGTATAAAGGACTACAACGTCAGACATACATTCCATTTATAAACTTATGCTCTGGGTCTGAGCGAAAGTCAAATCCGTATAAATCAACACTACGTCCGAACGACCACCACTGAACCCCTTTCAAGGTAGCTACTCCTCTCATGGGTCTCAGTAGCAACACATCCATTCGATGTGAAGATCGTCGGTCTTCAATCACCGTCTTCAACTCTTCGACTTAGATCGTCGTATAATCCTTTGAAATGAGATTGAACCCGGACTTTTCAAATGATTCTCGCATATATATATAACTTGAAATCATTTCATATCGTTATTGGTATTTAATAACGACCTATTTCTATTTTTATTTATATAAAAATAGCTTAAATTAATATAACGACGCTTCGGGTCAATGGGCGACCCTAGCGCTGTTTTCAACCAAATTTGATTTACACTTATCTCGAAAACTAACCATTGGATTTTGATGAAGTTTATATCGTTGGAAAGATCTTCCCAAAGCGGTCCTAACGGTTCTAGTTTTGGGAAAATCCGATGGTCGGATCTTTCGGTATAACTATTTAAAGTTACGATTGTCGATACGCGAACTGTCGCGCGCATGTCATTATGTTTATAATTTATATTTATATATATATAAATATAAATCATTTGGCGATTTTAATTATAAAAATTTATTCTTTTTATCGCATATAAAATGACGATAAAAATATCACCTTTATTATCTCTGTTTTATTTACACTAAATGTAAATAAATTATTCTTTTCTACCATTTGCTTTAGTTACTCTAAATGTAAATGAGTTATACTTCTCTATCTTCTGGTTTTATTTACCCTAAATGTAAATAAATTATTCTTTCCTATCATTTATTTATTTACCTAGATATACATAAATGTTTTCATTTTCCTTTTCTTATTTATTTACCTAAATAAATGTTTTTACTTTTCTTTTTCCTATTTATTTACCTAAATGTAAATAAATATATTCTTATCCTTTTGTTATTTATTTACCTAAATATAAATAAATGGTTTCATCTTCTTTTTCTTCCTTATTTACACTATTTGTAAATAAAGGGTTTTAATTTCTTGTTCTTATTTATTTACTTAATTCCTCTCCAATCTAATTAAAGTTTTAATTAAAACCTTATTTCGTTTTAACCTTCCAAAGTCATTATTAAATAATTAATCAAAAATTAGGAAATTAATCCCCTCATTAATCCGGGTTAAAGAATAAATGTTATTTAAAACATAATTCACGATAAACCCAAATTCAAATTTCATTGTAAATCCGTAGTTATAATAAAACCATTTTTAATTCCTTTTATTTATTTTAAAATAAATAAACCATTTATTCTGATCAAAATATTATTTCTCATATTAAAACATTATTTTCAAAATATTAATTTTGAAATTAACTCTTTTAATATTCATTATAAAATGGATAATATAAGTTAATAAACTTATTCAGGTTAAAATGATGTTTCTATTCACAATGGATTAAATAATCCAATTCGTTATATTATCCATTTATGTTTTATAATGGGCCAGACTTCTCACATTAGGCCTACAACTTGTGGAAGCTGGATATGCCGGTTGGGTCCGGGCAGACTTATTCCACAGTTGGGCTTAACCTCGAGTCAAAACCCAATTTGTATTCGTGTACTTGGACCTCTCACATTAGGCCCAACATTTATGGCTGCTGGATATGCCGGTTGGTTCCGGGCAGACTTCCGCCATAAACGTGACCTAACCTCGTGTCCAAGAACAATTATAATTATAATTATAATTATTTTCTAAAAATGTTATTTTTAAAATATTTCATATTTTAAAAATATTTAACTTCTGAAATATCATATTTTCCAAAGTATAACTTTACATTGAAATATTCTTTATATTACATACAATTCTATTTCAACAACGAATGAAAAATAATAACTTTGTCTTTGTTGACAATTTCCATTTGTAAATTCTAATTCGACAAAAAAGGTTATTTTTATCCTAATGTATATTTTCTAACAAGAATGTCCTTTTTATTCTAATTTACATTTTCTAACAAAATTTTTTCCTTTTTACTCACAATAACAAAATGTAAAAAAAAGATGTCATGTTATTGTAAACAAGTTTCTATGTTATTCAAATGACAATTAAATGGTCATTTATTTGTAATCACTTTCTATGTTATTCAAGTGACAATTAAATAGTCATTTATTTGTAATCACTTTCTATGTTATTCAAATGACAATTAAATAGTCATTTATTTGTAATCACTTTCTATGTATCTTTAATGACACATAAATGCACCATTATATATAAACAATTTCCTATGAAGCTTAATGACACATAAAAGAGTATTTGACATATTCACATTTTTCTATGGTTTCTAATAATATAAAAAGAGCAAATCTTATTTGCATACAAATTCCAAGTTTCCTAATGACAAATAAAAAGTGAATTTTATTTGTATGTCAAATTTTAAGTTTCCAATGACAATAAAAGTAAATTTTATTTGTCAAAACAAACTCTAAGTTTCTAATCAAATCTTATCAAGTAAAAATGGTATTTTTACTTATTTACGAATTCTAATGACAAAACGACAATTTTGCATTGACATAAATGCCATAATTTATATTGTCAATTTTGATTCATATGAATGATATGCTTATATACTTATTTACGAATTCTACTTCATATGAATGATATGCTTATTTGGTCAATTTTGATTCAACATAAATGCCATAATTTATATTGTCAATTTTTAATACAGCAAAATTGACAATTTGTTTCTAATATAACATGATTTAAAATGAATGACATTTTATATTCTAACATAACATGATTTTTTTTTAAATGACATGTTTTGACACAAATGAGAGCTTTTATTTCAGTTTACATGTTTTGACAAAAAGGTTATTTTTATTGCAACTAACGAGTTTTGACAAAAATGATTATTCCCAATTCGTTAACATGTTTTGACAAATAAGTGTTTGGGTTTATATAAACATGATTCTAACTAATTTACATTTCTATATGAATGACATTCATTTATTGACAAAACAAATCTTGACTAAGTGACATGTTTTTATCGGCAAAACACATCTTACTAAATGGCATGTTTTTTTTTTTAAAAAAAACATGTTTTCTAACAGAAACGACATATTTATTATAACATATGACATTTCCTAATAATGACCATCCCTATATTGTATATGACAATAAAAAGAAAGAACGTTTTTAATTTCAACAAATTACTAACTTTAACATAACAAATAAAAGTGTATACTTTTATTCGCATATTATTTTAATATTTAACGTCACACATAAAAACAACATTTTTATTCGCATTTAATTCTAATTTCAACAAGGCGAATAATAAAAAAAACAATACTTTTATTCGTATACCATTTCTAATTTTAAACATGACGGATAAAAGCAATATTTTTATTTGCGCGTAATTCCTAATCTAACATAACAAAATGAATGTCGAAATCAACACAAACAACAAGTTTCCATCACAACATCACAGCTCTAATATCATACATACATCCATCGATTTTTAATAACAATAAAATAGTTAAAATTTTAATTTATTATTAAACATAGAAATCTCACATCACATAACAAATTTTATCGCACACACAATTCTATCACATGAACAATTGGGTATGTTTATAGATAAATCCTATTTAACAACTAGATTTAATTAACCATTTTAACTAAATTTAAAATTAATTAAATTTGAGTTCTCACCAGTTATGCTTTCCAATTCTTCACTGTCAAAACTTTGCGTCTATTGCGGAGCAAGCCTGTGAATGATCGCATGCAAATTTCACGAACAACGCGTTATTCCCTCTAGCTTCAACCGTTTGTATATATAAATATATATACACTTTATACTTAAACACACGTCAATATTCCTCAAAGCAAGAGAAGGCCAAGGTGTTTGGTGTTGCTTGAATCACGGTCAAGAGGGGGTAGAGGTGCGGTGAGGTTTGCTGAAGCTTTAAGGTGCGGTTTGGCATAGTGCGAAGAAATGGGTGAAGCTTCTTTTTTTTTCTTTCTGTTTCTCACGTGAAGAAAGGTAGTCACGCAGAACTTGGGGTAGAAAAAAATGGGTGAAGGAATTTAGTGTTAGAGGAAATGGGTTAGGATTTGGAAAGGTTTAAGATGTTATAAAGTAGGAGGAAATAACCTTTATATATATATATATTTATTTATTTATTTTATTCCCCACTTGTGTCTCTACATATGTAATAGGTTACAAGCGAGACAAATTTGTTGACTAGACATGACATGTCAACACTAATTTCTCTTTCAAATTCAAAAGTAAAACAAAGAAGAAAAGAGAACAAATGGAAAGGAATAAATGCATTATTGATTGCCTGATAGAGAATTGTGTAACTTCTTAAATTCCAAAATACTTAATATTAAAATTCCATAATTGAAGGAATCTTTTCAATGAGCATGCGAGAATATAAAGAAGAGAAATATATATATGTGAGTTCATTAGTATTTGGAGAGAAACAAGAGAGAAAGGGGAAAGAAATTGATAAAATGAAGGGAAGGAATAAATGTTGTATTAAAACACAACGAAGAGGGAATGGCATTGAAAACTGTTGTAACTATTCATGATGTAAATAAATAAATTAATAAGCTTTTACAAATTCTTAAATGTTACATTTTGAACAAAATAGGGAAATAATTAAGGTGGAGAGAGATGAGACAATGAATTTGGGAAAGTAGAAAAAGAAGGGGAAAGACTTGATTTGTTCTTTATAAATGGTGTGTGTGAATGCTCATCTTAACACGAACTAACAGGCAGCGTTATTTAGTTATTTCATAACGTTATAAATTCAATCGTTATGCACCGTTAATTAAGTTCAAATTGTAATGAATTTATTGCACAATTTATTTTCTTTCTTATAGTGCGCATTTCTTATATAAATATGGACTAGCTTTTACAGCTTGTATTTACAAAGTTACATTCGTTTTTTTTTAAACGAACTAAATTACTATATATATTAAATTTCAATTTGAAATTTCCAATGATAAAATCTTCCTTCCTTAATATATTACTCTCTTCAATTCAAGGTTTAAATTACATATAAAGTTAGAGTGTCCCTATTACATTCATTGTACTATGAATAATATGGTAATAAAATTAAACTTATTAGTCTACAAAAATTAATCACCATTAAAGCTTCAACATATATTTGAGATTAATTAACGTTTATTATGCCATTTATACATATAATTTGATAAATTAGTTTTTATGATATGTCACTACACAAATAAAATCCTTGTTTAAGACTAAATTAAATTGCATGGTTTATTATTTAAAATAAATCATGTTAAATATTTAAAATTCATTAAAATTTCTAAATTAAAAATTTTAAATTGGCCCCCAAAATTCCGGGTTGTTACAATCGCCCCCACGTAAAATCTTTTCGTCCTCGAAAAGGAACGTAGCTAAAAGTTGTTTAATTAACTAACTCAATTTAAATTGGTCTCAAAATCTTTCTTAGTTTCAATAATTTTATTAGTTGACTAACTTTTAAAAATATATAATCTTTACATATTCAAAAACTATATTTTGTAAGATCGGATTGTATATATAATCAAAATACGTTAATTATGAACTTATTACTCTTAACTCATTCTAGGGCATTGCTAACCCCATCTCTAACGAGTTTTCTCATTCTAGGATACTACTGATCCTATCTCTAATGAGTATTCTTATTGGATATTACTAATCCAACCTCTGATGAGTCTTTTGTTTAGTTCTAACGAGTTGTACCCCAAAGATTTTGAGCTAACCAAAGCTCCGATACCAACTGTAAAGACCCAGAAATTCCCGCTCTTTGAATCGACCATAAACCACACAGGTCTGACCCAAAGGTTGGAAATCTTCGAATACTTTAACTTTGGGAATACAAAACATTAGAACAATAACAGCAGACTTTTATTACATTACATATAATGTTACATCAGAGTACAGAATATCAGAGTACATCGAAATTAAATTACAACGGAGGATAAATTACAACATATTTAATACATTACAATGGAAGAAAATAAACTTAATACAGCGGAAGACTTCCTAATGCTCTGGACACAGCTTTAGGCTTCGATCCAGAATCCTGCTAAAGAGATAGATATCTGCAAAAAGCTACTCGACTGCCCGTGTGGAAAAGAGGGCACCCGAGTTTGCAAAGTGAAACAAACTACAGGTCAGTCATGGGACTGGTGTGAGAATTCTAAACTAATTTAACTAATAAGGCAAATCCAAGGACCACGCCGCTAATGCGGAACGGGTTTTATCCCAATGGACAGCCGGTGCATAAATTAAAGTAAATCGTTAAACAACGCAATGCTTTTTAGAAAAATGAAACCATTATAAGACCCAAGTCCCATCACACAATGCAACGCACACTAGAGAATAGGGTTTTACCTTATAATGGTCAAAAGATGCTTGATACGATAGAACGGATGTAATATTAGTGTGTATATGTTTTAATTAAACAATTCAATCATAAGTATTAATCCTAGACGACATAGGTACCATATATTATGCCGCCGTATATAAGTATACGACTAAAATTGTAATGTCGTATTGGAGAATTGGTTTCCATCATGAGACGAGGCTAGGGGCAAGCTCCTCTCCGATTCGAGACACTCTAGCAAATGCCTCAGGATCCCCCGTAGTGAACCCTTGGATCTTCAGGGCCGGTCCCTGCCTATCGGCAGTGGATTAGTTATGCCTGAACACACGCTTCCCGGTTCCTTTGAACCTATAGTATGACCACCAACGGCCTATAAAACACGAGGTACCTCAAAATCCATCATCCACATAAGTAAAATGTCAGCGCTGGTAGGTCCCTGACATCACTCTAGCTAGAAAGAAACGTGTGCACTCCCGCAGTCCGTATCCCGTTTTTGACTCATAACGGGGTGTGAGGCTCGCGAAGTCACGCTATACACAAAGCTACGCCTAAACAGACCGTGCTTTGATCATCGACCACAAGGCCTGCTTTTCAACAAAAGCCTTGATTCATGCATCTTGGCATGCCACATTGTCAATCCATACCACACCATTGATTTCTACCAATATATAACCTCTAAGCTCGTACGTCTCAGAGAAGGGTGTTAACCACCAAACAGATATATATTAACAGAGATCAACGAATGTAGTATAAAGGACTACAACGTCAGACATACATTCCATTTATAAACTTATGCTCTGGGTCTGAGCGAAAGTCAAATCCGTATAAATCAACACTACGTCCGAACGGCCACCACTGAACCCCTTTCAAGGTAGCTACTCCTCTCATGGGTCTCAGTAGCAACACATCCATTCGATGTGAAGATCGTCGGTCTTCAATCACCGTCTTCAACTCTTCGACTTAGATCGTCGTATAATCATTTGAAATGAGATTGAACCCGGACTTTTCAAATGATTCTCGCATATATATATATAACTTGAAATCATTTCGTATCGTTATTGGTATTTAATAACGACCTATTTCTATTTTTATTTAAATAAAAATAGCTTAAATTATTATAACGACACTTCGGGTCAATGGGCGACCCTGGCGCTGTTTTCAACCAAATTTGATTTACACTTATCTCGAAAACTAACCGTTTGATTTTGATGAAGTTTATATCGTTGGAAAGATCTTCCCAAAGCGGTCCTAACGGTTCTAGTTTTGGGAAAATCTGATGGTCGGATCTTTCGGTATAACTATTTAAAGTTACGATTGTCGATACGCGAACTGTCGCGCGCATGTCATTAAGTTTATAATTTATATTTATATATAAATATAAATATAAATCATTTGGCGATTTTAATTATAAAAATTTATTCTTTTTATCGCATATAAAATGACGATAAAAATATCACCTTTATTATCTCTGTTTTATTTACACTAAATGTAAATAAATTATTCTTTTCTACCATTTGCTTTATTTACTCTAAATGTAAATAAATTATACTTCTCTATCTTCTGGTTTTATTTACCCTAAATGTAAATAAATTATTCTTTCCTATCATTTATTTATTTACCTAGATATACATAAATGTTTTCATTTTCCTTTTCTTATTTATTTACCTAAATAAATGTTTTTACTTTTCTTTTTCCTATTTATTTACCTAAATGTAAATAAATATATTCTTATCCTTTTGTTATTTATTTACCTAAATATAAATAAATGGTTTCATCTTCTTTTTCTTCCTTATTTACACTATTTGTAAATAAAGGGTTTTAATTTCTTGTTCTTATTTATTTACTTAATTCCTCTCCAATCTAATTAAATTTTTAATTAAAACCTTATTTCGTTTTAACCTTCCAAAGTCATTATTAAATAATTAATCAAAAATTAGGAAATTAATCCCCTCATTAATCCGAGTTAAAGAATAAATGTTATTTAAAACATAATTCACGATAAACCCAAATTCAAATTTCATTGTTAATCCGTAGTTATAATAAAACCATTTTTAATTCCTTTTATTTATTTTAAAATAAATAAACCATTTATTCCGATCAAAATATCATTTCTCATATTAAAACATTATTTTCAAAATATTAATTTTGAAATTAACTCTTTTAATATTCATTATAAAATGGATAATATAAGTTAATAAACTTATTCAGGTTAAAATGATGTTTCTATTCATAATGGATTAAATAATCCAATTCGTTATATTATCCATTTATGTTTTATAATGGGCCAGACTTCTCACATTAGGCCTACAACTTGTGGAAGCTGGATATGCCGGTTGGGTCCGGGCAGACTTATTCCACAGTTGGGCTTAACCTCGAGTCAAAACCCAATTTGTATTCGTGTACTTGGACCTCTCACATTAGGCCCAACATTTATGGCTGCTGGATATGCCGGTTGGTTCCGGGCAGACTTCCGCCATAAACGTGACCTAACCTCGTGTCCAAGAACAATTATAATTATAAATATAATTATTTTCTAAAAATGTTATTTTTAAAATATTTCATATTTTAAAAATATTTAACTTCTGAAATATCATATTTTCCAAAGTATAACTTTACATTGAAATATTCTTTATATTGCATACAATTCTATTTCAATAACGAATGAAAAATAATAACTTTGTCTTTGTTGACAATTTCCATTTGTAAATTCTAATTCGACAAAAAAGGTTATTTTTATCCTAATGTATATTTTCTAACAAGAATGTCCTTTTTATTCTAATTTACATTTTCTAACAAAAATTTGTCCTTTTTATTCACAATAACAAAATGTAAAAAAAAGATGTCATGTTATTGTAAACAAGTTTCTATGTTATTCAAATGACAATTAAATGATCATTTATTTGTAATCACTTTCTATGTTATTCAAGTGACAATTAAATAGTCATTTATTTGTAATCACTTTCTATGTTATTCAAATGACAATTAAATAGTCATTTATTTGTAATCACTTTCTATGTATCTTTAATGACACATAAATGCACCATTATGTATAAACAATTTCCTATGAATCTTAATGACACATAAAAGAGTATTTGACATATTCACATTTTTCTATGGTTTCTAATAATATAAAAAGAGCAAATCTTATTTGCATACAAATTCCAAATTTCCTAATGACAAATAAAAAGTGATTTTTATTTGTATGTCAAATTTTAAGTTTCCAATGACAATAAAAGTAAATTTTATTTGTCAAAACAAACTCTAAGTTTCTAATCAAATCTTATCAAGTAAAAATGGTATTTTTACTTATTTACGAATTCTAATGACAAAACGACAATTTTGCATTGACATAAATGCCATAATTTATATTGTCAATTTTGATTCATATGAATGATATGCTTATATACTTATTTACGAATTCTACTTCATATGAATGATATGCTTATTTGGTCAATTTTGATTCAACATAAATGCCATAATTTATATTGTCAATTTTTAATACAGCAAAATTGACAATTTGTTTCTAATATAACATGATTTAAAATGAATGACATTTTATATTCTAACATAACATGATTTTTTTTTAAATGACATGTTTTGACACAAATGAGAGCTTTTATTTCAGTTTACATGTTTTGACAAAAAAGTTATTTTTATTGCAACTAACGAGTTTTGACAAAAATGATTATTCCCTATTCGTTAACATGTTTTGACAAATAAGTGTTTGGGTTTATATAAACATGATTCTAACTAATTTACATTTCTATATGAATGACATTCATTTATTGACAAAACAAATCTTGACTAAGTGACATGTTTTTATCGGCAAAACACATCTTACTAAATGGCATGTTTTTTTTTAAAAAAAAACATGTTTTCTAACAGAAATGACATATTTATTCTAACATATGACATTTCCTAATAATGACTATCCCTATATTGTATATGACAATAAAAAGAACGATTTTAATTTCAACAAATTACTAACTTTAACATAACAAATAAAAGTGTATACTTTTATTCGCATATTATTTTAATATTTAACGTCACACATAAAAACAACATTTTTATTCGCATTTAATTCTAATTTCAACAAGGCGAATAATAAAAAAAACAATACTTTTATTCGTATACCATTTCTAATTTTAAACATGACGGATAAAAGCAATATTTTTATTTGCGCGTAATTCCTAATCTAACATGACAAAATGAATGTCGAAATCAACACAAACAATAAGTTTCCATCACAACATCACAGCTCTAATATCATACATACATACATCGATTTCTAGTAACAATAAAATAATTAAAATTTTAATTTATTATTAAACATAGAAATCTCACATCACATAACAAATTTTATCGCACACACAATTCTATCACATGAACAATTGGGTATGTTTATAGATAAATCCTATTTAACAACTAGATTTAATTAACCATTTTAACTAAATTTAAAATTAATTAAATTTGAGTTCTCACCAGTTATGCTTTCCAATTCTTCACTGTCAAAACTTTGCGTCTATTGCGGAGCAAGCCTGTGAATGATCGCATGCAAATTTCACGAAAAACGCGTTATTCCCTCTAGCTTCAACCGTTTGTATATATAAATATATATACACTTTATACTTAAACACACGTCAATATTCCTCAAAGCAAGAGAAGGCCAAGGTGTTTGGTGTTGCTTGAATCACGATCAAGAGGGGGTAGAGGTGCGGTGAGGTTTGCTGAAGCTTTAAGGTGCGGTTTGGCATAGTGCGAAGAAATGGGTGAAGCTTCTTTTTTTTCTTTCTGTTTCTCACGTGAAGAAAGGTAGTCACGCAGAACTTGGGGTAGAAAAAAAAAATGGGTGAAGGAATTTAGTGTTAGAGGAAATGGGTTAGGATTTGGAAAGGTTTAAGATGTTATAAAGTAGGAGGAAATAACATTTTTTTTATATATATATATATTTATTTTATTCCCCACTTGTGTCTCTGCATATGTAATAGGTTACAAGCGAGACAAATTTGTTGACTAGACATGACATGTCAACACTAATTTCTCTTTCAAATTCAAAAGTAAAACAAAGAAGAAAAGAGAACAAATGGAAAGGAATAAATGCATTATTGATTGCCTGATAGAGAATTGTGTAACTTCTTAAATTCCAAAATACTTAATATTAAAATTCCATAATTGAAGGAATCTTTTCAATGAGCATGCGAGAATATAAAGAAGAGAAAAATATATATATATATATATATATTTATATGTGAGTTCATTAGTATTTGGAGAGAAACAAGAGAGAAAGGGGAAAGAAATTGATAAAATGAAGGGAAGGAATAAATGTTGTATTAAAACACAACGAAGAGGGAATGGCATTGAAAACTGTTGTAACTATTCATGATGTAAATAAATAAATTAATAAGCTTTTACAAATTCTTAAATGTTACATTTTGAACAAAATAGGGAAATTATTAAGGTGGAGAGAGATGAGACAATGAATTTGGGAAAGTAGAAAAAGAAGGGGAAAGACTTGATTTGTTCTTTATAAATGGTGTGTGTGAATGCTCATCTTAACACGAACTAACAGGCAGCGTTATTTAGTTATTTCATAACGTTATAAATTCAATCGTTATGCACCGTTAATTAAGTTCAAATTGTAATGAATTTATTGCACAATTTATTTTCTTTCTTATAGTGCGCATTTCTTATATAAATATGGACTAGCTTTTACAGCTTGTATTTACAAAGTTACATTCGTTTTTTTTTAACGAACTAAATTACTATATATATTAAATTTCAATTTGAAATTTCCAATGATAAAATCTTCCTTCCTTAATATATTACTCTCTTCAATTCAAGGTTTAAATTACATATAAAGTTAGAGTGTCCCTATTACATTCATTGTACTATGAATAATATGGTAATAAAATTAAACTTATTAGTCTACAAAAATTAATCACCATTAAAGCTTCAACATATATTTGAGATTAATTAACGTTTATTACGCCATTTATACATATAATTTGATAAATTAGTTTTTATGATATGTCACTACACAAATAAAATCCTTGTTTAAGATTAAATTAAATTCCATGGTTTATTATTTAAAATAAATCATGTTAAATATTTAAAATTCATTAAAATTTCTAAATTAAAAATTTTAAATTGGCCCCCAAAATTCCGGGTTGTTACATCTTTTCTTTTTCTTTGTAGTGCAAGTTGAAAATAGAGAAGTCAAATTGAAACCAAACGTGTCTTTTTTTTAATGCTTGACTGAGATAAAATAGGAAAATTATATTAATTCAGTTTAGAATATAGATGTATTTATTTAGTAATGGATAACATCAAATTAGATGATTCCTTTCATTTCAAAACCGATCGGAAACATATAATTGAAATTTTAAGTAAACGTTTTGTAAATAGTTAGATTATATAGCTGATGAAAATGATAATTTATGTTTGTTTCCATCGAGAGAAGTTTTCTAATTTCAAATTTATTAAAAATAATCTTCAAACAACTTGTCATAAGAAAAATTGAACGAACTTGTAATAATTTCAATAGAAACCGTGTTTGTAGAGAAACTTGGTTATAATAACTTAGTTGAAGAATTTGTTACAGAAAAAATGCAAGAAGCATTTTC
Organism: Allium sativum; assembly: GCA_030737875.1. Taxonomy (NCBI): domain Eukaryota; kingdom Viridiplantae; phylum Streptophyta; class Magnoliopsida; order Asparagales; family Amaryllidaceae; genus Allium; species Allium sativum. Next base: position 12,787,202 of record CM060911.1, read on the forward strand.
CTGTAGATCAAGGAAAATTTGTCTTTATTCTACGTAAAAGAAAATTTTGAACTTTAGTATTGTAGTCTTCTTGTTGTAAATATGTAATAACTTTTGTATGAAATATTCGTATCTTGTAATATGTTATTTAGACATTATTTTTTGCTTATGACCATTTAACAAAAACGGCATATTATTAACCAGTGAGCAACTGAAATTTGATTAGGCTTGAGCAACCAAAAATTTAAACCGGCCCTGAGTAGACATATTGTAAAGATGGAGTAGGCTCCATTGATGATATTATAGCAACTACTGCTTCGTATTCATCATCAAGTCCACTGATGATGGACAATACATGCTCAAGTTTAGAAACCTTATAACCCGCAGAAGCTAACTGGTCACATAGATTTCTTTTACTTTAAGAAGGTATTTATTCATTGTCATGCCGTCTTTTCTGATGTTTTGTAGCTGCTTTCTGTGGTGTAGAATTCTTGCTGAGGATTGAGTGGTAAAACTTCTCTCTATAGTGGTCCAAACGTCATGTGTAGTCTTACATCCTACGATTTGTGGCAGTAAGGCTGCATTGATGGAGGACATCAACCATGAACAAACTACCCATCCTTCCTTTGATACAATGTTAATTCTGGACTTGTGACTAAATTGTCTTCGATGTCTCTAATGAATTTTGCTGGAATAGGTTTTTTTTTTTTAGAAATAGGTAAAAACAAAGTTTGGCCCAAGGCCCAATTGACAAAAAAAACCCATATACAGACATTAGGGTTACGAAACCCTAGCCGACAAACTAAAATAAACACTAATCGCTCAAAAATTCAATAATGGCGGCTCCTCTATGGAAGAAAAATCCGCTGTCTTCAAGGCGGTTTCCACACCATCTCCATCTCTACGCTGGTTTCCTTGCTTTGATGGCTCGAATCCGGCCTATGTTTGATTTCATAGTGTCTCAGAGGCGAAATATGCTTTCTCAAAGGCGGTTCTAGAAGCTCAATGAGTGTTTGTCTCTGAGGTTTGTTGATTGCCTTGATAGCCACTTGAGTCAGCTCAAATTGGTTTTGGGTTACTCTTGAAACAAATAATAGCGAATTATTTGTGCCTTGTTCTCCCATGATCGAGGGAAGAATGATTCAAGAAAATCAAGAAAGGCTAGGGATTCAAGAATCAGCCGGATACAGGGTGAAAGAAATAGGTGATCACACTTGTGCTATAAGTGGTGGTGCAGGAGGACAATAGTCTGAACCACTTATCAAGGATGGCATAGGTAAGAATGTAAAAACTCACTAATAATTGATGGCAGGAAGTCACAAATAAGAGAGAAAGAGATGATGCGCAGCTTGATTCTTCTCCCTAAGGAAGGTGCTTCATCCAAATGATGGTAAACTTGGTCGCAAGATCAAGTGGTGATGGTGTAGTGCTGATACCACCAGGATCATATGAGGTGCTGGAAAGCAAGTTCTTGCTCTGATACCAAGTTGGATTTTGTAAAATAATGTTTGAAAGAATATTTGAGAGAGAGAGAATTGTGACAATGGAATAAGAACTATGTAAAACTTGTATTGCTGGGACGCATGAACCCATCTATATATAATGGGTAACATAGGCTTAGAGAATACGACACAAAATAGAAAAACAAATAAACTAATACAGCTGAATAGGTATATCTGCTGATAAAATCAAAGTAGTCATATAACTTAGAAATAACTTTCTTTGTTTTGATATACATGCTTCAATTACCATTTTTTTGCACATGTTCTTCAAATTTTATCATATCAACGTATAAGAATGCTTAATAATCAAATGCGTTATGTTACTAATGTTTAGTCGTTTGTAAAAGCTCTTCAATAATTTTGGAAGAGCTAAAAAATGCTTCAGAATATCAACGTATAGAAACTTTCCCTTTTGTATTGCTTTTGTTATCTTTCCACAATGGAAGAAAATGCTTCAAGTAATTTTATAAATCCATCAGTTGACAAGGATACAATTTTTAAGTGATAGATCATTAGGACAGATCGCGAAGGAATAATATTAAAGAAGATTTTCAGTCTCGCAGTAGTACCGCTCTTGAGCAAAGAGCACTCAATATAGATCCACAACTAAAGTGAAGAAGAGAACATGATCTAGGCAGCAACAACAAAATGTGTAGCTACCTCAAAGAGTGTATATGCAGGGCATTAAATTTTTAGCAGTGGAATAAAGGAGAAAATAGGGTTGAAGTTACGTAGTGAAAAATTATAAGCAGACCAGTGTTTGAGGTTATCATAATTTGCTATATTACCATGTTTATTCACTACAAAAAAATTAATGATTTAAGACCTCACATATTGGTTCCTATATAAATTATTTTTTCCTTAATCTAATTTTATGACCCACTAAAGACACATAAACGTGGTCCATAAAATCAAGTCCTTATGACCAACTTGTCTTGTCTCAGTTAAACTTAAGACCCAGAAATTCATCTTAAATAAGGCACCAACTTTAAAACTCACCGGAGACATTATGGAATCTCAAATATACTTAGTAAAGACAAGAAATATGGTAACAATAGGGTCTTAATTTATAATATAAAAAACAATGCGAGTAAAATGTATATAATATAAAAATATACCTCACTCTACAAATTAATTTATCTCTTCATTGCATGTCAAAAACAAAGCAACATAAATAAATATGGAAGACATACATTGTGACGCTCCCAAACCCCCGTATGACGATGACAAGGATAATCATTGGAATATAACACATTAATCATCATTAGCAAAGTATAGATAATAGCATAAACATGAAATAAAATAATTTACATCAATATGACAGCGGAATCATAATCTGTATTAAACATCAGAATAGCACAGTGCAGGATACAACTTAGTGCATAAAGGAAATGACCTGTCTACATCAAGATCACTAGGACATATACATCAGAGAGTACATAATAGAAGTGAATTAGTCTACATCGCGATAAGCGGAATCATATACATAGATAATACTGGCGGAAATATCAAATAGCCAAAATAAAGGAAATCTAGTCTTCGCCATACAAGCCGAAAGTGCACTCCATGCTACGGTGCAAAGCCAAAATATCTCTTGAAACCTGTTACTAGGCTGCCCGTGTAGAAATAAGGGCACCCGAGTTTGCAAAGTGAAACAAACTACGAGTCAGTCATGGGACTGGTATGAGAAATCTACTTAACTGGTTAAACAATAATAATAAGACAAATTATAGGACCACGCCATTTTCGTGTAACAGGTTTACTCCAGTGATTGCCAGAGCATGAAATAAAGTAAATCTTTTAAACAACGCAATGCCTTTTTGAAAGAATGAGGCCGTTATAAGACTCAAGTCCCATCACACAATGCAACGCAAACCGGAGGATAAATTTTTACCTTATAATGGCCAAAATATGCTTAATACGTGTAAAGCAAAATCATTTGATATTATTACTAGTGCATATATGTTTCAAAAGAAATTTCAATCATAATATCAATCATAGACAGCATAAGTGCCCCATACCACTGTGTCGCCATATATAAGTTACAATCAAATCCGTAATTTCGTATTGGAAATTTGGATTCCATCATGAGTCTAGGCAAGGGATATACTTCTTTTCGCTTCGAGACACTATAGCAAATGTCTCAGGACTACACACTCTGGGTGACCCCTGGATATTCAGGGCCGGTCCTCCCTTACGTTTGAGGATTAGTTATTCCTGAACACACGTTTCCCCATCCTATCAGACTTATCCATCGGCTCCGTAGAGACCGATATATCCAAGGCGCCTCGCATTCCAACAACCACATAGGTAAAAATATAATAATGTCAAAGCTTGTAAAATGTTGACACCACTCATAGCTAGAAAGAAACGTCGCGCACTCCCTGCAGTCACGATCCCGTTTTTGACTCATACCGAGGTGTGTGGCTCGCGAATTAACGCCATACACAAAGCTATGCCCTTTAAGGCCGTGCTTTGATCATTAACCACAAGACTCTGCTTTTCAACAAAAGCCTTGATCAGTGCATCTTCGCATGCTACACAGGGAATTCATGCCATGCGACTGATTTCTATCGATATATAACCTCTGAGCTCGTACAACTCAGAGAAGGGCGTTAAGCAAGAGAATAAATTCTCCGCCGCCAAATAGATATTTATTTAATAGAGATCAATCAACATAGAATAAAATCCAATGTCAGACACATATATTGTTTCAAATCTCGCAAATATCGCCCGAGATCTCCTCCGATATCTCGTTTTGGCCTCCTTCTGAAACGAAACAACAAATATCACTCTAAATATCCTTTCGAATATATCGCCCGAGATATTGCAATATCGAACGATATATCGACCAAGGCGAAATACTGGAATATTGTCCAAGATCTTAGTTTTTCTGGTTAAAATTTATATTTGTGCCTGAACTAGAACTATAATTAAAAAAACTCAAATCTAGCCATATCAATCTTTTATTATTTTACATTTTGCATGTTAAATTACTATATTGTATGTTCGTATATATTTTACAGTGCTTATGATTTTTATATTCATCTTTTGACATACACGTTACTTATGAAATTATGTATTTTGTAGTCTATTTATACTGATTTTTTTAATGTTTTGGATCCTTTTAATGTTTCCTGTCTAACAATATTCCTATTTTAAGCATATTACAATTTAGAGTATGAATGATCTTTCGCAAAATAAAGAATAATAAAGTTATTTTGCATTTTAAGTTACTATGTTTTTGATAGCACTCATAAAAATCATTTTTTTAAATATCATTTTTAACATATCATGTACCTCGAGATTGTTCCGATATGAACTTTCAGACCCGAGATAAAAATCCGAGACCAACTCCCGAGTTAGACTCATCTCATCCAAGATCTCCCCCGACACAAGTCCGAGTCTATAAAATCCCCGAGGCGAAACCTGACCAATATCCGAGATTTAAAACCTTGGACACACATCCATTTACAAGTTCGTTCTGGGTCTGAACGAAAACGGAGGCACCTTATTCCTCGTTCCATATGTCCAATACGGAAGAGAGGCCCTCGCACATCCGGACGATCTACAAGTACGTCCAGATTACTACCACAGTAACCTCGTCAAGGGAGCTACCCATCTCAAAGGCATAGTAGCAATCTACAAGATGTGAAGATCACCGGTCTTGCATCGTCTTCATATCTTCGACATTTATTCGTCGATCAACTATTTGAAATGAGAATTAACTCGGCCTTTTCAAATAATTCACGTATACTAGAATTCAAAACAATTCTTTCCATGGTTAAATTATTTGACATCCATATTTCTGTTCTTTAATATAATTTTCATGTCAAACACATTCAACCATCAAATATCAAGCAAACCAAGTAAAATCAGTTTATTTCCATTCCATTTCACTTATAATATTTTATAACGATATATCGCTATTCTTATTTATTTAAAAATAGCTCCTTTTAATTAAACGATGTTTCAGGTCGTGCCGTGGCACTGTTTTCCTTCAGATTTGATTTACACATATATGAAAATCTAACCGTTGGATCTTAACAAAATTTATATCGTTGGAAAGATTTTCCAAACCGAACCCAACGGTTCCGGTTTTGTGAAAATTCGATGGTCGGATTTCTCGGTATAATCGTTCAAAATTACGATTCCAAAACACGAACTGCCGCACGCGATTCGCTTAATTTTATTTTATATTTATATATATAAATAAATATAATTCATTCTGGCGTGGTTTTTACTCAGATTTGAATTAAACATTTCACACAATCCAACTGTTGGATCCTAACAAATTTTATATCGTTGGAAAGATTTTTCCAAAGCGAACCCAACGGTTCCGGTTTTGGGGAAATCTAATGGTCGGATTTCTCGGTATAATCGTTTAAAATTACGATTCCAAAACACGAACTGTAGCTGCGCGATTCGTTTATTTTAAATTATATTCATATATATATATATACATATATATAATTCATTCGACGATTTCTATATTATTTTCCATTCAAATATTTCACTAACGCCTTTAAATTTCATAAAATTTCGCCATAACCTTGTACGGGAAGGGGTTCGGAAATTTATTCGGCCATATTAGGCACCCAATAAATCCTAAAAAGCATACACATATTTATAGTGATATATTCTTGTGTCCACAGGGGAGTGTGTATAGATCATAACTCCAGAGAATAAATTCTCATCACCCTATAAATAGTTTTTGTGCCTTAATGACTAGAGAGAAGTGATTATTGTTGTTAACCCTCTTTTTGGCAAGAGCCTCAACGATCCAGATCAAAGCCCAAACGCGCAACTGGATATATGTCGCGCTTCAGGAAGCCCAGCAGATGCACGATCCGAAGCAGTCACATATCGACCCAAGTCTAGCTTCACCCGCCGATGCTCTTTCCAGAAGAATCGCTCTCCCAGTCGACCGAGCATTTCGCATCCATATAAGGCGCATCGGCAAGATATCTCCCGCCAGCGTGGAGATCTTCAACAGAGCTATTCCACCATATATCCCGACTTTCAAGGCAATAAAAGTGGTCAAACCATATCCGGACAAAGCTCTACTTTTGATATACCTCACAGTGGATGCCACGTCAGCCACAACTTCCGAGGATACTATTTATGAATAGTGGAACCAGTCTTCCAGCCACTATTCAAACCAACTGATCGGCTCCACGTGTCCAGGCTTTCCCGGAATGGCCGAACCATATCGCAACAGCCCAAGCTGCATTCTCCACCTATAAATAGCTCAAAGCTTAAAGAGGAAAGGGACTTTTTTCGAACTCCTTTACACTTTATTTCTGGAGTTCACTTCTCTAAATCTATCCCAAAAGGAAGAGGAGTTAGTCGCCTTCTTTCTCTTCTTCAAATAGAAAAAGCAATTGTATTTGTAATCCAAAAAGGAGAAATAATTTAAAAAGTGGGCGTAGGCACAGTCTTTGCCGAATCACTATAAAAATTCTGCGTGTGTTCCCGTTCTTTTACTTTTTCTGCATTTTTATAATCATTATTCGTGTGTTTATCACATGATTGGGGGTTGACTGTTACTAGTGACCAACTTTTGACATCAACACTTTAGCGCGTCAGGAAGGGGAAGAGCACCGATATTTTGTTAGAGCCTCTGCTCACTTTTGCTTATGGCGAACAAGCGAAAGAAAGATGCAACATCCTCTCACCCCACAACATCCGATGCTGGCTATAACAACGCCACGAAAGTAAGTCTCGAAGCTTCCTCTCACGAAGATGTATCTCGACATGTTACTCGGGTTGACATGGATAAGATGATGGTCGAATTCAGAGAACAAATGGCATCTCAGGGTAAACTCCTCGAACGATACCAGCGGTTGATGGATCACCTTCTCGGTCGACTGGAGATAGGATTGAATGCTTCAACATCAATTCCTCCACCGGCTAGGACTGGGGCAACATGCGACCTTTAGTTTGCACGAAATCAGGCCACTGATCAGGCTACACCTTTATTTCATCCTGGTTTGGTCCCACCAACCGATCGACCACAACCAGGAGTATCGCTTCCAACAACCAGCGCAGCTGTAGCAGCAGAACCTCAGGAGACAGGCGATCAAGATCTAGATCGGTCGAACTTTGTGCCTCCACTCTCGGGAATATCTCGACCTATCGAACCGGTCGAGCAACCTCTGGGTCCATCAGAATCAATGCCATTCCAATTACAACCCGGAATCTTACCTCAGACCAGTCTAACCACTCTTCCCCTTCAACGAAGAGCTGGTGCAAACTTCCCTTCGAACGAGGGAGGCCACCCTACTATACCAGTCCTCACCGTGGCAGAAGAAAACACTACCGTAGACCCTCCTAACCTCACTCCAAACAGGGGCAACCTCGAGCTCCGAACATCACATGCTATGCTGAATCAGCCTAGGCCCTCTGTTACGGGTACGGCTTGACCCACTACTCATCAGGTTCCAGAGGGGCCATTCTCCCCAGAACCTCCTACTGTGGCTCACCTCCCTTCACACCATCACTCAACTCTCGCAGGTCGAGCACAGTCAATGGCCGCCCTTCCGACCATGCTTTTGCCAAACCCCCGCACAGAAGCTTTCCAGAATGCAGAGCTAAATTCATGGCAACGACTCCTAGGAGATGGGAGCCAACTTGCAAGCATCATCCGACGTTTTACTCGGGGGAAATTCCTCGCAGCAAGACATAGATAATGTCAACCGCAGCCCCTTCACCAGGGAAATCAGAAACTCCCGAAATCCTCCGGGCTCCAAGCATATAACAGTCGTACTGACCCGACCATCCGCCTCATGCGATACATGCGACATATGGAAGTGCTTGGCTCATCGACCAACGTCATGGCTAAGTGCTTCCCCCTCTTTCTCATGGATATAGCTGGCATGTGGTTTTGACAGCTGACAACGGAGTTGATCAGCAGTTGGAACACTTTGGTCACCCGCTTCATCGAGCAGTTACGAGTACATATCTCTCGACCGAAAAGTGTTATGTTCCTATCTACCATCAAGCAGCGATCCAGAGAGATGCTCAGATCCTTCCTTGGAAGATTCAACGTGGCCGTAGCATTTGTCGATCGGCCTGAGCCATCAATGGTGCTCATGGGTGCCGTCGCAGGAGTTCAAAATCGATCAGAATTCTCAATGCCTTTAACCAGAGATCCACCCAAGGATATAGATGACTTTTACTCTAAGGCCGAGCGATTCCTCCGACAAGAGGATGCCAGCCTTGAAATGGAGAGCCTCGAGGTTCCAGTAGCCAAACAACAAGGTCCATTCAACGGCAATTGCCAAAATAAAGGAAGAGGAAAGGCCCCGGAGAAGAGCGAGCGCAATGTGCGATCTTGAAATGAAAATAAGTACGACCAGTACACCGGGCTCAATTCCTCTTTGCTCGATATCTATCTCGACATACGAGGATCCTTACCCATTCCAAGACCAACTTGACGAGAGCCATCCCAGATGGAACTCGATTCCGGCAAGCTCTGTATATTCCATAACGTATCTAGATATAATACAATTGAATGCCGACATCTGCGTGATCTCATCGAAGGACGAGTCAGAAAAGGAGAGTTTACCGAATATGTCAAAAATCGTGCCCCGTCCGTGCCGCCGTGACCTTCTGCCTAAGCTCCTTAGATCGGTCCTCGAGCTCCTAGAAACGGAAAGGACCCTGAGACTAGCACTCGTGGCATTATCATTAATTAGATTTTTTTCTTTTGATGTATTTATTTCAATAATAAGGACACCTTGATGTACATATGTATGGGGTTAGGATTTAGCTCCTAGGCATGCTCTGGAATCAATCGTTGTCCTCGTAGGGTTTCTCTTCTTTGTAATAATTATTAAGCAGTTATCAATTATCTTTTGCAAACGTAGATCATGTTTGAAAACCTCTAACCCAAGCATGGATAATGCTCGCCCCTTGTTTATGTGGTCAGCGCGAAAGCCCACCACCTTTTTCTAAGACACCTACTCCTTTAACCGAGTGAGGTCATGTTTTTTAAATACGAGTATGGATTATGCTCTCTCTTTTCTTTTCTTTTTACACCATGAGCGATCATAGCTCGCTGGACAAACTAACTTAACATGAGTCGAGCATAAAAAACACTTGCCCTATGCCGAGCATGGTTAATGCTTGCCACTAAGCCGAGCATGGTTAATGCTCGCCACTAAGCCGAGCATGGTTAATGTTCGCCACTAAGCCGAGCATGTTAATGTTCGCCACTAAGCCGAATAAGCTTAATGCTCGCCACCCGCCAAAGCCAAGTGAAATGAAATGCTCGACCCATCAACATTCTCCAAAACGAGAATGGCTTATTTTGTATTTGCAGGCACCAACTCTTATATAGGTAGCGATCATCATATCGGCCTTAATACGGTTCCCGATAGTTATCGGCTATCCGGCCTTAATACGACCGAGTATGGTCGTCGGTTTTCTAGCCTTAATACAACGTCGGGACTGTCGGTTCTCTGGCCTTAATATGGTCCGGCGTGACCATAGTTGTTTGAGCGCTTGTGCTTCGGTTCAAATTTCAGAACACACCTCCCTCTATCAACGAAGATGCATTCTGAGGGGCAAAGTGTTAACTCTCTTTTTGCCAAGAGCCTCAACAAGCCAGATCGAAGCCCAAACGCGTAATTGGATATATGTCGCACTTCAGGAAGCCCAGCAGATGCACGATCCGAAGCAGTCACATATCGGCCCAAGTCCAACTTCACCCGTTGATAGCTCACTCCGGAAGAATCACTCTCCCAATCGATCGAGCATCTCGCTTCCATATAAGGCGCGTCGACCAGATATCTTAGGCCAGCGTGGAGATCTTCAATAGAGCTATTCCACCATATATCCCGACTTTCAAGGCAATAAAAGTGGTCAAACCATATCCAGACAAAGCTCTACTTTTGATATACCTCACAGTGGATGTCACGTCAGCCACAACTTCCGAGGATACTATTTATGAATAGTGGAATCAGTCTTCCAACCGCTATTCAAACCAACTGATGGGCTCCACGTGTCCAGGCATTCCCGGAATGGCCAGACCATATCGCAACAGCCCAAGCTGCAATCTCCACCTATAAATACCTCAAAGCTTAAAGAGGAAAGGGACTTTTTTCGAACTCCTTTACACTTTATTTCTGGAGTTCACTTCTCTAAATCTATCCCAAAAGGAAGAGGAGTTAGTCGCCTTCTTTCTCTTCTTCAAATAGAAAAAAGCAACTGTATTTGTAATCCAAAAAAGATAAATAATATATAAAATGGACGTAGGCACAGTCTTTGCCGGACCACTATAAAAATTCTGTGTGTGCTCCCCGTTCTTTTACTTTTTCTGCATTGTGATATTCATTATTCGCGTGTTTATCACACGATTGGGGTTGACTGTCACTAGTGACCAACTTTTGATGTTAACAATTGTCAACTCCAGACCTGTGTGGGGTTTTTTATTAATCTGACAATTTACCGTTACATTTTATATAGTCCATATCAGTCTTCGGCCCAACCTGAAATATAGTCATTGCCATACAAGCCTCTCACTTGTATGGTAAATCTTCAACCTCGTCACATAAGCTCCAAATGTTTATGTGGTATATGATAGAGTATGCTATCTTCACGCAGTATGCCATGTAGTGTAGTTCAAAATTAATTGTTACTATCCTATGGTGACGTTTATGATTTCACACAGAACAACCAGCAGTCCGCATCTAATTGCATTCACAGGAGTTTATATAATAATACAATCGCGCAGCCAACCCATTAAGGCTTACCTATTTGTCGGGCACACAAATAAATTCTTTACTCAATAGCTAATACATTCTCCTGTTTAACATATGTGTGTATATATATATGCATAACTAAGCTAAAAATAATATTTCTAGCGAACAAATGTTTATTTCAACACACGGTTATTTTTAACACTTCATACAGAGGATAAAAATGATATTTTTGGTGAATAAAAATATGTTTCAACACATATGTATTTTTAGTGAGTCGTATACATGATAAAAATGATATTTTTATCATTCAAAATATTTATTCAACACATGAATGTTTTTAGCACTTCATATTCACAGTGAAAATGTTAATTTTATTGTTCAATCCTTTTATTCAACTCATGAATATTTTATATAGTTCATACATATAATAAAAATGTGATTTTTGTTGTTAAAAAATTTATTTTAAACACGAATATTTTATATACTTCATACATAAGATAAAAATATTATTTTTGGTGTTAAAACAATTTATTTAAAACACTAATATTTTATATAGTCCATATATATAATAAAAATGTGATTTTTATCTTTCAAAGAATTTATTCAACACATGAATTCCTCAACACATGAATATTTCATATACTTCATACGCATAATAAAAATGTGAATTTTATTATCTAAACAATTTATTCAACACATGAAAATAATTAAAACATATGGATATTTCTGAAAATTTCGGCAGCATAACGGGAGGGGGATTAAAACTGGCACCGTCCCGAGTACGGCTCCTCGCACTACCTTAGGCCTCACGGCGTTCCATAAGGGGCTTATCTAAATGATCTAAGATCAATTTCATATCATAAGAATTTTCCAAAAACCATTCCAATTCGTTTTAACCACAAACAATTATTTTCAACCATTCGCCATATCAACTAATTTTCATGCCAATCACAATCAATTCGTATCGTCCATGGTTTGTGGACGAGGGGAGTATATATATATATATATATACGTATATAAATATATTCATTTCCATTTCAACTGCTTTTCAACACATATATGATTTATACAACGCATGTATAATTTATACATCGCTCGTATAACTTATACAACGCTCATACATCAGGTATACAACGCGTATATAATTTATACTTCGCTTATATAATTTATACAACGCATTTCCATTCCATATTTGAATTTAGAAGTCTCACATCGTTTTTTAATCCTTATGAAACTATAGCGAGCTCGGAATGCGTTCTAGCTTCTTTTAGAACGTAGATGACGTCGCTACGAGTCTGATGTCTCCGGTTTCACTAGATTTCAACAATATTTGTTAAAGATATGATTTTTATACTAAAATCATGATTTGCAACACTTAGAAGTGTTATAATCTATTTAAAATGACACAGCCGTAACCTCAGCTTAACCCTTCGAACTAGGGTTTCGATCTTTCACTCCAATTGTTGCACGAGGTTGAAATCAGTTGGCGCCACGCTTGAGAGCTCGGCGAGGCGCGCAAATCGATGGGTGGGGCATTCAGTTTAGTGTCGGATCCCCGGTGCGGCGGCGAGCTGAAGTCGTGAACTTTGAGGGGGTGTAACTCGACGATGGAGCGACGAGGGGTGGTGCTCCTTATATGGATTTGAAGAGAAGAGGGAGTACTTCAAAAAGTTGAACTGGGGCTGGGGCTAATTCTAATCAGATTCGCTGGGATTTTGGCCGGGAACAATGGAAACGCAACTACCGTTGATGATAAGGGTATCGAGGGTTATTTTTGTTTTTATAGAGAAATTTAATTATGAAAGGAATTATTCTATTCGCCGATATTTATATTAATTCAAAAATTAGAGTTTCTCCTTACGAACTCCATTTCAAACCCAGCGAATGTCGACCCGAGCTAAATACCCCCATTTTGAACACAATGGAATATGTTTTGTAAGCCCATTCGACTGTTACAGTTAGTTATTCTTCAAATTAAAATATAAAACCTTCAAATTTGGATTTGAACGTACATTTTAATTTGCCGGAGGCACATACTAATTTCAAAAATTCCAGAAAAATAAATTTAGCTATGTTAGGATGATACGGTCCCAACAAAATTAATTTCGTCCAATTTGGAGACCGTTTGAAATATGGACTTTTTCTGGTCAATTTAATTCAAACTGAAATTACCAAATGCGTTTTCCTTTGCTACGCTCACATATCAATTCCAAAAATTATGGAATTTGAAACCTAGCAATAATTTGACATTCCGGATCCAACCAAAGTGATTTCTTCGAAACGGAGGTCATTTGCAAAATATCTACTTTTACAGGCTATATTTATATTAAATTTCATAGCGACTACTCTGGATATTCAACTGGCCATAACTTTTGATTCCCGCTATGAAATTTAGATTTTTTGGATTCGTTAGAAAGATATTTTCAAACAGATTTAAATATTTTTGGGTTCACTAAAATCCGGTTTGTTTTGAATCCTATACATTTAGTCAAAGTTCAAAGTCAATTTTTAAACTGTCGCGCCATTTTAGGCTCGTTATATAATTAAAATAAATTTATTCATTCTAACTTCGATTTTATTAAATTCTTAGTCGTTATTATTTAAAATAAGTCATTTTAAATATTCCAAATTCATTAAAATAGCCAAACTAAAAAAATTTAAATTGGTTCTGATTTTCTGGGTAGTTACACACATTCATCTCATTGCATAGGACATGATATTATAAAGAACGATGTGAAACATATAACCACATTCATTATACAGTCAAATGAAAATACAAAGACATGTCCACATTAACGGAAATGCACACACACACATATATATATATTTAATTTTTTCAGGGGAGAAACCGACACTGCCGTAAAACTCCCTCTAGTGCACCTAACCCGATCCACGGGGTCATCAGGCTTATGCACATGGTAATCCCCCTTATTTGAACTAAAGTGCGTGAGGCGGGAATCGAACCCTCTCCCTTTTCCTGGGGAGGTAGGAACCCCCACCACCCGCACTAGAGCTGTGAACACACACACACACATACACACACATATATTGAAAATGGGTACCCAGATATTAGTTGGAAATAAAGCAGTACATAATAACGGTTATCATACCAACCGGTTTACATAAATAAAGCACAAAGATTACAGAAAATGATCCATCCAAAAATTGCTCCAACAAGCTTGAACAAAATCCTCCACTGCAAGTGCAAACACCGAAACACTTCACTTCATCCACTTCGGACCGTTCATCCTTCAACATCCCATCATCTCGACAAAACCAAACCTCTTCCAAACCAATTTAGTAAAACTCGACATTACATTCATCACAAATTTGAATACGTCAGAACAAACTAATAACTGCCTCAACACCAAACCCATAACACACATAGACCAAACCGCTTCACCCTTACCACAAATTCACTAAACCGCACAAACCAGGAACAGAGAATGAAAATTGAACCTGAGAGTAAAATGAGACCGGAACTGAAGTCCAGCTTCAGAAACGCTGGCAATGCCAGAACCCGGCTCCCAAAAGAAAGAACCCCGAATTCGATTCCTCCATCAACAATCGACATAACAGATGGTGAAAATCGTGCCAACACCGAAGCGTAGATCTCGTGCGAACGGGAAGGAGGACTGATTTTGAGACCGCACGCAGGAGTTTTGCTGTGGAAAAGTAGAGAAATTGTAACACCCCACTCCCGCTATGATCACTCACTAAGGGAATGCCATAGCATCGGTGGAGTATTTTAGTGAATATAGAACAGAAAAATTACAACAAGACAGATATAAATAGTACTTGAAATTTTAAAACATCATCTCATAACAGCGGAAGTAAAACATGTCTGGTTACATCATAAAACCACAATAAAGGTCAAGTACAATATCCATCAAAATAAAGAAGTACATAATCCCACTCTCATACAATAGCCAAACAAAAGAAAAGATAACTGGATAACTGGAGCTTTACATCTATCCAAGCTCCTAAAGACTGGAACAGCAATCCGATCAAGCTCCACTACTGCTAGGATCCACCGTAGGACCTGAGGGTTGGGAAAAAGATAAAAACAACAGGGTCAGACATAAGTCTGAGCGAGTCCTATAACTTTAACAATACAATCGTTAAAGTAACCAGAGAAGACATAAACTGATATACGGTAACATATAGGGATGAATGGCTACCCTAAGCAGTCAACTAAACGAAGATAAAGGATAAAGACGCATCTACCCTCCCTAAGGTAAATTACTAAACTGCACCACACCAGTCGTTCCTAACTTAAAGGTTGATCCCACCCAAGGACTTATAAAATTTACTAATTAGTACCTGCGTACCCCTAGGTGACCAAGTAGGCGCCACGGGGCCCTACAATCCACTAGGTGTACACACTACTTCCCATTCGATCGGCTCCCTAACGTAGATACCCGTGCTGGCCCCACCGTGGGATGTATCATTCCCCAATGTGGCAACCTGATGGAACTAAAGGTGCACGGCTTATATCTACTCGATGCAACAACGGCTTACCTACCAGCCCGGGCCCACTCACGCATATGAAGCCCGTTGGACTTGCGTTGCCACCGCTAACCCGTTTGCCTCTTACAGTCAAGCCCAGTATGCGTGTCCCGTCCTCGACATGGGTCGAGCCCACAAAGATACGTATGGGTTACTGGTTGAAATGGGCCTCCACAAGCTACCCACCTAAGCTTGTCCCTTTTTCTAGTATATCCCACTTAACCCTTTAATCATGTTTTAATTACATGTTCCATTTTGGTTAAGTATTCTAATCGTATTTTCTATTGCCACCCAAGGCAACCACTAGATTTTCTCATGCCACCCGAGGCACCCACTTAACCCCTCATGTCCCTCTACATGCTAATGTGGTTAAGTGTTTCTTAATTAATTAATTAAGAACGTAACCTTTGTAAAGACCTCTCACATTAGACTGTCTTTTATGACCGCTGGTTAAGCCGGTTGGGTCCGGGCAGCCTTATGTCATAACAGAGTCTAACCTCGTGTCTTTACATTAATTACGTATTTAGTTTGTTCCTAAGACCTCTCACATTGGGCTAACATTTGTAGCAACTGGTTAAGCCGGTTGGGTCCGGGCAGTTTTACGCTACAACTGAGTCCAACCTCGTGTCTTAGTCAATTAATTACACCTAATTAATCACCCTCATAATTTTATATTAATTATCCCTAATTAATCAAGTTTTCTTAACATGGGTAGACCTAACTTAATAGGTAAATTCCCATGGGGTAGACCTAACTCAATAGGTAAATTCCCAACACATAGTATGGGTACACCTAACCAAATAGGCAAATTCCCATACTATGTTTATTTATTTTGTGTTATGCATAATTATATTAATTTCACACAATCTTATTAACTTATGCATTTAATTACCCCATCGTTCCCACGTAATTTCGTTCATGATATAACACATATAAAAGGTGTCAACTTGCATATGAATGAACATGTTTCAAAGGTGCCATCTTGCATATTAACAAACACATAACTTGCATATGAACTTGCATAACATGTCACATAACTTGCATATAATATGTCACATAACTTACATATTCATTTTGCATAACAAACTTGCATATTAGCTTATAGACTTGCATAATGTGTCATCATGAACTTGCATATTAATAAACATGTAACTTGCATATTTACATACATGTAACTTGCATATTAACAAACATGTAACTTGCATATTTACATACATGTAACTTGCATAGCATATTACCATGAACTTGCATAACATGCATATGATTACATAGCCCACAACTTGCATATTTAGCATCATGCAAACATAACATACATCATATTAAACTTGCATAAGCTTACATACTCAACATGCATAAACATAAGATTAATGCTAACATCATATCATATGATTCAAAGCTCATTAACCCACATACAAAACCATAAATCTCATCACATCTCATCTAATTAGTTTACCAAAAGATCATCAAAGTGATAGAAACTCACAACTAGCAACTTTGAACACCAAATGAAGAAGATTAAGATGCTAAGAAGGGATTAGAAGTTGATTAGAGAGTGATTAGTATGCAACCCTCTTCATAAAATTAGTGGAGGCCATGAGAGCTAGCATTTTGCCATAGTTTAGTCACTAGGTTTAATTATGAATGAATTAGGGTAGGTTAGGGTCTTATTTATAGATTAGGCAAGTGTTTTAGGCCATAGGATTAACCCTAGATTCAATCCAAGCCATCAAAGCATGTCTTGGGGAAGAAGTCAAGTGTAGGAACCATCTAGGGCCTTTAGATTAAAGATGGACCATGAGAACCATTCAAATGCAAAATCTGCACTTGAGCGAATCGGCCCACGGGTTGACAGCCAAACACCCTGGATTAACCCCTAGTCGACCCAGCGGGCTCGGGTCGACTTCAAAAATCGGCCGGTTCGGTTATTCCCCTCTCCCAATTCGCTGTTTTGAGCATTTTTGCATATTTATTTATTAAATTTTCAATTATATATATATATATATCAATATATATATATATATATCTACACAACCCATTTCACTTAATTAAGTATACTTTAATTTGGGAATTTTCGTGAAACTTCGCGAGGCCATATCTTGGTCATACGGACTCCGATTTTCGAAAACTCGGACTCTATTTCGCGTATTTTTCCGAGACGAACGCAATGGCATAGCCCGTTTCCCTTGATTCCCATTTTAGAATTAAATTCTGCCTCGATTTATGTTATTACAGGTTATTGAAAATACGGGTTGTTACATTCTCCCCTCCTTAAAGGATTTCGTCCCCGAAATCTTCAAGTTAGGAAGAACGTATCCTACCATCCAATCATCCATCTACTCAAAGCATCATCCACGAGCAATCATTGTCCTTACAAGATTCTAAATGCTGGATGGATATATGCAAAAGTGTGTGTATATGTACTTACCTAATGCGAAAATCAGGCGGTTACTGATACAGTAAACCTCCTTAATGCAAACCATGATAGTGCCATGCATCCAATATGTATGCGAAACCCTATTGACACATACAAATTTCTACATGCGTGCACAACCATACACAAAAATGCATCATCCATATGATAACACAGCCATGATACATCCATCAATCTAACTACCACATCCATTTATGCAATATGCAACATGAAGTGACTGAGCCGATCTAGTGCCTAATGTGTGTGTATATGCATCCACGAGCAACCACTAGCAAACAATTGCATCCATATGCATCCATCAACCATAACATGTTTCAAACACATGTTTCAACCATAGGTTTTACCCTATCTAAAGGTCATAGGTATTAGCGAGAGGATATACTAAAGATAAGATAAGTACTAGACAAGCAATAAAGGAGAAGTTAAAAGACATACTCTCAAAAAGAAATGGATACAAAGAACGCATCTTTGCTTCCGTCTCCCAAGTAGCATTGCTTTCGTCATCTCCCCATTGCACTTTAACTAGCTGAACTTCTCTGTTCCTCAACTTCCTAGTTTCTGACCCAAGGATGCGAGTAGGAGCTCGTCGAATCGTCGCATCACGCTCTACCTCTACATCTCTAAGCAAGCTCGGCTCTACCACCTCCGCGGTCTCATGTAAGCACTTCCTCAAATGTGATACATGGAATACATCATGAACACCACTAAGTCTGTCGGGCAACTCCACCCTATATGCCATCCGTCCAATCCTTTCCTTAATAGGAAACGGCCCAACAAATCTCGGTGCTAACTTCCCTACGGACCCAAAGCGAACAACATTTCTCAATGGAGATACTTTGACAAAAACCATGTCCCCAACCTCAAACTCAAGATCCGTCCTTCTCCGATCCGCATAAGATTTCTGTCTATCTTGCGCTGCTTTCATCCTTTTTCGAATTAAATCAATCTTCTCTGAAGTCTCTCTAACCATATCCGGCCCAAGCAAGATCTTATCCGTAGATTCCCACCAACATGTAGGAGATCGACAAGGCCTTCCATAAAGAGCTTCGAAAGGAGCCATACCAATACTGGACTGAAAGCTGTTATTATATGCGAACTCCACCAAAGGAAGATGTTCTTCCCATGTACCTCCAAAATCCAAGATACAAAGCCTCAAAAGATCTTCTAAGATACGGTTCACCCTCTCAGTCTGACCGTCCGTCTGAGGATGATATGCGGTGCTCAAACACAACTGAGTCCCTACCGCCTCTTGCAAACTTCTCCAAAACTCACTAGTGAAAATAGGATCTCGATCACTCACAATGCTGGATGGTACGCCATGCAATCTAACAATCTCTCTAACATAGACTGAAGCAAGCCATGGAGCGGTCCTCTTACTCTTTACGGGTATAAAATGGGCACTCTTGGTAAGTCTGTCTACCACAACCCAAATTCCCGTATTGCCCTTCCTCGATCTCGGTAACCCGTCGATGAAATCCATCGAGACACTATCCCACTTCCACTGTGGAACTTCCAATGGGTGTAGCAACCCACCGGGTTTCCTTTGCTCCACTTTAACTTGTTGGCACACTAAGCATCTAGCCACATACTCGGCCACATCTTTCTTCATACCGGCCCAGAAGAAAACTCTCTTCATGTCTTGGTACATTTTGTCTCCACCGGGATGAATAGTCATTCTTGAACGATGTGCATCATCCAAAATAGCCTTCTTCAAACCCTCATCTTGCGGTACACAAAGTCTACCGTCTCTATGCAACCATCCCTTATCATCTATGGTGTATCTACCCAAATGGCTGGACGACTCCCCTCTTATAAGCTTCTCTACCAACACAACCAACTGTGGGTCGTCTCGCTGAGCCTCGCCAATCCGTCTCAAAAGAGTAGGTCTAACCTCCAAGGATGCCAACAAACCAGGTACAAAATCAACAGAAGGTCTGAAGTCAAACAAAGAAAGAAACTCCAAGCTTCGTCGTTCCACGAACAATGGACTCAAAGATAGCCTTTTTCTACTTAAGGCGTCTGCCACCACGTTACCCTTACCAGGGGTATACGCTATCTCGAAATCATAGGATGCTAAGAACTCCATCCACCTTTGCTGTCTTAGGTTTAAATCCTTCTGAGAGAATAAGTACTTCAATGATTTATGGTCGGTGAACAACTCGAATCTCTCACCAAGAAGATAATGGCGCCAAGACTTAAGTGCGAAAACAATCGCGGCCAACTCTAGATCATGGGTAGGGTAATTCTTCTCATGCACTCTCAATTGTCTCCCTCCATAGGCTATTACCCTTCCCTCCTGCATCAAGACTGCGCCTAATCCTGTTCCACAAGCATCGGTATAAACAACAAACGGCTTACTCCCATCCGGGAGCACTAAAACTGGAGCGGTGGTCAAAGCTCTCTTTAACCGTCGGAAAGCATCATCACAATCTACATCCCACGAGAAAACCAGATTCTTTTTCGTCAAGCGGGTTAATGGGGCTGATATCTTCGCGAAGTCTTTGATGAACTTCCTATAATATCCTGCCAACCCCAAGAAACTTCTTACCTCGGTAGCATTTCTAGGAACTTTCCAATCCTGGATAGATACTATCTTTGCGGGATCCACAGCTATCCCTTCCTTAGAGACCACATGCCCTAAGAATCGCACTTCTCTTCTCCAAAAATGGCATTTAGAGAATTTAGCTTTAAGACTATGCGCTCGAAGAGTCTCCAACACTTCCTTGAGATGTAAGGCATGCTCTTCTTCATTCTTGGAAAAGACCAAGATGTCATCCACAAAAACTACTACAAACTTATTCAGATACTCTCTGAACACTCTACTCATGAGATCAACAAAGTATGCGGGGGCGTTTGTCAACCCAAATGGCATCACTAGCCACTCATAAAAACCATCCGGAGTCCGGAAAGCAGTCTTCTCTATACTGTCCTCCGCCACTCTTAACTGATGAAACCCTGTAGCTAAGTCCATCTGCGAAAATACTGACGCGCCAACCAACTGATCAAAGAGATCATCTATCCTCGGTAATGGGTGTCTATTCTTCTTCGTGAGCTTATTAAGTTCTCTATAATCCACACAAAGTCTGAGGGACCCATCCGCCTTCGTGGCAAACACTACTGGAGCTCCCCACTCCGATATACTTCGCCTTATGAACCCCTTCTCAAGCAACTCCCCTACTTGCTTATGAAGTTCTCTTCTCTCACGAGGAGCCATGTGGCGTACTGGCAAAGACACTGGTTTGGCATTATCCACCAAATAAATTCGGAAATCTATCTCCCGCTTCGGAGGCAAACCCTTTACTTCTTCAAACACATCCGGATATTCCCGGACTACTCTGACAGAACACAAACTCTCGACCGAAGCATCGAGCGATTCAAGATAACTTAGCAAAACAGATTCCATGGGATTGCAAGAGATCTCGAGAGTGTTACCCAAGCGGGTCATGAGCCTGACAACTCTCCTTTCGCAATCAAGAACGGCACCATTACTGGATAACCAGTCCATGCCCAAGATCAACCCATAGCCCGTGAAGCCCAATACAAAAGCATCACATCTAAACTCAACGCTAAGTATAGAAATCTTCAAACCCAAACATATCATAGACAGATATATGGAGCCCCCAATTGGGTTTGAGACAACCAAGGGATCATCAACTAGACTGGTGTCTAAGTGCAGTGACTCAACTAACGATGATGAGATAAAAGAATGCGATGCGCCAGAGTCAAACAAAGTACGAACTGGATGATCAAACAGAAAAACCAGACTTTCAACGGAAATAGTTCTACCTCTCTGCTGAATCGGTGGAACTGAGAGAACCTGAACTTGCCCCCCTGACTGAGGTGGTGCTATAAGAGCTTGCACCTGGCCTCGTGAGGTAGACCCCGTCTTCTGCCCCTTCTTTGGGCAGTTTTTCACAAGATGCCCTGCTTCACCACAATGAAAGCAACCGGTCTTCTTCTTTTTGCGACAATCCTTACTAAGGTGTCCTGGTGTTCCACAATTGAAGCACTTCTTCTTCGTCTTCTTTTTGTCACCATTGCCTTTTCCGCCCTTGCCTTGTTGTTGCTGTTGCGGTTTCTTCTGATCCCCCTTTTTCTCTGGTGCCTTAGAATTCTTATCATCCTCATGCATAAGTGCCATGTAGACAAGCTTCTCAAAAGTGGCCCCCATAGGAATGTGAGTCATAGCTATTCCTTGCAATGGTTCGTTCAAGCCTCTAACGAACCTCAAAGCCTTCTTCTCCGGTGTATTCACCAACTCTATGCCAAACCTTGCTAATTGATTGAATTTGTTGACATATTCTTTCACCGTGAGATTCCCTTGCTTCAAATTCAAGAACTTCTCCATAAACAGATTCTCTTCCGCCCTTGAGAGAAACTTAGCCCCAAACCTTTGCTTAAAATCTGCCCAAGAGTCAACAGGGCGTTCTCCATTAGTGACCTCCCACCAGAATGAGGCCTCTCCCTTCATTAACCAAGCCGCCAACTTGACTTTCTTTCCCTCTTCCACTTCAAAGATATCTAGCAACTCTTCCACTTCCTTAAGCCAATCTCTAGCCTCTACGAAAGTCTCTGAACCAAGAAAAGGTTTTCCTCCTATAGCCTTGAACTCCTTGCAAACCTTAGCAAAATTATCCACTCTAGGCTGAGGAGGAGGAGCGGTTGTCTCTGGTGTAGTAGCATTGGCCGGACCCGCAGCCGCGGCCCTAGCCTCTTGCAACCTCCTATACCATAGTGGTATAACTAAACCCTCCGGGATGTTAAGATCTTCAGCCATGCTGAAACGAAAGAGGAAAGATTCAAAAAGGAGATTCCGAAAGATAAAGATATGGCTATTGGGGATTATGCTTTTCTTTTTCAAAAACTTTTTCTCTTAGAAGACATGCTTTTAAAAATACTTTCTTCGAAAATACTCTTAGAAAGTAGTTTTTCTCAAAAATTTTATCTGTTCTGGTAACCTTAAGCTCTGATACCACGTGTAACACCCCACTCCCGCTATGATCACTCACTAAGGGAATGCCATAGCATCGGTGGAGTATTTTAGTGAATATAGAACAGAAAAATTACAACAAGACAGATATAAATAGTACTTGAAATTTTAAAACATCATCTCATAACAGCGGAAGTAAAACATGTCTGGTTACATCATAAAACCACAATAAAGGTCAAGTACAATATCCATCAAAATAAAGAAGTACATAATCCCACTCTCATACAATAGCCAAACAAAAGAAAAGATAACTGGATAACTGGAGCTTTACATCTATCCAAGCTCCTAAAGACTGGAACAGCAATCCGATCAAGCTCCACTACTGCTAGGATCCACCGTAGGACCTGAGGGTTGGGAAAAAGATAAAAACAACAGGGTCAGACATAAGTCTGAGCGAGTCCTA
Organism: Allium sativum; assembly: GCA_030737875.1. Lineage (NCBI taxonomy): Eukaryota > Viridiplantae > Streptophyta > Magnoliopsida > Asparagales > Amaryllidaceae > Allium > Allium sativum. The sequence goes on from CM060911.1 coordinate 12,810,723, forward strand.
TAACTTTAACAATACAATCGTTAAAGTAACCAGAGAAGACATAAACTGATATACGGTAACATATAGGGATGAATGGCTACCCTAAGCAGTCAACTAAACGAAGATAAAGGATAAAGACGCATCTACCCTCCCTAAGGTAAATTACTAAACTGCACCACACCAGTCGTTCCTAACTTAAAGGTTGATCCCACCCAAGGACTTATAAAATTTACTAATTAGTACCTGCGTACCCCTAGGTGACCAAGTAGGCGCCACGGGGCCCTACAATCCACTAGGTGTACACACTACTTCCCATTCGATCGGCTCCCTAACGTAGATACCCGTGCTGGCCCCACCGTGGGATGTATCATTCCCCAATGTGGCAACCTGATGGAACTAAAGGTGCACGGCTTATATCTACTCGATGCAACAACGGCTTACCTACCAGCCCGGGCCCACTCACGCATATGAAGCCCGTTGGACTTGCGTTGCCACCGCTAACCCGTTTGCCTCTTACAGTCAAGCCCAGTATGCGTGTCCCGTCCTCGACATGGGTCGAGCCCACAAAGATACGTATGGGTTACTGGTTGAAATGGGCCTCCACAAGCTACCCACCTAAGCTTGTCCCTTTTTCTAGTATATCCCACTTAACCCTTTAATCATGTTTTAATTACATGTTCCATTTTGGTTAAGTATTCTAATCGTATTTTCTATTGCCACCCAAGGCAACCACTAGATTTTCTCATGCCACCCGAGGCACCCACTTAACCCCTCATGTCCCTCTACATGCTAATGTGGTTAAGTGTTTCTTAATTAATTAATTAAGAACGTAACCTTTGTAAAGACCTCTCACATTAGACTGTCTTTTATGACCGCTGGTTAAGCCGGTTGGGTCCGGGCAGCCTTATGTCATAACAGAGTCTAACCTCGTGTCTTTACATTAATTACGTATTTAGTTTGTGCCTAAGACCTCTCACATTGGGCTAACATTTGTAGCAACTGGTTAAGCCGGTTGGGTCCGGGCAGTTTTACGCTACAACTGAGTCCAACCTCGTGTCTTAGTCAATTAATTACACCTAATTAATCACCCTCATAATTTTATATTAATTATCCCTAATTAATCAAGTTTTCTTAACATGGGTAGACCTAACTTAATAGGTAAATTCCCATGGGGTAGACCTAACTCAATAGGTAAATTCCCAACACATAGTATGGGTACACCTAACCAAATAGGCAAATTCCCATACTATGTTTATTTATTTTGTGTTATGCATAATTATATTAATTTCACACAATCTTATTAACTTATGCATTTAATTACCCCATCGTTCCCACGTAATTTCGTTCATGATATAACACATATAAAAGGTGTCAACTTGCATATGAATGAACATGTTTCAAAGGTGCCATCTTGCATATTAACAAACACATAACTTGCATATGAACTTGCATAACATGTCACATAACTTGCATATAATATGTCACATAACTTACATATTCATTTTGCATAACAAACTTGCATATTAGCTTATAGACTTGCATAATGTGTCATCATGAACTTGCATATTAATAAACATGTAACTTGCATATTTACATACATGTAACTTGCATATTAACAAACATGTAACTTGCATATTTACATACATGTAACTTGCATAGCATATTACCATGAACTTGCATAACATGCATATGATTACATAGCCCACAACTTGCATATTTAGCATCATGCAAACATAACATACATCATATTAAACTTGCATAAGCTTACATACTCAACATGCATAAACATAAGATTAATGCTAACATCATATCATATGATTCAAAGCTCATTAACCCACATACAAAACCATAAATCTCATCACATCTCATCTAATTAGTTTACCAAAAGATCATCAAAGTGATAGAAACTCACAACTAGCAACTTTGAACACCAAATGAAGAAGATTAAGATGCTAAGAAGGGATTAGAAGTTGATTAGAGAGTGATTAGTATGCAACCCTCTTCATAAAATTAGTGGAGGCCATGAGAGCTAGCATTTTGCCATAGTTTAGTCACTAGGTTTAATTATGAATGAATTAGGGTAGGTTAGGGTCTTATTTATAGATTAGGCAAGTGTTTTAGGCCATAGGATTAACCCTAGATTCAATCCAAGCCATCAAAGCATGTCTTGGGGAAGAAGTCAAGTGTAGGAACCATCTAGGGCCTTTAGATTAAAGATGGACCATGAGAACCATTCAAATGCAAAATCTGCACTTGAGCGAATCGGCCCACGGGTTGACAGCCAAACACCCTGGATTAACCCCTAGTCGACCCAGCGGGCTCGGGTCGACTTCAAAAATCGGCCGGTTCGGTTATTCCCCTCTCCCAATTCGCTGTTTTGAGCATTTTTGCATATTTATTTATTAAATTTTCAATTATATATATATATATATATCAATATATATATATATATATATATATATCTACACAACCCATTTCACTTAATTAAGTATACTTTAATTTGGGAATTTTCGTGAAACTTCGCGAGGCCATATCTTGGTCATACGGACTCCGATTTTCGAAAACTCGGACTCTATTTCGCGTATTTTTCCGAGACGAACGCAATGGCATAGCCCGTTTCCCTTGATTCCCATTTTAGAATTAAATTCTGCCTCGATTTATGTTATTACAGGTTATTGAAAATACGGGTTGTTACAGAAATCGTGAGATAAAAGAACGGTTCTAGCCAAAAATACAAGCATGAAAACGTAAAACAGCAGTACAGTGCAAAAAAAGAAAAAAATATGATTCAAACACAATTCATAAACTAAATTAAAAACACAAATGTAATATTATCCAAAATAAAAGCTAAAGCAAATACGGAAACACTAAATATGCACAGGGATGAAAAGAAGCTATCATCATATGTTGTCACCATCAAACGACTAATGATATATACCATGATTTTGTGCAGCCTGATATTGTCTAGGTTGTTGGTTGTACTCATGCATGATCGACCCAAGTAGTTGTGTAAAAGATCCAAGTTGCTGTGAAAAGTCTCCAAGATTTTGCTGATATGGCATAGGAATAGATTGGAAGCTCTCTAGTGTTTGTTGATATGGAATAGATTACTATTTGACAGACTACTTGTATCCATGTACGGTGCTTCATATACTCGACCTCTTGTTAGTCCCCCACAAGCCTCCACCCAAAGTGGATTCCATTCCGTTACATCCTCATCAAACTCAACTTTCTACGGTGAAATTTTCAAAACTAATTTGGATTTAGGAGCTCAAATTAGTTTTGAAAATTTCACAATAATATCCTGCAACTTTCAAAATAAATCAAATAAAGTGGACGGCTGAATCATAAGTGTGGTTTCCTACATACCCAAGTGGGATCAAGTCTATGTAGTTCTAAGATCAAATTTTGCATCATCATGGAAACAACACATAAATAAAAGGTATCTTTTGGATTTGAACCTTAATTAGTGTAATCCATTCAAGGTTTTATCGAGATTCTATGGTGAATGAATCTTTAACCAAATATACCTTAACGATAAAACCGGAAAAATCATACATGTTGATTTCCTTAGTTAGAGTGTTATGTATTGCTCAGCACGTTAATGGCCATGTGCTTTTAATCTTGGTTCATTAGTCTAATTTAGAAAGAGGTCTTACTTTCCTAAGAAACGACATCATTTCCACTTATATAGGTAAGTCTCTTAAGGTGTTTATGCGACACCTTTTAAGGTTTCTAGACTTATTAAGGATATTTATTCATCCTTTGTTCTTGCATAATCCAACACTAAATGTTATGGGATTATTAATTTAGTGTTCCATAGTCATTCTCTTAACTTGTTGGTACCCACTGAACTTTGTTTATCCTTTTCAAGACATAAGTTTGGTTTCTGTTAAGGATGATCAATCTTCATTCATAGACCTTAGTCCCGTTTCTTTTGACTTTATAGAAACCATTGCCTATGGAAAACCTTTTATAAGAGGGCTAACCAAGTTTTTCTTTTTTTCTATGTAGTCAACAGTTATAGCTTCACTTTTGAGTAACTATCTTACCATTTGATGTCTTAGACTCACATGTCTAAACTTTCCATTATATGTCATGTTAGAGACATTATATAATGTTGCTTGATTATCACAGTTAATCAAGACTACTAGAGATGGCTTCTTCCACAATGGAATTTCAATTAATAATTTCCTAAGTAATCCCGCTTCCATATATGTATCTACTAATGCAATCAATTCTGATAACATTGTTGAGTCATATATACATGTCTGCTTCTTGAAAGCCCAAGGAACAATAGCGCCTCATAATGTAAAAATCCATGCACTCGTAGATTTAGATTTGGATTCTACATTATTCTAGGTTGCATCACTATATCCTTCTATTACAGTAGGATATCCTTTATAAGATAAGCCATAGTTGATGGTTCCTTTCAAATAATCTAAAACATTGGAAATAGCTTCCTAGTGTTCGAAACCTGGATTACTCGTAAATCGACACAATACACTTATAGCATGTGTGATGTCTGGTCTAGTGCAATGCATAACATATATAAGACTCCCAATAACACTGGAATACTCCAGTTTAGAAATGGTATGTCCAGTGCTCTTTTCTAATTTGATACTTGGATCTAAAGGAGTTGGTGCTGGTTTGTCATTATAATGACCATACTTCTTTAGGAACTTCTTAATGTAATGAGATTGAGTTAGTAATAAATCCCCCAATCTTTCATATTAAATTTAGAAGGTAGCCTAGTTTCATTCACACAAGATATATTGGAACCAAATATTAGCATGTTAAATATATTGTTACATAACCGTTGTTATCCGATTTGCTATAAATACACTTATCAACATCATTAACAATGAATCCTTGTAACAGTGCAACTTTATCAAACTTCTCATGCCATTGTATGGGAGCTTGCTTCAGGCCATAAAGAGATATTATTAATTTAAAAACTTTCTTTTCTTGGCCTGGGGTTATGAAACCTCCAGGTTGTCCCATATATATCTCTTTTTTCTAAATCTCCATTTCGAAAAGCCGTCTTTACATCCATTTGATGTATGACTAAATTATGACTTGATGCAAGTGCTATTAAATAACGTATAGAAGATATGCGAGCAACCAGAGCATATGTATCAAAATAATCTCCTCCTTGTCTTTGCTTATATCCCTTAGCAACTAATCTGGCTTTAAACTTATCAATGGATCCATTTGTATTCAACTTTTTCTTGAATATCCATTTACATCTTATAGGTTTAGCACATGAGGTAAATCAGTTAAAACCCAAGTTTGGTTTAACATTATGGAGTTCATTTCATCATTGATGGCTTCTTTCTAGAAATTAGAATCCCTGGAACTCATAGCTTCAAAATAAGTTTTGGGATCATCATCGATGTTCATTTCATATCTTGTCACATAAAGGACTTCGTCCTTATTGCCTTCTACAGGATATGTTATGAAGTCAGGACCATAATTCTTCTCTGTTCTTACTCTTTTACTTCTCCAGTGTTTTGTACTATTATTTGATATTGGCACTTCCTTGTTGTTTTGAGCAGGATCATACTCATCGTCTTTGATATCATTAGTCGTAGTTGGTTCTGGACTAGATGATCCCAATGGATTTTCAATAGTTTGGTTTTCAAAGAATCCTACATCTACAGATTCTATAACTTCTTAGGTGTCAAAAAAAAGGAACATATAAGTTATACTATTAAGAGAATATCCTATGCCCTATTACCTAATTTTGGTTGTTTAGGGTCTGTCTTTCTATCATATGCTAAGCAATCCTGTAACAATCGTATTTTAATAACATGTTAAAACCATAAATCAAGGCAGAATTAAATTTTCAAATAAGAATCAAGGGAAAAGGGTTGCGCCATTACGTTTGTCTTGAAATTCTGCTTGGAAACGAGTCCGAGTTTTTGAAAAACGGAGTCCGTATGACCAAGTTATGGCCCTCTGAAGTTTCAGGAATTTTCAGAATAAAAAACAGCTCGAAATTTGAATTCGAAATTCAAATTCAAATCCCAGGGCAGACTGGGTGGGAAATTTCCCGCCCAGGACCAGGTCGACCTGGGGGTCGACACTATGGTCGACCTCCCAGGGACCAGGTCGACCCTATGGTCGACCTGGTGCCAAAACCTGGTTTTCAGCCTGGGTTCATTCTGATGTATTTGGACCAATTATCTGACTAGATTCGTGACTCTAAACCTGTATAAACAACCTCATTCTCTCTACACCATTTCATTCTGTCCTTATGCTACCTCTATGAAAATCAAAATGATAATATTTAAATTAAAAGAGACTACTTTTTCTTCGTCAAGACAACATATAGGAATTGCAAAATGGGGGTTTTCAACTAGAACAAGACTAAACAAATAGAGATTCAACAACTGCAATAACAGTTCCCAGAATCAAATCTCTGCACTCTAATTCTCGATCCACGCTCTGTAAGTTCTAGTTACTTTGAGATTGAAACTTGTTAAATTTAATATGGACATGGAATAAAATGAAATTGGACCTAAGCTTGATTATCTATTTGGATCTGTTCTTGTCTCTTCTTGAATCTATGATTTTGGGTTATTTCTTATCGACTGAATCATGCCCATTCACGTTGTTGGACCTAGTTTATTATTCAAACGCTAGATTGTAATATGAATTCTTGGATCTTGACTTGATGATAAGACTTTTTAATTCAGTTTTCACCCTATTCTCTCTTGAATCTTGAATTTGGATTACTGCAAGTCTATCTATGTTCTTAAACCTTGATTTACATATTGTTCTAGATCTTATTCACATGCCCATGATGTGTTAAACTATTATACACCAATTATGTTGAACATATGTTTTGGATTATAATCTCATGCCTGTTCACATGCCCATTTTTGTCATGATTTCCTTGTTTATCCTTTTTTTAATCTCGATACGTGTTAGACCAAAAAATGGTCCTAACACCCAAATCGTCGTATTTTGAGCATAGGATATGAAGAAATAACTGAAAAATAGAGAAAAAAGCAAGACAACGAGATTTTTATACTGGTTCGGCGTTAACGAGCCTACGTCCACTTCATATTTTCTCATTTCACTCATAGATTACAATTATAATGAATATTGTCTTTCAATCACTTGAATTCAATGAATAATTCTCTCCGAATCCATTGAATTTATTGAGGAAGATAGTGGTTATTCATGGAGAAGTGTTGGCCATGGCAGCCATGGATGAGGAGATGCCAAAAGTCCTCTGAAAATGCCATCTGAAGGTGTATTTATAGCTGTAGGAAAGCTCCTGGGAGGACTGGGTCGTAGTAGGACATGTGGCAGGCGATCCATGAAAGTAGGAGCAGGAATAGCCTTAAGAATAGGTCAAAACAGTGCGCTTATCTGCAGGTTCGGTGGTCGGATCGTGGTAATGGGATTGGATCGTGGTCACGGTACGCACCACGAATGGGTCGTGGTCGGAGGGAGCGAGCAGGGTGGTGACGAGTCGGATCGTGACGCGTGAGGGGCGATCCGAGGGGGGCGATCCGATCGAGGGCGAGCTGATGGGAGCGATCCGATGCGATGGCCTGAGTCTTCGATGCTAGATTACACCCATTCACGGAAACGAGCATAACTTTCAAATCGTAAGGCCGATTGAGCCAAACCAAAGCTCAAACTGAAGCTAATTCAAAGGGCTACAAGTGTATGAGGTAAGTAGATCCAAATGAGGTCATTAAATAGAGGTTTCGGTCCAGTTTATACTGATGCTGTGATTTTGACCAAACTGCCTTGTGTCTTCTGACGATGCTTCCAATGCCAGAGAGCGATGTTATCCAGAGATTCCATATGAGACAACATTTACCCAGAGGTGTGTCAACATGATCTTTGCTTTGGGTAGCCTGGTCACAAAGCAGGCTAACAATACGCGTACGGTGGGAATACGATTTGGGGATATCGGACAGAACATGAAGATTCACTTGGACATGAATTGGTAATTGACATGAATTAGCTTGGACATGAATTGGCATAACTTGAACACGAAAGTGATTGTAAACTTGATAATTGACATGAACATGAATTGTGAACTTGGAAATCGGAGATGCTGTTAAGATCCTAGGAACATAATTAGAGAAAATAGAATCTATTGGTCAAAACACATTCTTAGGTAATTATGGAACTCGATAAATAGCACGAAATTGATACGATGGGAATAACTTGAACACAAAATTGACTGTCACTTGATAGTTGATATTTGACATCTAGAAGGCGCGTAAACATGCTTACGAACTTGAAACATGAATTGGTTATGAACTTGAAACATGAACGTTGTTATAACTTGAACCTGGATATGGACACGAACTTGACATGAATTTGACATGAAACCTGACATGAAATTTGACATGAAATTTGACACGAAATTTGAACATGGACATGATACTTAGAATGAACATGAAAATGGCCAACTCGAGGTTGGGTTGAGTTTGCAGTGTAATTCTGCCCGTAACCGCCCGACAAATCCAGTTACTGCAAACAATAGGATCCAATGTGGGTAGTTGGTCATATCACACTTGAAAACCCGAGGTCAGACTGATTTGTGGTGCCCGGAACAGCCCGACATATCCAGTAACCACAACAACAGGTCTGATGTGAGAGGTTGGGGTGCATTAATGAATTAATGCCACATGATAGGGTTAAGTCATGAACCGCTTGAATATACTTAACCAATTTGACACGATGATTTGATAGGGTTAAGTCATGAACCGCTTGAATATACTTAACCAATTTGACACGATGATTTGATAGGGTTAAGTCATGAACCGCTTGAATATACTTAACCAATTTGGCACGATGATTTGATAGGGTTAAGTCATGAACCGCTTGAATATACTTAACCAATTTGACACGATGATTTGATAGGGTTAAGTCATGAACCGCTTGAATATACTTAACCAATTTGACACGATGATTTGATAGGGTTAAGTCATGAACCGCTTGAATATACTTAACCAATTTGACACGATGATTTGATAGGGTTAAATCATGAACCACTTGAATATACTTAACCAAATTGACACGATGATTTGATAGGGTTAAGTCATGAACTGCTTGAATATACTTAACCAATTTGACACGATGATTTGATAGGGTTAAGTAATGAACCGCTTGAACATACATAACCAACTTGACACATGATTCGTAGGGCTAAGTCATGAATTTGAACGACAACACTTAGCCAATTTGACATGACACGTAGACGGGTTAAGTCACGAACTTGAATGACCACACTTAACCAACTTGACATGGTAGACTGATGGGTTAAGTCTCGAATTTAAATGACAACACTTAACCTGCTGGATGGAAACCCTAGTTACGCGGTCTTTTTCAGCAGTAACCCACTAGATGTATCATGGTACCGGGGCACGATTACTGGGCTGATTGTAAGCGACCAGAACGACGGCTGAGTTGGTGCGCCATTGTAGGATCAGGCGGACTATGGTCGTGCGCGTAGTCCGGAGTTGAAAAAGCAGGAATTGGACACCGGTAGGTTTACACTGTGCGTGCTTGATTCGTGTCGGTGGTTGACATCCTAGGGCTTGATACACCCTATGGTGGACCTAGCACAGGTGACTACATTTCGTGATTGGGCCGTATGACATAGACACATGAACGAGCTAGGACTTGTAGGGAGCCGATCGATTAATAGATCGTTACGTGGAGAAATGGTGTTGTTCGTTAGGTAGCATAATCCCTAGTGGTCCTAGGTGGCATAAACCCTAATCGAATCTAGAAAACGTTCAATAGGTAGCATAATCCCTAGTGGTCCTAGGTGGCATAAATCCTAGTTGAACATGCGATAGTTCATGATAAGGAAACCTAGCCAGAACAAGGGTGGCAGTCCAAACGATTTCAAGAATGGTGGCACTACATTGAAGTAGTATAGAAATACGTGATGAAACCCGTATGATATATGTCAAGGGACTGTACATATGCAGGGAAAGGATGATACGGGTTGGGGTACTAGTACAATTGGCGTAGAGAATGTTAAGCATGCGATGCTATGCGTAGTTTATCTGGTTAGCCTAGTTTATCTTGTTACCATAGTTTATCTGGTTAGCATAGTTTATCTTGTTACCATAGTTTATCTGGTTAGCATAGTTTATCTTGTTATCTTAGTTTAACTTGCCTATCTTGTCATCATCCTTATGTTTACTTTCAGTTTATACATGTCATGTTATCTTTACTTGTTTCTATGCTGAAAGTCCATAGGACTTACCAGTCTTTATGACTGACCCGTTTTCTTTCGCCTCTTTTTCTTTCGTTTCCCCCCCAGGTTCTCAGGAAGGAAACACTACTAATTAGTTTGGACTTCTTTCTACTTCAAGATCATCATATATGGCTTGGACCTTTCTTGGCTATGGCTGCTTTACTGTTTTACTTAGGGAATGATTTATGACTATGGTTTTATGCTTCTTTACTATTGCAAGACATATTTCGATGTAATGGATTTAATGGCATTTTGATGTAAAAGGCTTTACACCTTTCTAGATTTTAAAGCAATGAAATTTGGTTCTTCTTCCGCTGTTTTATATGTTCTGTCTTGTAATATTTCCGTGTATGTTTACCTAAATAATGCTCCACAAAAGCTAGTGCATTCCCTTTGTGAGTGACCCTGGCGGAGGTGGGGTGTTACATTTGGTATCAGAGCAGAAGGTTACCAGACTGGGCAAAATCTTTTAGAAAACCTTCTGAAATTATTTCCAAAACGTTTACAAAGAAGCATTTTTCTAAGAAAAGTTTTGTTTTACGAAAGGCATATTCCCCAAAGCCATAAGCACTATCTTTTGATTCTCTCCTTGAGTCTCTTGTCTCTTTCTTTCTCACCATAGTTTGTAGGCATACAACGCATATAGGAGGGCAAAGAAGTGCCCAACCTCCATCAAGAGCCGCAGTAGCTCCATTTGCGACTAATCTTATTTCAAGCTTTGTAGGGTTTTCGTGCGATGGAGGTAACTTTCGAGAAACTGGTCAACAAGTTACACAAGGATAGTAAGAACGAGGATAAAAGAACACAAGCCTAAGGATAAGAAACTTGTTAATGTGGCTTAATCCACGAAAGAGGAAAAGGTGAAAAGGAAGAGGCCAATGTGAAAGAATAATAAAACCCATGACAAGAAAGAATATCGTTAGTATGGTAAAAAGGGACATGTAGTTAAGTGTTATAGGACAAGGACAAAGGCAAAGGACAAGATCGACGAGAGGACAATTATATGCTCTCATGACTAGCATACCTAAGAGAGGTGGTAACATTTCTGTTAAAGGTTTAGTTTTTCTTTTCTATCATCCCATTTGAACTTTGTTTTTGTTCATCGCATTTTTTTAATTTTGCTTCGATAGTTGAGTCTCTGCATCTTAGTACTAGCGTAGTAGAGGATCCCATTTTTTGTCTCAAATCCTGTTGGGGAATCGGCTCATTTATTTATGACTTGTTTGGATTTGAGAATGTCTATGCTAAGTGTTAGTAATTCTTGTGTTTTTGGGCTATGGGTTGTTTCTAGGGATGGAGTGGTTATCTAGAAATGGTGCCATTCTCGAGTATAAAAAGAGGGTAGTTAGACTCTTGACTTGCCTCGGTAATGCCCTCGAAGTCTAGTGTAACCCTTAGGATTCTGTCGTGCTTAGTTAACTAGAATCTCTTGATAAATTTATCAATCCGCTCAAGTGGTGTTCGCCACTAAGGCGGAAGGTTCATTTCGCTTATGCATGAGTTATAGAAAATCACCTTAGTAGGTACACTTGGCAACATGGTTGGCATTTGTTTATTTTCAAGAGATAATTCATTTATGTGGAATACCTTCTAGTAAGTGAATGAGATTCAAGATTCACTAGTGAATTTTGGAGAGCTTGCACGAAACCATGAGTACGCAGTTATGTTTAAGCTGAGTATACTAGAAAAAGAATAAGTGAAAGTGGAATGAGAAACGACAGTGGAATGAGTTCCAACTCATATTTTGGAAATAGGAATTAAGAAGCTACGAAATTGTGAAGCTAAAGACGGTCAAAGCACAATGGAGTTAAGCTCAAGGAAATGCGACTTAGAAGATTGAAGACTAGACACGCGCATCATATCTCTTTTTAAGAGTATCTCCTTAATCCCCCTTTTTCCTGTAGATCTTACTTGTATGTTATCTTTTAAGTATAACCTCTCGGTCTTATTCTCAATCCTATTTCGGTTGCAAAACCCCATAGGGATCATCTGTTATTAATACATGTTGGGGCTTGAGGGTGTCCGTTGGGTTGAGTAATTCTTTGGGTGTCAGCCTGATGTTGATTTCGGTCTTCGGGCTGGTGCTTAGAGAGTTCTTCTCCTAATCAGTATATATTGGCATAGATTTCCAGTTTTGACATTGCCTAATGGGCACAAAGTTTTTCTTTACTTGCTTCTATCATTCGGCTATACCTTTAGGTAGGAACTAATGGGTGTAAACATGTGTTTGAGACATGTTATGGTTGATTGTTGCAAGTGGTTGCTACTTGTTGCTCGTGGATGCATGAACACACATTAGGCACTAGATCGGCTCAGACACATCTCATATTGCATATGCATGAATGTTTATACTTGTACATGGATGGAAGCTTGATATGCTATCATTTGGATGTTGCATATGAATGAATGTTTGTGCAGTCATGTATAGATTATAAAGTATGTTAGGAATTTGCGTACATGTTGGACTCATTACACTAACATATTTTGCATTAAGGAGGTCTACTGAACAGTAACCACCTAATCTTTTGCATTAGATAAGTACATATACACACGCTTTCTGCATATATTCATACAGCATTAGAAATCTTTTAAGGACAATGGTTGCTTGTGAATGATGGTTGAGTAGATGAATGATTGGATGGTAGGATACATTCTTCCTAACTTAGAGATTTCGGGGACGAAATCCTTTAAGGAGGGGAGAATGTAACAACCCGTATTTTAATAACATGTTAAAACCATAAATCAAGGCAGAATTAAATTGTAAAATAAGAATCAAGGGAAACGGGTTGCGCCATTGCATTCGTCTCGAAATTCTTCTTGGAAACGAGTCCGAGTTTTCAAAAAACGGAGTCCGTATGACCAAGGTATGGCCCTCCGAAGTTTCAGAAATTTTCAGAATAAAAAACAGCTCGAAATTTAAATTCGAAATTCAAATTCAAACCCCAGGGCAGACTGGGCGGGAAATTTCCCGCCCAGGACCAGGTCGACCTGGGGTCGACACTATGGTCGACCTCCTAGGGACCAGGTCGACCCTATGGTCGACCTGGTGCCAAAACCTGGTTTTCAGCCTGGGTTCATTCTGATGTATTTGGACGAATTTTCTGACTAGATTCGTGACTCTAAACCTATATAAACAGCCTCCTAGCCTCATTCTCTCTACACCATTTCATTCTGTCCTTATGCTACCTCTATGAAAATCAAAATGATAATATTTAAATTAAAAGAGACTACTTCTTCTTCGTCAAGACAACATCTAGGAATTGCAAATTGGGGGTTTTCAACTAGAACAAGACTAAACAAATAGAGATTCAACAACTGCAATAACCGTTTCCAGAATCAAATCTCTGCACTCTAATTCTCGATCCACGCTCTGTAAGTTCTAGTTACTTTGAGATTGAAACTTGTTAAATTTAATATGGACATGGAATAAAATGAAATTGGACCTAAGCTTGATTATCTATTTGGATCTGTTCTTGTCTCTTCTTGAATCTATGATTTTGGGTTATTTCTTATCGACTAAATCATGCCCATTCACGTTGTTGGACCTAGTTTATTATTCAAACGCTAGATTGTAATATGAATTCTTGGACCTTGACTTGATGATAAGACTTTTTAATTCAGTTTTCACCCTATTCTCTCTTGAATCTTGAATTTGGATTAATGCAAGTCTATCTATGTTCTTAAACCTTGATTTACATATTGTTCTAGATCCTATTCACATGCCCATGATGTGTTAAACTATTATACACCAATTATGTTGAACATATGTTTTGGATTATAATCTCATGCCTATTCACATGCCCATTTTTGTCATGATTTCCTTGTTTATCTTTTTTTTAATCTCGATACGCGTACGGTGGGAATACGATTTGGGGATATCTGACAGAACAGGAAGATTCACTTAGACATGAATTGGTAATTGATATGAATTAGCTTGGACATGAATTTGCATAACTAGAACACGATAGTGATTGTAAACTTGATAATTGACATGAACGTGAATTGTGAACTTGGAAATCGGAGATGCTATTAAGATCCTAGGAACATAATTAGAGAAAATAGAATTTGTTGGTCAAACTACGTTCTTAGGTAATTATGGAACTCGACAAATAGCACGAAATTGATACGATGGAATAACTTGAACACAAAATTGACTGTGACTTGATAGTTGATATTTGACATCTAGAAGGCGCGTAAACATGCTTACGAACTTGAAACATGAATTAGTTATGAATTTGAAACATGAACGTTGTTATAACTTGAACCTGGATATGGACACGAACTTGACATGAATTTGACATGAAACCTGACATGAAATTTGACACGAAATTTGAACATGGACATGACACTTAGAATGAACACGAAAATGGCCAACTCAAGGTTGGGTTGAGTTTGCAGTGTAATTCTGCCCGGAACCACCCGACAAATCCAGTTACCGCAAACAATAGGACCCAATGTGGATAGTTGGTCATATCACACTTGAAAACCCAAGGTCAGACTGAGTTGTGGTATAATTCTGCCCGAAACCGCCCGACATATCCAGTGACCACAACAACAGGTCTGATTTGAGAGGTTGGGGTGCATTAATGAATTAATGCCACATGATAGGGTTAAGTCATGAACCGCTTGAATATACTTAACCAATTTGACACGATGATTTGATAAGGTTAAGTCATGAACCGCTTGAATATACTTAACCAATTTGACACGATGATTTGATAGGGTTAAGTCATGAACCGCTTGAATATACTTAACCAATTTGACATGATGATTTGATAGGGTTAAGTCATGAACCACTTGAATATACTTAACCAATTTGACACGATGATTTGATAGGGTTAAGTCATGAACCGCTTGAATATACTTAACCAATTTGACACGATGATTTGATAGGGTTAAGTCATGAATTGCTTGAATATACTTAACCAATTTGACATGATGATTTGATAGGGTTAAGTAATGAACCGCTTGAACATACTTAACCAACTTGACACATGGTTCGTTGGGCTAAGTCATGAACTTGAACGACAACACTTAGCCAACTTGACATGACACATAGACGGGTTAAGTCACGAACTTGAATGACCACACTTAACCAATTTGACATGCTAGACTAATGGGGTTAAGTCTCGAATTTAAATGACAACACTTAATCTGCTAGACGGAAACCCTAGTTACGCGTTCCTTTTCAGCAGTAACCCACTAGATGTATCATGGTACCCTGGAATTAGGCAGGGTGGGGCACGATTACTGGGCTGATTGTAAGCGACCAGAACGACGGCTGAGTTGGTGCGCCATTGTAGGTTCAGGCGGACTATGGTCGTGCACGTAGTCCGGAGTTGAAAAAGCAGGCATTGGGCACCGGTAGGTTTACACAGTGCGTGCTTGATTCGTGTCGGTGGTTGGCACCCTAGGGCATGATACACCCTATGGTGGACCTAGCACAGGTGACTACATTTCGTGATTGGGCCGTATGACACAGACACATGAACGAGCTAGGACTTGTAGGGAGCCGATCGATTAATAGATCGTTACGTGGAAAAAGGGTGTTGTTCGTTAGGTAGCATAATCCCTAGTGGTCCTAGGTGGAATAAACCCTAATCGAATCTAGAAAATGTTCAATAGGTAGCATAATCCCTAGTGGTCCTAGGTGGCATAAATCCTACTTGAACACGCGATAGTTCATGATAAGGAAACCTAGCCAGAACAAGGGTGGCAGTCCAAACGATTTCAAGAATGGTGGCACTACGTTGAAGTAGTATAGAAATACGTGATGAAACCCGTACGATATACGATAAGGGACTGTACATATACAGGGAAAGGATGATACGAGTTGGGGTACTAGTACAGTTGGCGCAGAGAATGTTAAACATGCAATGCTATGCGTAGTTTATCTGGTTAGCCTAGTTTATCTTGTTACCATAGTTTATCTGGTTAGCATAGTTTATCTTGTTACCATAGTTTATCTGGTTAGCATAGTTTATCTTGTTATCTTAGTTTAACTTGCCTATCTTGTCATCATCCTTATGTTTACTTTCAGTTTATACATGTCATGTTATCTTTACTTGTTTCTATGCTGAAAGTCCCTAGGACTTACCAGTCTTTTTGACTGACCCGTTTTCTTTCGCCTTTTTTTCTTCCGTTCCCTCCCCCCCGGCTCTCAGGGAGGAAACACTACTACTTAGTTTGGACTTCTTTCTGCTTCAAGATCATCATATATGGCTTGGACCTTTCTTGGCTATGGCTGCTTTACTGTTTTACTTGGGGAATGATTTATGACTACGGTTTTATGCTTCTTTACTATTGCAAGACAGATTTCGATGTAATGGATTTAATGGCATTTTGATGTAAAAGGCTTTAGACCTTTCTAGATTTTAAAGCAATGAAATTTGGTTCTTCTTCCGCTGTTTTATATGTTCTGTCTTGTAATATTTCCATGTATGTTTACCTAAATAATGCTCCACCAAAGCTAGTGCATTCCCTTTGTGAGTGACCCTAGCGGAGGTGGGGTGTTACAAACCCTAAACTTTAAGTCTAATAAGGTTATGTTTTCTATTAAACCATAATTCATAAGAGGAAATATTATTCTTTTAAGTGGTACTCTATTTAAAATGTCACATGCAGATAGCTTAGCGTCACCCCATAGGTTATAAGGTAAATTTTAAACTTATGAGCATGACATTAACCATTTCTACTAAAGTTCAATTTTTCCTTTCAGTAACACCGTTTTGTTGTGGTGTATATGGGGCGGTACATTGGTCAACTATACCATGTTGTTTACAAAACATAAGCATATCTAGTATAATCATCAAAA
The DNA here is from genome assembly GCA_030737875.1 of Allium sativum. NCBI lineage: Eukaryota > Viridiplantae > Streptophyta > Magnoliopsida > Asparagales > Amaryllidaceae > Allium > Allium sativum. The sequence goes on from CM060911.1 coordinate 12,827,762, forward strand.
AATGTTATATAGTTTTGGTTACCACCATATGTGATATGACTTTTTAAGTCACCCACATCACTATATACTAAATCAAACAAACTCATTTTCCTTTCTACATATTTAATGGATTTTATAGTCTATTTTTTCTTGAGCACATATTTCACATTTAGATATTAGAATCGAAATCATAATCAGAAATTAATATTAATTTATGAATATTTTTAAGAGATTCATAATTAAAACAAACCTAAGCCCAAATTAGTTTTGAAATTTTCGCAACACTTTCTTCTTCATATATGTTTCCTACAAAAGATGATATTAATAATATCAGACACACAGGTCTTTGCATGTATGTAATTAATGAAGTATATAACCCGTATTCTATAGGACAAACATATAAGCAGCAAACTGCTCTAATGAAGACTGTGAATTCATTCAGTATAATGAACAATAATGTGAAGGAAGAACCTTGACTTTCTGGAACAAAATAGTATGTGATGTGCTAATTAGTCAAAAAAGTTAACTGTACATCACTTGTTGCATATAGAATAGACTGGGTTTGTTATTCTTACATACATTCATGCATTCTCATAGCCAATCAAATAGGACAAAGGTTATAAACATATATAAAAGGACAAGCCAGGTTATAAAAATATATAAAAGAACAAACCACCACTACGGTTTGCATTTCAAAAAAATTCCATCCTTACATTGATTATTTTCAGTGTGTGCATTTTATTTTCTGTTTTACAAACTAATCACTTCATTTTTCCTTCACTCAAAATCACCAAATTTTACTCGGAAAAAGTTAGAGAAAACTAACACAACATTCTATGTTTTGATTTTTGTGTTTTAGAACTTTGCATTTTTTACATTTTTTTTTCATTTGCAAAACTCAGAGAATGTATGTTCCTGTATTTCCGATCCAACTAGCATTAGCAAACATATTTGCATTATGTGTTTCTGCATACATAGCCAGATCCAACTAGAATTAGAAAATGTTATGTGGAAGTCAAAAGTAAACATATTAGTTAATGCTAGTTAATTGGACAGGAACCCAGTATAAACTTACTTTTTTCAATACAATCAACATCCAAAATATCATCATGTTTACAAAAGATAAAAGGTAAACATATGTCATGCAAAAATCATAGTTCAACTGGTTTGATTAAATAGTTCAAATTCTATCATAGCATATTTAAACTCAAACCATTTGCATAGAAATGTGAGTTACTACATTTAAATATGCAGTTCAACACTGCTCTAAAAGCATGTATCAGTTTATAAGATTTGAAGCAAGAATGATGTAAAAATGAAGAACTGGATTTTATTACTGTTATTGTAATGACATAATAATAATAAGTGGGGTGATACCGTGTATTTATACACACGGTATAATAGTTTGCAACACAACATAATATTTGGGCTTTAGCCCAGGCCCATGAAAAGTTACACATAACGATATACACGGATGAGCCTGAAGCCTATCTTTCATTTGTATACTTTATATCTCCCCGCAAATGAAAGCTAGGGTTTCTAATGTCCGCCGCCACATCTTAAGGAGATGAAATCTGATAAATTTCTTCAAAAAATTAGCTTGAATCAGCCTCGATCCCAAAATATTTGCAGACGATGGCGAGGATTCAGCCTTTGAGAGCTTATACTTGCTTCGTTTGAGTGGTCTCTGCCTTTGAATGCTCTTGATTTCTGGATGAGAGATGCTGATTTGCTTTGCAGGCTTTGGGTCTTCAATACTTGGACTACCAGCATGCGTTGGCCTCCATCTAGGTTTGTCAGACATTACAGGTTTCGGATCTGAGTTTGTGAACTTTGCTTTCTCCCCAAGGTTTGATCTTTCAATTACTTTGAGTTCAGATCTCAATCTGGCAAAGTTTTTACTTGATAATGGCTTTGTAAGAATATCTGCTATCAAGTAATTTGCTGGAACATGATTTATTTGAAGTTTTCCCTTGATTACTTGTTCTCGAACAAAATATAAATCAATTTCCATGTGCATTGTTCTTGAATGCAATATAGGATTAGATTATAATGACACTGCACTTAGATTGTCACACCATAGTACTGGCTGCTTCGAAACTGTAGCTTTGAGTTCACTTAGGAGTAACTGTACCCACATAATTTCAGCAGTGGCATTAGCAATACTCCTGAATTCAGATTCAGTACTGGACCTTGAGACTGTAGATTGTTTCTTAGCACACCATGATATAAGGTTATTTCCTAAATAGATACAGTAGCCTGAAGTTGATCTTCTGTCATCAGGATCAGTTGCCCAGTCTGCATCACTATATCCAGTAATATTGAGTTGATTGCCTTGTGTAAAGTATAAACCATAGTCCATAGTTCCCTTTAGATATCTAAGCACTATTTTCATTGCCTTCCAATGATCTTCTTTTGGCTCCTGCATAAATTGTGAAAGTTTGTTAACACAGTATGTTATTTTAGGTCTAGTAATGGTAGCATATTGTAATGCTCCAACTAGACTTCTGTATTGTCTGATATTGACAATGTTTTCTCCCCTGTATTTAGATAATTGATGATTTGTTATCATTGGTGTAGGCAAGGCATTAGCAGCCTCCATCTTTGCTCTAACAAGAATTTCATTGATGTATTTCCTTTGATTCAAAAATAATTCTGATTTGGATGTTTTAGTGACTTCAATGCCTAAAAAATAATTGATTTCCCCCAAGTCTTTGATTGAAAACTATTTGTCCAGAATCTGAATGAGCTTTCCGATTTTAGTTTCACTATTTCCTGTAATGATTAAATCATCCACATATATCAAAACCAAAATAGTTATATTATCAGTAAGTTTGACAAATAGAGAGTGATCTGATTTAGTAGATTGAAACTTTAGTTTTGTTAAAACAAGTTTCAATTTATCAAACCAGACTCTGGGAGCTTGTTTAAGCCCATAAATTGCTTTGTTTAGTTTGCAAACAAGCTTTCCATTCTTCTGATATCCTTGAGGTTGACTCATATATACTTCCTCCTTTAAGTCACTATTCAGAAATGCATTGTTGACGTCTAGTTGTTGTATCCTCCAGTTGTTATGTAGGGCTATGGTAAGAACTATTCTTATGGTTGTTGGTTTAACAACTGGAGAAAATGTCTCTTCAAAGTCAAAACCATATTGTTGTGTGAAGCCTCTAGCGACAAGTCTTGCCTTGTATTTATGTATTGACCCATCAGCATTTCTTTTTAGTCTGTATGTCCACTTGCTATCTATTATATTTTTATCTGTTGGAGCTTTAACAAGTGTCCAGGTCTTGTTCTTTATCAAGGCTTGATATTCATCATCCATAGCTTGTTTCCAGTTCTGGTTGCTAATGGCTTGATTGTAATTTGCTGGTTCATCTGAATTACTGATAACATTATACACTTTGGGCTTTAAAATACCCCTTTTTGATCTAGTGATCATTGGATGGCCTGTCTGAATTTGTTCACTCTGTTCATGAGTTTCATTATTATCATTCCTAGTATCTGATTGATCATTTCTAACTTCTGAACTTGAGTCATGCTGCAGATATTCATGTTGTTGCTGATTGTTACTGGGTGGATTGGAAGGCTCAGATGTCTCACTGCTTGATGATGATGCATGCTGTTGAGAAGAGTCTGAGCTACCATCGCCAGTATCTTCAGTACTGTTGTCAGAGTACAGAGGTATTCCTGGTATTGACTTCTTTGGATTGTATATTTTTTGTGTAGTAGCTATGTCTTTACCTTTGAAAGGAAACACCTTTTCATTAAATACAACATGTCTACTAATGTAGACCTTGCCTTTTTCATCAAGACATTTGTAACCCTTCCGATCACTTGCATATCCTATAAAAGTGCATGCTGAGGATCTAAAATTTAGTTTATGAGTATTGTATGGCCTTAAGTATGGATAGCATAGACAGCCAAAAACTGTGAGCCTATCATAATCAGGTTTAACATTATATAAAGATTCTAGAGGACTTTTGTTGTTCAGAGTTTTGGTAGGCAGCCTATTTATTAGATATACAGAAGTGTTAAAAGCATCAGGCCAAAATTTCATAGTTAAGTTACTCTGAGCTAATAAAATAAGACAACAATCCACAATATGCCTATGCTTTCTCTCAACTAAACCATTCTGCTCAGAGGTGTATGGACAACTTAATCTGTGAATTATACCTTTCTTTTGAAAGAATTCACCTAAAGGTTTAAATTCTGTACCTCCATCAGTTTGTAGCATTTTTAAGCTTTCACCTGTCTGTTTTTCAGCTTGATTAATAAAAAGAATAACAACTTTACTGGTTTCAGACTTGGATTTTAAGAAATATATCCAAGTACATCTAGAATAGGAGTCAACAAAGGAAATATAATAGTTAAAGCCATAATCTGAATTTGTTGAAGAAGGACCCCATAGGTCTGCTGCAACAAGTTCAAGTGGTTTAGTGTAATTAGTTAAAGAATTTGTGAATGGTGACTTGTGACTTTTGCCCATTTGACAAAAAGTGCAGACATATGGCATAGGGACATTATCATATGAGATGTTGTTTGTGTCTAAAACTTTCTTGACAACATTTACATTAGCATGACCAAGCTTTATATGCCATAGATCAAATACACTGATTTTATCATTAATTTCTGATAGGTAGCAACTGTTTTCCTCTTGGCCATTACTTGCAGAATTCACATCATTGAATTTGTACAGTCCGTTGCATGTTTTACCCTGCAAAATGATTTCATTAATCAATAAATCTTTAACTAAACAATGATGTGGATGAAATTCAAAGTACACATTATTGTCTTTAGCAAACTGTGATATATTGAGTAAATTCTTTTTTATATGAGGAACCATAAGTAGATTATTGAGGTATAGTTGCTTTTTACCTTTTATGCTGCCAAAGCCAATATGTGTAATGTTTACACTGTCACCATTACCTATAAGTAAAGAATTCATACCTTTGTACTCCCTTTGGCCTAGATTGAGATTATTGAGATTATTTGTGATATGATTAGTAGCACCTGAGTCTGGATACCAATTATCATCTCCAATGTCATCTGTTTGGCTGTTTCTTGACATGTTGCTTTGACTGTCAGTTTCAACATTTGCCAGATTTGCTGTAGGGTTTGTTTTTCTTTGACTATTTTGTGTTTCACCACCAACATAATTGTTATTAAACCTGAAATAGCACTTCACAGCTGTATGCCCTATTTTTCCACAAATTTGACACTTAGGTTTGTTATTATTGTTGCTCCACCTTCCTCTTCCTCTGCCTCTACCAGAGGAGCCTCCTCTTTGATTAAAAGAATCCCCTCTGTTTTGATTCTTGTTTTTGGTTTCAGCAACATTAGCAGATAATTCATTTAATTGTTTTTGTTTCAATTCTTGCCTCATGAGCAAGAAGAATAGAGTGTACATCTTCCATAGAACTAGTCACTTTTTGAGATGTGATAACTGCTACAACAGCTTCATACTCCTCACCCAGTCCATTTAGAATTGATAAAATATGCTCTGAATCACTGATTCTTTGACCTGCTGCCTCAAGATGATCACATATTCCTTTAACTTTTGTTAAGTATTCTCTCATGGACAAGTTATATTGGTATCTATAGAACATTGCCTTTGCTGATGATTGAGTATTAAAGGACTTTTCTATGGTTGTCCAAATATCATAGGCTGTTTTACACCCAATTACTTGAGATAAAATCTTTTCACTTATAGATGATAATAACCATGCACGGATTAGTCTATCCTGTCTATGATATTTGACATAGTCATCATTGCTAACTACCCTATTATCAGCATCAGTTATGAACTTAGGTGGGATAGCAATAGTACCAAGAATGTATCCTTCAAGACCATAGCCTTGAATGGCTGTCTCTACTTGCAATTTCCATAGCAAGTAGTTGTTTTCTTCAAGGTGAATGGTAATTAGTTGAGTTTGTGGATTTATACCTGTTTTAATAAGAGATTCTGCACTGGACATGTTTTGATCCACTGATGTTGACTGGTTTTGATTTGCAGATGAATTTCCAGGAGGAATTGGTGGTTGATTTCCAGGAGGAATCGTTGAGGAGTTGTGATCATCCACCATGATGACGACAAAACAACACTGTATCTTGAAGCTTTGAATTGAGAAATTCTTGAAAAGATTATGTGGCTGCAGATGTTGCAACCTGAAGAGCTTCAGGTGATGATTGTTAAACCTTTGGGTTGATTCTTTCCGATGAAGCACTTTGGTATGGCACTTCTTTACAGCAATTTCTCTTTTCTTGAATTTCTTGATCGATTTCAAGACTTCAGAATTTTTCCTTCACAAAACTTAATATGATGGTTTGATGCAGCCTGAAATGATAGGCGTGGCACAAACTATTGTTATTGAGTAGCAACTCCTAAATGATGAAACAGAAATTCAGTTTTTGATAGGAGGGATTCGGATGATGATATCAAAGCTAACGGGTCTCTGTTTTTAAAACAGAATTGCAGCTACTCAGATTTGTTTTTGATTTCTTGATTGCAGCTACTTTGATTTGTTTTTGATTTCTTGATTGCTGTTAAGCTTTTAAGCTCTGATACCATATAAGATTTGAAGCAAGAATGATGTAAAAATGAAGAACTGAATTTTATTACTGTTATTGTAATGACATAATAATAATAAGTGGGGTGATACCGTGTATTTATACGCACGGTATAATAGTTTGCAACACAACATAATATTTGGGCTTTAGCCTAGGCCCATGAAAAGTTACACATAACGATATACACGGATGAGCCTGAAGCCTATCTTTCATTTGTATACTTTATACAGTTTCCTTCATATTTTTGGTCAACCATTACGAAATGATAAGCGATCACTAAAACTAAAATGAATATCCCTAGGAAGTTGGCGAATAAACCCAAGTCTTGATCATCAACCATTTTGGGTTTGTTGGAATTCGGTTGGCACCAAGGTAAGCCTTTCTCACACTTTGCTTCAGCTTCGAGATTCGCCTCCGTTTGAAACCAAAAGAAACTATGATCTAAGTATAAATTTACTTAACAGAATATGGCTAGTCGAATTCTCGGCCTACTATGCTAAACTCAGAGAGTGCGCTGCCGGTCCAAAGACAAGAACCCAGTATGAATTTACTAGACAAGATGATTGTCAAGTCTCAAAGAATTCAACTAAACAAGTATTAGAAGGTGAATGATAGTTTGTGGTATTTTATTTCGGTTAACTCCAGTTCTACTTTTGTTTGAGATTTAGGGAACACCGTCCAAAACAAAACCTTGTATGACTATAGTTTTGAAAGGCGCGTCATGGCGCATGGCGCGGCGTTTGCGCTATTTTTGCTTGCGGTGCGGCGCATATGAAAAGACGCACCAAATGACGTGCGACGCATAAATGGTGCACGCCACAAGATGGCGTGTACTTTCGTTATTTAATGATTTTTTTTTTTGGTTTTTTCGCATTTCAAACTGCTATAACTACTACTACAAGTACTCTTACCATTACTTTAACCAGCATCACTATTAATATTACTATTATTATCTTCATGACATGAAATGTGAATAACTTTGTTAATATTTTTTTTCCATTTATATGGACACATAACTACATTGTTATTATTTCCTATTCGATTCTCATCAGCGAGTTAATAACTTTACGATTATGTAATTGGTTGAACTTAGCATGTCAGCATTTAGAACTGACATATGTTTTATTATCCAAATTATTTTAGATTCCTTTTAATATCGTTGGAAGTTTATAATATAATGTATAAAAGATCATAAAATATTGCCTAACATAGATGCAAAAGCAAATGAATAGGACTGAGAACCCGTGAAAGATAATTCAAGAGAAACAACTTCAAAGGAAGAGAGAGCATTCTCAGAAAATAAACATTCAAGCAGCTTTGAAACATACCCTTGAATGAATTTTTGGCATATATGTGAATATGTCCTATATTTTTGTACGATTTGTCTGTAACATAAAAATATCTCATAATTTAGCAATTGTTAAATACAGCAGAGAATTAAAAAGAAGGTATAATATTCGTGACACCGTTGATCCAATATCTTTGAATGATATTGATAATTGTAATGGATGGGTAACTGAAAATATGGATGATGCATCCGATACCGAATATTTAGATTTACACTCTTGGTTGTGATAATTGTAATGACTTGACTTGGGGTGTTGCTGCTAGAGCAGCAAGAGTTGATAGATTCAGATTTTTAATTTATCATTAATGTGTATTATTATTTTTGATTTGAAAACTATTGTGCTTGAAATTTTATGGTTTATGTTTTTTTTGTAAAATGCATAAAAATCTTTGTTGCATATGTTTTAGCAAAATATCCTCGTTTAGTCAGTTTCGCTTTACACTGGAAATTCTGTTTTCATTTCAGTTTCATAAAACTGTATATTATTAGAATGTACTAGAGAATAACCACTTTTATTCGGTTTAGCTTTGCAATCTTTGTTGTGATTTATTCGGTTTCAAAAAGCTGTATGGTGGCAGAATTGGCAACTAGAGAGCAACCACTCTCAGTTGGATTTTGGTTTTCTTTCCAGCGTTCTTATGTTTTGATATTGCAAAACCGTTAGACAACAGTGTGGCAAATAGATAGGAGCCACTGTCATTCGGTTTCAATAGATGCACAAGCATCTGCAAAAATTTACAGAGAACAACCGGTATCATTTGATTTTGCATAGTGCCACAGTGTCTTCTATTGTCGTTTTTTCAATACCATACAGTACCAGAATGCTCAAACAAACAATGAATAGACTGTTAGATCCGAGGGAACCAAAAACATTAGATATATGAAAAATTGCGGAAGAAATACGAAGCACTTTTATAGGAAGATGAACTAAATATAATAAAAGGTAAGAAGCACCTTGATACCATATACAACAAGGTGTTCATCAACCGAATATTAGCACTTAATGAAAAAGCCAAATATTAATATAAGCACTTCATAAGTCATCTGCTTATGAGTAAAAGAGGGCAATCTTCCAAGTTTACCATGCTAAAAAAAAATTATGTTTTCAACAAAAATGGATAAGTTATATATGAAACTCGCTATTAGCCACTTAACCAGTAATTGGTTTTAGGTTTGTAACATTTTACTAATGTAGTGGAAGTTGCAAATGCAGTATAGGTCCTTGTTGCGCATTTGTAGCATATGAAGCAACATAAGAACTGTAACAACCTGCCTTTTCGACCGCTTCAAATCAATAATCAAAATAACTCGAACCGTTCGAAATAACAGATTATTATTGCTTATAAGGTTTAAACAAAATCAGACACATAAATCACAAAATAAATAAACTACAATATCTCACAGCGGAATAATTTTACGCAAAATATCATAGTTTGTACAATATATTTTACATAGTGGAAATACATAGATATTAAATAAAATTTGCATAAGATTTTCGAACCCATAGGCGAGCGTCTTCACGAATCTCTAACTTTGTCAACTGAACTCTTTAGGCTGCAAAACTCGGTCTGACTCGAGCGTTCCATGCAAAACACAAAACACTCGAGTCAGGATTAACTTTATTCAAGTAAATCAACGTAAATAAAACACTAAAATATAATAATTAACAATAACTTTTTTTTAGGTTCAAGATATATGTCTCATGTTCATAGTCAATATAAAGGTACAAGTTGCATTTAAGTAGTCACCGTCAAGTCAATACATAGTCAAACATACATGTCTAAATTTCATAGAGTAAGGGTGTGTAAACTAACATGGCAACGTGTTTCTAGAATTGGAAAAGGTAAAAAAAATATAAACACAATACAAGCTACACGTTACAAAACAAGTCAGAGGTATACAACAAAATACCAAATAAGATAAACAAACAGTGCATGGATCAAAACATGTATTCTTTGTATAAATTTCAAATTTAACATGGCAAGGCAGGAAAATGTTCATGTCATGGCAAAGAAAATAGCATGTGACAATTCATGGTGGCTTAAGTTTTATTATTATTATTATTATTATTATTATTATTATTATTATTATTATTATTATTATTATTCGACAACCTAACAGGGTATAATTTTTTCAAGATAATAAGGTGTGACAACCTCATACACTAACGTACAAACCGAAACTTCCAACTAAGACAACAACATAGGCTGCAAAATAGAGTGAATAGGTGTGAATATCCTAACTATCCAAATAGGTAGCATAAAACAAAAGGTGGTTTGTTTATTGATATTCAACATAACAAAGTATATAGTTTGACTTGGTAAAAAAAGTGGTAGTATCAAATATGACCAGCAAAGCATTTATTGTATTTTAGCATAGTATCGATGTCGATATACTTGAATTAAGCAATCGTTAGGTGAACTCACCTTTGCAACAACGATTGAGAGGTTGTGGTTCGATGATGGACAAAGGAAGCGATTCAATTCGATGATGAACGGTCTTGAAGTGGCGGTGGGGATTCATTCCTTTTTTTCAAAGTATAGGCGTTACTGATTTGGAGAGAAAGAAAACTTCGATTTTAGGAAAAACTTCTGGGCAAATAAAATAAAATGAATGTTAGAAAAAATGCTTAGAAATAGTGGCAGGAAGAAGAAGATAAATAGGGGAGAAAGAAAACTTGTATCGGAAAGTAAAATATGGGAAATGAATTGAAATAGAAATGAGTAACGCATGCAATAAACAAAGGAACAAATGAATGCATCCATGTATGCGTTGAGTTTATAAAAGAGAATTTGAAAATGAATGGCCAAGGCATGAAAATTTATCATTTGTGACAAAATATGTTTCTTTCATTTAATTTTTTTTAGTATTAAATGCACGCATTCATTAAGAGTAACATAAGGAAACATGGAAATGAAGAGGTATGTAACGCATCATTTAAAGCATGCATGTATTAGCTTCAGGTTGGAAGGATGTGCATATAGTTTTGGAAAAAGTTTAACGACGCATTAACTGGAAGAAAGAAAGTGGCGGTACTAAAAAAAAAATGGATGAAAGACGAAAGTATAAACTATAACAATTATGGCTTTTAATTCAATGAGGCAGCAGTGTTCATTTTGTTTCTTATGGCACACATTTATTCAACGTTTGTAATTCAAGGCATAATTGTTATCATGCATGCAATTGAAAGGTTTTTAATATAATTTATGTTTCTCTTTTACAATCAACGCATGCATGGAAACACATACATAAGAGTGTTTAGAAGGAATGAAACGCATGACAAGGGTATATATATGGAAAAAACGTTTCCTTATAAATCAATTCCATGTTTTAATTTCTAAATAAATACACAAAAATAATTTTATCATATAATTCTTATTTTCAAATCAAACGTATCATTTATATTGTTGACACTTATCTTTGTGATAATTTACGGGAAGTTATAATCTCCTCCACTTAGAACTTTTTATCCTCGAAAAGGAATGAAATAAGAAACTAGTAATTAAACGATATACCATTCATATGCATATCAACTTCGATTGTTTGTTCGAACACAAAATTTTTCTTCCAATTAGTATTTTTAACCTGATCACTCTAGTACGAGCTTCTGATTCTACTTCTTGATTAGAAACTTATATTCTCCTTATATAGCAATAAGTTATTATACAAAATTTCTGATTCAATCAAAAACTCTTGTCAGTGTCTGTCTTGAGAATCGAGCAAACAATTCTATTTAGAATCAACGTTGTATATTCAAACTAAATAAAAATTGTTATGCAAAGAGAATGATTTATGTTCAACTACGTATTCATTTCATTAGTTCTTTTCCTTCCGGAGACGAAAATTAGTATTTTGATTTATTTCAAAGCTGTGAACTTGCAAAAAATTTATAACCTCTTTCTTAATTTATTATGTTGAAGTGATATAATGTTAAATTTTCATGTTACTGATTTGTTATTTAACATCAAAATACTTTTACAACTTGAAGGCTTAACAAGTTTATTTTCGTTCTTACAAAATTTGGACATACGTTGATCAGACGCACGACTAAAAATCTTCAAGTACACAATATACTTGTTTCAACTTCCAGTAAAAACACTTAAAAACTTTTAAAAATAGATACGGAAAATACATTCCCCATGGATCGCGGTTACTCGGCGGTTACGATGTTATCCCAGTAGAATAGCTTGTAACCATAGGCATCACGCCCCTTAAATTACGTCATGGTTGTTGCACAGATTGTGGTTACTCGGCGATTGCGCCACTATCCCAGTGGAATTGCTTTGTAACCGTAGGCGTCTTGCCCGTCGATATTTCGCTATGGTTATAGATCACAGTTACACAGTGGTTATACCATTATCCTCATGGAATCACTTATAATTGTAGGCATCTCTCCCCTCGAATTATGCTACGAAAATATCAAGTGAGTATAGTGAATCAAAATGACCCCACTGAGTGGGATTCCCGTATCAATAGATATTCCAATCAACAGAGCACCAGCGTAGCTACTGTAATAACCCGCTATTTTTAATGATTTAAATTCTGATTTATATCGAGTTTTTATTTTGAAAATATTTTATAATTTCTCGTAACAGAAATTTGATATTTGAAATACGTACAGTGAGATGTAGCAGTAGTGAAAATTTCACCGAAAAATTTGATTTTTTTTCGATCGTGCAATTTTCAGTGCAATGCTGCGCATAACCATTCAAATTTTATCGATTTTAAAATCTCTCCGAATCTAGTTCGAACAAACTTGAAAAATATTCTATTCGTTGTCAGTAATCCAACGGTGGAATTCGTTTCGCGAAAAACTTATGTTTTGACATCCGTTTTCCATCCGCATTTTACGTTTAAGGGGTCCGAAACGGGTTTTTGAACGGAGCATCCTGGCACTGCAAATTTTATACCGTTGTGTCCATCTCGTCGTGCTGATTTGCGCAATATATTCATTTGTCAGTTTCGGTGTTTGGTTCGCGCTAAAATTGTGAAAATGCTTGTACAGTTCATTTTTGAAATAGAGCCATCTGAGTTCGATGTGTCCCTTTTCCGATTTTACATACTTTTCTAGCCATTTTGGGTATGCAAAACCCTCCTTTTTATTTTACTACAACATACATTAATTTTTTGTTTATTTTGAAAACTTAGTACATAAGCTGTGCGTCTTCTTTTTCCATTTCAAAAGCAAGCGCACATCCAGTTTTATTTCCAAAGGACATGTTCCCTTTTTTGTTCCAAGCCATTATTTACAAAGCCATGCAAGTTTGTTCCCACTTCTCTTTTTATATTCAAAAGCCACGTTTCATTTTTATTTATCTTTCAAAAGTTTAAATCGTTCCATGACTTTTTCTTTACCGGTTCATTTGCTTTTAAAGTTCAAATCCCTATCCCCATTTTCACGAAACGGGTGAAAAGACTGGGTGCATTTTCTCTCCCACGTCTAGCGGTTTCTGAGCAAAACCCGATCAAACTTTATTTTCCAGTAGCCGGTATGCTGTATATATAAAAATATATAGAATCAGTCCTTCTTTCTTCCCATTCCAACATGAAATGAAAACTGAAAGGAAACAACAGTTCACGCCCCATCCCATTCCTCCCTTCCTAAAACATGTTGGCCTCCATACCATTTCCTACTATCCATGTTTCTCTTCACCGAACACATTTCCCGCTATCCGCCTCCATTTATACCTCATGCCACAAATATTCCCGAAGCCTTTGGTCCCGTTGGCTTTCTTGCCTCATGTAGCTTGTTCATCATTCCATTTTTTTTTGGGTCCATTTTGTTAACTTCAAATTTTCATTTGTTTTACACCTGTAGCTTGCCACTTTGCCACAATATATACATGCGCATGCATACCCTACTGTAGTTGTCCACTTTTGCCATGTCCATTTTTTTTCTCTTCATTACCATTTATTCTCATCTTGTATGTATTTCATCCATTAGCACCCGCACCATAGCCTCCGCCTCAGCCTCAAAAGCCACCATACCGGTACGCCCAACCGTAGCAACCCTTACATGCCTTGAACCCATCATCTTCCATATTGGTTGCGCGTGAATCTTACTGGATTACTTTTGTTGTTTGAGAACTTGCGTGTGTCTATGCATATCCGTACCTTTCTAGCCTTTTTTTTTAAAAAAAAACGAAATTAATAATCATTTCTGTGAGCCTGCTCATGTTCCAATATTGGTACTATAGTCCGGGATTTATCACTGCTAGATTTGCATTACTATCGCCATTTGATTCTTGAGTCGCTCTTTCACCGTCATTTGGATTTTTCATCATGCCTTCTTCTTCTCCATTTCCAAGCCATGGAAGGTGAGTTTATCTCACACCTGACTTACATTTTTCATGGACGTTAGATCAATATGAGCTGTTATATGAAATGTACAGGATTGCTGATAGAAATTGTTTGATTTGATATATATGCACATTTCATATGTGACATGATATATTCATGACACGTAGTTGCACTGATGATATAAATGCTATGATTGTTGTTTGTGATTGTTGATACCCCTAGTTTAGGAAAAATCACTAAAGGTTGAAATGATACATACCCGAACCGACATTAGAATAGAAAAAAAATCGTTATGGGTTGAAATGATAGACCTGAACGATTTTTACTGAATTTGGGATCGCAGGTTGAAATGATAGACCCGTAGAAAATTTATAAATAGCGGATTGAAATGAAAATATCCATATCACTTGACCATAGGGTAGAAAACTATATACGGACATCGTTGGTCATGTTTTCGAAGTTAACTGATTTGAGAAATTTAATTTTATATTAATTTAAGGTTTTATATTTTTATATTTTGAAGATTTTAAACTTAGATTTTATAAATTTTGAATTATATGTTTTAAAATGATTTTATGAGTAAATATACATTTAAATGTTTATTTAAGACATTCTACAGGTTCCTTGATTAGTTCATTCCCTTCTTTCTTTTCTTCTGACGACCGTTCTGTGCTAGCTGGGCATGTGTACAGCGCACTTCCGGAGGAAATGCAGGCCGGTGCGGGGCGGGCCGTCACATAAGTATTCATACTCCGTTACATTCTTGTACTCTGATGTAATTGTTTGTAATCAGCAATAAAATGTTCTTCAATTTGTGCTCTAATGTGTATTGTTCTCAAAGCAATCCAATCTTTCCTTTATAGGGAAGTTTGGGTCGTCACAGCTTGTTAGTGAAAAATACAACACATTTTTGTTTTTCAAGCAGTTGAGACACAAACAACAAATTATAATTAAGAGTAGGTACATATAAAATATTATCCAGAATTAAGTCATGGCTTAATTTAATATGACCTTCTTTATTGGCAGTGGCATGTTTTCCATTCGGAAAACCAACGGCAGCTGAAGCATTTTCTTTGATATCAACAAACAAATCAAGATTACACGGTACATGGATTGAAGCTCCGGTATCAATAATTCATTGGTCTGAAAATTTCTTACCATGCAACTTTGGAGTAAAGACATGGCTGAAGAAGTCTTGAGAGCTGCGATGAGTTGCTGCACTTACGCATCAGTGAGAGTAGGTAGTGAAGCACGATCCACTTCACTGATACAGCTTGAATGACTTTGACAAGAGTTGTCCATGGCAGTAGTAAATTAACTTAGGAGGCTCTGATAGCATGATAAAATCAAGAAAATTTGAATAAAATTTACCTTGCTTTTCATTACAAAGTAAACCCATATATAACCAAATATAACCATATCAAATATATTCTAATATAACCTGGTGCAATATGGCATATCAAATATTTCCTAATACAACCTGGTGTCATATGCCATATTAATTATATCATAATATAACCAATTGCAATATGACATATCAAATATATCTAATATAACCTGGTGTCACATCTAATATATCCTAATATAATCTGTCATATCAAATATATCATATTATTGTCAGTCTGTGTGCTGACTGTATTTGCACTAGAACTGCCGCTTCATTGAGGGGGGTGTAACTGACATTGAACCTGAAATAACACTTGTTCGCGCTATGGTCAAACTTTTCACAAATCTGGCATATAATTCTGCCATTCTTGTTAAACCTGCCTCTGCCTCTACCATGATTGATCTGGCCACCCCTTTGAGCATTATTATATTGCTGTCTTGGACCAGTATTTTATCTTGGTATTTTCCTTTGTCACCAGCGGTGTAGTTAATGGAATAATGTGGGTTAGTTGCTTTGTTTTGTTCTATTCTTCCCTCGTGAGAAAACAGTGTTGAGTAGACACAGAGGCGGCCCAGAGGCAAGCCCTGTAAGCCCTTGTGATAGGGAAGCCCACTATAGAAGGGCAACAAAAATGAAAAATGTTCAAAACAACCTATTTAACTATTGCGTATCATACTTTCTTCTCAGTTCTCAAATTACGTTTTTTGCACGTTCCACTATCATGTCTCTTGTCAGTTGTTATAGCTTCTCTGAAGGTTCGAATATTTATTAACTTTTCTTTCTCTTGTGTCAGTATAGATCAATCCCTTTTTTTCTTGCATGAGAATTAATTACGGTTTCTTTTGTCTTCAGGCTTAGCATTGTGTTGTGCAAATTGGTTAGTCGATCCCCTTTTATTGCTTTCTATTCTTATTGCAGAATGCATATTCTTTACTATATTTTGTATTTTGAGAATATGAGAATTTTATGTCTTGTATGACTTCTTGTTTTGTGTTTTCATCAAAAAAAATATAAAAAATACACACTTCTTATTTGTTAATGGGATTTTAAAAAAAATGAAATCAAGAATGCAGAGAACAAGTTGATTTGATTTTTCATGTTTCGAGACATAATAAAAGTATGGAAAACGATTCATATCCTCTGTTGTTCGTCTGTTGTAATAATGACAAAGGATTGCATAAAGAATTCGTCTTTTGTAAAGACCCGGAAATTCCCGCTCTTTGAATCGACCATAAACCACACAGGTCTGACCCAAAGGTTGGAAATCTTCGAATACTTTAACTTTGGGAATACAAAACATTAGAACAATAACAGCAGACTTTTATTACATTACATATAATATTACATCAGAGTACAGAATATCAGAGTACATCGAAATTAAATTACAACGGAGGATAAATTACAACAGATTTAATAATTTGCAACGGAAGAAAATAAACTTAATACAGCGGAAGACTTCCTAATGCTCTAGACACAGCTTTAGGCTTCGATCCAGAATCCTGCTAAAGAGATAGATATCTGCAAAAAGCTACTCGACTGCCCGTGTGGAAAAGAGGGCACCCGAGTTTGCAAAGTGAAACAAACTACAGGTCAGTCATGGGACTGGTGTGAGAATTCTAAACTAATTTAACTAATAAGGCAAATCCAAGGACCACACCGTTAATGCGGAACGGGTTTTATCCCAATGGATTGCCGGTGCATAAATTAAAGTAAATCGTTAAACAATGCAATGCTTTTTAGAAAAATGAAACCATTATAAGACCCAAGTCCCATCACACAATGCAACGCACACTAGAGGATAGGGTTTTACCTTATAATGGTCAAAAGATGCTTGATACGATAGAACAGATGTAATATTAGTGTGTATATGTTTTAATTAAACAATTCAATCATAAGTATTAATCCTAGACGACATAGGTACCATATATTATGCCGCTGTATATAAGTATACAACTAAAATCGTAATGTCGTATTGGAGAATTGGTTTCCATCATGAGACGAGGCTAGGGGCAAGCTCCTCTCCGATTCGAGACACTCTAGCAAATGCCTCAGGATCCCCCGCAGTGAACCCTTGGATCTTCAGGGCCGGTCCCTGCCTATCGACAGTGGATTAGTTATGCCTGAACACATGCTTCCCGGTTCCTTTGAACCTATAGTATGACCACCAACGGCCTATAAAACACGAGGTACCTCAAAATCCATCATCCACATAAGTAAAATGTTAGCGCTGGTAGGTCCCTGACATCACTCTAGCTAGAAAGAAACGTGTGCACTCCCTGCAGTCCGTATCCCGTTTTTGACTCATACCGGGGTGTGAGGCTCGCAAAGTCACGCTATACACAAAGCTACGCCTAAACAGACCGTGCTTTGATCATCGACCACAAGGCCTGCTTTTCAACAAAAGCCTTGATTCATGCATCTTGGCATGCCACATTGTCAATCCATACCACACCATTGATTTCTACCAATATATAACCTCTAAGCTCGTACGTCCCAGAGAAGGGCGTTAACCACCAAACAGATATATATTAACAGAGATCAACGAATGTAGTATAAAGGACTACAACGTCAGACATACATTCCATTTATAAACTTATGCTCTGGGTCTGAGCGAAAGTCAAATCCGTATAAATCAACACTACGTCCGAACGACCACCACTGAACCCCTTTCAAGGTAGCTACTCCTCTCATGGGTCTCAGTAGCAACACATCCATTCGATGTGAAGATCGTCGGTCTTCAATCACCGTCTTCAACTCTTCGACTTAGATCGTCGTATAATCCTTTGAAATGAGATTGAACCCGGACTTTTCAAATGATTCTCGCATATATATATAACTTGAAATCATTTCATATCGTTATTGGTATTTAATAACGACCTATTTCTATTTTTATTTATATAAAAATAGCTTAAATTAATATAACGACGCTTCGGGTCAATGGGCGACCCTAGCGCTGTTTTCAACCAAATTTGATTTACACTTATCTCGAAAACTAACCATTGGATTTTGATGAAGTTTATATCGTTGGAAAGATCTTCCTAAAGCGGTCCTAACGGTTCTAGTTTTGGGAAAATCCGATGGTCGGATCTTTCGGTATAACTATTTAAAGTTACGATTGTCGATACGCGAACTGTCGCGCGCGTGTCATTAAGTTTATAATTTATATTTATATATATATAAATATAAATCATTTGGCGATTTTAATTATAAAAATTTATTCTTTTTATCGCATATAAAATGACGATAAAAATATCACCTTTATTATCTCTGTTTTATTTACACTAAATGTAAATAAATTATTCTTTTCTACCATTTGCTTCAGTTACTCTAAATGTAAATGAATTATACTTCTCTATCTTCTGGTTTTATTTACCCTAAATGTAAATAAATTATTCTTTCCTATCATTTATTTATTTACCTAGATATACATAAATGTTTTCATTTTCATTTTCTTATTTATTTACCTAAATAAATGTTTTTACTTTTCTTTTTCCTATTTATTTACCTAAATGTAAATAAATATATTCTTATCCTTTTGTTATTTATTTACCTAAATATAAATAAATGGTTTCATCTTCTTTTTCTTCCTTATTTACACTATTTGTAAATAAAGGGTTTTAATTTCTTGTTCTTATTTATTTACTTAATTCCTCTCCAATCTAATTAAAGTTTTAATTAAAACCTTATTTCGTTTTAACCTTCCAAAGTCATTATTAAATAATTAATCAAAAATTAGGAAATTAATCCCCTCATTAATCCGGGTTAAAGAATAAATGTTATTTAAAACATAATTCACGATAAACCCAAATTCAAATTTCATTGTAAATCCGTAGTTATAATAAAACCATTTTTAATTCCTTTTATTTATATTAAAATAAATAAACCATTTATTTTGATCAAAATATTATTTCTCATATTAAAACATTATTTTCAAAATATTAATTTTGAAATTAACTCTTTTAATATTCATTATAAAATGGATAATATAAGTTAATAAACTTATTCAGGTTAAAATGATGTTTCTATTCACAATGGATTAAATAATCCAATTCGTTATATTATCCATTTATGTTTTATAATGGGCCAGACTTCTCACATTAGGCCTACAACTTGTGGAAGCTGGATATGCCGGTTGGGTCCGGGCAGACTTATTCCACAGTTGGGCTTAACCTCGAGTCAAAACCCAATTTGTATTCGTGTACTTGGACCTCTCACATTAGGCCCAACATTTATGGCTGCTGGATATGCCGGTTGGTTCCGGGCAGACTTCCGCCATAAACGTGACCTAACCTCGTGTCCAAGAACAATTATAATTATAATTATAATTATTTTCTAAAAATGTTATTTTTAAAATATTTCATATTTTAAAAATATTTAACTTCTGAAATATCATATTTTCCAAAGTATAACTTTACATTGAAATATTCTTTATATTGCATACAATTCTATTTCAACAACGAATGAAAAATAATAACTTTGTCTTTGTTGACAATTTCCATTTGTAAATTCTAATTCGACAAAAAAGGTTATTTTTATCCTAATGTATATTTTCTAACAAGAATGTCCTTTTTATTCTAATTTACATTTTCTAACAAAATTTTTTCCTTTTTACTCACAATAACAAAATGTAAAAAAAAAAGATGTCATGTTATTGTAAACAAGTTTCTATGTTATTCAAATGACAATTAAATGGTCATTTATTTGTAATCACTTTCTGTGTTATTCAAGTGACAATTAAATAGTCATTTATTTGTAATCACTTTCTATGTTATTCAAATGACAATTAAATAGTCATTTATTTGTAATCACTTTCTATGTATCTTTAATGACACATAAATGCACCATTATATATAAACAATTTCCTATGAATCTTAATGACACATAAAAGAGTATTTGACATATTCACATTTTTCTATGGTTTCTAATAATATAAAAAGAGCAAATCTTATTTGCACACAAATTCCAAGTTTCCTAATGACAAATAAAAAGTGAATTTTATTTGTATGTCAAATTTTAAGTTTCCAATGACAATAAAAGTAAATTTTATTTGTCAAAACAAACTCTAAGTTTCTAATCAAATCTTATCAAGTAAAAATGGTATTTTTACTTATTTACGAATTCTAATGACAAAACGACAATTTTGCATTGACATAAATGCCATAATTTATATTGTCAATTTTGATTCATATGAATGATATGCTTATATACTTATTTACGAATTCTACTTCATATGAATGATATGCTTATTTGGTCAATTTTGATTCAACATAAATGCCATAATTTATATTGTCAATTTTTAATACAGCAAAATTGACAATTTGTTTCTAATATAACATGATTTAAAATGAATGACATTTTATATTCTAACATAACATGATTTTTTTTTAAATGACATGTTTTGACACAAATGAGAGCTTTTATTTCAGTTTACATGTTTTGAAAAAAGGTTATTTTTATTGCAACTAACGAGTTTTGACAAAAATGATTATTCCCAATTCGTTAACATGTTTTGACAAATAAGTATTTGGGTTTATATAAACATGATTCTAACTAATTTACATTTCTATATGAATGACATTCCTTTATTGACAAAACAAATCTTGACTAAGTGACATGTTTTTATCGGCAAAACACATCTTACTAAATGGCATGTTTTTTTTTTTAAAAAAAAACATGTTTTCTAACAGAAACGACATATTTATTATAACATATGATATTTCCTAATAATGACCATCCCTATATTGTATATGACAATAAAAAGAAAGAACGTTTTTAATTTCAACAAATTACTAACTTTAACATAACAAATAAAAGTGTATACTTTTATTCGCATATTATTTTAATATTTAACGTCACACATAAAAACAACATTTTTATTCGCATTTAATTCTAATTTCAACAAGGCGAATAATAAAAAAAACAATACTTTTATTCGTATACCATTTCTAATTTTAAACATGACGGATAAAAGCAATATTTTTATTTGCGCGTAATTCCTAATCTAACATAACAAAATGAATGTCGAAATCAACACAAACAACAAGTTTCCATCACAACATCACAGCTCTAATATCATACATACATCCATCGATTTCTAATAACAATAAAATAATTAAAATTTTAATTTATTATTAAACATAGAAATCTCACATCACATAACAAATTTTATCGCACACACAATTCTATCACATGAACAATTGGGTATGTTTATAGATAAATCCTATTTAACAACTAGATTTAATTAACCATTTTAACTAAATTTAAAATTAATTAAATTTGAGTTCTCACCAGTTATGCTTTCCAATTCTTCACTGTCAAAACTTTGCGTCTATTGCGGAGCAAGCCTGTGAATGATCGCATGCAAATTTCACGAACAACGCGTTATTCCCTCTAGCTTCAACCGTTTGTATATATAAATATATATACACTTTATACTTAAACACACGTCAATATTCCTCAAAGCAAGAGAAGGCCAAGGTGTTTGGTGTTGCTTGAATCACGGTCAAGAGGGGGTAGAGGTGTGGTGAGGTTTGCTGAAGCTTTAAGGTGCGGTTTGGCATAGTGCGAAGAAATGGGTGAAGCTTCTTTTTTTTCTTTCTGTTTCTCACGTGAAGAAAGGTAGTCACGCAGAACTTGGGGTAGAAAAAAATGGGTGAAGGAATTTAGTGTTAGAGGAAATGGGTTAGGATTTGGAAAGGTTTAAGATGTTATAAAGTAGGAGGAAATAACCTTTTTATATATATATATATATTTATTTATTTATTTTATTCCCCACTTGTGTCTCTACATATGTAATAGGTTACAAGCGAGACAAATTTGTTGACTAGACATGACATGTCAACACTAATTTCTCTTTCAAATTCAAAAGTAAAACAAAGAAGAAAAGAGAACAAATGGAAAGGAATAAATGCATTATTGATTGCCTGATAGAGAATTGTGTAACTTCTTAAATTCCAAAATACTTAATATTAAAATTCCATAATTGAAGGAATCTTTTCAATGAGCATGCGAGAATATAAAGAAGAGAAATATATATATGTGAGTTCATTAGTATTTGGAGAGAAACAAGAGAGAAAGGGGAAAGAAATTGATAAAATGAAGGGAAGGAATAAATGTTGTATTAAAACACAACGAAGAGGGAATGGCATTGAAAACTGTTGTAACTATTCATGATGTAAATATATAAATTAATAAGCTTTTACAAATTCTTAAATGTTACATTTTGAACAAAATAGGGAAATAATTAAGGTGGAGAGAGATGAGACAATGAATTTGGGAAAGTAGAAAAAGAAGGGGAAAGACTTGATTTGTTCTTTATAAATGGTGTGTGTGAATGCTCATCTTAACACGAACTAACAGGCAGCGTTATTTAGTTATTTCATAACGTTATAAATTCAATCGTTATGCACCGTTAATTAAGTTCAAATTGTAATGAATTTATTGCACAATTTATTTTCTTTCTTATATTGCGCATTTCTTATATAAATATGGACTAGCTTTTACAGCTTGTATTTACAAAGTTACATTCGTTTTTTTTAAACGAACTAAATTACTATATATATTAAATTTCAATTTGAAATTTCCAATGATAAAATCTTCCTTCCTTAATATATTACTCTCTTCAATTCAAGGTTTAAATTACATATAAAGTTAGAGTGTCCCTATTACATTCATTGTACTATGAATAATATGGTAATAAAATTAAACTTATTAGTCTACAAAAATTAATCACCATTAAAGCTTCAACATATATTTGAGATTAATTAACGTTTATTACGCCATTTATACATATAATTTGATAAATTAGTTTTATGATATGTCACTACACAAATAAAATCCTTGTTTAAGACTAAATTAAATTGCATGGTTTATTATTTAAAATAAATCATGTTAATTATTTAAAATTCATTAAAATTTCTAAATTAAAAATTTTAAATTGGCCCCCAAAATTCCGGGTTGTTACAATCGCCCCCACGTAAAATCTTTTCGTCCTCGAAAAGGAACGTAGCTAAAATTGTTTAATTAACTAACTCAATTTAAATTGGTCTCAAAATCTTTCTTAGTTTCAATAATTTTATTAGTTGACTAACTTTTAAAAATATATAATCTTTACATATTCAAAAACTATATTTTGTAAGATCGGATTGTATATATAATCAAAATACGTTAATTATGAACTTATTACTCTTAACTCATTCTAGGGCATTGCTAACCCCATCTCTAACGAGTTTTCTCATTCTAGGATACTACTGATCCTATCTCTAATGAGTATTCTTATTGGATATTACTAATCCAATCTCTGATGAGTCTTTTGTTTAGTTCTAACGAGTTGTACCCCAAAGATTTTGAGCTAACCAAAGCTCCGATACCAACTGTAAAGACCCGGAAATTCCCGCTCTTTGAATCGACCATAAACCACACAGGTCTGACCCAAAGGTTGGAAATCTTCGAATACTTTAACTTTGGGAATACAAAACATTAGAACAATAACAACAAACTTTTATTACATTACATATAATGTTACATCAGAGTACAGAATATCAGAGTACATCGAAATTAAATTACAACGGAGGATAAATTACAACATATTTAATACATTACAACGGAAGAAAATAAACTTAATACAGCGGAAGACTTCCTAATGCTCTGGACACAGCTTTAGGCTTCGATCCAGAATCCTGCTAAAGAGATAGATATCTGCAAAAAGCTACTCGACTGCCCGTGTGGAAAAGAGGGCACCCGAGTTTGCAAAGTGAAACAAACTACAGGTCAGTCATGGGACTGGTGTGAGAATTCTAAACTAATTTAACTAATAAGGCAAATCCAAGGACCACGCCGCTAATGCGGAACGGGTTTTATCCCAATGGACAGCCGGTGCATAAATTAAAGTAAATCGTTAAACAACGCAATGCTTTTTAGAAAAATGAAACCATTATAAGACCCAAGTCCCATCACACAATGCAATGCACACTAGAGGATAGGGTTTTACCTTATAATGGTCAAAAGATGCTTGATACGATAGAACGGATGTAATATTAGTGTGTATATGTTTTAATTAAACAATTCAATCATAAGTATTAATCCTAGACGACATAGGTACCATATATTATGCCGCCGTATATAAGTATACAACTAAAATTGTAATGTCGTATTGGAGAATTGGTTTCCATCATGAGACGAGGCTAGGGGCAAGCTCCTCTCCGATTCGAGACACTCTAGCAAATGCCTCAGGATCCCCCGCAGTGAACCCTTGGATCTTCAGGGCCGGTCCCTGCCTATCGGCAGTGGATTAGTTATGCCTGAACACACGCTTCCCGGTTCCTTTGAACCTATAGTATGACCACCAACGGCCTATAAAACACGAGGTACCTCAAAATCCATCATCCACATAAGTAAAATGTCAGCGCTGGTAGGTCCCTGACATCACTCTAGCTAGAAAGAAACGTGTGCACTCCCTGTAGTCCGTATCCCGTTTTTGACTCATACCGGGGTGTGAGGCTCGCGAAGTCACGCTATACACAAAGCTACGCCTAAACAGACCGTGCTTTGATCATCGACCACAAGGCCTGCTTTTCAACAAAAGCCTTGATTCATGCATCTTGGCATGCCACATTGTCAATCCATACCACACCATTGATTTCTACCAATATATAACCTCTAAGCTCGTACGTCTCAGAGAAGGGTGTTAACCACCAAACAGATATATATTAACAGAGATCAACGAATGTAGTATAAAGGACTACAACGTCAGACATACATTCCATTTATAAACTTATGCTCTGGGTCTGAGCGAAAGTCAAATCCATATAAATCAACACTACGTCCGAACGGCCACCACTGAACCCCTTTCAAGGTAGCTACTCCTCTCATGGGTCTCAGTAGCAACACATCCATTCGATGTGAAGATCGTCGGTCTTCAATCACCGTCTTCAACTCTTCGACTTAGATCGTCGTATAATCATTTGAAATGAGATTGAACCCGGACTTTTCAAATGATTCTCGCATATATATATAACTTGAAATCATTTCATATCGTTATTGGTATTTAATAACGACCTATTTCTATTTTTATTTAAATAAAAATAGCTTAAATTATTATAATGACACTTCGGGTCAATGGGCGACCCTGGCGCTGTTTTCAACCAAATTTGATTTACACTTATCTCGAAAACTAACCGTTTGATTTTGATGAAGTTTATATCGTTGGAAAGATCTTCCCAAAGCGGTCCTAACGGTTCTAGTTTTGGGAAAATCTGATGGTCGGATCTTTCGGTATAACTATTTAAAGTTACGATTGTCGATACGCGAACTGTCGCGCGCATGTCATTAAGTTTATAATTTATATTTATATATATATATAAATATAAATCATTTGGCGATTTTAATTATAAAAATTTATTCTTTTTATCGCATATAAAATGACGATAAAAATATCACCTTTATTATCTCTGTTTTATTTACACTAAATGTAAATAAATTATTCTTTTCTACCATTTGCTTTATTTACTCTAAATGTAAATAAATTATACTTCTCTATCTTCTGGTTTTATTTACCCTAAATGTAAATAAATTATTCTTTCCTATCATTTATTTATTTACCTAGATATACATAAATGTTTTCATTTTCCTTTTCTTATTTATTTACCTAAATAAATGTTTTTACTTTTCTTTTTCCTATTTATTTACCTAAATGTAAATAAATATATTCTTATCCTTTTGTTATTTATTTACCTAAATATAAATAAATGGTTTCATCTTCTTTTTCTTCCTTATTTACACTATTTGTAAATAAAGGGTTTTAATTTCTTGTTCTTATTTATTTACTTAATTCCTCTCCAATCTAATTAAATTTTTAATTAAAACCTTATTTCGTTTTAACCTTCCAAAGTCATTATTAAATAATTAATCAAAAATTAGGAAATTAATCCCCTCATTAATCCGAGTTAAAGAATAAATGTTATTTAAAACATAATTCACGATAAACCCAAATTCAAATTTCATTGTTAATCCGTAGTTATAATAAAACCATTTTTAATTCCTTTTATTTATTTTAAAATAAATAAACCATTTATTCCGATCAAAATATCATTTCTCATATTAAAACATTATTTTCAAAATATTAATTTTAAAATTAACTCTTTTAATATTCATTATAAAATGGATAATATAAGTTAATAAACTTATTCAGGTTAAAATGATGTTTCTATTCATAATGGATTAAATAATCCAATTCGTTATATTATCCATTTATGTTTTATAATGGGCCAGACTTCTCACATTAGGCCTACAACTTGTGGAAGCTGGATATGCCGGTTGGGTCCGGGCAGACTTATTCCACAGTTGGGCTTAACCTCGAGTCAAAACCCAATTTGTATTCGTGTACTTGGACCTCTCACATTAGGCCCAACATTTATGGCTGCTGGATATGCCGGTTGGTTCCGGGCAGACTTCCGCCATAAACGTGACCTAACCTCGTGTCCAAGAACAATTATAATTATAAATATAATTATTTTCTAAAAATGTTATTTTTAAAATATTTCATATTTTAAAAATATTTAACTTCTGAAATATCATATTTTCCAAAGTATAACTTTACATTGAAATATTCTTTATATTGCATACAATTCTATTTCAATAACGAATGAAAAATAATAACTTTGTCTTTGTTGACAATTTCCATTTGTAAATTCTAATTCGACAAAAAAGGTTATTTTTATCCTAATGTATATTTTCTAACAAGAATGTCCTTTTTATTCTAATTTACATTTTCTAACAATAATTTGTCCTTTTTATTCACAATAACAAAATGTAAAAAAAAGATGTCATGTTATTGTAAACAAGTTTCTATGTTATTCAAATGACAATTAAATGATCATTTATTTGTAATCACTTTCTATGTTATTCAAGTGACAATTAAATAGTCATTTATTTGTAATCACTTTCTATGTTATTCAAATGACAATTAAATAGTCATTTATTTGTAATCACTTTCTATGTATCTTTAATGACACATAAATGCACCATTATGTATAAACAATTTCCTATGAATCTTAATGACACATAAAAGAGTATTTGACATATTCACATTTTTCTATGGTTTCTAATAATATAAAAAGAGCAAATCTTATTTGCATACAAATTCCAAATTTCCTAATGACAAATAAAAAGTGAATTTTATTTGTATGTCAAATTTTAAGTTTCCAATGACAATAAAAGTAAATTTTATTTGTCAAAACAAACTCTAAGTTTCTAATCAAATCTTATCAAGTAAAAATGGTATTTTTACTTATTTACGAATTCTAATGACAAAACGATAATTTTGCATTGACATAAATGCCATAATTTATATTGTCAATTTTGATTCATATGAATGATATGCTTATATACTTATTTACGAATTCTACTTCATATGAATGATATGCTTATTTGGTCAATTTTGATTCAACATAAATGCCATAATTTATATTGTCAATTTTTAATACAGCAAAATTGACAATTTGTTTCTAATATAACATGATTTAAAATGAATGACATTTTATATTCTAACATAACATGATTTTTTTTTAAATGACATGTTTTGACACAAATGAGAGCTTTTATTTCAGTTTACATGTTTTGACAAAAAAGTTATTTTTATTGCAACTAACGAGTTTTGACAAAAATGATTATTCCCTATTCGTTAACATGTTTTGACAAATAAGTGTTTGGGTTTATATAAACATGATTCTAACTAATTTACATTTCTATATGAATGACATTCATTTATTGACAAAACAAATCTTGACTAAGTGACATGTTTTTATCGGCAAAACACATCTTACTAAATGGCATGTTTTAAAAAAAAAAACATGTTTTCTAACAGAAACGACATATTTATTCTAACATATGACATTTCCTAATAATGACTATCCCTATATTGTATATGACAATAAAAAGAAAGAACGATTTTAATTTCAACAAATTACTAACTTTAACATAACAAATAAAAGTGTATACTTTTATTCGCATATTATTTTAATATTTAACGTCACACATAAAAACAACATTTTTATTCGCATTTAATTCTAATTTCAACAAGGCGAATAATAAAAAAACAATACTTTTATTCGTATACCATTTCTAATTTTCAACATGACGGATAAAAGCAATATTTTTATTTGCGCGTAATTCCTAATCTAACATGACAAAATGAATGTCGAAATCAACACAAACAATAAGTTTCCATCACAACATCACAGCTCTAATATCATACATACATACATCGATTTCTAATAACAATAAAATAATTAAAATTTTAATTTATTATTAAACATAGAAATCTCCCATCACATAACAAATTTTATCGCACACACAATTCTATCATATGAACAATTGGGTATGTTTATAGATAAATCCTATTTAACAACTAGATTTAATTAACCATTTTAACTAAATTTAAAATTAATTAAATTTGAGTTCTCACCAGTTATGCTTTCCAATTCTTCACTGTCAAAACTTTGCGTCTATTGCGGAGCAAGCCTGTGAATGATCGCATGCAAATTTCACGAACAACGCGTTATTCCCTCTAGCTTCAACCATTTGTATATATAAATATATATACACTTTATACTTAAACACACGTCAATATTCCTCAAAGCAAGAGAAGGCCAAGGTGTTTGGTGTTGCTTGAATCACGATCAAGAGGGGGTAGAGGTGCGGTGAGGTTTGCTGAAGCTTTAAGGTGCGGTTTGGCATAGTGCGAAGAAATGGGTGAAGCTTCTTTTTTTTCTTTCTGTTTCTCACGTGAAGAAAGGTAGTCACGCAGAACTTGGGGTAGAAAAAAAATGGGTAAAAGGAATTTAGTGTTAGAGGAAATGGGTTAGGATTTGGAAAGGTTTAAGATGTTATAAAGTAGGAGGAATAACCTTTTTTTTATATATATATATATTTATTTTATTCCCCACTTGTGTCTCTGCATATGTAATAGGTTACAAGCGAGACAAATTTATTGACTAGACATGACATGTCAACACTAATTTCTCTTTCAAATTCAAAAGTAAAACAAAGAAGAAAAGAGAACAAATGGAAAGGAATAAATGCATTATTGATTGCCTGATAGAGAATTGTGTAACTTCTTAAATTCCAAAATACTTAATATTAAAATTCCATAATTGAAGGAATCTTTTCAATGAGCATGCGAGAATATAAAGAAGAGAAATATATATATATATATGTGAGTTCATTAGTATTTGGAGAGAAACAAGAGAGAAAGGGGAAAGAAATTGATAAAATGAAGGGAAAGAATAAATGTTGTATTAAAACACAACGAAGAGGGAATGGCATTGAAAACTGTTGTAACTATTCATGATGTAAATAAATAAATTAATAAGCTTTTACAAATTCTTAAATGTTACATTTTGAACAAAATAGGGAAATAATTAAGGTGGAGAGAGATGAGACAATGAATTTGGGAAAGTAGAAAAAGAAGGGGAAAGACTTGATTTGTTCTTTATAAATGGTGTGTGTGAATGCTCATCTTAACACGAACTAACAGGCAGCGTTATTTAGTTATTTCATAACGTTATAAATTCAATCGTTATGCACCGTTAATTAAGTTCAAATTGTAATGAATTTATTGCACAATTTATTTTCTTTCTTATAGTGCGCATTTCTTATATAAATATGGACTAGCTTTTACAGCTTGTATTTACAAAGTTACATTCGTTTTTTTTAAACGAACTAAATTACTATATATATTAAATTTCAATTTGAAATTTCCAATGATAAAATCTTCCTTCCTTAATATATTACTCTCTTCAATTCAAGGTTTAAATTACATATAAAGTTAGAGTGTCCCTATTACATTCATTGTACTATGAATAATATGGTAATAAAATTAAACTTATTAGTCTACAAAAATTAATCACCATTAAAGCTTCAACATATATTTGAGATTAATTAACGTTTGTTACGCCATTTATACATATAATTTGATAAATTAGTTTTTATGATATGTCACTACACAAATAAAATCCTTGTTTAAGATTAAATTAAATTCCATGGTTTATTATTTAAAATAAATCATGTTAAATATTTAAAATTCATTAAAATTTCTAAATTAAAAATTTTAAATTGGCCCCCAAAATTCCGGGTTGTTACATCTTTTCTTTTTCTTTGTAGTGCAAGTTGAAAATAGAGAAGTCAAATTGAAACCAAACATGTCTTTTTTTTAATGCTTGACTGAGATAAAATAGGAAAATTATATTAATTCAGTTTAGAATATAGATGTATTTATTTAGTAATGGATAACATCAAATTAGATGATTCCTTTCATTTCAAAACCGATCAGAAACATATAATTGAAATTTTAAGTAAACGTTTTGTAAATAGTTAGATTATATAGCTGATGAAAATGATAATTTATGTTTGTTTCCATCGAGAGAAGTTTTCTAATTTCAAATTTATTAAAAATAATCTTCAAACAACTTGTCATAAGAAAAATTGAACGAACTTGTAATAATTTCAATAGAAACCGTGTTTGTAGAGAAACTTGGTTATAATAACTTAGTTGAAGAATTTGTTACAGAAAAAATGCAAGAAGCATTTTCCTGTAGATCAAGGAAAATTTGTCTTTATTCTACGTAAAAGAAAATTTTGAACTTTAGTATTGTAGTCTTCTTGTTGTAAATATGTAATAACTTTTGTATGAAATATTCGTATCTTGTAATATGTTATTTAGACATTATTTTTTGCTTATGACCATTTAACAAAAACGGCATATTATTAACCAGTGAGCAACTGAAATTTGATTAGGCTTGAGCAACCAAAAATTTAAACCGGCCCTGAGTAGACATATTGTAAAGATGGAGTAGGCTCCATTGATGATATTATAGCAACTACTGCTTCGTATTCATCATCAAGTCCACTGATGATGGACAATACATGCTCAAGTTTAGAAACCTTATAACCCGCAGAAGCTAACTGGTCACATAGATTTCTTTTACTTTAAGAAGGTATTTATTCATTGTCATGCCGTCTTTTCTGATGTTTTGTAGCTGCTTTCTGTGGTGTAGAATTCTTGCTGAGGATTGAGTGGTAAAACTTCTCTCTATAGTGGTCCAAACGTCATGTGTAGTCTTACATCCTACGATTTGTGGCAGTAAGGCTGCATTGATGGAGGACATCAACCATGAACAAACTACCCATCCTTCCTTTGATACAATGTTAATTCTGGACTTGTGACTAAATTGTCTTCGATGTCTCTAATGAATTTTGCTGGAATAGGTTTTTTTTTTTAGAAATAGGTAAAAACAAAGTTTGGCCCAAGGCCCAATTGACAAAAAAAAAACCCATATACAGACATTAGGGTTACGAAACCCTAGCCGACAAACTAAAATAAACACTAATCGCTCAAAAATTCAATAATGGCGGCTCCTCTATGGAAGAAAAATCCGCTGTCTTCAAGGCGGTTTCCACACCATCTCCATCTCTACGCTGGTTTCCTTGCTTTGATGGCTCGAATCCGGCCTATGTTTGATTTCATAGTGTCTCAGAGGCGAAATATGCTTTCTCAAAGGCGGTTCTAGAAGCTCAATGAGTGTTTGTCTCTGAGGTTTGTTGATTTCCTTGATAGCCACTTGAGTCAGCTCAAATTGGTTTTGGGTTACTCTTGAAACAAATAATAGCGAATTATTTGTGCCTTGTTCTCCCATGATCGAGGGAAGAATGATTCAAGAAAATCAAGAAAGGCTAGGGATTCAAGAATCAGCTGGATACAGGGTGAAAGAAATAGGTGATCACACTTGTGCTATAAGTGGTGGTGCAGGAGGACAATAGTCTGAACCACTTATCAAGGATGGCATAGGTAAGAATGTAAAAACTCACTAATAATTGATGGCAGGAAGTCACAAATAAGAGAGAAAGAGATGATGCGCAGCTTGATTCTTCTCCCTAAGGAAGGTGCTTCATCCAAATGATGGTAAACTTGGTCGCAAGATCAAGTGGTGATGGTGTAGTGCTGATACCACCAGGATCATATGAGGTGCTGGAAAGCAAGTTCTTGCTCTGATACCAAGTTGGATTTTGTAAAATAATGTTTGAAAGAATATTTGAGAGAGAGAGAATTGTGACAATGGAATAAGAACTATGTAAAACTTGTATTGCTGGGACGCATGAACCCATCTATATATAATGGGTAACATAGGCTTAGAGAATACGACACAAAATAGAAAAACAAATAAACTAATACAGCTGAATAGGTATATCTGCTGATAAAATCAAAGTAGTCATATAACTTAGAAATAACTTTCTTTGTTTTGATATACATGCTTCAATTACCATTTTTTTGCACATGTTCTTCAAATTTTATCATATCAACGTATAAGAATGCTTAATAATCAAATGCGTTATGTTACTAATGTTTAGTCGTTTGTAAAAGCTCTTCAATAATTTTGGAAGAGCTAAAAAATGCTTCAGAATATCAACGTATAGAAACTTTCTCTTTTGTATTGCTTTTGTTATCTTTCCACAATGGAAGAAAATGCTTCAAGTAATTTTATAAATCCATCAGTTGACAAGGATACAATTTTTAAGTGATAGATCATTAGGACAGATCGCGAAGGAATAATATTAAAGAAGATTTTCAGTCTCGCAGTAGTACCGCTCTTGAGCAAAGAGCACTCAATATAGATCCACAACTAAAGTGAAGAAGAGAACATGATCTAGGCAGCAACAACAAAATGTGTAGCTACCTCAAAGAGTGTATATGCAGGGCATTAAATTTTTAGCAGTGGAATAAAGGAGAAAATAGGGTTGAAGTTACGTAGTGAAAAATTATAAGCAGACCAGTGTTTGAGGTTATCATAATTTGCTATATTACCATGTTTATTCACTACAAAAAAATTAATGATTTAAGACCTCACATATTGGTTCCTATATAAATTATTTTTTCCTTAATCTAATTTTATGACCCACTAAAGACACATAAACGTGGTCCATAAAATCAAGTCCTTATGACCAACTTGTCTTGTCTCAGTTAAACTTAAGACCCAGAAATTCATCTTAAATAAGGCACCAACTTTAAAACTCACCGGAGACATTATGGAATCTCAAATATACTTAGTAAAGACAAGAAATATGGTAACAATAGGGTCTTAATTTATAATATAAAAAAAAATGCGAGTAAAATGTATATAATATAAAAATATACCTCACTCTACAAATTAATTTATCTCTTCATTGCATGTCAAAAACAAAGCAACATAAATAAATATGGAAGACATACATTGTGACGCTCCCAAACCCCCGTATGACGATGACAAGGATAATCATTGGAATATAACACATTAATCATCATTAGCAAAGTATAGATAATAGCATAAACATGAAATAAAATAATTTACATCAATATGACAGCGGAATCATAATCTGTATTAAACATCAGAATAGCACAGTGCAGGATACAACTTAGTGCATAAAGGAAATGACCTGTCTACATCAAGATCACTAGGACATATACATCAGAGAGTACATAATAGAAGTGAATTAGTCTACATCGCGATAAGCGGAATCATATACATAGATAATACTGGCGGAAATATCAAATAGCCAAAATAAAGGAAATCTAGTCTTCGCCATACAAGCCGAAAGTGCACTCCATGCTACGGTGCAAAGCCAAAATATCTCCTGAAACCTGTTACTAGGCTGCCCGTGTAGAAATAAGGGCACCCGAGTTTGCAAAGTGAAACAAACTACGAGTCAGTCATGGGACTGGTATGAGAAATCTACTTAACTGGTTAAACAATAATAATAAGACAAATTATAGGACCACGCCATTTTCGTGTAACAGGTTTACTCCAGTGATTGCCAGAGCATGAAATAAAGTAAATCTTTTAAACAACGCAATGCCTTTTTGAAAGAATGAGGCCGTTATAAGACTCAAGTCCCATCACACAATGCAACGCAAACCGGAGGATAAATTTTTACCTTATAATGGCCAAAATATGCTTAATACGTGTAAAGCAAAATCATTTGATATTATTACTAGTGCATATATGTTTCAAAAGAAATTTCAATCATAATATCAATCATAGATAGCATAAGTGCCCCATACCACTGTGTCGCCATATATAAGTTACAATCAAATCCGTAATTTCGTATTGGAAATTTGGATTCCATCATGAGTCTAGGCAAGGGATATACTTCTTTTCGCTTCGAGACACTATAGCAAATGTCTCAGGACTACACACTCTGGGTGACCCCTGGATATTCAGGGCCGGTCCTCCCTTACGTTTGAGGATTAGTTATTCCTGAACACACGTTTCCCCATCCTATCAGACTTATCCATCGGCTCCGTAGAGACCGATATATCCAAGGCGCCTCGCATTCCAACAACCACATAGGTAAAAATATAATAATGTCAAAGCTTGTAAAACGTTGACACCACTCATAGCTAGAAAGAAACGTCGCGCACTCCCTGCAGTCACGATCCCGTTTTTGACTCATACCGAGGTGTGTGGCTCGCGAATTAACGCCATACACAAAGCTATGCCCTTTAAGGCCGTGCTTTGATCATTAACCACAAGACTCTGCTTTTCAACAAAAGCCTTGATCAGTGCATCTTCGCATGCTACACAGGGAATTCATGCCATGCGACTGATTTCTATCGATATATAACCTCTGAGCTCGTACAACTCAGAGAAGGGCGTTAAGCAAGAGAATAAATTCTCCGCCGCCAAATAGATATTTATTTAATAGAGATCAATCAACATAGAATAAAATCCAATGTCAGACACATATATTGTTTCAAATCTCGCAAATATCGCCCGAGATCTCCTCCGATATCTCGTTTTGGCCTCCTTCTGAAACGAAACAACAAATATCACTCTAAATATCCTTTCGAATATATCGCCCGAGATATTGCAATATCGAACGATATATCGACCAAGGCGAAATACTGGAATATTGTCCAAGATCTTAGTTTTTCTGGTTAAAATTTATATTTGTGCCTGAACTAGAACTATAATTAAAAAAACTCAAATCTAGCCATATCAATCTTTTATTATTTTACATTTTGCATGTTAAATTACTATATTGTATGTTCGTATATATTTTACAGTGCTTATGATTTTTATATTCATCTTTTGACATACACGTTACTTATGAAATTATGTATTTTGTAGTCTATTTATACTGATTTTTTTAATGTTTTGGATCCTTTTAATGTTTCCTGTCTAACAATATTCCTGTTTTAAGCATATTACAATTTAGAGTATGAATGATCTTTCGCAAAATAAAGAATAATAAAGTTATTTTGCATTTTAAGTTACTATGTTTTTGATAGCACTCATAAAAATCATTTTTTTAAATATCATTTTTAACATATCATGTACCTCGAGATTGTTCCGATATGAACTTTCAGACCCGAGATAAAAATCCGAGACCAACTCCCGAGTTAGACTCATCTCATCCAAGATCTCCCCCGACACAAGTCCGAGTCTATAAAATCCCCGAGGCGAAACCTGACCAATATCCGAGATTTAAAACCTTGGACACACATCCATTTACAAGTTCGTTCTGGGTCTGAATGAAAACGGAGGCACCTTATTCCTCGTTCCATATGTCCAATACGGAAGAGAGGCCCTCGCACATCCGGACGATCTACAAGTACGTCCAGATTACTACCACAGTAACCTCGTCAAGGGAGCTACCCATCTCAAAGGCATAGTAGCAATCTACAAGATGTGAAGATCACCGGTCTTGCATCGTCTTCATATCTTCGACATTTATTCGTCGATCAACTATTTGAAATGAGAATTAACTCGGCCTTTTCAAATAATTCACGTATACTAGAATTCAAAACAATTCTTTCCATGGTTAAATTATTTGACATCCATATTTCTGTTCTTTAATATAATTTTCATGTCAAACACATTCAACCATCAAATATCAAGCAAACCAAGTAAAATCAGTTTATTTCCATTCCATTTCACTTATAATATTTTATAACGATATATCGCTATTCTTATTTATTTAAAAATAGCTCCTTTTAATTAAACGATGTTTCAGGTCGTGCCGTGGCACTGGCGCTGTTTTCCTTCAGATTTGATTTACACATATATGAAAATCTAACCGTTGGATCTTAATAAAATTTATATCGTTGGAAAGATTTTCCAAACCGAACCCAACGGTTCCGGTTTCGTGAAAATTCGATGGTCGGATTTCTCGGTATAATCGTTCAAAATTACGATTCCAAAACACGAACTGCCGCACGCGATTCGCTTAATTTTATTTTATATTTATATATATGAATAAATATAATTCATTCTGGCGTGGTTTTTACTCAGATTTGAATTAAACATTTCACACAATCCAACTGTTGGATCCTAACAAATTTTATATCGTTGGAAAGATTTTTCCAAAGCGAACCCAACGGTTTCGGTTTTGGGGAAATCTAATGGTCGGATTTCTCGGTATAATCGTTTAAAATTACGATTCCAAAACACGAACTGTAGCTGCGCGATTCGTTTATTTTAAATTATATTCACATATATATATATATACATATATATAATTCATTCGACGATTTCTATATTATTTTCCATTCAAATATTTCACTAACGCCTTTAAATTTCATAAAATTTCGCCATAACCTTGTACGGGAAGGGGTTCGGAAATTTATTCGGCCATATTAGGCACCCAATAAATCCTAAAAAGCATACACATATTTATAGTGATATATTCTTGTGTCCACAGGGGAGTGTGTATAGATCATAACTCCAGAGAATAAATTCTCATCACCCTATAAATAGTTTTTGTGCCTTAATGACTAGAGAGAAGTGATTATTGTTGTTAACCCTCTTTTTGGAAAGAGCCTCAACGATCCAGATCGAAGCCCAAACGCGCAACTGGATATATGTCGCGCTTCAGGAAGCCCAGCAGATGCACGATCCGAAGCAGTCACATATCGACCCAAGTCTAGCTTCACCCGCCGATGCTCTTTCCAGAAGAATCGCTCTCCCAGTCGACCGAGCATTTCGCTTCCATATAAGGCGCATCGGCAAGATATCTCCCGCCAGCGTGGAGATCTTCAACAGAGCTATTCCACCATATATCCCGACTTTCAAGGCAATAAAAGTGGTCAAACCATATCCGGACAAAGCTCTACTTTTGATATACCTCACAGTGGATGCCACGTCAGCCACAACTTCCGAGGATACTATTTATGAATAGTGGAACCAGTCTTCCAGCCACTATTCAAACCAACTGATGGGCTCCACGTGTCCAGGCTTTCCCGGAATGGCCGAACCATATCGCAACAGCCCAAGCTGCATTCTCCACCTATAAATAGCTCAAAGCTTAACGAGGAAAGGGACTTTTTTCGAACTCCTTTACACTTTATTTCTGGAGTTCACTTCTCTAAATCTATCCCAAAAGGAAGAGGAGTTAGTCGCCTTCTTTCTCTTCTTCAAATAGAAAAAAGCAATTGTATTTGTAATCCAAAAAGGAGAAATAATTTATAAAGTGGGCGTAGGCACAGTCTTTGCCGAATCACTATAAAAATTCTGCGTGTGTTCCCGTTCTTTTACTTTTTCTGCATTTTTATAATCATTATTCGTGTGTTTATCACATGATTGGGGGTTGACTGTTACTAGTGACCAACTTTTGACATCAACACTTTAGCGCGTCAGGAAGGGGAAGAGCACCGATATTTTGTTAGAGCCTCTGCTCACTTTTGCTTATGGCGAACAAGCGAAAGAAAGATGCAACATCCTCTCACCCCACAACATCCGATGCTGGCTATAACAACGCCACGAAAGTAAGTCTCGAAGCTTCCTCTCACGAAGATGTATCTCGACATGTTACTCGGGTTGACATGGATAAGATGATGGTCGAATTCAGAGAACAAATGGCATCTCAGGGTAAACTCCTCGAACGATACCAGCGGTTGATGGATCACCTTCTCGGTCGACTGGAGATAGGATTGAATGCTTCAACATCAATTCCTCCACCGGCTAGGACTGGGGCAACATGTGACCTTTAGTTTGCACGAAATCAGGCCACTGATCAGGCTACACCTTTATTTCATCCTGGTTTGGTCCCACCAACCGATCGACCACAACCAGAAGTATCGCTTCCAACAATCAGCGCAGCTGTAGCAGCAGAACCTCAGGAGACAGGCGATCAAGATCTAGATCGGTCGAACTTTGTGCCTCCACTCTCAGGAATATCTCGACCTATCGAACCGGTCGAGCAACCTCTGGGTCCATCAGAATCAATGCCATTCCAATTACAACCCGGAATCTTACCTCAGACCAGTCTAACCACTCTTCCCCTTCAACGAAGAGCTGGTGCAAACTTCCCTTCGAACGAGGGAGGCCACCCTACTATACCAGTCCTCACTGTGGCAGAAGAAAACACTACCGTAGACCCTCCTAACCTCACTCCAAACGGGGGCAACCTCGAGCTCCGAACATCACATGCTATGCTGAATCAGCCTAGGCCCTCTGTTACGGGTACGGCTTGACCCACTACTCATCAGGTTCCAGAGGGGCCATTCTCCCCAGAACCTCCTACTGTGGCTCACCTCCCTTCACACCATCACGCAACTCTCGCAGGTCGAGCACAGTCAATGGCCGCCCTTCCGACCATGCTTTTGCCAAACCCCCGCACAGAAGCTTTCCAGAATGCAGAGCTAAATTCATGGCAACGACTCCTAGGAGATGGGAGCCAACTTGCAAGCATCATCCGACGTTTTACTCGGGGGCAATTCCTTGCAGCAAGACATAGATAATGTCAACCGCAGCCCCTTCACCAGGGAAATCAGAAACTCCCGAAATCCTCCGGGCTCCAAGCATATAACAGTCGTACTGACCCGACCATCCACCTCATGCGATACATGCGACATATGGAAGTGCTTGGCTCATCGACCAACGTCATGGCTAAGTGCTTCCCCCTCTTTCTCACGGATATAGCTGGCATGTGGTTTCGACAGCTGACAACGGAGTTGATCAGCAGTTGGAACACTTTGGTCACCCGCTTCATCGAGCAGTTACGAGTACATATCTCTCGACCGAAAAGTGTTATGTTCCTATCTACCATCAAGCAGCGATCCAGAGAGATGCTCAGATCCTTCCTTGGAAGATTCAACGTGGCCGTAGCATTTGTCGATCGGCCTGAGCCATCAATGGTGCTCATGGGTGCCGTCGCAGGAGTTCAAAATCGATCAGAATTCTCAATGCCTTTAACCAGAGATCCACCCAAGGATATAGATGACTTTTACTCTGAGGCCGAGCGATTCCTCCGACAAGAGGATGCCAGCCTTGAAATGGAGAGCCTCGAGGTTCCAGTAGCCAAACAACAAGGTCCATTCAACGGCAATTGCCAAAATAAAGGAAGAGGAAAGGCCCCGGAGAAGAGCGAGCGCAATGTGCGATCTTGAAATGAAAATAAGTACGACCAGTACACCGGGCTCAATTCCTCTTTGCTCGATATCTATCTCGACATACGAGGATCCTTACCCATTCCAAGACCAACTCGACGAGAGCCATCCCAGATGGAACTCGATTCCGGCAAGCTATGTATATTCCATAACGTAGCTAGATATAATACAATTGAATGCCGACATCTGCGTGATCTCATCGAAGGACGAGTCAGAAAAGGAGAGCTTACCGAATATGTCAAAAATCGTGCCCCGTCCGTGCCGCCGTGACCTTCTGCCTAAGCTCCTTAGATCGGTCCTCGAGCTCCTAGAAACGGAAAGGACCCTGAGACTAGCACTCGTGGCATTATCATTAATTAGATTTTTTTTTCTTTTGATGTATTTATTTCAATAATAAGGACACCTTGATGTACATATGTATGGGGTTAGGATTTAGCTCCTAGGCATGCTCTGGAATCAATCGTTGTCCTCGTAGGGTTTCTCTTCTTTGTAATAATTATTAAGCAGTTATCAATTATCTTTTGCAAACGTAGATCATGTTTGAAAACCTCTAACCCAAGCATGGATAATGCTCGCCCCTTGTTTATGTGGTCAGCGCGAAAGCCCACCACCTTTTTCTAAGACACCTACTCCTTTAACCGAGTGAGGTCATGTTTTTTAAATACGAGTATGGATTATGCTCTCTCTTTTCTTTTCTTTTTACACCATGAGCGATCATAGCTCGCTGGACAAACTAACTTAACATGAGTCGAGCATAAAAAACACTTGCCCTATGCCGAGCATGGTTAATGCTTGCCACTAAGCCGAGCATGGTTAATGCTCGCCACTAAGCCGAGCATGGTTAATGTTCGCCACTAAGCCGAGCATGTTAATGTTCGCCACTAAGCCGAATAAGCTTAATGCTCGCCACCCGCCAAAGCCAAGTGAAATGAAATGCTCGACCCATCAACATTCTCCAAAACGAGAATGGCTTATTTTGTATTTGCAGGCATCAACTCTTATACAGGTAGCGATCATCATATCGGCCTTAATACGGTTCCCGATAGTTGTCGGCTATCCGGCCTTAATACGACCGAGTATGGTCGTCGGTTTTCTAGCCTTAATACAACGTCGGGACTGTCGGTTCTCTGGCCTTAATATGGTCCGGCGTGACCATAGTTGTTTGAGCGCTTGTGCTTCGGTTCAAATTTCAGAACACACCTCCCTCTATCAACGAAGATGCATTCTGAGGGGCAAAGTGTTAACTCTCTTTTTGCCAAGAGCCTCAACAAGCCAGATCGAAGCCTAAACGCGTAACTGGATATATGTCGCGCTTCAGGAAGCCCAGCAGATGCACGATCCGAAGCGGTCACATATCGGCCCAAGTCCAACTTCACCCGTTGATAGCTCACTCCGGAAGAATCACTCTCCCAGTCGATCGAGCATCTCGCTTCCATATAAGGCGCGTCGACCAGATATCTTAGGCCAGCGTGGAGATCTTCAATAGAGCTATTCCACCATATATCCCGACTTTCAAGGCAATAAAAGTGGTCAAACCATATCCAGACAAAGCTCTACTTTTGATATACCTCACAGTGGATGTCACGTCAGCCACAACTTCCGAGGATACTATTTATGAATAGTGGAATCAGTCTTCCAACCGCTATTCAAACCAACTGATGGGCTCCACGTGTCCAGGCATTCCCGGAATGGCCAGACCATATCGCAACAGCCCAAGCTGCAATCTCCACCTATAAATACCTCAAAGCTAAAAGAGGAAAGGGATTTTTTTCGAACTCCTTTACACTTTATTTCTGGAGTTCACTTCTTTAAATCTATCCCAAAAGGAAGAGGAGTTAGTCGCCTTCTTTCTCTTCTTCAAATAGAAAAAAGCAACTGTATTTGTAATCCAAAAAAGATAAATAATATATAAAATGGACGTAGGCACAGTCTTTGCCGGACCACTATAAAAATTCTGTGTGTGCTCCCCGTTCTTTTACTTTTTCTGCATTGTGATAATCATTATTCGCGTGTTTATCACACGATTGGGGTTGACTGTCACTAGTGACCAACTTTTGATGTTAACAATTGTCAACTCCAGACCTGTGTGGGGTTTTTATTAATCTGACAATTTACCGTTACATTTTATATAGTCCATATCAGTCTTCGGCCCAACCTGAAATATAGTCATTGCCATACAAGCCTCTCACTTGTATGGTAAATCTTCAACCTCGTCACATAAGCTCCAAATGTTTATGTGGTATATGATAGAGTATGCTATCTTCACGCAGTATGCCATGTAGTGTAGTTCAAAATTAATTGTTACTATCCTATGGTGACGTTTATGATTTCACACAGAACAACCAGCAGTCCGCATCTAATTGCATTCACAGGAGTTTATATAATAATACAATCGCGCAGCCAACCCATTAAGGCTTACCTATTTGTCGGGCACACAAATAAATTCTTTACTCAATAGCTAATACATTCTCCTGTTTAACATATGTGTGTATATATATATGCATAACTAAGCTAAAAATAATATTTCTAGCGAACAAATGTTTATTTCAACACACGGTTATTTTTAACACTTCATACAGAGGATAAAAATGATATTTTTGGTGAATAAAAATATGTTTCAACACATATGTATTTTTAGTGAGTCGTATACATGATAAAAATGATATTTTTATCATTCAAAATATTTATTCAACACATGAATGTTTTTAGCACTTCATATTCACAGTGAAAATGTTAATTTTATTGTTCAATCCTTTTATTCAACTCATGAATATTTTATATAGTTCATACATATAATAAAAATGTGATTTTTGTTGTTAAAAAATTTATTTTAAACACGAATATTTTATATACTTCATACATAAGATAAAAATATTATTTTTGGTGTTAAAACAATTTATTTAAAACACTAATATTTTATATAGTCCATATATATAATAAAAACGTGATTTTTATCTTTCAAAGAATTTATTCAACACATGAATTCCTCAACACATGAATATTTCATATACTTCATACGCATAATAAAAATGTGAATTTTATTATCTAAACAATTTATTCAACACATGAAAATAATTAAAACATATGGATATTTCTGAAAATTTCGGCAGCATAACGGGAGGGGGATTAAAACTGGCACCGTCCCGAGTACGGCTCCTCGCACTACCTTAGGCCTCACGGCGTTCCATAAGGGGCTTATCTAAATGATCTAAGATCAATTTCATATCATAAGAATTTTCCAAAAACCATTCCAATTCGTTTTAACCACAAACAATTATTTTCAACCATTCGCCATATCAACTAATTTTCATCCCAATCACAATCAATTCGTATCGTCCATGGTTTGTGGACGAGGGGAGTATATATATATATATATATACGTATATAAATATATTCATTTCCATTTCAACTGCTTTTCAACACATATATGATTTATACAACGCATGTATAATTTATACATCGCTCGTATAACTTATACAACGCTCATACATCAGGTATACAACGCGTATATAATTTATACTTCGCTTATATAATTTATACAACGCATTTCCATTCCATATTTGAATTTAGAAGTCTCACATCGTTTTTTAATCCTTATGAAATTATAGCGAGCTCGGAATGCGTTCTAGCTTCTTTTAGAACGTAGATGACGTCGCTACGAGTCTTGTAACACCCCGTGTATTCTATAACTGTGGAATTAACAAATTAAAGTATAATTAATTTGAAATCAAAGAACTAAGGGAAACGGGATACGCCATTGCGTTCGTCTCGGAAAAATACGCGAAATAGAGTCCGAGTTTTTGAAAAACGGAGTCCGTATGAAGAAGATATGGCCTTCGGAAGTTTCTGAATTAAGTTTAAAATTCAAACAGAATAAAATAGCTCAGAAAATCAAGTTTAAATTCCAAAATGGGGCCCAATGGGCCAGGGCGGAAGAACACCCGCCTAAGGCACCCAGGTCGACTGGGCTGTCGACCTGGTCTAGCCAGGTCGACAGGGCTGTCGACAGGGCTGTCGACCTGGTCCAGAGCCAGGTCGAACCCAGCCCAACCTGGCTGGCCTATTCTATGTTGGTCGATTTTCTGCAGTCTGCTTTGTCATTAGGGCTAGGTGGCAGGCTCTAATTGGTCTCTCCTTAGGATGAATGGCTACGATCAATCCAAGCAACATCGATGGTCCTAATCAGTTCATAAATTCTATAAAAATGACCCTAGACTCTACCTAGGTTTCTTACACAATTCTCTAGCCTCCATTGCTCTCTTCTTCTAATAAAAAAATAAAAATGGCGTCGCTGCTCTGCTGGAATTAAAACTAGAAGATAATCAACATCAGCCTAAGCAACTCAATTCAAACTAGAGATTAAAGTTTCTGCAAAGATTCTACAACAAGTTAAAGTTCTTTCTTTAATCCAATCAAGGCAAGTACAGTTATTTTCCGCTATAAACGTTAATTATAATTTTGATATGTTTTTAATTCCGAATCTGAGATTATATATATATTCTCTTCTGTCAGATTTGTTTTTCTGTGACTGTTCTGTA
The DNA here is from genome assembly GCA_030737875.1 of Allium sativum. Lineage (NCBI taxonomy): Eukaryota > Viridiplantae > Streptophyta > Magnoliopsida > Asparagales > Amaryllidaceae > Allium > Allium sativum. The sequence continues at coordinate 12,872,302 of CM060911.1, forward strand.
TCCCTTTTCTTCTTTTCTGTTTTTATAGCCAGGCTACCACGAGCCTGTGCCTAATCTCATAAGAGATAAACGTATGAACGCAAATTTTGGGATAAATAATGAATAATGCGAAATTTGACAAGACTAAATTGAATGTATGACTTTAGGTCTGAGGCATAAAATATATTGGACATATGCATAAATCTGACTATGAACATATAATTTATGCATGTTGTATGCATAGTTATGTTGTAATTTAGAACTGTAATTAATGAGCATATGTTGTAAACTAGATTTGGATCTGTGCATATTCTATGATAGAAGAAAAGAGGAACCATTGTAAGATTACATATGATTTGAGACTTTGGACAAAATGCATATAAAAGTCAAGATCTGATTTTTAGAAGATATGATTTAAAGATTTATATTGTTGGGTATAGTTTGCATAATGATTCATGACTCAAAAAGAAGAAGATATGGAAACTTAGGTGTAAAGATTTACATTAATTAGGATATCTATTATTGTGATTACACCTAAATAGGGATTTTTGGATATATGGCATGCATTGAAATTAATGTTTATATTTGGTATAATTTATATGTGAATCTGCTGTAAGATGCCAGTTTAACAAAAATTGGAACATATGTTATATGGCAAATTATGTCCATATTCTGCGCTTATGCAAACATGGAGTATATGTTGTGAATCATGACAATTATGTAGGCATATGAATTTAGGCCAATTTATGATTGGGCAAGGCATGTAAATAGAACTTTTAGAAATATTAAATTTGCTAAATCTGCTAATTTGTCAAGTTGCCTAAACTACTAGTTTTGTTATATTGCCTAGACTGCTAATTAGATTGAAATGCCTAATCTGTTAAATTTGTCGGTTGAAATGCCTAACCTGTTATATGCCAAAATCTGCTAAGTTGCTAAATCTGTTAAATCCGTTAAGTCATATAAAATCTGTTATCTGCTATGTTGATATAATCATCCTGTTATTGATATAATCTGAATTGGCATATATATTGGGCGTGCGCATAAACGGTAAATTATTAATTAATTGGCCGCAAAGATAAACATGGCTAACTCGAGGTTAGAATGAGTTTGCGGCGTAAATCTGCCCGGAACCGCCCGGCACATCCAGTGGCCGCAAACAATAGTTTCTAATGTGAGAAGTTAGTCATAACATGCGTAAGACACGAGGTTAGGTCTGGCTTGTGGCAGAAGTCTGCCCGGAACCGCCCGGCATATCCAGCGGCCACAAGCTACCGACCTAATGTGAGAGGTCTGTGCATTAATAATTAATTAATGCAAAATCTAAGATAAGAATGACGTCTAAAATGTATTGGGGAAAATAGGGTAAACCAAAGGGATTAATAGATGTAGTAAAACCCGTCCATGAATCTGTAGGCCCAATACAAAGTTAGACAAATCTGAAAAATCTGTACATCTGACCTGTTAGTCTGAAAACTTGTTAACTTAATTTGTGAATTAGTAAATCTGAATTCTGTATGTCTGAACTTGTAAACAAGTTAATCTGAAATCTGTTAGTCTGGGGACACAAGGTTAGGAGGGGAATTACTTGTGTCATCTGTTGTTTGGGACCCATATTAGTCAGTAACCCTTTCTGGTATCAAAACTTTGACCCAACAGTAGGTAGGGTCCGAGCACGCTTACTGAACTAATTATAAGTGGTTCATTCTGATAATGGCGAGGGGCGTTGATGGTGCGTTCCAACCGGGTCATGTGCGTGCATGGATCCATGTCTGCCTCTGAGGATGTAAGACGCCGTGACATCTGTAAATAAGTCTGTGCCAATTGGTTGTCACTTTAGGGAGTGATACACCCTACTGTGGGGCCGACACAGGATATTTATGTATTAGGGAGCCGATCGCTTGGGGTAGGGTTTTAGGGTACGCTTAGTTCTGTCTGTTTCTGTTGGTACCGTCTGTTTCTATTGGGTGGTAACACCAGTCTGTTTCTGTGTGGTACCGTCTGTTCGGGTGGTAAAGGCCCATTACTAGTGTACACCTAATTCCACATTCTGTCTCCATAGGGATAAATCTGTTTCTTCTTCTGTCTGTTTCTGATCGGGTAGTAAAGGCCCATTATTAGCATTCTGTTTCTGTTAAAGTATTCTGTACCCGTTCCTGCTTCAATTTAGACATTAGGGTGACACCTAATTTTACTATACTAGTATTAGTGCAGAGAAGTGTAAAACAATAGTTTATATCATTCTGTTTTTCTGTTATATCTGCTACACCTGTTATAGTTATCTCACATCCAGTTTTATGTTCATATCATATTATTATTATCTGTTCATATGCTGAAAGTCACTGGACTTGCCAGACTTTTTGTCTGACCCTTGTTGTTTCGCCTCCTTTCTTCCGTTTCCCCCCCAGGTTATCCAAGGAGGGAAATACTTTAGCTTGATCCGGATTTCTCTTTGCTTGAAGTGCTTAAAGTATGGCTTGGCTCTGTATAGCTTCCGTTCCATGGGGATTATGATTTTAAACTATGCATTTTGAAGGCTTTTGTACAAGACTGATATTTTATACTTGAATTCTGAAATTGAAAGGATGTAACCATATTAATTTCTGTTTCCGCTGTAATAAAGTTAAAATTTTTCAAATACTGTTTTATCTGTCTTGTAAGTTTCTGTTCTGTTTACTAAAATGCTCCACCAAAGTTAAGGCATTCCCTTTGTGAGTGACCTTAACGGAGGTGGGGTGTTACACTTGGTATCAGAGCTGAAGGTTACCAGATTGGGTAAAGTTTTTGAAAACTGTTTTCAAAAAGGTTTTGAAAGGAAGTATTTTCAAAAATAAAGCTTATTTTGAAAAACATGATCCCCAAGAGCCATATATCTTTCTCTCAGTCCTTTTTGTATTGAACCTTTCCTTTTTCGTTCCAGCATGTCTGAAGCATCTGAGATACCAGAGGGTGTTCATGTACCCGGTTGGTTTCGTCAATATCTTGAGGCTAGTGGCTAGGATAGAAATAGGAAAATTTCTATAGTAGGTTTAATTTCTTTATCTGATTGTGACTTTTTCTGATTTTGGTATTTTGATTTTGTAATCGATACTCTGCACTTTAATGCTAGTATTATTTATGAATTCCGCTATAGACTCAGACCCATAAGGGTTATGGATCATCTGTTTGAGACTGGGGTTGGGGGATATCTGTGTTAGGCGTCAAGTATGACGCATACATTCTGAGTTTTCGTAGGGTGTTAATTTGATATTGGTTTCGGTCTTTGGGGCCGATACTTAGGACCCATGTCTAATGGGAACCAAATTTTCGTTCTATCTGTACTCGCTTCCATCATTCGACTGTATCCTATCGATCGAATATTTGAACTTTAGGTAGAAACTAATGGGTGTAAACATGTGTTTGAGACATGTTATGTTTGATGGTTGCAAGTGGATGCAAGTGGTTGCTAGTGGTTGCCCGTGGATGCATATACACACACTAGGCACTAGATCGGCTCGAAAACACTCTCATACTGCATATGGATGGGTGAGCATTTTTCAATTCTTGTGGATGCAAATTGGTTGATTCAGCACATGGATGTTGCATTTGAGTGAATGGTTGTGCACTCATATAGAAATAATATATATCATCAGAATTCTATTGCATACATGTTGGACTCATGGCACTGACATAATTCGCATTAAGGAGGTCAACTGAATCAGTAGACCGCCTGATCTTTGCATTAGATAAGGAACATATACACACACTTTTGCATATGTTCATACAACATTAGAAGTTTTCTAAGGACAATGGATGCTTGTGGATGATGGTTGAGTAGATGGGTGATTGGGTGGTAGGACACATTCTTCTTAACTTGAAGATTTCGGGGACGAAATCCTTTTAAGTGGGGGAGAATGTAACACCCCGTGTATTCTATAACTGTGGAATTAACAAATTAAAGTATAATTAATTTGAAATCAAAAAACTAAGGGAAACGAGATACGCCATTGCGTTCGTCTCGGAAAAATACGCGAAATAGAGTCTGAGTTTTCGAAAAACGGAGTCCGTATGAAGAAGATATGGCCTTCGGAAGTTTCTGAATTAAGTTTAAAATTCAAACAGAATAAAATAGCTCAGAAAATCAAGTTTAAATTCCAAAATGGGGCCCAATGGGCCAGGGCGGAAGAACACCCGCCTAAGGCACCCAGGTCGACTGGGCTGTCGACCTGGTCTAGCCAGGTCGACAGGGCTGTCGACAGGGCTGTCGACAGGGCTGTCGACCTGGTCCAGAGCCAGGTCGAACCCAGCCCAACCTGGCTGGCCTATTCTATGTTGGTCGATTTTCTGCAGTCTGCTTTGTCATTAGGGCTAGGTGGCAGGCTCTAATTGGTCTCTCCTTAGGATGAATGGCTATGATCAATCCAAGCAACATCGATGGTCCTAATCAGTTCATAAACTCTATAAAAATGACCCTAGACTCTACCTAGGTTTCTTACACAATTCTCTAGCCTCCATTGCTCTCTTCTTCTAATAAAAAAATAAAAATGGCGTTGCTGCTCTGCTGGAATTAAAACTAGAAGATAATCAACATCAGCCTAAGCAACTCAATTCAAACTAGAGATTAAAGTTTCTGCAAAGATTCTACAACAAGTTAAAGTTCTTTCTTTAATCCAATCAAGGCAAGTACAGTTATTTTCCGCTATAAACGTTAATTATAATTTTGATATGTTTTTAATTCTGAATCTGAGATTATATATATATTCTCTTCTGTCAGATTTGTTTTTCTGTGACTGTTCTGTATCCCTTTTCTTCTTTTCTGTTTTTATAGCTAGGCTACCACGAGCCTGTGCCTAATCTCATAAGAGATGAACGTATGAACGCAAATTTTGGGATAAATAATGAATAATGCGAAATTTGACAAGACTAAATTGAATGTATGACTTTAGGTCTGAGGCATAAAATATATTGGACATATGCATAAATCTGACTATGAACATATAATTTATGCATGTTGTATGCATAGTTATGTTGTAATTTAGAACTGTAATTAATGAGCATATGTTGTAAACTAGATTTGGATCTATGCATATTCTATGATAGAAGAAAAGAGGAACCATTGTAAGATTACATATGATTTGAGACTTTGGACAAAATGCATATAAAAGTCAAGATCTGATTTTTAGAAGATATGATTTAAAGATTTATATTGTTGGGTATAGTTTGCATAATGATTCATGACTCAAAAAGAAGAAGATATGGAAACTTAGGTGTAAAGATTTACATTAATTAGGATATCTATTATTGTGATTACACCTAAATAGGGATTTTTGGATATATGGCATGCATTGAAATTAATGGTTATATTTGGTATAATTTATATGTGAATCTGCTGTAAGATGCTAGTTTAACAAAAATTGGAACATATGTTATACGGCAAATTATGTCCATATTCTGCGCTTATGCAAACATGGAGTATATGTTGTGAATCATGACAATTATGTAGGCATATGAATTTAGGCCAATTTATGATTGGGCAAGGCATGTAAATAGAACTTTTAGAAATATTAAATTTGCTAAATCTGCTAATTTGTCAAGTTTCCTAAACTACTAGTTTTGTTATATTGCCTAGACTGCTAATTAGATTGAAATGCCTAATCTGTTAAATTTGTCGGTTGAAATGCCTAACCTGTTATATGCCAAAATCTGCTAAGTTGCTAAATCTGTTAAATCCGTTAAGTCATATAAAATCTGTTATCTGCTATGTTGATATAATCATCCTGTTATTGATATAATCTGAATTGGCATATATATTGGGCGTGCGCATAAACGGTAAATTATTAATTAATTGGCCGCAAAGATAAACATGGCTAACTCGAGGTTAGAATGAGTTTGCGGCGTAAATCTGCCCGGAACCGCCCGGCACATCCAGTGGCCGCAAACAATAGGTTCTAATGTGAGAAGTTAGTCATAACATGCGTAAGACACGAGGTTAGGTCTGGCTTGTGGCAGAAGTCTGCCCGGAACCGCCCGGCATATCCAGCGGCCACAAGCTACCGACCTAATGTGAGAGGTCTGTGCATTAATAATTAATTAATGCAAAATCTAAGATAAGAATGATGTCTAAAATGTATTGGGGAAAATAGGGTTAAACCAAAGGGATTAATAGATGTAGTAAAACCCGTCCATGAATCTGTAGGCCCAATACAAAGTTAGACAAATCTGAAAAATCTGTACATCTGACCTGTTAGTCTGAAAACTTGTTAACTTAATTTGTGAATTAGTAAATCTGAATTCTGTATGTCTGAACTTGTAAACAAGTTAATCTGAAATCTGTTAGTCTGGGGACACAAGGTTAGGAGGGGAATTACTTGTGTCATCTGTTGTTTGGGACCCATATTAGTCAGTAACCCTTTCTGGTATCAAAACTTTGACCCAACAGTAGGTAGGGTCCGGGCACGCTTACTGAACTAATTATAAGTGGTTCATTCTGATAATGGCGAGGGGTGTTGATGGTGCGTTCCAACCGGGTCATGTGCGTGCATGGATCCCGGTCTGCCTCTGAGGATGTAAGACGCCGTGACATCTGTAAATAAGTCTGTGCCAATTGGTTGTCACTTTAGGGAGTGATACACCCTACTGTGGGGCCGACACAGGATATTTATGTATTAGGGAGCCGATCGCTTGGGGTAGGGTTTTAGGGTACGCTTAGTTCTGTCTGTTTCTGTTGGTACCGTTTGTTTCTGTTGGGTGGTAACACCTGTCTGTTTCTGTGTGGTACCGTCTGTTCGGGTGGTAAAGGCCCATTACTAGTGTACACCTAATTCCACATTCTGTCTCCATAGGGATAAATCTGTTTCTTCTTCTGTCTGTTTCTGATCGGGTAGTAAAGGCCCATTATTAGCATTTTGTTTCTGTTAAAGTATTCTGTACCCGTTCCTGCTTCAATTTAGACATTAGGGTGACACCTAATTTTACTATACTAGTATTAGTGCAGAGAAGTGTAAAACAATAGTTTATATCATTCTGTTTTTCTGTTATATCTGCTACACCTGTTATAGTTATCTCACATCCAGTTTTATGTTCATATCATATTATTATTATCTGTTCATATGCTGAAAGTCACTGGACTTGCCAGACTTTTTGTCTGACCCTTGTTGTTTCGCCTCCTTTCTTCCGTTTCCCCCCCAGGTTATCCAAGGAGGGAAATACTTTAGCTTGATCCGGATTTCTCTTTGCTTGAAGTGCTTAAAGTATGGCTTGGCTCTGTATAGCTTCCGTTCCATGGGGATTATGATTTTAAACTATGCATTTTGAAGGCTTTTGTACAAGACTGATATTTTATACTTGAATTCTGAAATTGAAAGGATGTAACCATATTAATTTCTGTTTCCGCTGTAATAAAGTTAAAAATTTTCAAATACTGTTTTATCTGTCTTGTAAGTTTCTGTTCTGTTTACTAAAATGCTCCACCAAAGTTAAGGCATTCCCTTTGTGAGTGACCTTAACGGAGGTGGGGTGTTACAAGTCTGATGTCTCCGGTTTCACTAGATTTCAACAATATTTGTTAAAGATATGATTTTTATACTAAAATCATGATTTGCAACACTTAGAAGTGTTATAATCTATTTAAAATGACACAGCCGTAACCTCAGCTTAACCCTTCGAACTAGGGTTTCGATCTTTCACTCCAATTGTTGCACGAGGTTGAAATCAGTTGGCGCCACGCTCGAGAGCTCGGCGAGGCGCGCAAATCGATGGGTGGGGCATTCAGTTTAGTGTCGGATCCCCGGTGCGGTGGCGAGCTGAAGTCGTGAACTTTGAGGGGGTGTAACTCGACGATGGAGCGACGAGGGGTGGTGCTCCTTATATGGATTTGAAGAGGGAGTACTTCAAAAAGTTGAACTGGGGCTGGGGCTAATTCTAATCAGATTCGCTGGGATTTTGGCCGGGAACAATGGAAACGCAACTACCGTCGGCGATAAGGGTATCGAGGGTTATTTTTTGTTTTTATAGAGAAATTTAATTATGAAAGGAATTATTCTATTCGCCGATATTTATATTAATTCAAAAATTAGAGTTTCTCCTTACGAACTCCATTTCAAACCCAGCGAATGTCGACCCTAGCTAAATACCCCCATTCTGAACACAATGGAATATGTTTTGTAAGCCCATTCGACTGTTACAGTTAGTTATTCTTCAAATTAAAATATAAAACCTTCAAATTTGGATTTGAACGTACATTTTAATTTGCCGGAGCCACATACTAATTTCAAAAATTCCAGAAAAATAAATTTAGCTATGTTAGGATGATACGGTCCCAACAAAATTAATTTCGTCCAATTTGGAGACCGTTTGAAATATGGACTTTTTCTGGTCAATTTAATTCAAACTGAAATTTCCAAATGCGTTTTCCTTTGCTACGCTCACATATCAATTCCAAAAATTATGGAATTTGAAACCTAGCAATAATTTGACATTCCAGATCCAACCAAAGTGATTTCTTCGAAACGGAGGTCATTTGCAAAATATCTACTTTTACAGGCTATATTTATATTAAATTTCATAGCGACTACTCTGGATATTCAACTGGCCATAACTTTTGATTCCCGCTATGAAATTTAGATTGTTTGGATTCGTTAGAAAGATATTTTCAAACAGATTTAAATATTTTTGGGTTCACTAAAATCCGGTTTGTTTTGAATCCTATACATTTAGTCAAAGTTCAAAGTCAAATTTTAAACTGTCGCGCCATTTTAGGCTCGTTATATAATTAAAATAAATTTATTCATTCTAACTTCGATTTAATTAAATTCTTAGTCGTTATTATTTAAAATAAGTCATTTTAAATATTCCAAATTCATTAAAATAGCCAAACTAAAAAAATTTAAATTGGTTCTGATTTTCTGGGTAGTTACACACAGTCATCTCATTGCATAGGACATGATATTATAAAGAACGATGTGAAACATATAACCACATTCATTATACAGTCAAATGAAAATACAAAGACATGTCCACATTAACGGAAATGCACACACACACACATATATATATATTTAATTATAAAAAATGGCGTCTATATCCAACCCTAGCTCTGGCAATGCCTCAAATTCAAGATCTAACAGCCTTGATGAAGATAATCAGGGAGAAACCAAGGAATCGGATGAAGGCTGGCAAGATGTACGTAGGAGACGCAAATCTTTTCTACAGGCGGCAACTCAGGGTGTGAATCAGAATATCAGATCCATGGGAGGAAATGGCAAACCCCAACAACGATCTAACCCTATTTTCAGATCTGGGGTAAGATCATGGGCTGATGCGGTTGCGGGTAACACTAAAATTGATGGAGGAGTCACTAACTTTGCAAACTTAGAGGATGACGATGGCGAATATGCAGATCTGGACGACCTTATTTTTGATGAAGCAAAAAACATGTGGAGGAACTCGATCTACATATATTTAGTTGGTAGAAGGCCATATTATGTTCATCTTAATGCGTACATCAGAAGAGAATGGAATCCAAAGGGTGCGTGGGATGTTTTTGCACGAGAAAATGGTTTCTATTTAATTAAATTTGAACTAGAGGAGGACTGTCATAAAGTGCTGAATAAAGGTCCATGGTTCATGGACAGTAAGCTGATATTCATCAAAAGATGGGAACCAAATCTAAGACTGGAAAGAGATATGCTTGAATCTCACCCAGTATGGGTAAGACTGTTGAATCTAGACTTATCACTGTGGAATGCTAGAGGTATATGTAAATTAGCCAGTTTGATTGGTACCCCGTTGGCCATGGATGATCTCACTAAACATGTCAAACGTTTAAACTATGCTAGAGTACTTGTAGACATTAAAGCGAACACAGAATTGAAAAAGCAAATCAGGGGAAAAGACAAACAAGGAAACATATATATACAACAAGTAGAATATGAACACATTCCCCCTTCTTGCATTAACTGCAAATGCTTTGGCCACAATACTGATCAATGTGCCATTGTAGTGAAGCCTGTTAGTCAGGTCTGGGTTAGGAAAGACCTGAAAGATAACCCTAAAGAGGATGCCCAGCAGCCCAAAAACTCTGTTGATGAGGTTCAACAGCACATATACACTGAGTCCATCAGTGACAAAACAGCTGTACCCAGCTCCCCCCTTAACTGTACAAACCAAAACGAGTCTGATGATGAAGTAGATGAGGTCATTCAGGTTGTGGATGCAACACCGGATCAGGCGGCACAGACTGAGACATCTGGAGTAGCTGAACTAGTTCATTCGTCCCCTGCTCGTCCACCGCAACAGGCACTACAAGCTCCTGACCCTGAAACAGTAGAGCAATTGAAAGATTTAAACATAGGTCTTGAGGACAAAGAAGAAGACAAAGAGTATGAGGTTAATAACAAGGGCGAGAACTATACAAAATCAAACCCACAATATATTCAACAGTTTCGCACTCGGCAGAGTAATGAAGACGCTAATAGTAGGCGTGGAATTCCTCCTTGGGACTTGAGGAGTAAATTTCACAATTCTAAATGTCGTTAATTAGTTGGAACGTTAGAGGTCTAAATAACGATACCCGACTATTAGACCTCTACAATCTTCGAAGGAATTTTCATCCTTCCTTTTTGGGTATCTTGGAAAACAAGCTTAATGAAGATAATTTATGTTTCTTGAGTGAACAGATGGGAAGTGAATGGGATCTAATCAACAATAATGAATTCACTGATAAAGGCAGGATCCTTGTAGCTTGGTGTAAGTCAATTTGGAATTGTGTCATCAATGACAAGGATGATCAACAAATAACTGTCACTATAAATAACACAGGAGGGCTTAAAATGTGTGTAACTGTTGTTTATGCTAGTAATAATGCGAGTGAAAGAACTAAGTTATGGGACAAGTTAAAACTGGTGGCCCGAAGCATGGACGGCCCCTGGATAGTTATGGGGGATTTTAATGCTATACTTAAACCAAGCGAAAAACAAGGGGGTGTTATCGTAAGAGTTTCCCAGTTATCGGAGTTTAATAGTTGCATTGTTGCGTCTGGATTGGTTGAGCCAGTCCACTGTGGCCTACAATACACATGGCGAAGTGGTGAAAATCGGAAAATTTCATGCAAACTTGACAGAGTACTTATTAATACTGATTGTATGAATAAATTCTCTGATCTGAAAGTTAATGTGTTGCCAGCATCAACCAGTGATCACTGCCCTATCCACGTGTGCTTGGTTGAACGAGAAAATGACGTCAAAGGAAAACCGTTTCGATATGCTAATCATTGGAATGTATTACAAGGGTATTACTCTACTGTAGACAGTCAAAGCTTTGAGGTGTCTACATATAACGACATGTTTCACTTCATTCAGTTTCTCAAAAATACCAAAATCAAACTCAAAGAATGGAACAAAACTCGACCTAAAGACGATGCTCGTATCAAAGAACTCGAAAAACGCAATGCTGAACTTCTGCAACAAATTGATGATGGGGATGATAGCAATGAAACGTGGAGGCATTATCAAGAGTGTAGAACTGAGCTAACAGAAGCATTAAAAATTAAGGCAGTAGAGCTAAAACAAAAAGCTAAGGAGAAATGGATAACAGAAGGAGATGAATGCACAAAATTTTTTTACACTAAAATGTCCGTTAGACGTAATACTAACTTTAATTTTCAACTTCTTGATCAGGATGGCAGTGCTATAACTGACTTGAAGAAATTTGAAGATGAAGCTATACAATACTTTACAGAACTATATAATGGTGAATGTGAGACAAACTTACCCAACATCAACCCCCGCAAACTCTTGAATGCCAGAGGGCGCAGAATGCTGTGCAGGCGCATAACTGAGGAGGAGTTGAAGGAAGCCACCTGGTCCATTGGTGTTGACTCCGCCCCCGGGCCCGACGGGTTCGGGTCCAGCTTCTACCACACCCACTGGGTTGACCTGAAAGATAATTTGCTGTCAGTTGTGCAAGAAGCCTTCAACTCAGGTAAAATTATTAAAGAAATTAATCACACGTTCCTATGTCTTATACCAAAAAATGAGAAACCTTCCAGGGTTGCTGACTACAGACCTATTGCATGCTGCAATGTGTTATATAAAATTTTAAGCAAAATCATTTGCAATAGAATCAAGGTGGTTCTACCGTATTTGATCGCTGAATGCCAAAGTGCTTTTATTAAAGGCAGAAGTATTTCTGATAACTCCCTCCTAGCTCATGAACTTATTAGAAATTTCAACAAAAAGGGAGCAGACAAATTTTGTTTAAAAGTTGATTTGCAAAAAGCATATGATAAAGTCAACAGACAGTTCATTATTCACATGTTATTAGCAATGGGCTTCCCTGTGAAAATTACTAGATTAATTTCAGAGTGCATACAATCCCCTACGTTCTCTATTCTAATCAACGGAGTGTCAAAAGGATTTATTACCAGCAACAGAGGTATCAGACAAGGGGATCCTCTTTCCCCTTATTTGTTTGCTATTGCTATGGAGTATTTTACACTGCAGATGGAGTTAGCAGAGTTTGCTAAAGAGATACAACCAATTCATAATTTCCACCCGTCCATTAGCCACTTGTTGTACGCTGACGACCTGATAATATGTGTCAAGTCAAATGTTAAAGCAGCGAATTCGATCACTTTGATTTTTGACAATTTGGGGAAATATGCTGGGCTCAAGCTGAATGAGCAAAAGACTAAATGTTACTTCAATAAGTTCTGTGTGAACAAGGAAAGGGTGCTCAACATTTTGGGGGTTAATGAGGGTGAATTACCTGTAAAATACCTAGGAGTCCCTCTATCCTCAAATAAAGTAACTGATAGAGAATGTGCAGTGCTTATCACCAAGATCAGAGAAAGACTACAGGGGTGGAACTCTAGACTTTTATCCTTTGCTGGAAGAATCGAACTTGTCCACACAGTAATTCAAGCAAAAATTAATTTTTGGTTACAGACATTTCAGATTCCTGAGGCTTCTATTAGAAAAATTGAAAGTGTATGTGCAGATTTTATTTGGAAGGGAGGTCTTCATAAAATAAAATATGATGATCTATGTAGACCAAAAGAAGAAGGGGGTGTTGGATTGAGGAGAATTAGAGACATGAGAGAGGCTTTCACTCTAAAGCAAGCATGGAAAATCATAAATGCTAATGGATTATGGGCTAGATGGATGAGGAAAAGATATGTCAGGACTAATTTCTGGACTATGGAAATAGATAATAATGCATCGGCTACGTGGAAAGCTATTCTCAGAGTTAGAAACAAGCTAGCTGTGAATTGTGAAAGAATTTTTGCAAAAGGAAATGAAACTGATTTGTGGCATGACCCTTGGATTAAAGGTAAATCTTTAATCAACACTCTGGGATGGGATACATATTTAGCTTACGGGTGCCCGAACCAAACTGTTAATCACATCATTCAAGACGGCAGATGGAACTGCGAGGGTATTCCTTGTAATTTTGCTATGAAGAAGGAAATCGAATTCATGCCTTTATATTTTGATAGAGATTTTGATATATGGAAATGGTCATCAGGAACTGACTTCAAATTAAAAGATGCATGGAATGCAAGCAGAATATCTGACCCTAAGGTGGAGTGGCACAAAGTGATTTGGGACAAATTATTTCCCCCAAAAGTGTCACATACTGCATACAAAATTATGCTAAATCGTCTTCCCACTAGAGACAGGCTGTTTAATTGGGGTATTATTCCTATCAATAGTTGCGTCCTATGTGATAATAATGTTGAGACTCATCAACACTTATTCTTCCAGTGTAACTTTGCATGTGAAATTCTAGGTTTCATCAAACAGAAATACACTACAAACGCTCAAGACGAAAGCTTTCAGAGCATAATTACTCACCTGAGCTTGAATTGGGCGGACATAGATGCTAAAGTAAAAGAGTACGGCATTTGCATAGTTACTGCTTGTTGGTGGATATGGAAGGAGAGGAATAGGCGCATTTTTCAAAACAAAAGGAAATCAGCGACTGAGATTACAAAGCTAATCGAATTTGAAATCAATTTGATACTACGCACAAGGGGGAGAAGACTTACAACATCTGAGGTAATACTACTACCTCGTACTGGAGTAGAGGATCGAGCGGGTGCGCTGGAACCACGTTCAGCAGTTCAAATCCTAGAGCCGCCATGAATTGATCGTTGAAGATGAAGCTGGCCGCCATCCCTAATTTGGAAAGTTGCGGTTAAAACTAAATAATGTTTATGATGTAGATTGCCACGTTTGTATAATCATTTCTACTGTGTGCGCTGTCGAAACGTTGATGCGCATCTCACTTGGGCTGAAATAGGCCTTAATAATATCTACCCAATTTCAAAAATATATATATATATATATATATTTAATTTTTTCAGGGGAGAAACCGACACTGCCGTAAAACTCCCTCTAGTGCACCTAACCCGATCCACGGGGTCATCAGGCTTATGCACATGGTAATCCCCCTTATTTGAACTAAAGTGCGTGAGGCGGGAATCGAACCCTCTCCCTTTTCCTGGGGAGGTAGGAACCCCCACCACCCGCACTAGAGCTGTGAACACACACACACACACACATATATATTGAAAATGGGTACCCAGATATTAGTTGGAAATAAAGCAGTACATAATAACGGTTATCATACCAACCGGTTTACATAAATAAAGCACAAAGATTACAGAAAATGATCCATCCAAAAATTGCTCCAACAAGCTTGAACAAAATCCTCCACTGCAAGTGCAAACACCGAAACACTTCACTTCATCCACTTCGGATCGTTCATCCTTCAACATCCCATCATCTCGACAAAACCAAACCTCTTCCAAACCAATTTAGTAAAACTCGACATTACATTCATCACAAATTTGAATACGTCAGAACAAACTAATAACTGCCTCAACACCAAACCCATAACACACATAGACCAAACCGCTTCACCCTTACCACAAATTCACTAAACCGCACAAACCAGGAACAGAGAATGAAAATTGAACCTGAGAGTAAAATGAGACCGGAACTGAAGTCCAGCTTCAGAAACGCTGGCAATGCCAGAACCCGGCTCCCAAAAGAAAGAACCCCGAATTCGATTCCTCCATCAACAATCGACAGAACAGATGGTGAAAATCGTGCCAACACCGAAGCGTAGATCTCGTGCGAACGGGAAGGAGGACTGATTTTGAGACCGCACGCAGGAGTTTTGCTGTGGAAAAGTAGAGAAATCGTGAGATAAAAGAAGGGTTCTAGCCAAAAATACAAGCATGAAAACGTAAAACAGCAGTACAGTGCAAAAAAAGAAAAAAATATGATTCAAACACAATTCATAAACTAAATTATAAACACAAATGTAATATTATCCAAAATAAAAGCTAAAGCAAATACGGAAACACTAAATATGCACAGGGATGAAAAGAAGCTATCATCATATGTTGTCACCATCAAACGACTAATGATATATACCATGATTTTGTGCAGCCTGATATTGTCTAGGTTGTTGGTTGTACTCATGCATGATCGACCCAAGTAGTTGTGTAAAAGATCCAAGTTGCTGTGAAAAGTCTCCAAGATTTTGCTGACATGGCATAGGAATAGATTGGAAGCTCTCTAGTGTTTGTTGATATGGAATAGATTACTATTTGACAGACTACTTGTATCCATGTACGGTGCTTCATATACTCGACCTCTTGTTAGTCCCCCACAAGCCTCCACCCAAAGTGGATTCCATTCCGTTACATCCTCATCAAACTCAACTTTCTATGGTGAAATTTTCAAAACTAATTTGGATTTAGGAGCTCAAATTAGTTTTGAAAATTTCACAATAATATCCTGCAACTTTCAAAATAAATCAAATAAAGTGGACGGCTGAATCACAAGTGTGGTTTCCTACATACCCAAGTGGGATCAAGTCTATGTAGTTCTAAGATCAAATTTTGCATCATCATGGAAACAACACATAAATAAAAGGTATCTTTTGGATTTGAACCTTAATTAGTGTAATCCATTCAAGATTTTATCGAGATTCTATGGTGAATGAATCTTTAACCAAATATACCTAAACGATAAAACCGGAAAAATCATACATGTTGATTTCCTTAGTTAGAGTGTTATGTATTGCTCAGCACGTTAATGGCCATGTGCTTTTAATCTTGGTTCATTAGTCTAATTTAGAAAGAGGTCTTACTTTCCTAAGAAACGACCTCATTTCCACTTATATAGGTAAGTCTCTTAAGGTGTTTATGCGACACCTTTTAAGGTTTCTAGACTTATTAAGGATATTTATTCATCCTTTGTTCTTGCATAATCCAACACTAAATGTTATGGGATTATTAATTTAGTGTTCCATAGTCATTCTCTTAACTTGTTGGTACCCACTGAACTTTGTTTATCCTTTTCAAGACATAAGTTTGGTTTCTGTTAAGGATGATCAATCTTCATTCATAGACCTTAGTCCCGTTTCTTTTGACTTTATAGAAACCATTGCCTATGGAAAACCTTTTATAAGAGGGCTAACCAAGTTTTTCTTTTTTTCTATGTAGTCAACAGTTATAGCTTCACTTTTGAGTAACTATCTTACCATTTGATGTCTTAGACTCACATGTCTAAACTTTCCATTATATGTCATGTTAGAGACATTATATAATGTTGCTTGATTATCACAGTTAATCAAGACTACTAGAGATGGCTTCTTCCACAATGGAATTTCCATTAATAATTTCCTAAGTAATCCCACTTCCATATATGTATCTACTAATGCAATCAATTCTGATAACATTGTTGAGTCATATATACATGTCTGCTTCTTGAAAGCCCAAGGAACAATAGCGCCTCATAATGTAAATATCCATGCACTCGTAGATTTAGATTTGGATTCTACATTATTCTAGGTTGCATCACTATATCCTTCTATTACAGTAGGATATCCTTTATAAGATAAGCCATAGTTAATGGTTCCTTTCAAATAATCTAAAACATTGGAAATAGCTTCCTAGTGTTCGAAACCTGGATTACTCGTAAATCGACACAATACACTTATAGCATGTGTGATGTCTGGTCTAGTGCAATGCATAACATATATAAGACTCCCAATAACACTAGAATACTCCAGTTTAGAAATGGTATGTCCAGTGCTCTTTTCTAATTTGATACTTGGATCTAAAGGAGTTGGTGCTGGTTTGTCATTATAATGACCATACTTCTTTAGGAACTTCTTAATGTAATGAGATTGAGTTAGTAATAAATCCCCCAATCTTTCATATTAAATTTAGAAGGTAGCCTAGTTTCATTCACACAAGATATATTGGAACCAAATATTAGCATGTTAAATATATTGTTACATAACCGTTGTTATCCGATTAGCTATAAATACACTTATCAACATCATTAACAATGAATCCTTGTAACAGTGCAACTTTATCAAACTTCTCATGCCATTGTATGGGAGCTTGCTTCAGGCCATAAAGAGATATTATTAATTTAAAAACTTTCTTTTCTTGGCCTGGGGTTATGAAACCTCCAGGTTATCCCATATATATCTCTTTTTTCTAAATCTCCATTTCGAAAAGCCGTCTTTACATCCATTTGATGTATGACTAAATTATGACTTGATGCAAGTGCTATTAAATAACGTATAGAAGATATGCGAGCAACCAGAGCATATGTATCAAAATAATCTCCTCCTTGTCTTTGCTTATATCCCTTAGCAACTAATCTGGCTTTAAACTTATCAATGGATCCATTTGTATTCAACTTTTTCTTGAATATCCATTTACATCTTATAGGTTTAGCACATGAGGTAAATCAGTTAAAACCCAAGTTTGGTTTAACATTATGGAGTTCATTTCATCATTGATGGCTTCTTTCTAGAAATTAGAATCCCTGGAACTCATAGCTTCAAAATAAGTTTTAGGATCATCATCGATGTTCATTTCATATCTTGTCACATAAAGGACTTCGTCCTTATTGCCTTCTACAGGATATGTTATGAAGTCAGGACCATAATTCTTCTCTGTTCTTACTCTTTTACTTCTCCAGTGTTTTGTACTATTATTTGATATTGGCACTTCCTTGTTGTTTTGAGCAGGATCATACTCATCGTCTTTGATATCATTAGTCGTAGTTGGTTCTGGACTAGATGATCCCAATGGATTTTCAATAGTTTGGTTTTCAAAGAATCCTACATCTACAGATTCTATAACTTCTTAGGTGTCAAAAAAAAGGAACATATAAGTTATACTATTAAGAGAATATCCTATGCCCTATTACCTAATTTTGGTTGTTTAGGGTCTGTCTTTCTATCATATGCTAAGCAATCCTGTAACAATCGTATTTTAATAACATGTTAAAACCATAAATCAAGGCAGAATTAAATTTTCAAATAAGAATCAAGGGAAAAGGGTTGCGCCATTACGTTTGTCTTGAAATTCTGCTTGGAAACGAGTCTGAGTTTTTGAAAAACGGAGTCCGTATGACCAAGTTATGGCCCTCTGAAGTTTCAGGAATTTTCAGAATAAAAAATAGCTCGAAATTTGAATTCGAAATTCAAATTCAAATCCCAGGGCAGACTGGGTGGGAAATTTCCTGCCCAGGACCAGGTCGACCTGGGGGTCAACACTATGGTCGACCTCCCAGGGACCAGGTCGACCCTATGGTCGACCTGGTGCCAAAACCTGGTTTTCAGCCTGGGTTCATTCTGATGTATTTGGACCAATTATCTGACTAGATTCGTGACTCTAAACCTGTATAAACAACCTCATTCTCTCTACACCATTTCATTCTGTCCTTATGCTACCTCTATGAAAATCAAAATGATAATATTTAAATTAAAAGAGTACTTTTTCTTCGTCAAGACAACATATAGGAATTGCAAAATGGGGGTTTTCAACTAGAACAAGACTAAACAAATAGAGATTCAACAACTGCAATAACAGTTCCCAGAATCAAATCTCTGCACTCTAATTCTCGATCCACGCTCTGTAAGTTCTAGTTACTTTGATATTGAAACTTGTTAAATTTAATATGGACATGGAATAAAATGAAATTGGACCTAAGCTTGATTATCTATTTGGATCTGTTCTTGTCTCTTCTTGAATCTATGATTTTGGGTTATTTCTTATCGACTGAATCATGCCCATTCACGTTGTTGGACCTAGTTTATTATTCAAACGCTAGATTGTAATATGAATTCTTGGATCTTGACTTGATGATAAGACTTTTTAATTCAGTTTTCACCCTATTCTCTCTTGAATCTTGAATTTGGATTAATGCAAGTCTATCTATGTTCTTAAACCTTGATTTACATATTGTTCTAGATCCTATTCACATGCCCATGATGTGTTAAACTATTATACACCAATTATGTTGAACATATGTTTTGGATTATAATCTCATGCCTGTTCACATGCCCATTTTTGTCATGATTTCCTTGTTTATCCTTTTTTTAATCTCGATACGTGTTAGACCAAAAAATGGTCCTAACACCCAAATCGTCGTATTTTGAGCATAGGATATGAAGAAATAACTGAAAAATAGAGAAAAAAGCAAGACAACGAGATTTTTATAGTGGTTCGGCGTTAACGAGCCTACGTCCACTTCATATTTTCTCATTTCACTCATAGATTACAATTATAATGAATATTGTCTTTCAATCACTTGAATTCAATGAATAATTCTCTCCGAATCCATTGAATTTATTGAGGAAGATAGTGGTTATTCATGGAGAAGTGTTGGCCATGGCAGCCATGGATGAGGAGATGCCAAAAGTCCTCTGAAAATGCCATCTGAAGGTGTATTTATAGCTGTAGGAAAGCTCCTGGGAGGACTGGGTCGTAGTAGGACATGTGGCAGGCGATCCATGAAAGTAGGAGCAGGAATAGCCTTAAGAATAGGTCAAAACAGTGCGCTTATCTGCAGGTTCGGTGGTTGGATCGTGGTAATGGGATCGTGGTCACGGTACGCACCACGAATGGGTCGTGGTCGGAGGGAGCAAGCAGGGTGGTGACGAGTCGGATCGTGACGCGTGAGGGGCGATCCGAGGGGGGCGATCCGATCGAGGGCGAGCTGATGGGAGCGATCCGATGCGATGGCCTGAGTCTTCGATGCTAGATTACACCCATTCACGGAAACGAGCATAACTTTCAAATCGTAAGGCCGATTGAGCCAAACCAAAGCTCAAACTGAAGCTAATTCAAAGGGCTACAAGTGTATGAGGTAAGTAGATCCAAATGAGGTCATTTAATAGGGGTTTCGGTCCAGTTTATACTGATGCTGTGATTTTGACCAAACTGCCTTGTGTCTTCTGACGATGCTTCCAATGCCAGAGAGCGATGTTATCCAGAGATTCCATATGAGACAACATTTACCCAGAGGTGTGTCAACATGATCTTTGCTTTGGGTAGCCTGGTCACAAAGCAGGCTAACAATACGCGTACGGTGGGAATACGATTTGGGGATATCGGACAGAACATGAAGATTCACTTGGACATGAATTGGTAATTGACATGAATTAGCTTGGACATGAATTGGCATAACTTGAACACGAAAGTGATTGTAAACTTGATAATTGACATGAACATGAATTGTGAACTTGGAAATCGGAGATGCTGTTAAGATCCTAGGAACATAATTAGAGAAAATAGAATCTATTGGTCAAAACACATTCTTAGGTAATTATGGAACTCGATAAATAGCACGAAATTGATACGATGGGAATAACTTGAACACAAAATTGACCGTGACTTGATAGTTGATATTTGACATCTAGAAGGCGCGTAAACATGCTTACGAACTTGAAACATGAATTGGTTATGAACTTGAAACATGAATGTTGTTATAACTTGAACCTGGATATGGACACGAACTTGACATGAATTTGACATGAAACCTAACATGAAATTTGACATGAAATTTGACACGAAATTTGAACATGGACATGATACTTAGAATGAACATGAAAATGGCCAACTCGAGGTTGGGTTGAGTTTGCAGTGTAATTCTGCCCGTAACCGCCCGGCAAATCCAGTTACTGCAAACAATAGGATCCAATGTGGGTAGTTGGTCATATCACACTTGAAAACCCGAGGTCAGACTGATTTGTGGTGCCCGGAACAGCCCGACATATCCAGTAACCACAACAACAGGTCTGATGTGAGAGGTTGGGGTGCATTAATGAATTAATGCCACATGATAGGGTTAAGTCATGAACCGCTTGAATATACTTAACCAATTTGACACGATGATTTGATAGGGTTAAGTCATGAACCGCTTGAATATACTTAACCAATTTGACACGATGATTTGATAGGGTTAAGTCATGAACCGCTTGAATATACTTAACCAATTTGGCACGATGATTTGATAGGGTTAAGTCATGAACCGCTTGAATATACTTAACCAATTTGACACGATGATTTGATAGGGTTAAGTCATGAACCGCTTGAATATACTTAACCAATTTGACACGATGATTTGATAGGGTTAAGTCATGAACCGCTTGAATATACTTAACCAATTTGACACGATGATTTGATAGGGTTAAATCATGAACCACTTGAATATACTTAACCAAATTGACACGATGATTTGATAGGGTTAAGTCATGAACTGCTTGAATATACTTAACCAATTTGACACGATGATTTGATAGGGTTAAGTAATGAACCGCTTGAACATACATAACCAACTTGACACATGATTCATAGGGCTAAGTCATGAATTTGAACGACAACACTTAGCCAATTTGACATGACACGTAGACGGGTTAAGTCACAAACTTGAATGACCACACTTAACCAACTTGACATGCTAGACTGATGGGTTAAGTCTCGAACTTAAATGACAACACTTAACCTGCTGGATGGAAACCCTAGTTACGCGGTCTTTTTCAGCAGTAACCCACTAGATGTATCATGGTACCGGGGCACGATTACTGGGCTGATTGTAAGCGACCAGAACGACGGCTGAGTTGGTGCGCCATTGTAGGATCAGGCGGACTATGGTCGTGCGCGTAGTCCGGAGTTGAAAAAGCAGGAATTGGACACCGGTAGGTTTACACTGTGCGTGCTTGATTCGTGTCGGTGGTTGACATCCTAGGGCTTGATACACCCTATGGTGGACCAAGCACAGGTGACTACATTTCGTGATTGGGCCGTATGACACAGACACATGAACGAGCTAGGACTTGTAGGGAGCCGATCGATTAATAGATCGTTACGTGGAGAAATGGTGTTGTTCGTTAGGTAGCATAATCCCTAGTGGTCCTAGGTGGCATAAACCCTAATCGAATCTAGAAAACGTTCAATAGGTAGCATAATCCCTAGTGGTCCTAGGTGGCATAAATCCTAGTTGAACATGCGATAGTTCATGATAAGGAAACCTAGCCAGAACAAGGGTGGCAGTCCAAACGATTTCAAGAATGGTGGCACTACATTGAAGTAGTATAGAAATACGTGATGAAACCCGTATGATATATGTCAAGGGACTGTACATATGCAGGGAAAGGATGATACGGGTTGGGGTACTAGTACAGTTGGCGTAGAGAATGTTAAACATGCGATGCTATGCGTAGTTTATCTGGTTAGCCTAGTTTATCTTGTTACCATAGTTTATCTGGTTAGCATAGTTTATCTTGTTACCATAGTTTATCTGGTTAGCATAGTTTATCTTGTTATCTTAGTTTAACTTGCCTATCTTGTCATCATCCTTATGTTTACTTTCAGTTTATACATGTCATGTTATCTTTACTTGTTTCTATGCTGAAAGTCCATAGGACTTACCAGTCTTTATGACTGACCCGTTTTCTTTCGCCTCTTTTTCTTTCGTTTCCCCCCCAGGTTCTCAGGAAGGAAACACTACTAATTAGTTTGGACTTCTTTCTACTTCAAGATCATCATATATGGCTTGGACCTTTCTTGGCTATGGCTGCTTTACTGTTTTACTTAGGGAATGATTTATGACTATGGTTTTATGCTTCTTTACTATTGCAAGACATATTTCGATGTAATGGATTTAATGGCATTTTGATGTAAAAGGCTTTACACCTTTCTAGATTTTAAAGCAATGAAATTTGGTTCTTCTTCCGCTGTTTTATATGTTCTGTCTTGTAATATTTCCGTGTATGTTTACCTAAATAATGCTCCACAAAAGCTAGTGCATTCCCTTTGTGAGTGACCCTGGCGGAGGTGGGGTGTTACATTTGGTATCAGAGCAGAAGGTTACCAGACTGGGCAAAATCTTTTAGAAAACCTTCTGAAATTATTTCCAAAACGTTTACAAAGAAGCATTTTTCTAAGAAAAGTTTTGTTTTACGAAAGGCATATTCCCCAAAGCCATAAGCACTATCTTTTGATTCTCTCCTTGAGTCTCTTGTCTCTTTCTTTCTCACTATAGTTTGTAGGCATACAACGCATATAGGAGGGCAAAGAAGTGCCCAACCTCCATCAAGAGCCGCAGTAGCTCCATTTGCGACTAATCTTATTTCAAGCTTTGTAGGGTTTTCGTGCGATGGAGGTAACTTTCGAGAAACTGGTCAACAAGTTACACAAGGATAGTAAGAACGAGGATAAAAGAACACAAGCCTAAGGATAAGAAACTTGTTAATGTGGCTTAATCCACGAAAGAGGAAAAGGTGAAAAGGAAGAGGCCAATGTGAAAGAATAATAAAACCCATGACAAGAAAGAATATCGTTAGTATGGTAAAAAGGGACATGTAGTTAAGTGTTATAGGACAAGGACAAAGGCAAAGGACAAGATCGACGAGAGGACAATTATATGCTCTCATGACTAGCATACCTAAGAGAGGTGGTAACGTTTCTGTTAAAGGTTTAGTTTTTCTTTTCTATCATCCCATTTGAACTTTGTTTTTGTTCATCGCATTTTTTTAATTTTGCTTCGATAGTTGAGTCTCTGCATCTTAGTACTAGCGTAGTAGAGGATCCCATTTTTTGTCTCAAATCCTGTTGGGGAATCGGCTCATTTATTTATGACTTGTTTGGATTTGAGAATGTCTATGCTAAGTGTTAGTAATTCTTGTGTTTTTGGGCTATGGGTTGTTTCTAGGGATGGAGTGGTTATCTAGAAATGGTGCCATTCTCGAGTATAAAAAGAGGGTAGTTAGACTCTTGACTTGCCTCGGTAATGCCCTCGAAGTCTAGTGTAACCCTTAGGATTCTGTCGTGCTTAGTTAACTAGAATCTCTTGATAAATTTATCAATCCGCTCAAGTGGTGTTCGCCACTAAGGCGGAAGGTTCATTTCGCTTATGCATGAGTTATAGAAAATCACCTTAGTAGGTACACTTGGCAACATGGTTGGCATTTGTTTATTTTCAAGAGATAATTCATTTATGTGGAATACCTTCTAGTAAGTGAATGAGATTCAAGATTCACTAGTGAATTTTGGAGAGCTTGCACGAAACCACGAGTACACAGTTATGTTTAAGCTGAGTATACTAGAAAAAGAATAAGTGAAAGTGGAATGAGAAACGACAGTGGAATGAGTTCCAACTCATATTTTGGAAATAGGAATTAAGAAGCTACGAAATTGTGAAGCTAAAGACGGTCAAAGCACAATGGAGTTAAGCTCAAGGAAATGCGACTTAGAAGATTGAAGACTAGACACGCGCATCATATCTCTTTTTAAGAGTATCTCCTTAATCCCCCTTTTTCCTGTAGATCTTACTTGTATGTTATCTTTTAAGTATAACCTCTCGGTCTTATTCTCAATCCTATTTCTGTTGCAAAACCCCATAGGGATCATCTGTTATTAATACATGTTGGGGCTTGAGGGTGTCCGTTGGGTTGAGTAATTCTTTGGGTGTCAGCCTGATGTTGATTTCGGTCTTCGGGCTGGTGCTTAGAGAGTTCTTCTCCTAATCAGTATATATTGGCATAGATTTCCAGTTTTGACATTGCCTAATGGGCACAAAGTTTTTCTTTACTTGCTTCTATCATTCGGCTATACCTTTAGGTAGGAACTAATGGGTGTAAACATGTGTTTGAGACATGTTATGGTTGATTGTTGCAAGTGGTTGCTAGTAGTTGCTCGTGGATGCATGAACACACATTAGGCACTAGAACGGCTCAGACACATCTCATATTGCATATGCATGAATGTTTATACTTGTACATGGGTGGAAGCTTGATATGCTATCATTTGGATGTTGCATATGAATGAATGTTTGTGCATTCATGTATAGATTATAAAGTATGTTAGGAATTTGCGTACATGTTGGACTCATTACACTAACATATTTTGCATTAAGGAGGTCTACTGAACAGTAACCACCTAATCTTTTGCATTAGATAAGTACATATACACACGCTTTCTGCATATATTCATACAGCATTAGAAATCTTTTAAGGACAATGGTTGCTTGTGAATGATGGTTGAGTAGATGAATGATTGGATGGTAGGATACATTCTTCCTAACTTAGAGATTTCGGGGACGAAATCCTTTAAGGAGGGGAGAATGTAACAACCCGTATTTTAATAACATGTTAAAACCATAAATCAAGGCAGAATTAAATTGTAAAATAAGAATCAAGGGAAACGGGTTGCGCCATTGCATTCGTCTCGAAATTCTGCTTGGAAACGAGTCCGAGTTTTCAAAAAACGGAGTCCGTATGACCAAGGTATGGCCCTCCGAAGTTTCAAAAATTTTCAGAATAAAAAACAGCTCGAAATTTAAATTCGAAATTCAAATTCAAACCCCAGGGCAGACTGGGCGGGAAATTTCCCGCCCAGGACTAGGTCGACCTGGGGTCGACACTATGGTCGACCTCCTAGGGACCAGGTCGACCCTATGGTCGACCTGGTGCCAAAACCTGGTTTTCAGCCTGGGTTCATTCTGATGTATTTGGACCAATTTTCTGACTAGATTCGTGACTCTAAACCTATATAAACAGCCTCCTAGCCTCATTCTCTCTACACCATTTCATTCTGTCCTTATGCTACCTCTATGAAAATCAAAATGATAATATTTAAATTAAAAGAGACTACTTCTTCTTCGTCAAGACAACATCTAGGAATTGCAAATTGGGGGTTTTCAACTAGAACAAGACTAAACAAATAGAGATTCAACAACTGCAATAACCGTTTCCAGAATCAAATCTCTGCACTCTAATTCTCGATCCACGCTCTGTAAGTTCTAGTTACTTTGAGATTGAAACTTGTTAAATTTAATATGGACATGGAATAAAATGAAATTGGACCTAAGCTTGATTATCTATTTGGATCTGTTCTTGTCTCTTCTTGAATCTATGATTTTGGGTTATTTCTTATCGACTAAATCATGCCCATTCACGTTGTTGGACCTAGTTTATTATTCAAACGCTAGATTGTAATATGAATTCTTGGACCCTGACTTGATGATAAGACTTTTTAATTCAGTTTTCACCCTATTCTCTCTTGAATCTTGAATTTGGATTAATGCAAGTCTATCTATGTTCTTAAACCTTGATTTACATATTGTTCTAGATCCTATTCACATGCCCATGATGTGTTAAACTATTATACACCAATTATGTTGAACATATGTTTTGGATTATAATCTCATGCCTATTCACATGCCCATTTTTGTCATGATTTCCTTGTTTATCTTTTTTTTTAATCTCGATACGCGTACGGTGGGAATACGATTTGGGGATATTTGACAGAACAGGAAGATTCACTTAGACATGAATTGGTAATTGATATGAATTAGCTTGGACATGAATTTGCATAACTAGAACACGATAGTGATTGTAAACTTGATAATTGACATGAACGTGAATTGTGAACATGGAAATCGGAGATGCTATTAAGATCCTAGGAACATAATTATAGAAAATAGAATTTGTTGGTCAAACTACGTTCTTAGGTAATTATGGAACTCGACAAATAGCACGAAATTGATACGATGGAATAACTTGAACACAAAATTGACTGTGACTTGATAGTTGATATTTGACATCTAGAAGGCGCGTAAACATGCTTACGAACTTGAAACATGAATTAGTTATGAATTTGAAACATGAACGTTGTTATAACTTGAACCTGGATATGGACACGAACTTGACATGAATTTGGCATGAAACCTGACATGAAATTTGACACGAAATTTGAACATGGACATGACACTTAGAATGAACACGAAAATGGCCAACTCAAGGTTGGGTTGAGTTTGCAGTGTAATTCTGCCCGGAACCACCCGACAAATCCAGTTACCGCAAACAATAGGACCCAATGTGGATATTTGGTCATATCACACTTGAAAACCCAAGGTCAGACTGAGTTGTGGTATAATTCTGCCCGAAACCGCCCGACATATCCAGTGACCACAACAACAGGTCTGATTTGAGAGGTTGGGGTGCATTAATGAATTAATGCCACATGATAGGGTTAAGTCATGAACCGCTTGAATATACTTAACCAATTTGACACGATGATTTGATAAGGTTAAGTCATGAACCGCTTGAATATACTTAACCAATTTGACACGATGATTTGATAGGGTTAAGTCATGAACCGCTTGAATATACTTAACCAATTTGACATGATGATTTGATAGGGTTAAGTCATGAACCACTTGAATATACTTAACCAATTTGACACGATGATTTGATAGGGTTAAGTCATGAACCGCTTGAATATACTTAACCAATTTGACACGATGATTTGATAGGGTTAAGTCATGAATTGCTTGAATATACTTAACCAATTTGACATGATGATTTGATAGGGTTAAGTAATGAACCGCTTGAACATACTTAACCAACTTGACACATGGTTCGTTGGGCTAAGTCATGAACTTGAACGACAACACTTAGCCAACTTGACATGACACATAGACGGGTTAAGTCACGAACTTGAATGACCACACTTAACCAATTTGACATGCTAGACTAATGGGGTTAAGTCTCGAATTTAAATGACAACACTTAATCTGCTAGACGGAAACCCTAGTTACGCGTTCCTTTTCAGCAGTAACCCACTAGATGTATCATGGTACCCTGGAATTAGGCAGGGTGGGGCACGATTACTGGGTTGATTGTAAGCGACCAGAACGACGGCTGAGTTGGTGCGCCATTGTAGGTTTAGGCGGACTATGGTCGTGCACGTAGTCCGGAGTTGAAAAAGCAGGCATTGGGCACCGGTAGGTTTACACAGTGCGTGCTTGATTCGTGTCGGTGGTTGGCACCCTAGGGCATGATACACCCTATGGTGGACCTAGCACAGGTGACTACATTTCGTGATTGGGCCGTATGACACAGACACATGAACGAGCTAGGACTTGTAGGGAGCCGATCGATTAATAGATCGTTACGTGGAAAAAGGGTGTTGTTCGTTAGGTAGCATAATCCCTAGTGGTCCTAGGTGGAATAAACCCTAATCGAATCTAGAAAATGTTCAATAGGTAGCATAATCCCTAGTGGTCCTAGGTGGCATAAATCCTAGTTGAACACGCGATAGTTCATGATAAGGAAACCTAGCCAGAACAAGGGTGGCAGTCCAAACGATTTCAAGAATGGTGGCACTACGTTGAAGTAGTATAGAAATACGTGATGAAACCCGTACGATATACGATAAGGGACTGTACATATACAGGGAAAGGATGATACGAGTTGGGGTACTAGTACAGTTGGCGCAGAGAATGTTAAACATGCAATGCTATGCGTAGTTTATCTGGTTAGCCTAGTTTATCTTGTTACCATAGTTTATCTGGTTAGCATAGTTTATCTTGTTACCATAGTTTATCTGGTTAGCATAGTTTATCTTGTTATCTTAGTTTAACTTGCCTATCTTGTCATCATCCTTATGTTTACTTTCAGTTTATACATGTCATGTTATCTTTACTTGTTTCTATGCTGAAAGTCCCTAGGACTTACCAGTCTTTTTGACTGACCCGTTTTCTTTCGCCTTTTTTTCTTCCGTTCCCTCCCCCCCGGCTCTCAGGGAGGAAACACTACTACTTAGTTTGGACTTCTTTCTGCTTCAAGATCATCATATATGGCTTGGACCTTTCTTGGCTATGGCTGCTTTACTGTTTTACTTGGGGAATGATTTATGACTACGGTTTTATGCTTCTTTACTATTGCAAGACAGATTTCGATGTAATGGATTTAATGGCATTTTGATGTAAAAGGCTTTAGACCTTTCTAGATTTTAAAGCAATGAAATTTGGTTCTTCTTCCGCTGTTTTATATGTTCTGTCTTGTAATATTTCCATGTATGTTTACCTAAATAATGCTCCACCAAAGCTAGTGCATTCCCTTTGTGAGTGACCCTAGCGGAGGTGGGGTGTTACAAACCCTAAACTTTAAGTCTAATCAGGTTATGTTTTCTATTAAACCATAATTCATAAGAGGAAATATTATTCTTTTAAGTGGTACTCTATTTAAAATGTCACATGCAGATAGCTTAGCGTCACCCCATAGGTTATAAGGTAAATTTTGAACTTATGAGCATGACATTAACCATTTCTACTAAAGTTCAATTTTTCCTTTCAGTAACACCGTTTTGTTGTGGTGTATATGGGGCGGTACATTGGTCAACTATACCATGTTGTTTACAAAACATAAGCATATCTAGTATAATCATCAAAAAATGTTATATAGTTTTGGTTACCACCATATGTGATATGACTTTTTAAGTCACCCACATCACTATATACTAAATCAAACAAACTCATTTTCCTTTCTACAGATTTAATGGATTTTATAGTCTATTTTTTCTTGAGCACATATTTCACATTTAGATATTAGAATCGAAATCATAATCAGAAATTAATATTAATTTATGAATATTTTTAAGAGATTCATAATTAAAACAAACCTAAGCCCAAATTAGTTTTGAAATTTTCGCAACACTTTCTTCTTCATATATGTTTCCTACAAAAGATGATATTAATAATATCAGACACACAGGTCTTTGCATGTATGTAATTAATGAAGTATATAACCCGTATTCTATAGGACAAACATATAAGCAGCAAACTGCTCTAATGAAGACTGTGAATTCATTCAGTATAATGAACAATAATGTGAAGGAAGAACCTTGACTTTCTGGAACAAAATAGTATGTGATGTGCTAATTAGTCAAAAAAGTAAACTGTACATCACTTGTTGCATATAGAATAGACTGGGTTTGTTATTCTTACATACATTCATGCATTCTCATAGCCAATCAAATAGGACAAAGGTTATAAACATATATAAAAGGACAAGCCAGGTTATAAAAATATATAAAAGAACAAACCACCACTACGGTTTGCATTTCAAAAAAATTCCATCCTTACATTGATTATTTTCAGTGTGTGCATTTTATTTTCTGTTTTACAAACTAATCACTTCATTTTTCCTTCACTCAAAATCACCAAATTTTACTCGGAAAAAGTTAGAGAAAACTAACACAACATTCTATGTTTTGATTTTTGTGTTTTAGAACTTTGCATTTTTTACATTTTTTTTTTCATTTGCAAAACTCAGAGAATGTATGTTCCTGTATTTCCGATCCAACTAGCATTAGCAAACATATTTGCATTATGTGTTTCTGCATACATAGCCAGATCCAACTAGAATTAGAAAATGTTATGTGGAAGTCAAAAGTAAACATATTAGTTAATGCTAGTTAATTGGACAGGAACCCAGTATAAACTTACTTTTTTCAATACAATCAACATCCAAAATATCATCATGTTTACAAAAGATAAAAGGTAAACATATGTCATGCAAAAATCATAGTTCAACTGGTTTGATTAAATAGTTCAAATTCTATCATAGCATATTTAGACTCAAACCATTTGCATAGAAATGTGAGTTACTACATTTAAATATGCAGTTCAACACTGCTCTAAAAGCATGTATCAGTTTATAAGATTTGAAGCAAGAATGATGTAAAAATGAAGAACTGGATTTTATTACTGTTATTGTAATGACATAATAATAATAAGTGGGGTGATACCGTGTATTTATACACACGGTGTAATAGTTTGCAACACAACATAATATTTGGGCTTTAGCCCAGGCCCATGAAAAGTTACACATAACGATATACACGGATGAGCCTGAAGCCTATCTTTCATTTGTATACTTTATATCTCCCCGCAAATGAAAGCTAGGGTTTCTAATGTCCGCCGCCACATCTTAAGGAGATGAAATCTGATAAATTTCTTCAAAAAATTAGCTTGAATCAGCCCCGATCCCAAAATATTTGCAGACGATGGCGAGGATTCAGCCTTTGAGAGCTTATACTTGCTTCGTTTGAGTGGTCTCTGCCTTTGAATGCTCTTGATTTCTGGATGTGAGATGCTGATTTGCTTTGCAGGCTTTGGGTCTTCAATACTTGGACTACCAGCATGCATTGGCCTCCATCTAGGTTTGTCAGACATTACAGGTTTCGGATCTGAGTTTGTGAACTTTGCTTTCT
Organism: Allium sativum; assembly: GCA_030737875.1. Classification (NCBI taxonomy): domain Eukaryota; kingdom Viridiplantae; phylum Streptophyta; class Magnoliopsida; order Asparagales; family Amaryllidaceae; genus Allium; species Allium sativum. Next base: position 12,903,641 of record CM060911.1, read on the forward strand.
CCCCAAGGTTTGATCTTTCAATTACTTTGAGTTCAGATCTCAATCTGGCAAAGTTTTTACTTGATAATGGCTTTGTAAGAATATCTGCTATCAAGTAATTTGCTGGAACATGATTTATTTGAAGTTTTCCCTTGATTACTTGTTCTCGAACAAAATATAAATCAATTTCCATGTGCATTGTTCTTGAATGCAATATAGGATTAGATGATAATGACACTGCACTTAGATTGTCACACCATAGTACTGGCTGCTTCGAAACTGTAGCTTTGAGTTCACTTAGGAGTAACTGTACCCACATAATTTCAGCAGTGGCATTAGCAATACTCCTGAATTCAGATTCAGTACTGGACCTTGAGACTGTAGATTGTTTCTTAGCACACCATGATATAAGGTTATTTCCTAAATAGATACAGTAGCCTGAAGTTGATCTTCTGTCATCAGGATCAGTTGCCCAGTCTGCATCACTATATCCAGTAATATTGAGTTGATTGCCTTGTGTAAAGTATAAACCATAGTCCATAGTTCCCTTTAGATATCTAAGCACTCTTTTCATTGCCTTCCAATGATCTTCTTTTGGCTCCTGCATAAATTGTGAAAGTTTGTTAACACAGTATGTTATTTTAGGTCTAGTAATGGTAGCATATTGTAATGCTCCAACTAGACTTCTGTATTGTCTGATATTGACAATGTTTTCTCCCCTGTATTTAGATAATTGATGATTTGTTATCATTGGTGTAGGCAAGGCATTAGCAGCCTCCATCTTTGCTCTAACAAGAATTTCATTGATGTATTTCCTTTGATTCAAAAATAATTCTGATTTGGATGTTTTAGTGACTTCAATGCCTAAAAAATAATTGATTTCCCCCAAGTCTTTGATTGAAAACTGTTTGTCCAGAATCTGAATGAGCTTTCCGATTTTAGTTTCACTATTTCCTGTAATGATTAAATCATCCACATATATCAAAACCAAAATAGTTATATTATCAGTAAGTTTGACAAATAGAGAGTGATATGATTTAGTAGATTGAAACTTCAGTTTTGTTAAAACAAGTTTCAATTTATCAAACCAGACTCTGGGAGCTTGTTTAAGCCCATAAATTGCTTTGTTTAGTTTGCAAACAAGCTTTCCATTCTTCTGATATCCTTGAGGTTGACTCATATATACTTCCTCCTTTAAGTCACTATTCAGAAATGCATTGTTGACGTCCAGTTGTTGTATCCTCCAGTTGTTATGTAGGGCTATGGTAAGAACTATTCTTATGGTTGTTGGTTTAACAACTGGAGAAAATGTCTCTTCAAAGTCAAAACCATATTGTTGTGTGAAGCCTCTAGCGACAAGTCTTGCCTTGTATTTATGTATTGACCCATCAGCATTTCTTTTTAGTCTGTATGTCCACTTGCTATCTATTATATTTTTATCTGTTGGAGCTTTAACAAGTGTCCAGGTCTTGTTCTTTATCAAGGCTTGATATTCATCATCCATAGCTTGTTTCCAGTTCTGGTTGCTAATGGCTTGATTGTAATTTGCTGGTTCATCTGAATTACTGATAACATTATACACTTTGGGCTTTAAAATACCCCTTTTTGATCTAGTGATCATTGGATGGCCTGTCTGAATTTGTTCACTCTGTTCATGAGTTTCATTATTATCATTCCTAGTATCTGATTGATCATTTCTAACTTCTGAACTTGAGTCATGCTGCAGATATTCATGTTGTTGCTGATTGTTACTGGGTGGATTGGAAGGCTCAGATGTCTCACTGCTTGATGATGATGCATGCTGTTGAGAAGAGTCTGAGCTACCATCGCCAGTATCTTCAGTACTGTTGTCAGAGTACAGAGGTATTCCTGGTATTGACTTCTTTGGATTGTATATTTTTTGTGTAGTAGCTATGTCTTTACCTTTGAAAGGAAATACCTTTTCATTAAATACAACATGTCTACTAATGTAGACCTTGCCTTTTTCATCAAGACATTTGTAACCCTTCCGATCACTTGCATATCCTATAAAAGTGCATGCTGAGGATCTAAAATTTAGTTTATGAGTATTGTATGGCCTTAAGTATGGATAGCATAGACAGCCAAAAACTTTGAGCCTATCATAATCAGGTTTAACATTATATAAAGATTCTAGAGGACTTTTGTTGTTCAGAGTTTTGGTAGGCAGCCTATTTATTAGATATACAGAAGTGTTAAAAGCATCAGGCCAAAATTTCATAGTTAAGTTACTCTGAGCTAATAAAATAAGACAACAATCCACAATATGCCTATGCTTTCTCTCAACTAAACCATTCTGCTCAGAGGTGTATGGACAACTTAATCTGTGAATTATACCTTTCTTTTGAAAGAATTCACCTAAAGGTTTAAATTCTGTACCTCCATCAGTTTGTAGCATTTTTAAGCTTTCACCTGTCTGTTTTTCAGCTTGATTAATAAAAAGAATAACAACTTTACTGGTTTCAGACTTGGATTTTAAGAAATATATCCAAGTACATCTAGAATAGGAGTCAATAAAGGAAATATAATAGTTAAAGCCATAATCTGAATTTGTTGAAGAAGGACCCCATAGGTCTGCTGCAACAAGTTCAAGTGGTTTAGTGTAATTAGTTAAAGAATTTGTGAATGGTGACTTGTGACTTTTGCCCATTTGACAAAAAGTGCAGACATATGGCATAGGGACATTATCATATGAGATATTGTTTGTGTCTAAAACTTTCTTGACAACATTTACATTAGCATGACCAAGCTTTATATGCCATAGATCAAATACACTGATTTTATCATTAATTTCTGATAGGTAGCAACTGTTTTCCTCTTGGCCATTACTTGCAGAATTCACATCATTGAATTTGTACAGTCCGTTGCATGTTTTACCCTGCAAAATGATTTCATTAATCAATAAATCTTTAACTAAACAATGATGTGGATGAAATTCAAAGTACACATTATTGTCTTTAGCAAACTGTGATATATTGAGTAAATTCTTTTTTATATGAGGAACCATAAGTAGATTATTGAGGTATAGTTGCTTTTTACCTTTTATGCTGCCAAAGCCAATATGTGTAATGTTTACACTGTCACCATTACCCATAAGTGAAGAATTCATACCTTTGTACTCCCTTTGGCCTAGATTGAGATTATTGAGATTATTTGTGATATGATTAGTAGCACCTGAGTCTGGATACCAATTATCATCTCCAATGTCATCTGTTTGGCTGTTTCTTGACATGTTGCTTTGACTGTCAGTTTCAACATTTGCCAGATTTGCTGTAGGGTTTGTTTTTCTTTGACTATTTTGTGTTTCACCACCAACATAATTGTTATTAAACCTGAAATAGCACTTCACAGCTGTATGCCCTATTTTTCCACAAATTTGACACTTAGGTTTGTTATTATTGTTGCTCCACCTTCCTCTTCCTCTGCCTCTACCAGAGGAGCCTCCTCTTTGATTAAAAGAATCCCCTCTGTTTTGATTCTTGTTTTTGGTTTCAGCAACATTAGCAGATAATTCATTTAATTGTTTTTGTTTCAATTCTTGCCTCATGAGCAAGAAGAATAGAGTGTACATCTTCCATAGAACTAGTCACTTTTTGAGATGTGATAACTGCTACAACAGCTTCATACTCCTCACCCAGTCCATTTAGAATTGATAAAATATGCTCTGAATCACTGATTCTTTGACCTGCTGCCTCAAGATGATCACATATTCCTTTAACTTTTGTTAAGTATTCTCTCATGGACAAGTTATATTGGTATCTATAGAACATTGCCTTTGCTGATGATTGAGTATTAAAGGACTTTTCTATGGTTGTCCAAATATCATAGGCTGTTTTACACCCAATTACTTGAGATAAAATCTTTTCACTTATAGATGATAATAACCATGCACGGATTAGTCTATCCTGTCTATGATATTTGACATAGTCATCATTGCTAACTACCCTATTATCAGCATCAGTTATGAACTTAGGTGGGATAGCAATAGTACCAAGAATGTATCCTTCAAGACCATAGCCTTGAATGGTTGTCTCTACTTGCAATTTCCATAGCAAGTAGTTGTTTTCTTCAAGGTGAATGGTAATTAGTTGAGTTTGTGGATTTATACCTGTTTTAATAAGAGATTCTGCACTGGACATGTTTTGATCCACTGATGTTGACTGGTTTTGATTTGCAGATGAATTTCCAGGAGGAATTGGTGGTTGATTTCCAGGAGGAATCGTTGAGGAGTTGTGATCATCCACCATGATGACGACAAAACAACACTGTATCTTGAAGCTTTGAATTGAGAAATTCTTGAAAAGATTATGTGGCTGCAGATGTTGCAACCTGAAGAGCTTCAGGTGATGATTGTTAAACCTTTGGGTTGATTCTTTCCGATGAAGCACTTTGGTATGGCACTTCTTTACAGCAATTTCTCTTTTCTTGAATTTCTTGATCGATTTCAAGACTTCAGAATTTTTCCTTTACAAAACTTAATATGATGGTTTGATGCAGCCTGAAATGATAGGCGTGGCACAAACTATTGTTATTGAGTAGCAACTCCTAAATGATGAAACAGAAATTCAGTTTTTGATAGGAGGGATTCGGATGATGATATCAAAGCTAACGGGTCTCTGTTTTTAAAACAGAATTGCAGCTACTCAGATTTGTTTTTGATTTCTTGATTGCAGCTACTTTGATTTGTTTTTGATTTCTTGATTGCTGTTAAGCTTTTAAGCTCTGATACCATATAAGATTTGAAGCAAGAATGATGTAAAAATGAAGAACTGAATTTTATTACTGTTATTGTAATGACATAATAATAATAAGTGGGGTGATACCGTGTATTTATACGCACGGTATAATAGTTTGCAACACAACATAATATTTGGGCTTTAGCCTAGGCCCATGAAAAGTTACACATAACGATATACACGGATGAGCCTGAAGCCTATCTTTCATTGTATACTTTATACAGTTTCCTTCATATTTTTGGTCAACCATTACGAAATGATAAGCGATCACTAAAACTAAAATGAATATCCCTAGGAAGTTGGCGAATAAACCCAAGTCTTGATCATCAACCATTTTGGGTTTGTTGGAATTCGGTTGGCACCAAGGTAAGCCTTTCTCACACTTTGCTTCAGCTTCGAGATTCGCCTCCGTTTGAAACCAAAAGAAACTATGATCTAAGTATAAATTTACTTAACAGAATATGGCTAGTCGAATTCTCGGCCTACTATGCTAAACTCAGAGAGTGCGCTGCCGGTCCAAAGACAAGAACCCAGTATGAATTTACTAGACAAGATGATTGTCAAGTCTCAAAGAATTCAACTAAACAAGTATTAGAAGGTGAATGATAGTTTGTGGTATTTTATTTCGGTTAACTCCAGTTCTACTTTTGTTTGAGATTTAGGGAACACCGTCCAAAACAAAACCTTGTATGACTATAGTTTTGAAAGGCGCGTCATGGCGCATGGCGCGGTGTTTGCGCTATTTTTGCTTGCGGTGCGGCGCATATGAAAAGACGCACCAAATGACGTGCGACGCATAAATGGTGCACGACACAAGATGGCGTGTACTTTCGTTATTTAATGATTTTTTTTTTTGGTTTTTTCGCATTTCAAACTGCTATAACTACTACTACAAGTACTCTTACCATTACTTTAACCAGCATCACTATTAATATTACTATTATTATCTTCATGACTTGAAATGTGAATAACTTTGTTAATATTTTTTTTCCATTTATATGGACACATAACTACATTGTTATTATTTCCTATTCGATTCTCATCAGCGAGTTAATAACTTTACGATTATGTAATTGGTTGAACTTAGCATGTCAGCATTTAGAACTGACATATGTTTTATTATCCAAATTATTTTAGATTCCTTTTAATATCGTTGGAAGTTTATAATATAATGTATAAAAGATCATAAAATATTGCCTAACATAGATGCAAAAGCAAATGAATAGGACTGAGAACCCGTGAAAGATAATTCAAGAGAAACAACTTCAAAGGAAGAGAGAGCATTCTCAGAAAATAAACATTCAAGCAGCTTTGAAACATACCCTTGAATGAATTTTTGGCATATATGTGAATATGTCCTATATTTTTGTACGATTTGTCTGTAACATAAAAATATCTCATAATTTAGCAATTGTTAAATACAGCAGAGAATTAAAAAGAAGGTATAATATTCGTGACACCGTTGATCCAATATCTTTGAATGATATTGATAATTGTAATGGATGGGTAACTGAAAATATGGATGATGCATCTGATACCGAAGATTTAGATTTACACTCTTGGTTGTGATAATTGTAATGACTTGACTTGGGGTGTTGCTGCTAGAGCAGCAAGAGTTGATAGATTCAGATTTTTAATTTATCATTAATGTGTATTATTATTTTTGATTTGAAAACTATTGTGCTTGAAATTTTATGGTTTATGTTTTTTTTGTAAAATGCATAAAAATCTTTGTTGCATATGTTTTAGCAAAAAATCCTCGTTTAGTCAGTTTCGCTTTACACTGGAAATTCTGTTTTCATTTCAGTTTCATAAAACTGTATATTATTAGAATGTACTAGAGAATAACCACTTTTATTCGGTTTAGCTTTGCAATCTTGGTTGTGATTTATTCGGTTTCAAAAAGCTGTATGGTGGCAGAATTGGCAACTAGAGAGCAACCACTCTCAGTTGGATTTTGGTTTTCTTTCCAGCGTTCTTATGTTTTGATATTGCAAAACGTTAGACAACAGTGTGGCAAATAGATAGGAGCCACTGTCATTCGGTTTCAATAGATGCACAAGCATCTGCAAAAATTTACAGAGAACAACCGGTATCATTTGATTTTGCATAGTGCCACAGTGTCTTCTATTGTCGTTTTTTCAATACCATACAGTACCAGAATGCTCAAACAAACAATGAATAGACTGTTAGATCCGAGGGAACCAAAAACATTAGATATATGAAAAATTGCGGAAGAAATACGAAGCACTTTTATAGGAAGATGAACTGAATATAATAAAAGGTAAGAAGCACCTTGATACCATATACAACAAGGTGTTCATCAACCGAATATTAGCACTTAATGAAAAAGCCAAATATTAATATAAGCACTTCATAAGTCATCTGCTTATGAGTAAAAGAGGGCAATCTTCCAAGTTTACCATGCTAAAAAAAATTATGTTTTCAACAAAAATGGATAAGTTATATATGAAACTCGCTATTAGCCACTTAACCAGTAATTGGTTTTAGGTTTGTAACATTTTACTAATGTAGTGGAAGTTGCAAATGCAATATAGGTCCTTGTTGCGCATTTGTAGCATATGAAGCAACATAAGAACTGTAACAACCTGCCTTTTCGACCGCTTCAAATCAATAATCAAAATAACTCGAACCGTTCGAAATAACAGATTATTATTGCTTATAAGGTTTAAACAAAATCAGACACATAAATCACAAAATAAATAAACTACAATATCTCACAGCGGAATAATTTTACGCAAAATATCATAGTTTGTACAATATATTTTACATAGTGGAAATACATAGATATTAAATAAAATTTGCATAAGATTTTCGAACCCATAGGCGAGCGTCTTCACGAATCTCTAACTTTGTCAACTGAACTCTTTAGGCTGCAAAACTCGGTCTGACTCGAGCGTTCCATGCAAAACACAAAACACTCGAGTCAGGATTAACTTTATTCAAGTAAATCAACGTAAATAAAACACTAAAATATAATAATTAACAATAACTTTTTTTTAGGTTCAAGATATATGTCTCATGTTCATAGTCAATATAAAGGTACAAGTTGCATTTAAGTAGTCACCGTCAAGTCAATACATAGTCAAACATACATGTCTAAATTTCATAGAGTAAGGGTGTGTAAACTAACATGGCAACGTGTTTCTAGAATTGGAAAAGGTAAAAAAAAAATATAAACACAATACAAGCTACACGTTACAAAACAAGTCAGAGGTATACAACAAAATACCAAATATGATAAACAAACAGTGCATGGATCAAAACATGTATTCTTTGTATAAATTTCAAATTTAACATGGCAAGGCAGGAAAATGTTCATGTCATGGCAAAGAAAATAGCATGTGACAATTCATGGTGGCTTAAGTTTTATTATTATTATTATTATTATTATTATTATTATTATTCGACAACCTAACAGGGTATAATTTTTTCAAGATAATAAGGTGTGACAACCTCATACACTAACGTACAAACCGAAACTTCCAACTAAGACAACAACATAGGCTGCAAAATAGAGTGAATAGGTGTGAATATCCTAGCTATCCAAATAGGTAGCATAAAACAAAAGGTGGTTTGTTTATTGATATTCAACATAACAAAGTATATAGTTTGACTTGGTAAAAAAGTGGTAGTATCAAATATGACCAGCAAAGCATTTATTGTATTTTAGCATAGTATCGATGTCGATATACTTGAATTAAGCAATCGTTAGGTGAACTCACCTTTGCAACAACGATTGAGAGGTTGTGGTTCGATGATGGACAAAGGAAGCGATTCAATTCGATGATGAACGGTCTTGAAGTGGCGGTGGGGATTCATTCCTTTTTTTCAAAGTATAGGCGTTACTGATTTGGAGAGAAAGAAAACTTCGATTTTAGGAAAAACTTCTGGGCAAATAAAATAAAATGAATGTTAGAAAAAATGCTTAGAAATAGTGGCAGGAAGAAGAAGATAAATAGGGGAGAAAGAAAACTTGTATCGGAAAGTAAAATATGGGAAATGAATTGAAATAGAAATGAGTAACGCATGCAATAAACAAAGGAACAAATGAATGCATCCATGTATGCGTTGAGTTTATAAAAGAGAATTTGAAAATGAATGGCCAAGGCATGAAAATTTATCATTTGTGACAAAATATGTTTCTTTCATTTAATTTTTTTTAGTATTAAATGCACGCATTCATTAAGAGTAACATAAGGAAACATGGAAATGAAGAGGTATGTAACGCATCATTTAAAGCATGCATGTATTAGCTTCAGGTTGGAAGGATGTGCATATAGTTTTGGAAAAAGTTTAACGACGCATTAACTGGAAGAAAGAAAGTGGCGGTACTAAAAAAAAATGGATGAAAGACGAAAGTATAAACTATAACAATTATGGCTTTTAATTCAATGAGGCAGCAGTGTTCATTTTGTTTCTTATGGCACACATTTATTCAACGTTTGTAATTCAAGGCATAATTGTTATCATGCATGCAATTGAAAGGTTTTTAATATAATTTATGTTTCTCTTTTACAATCAACGCATGCATGGAAACACATACATAAGAGTGTTTAGAAGGAATGAAACGCATGACAAGGGTATATATATGGAAAAAACGTTTCCTTATAAATCAATTCCATGTTTTAATTTCTAAATAAATACACAAAAATAATTTTATCATATAATTCTTATTTTCAAATCAAACGTATCATTTATATTGTTGACACTTATCTTTGTGATAATTTACGGGAAGTTATAATCTCCTCCACTTAGAACTTTTTATCCTCGAAAAGGAATGAAATAAGAAACTAGTAATTAAACGATATACCATTCATATGCATATCAACTTCGATTGTTTGTTCGAACACAAAATTTTTCTTCCAATTAGTATTTTTAACCTGATCACTCTAGTACGAGCTTCTGATTCTACTTCTTGATTAGAAACTTATATTCTCCTTATATAGAAATAAATTATTATACAAAATTTCTGATTCAATCAAAAACTCTTGTCAGTGTCTGTCTTGAGAATCGAGCAAACAATTCTATTTAGAATCAACGTTGTATATTCAAACTAAATAAAAATTGTTATGCAAAGAGAATGATTTATGTTCAACTACGTATTCATTTCATTAGTTCTTTTCCTTCCGGAGACGAAAATTAGTATTTTGATTTATTTCAAAGCTGTGAACTTGCAAAAAATTTATAACCTCTTTCTTAATTTATTATGTTGAAGTGATATAATGTTAAATTTTCATGTTACTGATTTGTTATTTAACATCAAAATACTTTTACAACTTGAAGGCTTAACAAGTTTATTTTCGTTCTTACAAAATTTGGACATACGTTGATCAGACGCACGACTAAAAATCTTCAAGTACACAATATACTTGTTTCAACTTCCAGTAAAAACACTTAAAAACTTTTAAAAATAGATACGGAAAATACATTCCCCATGGATCGCGGTTACTCGGCGGTTACGATGTTATCCCAGTAGAATAGCTTGTAACCATAGGCATCACGCCCCTTAAATTACGTCATGGTTGTTGCACAGATTGTGGTTACTCGGCGATTGCGCCACTATCCCAGTGGAATTGCTTTGTAACCGTAGGCGTCTTGCCCGTCGATATTTCGCTATGGTTATAGATCACAGTTACACAGTGGTTATACCATTATCCTCATGGAATCACTTATAATTGTAGGCATCTCTCCCCTCGAATTATGCTACGAAAATATCAAGTGAGTATAGTGAATCAAAATGACCCCACTGAGTGGGATTCCCGTATCAATAGATATTCCAATCAACAGAGCACCAGCGTAGCTACTGTAATAACCCGCTATTTTTAATGATTTAAATTCTGATTTATATCGAGTTTTTATTTTGAAAATATTTTATAATTTCTCGTAACAGAAATTTGATATTTGAAATACGTACAGTGAGATGTAGCAGTAGTGAAAATTTCACCGAAAAATTTGATTTTTTTTCGATCGTGCAATTTTCAGTGCAATGCTGCGCATAACCATTCAAATTTTATCGATTTTAAAATCTCTCCGAATCTAGTTCGAACAAACTTGAAAAATATTCTATTCGTTGTCAGTAATCCAACGGTGGAATTCGTTTCGCGAAAAACTTATGTTTTGACATCTGTTTTCCATCCGCATTTTACGTTTAAGGGGTCCGAAACGGGTTTTTGAACGGAGCATCCTGGCACTGCAAATTTTATACCGTTGTGTCCATCTCGTCGTGCTGATTTGCGCAATATATTCATTTGTCAGTTTCGGTGTTTGGTTCGCGCTAAAATTGTGAAAATGCTTGTACAGTTCATTTTTGAAATAGAGCCATCTGAGTTCGATGTGTCCCTTTTCCGATTTTACATACTTTTCTAGCCATTTTGGGTATGCAAAACCCTCCTTTTTATTTTACTACAACATACATTAATTTTTTGTTTATTTTGAAAACTTAGTACATAAGCTGTGCGTCTTCTTTTTCCATTTCAAAAGCAAGCGCACATCCAGTTTTATTTCCAAAGGACATGTTCCCTTTTTTGTTCCAAGCCATTATTTACAAAGCCATGCAAGTTTGTTCCCACTTCTCTTTTTATATTCAAAAGCCACATTTCATTTTTATTTATCTTTCAAAAGTTTAAATCGTTCCATGACTTTTTCTTTACCAGTTCATTTGCTTTTAAAGTTCAAATCCCTATCCCCATTTTCACGAAACGGGTGAAAAAACTGGGTGCATTTTCTCTCCCACGTCTAGCGGTTTCTGAGCAAAACCCGATCAAACTTTATTTTCCAGTAGCCGGTATGCTGTATATATAAAAATATATAGAATCAGTCCTTCTTTCTTCCCATTCCAACATGAAATGAAAACTGAAAGGAAACAACAGTTCACGCCCCATCCCATTCCTCCCTTCCTAAAACATGTTGGCCTCCATACCATTTCCTACTATCAATGTTTCTCTTCACCGAACACATTTCCCGCTATCCGCCTCCATTTATACCTCATGCCACAAATATTCCCGAAGCCTTTGGTCCCGTTGGCTTTCTTGCCTCATGTAGCTTGTTCATCATTCCATTTTTTTTTGGGTCCATTTTGTTAACTTCAAATTTTCATTTGTTTTACACCTGTAGCTTGCCACTTTGCCACAATATATACATGCGCATGCATACCCTACTGTAGTTGTCCACTTTTGCCATGTCCATTTTTTTTCTCTTCATTACCATTTATTCTCATCTTGTATGTATTTCATCCATTAGCACCCGCACCATAGCCTCCGCCTCAGCCTCAAAAGCCACCATACCGGTACGCCCAACCGTAGCAACCCTTACATGCCTTGAACCCATCATCTTCCATATTGGTTGCGCGTGAATCTTACTGGATTACTTTTGTTGTTTGAGAACTTGCGTGTGTCTATGCATATCCGTACCTTTCTAGCTTTTTTTTTTAAAAAAAAACGAAATTAATAATCATTTCTGTGAGCCTGCTCATGTTCCAATATTGGTACTATAGTCCGGGATTTATCACTGCTAGATTTGCATTACTATCGCCATTTGATTCTTGAGTCGCTCTTTCACCGTCATTTGGATTTTTCATCATGCCTTCTTCTTCTCCATTTCCAAGCCATGGAAGGTGAGTTTATCTCACACCTGACTTACATTTTTCATGGACGTTAGATCAATATGAGCTGTTATATGAAATGTACAGGATTGCTGATAGAAATTGTTTGATTTGATATATATGCACATTTCATATGTGACATGATATATTCATGACACGTAGTTGCACTGATGATATAAATGCTATGATTGTTGTTTGTGATTGTTGATACCCCTAGTTTAGGAAAAATCACTAAAGGTTGAAATGATACATACCCGAACCGACATTAGAATAGAAAAAAAATCGTTATGGGTTGAAATGATAGACCTGAACGATTTTTACTGAATTTGGGATCGCAGGTTGAAATGATAGACCCGTAGAAAATTTATAAATAGCGGATTGAAATGAAAATATCCATATCACTTGACCATAGGGTAGAAAACTATATACGGACATCGTTGGTCATGTTTTCGAAGTTAACTGATTTGAGAAATTTAATTTTATATTAATTTAAGGTTTTATATTTTTATATTTTGAAGATTTTAAACTTAGATTTTATAAATTTTGAATTATATGTTTTAAAATGATTTTATGAGTAAATATACATTTAAATGTTTATTTAAGACATTCTACAGGTTCCTTGATTAGTTCATTCCCTTCTTTCTTTTCTTCTGACGACCGTTCTGTGCTAGCTGGGCATGTGTACAGCGCACTTCCGGAGGAAATGCAGGCCGGTGCGGGGCGGGCCGTCACATAAGTATTCATACTCCGTTACATTCTTGTACTCTGATGTAATTGTTTGTAATCAGCAATAAAATGTTCTTCAATTTGTGCTCTAATGTGTATTGTTCTCAAAGCAATCCAGTCTTTCCTTTATAGGGAAGTTTGGGTCGTCACAGCTTGTTAGTGAAAAATACAACACATTTTTGTTTTTCAAGCAGTTGAGACACAAACAACAAATTATAATTAAGAGTAGGTACATATAAAATATTATCCAGAATTAAGTCATGGCTTAATTTAATACGACCTTCTTTATTGGCAGTGGCATGTTTTCCATTCGGAAAACCAACGGCAGCTGAAGCATTTTCTTTGATATCAACAAACAAATCAAGATTACACGGTACATGGATTGAAGCTCCGGTATCAATAATTCATTGGTCTGAAAATTTCTTACCATGCAACTTTGGAGTAAAGACATGGCTGAAGAAGTCTTGAGAGCTGCGATGAGTTGCTGCACTTACGCATCAGTGAGAGTAGGTAGTGAAGCACGATCCACTTCACTGATACAGCTTGAACGACTTTGACAAGAGTTGTCCATGGCAGTAGTAAATTAACTTAGGAGGCTCTGATAGCATGATAAAATCAAGAAAATTTGAATAAAATTTACCTTGCTTTTCATTACAAAGTAAACCCATATATAACCAAATATAACCATATCAAATATATTCTAATATAACCTGGTGCAATATGGCATATCAAATATTTCCTAATACAACCTGGTGTCATATGCCATATTAATTATATCATAATATAACCAATTGCAATATGACATATCAAATATATCTAATATAACCTGGTGTCACATCTAATATATCCTAATATAATCTGTCATATCAAATATATCATATTATTGTCAGTCTGTGTGCTGACTGTATTTGCACTAGAACTGCCGCTTCATTGAGGGGGGTGTAACTGACATTGAACCTGAAATAACACTTGTTCGCGCTATGGTCAAACTTTTCACAAATCTGGCATATAATTTTGCCATTCTTGTTAAACCTGCCTCTGCCTCTACCATGATTGATCTGGCCACCCCTTTGAGCATTATTATATTGCTGTCTTGGACCAGTATTTTATCTTGGTATTTTCCTTTGTCACCAGCGGTGTAGTTAATGGAATAATATGGGTTAGTTGCTTTGTTTTGTTCTATTCTTCCCTCGTGAGAAAACAGTGTTGAGTAGACACAGAGGCGGCCCAGAGGCAAGCCCTGTAAGCCCTTGTGATAGGGAAGCCCACTATAGAAGGGCAACAAAAATGAAAAATGTTCAAAACAACCTATTTAACTATTGCGTATCATACTTTCTTCTCAGTTCTCAAATTACGTTTTTTGCACGTTCCACTATCATGTCTCTTGTCAGTTGTTATAGCTTCTCTGAAGGTTCGAATATTTATTAACTTTTCTTTCTCTTGTGTCAGTATAGATCAATCCCTTTTTTTCTTGCATGAGAATTAATTACGGTTTCTTTTGTCTTCAGGCTTAGCATTGTGTTGTGCAAATTGGTTAGTCGATCCCCTTTTATTGCTTTCTATTCTTATTGCAGAATGCATATTCTTTACTATATTTTGTATTTTGAGAATATGAGAATTTTATGTCTTGTATGACTTCTTGTTTTGTGTTTTCATCAAAAAAAATATAAAAAATACACACATCTTATTTGTTAATGGGATTTTAAAAAAAATGAAATCAAGAATGCAGAGAACAAGTTGATTTGATTTTTCATGTTTCGAGACATAATAAAAGTATGGAAAACGATTCATATCCTCTGTTGTTCGTCTGTTGTAATAATGACAAAGGATTGCATAAAGAATTCGTCTTTTGTAAAGACCCGGAAATTCCCGCTCTTTGAATCGACCATAAACCACACAGGTCTGACCCAAAGGTTGGAAATCTTCGAATACTTTAACTTTGGGAATACAAAACATTAGAACAATAACAGCAGACTTTTATTACATTACATATAATATTACATCAGAGTACAGAATATCAGAGTACATCGAAATTAAATTACAACGGAGGATAAATTACAACAGATTTAATAATTTGCAACGGAAGAAAATAAACTTAATACAGCGGAAGACTTCCTAATGCTCTAGACACAGCTTTAGGCTTCGATCCAGAATCCTGCTAAAGAGATAGATATCTGCAAAAAGCTACTCGACTGCCCGTGTGGAAAAGAGGGCACCCGAGTTTGCAAAGTGAAACAAACTACAGGTCAGTCATGGGACTGGTGTGAGAATTCTAAACTAATTTAACTAATAAGGCAAATCCAAGGACCACACCGTTAATGCGGAACGGGTTTTATCCCAATGGATTGCCGGTGCATAAATTAAAGTAAATCGTTAAACAATGCAATGCTTTTTAGAAAAATGAAACCATTATAAGACCCAAGTCCCATCACACAATGCAACGCACACTAGAGGATAGGGTTTTACCTTATAATGGTCAAAAGATGCTTGATACGATAGAACAGATGTAATATTAGTGTGTATATGTTTTAATTAAACAATTCAATCATAAGTATTAATCCTAGATGACATAGGTACCATATATTATGCCGCTGTATATAAGTATACAACTAAAATCGTAATGTCGTATTGGAGAATTGGTTTCCATCATGAGACGAGGCTAGGGGCAAGCTCCTCTCCGATTCGAGACACTCTAGCAAATGCCTCAGGATCCCCCGCAGTGAACCCTTGGATCTTCAGGGCCGGTCCCTGCCTATCGACAGTGGATTAGTTATGCCTGAACACATGCTTCCCGGTTCCTTTGAACCTATAGTATGACCACCAACGGCCTACAAAACACGAGGTACCTCAAAATCCATCATCCACATAAGTAAAATGTCAGCGCTGGTAGGTCCCTGACATCACTCTAGCTAGAAAGAAACGTGTGCACTCCCTGCAGTCCGTATCCCGTTTTTGACTCATACCGGGGTGTGAGGCTCGCAAAGTCACGCTATACACAAAGCTACGCCTAAACAGACCGTGCTTTGATCATCGACCACAAGGCATGCTTTTCAACAAAAGCCTTGATTCATGCATCTTGGCATGCCACATTGTCAATCCATACCACACCATTGATTTCTACCAATATATAACCTCTAAGCTCGTACGTCCCAGAGAAGGGCGTTAACCACCAAACAGATATATATTAACAGAGATCAACGAATGTAGTATAAAGGACTACAACGTCAGACATACATTCCATTTATAAACTTATGCTCTGGGTCTGAGCGAAAGTCAAATCCGTATAAATCAACACTACGTCCGAACGACCACCACTGAACCCCTTTCAAGGTAGCTACTCCTCTCATGGGTCTCAGTAGCAACACATCCATTCGATGTGAAGATCGTCGGTCTTCAATCACCGTCTTCAACTCTTCGACTTAGATCGTCGTATAATCCTTTGAAATGAGATTGAACCCGGACTTTTCAAATGATTCTCGCATATATATATAACTTGAAATCATTTCATATCGTTATTGGTATTTAATAACGACCTATTTCTATTTTTATTTATATAAAAATAGCTTAAATTAATATAACGACGCTTCGGGTCAATGGGCGACCCTAGCGCTGTTTTCAACCAAATTTGATTTACACTTATCTCGAAAACTAACCATTGGATTTTGATGAAGTTTATATCGTTGGAAAGATCTTCCTAAAGCGGTCCTAACGGTTCTAGTTTTGGGAAAATCCGATGGTCGGATCTTTCGGTATAACTATTTAAAGTTACGATTGTCGATACGCGAACTGTCGCGCGCGTGTCATTAAGTTTATAATTTATATTTATATATATATAAATATAAATCATTTGGCGATTTTAATTATAAAAATTTATTCTTTTTATCGCATATAAAATGACGATAAAAATATCACCTTTATTATCTCTGTTTTATTTACACTAAATGTAAATAAATTATTCTTTTCTACCATTTGCTTTAGTTACTCTAAATGTAAATGAATTATACTTCTCTATCTTCTGGTTTTATTTACCCTAAATGTAAATAAATTATTCTTTCCTATCATTTATTTATTTACCTAGATATACATAAATGTTTTCATTTTCATTTTCTTATTTATTTACCTAAATAAATGTTTTTACTTTTCTTTTTCCTATTTATTTACCTAAATGTAAATAAATATATTCTTATCCTTTTGTTATTTATTTACCTAAATATAAATAAATGGTTTCATCTTCTTTTTCTTCCTTATTTACACTATTTGTAAATAAAGGGTTTTAATTTCTTGTTCTTATTTATTTACTTAATTCCTCTCCAATCTAATTAAAGTTTTAATTAAAACCTTATTTCGTTTTAACCTTCCAAAGTCATTATTAAATAATTAATCAAAAATTAGGAAATTAATCCCCTCATTAATCCGGGTTAAAGAATAAATGTTATTTAAAACATAATTCACGATAAACCCAAATTCAAATTTCATTGTAAATCCGTAGTTATAATAAAACCATTTTTAATTCCTTTTATTTATTTTAAAATAAATAAACCATTTATTCTGATCAAAATATTATTTCTCATATTAAAACATTATTTTCAAAATATTAATTTTGAAATTAACTCTTTTAATATTCATTATAAAATGGATAATATAAGTTAATAAACTTATTCAGGTTAAAATGATGTTTCTATTCACAATGGATTAAATAATCCAATTCGTTATATTATCCATTTATGTTTTATAATGGGCCAGACTTCTCACATTAGGCCTACAACTTGTGGAAGCTGGATATGCCGGTTGGGTCCGGGCAGACTTATTCCACAGTTGGGCTTAACCTCGAGTCAAAACCCAATTTGTATTCGTGTACTTGGACCTCTCACATTAGGCCCAACATTTATGGCTGCTGGATATGCCGGTTGGTTCCGGGCAGACTTCCGCCATAAACGTGACCTAACCTCGTGTCCAAGAACAATTATAATTATAATTATAATTATTTTCTAAAAATGTTATTTTTAAAATATTTCATATTTTAAAAATATTTAACTTCTGAAATATCATATTTTCCAAAGTATAACTTTACATTGAAATATTCTTTATATTGCATACAATTCTATTTCAACAACGAATGAAAAATAATAACTTTGTCTTTGTTGACAATTTCCATTTGTAAATTCTAATTCGACAAAAAAGGTTATTTTTATCCTAATGTATATTTTCTAACAAGAATGTCCTTTTTATTCTAATTTACATTTTCTAACAAAAAATTTTCCTTTTTACTCACAATAACAAAATGTAAAAAAAAAGATGTCATGTTATTGTAAACAAGTTTCTATGTTATTCAAATGACAATTAAATGGTCATTTATTTGTAATCACTTTCTATGTTATTCAAGTGGCAATTAAATAGTCATTTATTTGTAATCACTTTCTATGTTATTCAAATGACAATTAAATAGTCATTTATTTGTAATCACTTTCTATGTATCTTTAATGACACATAAATGCACCATTATATATAAACAATTTCCTATGAATCTTAATGACACATAAAAGAGTATTTGACATATTCACATTTTTCTATGGTTTCTAATAATATAAAAAGAGCAAATCTTATTTGCATACAAATTCCAAGTTTCCTAATGACAAATAAAAAGTGAATTTTATTTGTATGTCAAATTTTAAGTTTCCAATGACAATAAAAGTAAATTTTATTTGTCAAAACAAACTCTAAGTTTCTAATCAAATCTTATCAAGTAAAAATGGTATTTTTACTTATTTACGAATTCTAATGACAAAACGACAATTTTGCATTGACATAAATGCCATAATTTATATTGTCAATTTTGATTCATATGAATGATATGCTTATATACTTATTTACGAATTCTACTTCATATGAATGATATGCTTATTTGGTCAATTTTGATTCAACATAAATGCCATAATTTATATTGTCAATTTTTAATACAGTAAAATTGACAATTTGTTTCTAATATAACATGATTTAAAATGAATGACATTTTATATTCTAACATAACATGATTTTTTTTTAAATGACATGTTTTGACACAAATGAGAGCTTTTATTTCAGTTTACATGTTTTGAAAAAAGGTTATTTTTATTGCAACTAACGAGTTTTGACAAAAATGATTATTCCCAATTCGTTAACATGTTTTGACAAATAAGTGTTTGGGTTTATATAAACATGATTCTAACTAATTTACATTTCTATATGAATGACATTCATTTATTGACAAAACAAATCTTGACTAAGTGACATGTTTTTATCGGCAAAACACATCTTACTAAATGGCATGTTTTTTTTTAAAAAAAAAAACATGTTTTCTAACAGAAACGACATATTTATTATAACATATGATATTTCCTAATAATGACCATCCCTATATTGTATATGACAATAAAAAGAAAGAACGTTTTTAATTTCAACAAATTACTAACTTTAACATAACAAATAAAAGTGTATACTTTTATTCGCATATTATTTTAATATTTAACGTCACACATAAAAACAACATTTTTATTCGCATTTAATTCTAATTTCAACAAGGCGAATAATAAAAAAAACAATACTTTTATTCGTATACCATTTCTAATTTTAAACATGACGGATAAAAGCAATATTTTTATTTGCGCGTAATTCCTAATCTAACATAACAAAATGAATGTCGAAATCAACACAAACAACAAGTTTCCATCACAACATCACAGCTCTAATATCATACATACATCCATCGATTTCTAATAACAATAAAATAATTAAAATTTTAATTTATTATTAAACATAGAAATCTCACATCACATAACAAATTTTATCGCACACACAATTCTATCACATGAACAATTGGGTATGTTTATAGATAAATCCTATTTAACAACTAGATTTAATTAACCATTTTAACTAAATTTAAAATTAATTAAATTTGAGTTCTCACCAGTTATGCTTTCCAATTCTTCACTGTCAAAACTTTGCGTCTATTGCGGAGCAAGCCTGTGAATGATCGCATGCAAATTTCACGAACAACGCGTTATTCCCTCTAGCTTCAACCGTTTGTATATATAAATATATATACACTTTATACTTAAACACACGTCAATATTCCTCAAAGAAAGAGAAGGCCAAGGTGTTTGGTGTTGCTTGAATCACGGTCAAGAGGGGGTAGAGGTGTGGTGAGGTTTGCTGAAGCTTTAAGGTGCGGTTTGGCATAGTGCGAAGAAATGGGTGAAGCTTCTTTTTTTTCTTTCTGTTTCTCACGTGAAGAAAGGTAGTCACGCAGAACTTGGGGTAGAAAAAAATGGGTGAAGGAATTTAGTGTTAGAGGAAATGGGTTAGGATTTGGAAAGGTTTAAGATGTTATAAAGTAGGAGGAAATAACCTTTTTATATATATTTATTTATTTATTTATTTTATTCCCCACTTGTGTCTCTACATATGTAATAGGTTACAAGCGAGACAAATTTGTTGACTAGACATGACATGTCAACACTAATTTCTCTTTCAAATTCAAAAGTAAAACAAAGAAGAAAAGAGAACAAATGGAAAGGAATAAATGCATTATTGATTGCCTGATAGAGAATTGTGTAACTTCTTAAATTCCAAAATACTTAATATTAAAATTCCATAATTGAAGGAATCTTTTCAATGAGCATGCGAGAATATAAAGAAGAGAAATATATATATATGTGAGTTCATTAGTATTTGGAGAGAAACAAGAGAGAAAGGGGAAAGAAATTGATAAAATGAAGGGAAGGAATAAATGTTGTATTAAAACACAACGAAGAGGGAATGGCATTGAAAACTGTTGTAACTATTCATGATGTAAATATATAAATTAATAAGCTTTTACAAATTCTTAAATGTTACATTTTGAACAAAATAGGGAAATAATTAAGGTGGAGAGAGATGAGACAATGAATTTGGGAAAGTAGAAAAAGAAGGGGAAAGACTTGATTTGTTCTTTATAAATGGTGTGTGTGAATGCTCATCTTAACACGAACTAACAGGCAGCGTTATTTAGTTATTTCATAACGTTATAAATTCAATCGTTATGCACCGTTAATTAAGTTCAAATTGTAATGAATTTATTGCACAATTTATTTTCTTTCTTATATTGCGCATTTCTTATATAAATATGGACTAGCTTTTACAGCTTGTATTTACAAAGTTACATTCGTTTTTTTTTAAACGAACTAAATTACTATATATATTAAATTTCAATTTGAAATTTCCAATGATAAAATCTTCCTTCCTTAATATATTACTCTCTTCAATTCAAGGTTTAAATTACATATAAAGTTAGAGTGTCCCTATTACATTCATTGTACTATGAATAATATGGTAATAAAATTAAACTTATTAGTCTACAAAAATTAATCACCATTAAAGCTTCAACATATATTTGAGATTAATTAACGTTTATTACGCCATTTATACATATAATTTGATAAATTAGTTTTTATGATATGTCACTACACAAATAAAATCCTTGTTTAAGACTAAATTAAATTGCATGGTTTATTATTTAAAATAAATCAAGTTAAATATTTAAAATTCATTAAAATTTCTAAATTAAAAATTTTAAATTGGCCCCCAAAATTCCGGGTTGTTACATTCGCCCCCACGTAAAATCTTTTCGTCCTCGAAAAGGAACGTAGCTAAAATTGTTTAATTAACTAACTCAATTTAAATTGGTCTCAAAATCTTTCTTAGTTTCAATAATTTTATTAGTTGACTAACTTTTAAAAATATATAATCTTTACATATTCAAAAACTATATTTTGTAAGATCGGATTGTATATATAATCAAAATACGTTAATTATGAACTTATTACTCTTAACTCATTCTAGGGCCTTGCTAACCCCATCTCTAACGAGTTTTCTCATTCTAGGATACTACTGATCCTATCTCTAATGAGTATTCTTATTGGATATTACTAATCCAATCTCTGATGAGTCTTTTGTTTAGTTCTAACGAGTTGTACCCCAAAGATTTTGAGCTAACCAAAGCTCCGATACCAACTGTAAAGACCCGGAAATTCCCGCTCTTTGAATCGACCATAAACCACACAGGTCTGACCCAAAGGTTGGAAATCTTCGAATACTTTAACTTTGGGAATACAAAACATTAGAACAATAACAGCAAACTTTTATTACATTACATATAATGTTACATCAGAGTACAGAATATCAGAGTACATCGAAATTAAATTACAACGGAGGATAAATTACAACATATTTAATACATTACAACGGAAGAAAATAAACTTAATACAGTGGAAGACTTCCTAATGCTCTGGACACAGCTTTAGGCTTCGATCCAGAATCCTGCTAAAGAGATAGATATCTGCAAAAAGCTACTCGACTGCCCGTGTGGAAAAGAGGGCACCCGAGTTTGCAAAGTGAAACAAACTACAGGTCAGTCATGGGACTGGTGTGAGAATTCTAAACTAATTTAACTAATAAGGCAAATCCAAGGACCACGCCGCTAATGCGGAACGGGTTTTATCCCAATGGACAGCCGGTGCATAAATTAAAGTAAATCGTTAAACAACGCAATGCTTTTTAGAAAAATGAAACCATTATAAGACCCAAGTCCCATCACACAATGCAACGCACACTAGAGGATAGGGTTTTACCTTATAATGGTCAAAAGATGCTTGATATGATAGAACGGATGTAATATTAGTGTGTATATGTTTTAATTAAACAATTCAATCATAAGTATTAATCCTAGACGACATAGGTACCATATATTATGCCGCCGTATATAAGTATACAACTAAAATTGTAATGTCGTATTGGAGAATTGGTTTCCATCATGAGACGAGGCTAGGGGCAAGCTCCTCTCCGATTCGAGACACTCTAGCAAATGCCTCAGGATCCCCCGCAGTGAACCCTTGGATCTTCAGGGCCGGTCCCTGCCTATCGGCAGTGGATTAGTTATGCCTGAACACACGCTTCCCGGTTCCTTTGAACCTATAGTATGACCACCAACGGCCTATAAAACACGAGGTACCTCAAAATCCATCATCCATATAAGTAAAATGTCAGCGCTGGTAGGTCCCTGACATCACTCTAGCTAGAAAGAAACGTGTGCACTCCCTGCAGTCCGTATCCCGTTTTTGACTCATACCGGGGTGTGAGGCTCGCGAAGTCACGCTATACACAAAGCTACGCCTAAACAGACCGTGCTTTGATCATCGACCACAAGGCCTGCTTTTCAACAAAAGCCTTGATTCATGCATCTTGGCATGCCACATTGTCAATCCATACCACACCATTGATTTCTACCAATATATAACCTCTAAGCTCGTACGTCTCAGAGAAGGGTGTTAACCACCAAACAGATATATATTAACAGAGATCAACGAATATAGTATAAAGGACTACAACGTCAGACATACATTCCATTTATAAACTTATGCTCTGGGTCTGAGCGAAAGTCAAATCCGTATAAATCAACACTACGTCGGAACGGCCACCACTGAACCCCTTTCAAGGTAGCTACTCCTCTCATGGGTCTCAGTAGCAACACATCCATTCGATGTGAAGATCGTCGGTCTTCAATCACCGTCTTCAACTCTTCGACTTAGATCGTCGTATAATCATTTGAAATGAGATTGAACCCGGACTTTTCAAATGATTCTCGCATATATATATATAACTTGAAATCATTTCATATCGTTATTGGTATTTAATAACGACCTATTTCTATTTTTATTTAAATAAAAATAGCTTAAATTATTATAACGACACTTCGGGTCAATGGGCGACCCTGGCGCTGTTTTCAACCAAATTTGATTTACACTTATCTCGAAAACTAACCGTTTGATTTTGATGAAGTTTATATCGTTGGAAAGATCTTCCCAAAGCGGTCCTAACGGTTCTAGTTTTGGGAAAATCTGATGGTCGGATCTTTCGGTATAACTATTTAAAGTTAACATTGTCGATACGCGAACTGTCGCGCGCATGTCATTAAGTTTATAATTTATATATATATATATATAAATATAAATCATTTGGCGATTTTAATTATAAAAATTTATTCTTTTTATCGCATATAAAATGACGATAAAAATATCACCTTTATTATCTCTGTTTTATTTACACTAAATGTAAATAAATTATTCTTTTCTACCATTTGCTTTATTTACTCTAAATGTAAATAAATTATACTTCTCTATCTTCTGGTTTTATTTACCCTAAATGTAAATAAATTATTCTTTCCTATCATTTATTTATTTACCTAGATATACATAAATGTTTTCATTTTCCTTTTCTTATTTATTTACCTAAATAAATGTTTTTACTTTTCTTTTTCCTATTTATTTACCTAAATGTAAATAAATATATTCTTATCCTTTTGTTATTTATTTACCTAAATATAAATAAATGGTTTCATCTTCTTTTTCTTCCTTATTTACACTATTTGTAAATAAAGGGTTTTAATTTCTTGTTCTTATTTATTTACTTAATTCCTCTCCAATCTAATTAAATTTTTAATTAAAACCTTATTTCGTTTTAACCTTCCAAAGTCATTATTAAATAATTAATCAAAAATTAGGAAATTAATCCCCTCATTAATCCGAGTTAAAGAATAAATGTTATTTAAAACATAATTCACGATAAACCCAAATTCAAATTTCATTGTTAATCCGTAGTTATAATAAAACCATTTTTAATTCCTTTTATTTATTTTAAAATAAATAAACCATTTATTCCGATCAAAATATCATTTCTCATATTAAAACATTATTTTCAAAATATTAATTTTGAAATTAACTCTTTTAATATTCATTATAAAATGGATAATATAAGTTAATAAACTTATTCAGGTTAAAATGATGTTTCTATTCATAATGGATTAAATAATCCAATTCGTTATATTATCCATTTATGTTTTATAATGGGCCAGACTTCTCACATTAGGCCTACAACTTGTGGAAGCTGGATATGCCGGTTGGGTCCGGGCAGACTTATTCCACAGTTGGGCTTAACCTCGAGTCAAAACCCAATTTGTATTCGTGTACTTGGACCTCTCACATTAGGCCCAACATTTATGGCTGCTGGATATGCCGGTTGGTTCCGGGCAGACTTCCACCATAAACGTGACCTAACCTCGTGTCCAAGAACAATTATAATTATAAATATAATTATTTTCTAAAAATGTTATTTTTAAAATATTTCATATTTTAAAAATATTTAACTTCTGAAATATCATATTTTCCAAAGTATAACTTTACATTGAAATATTCTTTATATTGCATACAATTCTATTTCAATAACGAATGAAAAATAATAACTTTGTCTTTGTTGACAATTTCCATTTGTAAATTCTAATTCGACAAAAAAGGTTATTTTTATCCTAATGTATATTTTCTAACAAGAATGTCCTTTTTATTCTAATTTACATTTTCTAACAAAAATTTGTCCTTTTTATTCACAATAACAAAATGTAAAAAAAAGATGTCATGTTATTGTAAACAAGTTTCTATGTTATTCAAATGACAATTAAATGATCATTTATTTGTAATCACTTTCTATGTTATTCAAGTGACAATTAAATAGTCATTTATTTGTAATCACTTTCTATGTTATTCAAATGACAATTAAATAGTCATTTATTTGTAATCACTTTCTATGTATCTTTAATGACACATAAATGCACCATTATGTATAAACAATTTCCTATGAATCTTAATGACACATAAAAGAGTATTTGACATATTCACATTTTTCTATGGTTTCTAATAATATAAAAAGAGCAAATCTTATTTGCATACAAATTCCAAATTTCCTAATGACAAATAAAAAGTGAATTTTATTTGTATGTCAAATTTTAAGTTTCCAATGACAATAAAAGTAAATTTTATTTGTCAAAACAAACTCTAAGTTTCTAATCAAATCTTATCAAGTAAAAATGGTATTTTTACTTATTTACGAATTCTAATGACAAAACGACAATTTTGCATTGACATAAATGCCATAATTTATATTGTCAATTTTGATTCATATGAATGATATGCTTATATACTTATTTACGAATTCTACTTCATATGAATGATATGCTTATTTGGTCAATTTTGATTCAACATAAATGCCATAATTTATATTGTCAATTTTTAATACAGCAAAATTGACAATTTGTTTCTAATATAACATGATTTAAAATGAATGACATTTTATATTCTAACATAACATGATTTTTTTTTAAATGACATGTTTTGACACAAATGAGAGCTTTTATTTCACTTTACATGTTTTGACAAAAAAGTTATTTTTATTGCAACTAACGAGTTTTGACAAAAATGATTATTCCCTATTCGTTAACATGTTTTGACAAATAAGTGTTTGGGTTTATATAAACATGATTCTAACTAATTTACATTTCTATATGAATGACATTCATTTATTGACAAAACAAATCTTGACTAAGTGACATGTTTTTATCGGCAAAACACATCTTACTAAATGGCATGTTTTAAAAAAAAACATGTTTTCTAACAGAAACGACATATTTATTCTAACATATGACATTTCCTAATAATGACTATCCCTATATTGTATATGACAATAAAAAGAAAGAACGATTTTAATTTCAACAAATTACTAACTTTAACATAACAAATAAAAGTGTATACTTTTATTCGCATATTATTTTAATATTTAACGTCACACATAAAAACAACAATTTTATTCGCATTTAATTCTAATTTCAACAAGGCGAATAATAAAAAAAACAATACTTTTATTCGTATACCATTTCTAATTTTAAACATGACGGATAAAAGCAATATTTTTATTTGCGCGTAATTCCTAATCTAACATGACAAAATGAATGTCGAAATCAATACAAACAATAAGTTTCCATCACAACATCACAGCTCTAATATCATACATACATACATCGATTTCTAATAACAATAAAATAATTAAAATTTTAATTTATTATTAAACATAGAAATCTCCCATCACATAACAAATTTTATCGCACACACAATTCTATCACATGAACAATTGGGTATGTTTATAGATAAATCCTATTTAACAACTAGATTTAATTAACCATTTTAACTAAATTTAAAATTAATTAAATTTGAGTTCTCACCAGTTATGCTTTCCAATTCTTCACTGTCAAAACTTTGCGTCTATTGCGGAGCAAGCCTGTGAATGATCGCATGCAAATTTCACGAACAACGCGTTATTCCCTCTAGCTTCAACCATTTGTATATATAAATATATATACACTTTATACTTAAACACACGTCAATATTCCTCAAAGCAAGAGAAGGCCAAGGTGTTTGGTGTTGTTTGAATCACGATCAAGAGGGGGTAGAGGTGCGGTGAGGTTTGCTGAAGCTTTAAGGTGCGGTTTGGCATAGTGCGAAGAAATGGGTGAAGCTTCTTTTTTTTCTTTCTGTTTCTCACGTGAAGAAAGGTAGTCACGCAGAACTTGGGGTAGAAAAAAAATGGGTGAAGGAATTTAGTGTTAGAGGAAATGGGTTAGGATTTGGAAAGGTTTAAGATGTTATAAAGTAGGAGGAAATAACCTTTTTTTTATATATATATATATATTTATTTTATTCCCCACTTGTGTCTCTGCATATGTAATAGGTTACAAGCGAGACAAATTTATTGACTAGACATGACATGTCAACACTAATTTCTCTTTCAAATTCAAAAGTAAAACAAAGAAGAAAAGAGAACAAATGGAAAGGAATAAATGCATTATTGATTGCCTGATAGAGAATTGTGTAACTTCTTAAATTCCAAAATACTTAATATTAAAATTCCATAATTGAAGGAATCTTTTCAATGAGCATGCGAGAATATAAAGAAGAGAAATATATATATATATATATATATGTGAGTTCATTAGTATTTGGAGAGAAACAAGAGAGAAAGGGGAAAGAAATTGATAAAATGAAGGGAAAGAATAAATGTTGTATTAAAACACAACGAAGAGGGAATGGCATTGAAAACTGTTGTAACTATTCATGATGTAAATAAATAAATTAATAAGCTTTTACAAATTCTTAAATGTTACATTTTGAACAAAATAGGGAAATAATTAAGGTGGAGAGAGATGAGACAATGAATTTGGGAAAGTATAAAAAGAAGGGGAAAGACTTGATTTGTTCTTTATAAATGGTGTGTGTGAATGCTCATCTTAACACGAACTAACAGGCAGCGTTATTTAGTTATTTCATAACGTTATAAATTCAATCGTTATGCACCGTTAATTAAGTTCAAATTGTAATGAATTTATTGCACAATTTATTTTCTTTCTTATAGTGCGCATTTCTTATATAAATATGGACTAGCTTTTACAGCTTGTATTTACAAAGTTACATTCGTTTTTTTTAAACGAACTAAATTACTATATATATTAAATTTCAATTTGAAATTTCCAATGATAAAATCTTCCTTCCTTAATATATTACTCTCTTCAATTCAAGGTTTAAATTACATATAAAGTTAGAGTGTCCCTATTACATTCATTGTACTATGAATAATATGGTAATAAAATTAAACTTATTAGTCTACAAAAATTAATCACCATTAAAGCTTCAACATATATTTGAGATTAATTAACGTTTGTTACGCCATTTATACATATAATTTGATAAATTAGTTTTTATGATATGTCACTACACAAATAAAATCCTTGTTTAAGATTAAATTAAATTCCATGGTTTATTATTTAAAATAAATCATGTTAAATATTTAAAATTCATTAAAATTTCTAAATTAAAAATTTTAAATTGGCCCCCAAAATTCCGGGTTGTTACATCTTTTCTTTTTCTTTGTAGTGCAAGTTGAAAATAGAGAAGTCAAATTGAAACCAAACGTGTCTTTTTTTTAATGCTTGACTGAGATAAAATAGGAAAATTATATTAATTCAGTTTAGAATATAGATGTATTTATTTAGTAATGGATAACATCAAATTAGATGATTCCTTTCATTTCAAAACCGATCGGAAACATATAATTGAAATTTTAAGTAAACGTTTTGTAAATAGTTAGATTATATAGCTGATGAAAATGATAATTTATGTTTGTTTCCATCGAGAGAAGTTTTCTAATTTCAAATTTATTAAAAATAATATTCAAACAACTTGTCATAAGAAAAATTGAACGAACTTGTAATAATTTCAATAGAAACCGTGTTTGTAGAGAAACTTGGTTATAATAACTTAGTTGAAGAATTTGTTACAGAAAAAATGCAAGAAGCATTTTCCTGTAGATCAAGGAAAATTTGTCTTTATTCTACGTAAAAGAAAATTTTGAACTTTAGTATTGTAGTCTTCTTGTTGTAAATATGTAATAACTTTTGTATGAAATATTCGTATCTTGTAATATGTTATTTAGACATTATTTTTTGCTTATGACCATTTAACAAAAACGGCATATTATTAACCAGTGAGCAACTGAAATTTGATTAGGCTTGAGCAACCAAAAATTTAAACCGGCCCTGAGTAGACATATTGTAAAGATGGAGTAGGCTCCATTGATGATATTATAGCAACTACTGCTTCGTATTCATCATCAAGTCCACTGATGATGGACAATACATGCTCAAGTTTAGAAACCTTATAACCCGCAGAAGCTAACTGGTCACATAGATTTCTTTTACTTTAAGAAGGTATTTATTCATTGTCATGCCGTCTTTTCTGATGTTTTGTAGCTGCTTTCTGTGGTGTAGAATTCTTGCTGAGGATTGAGTGGTAAAACTTCTCTCTATAGTGGTCCAAACGTCATGTGTAGTCTTACATCCTACGATTTGTGGCAGTAAGGCTGCATTGATGGAGGACATCAACCATGAACAAACTACCCATCCTTCCTTTGATACAATGTTAATTCTGGACTTGTGACTAAATTGTCTTCGATGTCTCTAATGAATTTTGCTGGAATAGGTTTTTTTTTTTTAGAAATAGGTAAAAACAAAGTTTGGCCCAAGGCCCAATTGACAAAAAAAAACCCATATACAGACATTAGGGTTACGAAACCCTAGCCAACAAACTAAAATAAACACTAATCGCTCAAAAATTCAATAATGGCGGCTCCTCTATGGAAGAAAAATCCGATGTCTTCAAGGCGGTTTCCACACCATCTCCATCTCTACGCTGGTTTCCTTGCTTTGATGGCTCGAATCCGGCCTATGTTTGATTTCATAGTGTCTCAGAGGCGAAATATGCTTTCTCAAAGGCGGTTCTAGAAGCTCAATGAGTGTTTGTCTCTGAGGTTTGTTGATTTCCTTGATAGCCACTTGAGTCAGCTCAAATTGGTTTTGGGTTACTCTTGAAACAAATAATAGCGAATTATTTGTGCCTTGTTCTCCCATGATCGAGGGAAGAATGATTCAAGAAAATCAAGAAAGGCTAGGGATTCAAGAATCAGCCGGATACAGGGTGAAAGAAATAGGTGATCACACTTGTGCTATAAGTGGTGGTGCAGGAGGACAATAGTCTGAACCACTTATCAAGGATGGCATAGGTAAGAATGTAAAAACTCACTAATAATTGATGGCAGGAAGTCACAAATAAGAGAGAAAGAGATGATGCGCAGCTTGATTCTTCTCCCTAAGGAAGGTGCTTCATCCAAATGATGGTAAACTTGGTCGCAAGATCAAGTGGTGATGGTGTAGTGCTGATACCACCAGGATCATATGAGGTGCTGGAAAGCAAGTTCTTGCTCTGATACCAAGTTGGATTTTGTAAAATAATGTTTGAAAGAATATTTGAGAGAGAGAATTGTGACAATGGAATAAGAACTATGTAAAACTTGTATTGCTGGGACGCATGAACCCATCTATATATAATGGGTAACATAGGCTTAGAGAATACGACACAAAATAGAAAAACAAATAAACTAATACAGCTGAATAGGTATATCTGCTGATAAAATCAAAGTAGTCATATAACTTAGAAATAACTTTCTTTGTTTTGATATACATGCTTCAATTACCATTTTTTTGCACATGTTCTTCAAATTTTATCATATCAACGTATAAGAATGCTTAATAATCAAATGCGTTATGTTACTAATGTTTAGTCGTTTGTAAAAGCTCTTCAATAATTTTGGAAGAGCTAAAAAATGCTTCAGAATATCAACGTATAGAAACTTTCCCTTTTGTATTGCTTTTGTTATCATTCCACAATGGAAGAAAATGCTTCAAGTAATTTTATAAATCCATCAGTTGACAAGGATACAATTTTTAAGTGATAGATCATTAGGACAGATCGCGAAGGAATAATATTAAAGAAGATTTTCAGTCTCGCAGTAGTACCGCTCTTGAGCAAAGAGCACTCAATATAGATCCACAACTAAAGTGAAGAAGAGAACATGATCTAGGCAGCAACAACAAAATGTGTAGCTACCTCAAAGAGTGTATATGCAGGGCATTAAATTTTTAGCAGTGGAATAAAGGAGAAAATAGGGTTGAAGTTACGTAGTGAAAAATTATAAGCAGACCAGTGTTTGAGGTTATCATAATTTGCTATATTACCATGTTTATTCACTACAAAAAAATTAATGATTTAAGACCTCACATATTGGTTCCTATATAAATTATTTTTTCCTTAATCTAATTTTATGACCCACTAAAGACACATAAACGTGGTCCATAAAATCAAGTCCTTATGACCAACTTGTCTTGTCTCAGTTAAACTTAAGACCCAGAAATTCATCTTAAATAAGGCACCAACTTTAAAACTCACCGGAGACATTATGGAATCTCAAATATACTTAGTAAAGACAAGAAATATGGTAACAATAGGGTCTTAATTTATAATATAAAAAACAATGCGAGTAAAATGTATATAATATAAAAATATACCTCACTCTACAAATTAATTTATCTCTTCATTGCATGTCAAAAACAAAGCAACATAAATAAATATGGAAGACATACATTGTGACGCTCCCAAACCCCCGTATGACGATGACAAGGATAATCATTGGAATATAACACATTAATCATCATTAGCAAAGTATAGATAATAGCATAAACATGAAATAAAATAATTTACATCAATATGACAGCGGAATCATAATCTGTATTAAACATCAGAATAGCACAGTGCAGGATACAACTTAGTGCATAAAGGAAATGACCTGTCTACATCAAGATCACTAGGACATATACATCAGAGAGTACATAATAGAAGTGAATTAGTCTACATCGCGATAAGCGGAATCATATACATAGATAATACTGGCGGAAATATCAAATAGCCAAAATAAAGGAAATCTAGTCTTCGCCATACAAGCCGAAAGTGCACTCCATGCTACGGTGCAAAGCCAAAATATCTCCTGAAACCTGTTACTAGGCTGCCCGTGTAGAAATAAGGGCACCCGAGTTTGCAAAGTGAAACAAACTACGAGTCAGTCATGGGACTGGTATGAGAAATCTACTTAACTGGTTAAACAATAATAATAAGACAAATTATAGGACCATGCCATTTTCGTGTAACAGGTTTACTCCAGTGATTGCCAGAGCATGAAATAAAGTAAATCTTTTAAACAACGCAATGCCTTTTTGAAAGAATGAGGCCGTTATAAGACTCAAGTCCCATCACACAATGCAACGCAAACCGGAGGATAAATTTTTACCTTATAATGGCCAAAATATGCTTAATACGTGTAAAGCAAAATCATTTGATATTATTACTAGTGCATATATGTTTCAAAAGAAATTTCAATCATAATATCAATCATAGACAGCATAAGTGCCCCATACCACTGTGTCGCCATATATAAGTTACAATCAAATCCGTAATTTCGTATTGGAAATTTGGATTCCATCATGAGTCTAGGCAAGGGATATACTTCTTTTCGCTTCGAGACACTATAGCAAATGTCTCAGGACTACACACTCTGGGTGACCCCTGGATATTCAGGGCCGGTCCTCCCTTACGTTTGAGGATTAGTTATTCCTGAACACACGTTTCCCCATCCTATCAGACTTATCCATCGGCTCCGTAGAGACCGATATATCCAAGGTGCCTCGCATTCCAACAACCACATAGGTAAAAATATAATAATGTCAAAGCTTGTAAAACGTTGACACCACTCATAGCTAGAAAGAAACGTCGCGCACTCCCTGCAGTCACGATCCCGTTTTTGACTCATACCGAGGTGTGTGGCTCGCGAATTAACGCCATACACAAAGCTATGCCCTTTAAGGCCGTGCTTTGATCATTAACCACAAGACTCTGCTTTTCAACAAAAGCCTTGATCAGTGCATCTTCGCATGCTACACAGGGAATTCATGCCATGCGACTGATTTCTATCGATATATAACCTCTGAGCTCGTACAACTCACAGAAGGGCGTTAAGCAAGAGAATAAATTCTCCGCCGCCAAATAGATATTTATTTAATAGAGATCAATCAACATAGAATAAAATCCAATGTCAGACACATATATTGTTTCAAATCTCGCAAATATCGCCCGAGATCTCCTCCGATATCTCGTTTTGGCCTCCTTCTGAAACGAAACAACAAATATCACTCTAAATATCCTTTCGAATATATCGCCCGAGATATTGCAATATCGAACGATATATCGACCAAGGCGAAATACTGGAATATTGTCCAAGATCTTAGTTTTTCTGGTTAAAATTTATATTTGTGCCTGAACTAGAACTATAATTAAAAAAACTCAAATCTAGCCATATCAATCTTTTATTATTTTACATTTTGCATGTTAAATTACTATATTGTATGTTCGTATATATTTTACAGTGCTTATGATTTTTATATTCATCTTTTGACATACACGTTACTTATGAAATTATGTATTTTGTAGTCTATTTATACTGATTTTTTTAATGTTTTGGATCCTTTTAATGTTTCCTGTCTAACAATATTCCTGTTTTAAGCATATTACAATTTAGAGTATGAATGATCTTTCGCAAAATAAAGAATAATAAAGTTATTTTGCATTTTAAGTTACTATGTTTTTGATAGCACTCATAAAAATCATTTTTTTAAATATCATTTTTAACATATCATGTACCTCGAGATTGTTCCGATATGAACTTTCAGACCCGAGATAAAAATCCGAGACCAACTCCCGAGTTAGACTCATCTCATCCAAGATCTCCCCCGACACAAGTCCGAGTCTATAAAATCCCCGAGGCGAAACCTGACCAATATCCGAGATTTAAAACCTTGGACACACATCCATTTACAAGTTCGTTCTGGGTCTGAATGAAAACGGAGGCACCTTATTCCTTGTTCCATATGTCCAATACGGAAGAGAGGCCCTCGCACATCCGGACGATCTACAAGTACGTCCAGATTACTACCACAGTAACCTCGTCAAGGGAGCTACCCATCTCAAAGGCATAGTAGCAATCTACAAGATGTGAAGATCACCGGTCTTGCATCGTCTTCATATCTTCGACATTTATTCGTCGATCAACTATTTGAAATGAGAATTAACTCGGCCTTTTCAAATAATTCACGTATACTAGAATTCAAAACAATTCTTTCCATGGTTAAATTATTTGACATCCATATTTCTGTTCTTTAATATAATTTTCATGTCAAACACATTCAACCATCAAATATCAAGCAAACCAAGTAAAATCAGTTTATTTCCATTCCATTTCACTTATAATATTTTATAACGATATATCGCTATTCTTATTTATTTAAAAATAGCTCCTTTTAATTAAACGATGTTTCAGGTCGTGCCGTGGCACTGGCGCTGTTTTCCTTCAGATTTGATTTACACATATATGAAAATCTAACCGTTGGATCTTAACAAAATTTATATCGTTGGAAAGATTTTCCAAACCGAACCCAACGGTTTCGGTTTCGTGAAAATTCGATGGTCGGATTTCTCGGTATAATCGTTCAAAATTACGATTCCAAAACACGAACTGTCGCACGCGATTCGCTTAATTTTATTTTATATTTATATATATAAATAAATATAATTCATTCTGGCGTGGTTTTTACTCAGATTTGAATTAAACATTTCACACAATCCAACTGTTGGATCCTAACAAATTTTATATCGTTGGAAAGATTTTTCCAAAGCGAACCCAACGGTTCCGGTTTTGGGGAAATCTAATGGTCGGATTTCTCGGTATAATCGTTTAAAATTACGATTCCAAAACACGAACTGTAGCTGCGCGATTCGTTTATTTTAAATTATATTCACATATATATATATACATATATATAATTCATTCGACGATTTCTATATTATTTTCCATTCAAATATTTCACTAACGCCTTTAAATTTCATAAAATTTCGCCATAACCTTGTACGGGAAGGGGTTCGGAAATTTATTCGGCCATATTAGGCACCCAATAAATCCTAAAAAGCATACACATATTTATAGTGATATATTCTTGTGTCCACAGGGGAGTGTGTATAGATCATAACTCCAGAGAATAAATTCTCATCACCCTATAAATAGTTTTTGTGCCTTAATGACTAGAGAGAAGTGATTATTGTTGTTAACCCTCTTTTTGGAAAGAGCCTCAACGATCCAGATCGAAGCCCAAACGCGCAACTGGATATATGTCGCGCTTCAGGAAGCCCAGCAGATGCACGATCCGAAGCAGTCACATATCGACCCAAGTCTAGCTTCACCCGCCGATGCTCTTTCCAGAAGAATCGCTCTCCCAGTCGACCGAGCATTTCGCATCCATATAAGGCGCATCGGCAAGATATCTCCCGCCAGCGTAGAGATCTTCAACAGAGCTATTCCACCATATATCCCGACTTTCAAGGCAATAAAAGTGGTCAAACCATATCCGGACAAAGCTCTACTTTTGATATACCTCACAGTGGATGCCACGTCAGCCACAACTTCCGAGGATACTATTTATGAATAGTGGAACCAGTCTTCCAGCCACTATTCAAACCAACTGATGGGCTCCACGTGTCCAGGCTTTCCCGGAATGGCCGAACCATATCGCAACAGCCCAAGCTGCATTCTCCACCTATAAATAGCTCAAAGCTTAACGAGGAAAGGGACTTTTTTCGAACTCCTTTACACTTTATTTCTGGAGTTCACTTCTCTAAATCTATCCCAAAAGGAAGAGGAGTTAGTCGCCTTCTTTCTCTTCTTCAAATAGAAAAAAGCAATTGTATTTGTAATCCAAAAAGGAGAAATAATTTATAAAGTGGGCGTAGGCACAGTCTTTGCCGAATCACTATAAAAATTCTGCGTGTGTTCCCGTTCTTTTACTTTTTCTGCATTTTTATAATCATTATTCGTGTGTTTATCACATGATTGGGGGTTGACTGTTACTAGTGACCAACTTTTGACATCAACACTTTAGCGCGTCAGGAAGGGGAAGAGCACCGATATTTTGTTAGAGCCTCTGCTCACTTTTGCTTATGGCGAACAAGCGAAAGAAAGATGCAACATCCTCTCACCCCACAACATCCGATGCTGGCTATAACAACGCCACGAAAGTAAGTCTCGAAGCTTCCTCTCACGACGATGTATCTCGACATGTTACTCAGGTTGACATGGATAAGATGATGGTCGAATTCAGAGAACAAATGGCATCTCAGGGTAAACTCCTCGAATGATACCAGCGGTTGATGGATCACCTTCTCGGTCGACTGGAGATAGGATTGAATGCTTCAACATCAATTCCTCCACCGGCTAGGACTGGGGCAACATGTGACCTTTAGTTTGCACGAAATCAGGCCACTGATCAGGCTACACCTTTATTTCATCCTGGTTTGGTCCCACCAACCGATCGACCACAACCAGGAGTATCGCTTCCAACAATCAGCGCACCTGTAGCAGCAGAACCTCAGGAGACAGGCGATCAAGATCTAGATCGGTCGAACTTTGTGCCTCCACTCTCAGGAATATCTCGACCTATCGAACCGGTCGAGCAACCTCTAGGTCCATCAGAATCAATGCCATTCCAATTACAACCCGGAATCTTACCTCAGACCAGTCTAACCACTCTTCCCCTTCAACGAAGAGCTGGTGCAAACTTCCCTTCGAACGAGGGAGGCCACCCTACTATACCAGTCCTCACTGTGGCAGAAGAAAACACTACCGTAGACCCTCCTAACCTCACTCCAAACGGGGGCAACCTCGAGCTCCGAACATCACATGCTATGCTGAATCAGCCTAGGCCCTCTGTTACGGGTACGGCTTGAACCACTACTCATCAGGTTCCAGAGGGGCCATTCTCCCCAGAACCTCCTACTGTGGCTCACCTCCCTTCACACCATCACGCAACTCTCGCAGGTCGAGCACAGTCAATGGCCGCCCTTCCGACCATGCTTTTGCCAAACCCCCGCACAGAAGCTTTCCAGAATGCAGAGCTAAATTCATGGCAACGACTCCTAGGAGATGGGAGCCAACTTGCAAGCATCATCCGACGTTTTACTCGGGGGCAATTCCTCGCAGCAAGACATAGATAATGTCAACCGCAGCCCCTTCACCAGGGAAATCAGAAACTCCCGAAATCCTCCGGGCTCCAAGCATATAACAGTCGTACT
The DNA here is from genome assembly GCA_030737875.1 of Allium sativum. Classification (NCBI taxonomy): domain Eukaryota; kingdom Viridiplantae; phylum Streptophyta; class Magnoliopsida; order Asparagales; family Amaryllidaceae; genus Allium; species Allium sativum. Next base: position 12,941,230 of record CM060911.1, read on the forward strand.
GACCCGACCATCCACCTCATGCGATACATGCGACATATGGAAGTGCTTGGCTCATCGACCAACGTCATGGCTAAGTGCTTCCCCCTCTTTCTCACGGATATAGCTGGCATGTGGTTTCGACAGCTGACAACGGAGTTGATCAGCAGTTGGAACACTTTGGTCACCCGCTTCATCGAGCAGTTACGAGTACATATCTCTCGACCGAAAAGTGTTATGTTCCTATCTACCATCAAGCAGCGATCCAGAGAGATGCTCAGATCCTTCCTTGGAAGATTCAACGTGGCCGTAGCATTTGTCGATCGGCCTGAGCCATCAATGGTGCTCATGGGTGCCGTCGCAGGAGTTCAAAATCGATCAGAATTCTCAATGCCTTTAACCAGAGATCCACCCAAGGATATAGATGACTTTTACTCTGAGGCCGAGCGATTCCTCCGACAAGAGGATGCCAGCCTTGAAATGGAGAGCCTCGAGGTTCCAGTAGCCAAACAACAAGGTCCATTCAACGGCAATTGCCAAAATAAAGGAAGAGGAAAGGCCCCGGAGAAGAGCGAGCGCAATGTGCGATCTTGAAATGAAAATAAGTACGACCAGTACACCGGGCTCAATTCCTCTTTGCTCGATATCTATCTCGACATACGAGGATCCTTACCCATTCCAAGACCAACTCGACGAGAGCCATCCCAGATGGAACTCGATTCCGGCAAGCTCTGTATATTCCATAACGTAGCTAGATATAATACAATTGAATGCCGACATCTGCGTGATCTCATCGAAGGACGAGTCAGAAAAGGAGAGCTTACCGAATATGTCAAAAATCGTGCCCCGTCCGTGCCGCCGTGACCTTCTGCCTAAGCTCCTTAGATCGGTCCTCGAGCTCCTAGAAACGGAAAGGACCCTGAGACTAGCACTCGTGGCATTATCATTAATTAGATTTTTTTCTTTTGATGTATTTATTTCAATAATAAGGACACCTTGATGTACATATGTATGGGGTTAGGATTTAGCTCCTAGGCATGCTCTGGAATCAATCGTTGTCCTCGTAGGGTTTCTCTTCTTTGTAATAATTATTAAGCAGTTATCAATTATCTTTTGCAAACGTAGATCATGTTTGAAAACCTCTAACCCAAGCATGGATAATGCTCGCCCCTTGTTTATGTGGTCAGCGCGAAAGCCCACCACCTTTTTCTAAGACACCTACTCCTTTAACCGAGTGAGGTCATGTTTTTTAAATACGAGTATGGATTATGCTCTCTCTTTTCTTTTCTTTTTACACCATGAGCGATCATAGCTCGCTGGACAAACTAACTTAACATGAGTCGAGCATAAAAAACACTTGCCCTATGCCGAGCATGGTTAATGCTTGCCACTAAGCCGAGCATGGTTAATGCTCGCCACTAAGCCGAGCATGGTTAATGTTCGCCACTAAGCCGAGCATGTTAATGTTCGCCACTAAGCCGAATAAGCTTAATGCTCGCCACCCGCCAAAGCCAAGTGAAATGAAATGCTCGACCCATCAACATTCTCCAAAACGAGAATGGCTTATTTTGTATTTGCAGGCACCAACTCTTATACAGGTAGCGATCATCATATCGGCCTTAATACGGTTCCCGATAGTTGTCGGCTATCCGGCCTTAATACGACCGAGTATGGTCGTCGGTTTTCTAGCCTTAATACAACGTCGGGACTGTCGGTTCTCTGGCCTTAATATGGTCCGGCGTGACCATAGTTGTTTGAGCGCTTGTGCTTCGGTTCAAATTTCAGAACACACCTCCCTCTATCAACGAAGATGCATTCTGAGGGGCAAAGTGTTAACTCTCTTTTTGCCAAGAGCCTCAACAAGCCAGATCGAAGCCCAAACGCGTAACTGGATATATGTCGCGCTTCAGGAAGCCCAGCAGATGCACGATCCGAAGCAGTCACATATCGGCCCAAGTCCAACTTCACCCGTTGATAGCTCACTCCGGAAGAATCACTCTTCCAGTCGATCGAGCATCTCGCTTCCATATAAGGCGCGTCAACCAGATATCTTAGGCCAGCGTGGAGATCTTCAATAGAGCTATTCCACCATATATCCCGACTTTCAAGGCAATAAAAGTGGTCAAACCATATCCAGACAAAGCTCTACTTTTGATATACCTCACAGTGGATGTCACGTCAGCCACAACTTCCGAGGATACTATTTATGAATAGTGGAATCAGTCTTCCAACCGCTATTCAAACCAACTGATGGGCTCCACGTGTCCAGGCATTCCCGGAATGGCCAGACCATATCGCAACAGCCCAAGCTGCAATCTCCACCTATAAATACCTCAAAGCTTAAAGAGGAAAGGGACTTTTTTCGAACTCCTTTACACTTTATTTCTGGAGTTCACTTCTTTAAATCTATCCCAAAAGGAAGAGGAGTTAGTCGCCTTCTTTCTCTTCTTCAAATAGAAAAAAGCAACTGTATTTGTAATCCAAAAAAGATAAATAATATATAAAATGGACGTAGGCACAGTCTTTGCCGGACCACTATAAAAATTCTGTGTGTGCTCCCCATTCTTTTACTTTTTCTGCATTGTGATAATCATTATTCGCGTGTTTATCACACGATTGGGGTTGACTGTCACTAGTGACCAACTTTTGATGTTAACAATTGTCAACTCCAGACCTGTGTGGGGTTTTTATTAATCTGACAATTTACCGTTACATTTTATATAGTCCATATCAGTCTTCGGCCCAACCTGAAATATAGTCATTGCCATACAAGCCTCTCACTTGTATGGTAAATCTTCAACCTCGTCACATAAGCTCCAAATGTTTATGTGGTATATGATAGAGTATGCTATCTTCACGCAGTATGCCATGTAGTGTAGTTCAAAATTAATTGTTACTATCCTATGGTGACGTTTATGATTTCACACAGAACAACCAGCAGTCCGCATCTAATTGCATTCACAGGAGTTTATATAATAATACAATCGCGCAGCCAACCCATTAAGGCTTACCTATTTGTCGGGCACACAAATAAATTCTTTACTCAATAGCTAATACATTCTCCTGTTTAACATATGTGTGTATATATATATATGCATAACTAAGCTAAAAATAATATTTCTAGCGAACAAATGTTTATTTCAACACACGGTTATTTTTAACACTTCATACAGAGGATAAAAATGATATTTTTGGTGAATAAAAATATGTTTCAACACATATGTATTTTTAGTGAGTCGTATACATGATAAAAATGATATTTTTATCATTCAAAATATTTTTTCAACACATGAATGTTTTTAGCACTTCATATTCACAGTGAAAATGTTAATTTTATTGTTCAATCCTTTTATTCAACTCATGAATATTTTATATAGTTCATACATATAATAAAAATGTGATTTTTGTTGTTAAAAATTTTATTTTAAACACGAATATTTTATATACTTCATACATAAGATAAAAATATTATTTTTGGTGTTAAAACAATTTATTTAAAACACTAATATTTTATATAGTCCATATATATAATAAAAACGTGATTTTTATCTTTCAAAGAATTTATTCAACACATGAATTCCTCAACACATGAATATTTCATATACTTCATACGCATAATAAAAATGTGAATTTTATTATCTAAACAATTTATTCAACACATGAAAATAATTAAAACATATGGATATTTCTGAAAATTTCGGCAGCATAACGGGAGGGGGATTAAAACTGGCACCGTCCCGAGTACGGCTCCTCGCACTACCTTAGGCCTCACGGCGTTCCATAAGGGGCTTATCTAAATGATCTAAGATCAATTTCATATCATAAGAATTTTCCAAAAACCATTCCAATTCGTTTTAACCACAAACAATTATTTTCAACCATTCGCCATATCAACTAATTTTCATGCCAATCACAATCAATTCGTATCGTCCATGGTTTGTGGACGAGGGGAGTATATATATATATATATACGTATATAAATATGTTCATTTCCATTTCAACTGCTTTTCAACACATATATGATTTATACAACGCATGTATAATTTATACATCGCTCGTATAACTTATACAACGCTCATACATCAGGTATACAACGCGTATATAATTTATACAACGCATTTCCATTCCATATTTGAATTTAGAAGTCTCACATCGTTTTTTAATCCTTATGAAATTATAGCGAGCTCGGAATGCGTTCTAGCTTCTTTTAGAACGTAGATGACGTCGCTACGAGTCTTGTAACACCCCGTGTATTCTATAACTGTGGAATTAACAAATTAAAGTATAATTAATTTGAAATCAAAGAACTAAGGGAAACGGGATACGCCATTGCGTTCGTCTCGGAAAAATACGCGAAATAGAGTCCGAGTTTTCGAAAAACGGAGTCCGTATGAAGAAGATATGGCCTTCGGAAGTTTCTGAATTAAGTTTAAAATTCAAACAGAATAAAATAGCTCAGAAAATCAAGTTTAAATTCCAAAATGGGGCCCAATGGGCCAGGGCGGAAGAACACCCGCCTAAGGCACCCAGGTCGACTGGGCTGTCGACCTGGTCTAGCCAGGTCGACAGGGCTGTCGACAGGGCTGTCGACCTGGTCCAGAGCCAGGTCGAACCCAGCCCAACCTGGCTGGCATATTCTATGTTGGTCGATTTTCTGCAGTCTGCTTTGTCATTAGGGCTAGGTGGCAGGCTCTAATTGGTCTCTCCTTAGGATGAATGGCTACGATCAATCCAAGCAACATCGATGGTCCTAATCAGTTCATAAACTCTATAAAAATGACCCTAGACTCTACCTAGGTTTCTTACACAATTCTCTAGCCTCCATTGCTCTCTTCTTCTAATAAAAAAATAAAAATGGCGTCGCTGCTCTGCTGGAATTAAAACTAGAAGATAATCAACATCAGCCTAAGCAACTCAATTCAAACTAGAGATTAAAGTTTCTGCAAAGATTCTACAACAAGTTAAAGTTCTTTCTTTAATCCAATCAAGGCAAGTACAGTTATTTTCCGCTATAAACGTTAATTATAATTTTGATATGTTTTTAATTCTGAATCTGAGATTATATATATATTCTCTTCTGTCAGATTTGTTTTTCTGTGACTGTTCTGTATCCCTTTTCTTCTTTTCTGTTTTTATAGCCAGGCTACCACGAGCCTGTGCCTAATCTCATAAGAGATGAACGTATGAACGCAAATTTTGGGATAAATAATGAATAATGCGAAATTTGACAAGACTAAATTGAATGTATGACTTTAGGTCTGAGGCATAAAATATATTGGACATATGCATAAATCTGACTATGAACATATAATTTATGCATGTTGTATGCATAGTTATGTTGTAATTTAGAACTGTAATTAATGAGCATATGTTGTAAACTAGATTTGGATCTATGCATATTCTATGATAGAAGAAAAGAGGAACCATTGTAAGATTACATATGATTTGAGACTTTGGACAAAATGCATATAAAAGTCAAGATCTGATTTTTAGAAGATATGATTTAAAGATTTATATTGTTGGGTATAGTTTGCATAATGATTCATGACTCAAAAAGAAGAAGATATGGAAACTTAGGTGTAAAGATTTACATTAATTAGGATATCTATTATTGTGATTACACCTAAATAGGGATTTTTGGATATATGGCATGCATTGAAATTAATGGTTATATTTGGTATAATTTATATGTGAATCTGCTGTAAGATGCTAGTTTAACAAAAATTGGAACATATGTTATATGGCAAATTATGTCCATATTCTGCGCTTATGCAAACATGGAGTATATGTTGTGAATCATGACAATTATGTAGGCATATGAATTTAGGCCAATTTATGATTGGGCAAGGCATGTAAATAGAACTTTTAGAAATATTAAATTTGCTAAATCTGCTAATTTGTCAAGTTGCCTAAACTACTAGTTTTGTTATATTGCCTAGACTGCTAATTAGATTGAAATGCCTAATCTGTTAAATTTGTCGGTTGAAATGCCTAACCTGTTATATGCCAAAATCTGCTAAGTTGCTAAATCTGTTAAATCCGTTAAGTCATATAAAATCTGTTATCTGCTATGTTGATATAATCATCCTGTTATTGATATAATCTGAATTGGCATATATATTGGGCGTGCGCATAAACGGTAAATTATTAATTAATTGGCCGCAAAGATAAACATGGCTAACTCGAGGTTAGAATGAGTTTGCGGCGTAAATCTACCCGGAACCGCCCGGCACATCCAGTGGCCGCAAACAATAGGTTCTAATGTGAGAAGTTAGTCATAACATGCGTAAGACACGAGGTTAGGTCTGGCTTGTGGCAGAAGTCTGCCCGGAACCGCCCGGCATATCCAGCGGCCACAAGCTACCGACCTAATGTGAGAGGTCTGTGCATTAATAATTAATTAATGCAAAATCTAAGATAAGAATGACGTCTAAAATGTATTGGGGAAAATAGGGTTAAACCAAAGGGATTAATAGATGTAGTAAAACCCGTCCATGAATCTGTAGGCCCAATACAAAGTTAGACAAATCTGAAAAATCTGTACATCTGACCTGTTAGTCTGAAAACTTGTTAACTTAATTTGTGAATTAGTAAATCTGAATTCTGTATGTCTGAACTTGTAAACAAGTTAATCTGAAATCTGTTAGTCTGGGGACACAAGGTTAGGAGGGGAATTACTTGTGTCATCTGTTGTTTGGGACCCATATTAGTCAGTAACCCTTTCTGGTATCAAAACTTTGACCCAACAGTAGGTAGGGTCCGAGCACGCTTACTGAACTAATTATAAGTGGTTCATTCTGATAATGGCGAGGGGTGTTGATGGTGCGTTCCAACCGGGTCATGTGCGTGCATGGATCCCGGTCTGCCTCTGAGGATGTAAGACGCCGTGACATCTGTAAATAAGTCTGTGCCAATTGGTTGTCACTTTAGGGAGTGATACACCCTACTGTGGGGCCGACACAGGATATTTATGTATTAGGGAGCCGATCGCTTGGGGTAGGGTTTTAGGGTACGCTTAGTTCTGTCTGTTTCTGTTGGTACCGTCTGTTTCTGTTGGGTGGTAACACCTGTCTGTTTCTGTGTGGTACCGTCTGTTCGGGTGGTAAAGGCCCATTACTAGTGTACACCTAATTCCACATTCTGTCTCCATAGGGATAAATCTGTTTCTTCTTCTGTCTGTTTCTGATCGGGTAGTAAAGGCCCATTATTAGCATTCTGTTTCTGTTAAAGTATTCTGTACCCGTTCCTGCTTCAATTTAGACATTAGGGTGACACCTAATTTTACTATACTAGTATTAGTGCAGAGAAGTGTAAAACAATAGTTTATATCATTCTGTTTTTCTGTTATATCTGCTACACCTGTTATAGTTATCTCACATCCAGTTTTATGTTCATATCATATTATTATTATCTGTTCATATGCTGAAAGTCACTGGACTTGCCAGACTTTTTGTCTGACCCTTGTTGTTTCGCCTCCTTTCTTCCGTTTCCCCCCCAGGTTATCCAAGGAGGGAAATACTTTAGCTTGATCCGGATTTCTCTTTGCTTGAAGTGCTTAAAGTATGGCTTGGCTCTGTATAGCTTCCGTTCCATGGGGATTATGATTTTAAACTATGCATTTTGAAGGCTTTTGTACAAGACTGATATTTTATACTTGAATTCTGAAATTGAAAGGATGTAACCATATTAATTTCTGTTTCCGCTGTAATAAAGTTAAAAATTTTCAAATACTGTTTTATCTGTCTTGTAAGTTTCTGTTCTGTTTACTAAAATGCTCCACCAAAGTTAAGGCATTCCCTTTGTGAGTGACCTTAACGGAGGTGGGGTGTTACACTTGGTATCAGAGCTGAAGGTTACCAGATTGGGTAAAGTTTTTGAAAACTGTTTTCAAAAAGGTTTTGAAAGGAAGTATTTTCAAAAATAAAGCTTATTTTGAAAAACATGATCCCCAAGAGCCATATATCTTTCTCTCAGTCCTTTTTGTATTGAACCTTTCCTTTTTCGTTCCAGCATGTCTGAAGCATCTGAGATACCAGAGGGTGTTCATGTACCCGGTTGGTTTCGTCAATATCTTGAGGCTAGTGGCTAGGATAGAAATAGGAAAATTTCTATAGTAGGTTTAATTTCTTTATCTGATTGTGACTTTTTCTGATTTTGGTATTTTGATTTTGTAATCGATACTCTGCACTTTAATGCTAGTATTATTTATGAATTCCGCTATAGACTCAGACCCATAAGGGTTATGGATCATCTGTTTGAGACTGGGGTTTGAGGGATATCTGTGTTAGGCGTCAAGTATGACGCATACATTCTGAGTTTTCATAGGGTGTCAATTTGATATTGGTTTCGGTCTTTGGGGCCGATACTTAGGACCCATGTCTAATGGGAACCAAATTTTCGTTCTATCTGTACTCGCTTCCATCATTCGACTGTATCCTATCGATCGAATATTTGAACTTTAGGTAGAAACTAATGGGTGTAAACATGTGTTTGAGACATGTTATGTTTGATGGTTGCAAGTGGATGCAAGTGGTTGCTAGTGGTTTCCCGTGGATGCATATACACACACTAGGCACTAGATCGGCTCGAAAACACTCTCATACTGCATATGGATGGGTGAGCATTTTTCAATTCTTGTGGATGCAAATTGGTTGATTCAGCACATGGATGTTGCATTTGAGTGAATGGTTGTGCACTCATATAGAAATAATATATATCATCAGAATTCTATTGCATACATGTTGGACTCATGGCACTGACATAATTCGCATTAAGGAGGTCAACTGAATCAGTAGACCGCCTGATCTTTGCATTAGATAAGGAACATATAAACACACTTTTGCATATGTTCATACAACATTAGAAGTTTTCTAAGGACAATGGATGCTTGTGGATGATGGTTGAGTAGATGGGTGATTGGGTGGTAGGACACATTCTTCTTAACTTGAAGATTTCGGGGACGAAATCCTTTTAAGTGGGGGAGAATGTAACACCCCGTGTATTCTATAACTGTGGAATTAACAAATTAAAGTATAATTAATTTGAAATCAAAAAACTAAGGGAAACGGGATACGCCATTGCGTTCGTCTCGGAAAAATACGCGAAATAGAGTCTGAGTTTTCGAAAAACGGAGTCCGTATGAAGAAGATATGGCCTTCGGAAGTTTCTGAATTAAGTTTAAAATTCAAACAGAATAAAATAGCTCAGAAAATCAAGTTTAAATTCCAAAATGGGGCCCAATGGGCCAGGGCGGAAGAACACCCGCCTAAGGCACCCAGGTCGACTGGGCTGTCGACCTGGTCTAGCCAGGTCGACAGGGCTGTCGACAGGGCTGTCGACCTGGTCCAGAGCCAGGTCGAACCCAGCCCAACCTGGCTGGCCTATTCTATGTTGGTCGATTTTCTGCAGTCTGCTTTGTCATTAGGGCTAGGTGGCAGGCTCTAATTGGTCTCTCCTTAGGATGAATGGCTATGATCAATCCAAGCAACATCGATGGTCCTAATCAGTTCATAAACTCTATAAAAATGACCCTAGACTCTACCTAGGTTTCTTACACAATTCTCTAGCCTCCATTGCTCTCTTCTTCTAATAAAAAAATAAAAATGGCGTCGCTGCTCTGCTGGAATTAAAACTAGAAGATAATCAACATCAGCCTAAGCAACTCAATTCAAACTAGAGATTAAAGTTTCTGCAAAGATTCTACAACAAGTTAAAGTTCTTTCTTTAATCCAATCAAGGCAAGTACAGTTATTTTCCGCTATAAACGTTAATTATAATTTTGATATGTTTTTAATTCTGAATCTGAGATTATATATATATTCTCTTCTGTCAGATTTGTTTTTCTGTGACTGTTCTGTATCCCTTTTCTTCTTTTCTGTTTTTATAGCCAGGCTACCACGAGCCTGTGCCTAATCTCATAAGAGATGAACGTATGAACGCAAATTTTGGGATAAATAATGAATAATGCGAAATTTGACAAGACTAAATTGAATGTATGACTTTAGGTCTGAGGCATAAAATATATTGGACATATGCATAAATCTGACTATGAACATATAATTTATGCATGTTGTATGCATAGTTATGTTGTAATTTAGAACTGTAATTAATGAGCATATGTTGTAAACTAGATTTGGATCTATGCATATTCTATGATAGAAGAAAAGAGGAACCATTGTAAGATTACATATGATTTGAGACTTTGGACAAAATGCATATAAAAGTCAAGATCTGATTTTTAGAAGATATGATTTAAAGATTTATATTGTTGGGTATAGTTTGCATAATGATTCATGACTCAAAAAGAAGAAGATATGGAAACTTAGGTGTAAAGATTTACATTAATTAGGATATCTATTATTGTGATTACACCTAAATAGGGATTTTTGGATATATGGCATGCATTGAAATTAATGGTTATATTTGGTATAATTTATATGTGAATCTGCTGTAAGATGCTAGTTTAACAAAAATTGGAACATATGTTATACGGCAAATTATGTCCATATTCTGCGCTTATGCAAACATGGAGTATATGTTGTGAATCATGACAATTATGTAGGCATATGAATTTAGGCCAATTTATGATTGGGCAAGGCATGTAAATAGAACTTTTAGAAACATTAAATTTGCTAAATCTGCTAATTTGTCAAGTTGCCTAAACTACTAGTTTTGTTATATTGCCTAGACTGCTAATTAGATTGAAATGCCTAATCTGTTAAATTTGTCGGTTGAAATGCCTAACCTGTTATATGCCAAAATCTGCTAAGTTGCTAAATCTGTTAAATCCGTTAAGTCATATAAAATCTGTTATCTGCTATGTTGATATAATCATCCTGTTATTGATATAATCTGAATTGGCATATATATTGGGCGTGCGCATAAACGGTAAATTATTAATTAATTGGCCGCAAAGATAAACATGGCTAACTCGAGGTTAGAATGAGTTTGCGGCGTAAATCTGCCCGGAACCGCCCGGCACATCCAGTGGCCGCAAACAATAGGTTCTAATGTGAGAAGTTAGTCATAACATGCGTAAGACACGAGGTTAGGTCTGGCTTGTGGCAGAAGTCTGCCCGGAACCGCCCGGCATATCCAGCGGCCACAAGCTACTGACCTAATGTGAGAGGTCTGTGCATTAATAATTAATTAATGCAAAATCTAAGATAAGAATGACGTCTAAAATGTATTGGGGAAAATAGGGTTAAACCAAAGGGATTAATAGATGTAGTAAAACCCGTCCATGAATCTGTAGGCCCAATACAAAGTTAGACAAATCTGAAAAATCTGTACATCTGACCTGTTAGTCTGAAAACTTGTTAACTTAATTTGTGAATTAGTAAATCTGAATTCTGTATGTCTGAACTTGTAAACAAGTTAATCTGAAATCTGTTAGTCTGGGGACACAAGGTTAGGAGGGGAATTACTTGTGTCATCTGTTGTTTGGGACCCATATTAGTCAGTAACCCTTTATGGTATAAAAACTTTGACCCAACAGTAGGTAGGGTCCGGGCACGCTTACTGAACTAATTATAAGTGGTTCATTCTGATAATGGCGAGGGGTGTTGATGGTGCGTTCCAACCGGGTCATGTGCGTGCATGGATCCCGGTCTGCCTCTGAGGATGTAAGACGCCGTGACATCTGTAAATAAGTCTGTGCCAATTGGTTGTCACTTTAGGGAGTGATACACCCTACTGTGGGGCCGACACAGGATATTTATGTATTAGGGAGCCGATCGCTTGGGGTAGGGTTTTAGGGTACGCTTAGTTCTGTCTGTTTCTGTTGGTATCGTCTGTTTCTGTTGGGTGGTAACACCTGTCTGTTTCTGTGTGGTACCGTCTGTTCGGGTGGTAAAGGCCCATTACTAGTGTACACCTAATTCCACATTCTGTCTCCATAGGGATAAATCTGTTTCTTCTTCTGTCTGTTTCTGATCGGGTAGTAAAGGCCCATTATTAGCATTCTGTTTCTGTTAAAGTATTCTGTACCCGTTCCTGCTTCAATTTAGACATTAGGGTGACACCTAATTTTACTATACTAGTATTAGTGCAGAGAAGTGTAAAACAATAGTTTATATCATTCTGTTTTTCTGTTATATCTGCTACACCTGTTATAGTTATCTCACATCCAGTTTTATGTTCATATCATATTATTATTATCTGTTCATATGCTGAAAGTCACTGGACTTGCCAGACTTTTTGTCTGACCCTTGTTGTTTCGCCTCCTTTCTTCCGTTTCCCCCCAAGTTATCCAAGGAGGGAAATACTTTAGCTTGATCCGGATTTCTCTTTGCTTGAAGTGCTTAAAGTATGGCTTGGCTCTGTATAGCTTCCGTTCCATGGGGATTATGATTTTAAACTATGCATTTTGAAGGCTTTTGTACAAGACTGATATTTTATACTTGAATTCTGAAATTGAAAGGATGTAACCATATTAATTTCTGTTTCCGCTATAATAAAGTTAAAAATTTTCAAATACTGTTTTATCTGTCTTGTAAGTTTCTGTTCTGTTTACTAAAATGCTCCACCAAAGTTAAGGCATTCCCTTTGTGAGTGACCTTAACGGAGGTGGGGTGTTACAAGTCTGATGTCTCTGGTTTCACTAGATTTCAACAATATTTGTTAAAGATATGATTTTTATACTAAAATCATGATTTGCAATACTTAGAAGTGTTATAATCTATTTAAAATGACACAGCCGTAACCTCAGCTTAACCCTTCGAACTAGGGTTTCGATCTATCACTCCAATTGTTGCACGAGGTTGAAATCAGTTGGCGCCACGCTCGAGAGCTCGGCGAGGCGCGCAAATCGATGGATGGGGCATTCAGTTTAGTGTCGGATCCCCGGTGCGGCGGCGAGCTGAAGTCGTGAACTTTGAGGGGGTGTAACTCGACGATGGAGCGACGAGGGGTGGTGCTCCTTATATGGATTTGAAGAGAAGAGGGAGTACTTCAAAAAGTTGAACTGGGGCTGGGGCTAATTCTAATCAGATTCGCAGGGATTTTGGCCGGGAACAATGGAAACGCAACTACCGTCGGCGATAAGGGTATCGAGGGTTATTTTTTGTTTTTATAGAGAAATTTAATTATGAAAGGAATTATTCTATTCGCCGATATTTATATTAATTCAAAAATTAGAGTTTCTCCTTACGAACTCCATTTCAAACCCAGCGAATGTTGACCCTAGCTAAATACCCCCATTCTGAACACAATGGAATATGTTTTGTAAGCCCATTCGACTGTTACAGTTAGTTATTCTTCAAATTAAAATATAAAACCTTCAAATTTGGATTTGAACGTACATTTTAATTTGCCGGAGCCACATACTAATTTCAAAAATTCCAGAAAAATAAATTTAGCTATGTTAGGATGATACGGTCCCAACAAAATTAATTTCGTCCAATTTGGAGACCGTTTGAAATATGGACTTTTTCTGGTCAATTTAATTCAAACTGAAATTACCAAATGCGTTTTCCTTTGCTACGCTCACATATCAATTCCAAAAATTATGGAATTTGAAACCTAGCAATAATTTGACATTCCAGATCCAACCAAAGTGATTTCTTCGAAACGAAGGTCATTTGCAAAATATCTACTTTTACAGGCTATATTTATATTAAATTTCATAGCGACTACTCTGGATATTCAACTGGCCATAACTTTTGATTCCCGCTATGAAATTTAGATTGTTTGGATTCGTTAGAAAGATATTTTCAAAAAGATTTAAATATTTTTGGGTTCACTAAAATCCGGTTTGTTTTGAATCCTATACATTTAGTCAAAGTTCAAAGTCAATTTTTAAACTGTCGCGCCATTTTAGGCTCGTTATATAATTAAAATAAATTTATTCATTCTAACTTCGATTTAATTAAATTCTTAGTCGTTATTATTTAAAATAAGTCATTTTAAATATTCCAAATTCATTAAAATAGCCAAACTAAAAAAATTTAAATTGGTTCTGATTTTCTGGGTAGTTACACACATTCATCTCATTGCATAGGACATGATATTATAAAGAACGATGTGAAACATATAACCACATTCATTATACAGTCAAATGAAAATACAAAGACATGTCCACATTAACGGAAATGCACACACACACACATATATATATATATATTTAATTATAAAAAATGGCGTCTATATCCAACCCTAGCTCTGGCAATGCCTCAAATTCAAGATCTAACAGCCTTGATGAAGATAATCAGGGAGAAACCAAGGAATCGGATGAAGGCTGGCAAGATGTACGTAGGAGACGCAAATCTTTTCTACAGGCGGCAACTCAGGGTGTGAATCAGAATATCAGATCCATGGGAGGAAATGGCAAACCCCAACAACGATCTAACCCTATTTTCAGATCTGGGGTAAGATCATGGGCTGATGCGGTTGCGGGTAACACTAAAATTGATGGAGGAGTCACTAACTTTGCAAACTTAGAGGATGACGATGGCGAATATGCAGATCTGGACGACCTTATTTTTGATGAAGCAAAAAACATGTGGAGGAACTCGATCTACATATATTTAGTTGGTAGAAGGCCATATTATGTTCATCTTAATGCGTACATCAGAAGAGAATGGAATCCAAAGGGTGCGTGGGATGTTTTTGCACGAGAAAATGGTTTCTATTTAATTAAATTTGAACTAGAGGAGGACTGTCATAAAGTGCTGAATAAAGGTCCATGGTTCATGGACAGTAAGCTGATATTCATCAAAAGATGGGAACCAAATCTAAGACTGGAAAGAGATATGCTTGAATCTCACCCAGTATGGGTAAGACTGTTGAATCTAGACTTATCACTGTGGAATGCTAGAGGTATATGTAAATTAGCCAGTTTGATTGGTACCCCGTTGGCCATGGATGATCTCACTAAACATGTCAAACGTTTAAACTATGCTAGAGTACTTGTAGACATTAAAGCGAACACAGAATTGAAAAAGCAAATCAGGGGAAAAGACAAACAAGGAAACATATATATACAACAAGTAGAATATGAACACATTCCCCCTTCTTGCATTAACTGCAAATGCTTTGGCCACAATACTGATCAATGTGCCATTGTAGTGAAGCCTGTTAGTCAGGTCTGGGTTAGGAAAGACCTGAAAGATAACCCTAAAGAGGATGCCCAGCAGCCCAAAAACTCTGTTGATGAGGTTCAACAGCACATATACACTGAGTCCATCAGTGACAAAACAGCTGTACCCAGCTCCCCCCTTAACTGTACAAACCAAAACGAGTCTGATGATGAAGTAGATGAGGTCATTCAGGTTGTGGATGCAACACCGGATCAGGCGGCACAGACTGAGACATCTGGAGTAGCTGAACTAGTTCATTCGTCCCCTGCTCGTCCACCGCAACAGGCACTACAAGCTCCTGACCCTGAAACAGTAGAGCAATTGAAAGATTTAAACATAGGTCTTGAGGACAAAGAAGAAGACAAAGAGTATGAGGTTAATAACAAGGGCGAGAACTATACAAAATCAAACCCACAATATATTCAACAGTTTCGCACTCGGCAGAGTAATGAAGACGCTAATAGTAGGCGTGGAATTCCTCCTTGGGACTTGAGGAGTAAATTTCACAATTCTAAATGTCGTTAATTAGTTGGAACGTTAGAGGTCTAAATAACGATACCCGACTATTAGACCTCTACAATCTTCGAAGGAATTTTCATCCTTCCTTTTTGGGTATCTTGGAAAACAAGCTTAATGAAGATAATTTATGTTTCTTGAGTGAACAGATGGGAAGTGAATGGGATCTAATCAACAACAATGAATTCACTGATAAAGGCAGGATCCTTGTAGCTTGGTGTAAGTCAATTTGGAATTGTGTCATCAATGACAAGGATGATCAACAAATAACTGTCACTATAAATAACACAGGAGGGCTTAAAATGTGTGTAACTGTTGTTTATGCTAGTAATAATGCGAGTGAAAGAACTAAGTTATGGGACAAGTTAAAACTGGTGGCCCGAAGCATGGACGGCCCCTGGATAGTTATGGGGGATTTTAATGCTATACTTAAACCAAGCGAAAAACAAGGGGGTGTTACCGTAAGAGTTTCCCAGTTATCGGAGTTTAATAGTTGCATTGTTGCGTCTGGATTGGTTGAGCCATTTCACTGTGGCCTACAATACACATGGCGAAGTGGTGAAAATCGGAAAATTTCATGCAAACTTGACAGAGTACTTATTAATACTGATTGTATGAATAAATTCTCTGATCTGAAAGTTAATGTGTTGCCAGCATCAACCAGTGATCACTGCCCTATCCACGTGTGCTTGGTTGAACGAGAAAATGACGTCAAAGGAAAACCGTTTCGATATGCTAATCATTGGAATGTATTACAAGGGTATTACTCTACTGTAGACAGTCAAAGCTTTGAGGTGTCTACATATAACCACATGTTTCACTTCATTCAGTTTCTCAAAAATACCAAAATCAAACTCAAAGAATGGAACAAAACTCGACCTAAAGACGATGCTCGTATCAAAGAACTCGAAAAACGCAATGCTGAACTTCTGCAACAAATTGATGATGGGGATGATAGCAATGAAACGTGGAGGCATTATCAAGAGTGTAGAACTGAGCTAACAGAAGCATTAAAAATTAAGGCAGTAGAGCTAAAACAAAAAGCTAAGGAGAAATGGATAACAGAAGGAGATGAATGCACAAAAATTTTTTACACTAAAATGTCCGTTAGACGTAATACTAACTTTAATTTTCAACTTCTTGATCAGGATGGCAGTGCTATAACTGACTTGAAGAAATTTGAAGATGAAGCTATACAATACTTTACAGAACTATATAATGGTGAATGTGAGACAAACTTACCCAACATCAACCCCCGCAAACTCTTGAATGCCAGAGGGCGCAGAATGCTGTGCAGGCGCATAACTGAGGAGGAGTTGAAGGAAGCCACCTGGTCCATTGGTGTTGACTCCGCCCCCGGGCCCGACGGGTTCGGGTCCAGCTTCTACCACACCCACTGGGTTGACCTGAAAGATAATTTGCTGTCAGTTGTGCAAGAAGCCTTCAACTCAGGTAAAATTATTAAAGAAATTAATCACACGTTCCTATGTCTTATACCAAAAAATGAGAAACCTTCCAGGGTTGCTGACTACAGACCTATTGCATGCTGCAATGTGTTATATAAAATTTTAAGCAAAATCATTTGCAATAGAATCAAGGTGGTTCTACCGTATTTGATCGCTGAATGCCAAAGTGCTTTTATTAAAGGCAGAAGTATTTCTGATAACTCCCTCCTAGCTCATGAACTTATTAGAAATTTCAACAAAAAGGGAGCAGACAAATTTTGTTTAAAAGTTGATTTGCAAAAAGCATATGATAAAGTCAACAGACAGTTCATTATTCACATGTTATTAGCAATGGGCTTCCCTGTGAAAATTACTAGATTAATTTCAGAGTGCATACAATCCCCTACGTTCTCTATTCTAATCAACGGAGTGTCAAAAGGATTTATTACCAGCAACAGAGGTATCAGACAAGGGGATCCTCTTTCCCCTTATTTGTTTGCTATTGCTATGGAGTATTTTACACTGCAGATGGAGTTAGCAGAGTTTGCTAAAGAGATACAACCAATTCATAATTTCCACCCGTCCATTAGCCACTTGTTGTACGCTGACGACCTGATAATATGTGTCAAGTCAAATGTTAAAGCAGCGAATTCGATCACTTTGATTTTTGACAATTTGGGGAAATATGCTGGGCTCAAGCTGAATGAGCAAAAGACTAAATGTTACTTCAATAAGTTCTGTGTGAACAAGGAAAGGGTGCTCAACATTTTGGGGGTTAATGAGGGTGAATTACCTGTAAAATACCTAGGAGTCCCTCTATCCTCAAATAAAGTAACTGATAGAGAATGTGCAGTGCTTATCACCAAGATCAGAGAAAGACTACAGGGGTGGAACTCTAGACTTTTATCCTCTGCTGGAAGAATCGAACTTGTCCACACAGTAATTCAAGCAAAAATTAATTTTTGGTTACAGACATTTCAGATTCCTGAGGCTTCTATTAGAAAAATTGAAAGTGTATGTGCAGATTTTATTTGGAAGGGAGGTCTTCATAAAATAAAATATGATGATCTATGTAGACCAAAAGAAGAAGGGGGTGTTGGATTGAGGAGAATTAGAGACATGAGAGAGGCTTTCACTCTAAAGCAAGCATGGAAAATCATAAATGCTAATGGATTATGGGCTAGATGGATGAGGAAAAGATATGTCAGGACTAATTTCTGGACTATGGAAATAGATAATAATGCATCGGCTACGTGGAAAGCTATTCTCAGAGTTAGAAACAAGCTAGCTGTGAATTGTGAAAGAATTTTTGCAAAAGGAAATGAAACTGATTTGTGGCATGACCCTTGGATTAAAGGTAAATCTTTAATCAACACTCTGGGATGGGACACATATTCAGCTTACGGGTGCCCGAACCAAACTGTTAATCACATCATTCAAGACGGCAGATGGAACTGCGAGGGTATTCCTTGTAATTTTGCTATGAAGAAGGAAATCGAATTCATGCCTTTATATTTTGATAGAGATTTTGATATATGGAAATGGTCATCAGGAACTGACTTCAAATTAAAAGATGCATGGAATGCAAGCAGAATATCTGACCCTAAGGTGGAGTGGCACAAAGTGATTTGGGACAAATTATTTCCCCCAAAAGTGTCACATACTGCATACAAAATTATGCTAAATCGTCTTCCCACTAGAGACAGGCTGTTTAATTGGGGTATTATTCCTATCAATAGTTGCGTCCTATGTGATAATAATGTTGAGACTCATCAACACTTATTCTTCCAGTGTAACTTTGCATGTGAAATTCTAGGTTTCATCAAACAGAAATACACTATAAACGCTCAAGACGAAAGCTTTCAGAGCATAATTACTCACCTGAGCTTGAATTGGGCGGACATAGATGCTAAAGTAAAAGAGTACGGCATTTGCATAGTTACTGCTTGTTAGTGGATATGGAAGGAGAGGAATAGGCGCATTTTTCAAAACAAAAGGAAATCAGCGACTGAGATTACAAAGCTAATCGAATTTGAAATCAATTTGATTCTACGCACAAGGGGGAGAAGACTTACAACATCTGAGGTAATACTACTACCTCGTACTGGAGTAGAGGATCGAGCGGGTGCGCTGGAACCACGTTCAGCAGTTCAAATCCTAGAGCCGCCATGAATTGATCGTTGAAGATGAAGCTGGCCGCCATCCCTAATTTGGAAAGTTGCGGTTAAAACTAAATAATGTTTATGATGTAGATTGCCACGTTTGTATAATCATTTCTACTGTGTGCGCTGTCGAAACGTTGATGCGCATCTCACTTGGGCTGAAATAGGCCTTAATAATATCTACCCAATTTCAAAAAAAAATATATATATATATATATATATATATATTTAATTTTTTCAGGGGAGAAACCGACACTGCCGTAAAACTCCCTCTAGTGCACCTAACCCGATCCACGGGGTCATCAGGCTTATGCACATGGTAATCCCCCTTATTTGAACTAAAGTGCGTGAGGCGGGAATCGAACCCTCTCCCTTTTCCTGGGGAGGTAGGAACCCCCACCACCCGCACTAGAGCTGTGAACACACACACACACACACACATATATATATATTGAAAATGGGTACCCAGATATTAGTTGGAAATAAAGCAGTACATAATAACGGTTATCATACCAACCGGTTTACATAAATAAAGCACAAAGATTACAGAAAATGATCCATCCAAAAATTGCTCCAACAAGCTTGAACAAAATCCTCCACTGCAAGTGCAAACACCGAAACACTTCACTTCATCCACTTCGGATCGTTCATCCTTCAACATCCCATCATCTCGACAAAACCAAACCTCTTCCAAACCAATTTAGTAAAACTCGACATTACATTCATCACAAATTTGAATACGTCAGAACAAACTAATAACTGCCTCAACACCAAACCCATAACACACATAGACCAAACCGCTTCACCCTTACCACAAATTCACTAAACCGCACAAACCAGGAACAGAGAATGAAAATTGAACCTGAGAGTAAAATGAGACCGGAACTGAAGTCCAGCTTCAGAAACGCTGGCAATGCCAGAACCCGGCTCCCAAAAGAAAGAACCCCGAATTCGATTCCTCCATCAACAATCGACAGAACAGATGGTGAAAATCGTGCCAACACCGAAGCGTAGATCTCGTGCGAACGGGAAGGAGGACTGATTTTGAGACCGCACGCAGGAGTTTTGCTGTGGAAAAGTAGAGAAGTCGTGAGATAAAAGAAGGGTTCTAGCCAAAAATACAAGCATGAAAACGTAAAACAGCAGTACAGTGCAAAAAAAGAAAAAAATATGATTCAAACACAATTCATAAACTAAATTATAAACACAAATGTAATATTATCCAAAATAAAAGCTAAAGCAAATACGGAAACACTAAATATGCACAGGGATGAAAAGAAGCTATCATCATATGTTGTCACCATCAAACGACTAATGATATATACCATGATTTTGTGCAGCCTGATATTGTCTAGGTTGTTGGTTGTACTCATGCATGATCGACCCAAGTAGTTGTGTAAAAGATCCAAGTTGCTGTGAAAAGTCTCCAAGATTTTGCTGACATGGCATAGGAATAGATTGGAAGCTCTCTAGTGTTTGTTGATATGGAATAGATTACTATTTGACAGACTACTTGTATCCATGTACGGTGCTTCATATACTCGACCTCTTGTTAGTCCCCCACAAGCCTCCACCCAAAGTGGATTCCATTCCGTTACATCCTCATCAAACTCAACTTTCTATGGTGAAATTTTCAAAACTAATTTGGATTTAGGAGCTCAAATTAGTTTTGAAAATTTCACAATAATATCCTGCAACTTTCAAAATAAATCAAATAAAGTGGACGGCTGAATCACAAGTGTGGTTTCCTACATACCCAAGTGGGATCAAGTCTATGTAGTTCTAAGATCAAATTTTGCATCATCATGGAAACAACACATAAATAAAAGGTATCTTTTGGATTTGAACCTTAATTAGTGTAATCCATTCAAGATTTTATCGAGATTCTATGGTGAATGAATCTTTAACCAAATATACCTTAACGATAAAACCGGAAAAATCATACATGTTGATTTCCTTAGTTAGAGTGTTATGTATTGCTCAGCACGTTAATGGCCATGTGCTTTTAATCTTGGTTCATTAGTCTAATTTAGAAAGAGGTCTTACTTTCCTAAGAAACGACCTCATTTCCACTTATATAGGTAAGTCTCTTAAGGTGTTTATGCGACACCTTTTAAAGTTTCTAGACTTATTAAGGATATTTATTCATCCTTTGTTCTTGCATAATCCAACACTAAATGTTATGGGATTATTAATTTAGTGTTCCATAGTCATTCTCTTAACTTGTTGGTACCCACTGAACTTTGTTTATCCTTTTCAAGACATAAGTTTGGTTTCTGTTAAGGATGATCAATCTTCATTCATAGACCTTAGTCCCGTTTCTTTTGACTTTATAGAAACCATTGCCTATGGAAAACCTTTTATAAGAAGGCTAACCAAGTTTTTCTTTTTTTCTATGTAGTCAACAGTTATAGCTTCACTTTTGAGTAACTATCTTACCATTTGATGTCTTAGACTCACATGTCTAAACTTTCCATTATATGTCATGTTAGAGACATTATATAATGTTGCTTGATTATCACAGTTAATCAAGACTACTAGAGATGGCTTCTTCCACAATGGAATTTCCATTAATAATTTCCTAAGTAATCCCGCTTCCATATATGTATCTACTAATGCAATCAATTCTGATAACATTGTTGAGTCATATATACATGTCTGCTTCTTGAAAGCCCAAGGAACAATAGCGCCTCATAATGTAAATATCCATGCACTCGTAGATTTAGATTTGGATTCTACATTATTCTAGGTTGCATCACTATATCCTTCTATTACAGTAGGATATCCTTTATAAGATAAGCCATAGTTAATGGTTCCTTTCAAATAATCTAAAACATTGGAAATAGCTTCCTAGTGTTCGAAACCTGGATTACTCGTAAATCGACACAATACACTTATAGCATGTGTGATGTCTGGTCTAGTGCAATGCATAACATATATAAGACTCCCAATAACACTAGAATACTCCAGTTTAGAAATGGCATGTCCAGTGCTCTTTTCTAATTTGATACTTGGATCTAAAGGAGTTGGTGCTGGTTTGTCATTATAATGACCATACTTCTTTAGGAACTTCTTAATGTAATGAGATTGAGTTAGTAATAAATCCCCCAATCTTTCATATTAAATTTAGAAGGTAGCCTAGTTTCATTCACACAAGATATATTGGAACCAAATATTAGCATGTTAAATATATTGTTACATAACCGTTGTTATCCGATTAGCTATAAATACACTTATCAACATCATTAACAATGAATCCTTGTAACAGTGCAACTTTATCAAACTTCTCATGCCATTGTATGGGAGCTTGCTTCAGGCCATAAAGAGATATTATTAATTTAAAAACTTTCTTTTCTTGGCCTGGGGTTATGAAACCTCCAGGTTGTCCCATATATATCTCTTTTTTCTAAATCTCCATTTCGAAAAGCCGTCTTTACATCCATTTGATGTATGACTAAATTATGACTTGATGCAAGTGCTATTAAATAACGTATAGAAGATATGCGAGCAACCAGAGCATATGTATCAAAATAATCTCCTCCTTGTCTTTACTTATATCCCTTAGCAACTAATCTGGCTTTAAACTTATCAATGGATCCATTTGTATTCAACTTTTTCTTGAATATCCATTTACATCTTATAGGTTTAGCACATGAGGTAAATCAGTTAAAACCCAAGTTTGGTTTAACATTATGGAGTTCATTTCATCATTGATGGCTTCTTTCTAGAAATTAGAATCCCTGGAACTCATAGCTTCAAAATAAGTTTTAGGATCATCATCGATGTTCATTTCATATCTTGTCACATAAAGGACTTCGTCCTTATTGCCTTCTACAGGATATGTTATGAAGTCAGGACCATAATTCTTCTCTGTTCTTACTCTTTTACTTCTCCAGTGTTTTGTACTATTATTTGATATTGGCACTTCCTTGTTGTTTTGAGCAGGATCATACTCATCGTCTTTGATATCATTAGTCGTAGTTGGTTCTGGACTAGATGATCCCAATGGATTTTCAATAGTTTGGTTTTCAAAGAATCCTACATCTACAGATTCTATAACTTCTTAGGTGTCAAAAAAAAGGAACATATAAGTTATACTATTAAGAGAATATCCTATGCCCTATTACCTAATTTTGGTTGTTTAGGGTCTGTCTTTCTATCATATGCTAAGCAATCCTGTAACAATCGTATTTTAATAACATGTTAAAACCATAAATCAAGGCAGAATTAAATTTTCAAATAAGAATCAAGGGAAAAGGGTTGCGCCATTACGTTTGTCTTGAAATTCTGCTTGGAAACAAGTCTGAGTTTTTGAAAAACGGAGTCCGTATGACCAAGTTATGGCCCTCTGAAGTTTCAGGAATTTTCAGAATAAAAAACAGCTCGAAATTTGAATTCGAAATTCAAATTCAAATCCCAGGGCAGACTGGGTGGGAAATTTCCCGCCCAGGACCAGGTCGACCTGGGGGTCGACACTATGGTCGACCTCCCAGGGACCAGGTCGACCCTATGGTCGACCTGGTGCCAAAACCTGGTTTTCAGCCTGGGTTCATTCTGATGTATTTGGACCAATTATCTGACTAGATTCGTGACTCTAAACCTGTATAAACAACCTCATTCTCTCTACACCATTTCATTCTGTCTTTATGCTACCTCTATGAAAATCAAAATGATAATATTTAAATTAAAAGAGACTACTTTTTCTTCGTCAAGACAACATATAGGAATTGCAAAATGGGGGTTTTCAACTAGAACAAGACTAAACAAATAGAGATTCAACAACTGCAATAACAGTTCCCAGAATCAAATCTCTGCACTCTAATTCTCGATCCACGCTCTGTAAGTTCTAGTTACTTTGATATTGAAACTTGTTAAATTTAATATGGACATGGAATAAAATGAAATTGGACCTAAGCTTGATTATCTATTTGGATCTGTTCTTGTCTCTTCTTGAATCTATGATTTTGGGTTATTTCTTATCGACTGAATCATGCCCATTCACGTTGTTGGACCTAGTTTATTATTCAAACGCTAGATTGTAATATGAATTCTTGGATCTTGACTTGATGATAAGACTTTTTAATTCAGTTTTCACCCTATTCTCTCTTGAATTTGGATTAATGCAAGTCTATCTATGTTCTTAAACCTTGATTTACATATTGTTCTAGATCCTATTCACATGCCCATGATGTGTTAAACTATTATACACCAATTATGTTGAACATATGTTTTGGATTATAATCTCATGCCTGTTCACATGCCCATTTTTGTCATGATTTCCTTGTTTATCCTTTTTTTAATCTCGATACGTGTTAGACCAAAAAATGGTCCTAACACCCAAATCGTCGTATTTTGAGCATAGGATATGAAGAAATAACTGAAAAATAGAGAAAAAAGCAAGACAACGAGATTTTTATAGTGGTTCGGCGTTAACGAGCCTACGTCCACTTCATATTTTCTCATTTCACTCATAGATTACAATTATAATGAATATTGTCTTTCAATCACTTGAATTCAATGAATAATTCTCTCCGAATCCATTGAATTTATTGAGGAAGATAGTGGTTATTCATGGAGAAGTGTTGGCCATGGCAGCCATGGATGAGGAGATGCCAAAAGTCCTCTGAAAATGCCATCTGAAGGTGTATTTATAGCTGTAGGAAAGCTCCTGGGAGGACTGGGTCGTAGTAGGACATGTGGCAGGCGATCCATGAAAGTAGGAGCAGGAATAGCCTTAAGAATAGGTCAAAACAGTGCGCTTATCTGCAGGTTCGGTGGTCGGATCGTGGTAATGGGATCGTGGTCACGGTACGCACCACGAATGGGTCGTGGTCGGAGGGAGCAAGCAGGGTGGTGACGAGTCGGATCGTGACGCGTGAGGGGCGATCCGAGGGGGGCGATCCGATCGAGGGCGAGCTGATGGGAGCGATTCGATGCGATGGCCTGAGTCTTCGATGCTAGATTACACCCATTCACGGAAACGAGCATAACTTTCAAATCGTAAGGCCGATTGAGCCAAACCAAAGCTCAAACTGAAGCTAATTCAAAGGGCTACAAGTGTATGAGGTAAGTAGATCCAAATGAGGTCATTTAATAGGGGTTTCGGTCCAGTTTATACTGATGCTGTGATTTTGACCAAACTGCCTTGTGTCTTCTGACGATGCTTCCAATGCCAGAGAGCGATGTTATCCAGAGATTCCATATGAGACAACATTTACCCAGAGGTGTGTCAACATGATCTTTGCTTTGGGTAGCCTGGTCACAAAGCAGGCTAACAATACGCGTACGGTGGGAATACGATTTGGGGATATCGGACAGAACATGAAGATTCACTTGGACATGAATTGGTAATTGACATGAATTAGCTTGGACATGAATTGGCATAACTTGAACACGAAAGTGATTGTAAACTTGATAATTGACATGAACATGAATTGTGAACTTGGAAATCGGAGATGCTGTTAAGATCCTAGGAACATAATTAGAGAAAATAGAATCTATTGGTCAAAACACATTCTTAGGTAATTATGGAACTCGATAAATAGCACGAAATTGATACGATGGGAATAACTTGAACACAAAATTGACCGTGACTTGATAGTTGATATTTGACATCTAGAAGGCGCGTAAACATGCTTACGAACTTGAAACATGAATTGGTTATGAACTTGAAACATGAACGTTGTTATAACTTGAACCTGGATATGGACACGAACTTGACATGAATTTGACATGAAACCTGACATGAAATTTGACATGAAATTTGACACGAAATTTGAACATGGACATGATACTTAGAATGAACATGAAAATGGCCAACTCGAGGTTGGGTTGAGTTTGCAGTGTAATTCTGCCCGTAACCGCCCGGCAAATCCAGTTACTGCAAACAATAGGATCCAATGTGGGTAGTTGGTCATATCACACTTGAAAACCCGAGGTCAGACTGATTTGTGGTGCCCGGAACAGCCCGACATATCCAGTAACCACAACAACAGGTCTGATGTGAGAGGTTGGGGTGCATTAATGAATTAATGCCACATGATAGGGTTAAGTCATGAACCGTTTGAATATACTTAACCAATTTGACACGATGATTTGATAGGGTTAAGTCATGAACCGCTTGAATATACTTAACCAATTTGACACGATGATTTGATAGGGTTAAGTCATGAACCGCTTGAATATACTTAACCAATTTGACACGATGATTTGATAGGGTTAAGTCATGAACCGCTTGAATATACTTAACCAATTTGACACGATGATTTGATAGGGTTAAGTCATGAACCGCTTGAATATACTTAACCAATTTGACACGATGATTTGATAGGGTTAAATCATGAACCACTTGAATATACTTAACCAAATTGACACGATGATTTGATAGGGTTAAGTCATGAACTGCTTGAATATACTTAACCAATTTGACACGATGATTTGATAGGGTTAAGTAATGAACCGCTTGAACATACATAACCAACTTGACACATGATTCATAGGGCAAAGTCATGAATTTGAACGACAACACTTAGCCAATTTGACATGACACGTAGACGGGTTAAGTCACGAACTTGAATGACCACACTTAACCAACTTGACATGCTAGACTGATGGGTTAAGTCTCGAACTTAAATGACAACACTTAACCTGCTGGATGGAAGCCCTAGTTACGCGGTCTTTTTCAGCAGTAACCCACTAGATGTATCATGGTACCGGGGCACGATTACTGGGCTGATTGTAAGCGACCAGAACGACGGCTGAGTTGGTGCGCCATTGTAGGATCAGGCGGACTATGGTCGTGCGCGTAGTCCGGAGTTGAAAAAGCAGGAATTGGACCCCGGTAGGTTTACACTGTGCGTGCTTGATTCGTGTCGGTGGTTGACATCCTAGGGCTTGATACACCCTATGGTGGACCTAGCACAAGTGACTACATTTCGTGATTGGGCCGTATGACACAGACACATGAACGAGCTAGGACTTGTAGGGAGCCGATCGATTAATAGATCGTTACGTGGAGAAATGGTGTTGTTCGTTAGGTAGCATAATCCCTAGTGGTCCTAGGTGGCATAAACCCTAATCGAATCTAGAAAACGTTCAATAGGTAGCATAATCCCTAGTGGTCCTAGGTGGCATAAATCCTAGTTGAACATGCGATAGTTCATGATAAGGAAACCTAGCCAGAACAAGGGTGGCAGTCCAAACGATTTCAAGAATGGTGGCACTACATTGAAGTAGTATAGAAATACGTGATGAAACCCGTATGATATATGTCAAGGGACTGTACATATGCAGGGAAAGGATGATACGGGTTGGGGTACTAGTACAGTTGGCGTAGAGAATGTTAAACATGCGAAGCTATGCGTAGTTTATCTGGTTAGCCTAGTTTATCTTGTTACCATAGTTTATCTGGTTAGCATAGTTTATCTTGTTACCATAGTTTATCTGGTTAGCATAGTTTATCTTGTTATCTTAGTTTAACTTGCCTATCTTGTCATCATCCTTATGTTTACTTTCAGTTTATACATGTCATGTTATCTTTACTTGTTTCTATGCTGAAAGTCCATAGGACTTACCAGTCTTTATGACTGACCCGTTTTCTTTCGCCTCTTTTTCTTTCGTTTCCCCCCCAGGTTCTCAGGAAGGAAACACTACTAATTAGTTTGGACTTCTTTCTACTTCAAGATCATCATATATGGCTTGGACCTTTCTTGGCTATGGCTGCTTTACTGTTTTACTTAGGGAATGATTTATGACTATGGTTTTATGCTTCTTTACTATTGCAAGACATATTTCGATGTAATGGATTTAATGGCATTTTGATGTAAAAGGCTTTACACCTTTCTAGATTTTAAAGCAATGAAATTTGGTTCTTCTTCCGCTGTTTTATATGTTCTGTCTTGTAATATTTCCGTGTATGTTTACCTAAATAATGCTCCACAAAAGCTAGTGCATTCCCTTTGTGAGTGACCCTGGCGGAGGTGGGGTGTTACATTTGGTATCAGAGCAGAAGGTTACCAGACTGGGCAAAATCTTTTAGAAAACCTTCTGAAATTATTTCCAAAACGTTTACAAAGAAGCATTTTTCTAAGAAAAGTTTTGTTTTACGAAAGGCATATTCCCCAAAGCCATAAGCACTATCTTTTGATTCTCTCCTTGAGTCTCTTGTCTCTTTCTTTCTCACCATAGTTTGTAGGCATACAACGCATATAGGAGGGCAAAGAAGTGCCCAACCTCCATCAAGAGCCGCAGTAGCTCCATTTGCGACTAATCTTATTTCAAGCTTTGTAGGGTTTTCGTGCGATGGAGGTAACTTTCGAGAAACTGGTCAACAAGTTACACAAGGATAGTAAGAACGAGGATAAAAGAACACAAGCCTAAGGATAAGAAACTTGTTAATGTGGCTTAATCCACGAAAGAGGAAAAGGTGAAAAGGAAGAGGCCAATGTGAAAGAATAATAAAACCCATGACAAGAAAGAATATCATTAGTATGGTAAAAAGGGACATGTAGTTAAGTGTTATAGGACAAGGACAAAGGCAAAGGACAAGATCGACGAGAGGACAATTATATGCTCTCATGACTAGCATACCTAAGAGAGGTGGTAACGTTTCTGTTAAAGGTTTAGTTTTTCTTTTCTATCATCCCATTTGAACTTTGTTTTTGTTCATCGCATTTTTTTAATTTTGCTTCGATAGTTGAGTCTCTGCATCTTAGTACTAGCGTAGTAGAGGATCCCATTTTTTGTCTCAAATCCTGTTGGGGAATCGGCTCATTTATTTATGACTTGTTTGGATTTGAGAATGTCTATGCTAAGTGTTAGTAATTCTTGTGTTTTTGGGCTATGGGTTGTTTCTAGGGATGGAGTGGTTATCTAGAAATGGTGCCATTCTCGAGTATAAAAAGAGGGTAGTTAGACTCTTGACTTGCCTCGGTAATGCCCTCGAAGTCTAGTGTAACCCTTAGGATTCTGTCGTGCTTAGTTAACTAGAATCTCTTGATAAATTTATCAATCCGCTCAAGTGGTGTTCGCCACTAAGGCGGAAGGTTCATTTCGCTTATGCATGAGTTATAGAAAATCACCTTAGTAGGTACACTTGGCAACATGGTTGGCATTTGTTTATTTTCAAGAGATAATTCATTTATGTGGAATACCTTCTAGTAAGTGAATGAGATTCAAGATTCACTAGTGAATTTTGGAGAGCTTGCACGAAACCATGAGTACGCAGTTATGTTTAAGCTGAGTATACTAGAAAAAGAATAAGTGAAAGTGGAATGAGAAACGACAGTGGAATGAGTTCCAACTCATATTTTGGAAATAGGAATTAAGAAGCTACGAAATTGTGAAGCTAAAGACGGTCAAAGCACAATGGAGTTAAGCTCAAGGAAATGCGACTTAGAAGATTGAAGACTAGACACGCGCATCATATCTCTTTTTAAGAGTATCTCCTTAATCCCCCTTTTTCCTGTAGATCTTACTTGTATGTTATCTTTTAAGTATAACCTCTCGGTCTTATTCTCAATCCTATTTCTGTTACAAAACCCCATAGGGATCATCTGTTATTAATACATGTTGGGGCTTGAGGGTGTCCGTTGGGTTGAGTAATTCTTTGGGTGTCAGCCTGATGTTGATTTCGGTCTTCGGGCTGGTGCTTAGAGAGTTCTTCTCCTAATCAGTATATATTGGCATAGATTTCCAGTTTTGACATTGCCTAATGGGCACAAAGTTTTTCTTTACTTGCTTCTATCATTCGGCTATACCTTTAGGTAGGAACTAATGGGTGTAAACATGTGTTTGAGACATGTTATGGTTGATTGTTGCAAGTGGTTGCTAGTTGTTGCTCGTGGATGCATGAACACACATTAGGCACTAGATCGGCTCAGACACATCTCATATTGCATATGCATGAATGTTTATACTTGTACATGGGTGGAAGCTTGATATGCTATCATTTGGATGTTGCATATGAATGAATGTTTGTGCATTCATGTATAGATTATAAAGTATGTTAGGAATTTGCGTACATGTTGGACTCATTACACTAACATATTTTGCATTAAGGAGGTCTACTGAACAGTAACCACCTAATCTTTTGCATTAGATAAGT
The DNA here is from genome assembly GCA_030737875.1 of Allium sativum. NCBI lineage: Eukaryota > Viridiplantae > Streptophyta > Magnoliopsida > Asparagales > Amaryllidaceae > Allium > Allium sativum. The sequence continues at coordinate 12,971,510 of CM060911.1, forward strand.
ACATATACACACGCTTTCTGCATATATTCATACAGCATTAGAAATCTTTTAAGGACAATGGTTGCTTGTGAATGATGGTTGAGTAGATGAATGATTGGATGGTAGGATACATTCTTCCTAACTTAGAGATTTCGGGGACGAAATCCTTTAAGGAGGGGAGAATGTAACAACCCGTATTTTAATAACATGTTAAAACCATAAATCAAGGCAGAATTAAATTGTAAAATAAGAATCAAGGGAAACGGGTTGCGCCATTGCATTCGTCTCGAAATTCTGCTTGGAAACGAGTCCGAGTTTTCAAAAAACGGAGTCCGTATGACCAAGGTATGGCCCTCCGAAGTTTCAAAAATTTTCAGAATAAAAAACAGCTCGAAATTTAAATTCGAAATTCAAATTCAAACCCCAGGGCAGACTGGGCGGGAAATTTCCCGCCCAGGACCAGGTCGACCTGGGGTCGACACTATGGTCGACCTCCTAGGGACCAGGTCGACCCTATGGTCGACCTGGTGCCAAAACCTGGTTTTCAGCCTGGGTTCATTCTGATGTATTTGGACCAATTTTCTGACTAGATTCGTGACTCTAAACCTATATAAACAGCCTCCTAGCCTCATTCTCTCTACACCATTTCATTCTGTCCTTATGCTACCTCTATGAAAATCAAAATGATAATATTTAAATTAAAAGAGACTACTTCTTCTTCGTCAAGACAACATCTAGGAATTGCAAATTGGGGGTTTTCAACTAGAACAAGACTAAACAAATAGAGATTCAACAACTGCAATAACCGTTTCCAGAATCAAATCTCTGCACTCTAATTCTCGATCCACGCTCTGTAAGTTCTAGTTACTTTGAGATTGAAACTTGTTAAATTTAATATGGACATGGAATAAAATGAAATTGGACCTAAGCTTGATTATCTATTTGGATCTGTTCTTGTCTCTTCTTGAATCTATGATTTTGGGTTATTTCTTATCGACTAAATCATGCCCATTCACGTTGTTGGACCTAGTTTATTATTCAAACGCTAGATTGTAATATGAATTCTTGGACCCTGACTTGATGATAAGACTTTTTAATTCAGTTTTCACCCTATTCTCTCTTGAATCTTGAATTTGGATTAATGCAAGTCTATCTATGTTCTTAAACCTTGATTTACATATTGTTCTAGATCCTATTCACATGCCCATGATGTGTTAAACTATTATACACCAATTATGTTGAACATATGTTTTGGATTATAATCTCATGCCTATTCACATGCCCATTTTTGTCATGATTTCCTTGTTTATCTTTTTTTTAATCTCGATACGCGTACGGTGGGAATACGATTTGGGGATATCTGACAGAACAGGAAGATTCACTTAGACATGAATTGGTAATTGATATGAATTAGCTTGGACATGAATTTGCATAACTAGAACACGATAGTGATTGTAAACTTGATAATTGACATGAACGTGAATTGTGAACTTGGAAATCGGAGATGCTATTAAGATCCTAGGAACATAATTATAGAAAATAGAATTTGTTGGTCAAACTATGTTCTTAGGTAATTATGGAACTCGACAAATAGCACGAAATTGATACGATGGAATAACTTGAACACAAAATTGACTGTGACTTGATAGTTGATATTTGACATCTAGAAGGCGCGTAAACATGCTTACGAACTTGAAACATGAATTAGTTATGAATTTGAAACATGAACGTTGTTATAACTTGAACCTGGATATGGACACGAACTTGACATGAATTTGACATGAAACCTGACATGAAATTTGACACGAAATTTGAACATGGACATGACACTTAGAATGAACACGAAAATGGCCAACTCAAGGTTGGGTTGAGTTTGCAGTGTAATTCTGCCCGGAACCACCCGACAAATCCAGTTACCGCAAACAATAGGACCCAATGTGGATAGTTGGTCATATCACACTTGAAAACCCAAGGTCAGACTGAGTTGTGGTATAATTCTGCCCGAAACCGCCCGACATATCCAGTGACCACAACAACAGGTCTGATTTGAGAGGTTGGGGTGCATTAATGAATTAATGCCACATGATAGGGTTAAGTCATGAACCGCTTGAATATACTTAACCAATTTGACACGATGATTTGATAAGGTTAAGTCATGAACCGCTTGAATATACTTAACCAATTTGACACGATGATTTGATAGGGTTAAGTCATGAACCGCTTGAATATACTTAACCAATTTGACATGATGATTTGATAGGGTTAAGTCATGAACCACTTGAATATACTTAACCAATTTGACACGATGATTTGATAGGGTTAAGTCATGAACCGCTTGAATATACTTAACCAATTTGACACGATGATTTGATAGGGTTAAGTCATGAATTGCTTGAATATACTTAACCAATTTGACATGATGATTTGATAGGGTTAAGTAATGAACCGCTTGAACATACTTAACCAACTTGACACATGGTTCGTTGGGCTAAGTCATGAACTTGAACGACAACACTTAGCCAACTTGACATGACACATAGACGGGTTAAGTCACGAACTTGAATGACCACACTTAACCAATTTGACATGCTAGACTAATGGGGTTAAGTCTCGAATTTAAATGACAACACTTAATCTGCTAGACGGAAACCCTAGTTACGCGTTCCTTTTCAGCAGTAACCCACTAGATGTATCATGGTACCCTGGAATTAGGCAGGGTGGGGCACGATTACTGGGCTGATTGTAAGCGACCAGAACGACGGCTGAGTTGGTGCGCCATTGTAGGTTCAGGCGGACTATGGTCGTGCACGTAGTCCGGAGTTGAAAAAGCAGTCATTGGGCACCGGTAGGTTTACACAGTGCGTGCTTGATTCGTGTCGGTGGTTGGCACCCTAGGGCATGATACACCCTATGGTGGACCTAGCACAGGTGACTACATTTCGTGATTGGGCCGTATGACACAGACACATGAACGAGCTAGGACTTGTAGGGAGCCGATCGATTAATAGATCGTTACGTGGAAAAAGGGTGTTGTTCGTTAGGTAGCATAATCCCTAGTGGTCCTAGGTGGAATAAACCCTAATCGAATCTAGAAAATGTTCAATAGGTAGCATAATCCCTAGTGGTCCTAGGTGGCATAAATCCTAGTTGAACACGCGATAGTTCATGATAAGGAAACCTAGCCAGAACAAGGGTGGCAGTCCAAACGATTTCAAGAATGGTGGCACTACGTTGAAGTAGTATAGAAATACGTGATGAAACCCGTACGATATACGATAAGGGACTGTACATATACAGGGAAAGGATGATACGAGTTGGGGTACTTGTACAGTTGGCGCAGAGAATGTTAAACATGCAATGCTATGCGTAGTTTATCTGGTTAGCCTAGTTTATCTTGTTACCATAGTTTATCTGGTTAGCATAGTTTATCTTGTTACCATAGTTTATCTGGTTAGCATAGTTTATCTTGTTATCTTAGTTTAACTTGCCTATCTTGTCATCATCCTTATGTTTACTTTCAGTTTATACATGTCATGTTATCTTTACTTGTTTCTATGCTGAAAGTCCCTAGGACTTACCAGTCTTTTTGACTGACCCGTTTTCTTTCGCCTTTTTTTCTTCCGTTCCCTCCCCCCCGGCTCTCAGGGAGGAAACACTACTACTTAGTTTGGACTTCTTTCTGCTTCAAGATCATCATATATGGCTTGGACCTTTCTTGGCTATGGCTGCTTTACTGTTTTACTTGGGGAATGATTTATGACTACGGTTTTATGCTTCTTTACTATTGCAAGACAGATTTCGATGTAATGGATTTAATGGCATTTTGATGTAAAAGGCTTTAGACCTTTCTAGATTTTAAAGCAATGAAATTTGGTTCTTCTTCCGCTGTTTTATATGTTCTGTCTTGTAATATTTCCATGTATGTTTACCTAAATAATGCTCCACCAAAGCTAGTGCATTCCCTTTGTGAGTGACCCTAGCGGAGGTGGGGTGTTACAAACCCTAAACTTTAAGTCTAATAAGGTTATGTTTTCTATTAAACCATAATTCATAAGAGGAAATATTATTCTTTTAAGTGGTACTCTATTTAAAATGTCACATGCAGATAGCTTAGCGTCACCCCATAGGTTATAAGGTAAATTTTGAACTTATGAGCATGACATTAACCATTTCTACTAAAGTTCAATTTTTCCTTTCAGTAACACCGTTTTGTTGTGGTGTATATGGGGCGGTACATTGGTCAACTATACCATGTTGTTTACAAAACATAAGCATATCTAGTATAATCATCAAAAAATGTTATATAGTTTTGGTTACCACCATATGTGATATGACTTTTTAAGTCACCCACATCACTATATACTAAATCAAACAAACTCATTTTCCTTTCTACAGATTTAATGGATTTTATAGTCTATTTTTTCTTGAGCACATATTTCACATTTAGATATTAGAATCGAAATCATAATCAGAAATTAATATTAGTTTATGAATATTTTTAAGAGATTCATAATTAAAACAAACCTAAGCCCAAATTAGTTTTGAAATTTTCGCAACACTTTCTTCTTCATATATGTTTCCTACAAAAGATGATATTAATAATATCAAACACACAGGTCTTTGCATGTATGTAATTAATGAAGTATATAACCCGTATTCTATAGGACAAACATATAAGCAGCAAACTGCTCTAATGAAGACTGTGAATTCATTCAGTATAATGAACAATAATGTGAAGGAAGAACCTTGACTTTCTGGAACAAAATAGTATGTGATGTGCTAATTAGTCAAAAAAGTAAACTGTACATCACTTGTTGCATATAGAATAGACTGGGTTTGTTATTCTTACATACATTCATGCATTCTCATAGCCAATCAAATAGGACAAAGGTTATAAACATATATAAAAGGACAAGCCAGGTTATAAAAATATATAAAAGAACAAACCACCACTACGGTTTGCATTTCAAAAAAATTCCATCCTTACATTGATTATTTTCAGTGTGTGCATTTTATTTTCTGTTTTACAAACTAATCACTTCATTTTTCCTTCACTCAAAATCACCAAATTTTACTCGGAAAAAGTTAGAGAAAACTAACACAACATTCTATGTTTTGATTTTTGTGTTTTAGAACTTTGCATTTTTTACATTTTTTTTTTCATTTGCAAAACTCAGAGAATGTATGTTCCTGTATTTCCGATCCAACTAGCATTAGCAAACATATTTGCATTATGTGTTTCTGCATACATAGCCAGATCCAACTAGAATTAGAAAATGTTATGTGGAAGTCAAAAGTAAACATATTAGTTAATGCTAGTTAATTGGACAGGAACCCAGTATAAAATTACTTTTTTCAATACAATCAACATCCAAAATATCATCATGTTTACAAAAGATAAAAGGTAAACATATGTCATGCAAAAATCATAGTTCAACTGGTTTGATTAAATAGTTCAAATTCTATCATAGCATATTTAGACTCAAACCATTTGCATAGAAATGTGAGTTACTACATTTAAATATGCAGTTCAACACTGCTCTAAAAGCATGTATCAGTTTATAAGATTTGAAGCAAGAATGATGTAAAAATGAAGAACTGGATTTTATTATTGTTATTGTAATGACATAATAATAATAAGTGGGGTGATACCGTGTATTTATACACACAGTGTAATAGTTTGCAACACAACATAATATTTGGGCTTTAGCCCAGGCCCATGAAAAGTTACACATAACGATATACACGGATGAGCCTGAAGCCTATCTTTCATTTGTATACTTTATATCTCCCCGCAAATGAAAGCTAGGGTTTCTAATGTCCGCCGCCACATCTTAAGGAGATGAAATCTGATAAATTTCTTCAAAAAATTAGCTTGAATCAGCCTCGATCCCAAAATATTTGCAGACGATGGCGAGGATTCAGCCTTTGAGAGCTTATACTTGCTTCGTTTGAGTGGTCTCTGCCTTTGAATGCTCTTGATTTCTGGATGTGAGATGCTGATTTGCTTTGCAGGCTTTGGGTCTTCAATACTTAGACTACCAGCATGCGTTGGCCTCCATCTAGGTTTGTCAGACATTACAGGTTTCGGATCTGAGTTTGTGAACTTTGCTTTCTCCCCAAGGTTTGATCTTTCAATTACTTTGAGTTCAGATCTCAATCTGGCAAAGTTTTTACTTGATAATGGCTTTGTAAGAATATCTGCTATCAAGTAATTTGCTGGAACATGATTTATTTGAAGTTTTCCCTTGATTACTTGTCCTCGAACAAAATATAAATCAATTTCCATGTGCAATGTTCTTGAATGCAATATAGGATTAGATGATAATGACACTGCACTTAGATTGTCACACCATAGTACTGGCTGCTTCGAAACTGTAGCTTTGAGTTCACTTAGGAGTAACTGTACCCACATAATTTCAGCAGTGGCATTAGCAATACTCCTGAATTCAGATTCAGTACTGGACCTTGAGACTGTAGATTGTTTCTTAGCACACCATGATATAAGGTTATTTCCTAAATAGATACAGTAGCCTGAAGTTGATCTTCTGTCATCAGGATCAGTTGCCCAGTCTGCATCACTATATCCAGTAATATTGAGTTGATTGCCTTGTGTAAAGTATAAACCATAGTCCATAGTTCCCTTTAGATATCTAAGCACTCTTTTCATTGCCTTCCAATGATCTTCTTTTGGCTCCTGCATAAATTGTGAAAGTTTGTTAACACAGTATGTTATTTTAGGTCTAGTAATGGTAGCATATTGTAATGCTCCAACTAGACTTCTGTATTGTCTGATATTGACAATGTTTTCTCCCCTGTATTTAGATAATTGATGATTTGTTATCATTGGTGTAGGCAAGGCATTAGCAGCCTCCATCTTTGCTCTAACAAGAATTTCATTGATGTATTTCCTTTGATTCAAAAATAATTCTGATTTGGATGTTTTAGTGACTTCAATGCCTAAAAAATAATTGATTTCCCCCAAGTCTTTGATTGAAAACTGTTTGTCCAGAATCTGAATGAGCTTTCCGATTTTAGTTTCACTATTTCCTGTAATGATTAAATCATCCACATATATCAAAACCAAAATAGTTATATTATCAGTAAGTTTGACAAATAGAGAGTGATCTGATTTAGTAGATTGAAACTTCAGTTTTGTTAAAACAAGTTTCAATTTATCAAACCAGACTCTGGGAGCTTGTTTAAGCCCATAAATTGCTTTGTTTAGTTTGCAAACAAGCTTTCCATTCTTCTGATATCCTTGAGGTTGACTCATATATACTTCCTCCTTTAAGTCACTATTCAGAAATGCATTGTTGACGTCCAGTTGTTGTATCCTCCAGTTGTTATGTAGGGCTATGGTAAGAACTATTCTTATGGTTGTTGGTTTAACAACTGGAGAAAATGTCTCTTCAAAGTCAAAACCATATTGTTGTGTGAAGCCTCTAGCGACAAGTCTTGCCTTGTATTTATGTATTGACCCATCAGCATTTCTTTTTAGTCTGTATGTCCACTTGCTATCTATTATATTTTTATCTGTTGGAGCTTTAACAAGTGTCCAGGTCTTGTTCTTTATCAAGGCTTGATATTCATCATCCATAGCTTGTTTCCTGTTCTGGTTGCTAATGGCTTGATTGTAATTTGCTGGTTCATCTGAATTACTGATAACATTATACACTTTGGGCTTTAAAATACCCCTTTTTGATCTAGTGATCATTGGATGGCCTGTCTGAATTTGTTCACTCTGTTCATGAGTTTCATTATTATCATTCCTAGTATCTGATTGATCATTTCTAACTTCTGAACTTGAGTCATGCTGCAGATATTCATGTTGTTGCTGATTGTTACTGGGTGGATTGGAAGGCTCAGATGTCTCACTGCTTGATGATGATGCATGCTGTTGAGAAGAGTCTGAGCTACCATCGCCAGTATCTTCAGTACTGTTGTCAGAGTACAGAGGTATTCCTGGTATTGACTTCTTTGGATTGTATATTTTTTGTGTAGTAGCTATGTCTTTACCTTTGAAAGGAAATACCTTTTCATTAAATACAACATGTCTACTAATGTAGACCTTGCCTTTTTCATCAAGACATTTGTAACCCTTCCGATCACTTGCATATCCTATAAAAGTGCATGCTGAGGATCTAAAATTTAGTTTATGAGTATTGTATGGCCTTAAGTATGGATAGCATAGACAGCCAAAAACTTTGAGCCTATCATAATCAGGTTTAACATTATATAAAGATTCTAGAGGACTTTTGTTGTTCAGAGTTTTGGTAGGCAGCCTATTTATTAGATATACAGAAGTGTTAAAAGCATCAGGCCAAAATATCATAGTTAAGTTACTCTGAGCTAATAAAATAAGACAACAATCCACAATATGCCTATGCTTTCTCTCAACTAAACCATTCTGCTCAGAGGTGTATGGACAACTTAATCTGTGAATTATACCTTTCTTTTGAAAGAATTCACCTAAAGGTTTAAATTCTGTACCTCCATCAGTTTGTAGCATTTTTAAGCTTTCACCTGTCTGTTTTTCAGCTTGATTAATAAAAAGAATAACAACTTTACTGGTTTCAGACTTGGATTTTAAGAAATATATCCAAGTACATCTAGAATAGGAGTCAACAAAGGAAATATAATAGTTAAAGCCATAATCTGAATTTGTTGAAGAAGGACCCCATAGGTCTGCTGCAACAAGTTCAAGTGGTTTAGTGTAATTAGTTAAAGAATTTGTGAATGGTGACTTGTGACTTTTGCCCATTTGACAAAAAGTGCAGACATATGGCATAGGGACATTATCATATGAGATGTTGTTTGTGTCTAAAACTTTCTTGACAACATTTACATTAGCATGACCAAGCTTTATATGCCATAGATCAAATACACTGATTTTATCATTAATTTCTGATAGGTAGCAACTGTTTTCCTCTTGGCCATTACTTGCAGAATTCACATCATTGAATTTGTACAGTCCGTTGCATGTTTTACCCTGCAAAATGATTTCATTAATCAATAAATCTTTAACTAAACAATGATGTGGATGAAATTCAAAGTACACATTATTGTCTTTAGCAAACTGTGATATATTGAGTAAATTCTTTTTTATATGAGGAACCATAAGTAGATTATTGAGGTATAGTTGCTTTTTACCTTTTATGCTGCCAAAGCCAATATGTGTAATGTTTACACTGTCACCATTACCCATAAGTAAAGAATTCATACCTTTGTACTCCCTTTGGCCTAGATTGAGATTATTGAGATTATTTGTGATATGATTAGTAGCACCTGAGTCTGGATACCAATTATCATCTCCAATGTCATCTGTTTGGCTGTTTCTTGACATGTTGCTTTGACTGTCAGTTTCAACATTTGCCAGATTTGCTGTAGGGTTTGTTTTTCTTTGACTATTTTGTGTTTCACCACCAACATAATTGTTATTAAACCTGAAATAGCACTTCACAGCTGTATGCCCTATTTTTCCACAAATTTGACACTTAGGTTTGTTATTATTGTTGCTCCACCTTCCTCTTCCTCTGCCTCTACCAGAGGAGCCTCCTCTTTGATTAAAAGAATCCCCTCTGTTTTGATTCTTGTTTTTGGTTTCAGCAACATTAGCAGATAATTCATTTAATTGTTTTTGTTTCAATTCTTGCCTCATGAGCAAGAAGAATAGAGTGTACATCTTCCATAGAACTAGTCACTTTTTGAGATGTGATAACTGCTACAACAGCTTCATACTCCTCACCCAGTCCATTTAGAATTGATAAAATATGCTCTGAATCACTGATTCTTTGACTTGCTGCCTCAAGATGATCACATATTCCTTTAACTTTTGTTAAGTATTCTCTCATGGACAAGTTATCTTTCCTGGCAGTCTGTAATTGGTATCTATAGAACATTGTCTTTGCTGATGATTGAGTATTAAAGGACTTTTCTATGGTTGTCCAAATATCATAGGCTGTTTTACACCCAATTACTTGAGATAAAATCTTTTCACTTATAGATGATAATAACCATGCACGGATTAGTCTATCCTATCTATGATATTTGACATAGTCATCATTGCTAACTACCCTATTATCAGCATCAGTTATGAACTTAGGTGGGATAGCAATAGTACCAAGAATGTATCCTTCAAGACCATAGCCTTGAATGGCTGTCTCTACTTGCAATTTCCATAGCAAGTAGTTGTTTTCTTCAAGGTGAATGGTAATTAGTTGAGTTTGTGGATTTATACCTGTTTTAATAAGAGATTCTGCACTGGACATGTTTTGATCCACTGATGTTGACTGGTTTTGATTTGCAGATGAATTTCCAGGAGGAATTGGTGGTTGATTTCCAGGAGGAATCGTTGAGGAGTTGTGATCATCCACCATGATGACGACAAAACAACACTGTATCTTGAAGCTTTGAATTGAGAAATTCTTGAAAAGATTATGTGGCTGCAGATGTTGCAACCTGAAGAGCTTCAGGTGATGATTGTTAAACCTTTGGGTTGATTCTTTCCGATGAAGCACTTTGGTATGGCACTTCTTTACAGCAATTTCTCTTTTCTTGAATTTCTTGATCGATTTCAAGACTTCAGAATTTTTCCTTCACAAAACTTAATATGATGGTTTGATGCAGCCTGAAATGATAGGCGTGGCACAAACTATTGTTATTGAGTAGCAACTCCTAAATGATGAAACAGAAATTCAGTTTTTGATAGGAGGGATTCGGATGATGATATCAAAGCTAACGGGTCTCTGTTTTTAAAACAGAATTGCAGCTACTCTGATTTGTTTTTGATTTCTTGATTGCAGCTACTTTGATTTGTTTTTGATTTCTTGATTGCTGTTAAGCTTTTAAGCTCTGATACCATATAAGATTTGAAGCAAGAATGATGTAAAAATGAAGAACTGAATTTTATTACTGTTATTGTAATGACATAATAATAATAAGTGGGGTGATACCGTGTATTTATACGCACGGTATAATAGTTTGCAACACAACATAATATTTGGGCTTTAGCCTAGGCCCATGAAAAGTTACACATAACGATATACACGGATGAGCCTGAAGCCTATCTTTCATTTGTATACTTTATACAGTTTCCTTCATATTTTTGGTCAACCATTACGAAATGATAAGCGATCACTAAAACTAAAATGAATATCCCTAGGAAGTTGGCGAATAAACCCAAGTCTTGATCATCAACCATTTTGGGTTTGTTGGAATTCGGTTGGCACCAAGGTAAGACTTTCTCACACTTTGCTTCAGCTTCGAGATTCGCCTCCGTTTGAAACCAAAAGAAACTATGATCTAAGTATAAATTTACTTAACAGAATATGGCTAGTCGAATTCTCGGCCTACTATGCTAAACTCAGAGAGTGCGCTGCCGGTCCAAAGACAAGAACCCAGTATGAATTTACTAGACAAGATGATTGTCAAGTCTCAAAGAATTCAACTAAACAAGGATTAGAAGGTGAATGATAGTTTGTGGTATTTTATTTCGGTTAACTCCAGTTCTACTTTTGTTTGAGATTTAGGGAACACCGTCAAAAACAAAACCTTGTATGACTATAGTTTTGAAAGGCGCGTCATGGCGCATGGCGCGGCGTTTGCGCTATTTTTGCTTGCGGTGCGGCGCATACGAAAAGACGCACCAAATGACGTGCGACGCATAAATGGTGCACGACACAAGATGGCGTGTACTTTCGTTATTTAATGATTTTTTTTTTGGTTTTTTCGCATTTCAAACTGCTATAACTACTACTACAAGTACTCTTACCATTACTTTAACCAGCATCACTATTAATATTACTATTATTATCTTCATGACATGAAATGTGAATAACTTTGTTAATATTTTTTTTCCATTTATATGGACACATAACTACATTGTTATTATTTCCTATTCGATTCTCATCAGTGAGTTAATAACTTTACGATTATGTAATTGGTTGAACTTAGCATGTCAGCATTTAGAACTGACATATGTTTTATTATCCAAATTATTTTAGATTCCTTTTAATATCGTTGGAAGTTTATAATATAATGTATAAAAGATCATAAAATATTGCCTAACATAGATGCAAAAGCAAATGAATAGGACTGAGAACCCGTGAAAGATAAATCAAGAGAAACAACTTCAAAGGAAGAGAGAGCATTCTCAGAAAATAAACATTCAAGCAGCTTTGAAACATACCCTTGAATGAATTTTTGGCATATATGTGAATATGTCCTATATTTTTGTACGATTTGTCTGTAACATAAAAATATCTCATAATTTAGCAATTGTTAAATACAGCAGAGAATTAAAAAGAAGGTATAATATTCGTGACACCGTTGATCCAATATCTTTGAATGATATTGATAATTGTAATGGATGGGTAACTGAAAATATGGATGATGCATCCGATACCGAAGATTTAGATTTACACTCTTGGTTGTGATAATTGTAATGACTTGACTTGGGGTGTTGCTGCTAGAGCAGCAAGAGTTGATAGATTCAGATTTTTAATTTATCATTAATGTGTATTATTATTTTTGATTTGAAAACTATTGTGCTTGAAATTTTATGGTTTATGTTTTTTTTGTAAAATGCATAAAAATCTTTGTTGCATATGTTTTAGCAAAAAATCCTCGTTTAGTCAGTTTCGCTTTACACTGGAAATTCTGTTTTCATTTCAGTTTCATAAAACTGTATATTATTAGAATGTACTAGAGAATAACCACTTTTATTCGGTTTAGCTTTGCAATCTTGGTTGTGATTTATTCGGTTTCAAAAAGCTGTATGGTGGCAGAATTGGCAACTAGAGAGCAACCACTCTCAGTTGGATTTTGGTTTTCTTTCCAGCGTTCTTATGTTTTGATATTGCAAAACTGTTAGACAACAGTGTGGCAAATAGATAGGAGCCACTGTCATTCGGTTTCAATAGATGCACAAGCATCTGCAAAAATTTACAGAGAACAACCGGTATCATTTGATTTTGCATAGTGCCACAGTGTCTTCTATTGTCGTTTTTTCAATACCATACAGTACCAGAATGCTCAAACAAACAATGAATAGACTGTTAGATCCGAGGGAACCAAAAACATTAGATATATGAAAAATTGCGGAAGAAATACGAAGCACTTTTATAGGAAGATGAACTGAATATAATAAAAGGTAAGAAGCACCTTGATACCATATACAACAAGGTGTTCATCAACCGAATATTAGCACTTAATGAAAAAGCCAAATATTAATATAAGCACTTCATAAGTCATCTGCTTATGAGTAAAAGAGGGCAATCTTCCAAGTTTATCATGCTAAAAAAAAATTATGTTTTCAACAAAAATGGATAAGTTATATATGAAATTCGCTATTAGCCACTTAACCAGTAATTGGTTTTAGGTTTGTAACATTTTACTAATGTAGTGGAAGTTGCAAATGCAATATAGGTCCTTGTTGCGCATTTGTAGCATATGAAGCAACATAAGAACTGTAACAACCTGCCTTTTCGACCGCTTCAAATCGATAATCAAAATAACTCGAACCGTTCGAAATAACAGATTATTATTGCTTATAAGGTTTAAACAAAATCAGACACATAAATCACAAAATAAATAAACTACAATATCTCACAGCGGAATAATTTTACGCAAAATATCATAGTTTGTACAATATATTTTACATAGTGGAAATACATAGATATTAAATAAAATTTGCATAAGATTTTCGAACCCATAGGCGAGCGTCTTCACGAATCTCTAACTTTGTCAACTGAACTCTTTAGGCTGCAAAACTCGGTCTGACTCGAGCGTTCCATGCAAAACACAAAACACTCGAGTCAGGATTAACTTTATTCAAGTAAATCAACGTAAATAAAACACTAAAATATAATAATTAACAATAACTTTTTTTTAGGTTCAAGATATATGTCTCATGTTCATAGTCAATATAAAGGTACAAGTTGCATTTAAGTAGTCACCGTCAAGTCAATACATAGTCAAACATACATGTCTAAATTTCATAGAGTAAGGGTGTGTAAACTAACATGGCAACGTGTTTCTAGAATTGGAAAAGGTAAAAAAAAATATAAACACAATACAAGCTACACGTTACAAAACAAGTCAGAGGTATACAACAAAATACCAAATAAGATAAACAAACAGTGCATGGATCAAAACATGTATTCTTTGTATAAATTTCAAATTTAACATGGCAAGGCAGGAAAATGTTCATGTCATGGCAAAGAAAATAGCATGTGACAATTCATGGTGGCTTAAGTTTTATTATTATTATTATTATTATTATTATTATTATTATTATTATTATTATTATTATTCGACAACCTAACAGGGTATAATTTTTTCAAGATAATAAGGTGTGACAACCTCATACACTAACGTACAAACCCAAACTTCCAACTAAGACAACAACATAGGCTGCAAAATAGAGTGAATAGGTGTGAATATCCTAACTATCCAAATAGGTAGCATAAAACAAAAGGTGGTTTGTTTATTGATATTCAACATAACAAAGTATATAGTTTGACTTGGTAAAAAAGTGGTAGTATCAAATATGACCAGCAAAGCATTTATTGTATTTTGGCATAGTATCGATGTCGATATACTTGAATTAAGCAATCGTTAGGTGAACTCACCTTTGCAACAACGATTGAGAGGTTGTGGTTCGATGATGGACAAAGGAAGCGATTCAATTCGATGATGAACGGTCTTGAAGTGGCGGTGGGGATTCATTCCTTTTTTTCAAAGTATAGGCGTTACTGATTTGGAGAGAAAGAAAACTTCGATTTTAGGAAAAACTTCTGGGCAAATAAAATAAAATGAATGTTAGAAAAAATGCTTAGAAATAGTGGCAGGAAGAAGAAGATAAATAGGGGAGAAAGAAAACTTGTATCGGAAAGTAAAATATGGGAAATGAATTGAAATAGAAATGAGTAACGCATGCAATAAACAAAGGAACAAATGAATGCATCCATGTATGCGTTGAGTTTATAAAAGAGAATTTGAAAATGAATGGCCAAGGCATGAAAATTTATCATTTGTGACAAAATATGTTTCTTTCATTTAATTTTTTTTAGTATTAAATGCACGCATTCATTAAGAGTAACATAAGGAAACATGGAAATGAAGAGGTATGTAACGCATCATTTAAAGCATGCATGTATTAGCTTCAGGTTGGAAGGATGTGCATATAGTTTTGGAAAAAGTTTAACGACGCATTAACTGGAAGAAAGAAAGTGGCGGTACTAAAGAAAAAATGGATGAAAGACGAAAGTATAAACTATAACAATTATGGCTTTTAATTCAATGAGGCAGCAGTGTTCATTTTGTTTCTTATGGCACACATTTATTCAACGTTTGTAATTCAAGGCATAATTGTTATCATGCATGCAATTGAAAGGTTTTTAATATAATTTATGTTTCTCTTTTACAATCAACGCATGCATGGAAACACATACATAAGAGTGTTTAGAAGGAATGAAACGCATGACAAGGGTATATATATGGAAAAAACGTTTCCTTATAAATCAATTCCATGTTTTAATTTCTAAATAAATACACAAAAACAATTTTATCATATAATTCTTATTTTCAAATCAAACGTATCATTTATATTGTTGACACTTATCTTTGTGATAATTTACGGGAAGTTATAATCTCCTCCACTCAGAACTTTTTATCCTCGAAAAGGAATGAAATAAGAAACTAGTAATTAAACGATATACCATTCATATGCATATCAACTTCGATTGTTTGTTCGAACACAAAATTTTTCTTCCAATTAGTATTTTTAACCTGATCACTCTAGTACGAGCTTCTGATTCTACTTCTTGATTAGAAACTTATATTCTCCTTATATAGCAATAAATTATTATACAAAATTTCTGATTCAATCAAAACTCTTGTCAGTGTCTGTCTTGAGAATCGAGCAAACAATTCTATTTAGAATCAACGTTGTATATTCAAACTAAATAAAAATTGTTATGCAAAGAGAATGATTTATGTTCAACTACGTATTCATTTCATTAGTTCTTTTCCTTCCGGAGACGAAAATTAGTATTTTGATTTATTTCAAAGCTGTGAACTTGCAAAAAATTTATAACCTCTTTCTTAATTTATTATGTTGAAGTGATATAATGTTAAATTTTCATGTTACTGATTTGTTATTTAACATCAAAATACTTTTACAACTTGAAGGCTTAACAAGTTTATTTTCGTTCTTACAAAATTTGGACATACGTTGATCAGACGCACGACTAAAAATCTTCAAGTACACAATATACTTGTTTCAACTTCCAGTAAAAACACTTAAAAACTTTTAAAAATAGATACGGAAAATACATTCCCCATGGATCGCGGTTACTCGGCGGTTACGCTATTATCCCAGTAGAATAGCTTGTAACCATAGGCATCACGCCCCTTAAATTACGTCATGGTTGTTGCACAGATTGTGGTTACTCGGCGATTGCGCCACTATCCCAGTGGAATTGCTTTGTAACCGTAGGCGTCTTGCCCGTCGATATTTCGCTATGGCTATAGATCACAGTTACACAGTGGTTATACCATTATCCTCATGGAATCACTTATAATTGTAGGCATCTCTCCCCTCGAATTATGCTACGAAAATATCTAGTGAGTATAGTGAATCAAAATGACCCCACTGAGTGGGATTCCCGTATCAATAGATATTCCAATCAACAGAGCACCAGCGTAGCTACTGTAATAACCCGCTATTTTTAATGATTTAAATTCTGATTTATATCGAGTTTTTATTTTGAAAATATTTTATAATTTCTCGTAACAGAAATTTGATATTTGAAATACGTACAGTGAGATGTAGCAGTAGTGAAAATTTCACCGAAAAATTTGATTTTTTTTCGATCGTGCAATTTTCAGTGCAATGCTGCGCATAACCATTCAAATTTTATCGATTTTAAAATCTCTCCGAATCTAGTTCGAACAAACTTGAAAAATATTCTATTCGTTGTCAGTAATCCAACGGTGGAATTCGTTTCGCGAAAAACGTATGTTTTGACATCCGTTTTCCATCCGCATTTTACGTTTAAGGGGTCCGAAACGGGTTTTTGAACGGAGCATCCTGGCACTGCAAATTTTATACCGTTGTGTCCATCTCGTCGTGCTGATTTGCGCAATATATTCATTTGTCAGTTTCGGTGTTTGGTTCGCGCTAAAATTGTGAAAATGCTTGTACAGTTCATTTTTGAAATAGAGCCATCTGAGTTCGATGTGTCCCTTTTCCGATTTTACATACTTTTCTAGCCATTTTGGGTATGCAAAACCCTTCTTTTTATTTTACTACAACATACATTAATTTTTTGTTTATTTTGAAAACTTAGTACATAAGCTGTGCGTCTTCTTTTTCCATTTCAAAAGCAAGCGCACATCCAGTTTTATTTCCAAAGGACATGTTCCCTTTTTTGTTCCAAGCCATTATTTACAAAGCCATGCAAGTTTGTTCCCACTTCTCTTTTTATATTCAAAAGCCACGTTTCATTTTTATTTATCTTTCAAAAGTTTAAATCGTTCCATGACTTTTTCTTTACCGGTTCATTTGCTTTTAAAGTTCAAATCCCTATCCCCATTTTCATGAAACGGGTGAAAAGACTGGGTGCATTTTCTCTCCCACGTCTAGCGGTTTCTGAGCAAAACCCGATCAAACTTTATTTTCCAGTAGCCGGTATGCTGTATATATAAAAATATATAGAATCAGTCCTTCTTTCTTCCCATTCCAACATGAAATGAAAACTGAAAGGAAACAACAGTTCACGCCCCATCCCATTCCTCCCTTCCTAAAACATGTTGGCCTCCATACCATTTCCTACTATCCATGTTTCTCTTCACCGAACACATTTCCCGCTATCCGCCTCCATTTATACCTCATGCCACAAATATTCCCGAAGCCTTTGGTCCCGTTGGCTTTCTTGCCTCATGTAGCTTGTTCATCATTCCATTTTTTTTTTGGGTCCATTTTGTTAACTTCAAATTTTCATTTGTTTTACACCTGTAGCTTGCCACTTTGCCACAATATATACATGCGCATGCATACCCTACTGTAGTTGTCCACTTTTGCCATGTCCATTTTTTTTCTCTTCATTACCATTTATTCTCATCTTGTATGTATTTCATCCATTAGCACCCGCACCATAGCCTCCGCCTCAGCCTCAAAAGCCACCATACCGGTACGCCCAACCGTAGCAACCCTTACATGCCTTGAACCCATCATCTTCCATATTGGTTGCGCGTGAATCTTACTGGATTACTTTTGTTGTTTGAGAACTTGCGTGTGTCTATGCATATCCGTACCTTTCTAGCTTTTTTAAAAAAAAAACGAAATTAATAATCATTTCTGTGAGCCTGCTCATGTTCCAATATTGGTACTATAGTCCGGGATTTATCACTGCTAGATTTGCATTACTATCGCCATTTGATTCTTGAGTCGTTCTTTCACCGTCATTTGGATTTTTCATCATGCCTTCTTCTTCTCCATTTCCAAGCCATGGAAGGTGAGTTTATCTCACACCTGACTTACATTTTTCATGGACGTTAGATCAATATAAGCTGTTATATGAAATGTACAGGATTGCTGATAGAAATTGTTTGATTTGATATATATGCACATTTCATATGTGACATGATATATTCATGACACATAGTTGCACTGATGATATAAATGCTATGATTGTTGTTTGTGATTGTTGATACCCCTAGTTTAGGAAAAATCACTAAAGGTTGAAATGATACATACCCGAACCGACATTAGAATAGAAAAAAAATCGTTATGGGTTGAAATGATAGACCTGAACGATTTTTACTGAATTTGGGATCGCAGGTTGAAATGATAGACCCGTAGAAAATTTATAAATAGCGGATTGAAATGAAAATATCCATATCACTTGACCATAGGGTAGAAAACTATATACGGACATCGTTGGTCATGTTGTCGAAGTTAACTGATTTGAGAAATTTATTTTTATATTAATTTAAGGTTTTATATTTTTATATTTTGAAGATTTTAAACTTAGATTTTATAAATTTTGAATTATATGTTTTAAAATGATTTTATGAGTAAATATACATTTAAATGTTTATTTAAGATTTTACTTATAATTTTATTAGTTTTAAACCGTATAATTTATTCATGTAGTATTTTTATTTTGTTCTATTATAATAAATATTTCCTTAAAATCTATTTTTATATTATTTTAAAATTATATATGTTTATAATCTATTTCTAGGAAAATTTGGAATTTTATAAACTTATATATATACACATATCTATTTTCAAAATAAATTTTCTTATATATTTTATAACTTTAATAATAATCTCAAGATGGATAAGTTAGATTTTGCGATTTTCAAAGTTTAAAGATGTAAATTTATATAACGATATTTGAATAACGAATGAAGTCCTATTAAGTTATAAATTTTAATTGACATGAACTTTTAATAAAAATGAGTTTGAATTAGGTAAAAATATGAAATGAATGTGAAATCGAATTGGTTTGAACTTATAGGAGATAAATTTGAATTGTGAAATTGATTTCGAAATGTAAATTTCCAAATTTAAAGGAATGAAATTGATTTTGTAGTAAATAGGAAATGAATTCAATTTGAAAGTGATTGAGTATGAATTTCTATGTATGGAACTGATTTTATAAATTGTTTGGATTTTTTTTTAATTAAGAAATTTGTTAAATCAAATATATAAGAATGGTTTCAAATCGTATAATTTGAATTTATAATTAATGATTTCCAATGTCACGAGTTGAAATTGAAAATATGACACGTATTGTTTGAATTGAAATATAATGTTTCATTTGAATTTTATAAGTAATGAATTTCGAATTAGTATGACTTTAATATAATTTGTTTAATTAAATTGTAAATTTTGACTTGAATTGTATATTTTGAATTCGAACCGAATGGTTGGATTTTTATGAATCGGTTTAAAGAAAATTCTTGAATAAGTGAAGTTGAATCATTTGAACTATGTTGAACTTGAAATTTTGGCGAATATAAGCCAAACTAGAATATTATCGAAATTAAATGCTTTGGTATTGACCTAAATGGAAATTGAATTCTTTAAGTTATAATTTAAATATAAGTTGATTTGGTTTGAAATCGTTCTGCGAATAGTTTCGGAAATTATATAAAACCGAAGCTAAAATAGTATAATATTGGTTTATATTAAATTTTGAAATATTTTGATATGATTTTATAAATCAACGTGATTTAAGCTATTTGAGTTATTTTTAAATTAATATAATCGAAGCTAGATATTAAATTTTGATTTCGAATTCGAATATGAGATTTCGTATAAATGATTTTATAAAGTGATTTTAAAAAAATTGCCACGGTGTGAAAAGTGAAAACGTTTGATTGTTAAAGAGACCGGGATCGGCTATTGTCATACTCTCTGCCAATACCGAAAACCACTTTAACAACTATGTACGCGGTGGGGTTCCAGAATGAAGGGAATGATTTGGCGAACGACTCCATTTTTGTATTTCATATGAATTACGAGACTCTGACTACCTTGAGTCAACTTGATGTGGCTAAACCAGGAGCTATGCATGTAACGACCCAGAAAATCTGAACCAATTTAAAAAATTTAAATTGGCTAAAATAATGGATTTTAAATATTTAAAATAAATATTTTAAATAATGGCAATGAAAAGTGAGTTTGAATCGACAATTGAAAATGAACATAATTAATTATAATTATAAACAAGGCCTGAAAAGGCGCTGCAGCTTCAAAAATTGAATTCAAACTTTGTCGGACTGTACCGGGTGCAAAACAAAACGGATTTTAGTGAAAACAAAAATATTTAAATCTGTTAGTGAATACCTTTCTAACGAATTTGAAAAATCGAACTTTCATAACGGAAAGCAAAAGTTATGGTCAAATGAATTTTCAGAAAGGTCGCTATGGAATTTATATAGCCCGTGGAATTGGCCATTTTGCATACACCTCGGAATTCGACGAAACCACTTTTGTTGGATCCGAGATGTGAAGTTATTGCTAGGTTTCAAATTTCATAATTTTTGAAGCTAGTATGTGAGCGTGGCAAAGGAAAACGTGTTTTGGTCAATTACAGTTAAATTAGATCGACCAGAAATGGGCCTTTTTGCAAACGGTCTCAGAATTCGACGAAACTAGGTTTGTTGGGACCGTATCGTTAAAACATAGCTAGATTTATTTTCTTGGAATTTTTCGAATCGGTTTGTGGCCCTGGCAAATTGAAATATACGTTCAAATTGAATATTGAATGATATATATTTTAATTTGCAGGAAAACTGACTGAAACAGTCGAATGGGCCTACGAAACATATCCCATTGTGTTCGGAATGAGGGTAAAACGCTAGGGATGATAGTCGTTGGGTTTAGATTGGTGGTGTGTCAGAAAACCCCTTTAAAACTCCACCGGCCAATCAGAATTTATATATATAAAAAAAAATCCTTCATTTTCTCTCTCCCCGTAAGCGCGATTAACGGCGGAAACCACCTCCAACCTTCCCGTTCATTTTCCGGCACCGTCACGCCTCGATAGGCCTCACCACCACCCAAACTTCGAAGCCCTCTCTCCCCTCTTCCAATCAACACTAGCCACCCCACGTCTCGTGCCCCCATCACCGAGATCCGCGCCCATGAAGTTCTCGACTTCCCACCGCCGCCGTCGACGCCTGGGGACACCGAAGTGGACCCCCTTCAGGCGCACGTGCGCCGCACGACCCCCTACAGCACTGCAAACTCCGATCGTCCAATCGCTACACGGATTTGCGTGAAAATCCAAACCTAGTTTTGAAGAAAAATAGAGGTATACGGCTGTTTAATTTAAAACTGTTTTTAACAGTTTAAAACCGTTGCAAACTTTGAAAAATCGTATCTTTTTCGTTTCTTGTCGAAATCCAGTGAAACAAGAGATAGTGGACTCGTGTGGACGTCTTCTACATTTTAGAAGAGACCGCATATTTTTCTGAGCCTTCTGCTATTTTTGGTGGAGTGGAACCCAATGTGAGATTTCTAATTTATAAACGATATGGAAAGCGATGATGTATAAATTATATGGTCGATGTATGAGTTATATAAGCGTTGTACACCCCTTGTATAAGCATTGTATAAGTTGTACGTTCGATGTATAAGTTATATATGCGTTGTAAAAATTATATATGTGTTGAAATAGAAGTGAATTGCTATATATATATATATATATATATATCTTTACTAATAATACAAATACTTAGGTGTGGTGAAGCTTTTTTGTAGTTCCAGAAAAGTCCTTACCACTCTTACCGCATACAGAATTGCAACGCAAGGTAAAAACGTCTTTCCACTCACCACTTTCTGCAATTCCGCTACCCACTACTATTTGTTCGGTTAGTCAAAAGCATACCCTCATTTTTCTTTTTATTTCTATTTCCACTCCATTCTTCACGTCTTGACCCATTTTCTTCTTCTTTCTCCCCAACCCGCAACTCCCACCTACATCAATCTTTCGTTAATGGTTGTCGCCTTTTATTGCTGATGCCTTTTCAGATCTGCGATGATCTTCTAGCTGACTTTCTAAATCGGCATTTAATTTTGCTTTCTCCTCAGATCTGTCAGTCTGCTTCACTTTACTTTTATTTTCCCTTCAGATCTGGCACTCCTCTCCAGATCTGCCACTGGACTGTCTATTGGTTATTTTTAACTCATTACGCTACTTTTAATGTTGGTTTTATCTAGGTTAAAGCTCGACTGTGTTTCAGCCCACTTGGTGGTTCGGCATTTCCTCAGATCTGCTACTCCTCTTCAGATCTAGCAGTAGATGAAGAGCTGGCAGTGGATGAACCACGTTCTGCCTCCAGGATGTCATTATTGGTAAAACCATTAACGTTTACTTTGCTTTTTTTGTACTTTCTGTTTGCTGTTTGCTTTCCATCTTCAACAACTAGGGTCTGTCTGTTTCTTAATTCTGAAAGATTATAATAGTGTAAACTTTGTTTTGCATCTTTTAATTTGCAATAATGTGATTCATAGTTCCTTACTTAGAGACACCGTATTTTATTATATTATGCTTAACTTCCTAAGTGTTTACGCTATGTATGTTTCAAATCGTACATAAACCAGCGATCTGATTATGTTACGTGATTCAGCTCCATACTTTCTCTTATTCCCTTAAATTACCGCTGACACATGATCATCAAAATATGTAATTAGTTAAAATAATTATGAAAATATAGTATGATACAAAATGTAAACTTAAGTATTAGCATATTCCTAGAACCAACAGCTTACACACATGTGCAGAAAAGCTTTACCTGCCAAAATGCAGATGTATGCTTAATATCAGAAAAAAATCTTATAAACTTCCTCTCCCCTATTGAAAAAAAAAATCATCACAGTACATTAACATTTAGAAATGCATTAACAACCATTGAAGACCTCTCAAAGATGAAGTTTAAGTTCTGATAGATAAGTTTGCCATTTTTTTTCTTCAAGAATTCAACATAAGGGTACAAAGTTAACCTTTCAATTTATATGCTTTTTTTCCTGTCGATATTAATATTTTTGCGGTACTTGATTTCTTCTGCACATTCGTTCATTTCATTTTTCAGACCTGAGATGGTAAGAAATATACACAGCAATTTGGCTTGCAAGTGCATGCGCCTATTCAAAAGCTTCATTACGACAAGAATAAAGATGATAGCCAACCAGAGCAATCGTCACTCGGTACATTGATTTATTAATCGGCCTGAAATTTCTATTTTTTCCCCTTTGAATGCATATACTTTAAATACTAATACTGTATATGTAATTTCTGCAGGTAATACAATGATTCGGATGGTTCTATATAGAGAGATATATACCCAAGCAAGGTGCTATTTTTCACTACTATATTTTTTATTAACTCCATTTACATTGCTTCTTAGCTGCTACTCCATAAACTACAATTTTCACATTCAAAAATCATTTACATTTGATGTTAACCTCATGATACCAACGGAAAGTAAGAAGAAACTGAAAAGCAATAACTTGAGAATGTGAATGGATCAATATCTATAATGAACTATTTTCATCGTTTTGTCCTTATTTTAATTTAATTAAACCTTTTTGAGACGTCCATTAGTTTGATGTTCATACATTCATTTAATGGACATTTGATTTTAGATGCACATTTAGTAGGCAATCGATTTCAGTCGTTCATCGGATGAAGTTATGTTGGGTACGTAGCCCCATTGGAGATCCCATATAAGTTCCGGTTTCAATTATTCTTTGTCCCTTCAAATGTAAAATTACATGCAGCTCTATGCATTCCCACAAGCACATTCAACCAATCTTCTGTATTAATTAGTAATATAGTTCAATATTAATCTATTAGAAATAAATCAAATTTCATTGTCAAAAAAAAAATACTAAATAAAAATTTTAAGACACAAGTTTATGTTTTTTTTCCGGTTTAGCCAGTAATTTAAATAATAACACATCGTCATACTGTGGTTAAATTGAAATAACCACGATCAATTCGGTTTTGCTTGACATTTAATTTTTTGAGTTTCAGTTTAATTTAATATTTTTACATTAAAACTTACCGAACTGATCGAACTGTTCTTAGCGAACAACGTATTTTGTGAACTGGAGGAAGTAAATATCCAAAAACTAACACAAAGCCTTCAAGTCACTTTTTGATTTGAATAGAAGTATATTAGTTTCAAACTAAGCTGTTGGTACCTTTTGATTTGAAGACGTATTATACGATTAAATTAACGTTTTAGATTGTGTATTTAAAAAAAAATTATGAAGAATATAAAATGTCACCTAACTAAATGTTAATATTTCAACTTTTTTGTTGTTGAAAATTCTGTAGGGCCGAGGGAAATGGATCTAAATGCCATTGTTGCTAAAAATCTGAAAATGAGTAATCACTGCACAAAGCGAACCAAATGGAAGTGCAAGGGTAGAGCTGACCATTGATATAATATGAGAAGCAGCTGCACAAATATGCTGGAGAACAACCATGTAAAGATTCTTCTACCTCAATGCATATAAAAGAGCTTGGATAATGAGTTGCAATACAATATTAGAAGCATGCTGCATAAGGATACAACTTCAGAACTTCTACGTTGAAAAGCTACAAGGTCATGTTGAGTAAAAGAGGTCACCTAGAGAGTAGCTAAAAAGCAGCTACTAAGAAGAAGAGATAAGGGCTGCAGGTTGTAGTAGAGTCAGCACACTACAAGGTGTTCATGGAGTAGTAGGATGCTGAATTGGGAGGGGCGAGCAGATGATCAGAATGACATGGAAGGAGGCGAGCTATAGTGGTGCTACTTTCCACCGTTGATGCAAGGTTTAGATAGTTTTCAATTCTCGCATATAGTTTTTAAGACTGATCGTCTTCACATGACTAAGTTAAACTACTTTACTAACTTATGATTTTTCGTATATCCAGTTTTAAATTGCACAAGCTGAAATCTTATGTATTGTGTTTTGAACTGTAGATGGATATGTTGGCACAACGAATAATGAGATCCTATGCCCTGTAAAAGTCATTCACACTGTTTTACAAATTTGCAGTCAGGTTTGAATATCTATGCTTGAACATGTTTTAGTTTTTTACATTTGCACACTTCTTAATCAATGCATTGCCCTATTAGAATGCTAAAAGATAACATTAATTGATATTCCCATGCACTAGCATCAGCATATGAATCCACTTAAATTCTTGATTTTTTTATGTCTTTACTTCATACTCGATGATGTTCTGAATTTTTATGCTTTTATATTTATTGATAGGAAATGAGCACATCAGCAGTTCTTTCTGAAACTATTCCATGTTAACAACCAAGGTTTGAGGATTGAGTTGAACTATAACCCAGGTAAGCATTCAAATATTTGGCATGTTTAGTTTTGCTGTTATTACAAATTTTAAGCAATTTTTAGTTTTGAATATTTTTTTCAAACTGCCTAAAATTAGTTTTATTTTATTATTGCGCTCTTATTCTTTAACATTTACTAATTTTACCCGTACTTCGGTTAAACTAACATAATTATTCCTTCGCACCATCCCATTTAAGACGTTAAACCAGAACATATTGACAACCACAAACATAAGAAGTAACCTTCCCATAGCAAAAAAATAAAATATTACAACCAGTACTTTTAGCAATCATGGGATATGTTCATGTTATATTTCCATGTACATGAGCATCAAACACAACGATCATATTTCTACAGGAGTTTTTTCACGTTGAAAAGAATGTTAATTAGAAATTAAACTGCACATTGAAATTTTATTGCTTTTTATTTCTTTGTCCGCATATAATAAATAATCTCCTTCCTTTTCCAACAATTTTTGTTACCTTTAATTCAAAATCATAGGTTACTAAATATTTCCACTGGATATTGAGCCAATAGGCTTCTTTGTTTTTTTTCCTTTTCTTTTTGGTTTTATTTGCTTCTATTTCATTTAGTTTTATTTGATTCCCTGGGTTCTCCTTCCACAGTAACCCGAGTCAATGCTTATTCACAAGTATACAAAGTTTTGCTTACATTCAAATTTTGATTAAAAAACCAAATTTTGAAGGCAGTTGTTTACCAGGAAATATGAGATTCTCTGTGTATTAAGTGATAAGTTAGTTTTTCCTACCTTCCATTCATATTGGTAGGAGTTTCAACTCTGTTACAATAAGCTTAAGTTTAAAACGCTGAAATCAGTGTTCCTTAAAAGTCAGTGCATTTTATCTCTTTTCAAAACATCAAAGCGCAGCTCTTTTCTTCATTTTGGTAACAATTCCATGCCCTTACTCAGTCTCTTAGACGATACCTGTGTAGGAGCTTAATTCAAATTCCTATTATTGGACTCTTTGCAAATAAAAGGATTAATGAGCAGTAAAAAGATTAACGTTGAAATTAATTCTCCGCGTCAAAATGAATATCATATCATAAATCCTTATCATTTTGATCAGTGGTGTACATAACAAATATTAAATCATTTTTGATACGTTGATTGTGGTCTGCAAACATTACACAAAAGAGATTAGCTTAAAAAAAACAGTTTCTGAAATATAGAATTATGGCCATCGACTTATTAATTATCAATTAACTTAGCTATACATTAAGATTTATTTATCTTAAATAGCAGTTGGTTAATTAATGTAGAGGTACAACTCAGTCTTATGCACATGTATATGTGTTTTGATGTATAAGCAAAGGGCTTGGCACTGCTATTCGAAAGTAATTGGTTTGTGATATAAAGTGAACACCTTGAAGATTTCCATTAGATAATCTTCAGAAGCGACAGTCATTTGTTACTTATCAGATGTAAATTGCACATTTCTTATTCTCATCATATTTGTACTATGTAAACTGCTAATGAACCCATTTTTCTTCTTTTTCTTAGATTGCAGAGCGTGACAAGCTTGCTACAGAGTGTCTGGCCAAACATTCAAGATGATACCCATAATGATTTCAGTTGCTAACCTCATTCCACGTTTACCTATATTTGTTCAGTAATGTTTAGTGTAAATAACCATTATTTTTTATATGTAAACCTTCCAGTGTTTTCTGTGTACCCTTTACATTATTTTTTATATGTATTTCTGCTCCTATGTCCAGTGCTTATAACTTCAACCATCGTGAATATGTCCAGTTTTTTTTATTGACGTTCGTCTGCTGTGCATGAAACTGTACACCTCTAAATTTAGTTTTACAACCAGTGCGTTGTTGCGAACGATGTTGGTGGCCTGTTTTCTTCCTTTCTCACCGATCTCTGCTCACAACCCATCTTTGCTTCAGTTTTCTATGCACACGTCCATCGGACGTGCCTTTGTACTGGTATATATATATATATATATATATATATATATATATATACGCCCCTCGTCCACAAACCATGGACGATATTTATTGATTGTGATTGGTGTTAAAATTGATTGATAGCGAATGGTTGATTGGGATTGTTTGTGGTTGATATTGATTGATTGTGGTTGAAAAATACCCGTTTGTGTTGAGAAATATTTGGTTGAAACCACATAGGATTAGTTTGTGGAAATGAAATAAATATATACATGCCGCCTGCGTGCGAACTAGATGCATGATCCCCATTGTCAAAAACCGCGAGGTTTTAAGGTAGAGCGAGGAGCCGTACTAGGGACGGTCCTGGTTTTAACTACCCTGCCGTTATGCTGCCGAAATTTTGAATAATATTCATGTGTTTGAATTATTTTCATTTGTTGAAACTATATTTATTTGTTGAATAGAAAACCTTCATGTGTTGAATCGATATTCATTCGTTGATTAGAAATTCATGTGTTGAATGGTATTCGTGTTTTAAATATAAAAATCACATTTATATATATATATATATAAACTATAGAAAACCTTCATGTGTTGAATCGATATTCATTCGTTGAATTGAAATTCATGTGTTGAATGGTATTCGTGTTTTAAATATAAAAATCACATTTTTATCTATATATATACACTATAGAACACCTTCATGTGTTGAATCGATATTCATTCGTTGAATTGAAATTCATGTGTTGAATGGTGTTCGTGTTTTAAAATATAAAAATCACATTTTTATCTATATATATATAAACTATAGAAAACCTTCATGTGTTGAATCGATATTCATTCGTTGAATTGAAATTCATGTGTTGAATGGTATTCATATTTTGAAAGAAATTGTTTTATAATAAAAATCATATTTTTAACATCAATATGAAAAGTATAAAATAATCTTGTTTTGAAATAAATTGTTTTACAATAAAAATCCTGTTTTATCCCCTATATTAACTATACGAAATAATAGTGTTTTGAAATAAATTGTTTTACAATAAAAATCCTATTTTATCCCCTATATTAACTATACGAAATAATAGTGTTTTGAAATAAATTGTTTTACAATAAAAATCCTATTTTATCCCCTATATTAACTATACGAAATAATAGTGTTTTGAAATAAATTGTTTTACAATAAAAATCACATTTTTATTATATAAACGAATTGTTAAAAATAGTGAAGTGTTGAAATAGAAGACAGTTAGATAAAAATATCATTTTTATCAAATGTATGAAAGGAAAGTAGCTTTGAAATCGAAGAATCGATATATATATATATATATATATATATATATAAATAGAATTAAAATATATCGAATAATGACGCTGCAGTTCGTATTTTGAAACCATGATTTCAAACGATTAGTACGGGAGATCCGACCATCGGATTTTCCTGAAATCGCAACCGTTGGGTTCGCTTTGGAAATATCTTTCCAACGACACCAACCTTGTAAAAATCCAACGGTTGGATTGTCTGGAATGTTTAATTCAAATCTGAAGAAAAACAGCACCAGAAATGATTTTATATATATATATATATATATATATATATAATTATAATTAATCTAATAACGACGCTGTAGTTCGTATTTTTGAAATCGAAACTTCAAACGATTATACCGGGAGATCCGACCATCGGATTTTCCCGAAACTGGAACCGTTGGATTCATTTTGAAAAGATCTTTCTAATGATGTAAATTTTGTGAAGATCCAATGGTTAGATTTTCAGATATGTGTAAATCAAATCTGAAGAAAAACAGCGCCATGGCCGCGTTATGGCCAGAAGCGTCGTTTTGAATAAATTGGCTATTTTAAAATAAATAAAAATAGCGATAAATCGTTATAAAATATTATAAACGATATGGATGTGATTTAGAAATTAACTGAAGGTTGGCTAAGTCGAATGGTTTCCTGGGTGTTGATCTGATGTTGGTTTCGGCCTTCGGGGTTAATATTTGGGAAATCGTTCTCTTACTGATTGACGGTTAGTGACTAATGAATTGAAATGATGCGTGTATATGTTAGTGTTGCACTTGTTTATTATATACACGAGTTGCTCAGAAGGACTGGGTTTATCCCATTTTGAATAACTGAATCGACGATAAGAAATCGAAGATGAAGACGATGGTCGAAGACCGGAGATCTTCACCTCGTTTGGATGGTAACCGAGGTCCTGATTGGGAGGCATCCCGAAATATGGATAATGAGTGGTGATCGTCCAGACTACGTGGTGATCGATGGGTTTGCGAGGTATTTAGTGCCTCCGGTTTCGTTCAGACCCAGAACGGACTTGCAAATGGAAAGTGTGTCTGACATTGGAATTTATTCTGCGTGATTGATAGCCATCAGTTGCACGGTGTGAATTTCCTGTGTGGCATGCTAAGATGCAGTGATCAGGGCTTCTGTTGAAAAGCAAAGTCTTGTGGTGATGATCAAAGCACCACCTACGTGGCGTAGCTTTGTGTATAACGTGAAATCGCGAGCCTCACACCCCGGTATGAACCAGAAACGGAGAGGACCTCAGGGAAGACATGCGTTTCTTTCTAGTTAGAAGTGGCAATCCAATGGAGTAAACCTGTTCCACGAGAGTGGCGTGGTCCTGTGATTCGCCATATTATAAATGTGTTGAGTAGATTTCTCATACCAGTCCCATGACTGACTCGTAGTTTGTTTCACTTTCAAACTCGGGTGCCCCTTTTCTACACGGGCAGCCTTGTATTCAGGTTTAGCAGGCTTTATCTGGATAGCTGGAGCTGAAGATGGATTCTATCATTTATCTCTTTTTATGCTGTTCAGCTCCTATTGTACATATTTTGTTTGTTTTCCGCTGTAGACATTTATGTATAGCTGAACTGTATTTGTACTAAGTAAGATCCTGTATACTGTGTAACTCTGATGATTACTTTTATCCAGTATATTCTATTGTTCATTATCTGGTGTATTTATTTAATTCTGTTCTGCTATTATCTGTTTCTGTGTTATATTCCACGGATTACCCTTGCCACCGTCAGTACGGGGTTCGGGGTCGTCTCGTTTGGTATCAGAGCTTTGGTTAAGCTTAGTTCTGGAATATAACATATTAATGAACTCGTCAGAAATAGAACCAAAAGTGTTCTAGGATGGGTAACTCATTACAGATAGGATCAGTAATATCCTAGTATAAGTAAAGCAGAATGAAATTACACCTCGATAGACACATTTACATTGAAGTATGTATTTCTATATTTTAAAATATCTTTTCTGTGACCTGACACTTGATCTGCTATTTGCAGAAGTACTAGAAAAATGAGTGCCAGAAACAGAAGGAATACAGAACCCGATCTAGAGGCTCTATTAAAGAGATATCGAAATCTGAACGGAGCACAGTTCTCGGGCAATGAATCTATAATTCAAACTCAAGCTTGGATGAGTTCTGTTGAAAGAATTTTTGAGCGTATCCAACTGAGGGATGACCAGAAAAGGTTAGTAGCATCTTGGGCGCTCAAAGAAGAAGCTTTAATCTGATGGGAAACAATCATCAAAGATAATCCAGAAGGTGATATCACCTGGGACATATTCAAAGTGATTTTCCTGGAAAGATTTACTCCTCCCGAAGCGACGGAGCGATTATGTGATGAATTTTCTTATCTAATACAAGGTGATATGACCATCCCAGAATATCATAAGAAATTCAACGAACTTGCTCACTTTGCTCCTCATCTGATTCAAGATCCAAAGAGGAAAAATCTGAGATTTATTCATGGCCTGCAAAGGAGATATCAGAATAGTGTACTGAGGAATGTGAAGCTTCCTTTTTCTGAAATGATATACATGGCTTATCAGTATGAAGATCTCCATAAGAAAGGAATGTTACGCGACGAAGAAGAAGTCTGTTCTAGTGACAAAGCAGAGTCGGAAACTGATATTCCTGAAGCCAGTACGAGATCTGAGGTCAGTGAGATGCCCATTGCTAAGAGAAAAAGGGCTAAGTCTGGGAAAGAACCAGTAACAACTGCTATTTTCTCTAACTGCAATAAGAAAGGACATTTATCGATAAGTTGCATATTTTAAAGAAACAAAGAAAAGAGGGATATAGAGCAAATCGAAAGCAAAAGAAGAAAAGGTTCAGAACTGATGGGGAGTTTCAAGAGAATAGGGAGTGGAAACAGTGCCACGAGGCGGGTCATCTTGCAAAGGATTGCCCGCTCTTAAACAAGCCTGAAATAGTTCAAGTAAATGAAGTAGCTGAAACTTCTGAGCCCTCGGCTAGTCAAGAAAGGGCCGATGTTTTAAAAGGCACGCTAACTGTCAAAGATATTCCAGTTAAAGTACTGTTTGACACAGGCGCGTCAAGAAGCTTTATTGCAAAGGATGCAGCTAAGAAACTGGATTTGAATTTGAAAAAGCTGAAGGAACCAATGACTGTCCAGAATCCGGTTGGGGGTTCCATTGATCTCAGTTGGGTTTGTGGAGTGCCGGTTTCTTTATCTCGTTATCGGTTTCCTACCATCGCAGTCGTCCTGAATTTTAAAGAGTTTGATCTTATCTTGGGGTTAGACTGGTTGACCAAATATGAAGCTGAAGTTAAATGCGCCGACAGAGTCATAAAGGCGAAGATTAAATCAGGTGATTATATAACCATTCCCTGTGAAGGTCGGAATGCTAATAGAAAAGACTTCTGGGCAGCTTTGAATGTTTCTCCAGCCCAAATAGAAAATGTCCCTGAAGTCATAGAGAATATTCCCGATCTAGTGAAAGATATTCCTGTCGTCAAGAAATATGCGGATGTGTTCGAGGAAGTTGTTCGCTTACCTCCGCAGAGAGAAATAGATTTCAAAATTGCTTTAATTCCGAATGCAAGGCCGGTAGTTCACGCTATTCGAAGAATGTCCTTGAAAGAGAAAGAGGAATTAGACAATCAAACACGACATCTAGTATGGAAAGGTCTGACCAGGCCTAGTTTCTCTGATTGGGGTGCAGCGGTGGTGTTTGTCCCGAAATCGGACGGTACTCTACGTCTATGTGTGGATTATCGTGATTTGAACAAGCAGACGATAAAGAACAAATACCCATTGCCGTGGATCGATGATTTATTGGATCGTCTGAATGGAGCACAAGTATTTTCACGAATGGACCTAGCTACAGGTTTCCATCAGCTTCGAATTGCCGAAGAGCGTGTTCCAATGACAGCATTCAGAGGTCCCGACTTATTCTACGAGTGGTTAGTAATGCCGTTCGGCTTATGTAACGCTCATGCTTACTTCGTCGATCTGATGAATAGGGTGTTCAGAGGGGTTTTGAATAAATTTGTTCTGGTTTTTATTGACGATATTCTAATCTTCT
The DNA here is from genome assembly GCA_030737875.1 of Allium sativum. NCBI lineage: Eukaryota > Viridiplantae > Streptophyta > Magnoliopsida > Asparagales > Amaryllidaceae > Allium > Allium sativum. Next base: position 13,004,652 of record CM060911.1, read on the forward strand.
CTAAGTCAAAGGCCGAACATGAAAAGCATTTGGAACAGGTTCTAGAAATTCTGAGAAGGAATGTATTGAAAGCAAAGTTCTCCAAATGTATATTCTGGCAAGATGAAGTAAAATTTCTAGGCCACGTCGTATCGAAAGAAGGAATTGTTGTGGATCCAAGCAAAATCACAACTATTCAAAACTGAAAACAGCCTAGTACTCCTACAGAAGTCCGTAGTTTTCTCGGATTGGCTAGTTATTACTGGAAGTTCGTTAAAAACTTTTCAAAGATATCTGGTCATTTAACGAAGCTTACAAAGAAACACTCTAAATTCAAATGGACTCCTGAAAGTGAGGAGGCTTTCGAAGATCTAAAGTTAAGACTAACGACTGCTCTAGTGTTAACCATCATCGATGGCAATCAGGATTTGAAAGTCTGGACTGATGCTTCTAGAGAGGGCCTTGGCGCAGTGTTAATGCAAAGAGGCCAAGTGATCGCTTATGCTAGCCGTCAGCTGAAGACACACGAGAAAAACTACGTCACTCATGATCTTGAGTTATTGGCGATAGTATTCGCTTTGAAAATCTGGAGGCACTATCTTCTGGGTGAGAGATTTGAACTGTTTACAGATCATCAGTCATTAAAGTATCTATTCACACAGAAGGACTTGAATCTGAGGCAGCAACGTTGGCTAGAGTTCCTTGCAGCATACGATTTTGAAATTATATATACTCCAGGGAAAGCCAATGTCGTGGCCGATGCGCTGAGCCGAAAGAATGTAATGATCACCAGCTTTATTATCACGACTTCCTTGATTGACAAAATATCTATTCTTCAGAAGGAGGATAACTTTATTAAGGATATGATTAAAAGGATTCAGAAAGGCGAACCCTCGTGTTTTCAAATAGATAACGATGAGACCCTGAGATTGAAAGGAAGGATTTGTGTTCCTGACATCCTCGAGTTAAAAAGGGAAGTGTTACACGAGTGTCACAAGTCCAAGCTGAGTATCCATCCTGGTGTGGCCAAAATGTATAACGATCTCAAGCGAACCTTCTGGTGGAAGGCTATGAAAAGGGACATTTCAATATATGTTAGCCGATGCCCTACTTGCCAGCTAGTCCAAAGCGACCAACAGAAATTGGCTGGATTGTTACAACCACTAGAAGTTCCTGGTTGGAAGTGGGAACATATTTCTATGGATTTCATTGATGGTCTGCCCAGAACCAGAAAAGGGAATGACAATATTTGGGTGATCATAGATCGCTTCACGAAGACCGCCCATTTCATACCTGTTAGATCAAACAGAACCGCTCAGAGTCTGGCGTAGATATATTTCAAGGAAATAGTTAGACTACATGGAGTGCCGCTCAGTATAGTCAGTGATAGAGATACAATATTCACTAGCAAATTCTGGGAAGCATTTCAAGTCGATCTGGGAACGAAGTTGAACTTGAGCACCGCCTATCATCCTCAGACAGATGGTCAGACTGAGAGGGTGAATCGTATTTTAGAAGATCTATTGCGGGCTTGTGTTATAGATTTCGGTGGATCATGGGAAGACCATTTGCATTTGGTGGAATTATCATATAACAACAGCTACCAGGCGAGTCTGACAATGTCGCCATTCGAAGCATTGTATGGTAGACCGTGCCGATCTCCTGCTTGTTGGGTCGAACCCGGTAATAGACTTGTGTTGGGTCCTGATATGATTCGAGAAGCCGCCGACAAAGTCGATTTTATTAAGAAGCGATTATTCGCCGCTCAAAGCCGACAAAAGAGCTATACCGATAGGAGAAGAAGAGATATATCCTTTGTTATTGGCGACTACGTATATTTGAAAGTATCGCCGATGAGAGGAGTTATCCGGTTCGGTAAAACTGGAAAGTTGGCGCCCAAATTCATTGGTCCGTTTCCTATTCTGGAACGGATCGGAACTCTCGCTTATAGGGTTAAATTGCCTGATTGGTTGCCTGGAGTCCATGATGTATTTCATATATCTCAACTTCGAAAGCACGTTAATGATCCAGACTTGATCGTGGAAGAAGCAGCTCAGCAGGATATTGAAATTACTCCAGAACTAGCTGTGAGAAGAGAGCCGCTAAAGATCATCGGCAAAGAAACCAAAGAACTGAGGAACAAGAAGGTTCACTTAGTCAAAGTGCAATGGAGTGGGGATCCGCGAGATTGTACTTGGGAAACTGAGGAGAGCATTCAGAAAGCTTATCCTAGATGCCGAGTGGATATCTCTGATTGACTCCGGTGCAAGGTATATTTACCATACTTTGCATTACCATTTAATTCTCTACTCTGCTGTTATTTTCTTTCCATAGATGTGCACTTTTAACTCTCTAGTCTGAATGATTTTAAAAGAGAATAGGAATTAATTTGTAAGGTTTTGAAAAGTTAAAAACAATTTGATTGTGGGTTTGATTAATTAAAATTGTTGAAACGATAGTTAATTTAATCAACAATAGAATAATGGTAGAATTTATTTGATTAAATCACACATGGAACTGATTAGAAAATAAATAGAAATATATACATGTGTATTATATATGTTTGAACAGGTAAATGGATTAGCTGTTGAGTAAAGATTTTATTTACATGCACGACAAATAGGTAAACCGTAATGAGTTGGATGCAAAATATTATTATATCAACTCCTGTGAATGCCATTGGATGCGGAGTGCTGGTTTTTCTGTGTGAAATAATAAACGTCGCCATAGGATAGTAACAATTGATTTTAAACTACATTACATGGCATTCTTCAGAAGATAGGCATACTTCATCATATACCACATAAGCATTTGGAGCTTGTGTGACGAGGTGGAAGATTTACCATACGAGCGAGAGGCTTGTATGGCGATGACTATATTTTACAGGTTGAACTGATGACTGATATGGACTATTTAAATTGTAACGATTAAATTGCCAGATTAATAAAAAAACCACACGGGTCTGGAGTTGACAACAATCACGTCTCTCTAGTTATTAGATACGGCACATGGACTATTTATTTCCCACACGGGACGAGGTGACGAGGATTTATCCTCTGGAGCATTTAAAATACACACTCCCTCAGGCTTTGACAGGGTGACGAGAATTTATTCTCTGGAGTTATTATCAATACACGCTCCCCAGTAAACACCAGAATATATCACTATAAATATGTGTATGCTTATTAGGATTTATTGGGTACCTAATACGGCCCAATAAATTTCCAAACCCCTCCCCGTACAAAGGAGGTTATGGCGAAATTTTTCGAAAATTCCGGGTGTTAGCCAATTTTTGAAGAATTTGAAAATTCTCAGAAACTGAAAAGTTGGAGAATTGAAGCCAGATTGAATGTAGAGTTGATTAATCAAACCACTTTCGAATTTGTTCCTTTTCGGGGACGAAAAGTTTTAAGTGGGGGAGATTGTAATGACCCAGAAAATCTGAACCAATTAAAAATTTTTAAATTGGCTAAAATAATGGATTTTAAATATTTTAAATAAATATTTTAAATAATGGCAATGAAAAGTGAGTTTGAATCGACAATTGAAAACGAATATAATTAATTATAATTATAAACAAGGTCTGAAAAGGCGCTGCAGTTTCAAAAATTGAATTCAAACTTTGTCGGACTGTACCGGGTGCAAAACAAAACGGATTTTAGTGAAACCAAAAATATTTAAATCTGTAAGTGAATACCTTTCTAACGAATCTGAAAAATCGAACTTTCATAACGGAAAGCAAAAGTTATGGTCAAATGAATTTTCAGAAAGGTCGCTATGGAATTTATATAGCCCGTGGAATTGGCCATTTTGCATACGACCTCGGAATTCGACGAAACCACTTTTGTTGGATCCGAGATGTGAAGTTATTGTTAGGTTTCAAATTTCATAATTTTTGAAGCTAGTATGTGAGCGTGGCAAAGGAAAACGTGTTTTGGTCAATTACAGTTAAATTGGATCAACCAGAAATGAGCATTTTTGCAAACGGTCTCAGAATTCGACGAAACTAGTTTTGTTGGAACCGTATCGTCAAAAGATAGCTAGATTTATTTTTCTGGAATTTTTCGAATCGGTTTGTGGCCCTGGCAAATTGAAATGTACGTTCAAACTGAATATTGAATGGTATACATTTTAATTTGAAGGAAAACTGACTGAAACAATCGAATGGGCCTACGAAACATATCCCATTGTGTTCGGAATGGGGGTAAAACGCTAGGGACGACAGTCGTTGGGTTTAGATTGGTGGTCGTGTCAGAAAACCCCTTTAAAACTCCACCGGCCAATCAGATTTTTTATATAAAAAAAGAAAATCCCTCATTTTCTCTCTCCCCGTAAGCGCGATTAATGGCGGAAACCACCTCCAACCTTCCCGTTCATTTTCCGGCTCCGCCACGCCATGATATGCCTCACCACCACCCAAACTTCGAAGCCCTCTCTCCCCTCTTCCAATCAACACCAGCCACCCCCCGTCTCGTGCCCCCATCACTGAGATCCGCGCCCAGGAAGTTCTCGACTTCCCACTACCGCCGTCGACGCCTGGGGCCACCGAAGTGGACCTCCCTTCAGGCGCACGTGCACCGCACGACCCCCTACAGCGCTGCAAACTCCGATCGTCCAACCGCTACGCGGATTTGCGTGAAAATCCAAACCTAGTTTTGAAGAAAAATAGAGGTATACGGCAGTTTAATTTAAAACTGTTTTTAACAGTTTAAAACCGTTGCAAACTTTGAAAAATCATATCTTTTTCGTTTCTTGTCGAAATCCAGTGAAACAAGAGTCAGTGGACTCGTGTGGACGTCTTCTACATTTTAGAAGAGACCGCATATTTTTCTGAGCCTTCTGCTATTTTTGGTGGAGTGGAACCCAATGTGAGATTTCTAATTTATAAACGATATGGAAAGCGACGATGTATAAATTATATGGTCGATGTATGAGTTATATAAGCGTTGTACACCTCTTGTATAAGCATTGTATAAGTTGTACGTTCGATGTATAAGTTATATATGCGTTGTAAAAATTATATATGTGTTGAAATAGAAGTGAATTGCTATATATATATATATATATATATATATATATATACGCCCCTCGTCCACAAACCATGGACGATATTTATTGATTGTGATTGGTGTGAAAATTGATTGATAGCGAATGGTTGATTGGGATTGTTTGTGGTTGATATTGATTGATTGTGGTTGAAAAATACCCGTTTGTGGTTGAGAAATATTTGGTTGAAACCACATAGGATTAGTTTGTGGAAATGAAATAAATATATACATGCCGCCTGCGTGCGAACTAGATGCATGATCCCCATTGTCAAAAACCACGAGGTTTTAAGGTAGAGCGAGGAGCCGTACTAGGGACGGTCCCGGTTTTAACTACCCTGCCGTTATGCTGTCGAAATTTTGAATAATATTCATATGTTTGAATTATTTTCATTTGTTGAAACTATATTTATTCGTTGAATAGAAAACCTTCATGTGTTGAATCGATATTCATTCGTTGATTAGAAATTCATGTGTTGAATAGTATTCGTGTTTTAAATATAAAAATTACAATTTTATCTATATATATAAACTATAGAAAACCTTCATGTGTTGAATCGATATTCATTCGTTGAATTGAAATTCATGGGTTGAATGGTATTCGTGTTTTAAATATAAAAATCACATTTTTATCTATATATATATAAACTATAGAAAACCTTCATGTGTTGAATCGATATTCATTCGTTGAATTGAAATTCATGTGTTGAATGGTGTTCGTGTTTTAAAATATAAAAATCACATTTTTATCTAGATATATAAACTACAGAAAACCTTCATGTGTTGAATCGATATTCATTCGTTGAATTGAAATTCATGTGTTGAATGGTATTCATATTTTGAAAGAAATTGTTTTATAATAAAAATCCCATTTTTAACATCAATATGAAAAGTATAAAATAATCCTGTTTTGAAATAAATTGTTTTACAATAAAAATCCTATTTTATCCCCTATATTAACTATATGAAATAATAGTGTTTTGAAATAAATTGTTTTACAATAAAAATCCTATTTTATCCCCTATATTAACTATACGAAATAATAGTGTTTTGAAATAAATTATTTTACAATAAAAATCCTATTTTATCCCCTATATTAACTATACGAAATAATAGTGTTTTGAAATAAATTGTTTTACAATAAAAATCACATTTTTATTATATAAACGAATTGTTAAAAATAGTGAAGTGTTGAAATAGAAGACAGTTAGATAAAAATATCATTTTTATCAAATGTATGAAAGGAAAGTAGCTTTGAAATCGAAGAATCGATATATATATATATATATATAGAATTAAAATATATCGAATAACGACGCTGCAGTTCGTATTTTGAAACCGTGATTTCAAACGATTAGTACGGGAGATCCGACCATCGGATTTTCCTGAAATCGCAACCGTTGGGTTCGCTTTGGAAATATCTTTCCAACGGCACCAACCTTGTAAAAATCCAACGGTTGGATTGTCTGGAATGTTTAATTCAAATCTGAAGAAAAACAGCGCCAGAAATGATTATATATATATATATATATTTATATTTATATTTATATATATATATATATATAAACATAATTATAATTAATCGAATAACGACGCTGCAGTTCGTATTTTGAAATCGAAACTTCAAACGATTATACCGGGAGATCCGACCATCGGATTTTCCCGAAACTGGAACCGTTGGATTCGTTTTGAAAAGATCTTTCTATTTATGTAAATTTTGTGAAGATCCAACGGTTAGATTTTCAGATATGTGTAAATCAAATCTGAAGGAAAACAGCGCCACGGCCGCGTTATGGCCAGAAGCGTCGTTTTGAATAAATTGGCTATTTTAAAATAAATAAAAATAGCGATAAATCGTTATAAAATATTATAAACGATATGGATGTGATTTAGAAATTAACTGAAGGTTGGCTAAGTCGAATGGTTTCCTGGGTGTTGATCTGATGTTGGTTTCGGCCTTCGGGGTTAATATTTGGGAAATCGTTCTCTTACTGATTGACGGTTAGTGACTAATGAATTGAAATGATGCGTGTATATGTTAGTGTTGCACTTGTTTATTATATACGCGAGTTGCTCACAAAGACCGGGTTTATCCCATTCTGAATAATTGAATCGACGATAAGAAATCGAAGATGAAGACGATGGTCGAAGACCGGAGATCTTCACCTCGTTTGGATGGTAACCGAGGTCCTGATTGGGAGGCATCCCGAAATATGGATAATGAGTGGTGATCGTCCAGACGTATGTGGTGATCGATGGGTTTGCGAGGTATTTAGTGCCTCCGGTTTCGTTCAGACCTAGAACGGACTTGCAAATGGAAAGTGTGTCTGACATTGGAATTTATTCTGCGTGATTGATAGCCATCAGTTGCACGGTGTGAATTGCCTGTGTGACATGCTAAGATGCAGTGATCAGGGCTTCTGTTGAAAAGCAAAGTCTTGTGGTGATGATCAAAGCACCGCCTACGTGGCGTAGCTTTGTGTATAACGTGAAATCGCGAGCCTCACACCCCGATATGAACCAGAAACGGGAGAGGACCTCAGGGAGGACATGCGTTTCTTTCTAGTTAGAAGTGGCATCAGTGGTTTTACACGCCCTGACGAGTTTGACTTATGTGGTTGTTGCTATTGCGAGGCGCCTCGGTTTGATCGGACGATCCGGGTCCGATGGAGTCATTCATTGGCTCATTTACGCCCCATAGGGCGGGGAAACGCATTGTTCAGGAATTTTTAATCCACATCGGTGGACCGGCCCTGACGATCCAAGGGTCGATGCGCTCTGACCCTGTGGCTCGGGCTAGAGAGTCACGAAGTCGGTAAGGACTATCTTTTGCCTTGGTTCATGACGGAAATCCAATTTCCAAATACGTGATTGTGCGGTTTTGATTGTATACCTATATATGGAGACATAGTGGTATGGGGCATTAATGCCGTCTATGATTGATAGTTATGATTTGAAATTGTTTTCAAAATATATAAACACTAGCAATAATATCAAATGCCTTTGTTTTATTCGTATCAAGCATATTTTGGCCGTTATAAGGTAAAAACTCTATCCTCCGGTTTGCGTTACATTGTGTGATGGGAACAGAGTCTTATAATGGCTTCCTTTTTATAAAAAGAATAGCGATGTTTAAAAGAAAGGTTTGTTTTTAAAGCACTGGCAATCCAATGGAATAAACTCGTTCCACGAGAGTGGCGTGGTCCTGTGATTCGCCATATTATAAATGTGTTGAGTAGATTTCTCATACCAGTCCCATGACTGACTCGTAGTTTGTTTCACTTTCAAACTCGGGTGCCCCTTTTCTACACGGGTAGCCTTGTATTCAGGTTTAGCAGGCTTTATCTGGATAGCTGGAGCTGAAGATGGATTCTATCATTTATCTCTTTTTATGCTGTTCAGCTCCTATTGTACATATTTTGTTTGTTTTCCGCTGTAGACATTTATGTATAGCTGAACAGTATTTGTACTAAGTAAGATCCTGTATACTGTGTAACTCTGATGATTACTTTTATCCAGTATATTCAATTGTTCATTATCTGGTGTATTTATTTAATTCTGTTCTGCTATTATCTGTTTATGTGTTATATTCCACGGATTACCCTTGCCACCGTCAGTACGGGGTTCGGGGGTCGTCTCAATGCACGGACCAAGTGAGGTCATACCTCTTATCGAGCACACTTCTTCGATATTATTCTATTACTGTTGAGATTCGATTTGGGTCCTTTTGATTATGGGAGTGTGTATCGAGGTGGGCGGTAGTAGCTACTATGCGTTATCACCAGTCCGGCTCTGCAAACGGTGAATCCACCCTGGCATTCCTTGCGTGCCTTGTCACATGCCTTATACGAGCCCACTACGATTTTATTTTGTACCGTTTTATATGGAGTGCCCTCTGATCAACCTCCAGTTTACGGAGGAAGTACGGTACTGTATATACTATGGGAATATATAAACGGTATAAGGGTAATCATGGTAATCCCTCTTACGCTATTTTGATATTTTTAGTTTACTAATAGACATTATTATTGTATATAGCGTGTTATACTATATAGTATTAGTTTGACGGATCTTTAGAGGATGGTGATCCCAAACATCCTTTAAGTTACTAATTACATTCATCGAACATTTCATTTGAGTCGATTTACTTCCATGAGAATGTCTGTCCTGATCCGAGTTGTTTTGTTTTGCATTATTGCTCGGGTCAAATCGAGTATTCCAGTTTGGAGATTTATCCTTGGAGTTGGAGCTTATCTTGGGTTTTGCTCACCTGTGTCTACTCTTTGATGAGTTGTTCCAATGTCAGCTATTATCTTTGTTTTGTTTCAGACTGTTATCTATTATTTATAGTATTAGACTTCCGCTGTATTATTTATGTAAACTCTGATGTAAAATTTATTTAGTAGCTTCATGAAGTACTATTGTATTTTAAAATTTTCCGCTGCGAGATATCATATTGCTCTGTATCTATGTCTGTGATATGTGATTCTATGATTTATTCTATTTACCTCAGAAGCTAATAACAATTTGTTGTTTTGGACGATTCGAGTTGACATGTTTTGTTAATTCGGCACGGTCAAAATGGCGGGTCGTTACATGTGGTATCAGAGCTTTGGTTTTATCAAAGCTTTAGCTTATGAGGTAAAAGCTCATTAGAGATAGGGCAGTGATACCCTAGAATGAGTGGAATCGGTCGCAGAATCCTATTAGAGAGAGCGTATTTTTAAAGTATTAATAGTTTTAAAATGGTTTTAATACAAATATTTCGAATATAAAATTGCGTTTAACATTTGAATCCTTTCTGAAATTTCCTTTCCATTTGAGTCCATCTTCCTTCGTAGGTCCTCTTTGATTAGGTTTTTCGTTCGTTCAGCTTTCAACTCGAATTCTATAACTTATCTTTCCCATAACAAGGTAAAAAGTCGAAGGAGAGTATAAGTCTTCTGTTGGGTCCATTTCCTATTAAATATTGGTTTGAAATTGGTATTTTAAAAGGTATTATAATATAAAACTTTCTTGTTGGAATTTTTAATTTTGATATATATTTGTGAAAGATGTATATTTGTAAATAACCTTATGTTAATACCAATATTTTGAAAATATTTAGGTATTGTATAGAATAAGTTTGTTATGTCCTTTGATTTAGTAATAATACTGTTTGTATATTTATTAAGAATTGTAGTTGAATTTTAATATATATATATATATATAAATGAGTGAGGAAGAGATATAATTTTTCCTTACTTAAAATTTTAATAATTTGAACTATATTAATTATAATATATGATTTGGAAATTTGGTATGTATTCTGTTTAAAATATATAAAGATGTTTTGAGTACTTACAAGACGTTAAAGTTGGCCTATCAAATACTTAGTGATTTGGGTATATGTCTAATCAACGTATATGTTAAATCCTACATGTATTAGATAGATATAGAGTCACACTCTAGTCGCTTAAAAATGATTTTGGTGATGACCTTGGCATCATCGATATCTATTTTCAGGTTTCGAAAGTGGGATAGATATATATATCGCCAATCGAGACGTCGAGTGAATACTTGAAATTATTATGAAATGTTTGAATTTTTTTACATTGGTTTAAATATATATGTTTTAGAATATATATATATAGGAATAATGATAGATATGAACCATTTGATTTATATATAATATATTATTTAATAACTATTTCCCTGCCTCGTTCCTTTTCGGGGACGAAAAGTTTTAAGTGGGGGAGAATGTAATAACCCGCTATTTTTAACGATTTAAATTCCGATTTATATCGAGTTTTATTTTGAAAATATTTTATAATTTCTCATAACAGAAATTTGATATTTGAAATACGTACAGTGAGATGTAGCAGTAGTGAAAATTTCATCGTAAAATTTGAATGTTTTTCGATCGTGCAATTTTCAGTGCAATGCTGCGCATAACCGTTCAAATTTTATCGATTTTAAAATCTCTCCGAATCCAGTTTGGACAAACTTGAAAAATATTCTATTCGTTGTCAGTAATCCAATGGTGGAATTCGTTTCGCGAAAAACGTACGTTTTGACATCCGTTTTCCATCCGCATTTTACGTTTAAGGGGTCCGTAACGGGTTTTGAACGGAGCATCCTGGCACTGCAAATTTTATACCGTTGTGTCCGTCTCGTCGTGCTGATTTGTGCAATATATTCATTTGTCAGTTTCGGTGTTCTGTTCGCGCTAAAATTGTGAAAATGCTTGAACAGTTCATTTTTGAAACAGAGCCATCTGAGTTCGATGTGTCCCTATTCCGATTTTACATACTTTTCTAGCCATTTTGGGTCTGCAAAACCCTTCCTTTTATTTTACTACAACATACATTAATTATTTGTTTATTTTGAAAACTTAGTACATAAGCGTCTTCTTTTCCCATCACAAAAGCATGCGCACATCCAGTTTTATTTCCAAAGGACATGTTCCTTTTTTTGTTCCAAGCCATTATTTACAAAGCCATGCAAGTTTGTTCCCACTTCTCTTTTTATATTCAAAAGCCACGTTTCATTTTTATTTATCTTTCAAAAGTTTAAATCGTTCCATGACTTTTTCTTTACCGGTTCATTTGCTTTTCAAGTTCAAATCCCTATCCCCATTTTCACGAAACGGGTGAAAAGACTGGGTGCATTTTCTCTCCCACGTCTAGCGGTTTCTGAGAAAAACCCGTTCAAACTTTATTTTCCAGTAGCCGATATGCTGTATATATAAAAATATATAGAATCAGTCCTTCTTTCTTCCCATTCCAACATGAAATGAAAACTAAAAGGAAACAGCAGTTCACACCCCATCCCATTCCCCCCTTCCTAAAACATGTTGGCCTCCATACCATTTCCTACTATCCATGTTTCTCTTCACCGAACACATTTCCCGCTATCCGCCTCCATTTATACCTCATGCCACAAATATTCCCGAAGCCTTTGGTCCCGTTGGCTTTCTTGCCTCCTGTAGCATGTTCATCATTCCATTTTTTTTGGGTCCATTTTGTTAACTTCAAATTTTCATTTGTTTTACACCTGTAGCTTGCCACTTTGCCACAATATATACATGCGCATGCATACCCTACTGTAGTTGTCCACTTTTGCCATGTCCATTTTTTTTCTCTTCATTACCATTTATTCTCATCTTGTATGTATTTCATCCATTAGCACCCGCACCATAGCCTCCGCCTCAGCCTCAAAAGCCACCATACCGGTACGCCCAACCCTAGCAACCCTTACATGCCTTGAACCCATCATCTTCCATATCGGTTGCGCGTGAATCTTACTGGATTACTTTTGCTGTTTGAGAACTTACGTGTGTCTGTGCACATCCGTACCTTTCTACCTTTATGTAAAAAAAAAACGAAATTAATAATCATTTCTGTGAGCCTGCTCATGTTCCAATATTGGTACTATAGTCCGGGATTTATCGCTGCTAGATTTGCATTACTATCGCCGTTTGATTCTTGAGTTGCTCTTTCACCGTCATTTGGATTTTTCATCATGCCTTTTTTGTCTCCATTTCCATGCCATGGAAGGTGAGTTTATCTCACACCTGACTTACATTTTTCATGGACGTAAGAACAATATGAGCTGTTATATGAAATGTACAGGATTGCTGATAGAAATTGTTTGATTTGATATATATGCACATTTCATATGTGACACGATATATTCATGACACGTAGTTGCACTGATGATATAAATGCTATGATTGTTGTTTGTGATTGTTGATACCCCTAGTTTAGGAAAAATCACTAAGGGTTGAAATGATACATACCCGAACCGACATTGTAATAGAAAAAAAAATCGTTATGGGTTGAAATGATAGACCTGAACGATTTTTACTGAATTTGGGATCGCAGGTTGAAATGATAGACCCGTAGAAAATTTATAAATAGCGGATTGAAATGAAAATATCCATATCACTTGACCATAGGGTAGAAAACTATATACGGACATCGTTGGTCATGTTTTCGAAGTTAACTGATTTGAGAAATTTAATTTTATATTAATTTAAGATTTTATATTTTTATATTTTAAAGATTTTAAACTTAGATTTTATAAATTTTGAATTATATGTTTTAAAATGATTTTATGAGTAAATATAGATTTAAATGTTTATTTAAGATTTTACTTATAATTTTATTTATTTTAAACCATATAATTTATTCATGTAGTATTTTTATTTTGTTCTATTATAATAAATATTTCTTTAAAATCTATTTTTATATTATTTTAAACTTATATATGTTTATAATCTATTTCTAGGAAAAATTGGAATTTTATAAACTTATATATATACACATATCTATTTTCAAAATAAATTTTCTTATATATTTATAACTTTAATAATAAACTCAAGATGGATAAGTTAGATTTTGCGATTTTCAAAGTTTAAAGATGTAAATTTATATAACGATATTTGAATAACGAATGAAGTCCTATTTAGTTATAAATTTTAATTGACATGAACTTTTAATAAAAATGAGTTTGAATTAGGTAAAAATATGAAATGAATGTGAAATTGAATTGGTTTGAACTTATAGGAGATAAATTTGAATTGTGAAATTGATTTCGAAATGTATATTTCCAAATTTAAAGGAATGAATTTGATTTTGTAATAAATAGGAAATGAATTCAATTTGAAAGTGATTGAGTATGAATTTCTTTGTATGGAACTGATTTTATAAATTGTTCGGATTTTTTTTTAATTAAGAAATTTGATAAATCAAATATATAAGAATTGTTTCAAATCGTATAATTTGAATTTATAATTAATGATTTCCAATGTCACGAGTTGAAATTGAAAATATGACACGTATTGTTTGAATTGAAATATAATGTTTCATTTGAATTTTATAAGTAATGAATTTCGAATTAGTATGACTTTAATATAATTTGTTTAATTAAGTTGTAAATTTTGACTTGAAATGTATATTTTGAATTCGAACCGAATGGTTGGATTTTTATGAATTGGTTTAAAGAAAATTCTTGAATAAGTGAAGTTGAATCATTTGAACTGTGTTGAACTTGAAATTTTGGTGAATATAAGCCAAACCAGAATATTATCGAAATTAAATGCTTTGGTATTGACCTAAATGGAAATTGAATTCTTTAAGTTGTAATTTAAATATAAGTTGATTTGGTTTGAAATCGTTTTGCGAATAGTGTCGGAAATTATATAAAACCGAAGCTAAAATAGTATACTATTGGTTTATACTAAATTTTGAAATATTTTGATATGATTTTATAAATCGATGTGATTTAAGCGATTTGAGTTATTTTTAAATTAATATAATCGAAGCTAGATATTAAATTTTGATTTCAAATTCGAATTTGAGATTTCGTATAAATGATTTTATAATGATTTAAAAAAAATGGCCACGGTGTGAAAAATGAAAACGTTTGATTGTTAAAGAGACCGGGATCGGCAATTGTCATACCTCCGCCAATACCGAAAACCACTTTAACAACTATGTACGCGGTGGAGTTCCAGAAAGAAGGGAATGATTTGGTGAACGACTCCATTTTTGTATTTCATATGAATTACGAGACCCTGACTACCTTGAGTCAGCTTGATGTGGCTAAAACAGGAGCTATGCACGGACCAAGTGGGGTCATACCTCTTATCGAGCACACTTCTTCGATATTATTCTATTACCGCTGAGATTCGATTTGGGCCCTTTTGATTATGGGAGTGTGTATCGAGGTGGGCGGTAGTAGCTACTATGCGTTACCACCAGTCCGGCTCTACAAACAGTGAATCCACCCTGGCATTCCTTGCGTACCTTGTCAATGCCTTATACGAGCCCATTACGATTTTGTTTTGTACCGTTTTATATGGAGTGCCCTCTGATCAACCTCCAGTTTACGGAGGAATTACAGTACTATATATACTATGGGAATATATAAACGGTGTAAGGGTAATCATGGTAATCCCGCTTACGCTATTTTGATATTTTTACTTTACTGATAGACACTATTATTGTATATAGCGTGTTATACTATATAGTATTAGTTTGACGGATCCTTAGAAGATGGTGATCCCAAACATCCTTTAAGTTACTGATTGTATTTCATCGAACATTTCATTTGAGTTGATTTACTTCCATGAGAATGTCAGTCCTGATCCGAGTTGTTTTGTTTTGCATTATTGCTCGGGTCAGATCGAGTATTCCAGTTTGGAGATTTATCCTTGGAGTTGGAGCTTATCTTGGGTTTTTCTCACCTGTATCTACTCTTTGATCAGTTGTTCCAATGTCAGCTATTATCATTGTTTTGTTTCAGACTGTTATCTATTATTTATTGTATTAGACTTCCGCTGTATTATTTATGTAAACTCTGATGTAAAATTTATTTAGTAGCTTCATGAAGTACTGTTGTATTTTAAATTTTTCCGCTGCGAGATATCATATTGCTCTGTATCTGTGCCTGTGATCTGTGATTCTGTGATTTATTCTATTTACCTCAGAAGCTAATAACAATCTGTTGTTTTGGACGATTCGAGTTGACATGTTTTGTCAATTCGGCACGGTCAAAATGGCGGGTCGTTACAGCTACGATTTTTAATTTTCAATGGACACTCTCGACAAGCGCCAACGCAACCCCTCTCATAGGAGTTGCGATTTTTAGTGGAAGACACTTCCTATATCTTCATTTCAAAAACATGCATACTATATATATAGTACTTCATTTCACATTTCACATATATCGCACTCACGTAAATATCAATTTACATAAGATTTTCCAAATCATGTTTTCATACCTATCATTCTTATATAAATTCCATTATATAAGATTTCTTTTCCGGACAATTACCTTCCAAATCAATAGTTTTCGAATTAATCATCATTTTTATATAAATCTTCCATATATATGGTTTGAAACTTAATATCAAATATTAAAAATAAAAGATTCTCGAAATTCCTTTTCAATACCAATTTAATTTTGATTTCACAATTGATTTGAATATTCAATATCATTTCAAATCTAGTTCATACTGACAATCAATTCATTATTAAAACAATACTTTCGATTTGGGTTACACATCACAAATATCATTATTCAACTGAATCTTTATACACATTTTATTTCGTACTTAAATCTCTTGGATCGAAAATATATTTTTATCTCAAAATAACTAGATACAAAACGGTTTAAAGATAACAACTTTGAAATAAGATAGTTTACAGAAATTATTCAGAATCAACAATGGACTTGGTATAGAATAATTGAATAAGATAGATAAATTTAATACTTTAGTACAATGGTCAAACCTATGTAGTTGTCAAAAAATACTAATTTAAAAAAAAAATCCAATTTGAATTAAATTTCCGAACTTTTCGAAATTTTAATTAACATAGATTCTGATGTCGAAGTCAAACTCAAACTTAACTTTAGATTCAATTGTAAACATTTCGGTTTGAACCAAATGTTCAAATTAGATCACAACTCAATATCTCATCTTCAATTACGCTTGAAGTTTGAATTTTACATTCATTCCATATCATTGGTTTTAAACCAGATTTTAAATTTCCAAATGTTAAGCTCATCCCTTAAATTGATTCCTTACAAGTCAAATTTGAATCTATCAACGATTAACCTTAATAAAATCCTTAAGTTAACCAATTCAAATTCTTTAAATTTAAACATCATTTAAACTTTGCATTTATCTTCAACTTTCAAACTACCAAACTAAATTTCAATAAATTAAAGCTATTCGTTAAATTAGTTAAGTTAATTTATACCTTCAATTTAAACATTTCAACATATTAATTTATGTTTGCAATTTAATATCAAAACCATTTGATTCATATAATCAAGCTAAACTAATTTTTTCTCAGTTACTACTTTTGTTAAAAATATTATTTAAAACAAAATTTTATTCAAAATATTCCAAAACTTTCATACTTATAAAATTCCTTTCATTTCTATTTCCAATATTTAATTCCTTTGAGCTATTTAGATTATATTTAGCTTAAAATTCAAATCTTGTAGCAAAGGTTAGATTGTTCAAATATTTGGAAAATTTACCTTTCAATTCAACAATTGGAAATCATGAGTTCAACCATTTTTTTCAAGACATCTCTTCCAGATGTATAGTTTCATTATCCTAATACACAAGATTATCATTCAACCAAACTCGAGAATCAACTCCGGATCTTTCTTTCAATCATTCAAAATATACATATAATTGTATGTCAAATCATGCTTCATGAATCAATTTCGTTTGATCAAGATAAACATGTAGCTAAGCTACCAAAGTGGTCTCCCCCATTTTGAGAATCGAGAATAAATTTTGATGACAAAGAATTATCATTGCAATTATTTTCTAGCGACCAAAGTGGGTTCTCCCTTTATATATTTCTTTTTGAAAATATTCTAGATAATCACTTCAAACATTTCTATTTGAAAATACTTATATATACTACTAATGCATTTTTTCAAAACCTTAGAAATCAATTTAAAAAAAAATCCGAAATCAAATTCTTAAATTTAAGTCAAAGATCTCTTGAATTATAACTAAATTAATATATCATCTTATTCCATAATTTGGCTTCATTAGAAATACACACTTCTTTTATTTCATGGTTCAACAATTCTGATTCATCATACATACTTAGTTAACACTTCCTTCTCAAAATATTCTTTGTCAAAACCTTTCTTAACCATTTCTTATATAAGTTGGGTTTCATATATATCAAAACTATTAAGAAATCTATTTCAACCCATTTTAGTTATCTTTTACATCTCATTTCAACACTTTCGTTAACATAGTATAAAATCAATACTTCGAAAATTCAATTGTCAATTGTTGTCATAATTCAAATTTCAAATATGTATTTCAAATCAAAAGCTATGTCATCAATCCACCTTTAGCAGTGGCATAAGTAAAACAAAGGTGAGTAGGTCAACAACAATAAGTAAAGCTAAGTGAACGAATCAAAATGACAAAGGAACTATCTATTCTCAAGACTAATAGTGTAAACGATACATCTACGAATTCTATTCTTTTCCTATTTTTAATTGATTTTTCTTTAGTTCGTATTTTCAAAATATTCACTTGTCGTCATTTTTTTTCTATTTCCTTCATGTCATTCGCAATTAATTATTCAAATTTACAATTTAATTCTGAACATTCGTTTGTAAATCCTACTTATATTTCACAACAACGTAACTTTATTTAAAATTTGAACATTTACCCAAGTTCACGTTAATTTTACCAAAGCATCTCAAAATTTATCCAAATTGTTTTCGAATAATTATAAAAATAATTAGTCTAAGTATTTATCGACGTTTCAATTGGAATCATATAGTCATCCCACTTTTGAAACTCGAAAATAAATACTGGTGATGTCGCGACCATTAATAGAATCATCTCCACACGATTAAAGTGTGGTTTCATATCCATCTAGTATGTATAAGACTTTGTACATACGTTGGCCAGGCGTATATTTGAAATCTTCACATACCGACAGTCCAAACTTGATGTCGAATAAAATACTCAAACTTCTATTATGAGATATATTTCAAAATAATCATGTTAAATTATTTATTTAATTTCACAACAATTTATATTTTCAAAATACGCTCTCTCTCTCTCTACTGTGATTCTAGTGACGATTCCACTAATTCTTGGGTATTACTACCCTATCTCTAATGAGTTTTTAAACCCGATAAGCTAAGCTTTATATAACCAAAGCATTGATACCAACTGCAACGACCTGCGTGCCTTTTCGATCGCTTAAAGTCGGTAACTAAACCAACTCAAACCGTTCGAAATGACAGATTGTTATTGCTTATAGGGTTTAAATAGAATCAGACATTGAAATCACAAAAAAATAAACTACAATATCTCACAACGGGATAATTTTGTACAAAATATCAGAGTTTGTACAATATATTTTACACTGCGGAAATACATAGATTTTATATAAATTTTACATAAGATTTTCGAACCCATATGGCGAGCGTCTTCACTAATCTCTAACTTTGTCAGCTGAAATCTTTAGGCTGCAACACTAGGTCGGACCCGAGCGTTCCATGCAAAACACTTGAGTCAGGATTAACTTTATTCAAGTAAATCAACGTCTATAAAATAAAATATAATAGTTAACATTAGCTTTTTTTTAGGTTCAAGGTATATGTCTCATGTTCATAGTCAATATAAAGGTGCATCATGCGTTTAAGTAGTCACTATCAAGTAAATACATAGTCAAACATACGCATCTAAATTTCATAGAGTAAGGGTGTGTAAACTAATATGGCAGCAGGTTCATAGAATTGACAAAAGTAATTTTTTTTTTAAACACAATACAAGCTCCACGTTATAAAACAAGTCAAAGGTATACAATAACATACCAAACAAGATAAACAAATGGTGCATGGATCAAAACAAGTATTTTTGGTATGCATTTCAAATTTAACATGGCAAGGCAGGAAAATGTTCATGTCATGGCAAATAAAATAGCATGTGATGATTCACAGTGGCTCAAGTTTTTTTTACAACAACCTAACAGGGTATATTTTTTTCAAGATAATAAAGTGTTGCAACTTCATACACTAATGTACAAACCCAAACTTCCAACTAAGACTGCAACATAGGTTGTAAAATAGAGTGAATATGTGTGAATATCCCAACTATCCAAACATGTAGCATAAACCAAAAGGTGGTTTGTTTATTAACATTCAACATAAAAAAGTATATATTTTAACTTGGTAACAAAGTGATAGTATCGAATATGACCAGCAAAGCAACTATTATATTTTATCTTAGTATTTGTAACGTCCTGGATTTTAGCAGTATAATAATTAATTTATTTATTTTAAATTATTAACATGGTAATTTAAATGGGTTAAACTAAATTATATTGAATAACTAATTTAATAGTGGAATGATATATTTAATTTCCGAAATAGTGGAATTGGCAATATTGAGTAAATTAGACAATTTAAAGGACATGATTCAGTTTAGAATTGAATTAATAACGAGTATATATATTTATAAACGACAGTTGAATGTATTAATTATAATATAATTATAATCAAGCTCGTAACGTCATGGTAGTTCGTAATATTGAATTTTGAATTTCAACTGAGTGTAAAAGATTCGTTATTAGTCAGATTTCTTCGAAACAAGAAACGTTCGAATTTATTGAGCTATATTTTTCTAACGGAAGTGAAAAATCGAGATTTTGCCTTGTAGATTGTAAGTTATGTCCAAATCAAATTTTTAAATAGTCGCTATGAAATCATTTATAAACATAATGATTGTTTAAATCTAATAAATTATTTATTTTGAATTTGGATAAGATTTTCAAGACGTAGTTATAATTTAATTTATAGAATTTTTCTATAATTTTTATTATGGAAAATAAGCAACTTTTAATTTGAAGTATTTTACTCTCTAAATCAGCAATTTGGGGTTTCACAAAATAAGCCAACTTGTCTATATTATTGTATTTTTTGGATCGTTGCTTATCACAATGGTATTTTTATTTTTGTTTATAGTTGTCCGTAAAATGGAATGACCGCATATTACCGAAACTAAAAGTAATTTAACAACAGAGACTAGTTCATGGGAATTACTATATGTAAATTGAACATTCAATGATATAATATAGCGGGCTTAAGTATCATGCAAAGAACGTAACCAACTCTACAGCAAAAAATATACCTTGAGCTCTATATTATTAACGTGAGCAAACAGTATACTAATTCCCACATAAATATATATTTTTCTTCTTACCTTCGCTGCTAGGAAAAAGGACATGTACAGACCCATCTTTTCGCGCAGCCTACCACTGAAGACGCAAACACCTATGTTATACAACAGACTATACAAGCTACTACTTGGTTGCTAAGTTTTATCATATTATAAATACACTCAGGCTTCAACACTATCCTTCTTTCCGCAAGCCAATCGAAGGGATGGCCGCCACAAACAACACCCATAATGTGAAGAAACAAGATTCAAATCAAATATACAATTCTAAAGAAATGCAAAACTTATACCTTTGTGGTCCTAAATTCTTCATCTTCATTCCTACGCAAGTTTGGATGGATGCGATCACTGTTTGGAGTTCTCAGGTTTTATACAGTAAGTTTAAGGTTCGGATTTTCGGTAAAAGGATGGGGAGCTAAGGGGTCCGAAGGTTCCGGTCGCAATATGAGGGAGGTGATGGAGCATCACGTTATGGCAGTGACACATGGAGTATGTAGGGGAGCGAGCTTCGTAGAATGGGTAAAGAGAGGAATGAGTTTGGAGGTTTCGTGCATAGGGAGTTGACTGGAGCGGTATTTCTTTTTCAGCATTTGGGGAGGTGAAAACCATTCACCGTAGGTATAAAAGGGGTGAGGCCATATGACAAGGAAGGCCTTGCGTGCATGTAAACTGGGACTGGCGGGTTTGTTACGTGGAGTGGAAGTTTTAGTGTTTTTGCGAAGGGTGTGGAGTTGGGTTTTTGTTTCAAAGAGATGGGCGGTTTTACTGGAAAGCAAGGTTAGCAGACTTCGGGTATGTTTGTTGGAATCTATTGTTGAGCGCAAAGAGCTCGAAAGAAGTAGAGGACTGACCTGCGAACGCGGCGAAGATGGGGCATGCACGCAATGGATGCCGAAAGAAGTAGAGGACTGATAGTAAAGCCCAGTTAAAAGTAATAAAAATAGGAGCTTGCATTATTCTTGTTTGAAGGGGATGGCGGGTTGCTGGGTAAACAATGGATGGGTTCTTGATTTTTAAAGGGTGAAGAAAGAAGTGAAGCCGTTCAGAATGGTTTGTAGTGGGCCGGTTTATAAAGGTGAGGCCTAATTATATAATTAGTTAAGTTTAATGTTTAATAAATACGTACAAATTTGTAAAAACTATATCGTGTTCATACATTAACGAAATTTGATAAAACAGTATCTGTTAGGATCGTGTGGATGCATGCTACGTAATGGAATTAGTTTGGAACCATTTGGAGCTCGTTTGAGATTATGAAGAAATAAAACGCCTGAATGGAATCGTTGAACGTTTATCATTATTCAACGATAAACGACCAATGTGAGTAAACTCACTAACTCTGTCCAATTTTATAATTTTATAAACGTTATTTAATATTGTTAAAAATGATTGAATGTTGTGTGTGATAGTTGTTTGGTTGATTTGCTAATTAATTGGTAGAAATAATATATATAGTTATATATAAAAATCATTGATTAAGTACTGAATTTGTTTACTTTTATATTTCATATTGATATGAAATTGGGATTATTTATATTAATTAACATCTGTGGATGCAGGGAAACAAGTTGGAAGGATCCAACTGGATACCTCAACAATTATATTGTTGCTTTTCATATATTACATTATATGATGTGACAAATAATATGTGCTTGATTATTGTGTGTTTGTGATGTTTAAATAACATGGACCTGAAATAATTGGTATTTAAATACCATGGAAATATACTGCAAAGAATTCGAGTTTTAAAAAGGAAAAATCTATTTTTAAATAGAAGTTGAATTTCGAATAAACTAGAATACAATTGCTTGTTTTAATTATATTAAAACAAGTAGTTCGATTTATAAAAGATGTTAGAAATAAAGTGGAATAATTATTATTAAATAATTTTAAAATACAAGGATGAATTTAAGAAAGTGAAATTAGAAAATCATTTCAAAAAGAAAATGATGAAATTATTTCGATGTTCAAAATGTAAATAAGATTGAAATAAATCCGTAAGGATTTATAACTAGAATTCGACTGTGTCAAATATTATAAAAATAATTTATCTTTCTAAATTTTATATAATGGAATCCAAAATTTGAAGAGATCATTAATATTGGGATTTATTATTTGATCTGAAGTCGAGATTAAATTATAACTTATAAAATGAGTTTATGAAATGAAATAGGAAGTATGGATTTATAAATAACAGGATAAATGGGATTAAAACCGAAATGGTATTTATTTTTTTAAATCAAGATTTGATTTAATAAAATAAGTTCATATTTCTGTAAATAAATAATATTCACATTTTAAAGTGAATAATGGTTTAAAAGAAAATGGTTTGCAAAATCGGAATGGTGAAAAAAGGAAATTGGTAAATGCTAGAAGTGATAAATTCGAAAGTGAATTTAGAAATTTGGGTTAACCTGAAACAGTGAGTTATTCCAAGGCTCGGAACGTTAATCGAATATAAATTATTCATAAGAAGGTTATAAGTTGAAATTCGCTTATATCAAATCCAGGAAAGTAATATTTACTTCCCGTTTTTAGATGAAGAATATTTATTTATTTAATTTGTTAAATATTATTTAATTATTCAAAGTAATGAATCAAAGTATATTTTAAAGTTAAAAATTTTAGAAACAGGAATTATAGTGTTATCGTTATAATCAAATATTTTTCCGTAAAAGAAGTGGATTCGTAAACCGAATACGAGAATTTCATAAGAAATGATTTGATAAGAAATTAAGAAATGGAGTTAAGGAGATTAGAAACTAACTGGAAATTAGTTAAGTCGAATAGCTTTTTGAGTATCGAACTGATGTTGGTTTCGGCCTTCAGGGTTAATACTTAGTGAGTTGTTCTCTTACTAATTTACGTTTAGGGACAAATGGACGTAGAATGATAGTGATGTGTGAATAAGATGGAAATGTTTTCCGATGTTAACAAAAAAAAAATTATGGGATATAGAAAATAAATAGTTTAAAATAAATGGAAATGTTTTCCAAGGGTCGTGAGAAGTTAAACGAGTTAGAGAAGTATTTGGGTAAAGATATATAAGGGAAATTGGGAAATGAAATGATTATTGATATCTATTTAAAGAGGCTCGGTGTTGATTAATGATTGATCAGTGTAATTTCCATTTGGAAATACGATTGTTGTTTGTATGTATGTTTCCTTTGATAGTTAAATAACCGGCTATCAAAGTTTTGACCCTTTTTCTGTTGTTAATACGGAGAGACCGGGATCAGATTTATTATCTGAAAACCACTCCATATGGGGATTAACATTGTAAATTAAATATGATGAAGATAATTGAAGACGGAGTTTGTACAAGGGCTGTTCTGGTAATCTTAGGTAGAAATTGCCTAAGATGGATCTATAGAATAGTGCCTTCGGTATGTCCAGTCCCAGGACAATGTGTATGGACGAATGTCTGACAGAGTATATCTAATAGATTGCGTAAGTTGATCGCTTCAAACGTATTTACGTTGGTAGCTGAGAAAATCGTTTCTCTTAGATTTATACCCCTGATATTTTTGGGGAAATCAATTTGTGATTTGACGGGTATGACGATGTGGCAATCAAAGTAAATATAGATGTGATCTGTATAATAGTACGTTATGACCTCAAGCCTCATCAACCGGGGAATGAAAAAAATCGGGCTGGCAACACGGCTAAGTGGGTCGCACCCAATTAGGGTATATTGTCACCATCAAGAGAATATTCATATTTCTTACTTCTTTCGCTTCTGTATCTCCCGGGAACGGTTATGTTAATATACCAATCGTAAGGTGATAATATATTCGGAACATTCAAGCGAAATGAATGGCTGGTCATGTGTGGCTGAGTTACAAGATGTTCTTGTTGAACTCCAGTGTATCGCTTCTAGAGTACACTAATCGAAAGGTTGTTCCAGACCTTGTCATAGTTGGTAATCCATTACTCAATAAGAGCCCATGGTTTTTGATTGTATATTATACATGTAGAGCGTGAGATGAAAGCGTTCTGCTAGATTGTTATTTACTTGATTTAGGCATTATTATAATATCAGAAAATATTGATCTTAAGAAATATTTTGGGTTATCGTAAGGTAGAAACCGTCTGTGTTTTGTGTGGATCGGTCTTATGATTATCATTTCTTTTAAAGTGATTTTAAAAGTTAAACCAAGTGATTAGAGTTTACTCACACCAGTCACACGACTGACCCAGAGTTTATTTTGTTTTGTTTTCCCTAAACTCTTGGGTGCCCAAATTTGTACGGGCAGTCAAGTAGTCGGGATTTTTCAGATACGTGGAGGAGCTCAAAGCAGGAGTCTTCAGAGTTAGATATATATAGAGCTTATTTCCACTGTGGTGTTATGTGGTAATGGTATGTATATACAGTTACCAGTTTGTATTTCCAAAGTTGTTATATAATATATTTTATTCGTTCCGCTGTGAGATTCGTGTTACTCTGATTTTGTTCTGTGGTGATCTTCTTCTTTTTTTATTCTAATTTTCTTTCTTTCTATTTCTCACCCTCTAACTTCTTTCTATTAACGATCATGCATTTACGATGCTTGGATAGTCAACATGGGTTATGTGTTGATTTTCAGGGTCGAAAATCCTCAGGTCGTTACAGTATTGATGTCGATATACTTGAATTAAGCAATCGTGAGGTGAACTCATCTTTGCAGCAATGATTGAAGGGGAGGTGCAGTGGTTCGATGATGGACAAAGGCAGCAATTTGATTCGATGATGGACGATCTCGAAGTGGCGGTGGCGATTCATTCCATTTTTTTCAAAGTATAGGCATTACTGATATGGAAAGAAAGAAAAATTCGATTTTAAGGAAAACTTCTAGGCTGATAAAATAAAATGAAGGGTAGGGAAAATGCATAGCAAAAGTGGTAGGAAAAAGAAGATAAATAGGGGAGAATGAAAACTTGTATAGGAAAGTAATGTATGGAAAATGAATTGAAATAGAAATGGGTAACACATGCATTAAACGAAGGAACAAACGAATGCATGCATGTATGCGTTGAGTTTATAAAAGAGAAATTGTAAATGAATGGCCAAGGCATGAATATTGATAACTACTGACCAAATATGTTTCTTTCATATATTTTTTAGTATTAAAGCACGCATTCATTGAGAGTAACATAAGGAAACTTGGAAATGAAGAGGTAAGTAACGCATCATTTAAAGCAAGCATGTATTTGCTTCAGGTTGGAAGGATGGACATATAGTTTTTGAAAATTTAATGACGCATGAGTTGGAAGAAAGAAAGTGGCGGTACTAAAGAAAGAATGAATGAAAGGTGAAAGTATAAACTATAACAATTATAACTTTTAATTCAATAAGACAACGACGTTCATTTCATTTCTTATCACACATATTTGTTCAACGTTTGTAATTCAAGGCATAAATGTTATCTTGCATGCAATTGAAAGGTTTTAAACATATTTTCTCTCTCTTTTACAATCAAGCAAGCATGGAAACACATGCATAAGAGCGTTTACAAGGAATGAAACACACGACAAAGGTAATATTATATATATATATATATATATTTGGAAACAACGTTTCCTTATAAATCAATTCCATGTTTTAATTTCCAAATAAATAACTAAAATATTTTTATCATTAATTTCTTATTTTCAAATCAAACGTATCTTATATATCGTTGACACTCAGCTATGTGATAATTTTTTATTAAAAATCATATAGAACCATTCATTATTATCATAGATTTTGTTTTAAAACCATTTTAAATTCAATAATTAAATTAAATTAAATTAAATTAAATTACATAACTTAAATGGTCGAAATTCACGGGAGGATCATTTCTAGTATGCAGCAATTAACCAAATCTTACACTCAATGTCAGATGAGCCACGCCATAACATGAGATGAGCTATAAAATGCATGTGCATTTGTTCACAATCTCTTAATTTCATTACATTTATATAAAATCTTATGAATTCTCACATTTAAAAGCAGGCACATAAAACTTACTTGTTAGAAAAACCATATCATAAAGATTGCTATTCACCCATAACTATAACTCTTCCAAAACATTAAGGCCATGTATTTAAAAAAAAATCATATAGGAAAATATTAATCATGACCATATAAATCAAAAGGTGCACAAATGTGAACAAACGCATGGCCGTAGGAAAAAATTGAGAAGTACCTCCTGTAAAACATATGAATTCTCACATTTAAAACAAACACGCTGATTTACATATTCACACATGCTCACACTCTATTTTTTGTGGTGTTTTACAGAAATGATGACTTCTAATATGCACAGTTTCACACATGGAAATCTACACTGTTGACAGTTTGCGCACATATGCTGAATTAGAACCAAGCTCCAAATATATACGAAAAATATGTGTACTTAACATGGTTGAATCTGATAAACATATATGGACCTATGAAATATATGGTCCTACGGTTTTCTAGCATTAATTGACGGAGTCGACAGTAAACTATTTATTATGGTTTCAAGGTAAATAGAGTTTTGGAAAAAACAAGCATCTCATATAATTTTGTACGGAGGTAGTGCCAGAAAAAGTGAAACGTTGTTTGAATGGAGACGTAATAGAGAAATTTGGAGTTGAACAAAACTTAAAGAAACCTTCTTCGATTTTTTTTCAATAAATGCACCACTTGGTGCTGTGGAGGCCTTCGTTTTTCCTTTTTCTTTCTCTCTTTTAGTATGCCAATAACTGAAGCTATCGGCGACGGATACTAGACGACCGGTTTCAAAGATGAACATTAAAATCAATCCATTACAAGTTAAAGCCACTATTATAACAAGCTGTCACACACACACACAATATATATATATATATATATATATATATATATATATATATGGGAAAGTCTATTTTGACACAAAATGTTGACACAAATTTAAACACAAGCAATCTCAACCACAAGATCTTCCCCTGAATTTCACTTCACACATAAAGACAAACAAATCCTACAGTCCAGATTTTGTGTCTCCGATTCTATGTTTAATTTTGTGTCCCAATAGCCTCTCCCATATATATAGGAAAGTCTATTTTGACACAAAATGTTGACACAAATTTAAACACATGCAATCTCAACCACAAGATCTTCCCCTGAATTTCACCTCACACATAAAGACAAACAAATCCTACCGTCCAGATTTTGTGTCTCTGATTCTGTGTTTAATTTTGTGTCCCAATAGCCTCTCCCATATATACGGGAAAGTCTATTTTGAAACAAATTTAAACACAAGCAATCTCAACCACAAGATCTCCCCCTGAATTTCACCTCACACATAAAGACAAACAAATCCTATGGTTCATATTTTCTGTCTTCGATTTTGTATTTCATTTTGTGTCCCAGTAGCCTCTCCCATATATATAGGAAAGTCTATTTTGACACAAAATGTTGACACAAATTTAAACACAAGCAATCTCAACCATAAGATCTCCCCCTGAATTTCACCTCACACATAAAGACAAACAAATCTTACGGTCCAAATTTTGTGTCTCCGATTCTGTGTTTAATTTTATTTCCCAATATCCTCTCCCATATATATGGGAAAGCCTATTTTGACACAAAAAGTTGACACAAATTTAAACACAAGCAATCTCAACCCCAAGATATCCCCCTGAATTTCACCTCACACATAAAGACAAACAAATCCTACGGTCCAGATTTCGTGTCTCCAATTCTATATTTAATTTTGTGTCCCAATAGCCTCTCCTATATATATGGGAAAGTCTATTTTGACACAAAAAGTTGACACAAATTTAAACACAAGCAATCTCAACCACAAGATCTCCCCCTGAATTTCACCTCACACATAAAGACAAACAAATCCTATGGTCCAGATTTTGTGTCTCTGATTCTGTGTTTAATTTTTTGTCCCAATAGCCTCTCCCATATATATGGGAAAGTCTATTTTGACACAAAATGTTGACACAAATTTAAACACAAGCAATCTCAACCACAAGATCACCCCCTGAAATTCACCTCACACATAAAGACAAACAAATCCTACGGTCCAGAATTTGTGTCTCCGATTCTGTGTTTAATTTTGTGTCCCAATTGCCTCTCCCATATATATGGGAAAGTCTATTTTGACACAAAATGTTGACACAAATTTAAACACAAGCAATCTCAACCACAAGATCTCCCCCTTTAATTTTACCTCACACATAAAGACAAACAAATCCTACGGTCCAGATTTTGTGTCTCCGATTCTGTGTTTAATTTTGTGTCCCAATAGCCTCTCCCATATATATGGGAAAGTCTATTTTGACACAAATTTAAACACAAGCAATCTCAACCACAAGATCTCCCCCTGAATTTCACCTCACACATAAAGACAAACAAATCCTACAGTCCAGATTTTGTGTCTCCCGATTCTATGTTTAATTTTGTGTCCCAATAGCCTCTCCCTATATATATATATATACATACATATACATACACACACATGCATACATATATAACTTAATGTTCAGCTCTATCTAATTTGGTCATATTATGTTATTCTGCAACAAAACTACGTTCACAGTAAATGAAATTTGTAGAAGTTAGCTTACCACTTGTGCATCATGTGAAGCAATAGACACCGAACCAGCAATATGGCGTGTGTAGGTCCCTTCTTTTGATGTCAAACTATTATTTCTCATATTAGTTCCTTTATTGTAGTATGTACCTTTATGCCATTCTATATCAATCATTTAATTCCTAACATTTGCTTGTATCCAATTAGGAGGTCTATCTTGACAATTAATCATCCTGGTAGTTTGTCGTTTTTTTTTTTGCTTTTTCTCGTGCTCGGTATAGTTTCCTTTTAAGGATTGAGGAAACTATTTTTGTCCAAATCTCAAAAACCCTTTGCTCTTACATAGCATCATATGTATACGCCCGCTGTACATAAAAATATTATTGAAATATACTGCACTAAAACAAATTTACCAACCAAAAGAACATAACCATACCTTAAACTCATTAAATAGTACTATTCTTTTCTCATAAGGCACTTTTAAGAATGTATACCACGGTTCCATAAATCGCAAGTTCCAAATACTCCCAATAAAACGTAAGGCAGAGATCATTCTAAATCTAAATAGAATATTGAAATATTTGTTAGTATGTTCATAAAGTGAATTATATACAAAAATATGATTGTATCTTTACTGGTTTCCTCTCCACTTGAATGGTCTCTTTTCGGTAGTATGATCAATTGGAATATCATTTCCACAAACTGAGTATAGTCTCTCCTACTCACTTCTGCTGCTTCTTCATTTCCTACTTCTAGACCAGCCTCTTCTATTTCCAGTGGACCAACTCTCATCTCTTGTCATGCTTCCGCAAGACCATCCTCACATCTTTCATCTCCTTCTTCCAATCTTTCCTCAAACATGTCAGTTATTGCAGTTGCGTTTGCGTTATGATTAAATTGTCTCAATGTGCCATTCTCATGCTTTGACATGCTAGAATGTGTGCTTGTTATCCTTCTTATAAGACCTCGAAATGCTGAACTTCACATTGTGTCTAACTGCATAAAAATAAATTTTTGATATACGCTGATTTTTAATAAATTAAAGAAACATTAACTTATATCAAATATTCAATATTTTACAAAGTTTTCTCAACTAAGAGAAGCGTTTTAGATTCATGTTAATGATTACCGTTTACTCTAATTGTCTAATAAAGACATTAAACGTTTACAGTAAAGTGAGTTATAGAAAACAATATTATTTCCTATGTGCAAGGTTCTGTGTATGTGAAATCAATAAAAAGTAAGTTATTAAAAAAACTCTTTCCATGAATAATTTTTATTATGTACAGTGTGAAATGCATCATTTGACTATAAAGTGCCATTCGTCAATTTGTAAAATCCTTCATGAAAAAAGATCATATATTAATTGCATTTATTGACCTTATCTGTGTTGTGAAACTATAAGTTATACAAGTTTCACATTAAGTTGTTTCACCATAAAGTGATAACCTTAAACACAAATATATAAACTAAAGCGAAAATGTTGGGGATAATAATATGAGATAAATTGAAAATTATGGTTTATTAAATATAAGGGTTTATATGTATGAGATCTTTTAGAAAGACATTACAGAATATAACAATTTACATTTTGCTTTTAGCCAACCTATCATTTTAATATATAAGTTATTTTTACTTTGTTCGCACGTTTGGATTTACAATTTAAAAAATTATAAAATCAATTATTTCATAGTAAAATGTTAATACACAGCAATGTGCCTTAATCGTGGTGGTGTAATAATCGATGATTTCTTGTAAAGATCTTTACCTGAAGTTTCTTTGGAAACAATTATAACATACTCTAGTATTTCCTTGTTCTTCAAATGAGCTTGAAATTCTCCTGGAAAATCTGAAATACACTACAAGAAAAATACCCTATTGCAACTAGCTACTAGCAACAAGCCATAAATGACAGTTGCAGTAAATGATATTTAGCAACAGACCTATTATAACAGTTGCAATAGATGAGATTTAGCAATAGGCCTTTTTTTTCTGTTGTGAAAAGCATATTTTTAACAACTGCGCTTCCCTTCCTGTTACAAAAATATACTTTTAGCAACTATGCTTCCATAACAGTTGCAACAAACATATTATTTGCAACTGCGCTTCCAAGCCAGCTGCGAATATGTATATTTAGCAACTTTTTTTGCCACTTGCAATAACTGTATTTTTTTACAACTAGTAAAGCCAGTTACGAAAAACATACTATTAAAAATTAGTATCAGTTTTTAATGATTAACTTTTACTAATTAATTTTAAATAGTTACCATTAAATGATTAACCACTAGTAATTATATAATAATTAAGATTAATATTTAATAATTATTAATTAATGCTAAAATTTAAGTATTATAAAGTGATATTTATAACTGATAATTAAATAATAATTTTTACAAGTTAACAAATAATAATTAACATTTCAAAAATAAATAAATAAATATTAAATAATAATAAATTAATAATAAAAAACTAATGGATAATAATTAATTTGAAATATGAATATGTTTAAATATTAAATAAATAAATAATAATTAATAAATAAATGAGAATTTATAATATTACTATTAAGGAGTAATTAATAGTTAACAATAATTTCTTGTACGAATTAATTTATAATTTTTGCTTGATAGTAGTATTTCTATGAATTAATTAGTAGTTTCTTGCTAATAGACTTATACTAAATAATTAATAATTATTTACTTGATAATCATTTAATAATTAGTAATTAATAAAGCAACCAAATAAGTGTAATAAACTAATGAACAATAATAATTATTTTTTGTAAGGCACACGTACTCAAGTGCATAATATTATAACTGCGAAGTCGTTCTTAATTAAGTGCATTTTGTGGTGAACATAAATATTATATGCATAAATAATGTCAACAGATTACATACACAGTAAGATTAACTGTAGAAGACACACTTGTGAAGTCATATATCGCATTAAATTATGAACAAACCACATCAAGTTTTACTACACTAAAAAAATAACAAATGTTTATACAACTTTTAATGAATTCAATTATTTTATAAAATAACACTCATAACATCATCTAATATTATTCCTGAACTAATACGAAGAATATTCCTCTTTCAATAGCAACTTCGTCATCTCTGTCTACTAAATCATCATCACTCTCTTCAAATTCGTCATTGTCTTCATCATCAACTTCTACGTCTTCTTCTGATTCATCTTCCATCTCATCATCATTTTCCATTGCAAGCTCAAGTTCTTCATTATCAACAACATCATAATGTTCATATGTTATCGGCTGATCAAGACTATCATCAAGGTGAACAAAAGAGGGTGTTTGTATCTCATCTACTTGAGCCACGTCGGCATCATATTCTAAGTTGAATATATCAAGTGCAAAATGACTTCTTGCAACAGTTTTAATAATGGTTAACCATTCATTTCGAGCACCAGACTAACATGTGAAATAAACTTGTTGGCACTGCTGATCAAACACAAACACATCATTTGTATGAAGTCCAGATTTTTTCCTCTTATTTCAATCAATCCATTTGTATGGCGCACTTTTATTCCTTCTCTTATTAATGTGTCAAACCAATCACAGTTGAATAAAAATATTTCATTTTTGTCTCCATGATATGTCAACTTAATAACTTCTTTGATCATCCCATAATAATCACTTTCTAAATCAACATAAAAACTTCCTGTCACATATGTTAGATGTGGCTCGCATTGGAATGGTGTGGATGTGTGAATTGAACAGACGACTAGTCGCACATCGCAAGAAATTAAGAAAGATCATGGTATATATATAGTGTTGGTTCTATGTAACATTGAGGATTTCTTTTGTTACAACAAGTGCTTGCCAATATCAAAGTATATGCTCCATGGGAGGCGATGGGGGGTGTTCAATCGGGACGCAAGCATTGGAGACTTCGACTGTTGACCCGGATAGACACGGTGAAGCGCGTACGTAATGCCTAAACTCAACATGGTATCGGAGCTCCATGGTTCGAGGGGACCAGTATGCGTAGCATGACTCCAAAGGGGCTTGAGCATGGGATACTCATCAAGGTGGAGATACAGTTATAAGCAGTTTGCATCCCACTGCTTATGAGAACTCGGGGTAGCAAGCCTGACCAACTGTGAAGAGGACTCAAGGTGTAACTCCAAGGTGACTTGAGCAATGCTCACCAAGGTGGAGATTGTTAGGTGTGGTTCTCATTGGAATGGAGTGGGTGCGTGGATTGAACATACGAATAGTCCCACATCGCATTAAATTAAGAAAGATCGTGGTATATATATGGTGTTGGTGGCATGTAACATTGGGGATTCCTTTTGTTACAATAAGTGATTGTCAATACCAAATTATATGCTCGATGGGAGGCAATGGGGGATGTTCAATCGAGACGCCGACATAGGAGACTTTGACCGACCCCGGATAGATGCGGTGAAGTGCATACGGTACGCAGGGAATGCCGAAACTCAATATTGGTATCGGAGCTATGAGGTTGATTGAGAAAGGGTGTTAGGCATTATGGCAGGAGATAAGGAGAATTCAGCAATTGTATCAAGGCCATATGTCAAAGGGGGCACATATGGCAATAGGATCTCAGTTAGCAATAGAAAGATGGAATGGGGATAAAGACTTCAAGAAGTGGCAATGGAGGATGAAAGCTGTTCTGGTGAGGAACAATGTTTATCCTGTGGTGTTTGCTCCTGAGGAGTTAACAGATGATATTTCAGCCATGGGAAGGAAGGAGATGGAACGATGGGCATTTACTACTTTACAATTAGCAAAGGGAGAAAATGTCATTTCAGAGATTAGCGGTGAGACCACTGTTAAGGACATTTGGACCAAGCTGGAAAAACTCTGTCTAAAGAAGTCACTAACCAACCGTATGATTTTGCTGAAGACATTTTTCACCATGCGGATGAGAGAGGGTACTTCAATGAAGGCATATCTAAGCTTCTTCGATGATCTCGTGATGAAGATGAAGACTATTGACTTGAAAGTGGATGAGGAGAAAATAGCAATGATGATTTTGTGTTCTCTTCCGGAGGGATACACAGGTTTTACTAACAGTCTTATCTATGCCAGAGATACTCTAACAGTAGATGATGTGAAGGCAGGTCTTTTATCTGAGGACTTGAGGGATCAGACGAAGGGGTTAAGTGAAGGTATAAGAGGAAGTAGTACGGAAGCCTTATTAGCCAATATGGAGAAAGGGGAGAAGAAGAAGAAAATAAAGTCAAGAGATGGAGAGTGCTACATTTGCAAGAAACCAGGCCACTAGAAGAAAGATTGTTCGGACTTGAAGAAAAAAATTGAAGCAGGAAATTCATTGGTTGCGATGGAGGAATTTTTGTCTGATGACTTGTTGACAACAGTAGTATCAGATGTA
This sequence comes from Allium sativum, assembly GCA_030737875.1. Classification (NCBI taxonomy): domain Eukaryota; kingdom Viridiplantae; phylum Streptophyta; class Magnoliopsida; order Asparagales; family Amaryllidaceae; genus Allium; species Allium sativum. The sequence continues at coordinate 13,039,315 of CM060911.1, forward strand.
TCAAACCATTGGGTGCTAGATACGGGGGCGTCTTTTCATATGACACCTAATAAGAATTATTTCAGTTTTTTTTAAAAAGAAAATGAGGGAAACTGATTCTTATGGGAAATGATGCTAGTTGTAGAGTCATGGGCAAAGGTGTTGGATCTAGAATAACCCTAGAGGGTGGGTTAATATGGTTTTTCACAGTTTTTCGCTGAGTTAAAAAAATCTGATAGGATATTAAATAATAAACAGATCACAGAATACAGTAGAAAAAAGCAGAAAGGAAATAACACACAGAGATACCCAGCTTCGGCAAAACCCTGCCTACTATTGCATTCCTAAGGTTTCTACTAGGAGTTAAACACATATCCCGCTTACAAACACTGTAAACTCGCACTCCCTGCTCCTGTACTAACCCTACGCTCAAAACCCTAGACTGGTCTATATCCACTAGACCAGATTTTCCCCTAGTTTTACAAACACTAGTAAACTATCAGTTAAACCCTAACTGTATCTCCCCTAGATTTTACAGACTCTAGAACTGATCGAATTGTTTTACAATACAAATTAAAAACAATACAAAATAAATAAATAAAAACCGTAGGAAATTAAAATAGGGATCATCCCCTTTATCATTCAAAGAATAGGTCGGCCCCTTTAGATTGTGTTGCACCCTTTTTCATTTATCATCCGATCACTTTGCTTTGGAACAAAAATGGGGGTGGCTCCTAGGGTTTCCTCTTTAATCTTCAAATCGCGACTTGATGGTGATCTAGATTGATTCTCTGAAGCTCGAATTTGTGCTGGTCAAATGTCGATCGATTTGAGCTCTTTGCAATCGGAAATCTTGTGAGTTTAACAACGATTTGATTCTTCGATTTTTTTCTTGATTTTGAGTTCTTGGTTTTTGATAACCCATGCCGATGATGAACTGGTGTTCATCTAGGATTACATAATCCTTAGATTGCTCTGATTTCGTTTAAATGACTTGTCTGATTTGTGAAAGATTTGAGTTTCCTCTTTTGCTTCAAAAAATCTCGGCTTTGATTAACACGGTAAATTTCCTAGATTAAAATCTGGAAAGAATTATTCGTGGCCCCTTGCATGATTCCTGTTTGATAAATTGCCTTGATTTAAAACTGCCTTGAATTCCATGAAAACTGTCGAATTGATTTATTGCACAAAAACAAATTCACATGTGAATTCCTGGAACGATTTTGCATTGTGAATTTTATTACTTTCCATTACAAATGTTGATGACCTGCTAAAAAAGATTTGCATATTTCTGGAAACAAAAGCATGATAAGCTCGACAATTTCTGGAAACATTTCATCCCTTTTCATGTATATGCTGAAATTTTGGAAACAATCAAAGGTGCTTTGAATTCGTCTCTTGCATGATATTTGCTCTCCTCTTGATTTTCTGGAAAAACACATGCATAACATTTTAATTGTACTAAAAATCCTGAATCATAGAACTTGCCAAAAAAAACTTGATTTGCGAGATTATGATTTCATTTGATTTAGCTTGCATATATGCTCTGTCCATATCATTAAATTGAACTGTTGCGTCAAAATTGTACTCATCTCAATGTTGAGCATAGCTAAAAGCACACTGATGTTACTCACCACAAATCCGTATTCAGTTCCACCATTATATTACTATGTACTTGCCATTTACATGCTTTGAAACATGAATACCTGACTGACTTCACTGTGTTCAACTATGTTCATATTGTTGTACTTCTTTTGACACCACTTGTGTACATACAAGTGTACATACTGTATCACCATGTTATGAGAAATTGATGCATATCTATTTCCATGTGTATCCAGTATCATTTGACATGTACCATACACATGCCATGTATACTTGCAATTGCTGTTTGTATGTCATGTTCTAGTTCTGTTTTTGTAGCACCATCCATGACTTGTATACATGAACCTTGTACACATACACGAGTTTGATCTTGTCTTTGCCACACATGGTGTTGGCTAGTTCATGTTTCAATGTTGCTGCAAAAAATTACCTTCTTGATACTTTAAACTTGAGCAAGCAGTATCTCTCTCTTTATATATATACATGTTGTTTACTACACTTGCACCATTCTTTTGGCTTGTTCACTCTGACCATGCTCCTTCTTGGCTGTGTGTACATGACCTGAGTGCACCTGAAACTTTTGCTCGACCATGTTTGTTTACCACTTGTATTTGCAATGTTTATGGCAGTTTGACTTGAATCTTGGCTTAAACTCTTTGAAACTGGTCTAACCAATCTTGGCTGTTTGACTTGAATCTTGGCTGTTTGACTTGAAACTTGCATGACCATGCTGATTTTGTGTTGTTGCTTCGACCATTTGTTCATGCTGCACCACCTTGTGCATGTCTGTTGGCTCGGCCTTGTGCTCGACTACATGCTTGCTTGTACTTGTTTGCTGACCATGGTGTTGAGCTTGAAATGCCTTGCTTTCATGTGGACTTGTCTTCCTGTAATTATGCATTTCTGTTGTACTGTCCATTTGAGTGTGAACTGAGTCGAGATGGTCCACGTGGCTACTCCTCAGTTGCACACTGGATTGGCGAGGCAGTGCACACGTGTATATTTGTACACGTATGTATACGCAGCCATCAGAAAAAAAATTCTGTCCCTGTTCATATACAAACTAGCTGCCTAGACATAGATGAATTGGATCAAGTCATGAAAAATGATGAGAAACACACCAGAAATCTGAGCCAAATAAATTTTTAAAAATAAAATTTATATTTGCATATATTCAGTTTAAATTCTATTGCAGTGTACTGTGTGTGTTTCATTGTGACAGGTAAGAAGATGATGACTGGACTGATAGTGAAGTGCTGTGAAGACTGAAGACTGAAGACTGAAGTTGATAGTGAAAATATACAAAAGCATCTGGATATGAGTGTAACTGAATGTATATATAAAATTGTATGACTGAGTGATAGTGTTATAGTGAGGAGCAGTGTATGAATGTATAATGAGGGAATTGTACTGGTATTTGTAATAAACAAATTTGTTTGAAATAAAATATTATTTTATTATTGTCAAACAAACTTGTCTATCATATTCAGTTTATTTACAAGTACAATCTTCTGTGAATGTATATGAAATGTGAAATATTAGTGAAGTGTACAAATATGGAGTTGTAAAACCATACTGTTTGAAAAATAAAATATTATATTTAAACAAAATACTGTGTAAATATCTGAATGTCTGTATAGTCGCATTCTATTTAAATATAAATATTATATTCCTGTCTGTGATGTATATATGAAACAGTACAGTAACAAACACATAGAAATATATTTGGTTGTTATCATCAAACAAAAATCATATAATTGTGTATACAACACCATTATATACAACAATGTCCCCCTTGTGATGATGACAATCAAATATTAAGATTTTGAATATGGTAAATGTGTTTGACAGTGAAGAACTGAACTCCCCCTATTTGAAAGCTCCCCCTATAACACAAACTCTCCCTATAACTGTGCATGAGCGAAATGAATGAATAATAATGAATTTTCAAAATTAAAAATATTTATATTTATAAAATATTCACTCATAAATCAGAATCTCAACCCATTCTCCCCCTTTTTTTATCATCAAAAGGATACAGAATTTAAAACATAAATCTAAAATGACTAAAAATATAATTTCAGCTTAAGAGGAAGAACAATCATCATAAATCTCAATCAGTCAAACAAAAATCATAATATTCTGAGAACTAGTAGCATATTTCACGTTGTAGAGAATGACGGATTTACGATGAAATTTATATAAATGGAGAGAGTTTCAAAACACAATGATTTCCAATTATTTTCAAAAGAATTTTTTATAAAAATGAAGCTAAAAAACAGTGATGGATTTGGACTATAATTATAATTTCAACTTAAGTGACAAAATCGTATAATCTCAAATCCCAATAGCTATCAATCAACAAATCATAATATGTCATAAAATATTAACACATTTCACAGATTAGAAGATGGATTGATAAATTGATTTTTATACACCAAGGAGAATTTCATATTAATTTTAATTTATAGCGCATTATTTCCTTTTTCTTTTTATTTTATTTAAGAGCACATTGGCCACACATAACCATAGCTTGGATTTTTAATTGAGGTCATTCGCAGCTTAAATTATAAGTTATCTCATAACCATGCATAACCAGAGCTTGGATTTTTTAATGAGGTTAGAGACACACTTATGTATTAATTATATATTTTATCATTTTCAGCTTTAAATAGAAAAACTCCTTGGTATATATAACCAATATGAATGATAGAAATGTGGTAGGTACTGGGACTGTGAAATAAATTTCTAAATTAATTATATTATGAAATATGCTCTACTGTACCGGGATCATTGAAAATTTTCAATTATCACTAATTCTGAATAATAACATAGTCCCATTTCTATCACAAAAATTTTCACTGTTTATTTCAGATGGTTTAAAAAAAATAACTCTCCATATTTATATAAAATCATAAGGTATGGTAGAATAATGATAGGTAATGAAGATGGTCGTGAAATAATTGCCAGTTCAAAGATATTATAATAAATATTCAACCATCATGATTTTTTTAAATAAAATCTCCTCTTGTTGTGAAATATACTGCAGTCACAATTCATCACAATTTTAAATTCTAATATTAGTTTTGATGAATTATAAATACAGTTCAATTTGGATATAGATTCCAATTTCTAAATGAATAATCAATAAACAATTTTAAAATTGAAAATCAATTACAAGAGGAATATGTTGATCTATACATGACAAGAGGGATTAAAATATATACAAAAAAATTCAGCACATCTGATACCAATTATTGTCCTTATTAACAAATTTTAATCACAAAGCCCAACCAGACAGAATTAACAAATTTGGTACATTTATCAGAACTGCAGACAAGAACAAGCAGTTATATGAAGAACATCATCAGACTAGCAACAAATCATAAACAAGCAATTTCCAACATATTTTCAAAACAATATCAGAGTAGCACAAGATATCAGTTCAAAATAGACTTGTCAAGATAACGGTCACATGAGATGATTCATGATCCAATGATTAAAATATACCGTTTATTTGAAATCATTTGAGAAACATGAAACTCTTAAGATTCAGTGAATCAATCACACCAGAAAGTAAATTCCATATTCAAGATATGTGTGTGATCCAATAAATCAATAATTTCAAATGATTTTAAACAAACAAAAATTCAAATCAAATAACCATGAAATAGCAGTGATTTTAAAGACCTGTATTTCCAAAGAATTTGTCAGAATTTTCTCTGACAAGCATAAGAGAATTCAGATCATTTACATCTAGTTTGAGAGTTATTCATGATTCAGAAAATTTAGAAAATAATTTATTTGAAATCATTTGAATCAATGTCAAGTTTGAGATATATTGAATTATTCACAAGATTGATAATTTCAAATTTAAGTGGTGTGTGATATTCAAAATATCAAGAATTTCAGATGATTTCAAACAAAACTAATTTCAACCATAATAATCATGAATAAAGATGAATTTTAGATGTATCACTAATTCAAGACAATTTAAAATGTTCAAGCCAATCTGAAAATTTCTGAAATTATCACAACTGATAAATAACAAAGTGCTATAATGAGTATAAAATTTCAAGTCCTTCCAAACTGAATTAGAAGAAACTCAAAAACAACAGAGGTGTGTGAAATTCCATTAAACTTTCAGATCTTCAAAATTTTAGAATTCAAATTAATAGTGTTCAAGATATGACAAGAATACATCAACACTGTTATGAATTCAGAAATCAGAAAGATAAACTTCAAAACAATTGCAGATATTTACAAGATTAAATTCAAGATCTGGAAATAATTAAAACATCAGAGATCTATTAAACTAAAGCGAATTTCCAGAAAATATGAGTTCTACAATTGGAAGTTAATGAAGCCTAAAAAGTTACAAAGATATGACGGTGACAAATCAAAACAGATAAAACAAAGAAAAATAAACAGAAGGGGTAGAAGAAGGAATACACAAAGAAAAAGAAAAATATTTACAAAGATGAGTTTAGAGATCATACCAGAATCCAATGTAGATCAGAATCTCTAACTCAACAAACTTGGCTTAAGGAACTGTGAACAATTTGATGATAGATATGAAGCAATTTGAATTCAGTTTCTCTTTCGCAAATCAGTTCCTCAGCCTCCACCGATACCTAACAGTTCAAGGAACCGAGTGGTCTAACAAAATTAGTAAAACCACTCGCAGTTGTGTGTTGGACTTTCGGTACCCAAACTTGTTTGAATAGCAGCCCATCAGAATTTATGAACGTTCCTTTAGGGACCCAGATCTGTTTGAATTTAGACGAATTCATTTTGTATCTTTTTAGGGTCTAGACAAAGTTGTTTCTAAACAAGTTTACATTTGCCTTCGATTCAAAAATCCTTTTAAATTATCAAAGTTCAAATGATCAAGTGGATTCTTTTCAAAGATGGTTGAAGAGTTTTTAAAATCTTTTAAACTTCTCTTTTCAAAAACATCAAATTTTCCAAAGTCGAGTCCACATTTATTTCCAGATGAAAACTGATTTTTCAACAACATATTTAAAGATTTTTCACCGTTAGAAAATTTAGTCAATATTGTTTCAAGTCGTCGAATTTCAGTTTTAAGATCATCGTTTTCTTTCATTAAGTCTGAACAATGATTTTTAGTGATCTTACATCTTTCAAAATCAGATTTCAAAACCAAATTTTCATCACTAAGCAATCTAATTTTGGTTTGGGACTCAGCAAATTCAAATTCAAAATGTTTTTTATTTTCAGACTCAATTTTTTTGGATTTTTCAATCACGTTTTCTAGTTCTTTCAAAATCAAATCGGATTTCAACAGATTCTCCTTTTCAGCAATTTCAAATTTGGAATATATATCAGTCTTAAAAATATTAAATTCCTTTTGTAAAAAATTATTCAAACTTGATAACTCAATCTTGTTTTCTTTTAAGATCAGAATTTCCTTTTCAAACTTTTGAATATTTTTATTGAGATGAACAAGATTGGTTTTCAATTTCAAACAATTTTTGCAATCTGAATTTGAAGAATTTTTAAAATGTTCAAGTTGTGATTCCAAATCATCAATTTTGCTGATCAACTCAGAATTCCTAGATTTCAGAGATTTAGTTTTATATTGGAGTTTATCAACAGATTTGTTTAGATCAACACAAAAATAAACTAGATCTTCATATGAGAAATTTTCTATTTCATTGTCTGTTGAGTCTCCATCAACTGATTCAACTGAATTTTCATCTATATGACTTGTCAAGCATTGATCTGAATCAGAGTTGACATTCTGGGGTTTTGAGCTGCAGTTGTCAGATCTTCCATACTTCGTATTGAGAGTATCCCAGATTTCCTATGCAGATAAACAATGACAGATAAGATTAAACTGTTCAGTACAAAGATAATCAAATATAATTTTCATAGCAAGAGCATTGAAAGTAGTATCTACACTATCAAACCCATTGATAACAACATCCCAACATTTAATATTAATAGATTTTAAATAAAATTCCATTTTGGATTTCCAGTTTAAAAAATCTGTTCCATCGAAAATAGTTGGAGACGAACTGGACTGACTCTCTATCGATTGACAACTAGGATGACCCATGACTCTAAAGTTAATGAAATAAACTGCTCGGATACCACTTATTGGATCTAGAATAACCCTAGAGGGGGGTGAATAGGTTTTTTCATAGCTTTTCGCTGAGTTCAAAAAATCTGACAAGATATTAAATAATAAACAAATCACAGAATACAGCAGAAAAACAGAAAGGAAATAACACACAGAGATACCCTGGTTCAGCAAAACTCTGCCTACTGCTGCATTCCTAAGGTTTATACTAGGAGTTAATCACATATCCCGCTTACAAACACTGTAAACTCGCACTCTCTGCTCCTGTACTAACCCTACGCTCAAAACCCTAGACTGGTCTATATCCACTAGACCAGATTTTCCCCTAGTTTTACAAACACTAGTAAACTGTCAGTTAAACCCTAACTGGATCTCCCCTAGATTTTACAGACTCTAGAACTGATTGAATTGTTTTATAACACAAATTAAAAACAATACAAAATAAATAAATAAATAAATAAATAAAAACCCTAGGAAATTAAAATAGGGATCATCCCCTTTATCATTCAAAGAATAGGCCGGCCCCTTTAGATTGTGTTGCACCCTTTTTCATTTATCACCCGATCACTTTGCTTTGGAACAAAAATGGCGGCAACTCCTAGGGTTTCCTCTTTAATCTTCAAATCGCAACTTGATGGTGATCTAAAATGATTATCTGAAGCTCGAATTTGTGCTGGTCAAATGTCGATCGATTTGAGCTCTCTACAATCGGAAATCTTGTGAGTTCAACAACGATTTGATTCTTCGATTTTTTCTTGATTTTGAGTTCTTTATTTTTGATAACCCATGCCGATGATGAACTAGTGTTCATACAGGATAACATAATCCTTAGATTGCTCTGATTTCGTTTAAATGACTTGTCTGATTTGTGAAAGATTTGAGTTTCCTCTTTTGCTTCAACAAATCTCGACTTTGATTGAAACTGCAAATTTCCTTGATTAAAAACTAGAAAGAATTATTCGTGGCCCCTTGCATGATTCCTGGTTAATTAATTGCCTTGATTTAAAACTGCCTTGAATTCCATGAAAACCGTCGAATTGATTTATTGCACAAAAACAAATTCACATGTGAATTCCTGGAACGATTTTGCATTGTGAATTTTATTACTTTCCATTACAAATGTTGATGACTTGCTAAAAAAGATTTGCATATTTCTGGAAACAAAAGCATGATAAGCTCGACAATTTCTGGAAACATTTCATCCCTTTTCATGTATATGTTGAAATTTTGGAAACAATTAAAGGTGCTTCGAATTCATCTCTTGCATGATATTTGCTCTCCTCTTGATTTTCCGAAAAACACATGCATAACATTTTAACTGTATTGAAAATCCTAAATCATAGAACCTACCAAAAAAAAACTTGATTTGATTATGATTTCATTTGATTTAGCTTGCATATGTGCTTTGTCCATATCATTAAATTGAACTGTTGCACCAAAATTGTACTCATCTCAATGTTGTGCATAGCTAAAAGCACACCGATGTTACTCACCACAAATCCATGTTCAGTTCCCCCATTATATTACTGTGTACTTTCTTTTTACATGCTTTGAAACATGAATACCTGATTGACTTCACTGTGTTCAACTATGTTCATAATTGTACTACTTTTGATACCACTTGTGTACATACAAGTGTACATAATGTATCACGATGTTATGAGAACTTGATGCATATCTATTTCCATGTGTATCCAGTACCATTTGACATGTACCACACACATGCCATGTATACTTGCAATTGCTGTTTGTATGTCATGTTCTAGTTCTGTTTTTGTTGCACCATCCATGACTTGTATACATGAACCTTGTACACATACATGAGTTTGATCTTGTCTTTGCCACACATGATGTTGGCTAGTTCATGTTTCAATGTTGCTGCAAAAAATTACCTTCTTGATACTTTAAACTTAAGCAAGCAGTCTATATATATATATGTATATATATATACATGTTGTTTACTGCACTTGCACCATTCTTTTGGCTTGTTCACTCTGACCATGCTCCTTCTTGGCTGTGTGTACATGACCTGAGTGCACCTGAAGCTTTTGCTCGACCATGTTTGTTTACCACTTGTATTTGCAATGTTTATGGTTATTTGACTTGAATCTTGGCTTAAACTCTTTGAAATTGGTCTGACTAATCTTGGATGTTTGACTTGAATCTTGGCTGTTTGACTTGAAACTTGTATGACCATGCTGATTTTGTATTGTTGCTTCGACCATTTATTCATGCTGCACCACCTTATGCATGTATGTTGGCTCGACCTTGTGCTCGACCACATGCTTGCTTGTAATTGTTTGCTGACCATGGCTTTGAGCTTGAAATGCCTTGCTTTCAGGTTGACTTGTCTTCCTGTATTTATGCATTTCCGTTGTACTGTCCATTTGAGTGTGCATTGAGTCGAGATGGTCCACGTGGCTACTCCTCAGTTGCACACTGGATTGGCGAGGCAGTGCACACGTGTATATCTGTACACATGTGTATATGCAGCCATCAGAAAAGATTTTCTGTCCCTGTTCATATACAAACTAGCTGCCAAGACATAGATGAATCAGATAAAGTCATCAAAAATGATGAGAAACACACCAGAAATCTGAGCAAAATAAAATTTATATTTGCATATATTCAGTTTAAATTCTATTGCAGTGTACTGTGTGTGTGTTTCATTGATAGGTAAGAAGATGATGACTAGACTGACAGTGAAGTGTTGTGAAGACTGAAGACAGAAGTTGACAGTGAAAAATATAAAAAAGCATCTGTATATGAGTGTAACTGAATGTATATATAAAATTGTATGACTGAGTGACAGTGTTATAGTAAGGAGCAGTGTATGAATGTATAATGAGAGAATTGTACTGGTATTTGTAATAAACACATTTGTTTGAAATAAAATATTATTTTATTATTGTCAAACAAACTTGTCTATCGTATTCATTTTATTTACAAGTACAATCTTCTGTGAATGTATATGAAATGTGAAATATTAGTGAAGTGTACAAATAGTGGAGTTGTAAAACTGTGCTGCTTGAAAAATTAAAATAAAATATTATATTTAAACAAAATACTGTGTAAATATCTGAGTGTCTGTACAGTCGTATTCTATTTAAATATAAATATTATATTCCTGTCTGTGATGTATATATGAAACAGTACAGTAACAAACATATAGAAATATATTTGGTTGTTATCATCAAACAAAAATCATATAATTATATATTCAACACCGTTATATACAACAAAATGTATTGTGCAGATTTGCATGTATGACGGGATAACACGCACCTTGACAGGTATCCATTATGTTCCAGGTCTTCGGAAGCCAATGATATCTGTTGGGCAGTTGGCATACAAAGGATGCGAGGTGACTATTGATAAGGATAGTCTAAGGGTTTCTAAGGGCGCATTTGTAGTGATGAAGGCATATATGTTTCATAATTTGTATCTCTTGAGGGGAAGCGCTGTACTTGGAAAGTCAAGGGTTAAAGTCTACAGTTCTCATAGAAAAGATGTCAAAGCTTGGCATATGAGAAGGGACTTTGAGTTTCTGCATAGGAAGAATATGACCAAAGGGGAAAGCTTCAACAAGGTGGGATTTTGCCAAAAGGATGTGCTTGACAAGCGGAAGAAAGGATCATCTGAATTTGGTCAGAGATCAAAGGAGAAAGCTGTGGATATGCATAAGTCTTTGCAGACTGCTAAGTTCGGGCGTTGCTCGAGATTGAATCGCTTATCGAAATGCTAGGTGCCATGCGGTGGCACGGTGTAGGGAGAGAGTTGAGATAGTTCATGGAGACATTTGTTTTCATGGTGAAGATTGATAGATCTTACAGGAAGGTGGTACTTTGAACACTTTGTTGGCAGGCGGTGGCGTTGCCGGAGTTTGTTGACAAAGTGCAATGGGTGATGGCCATGCCAAAGCTCATTGGAGGAAGTAACCATGTTGTCTTATCCAAGAAGTTGCTTAGTGTAAGAGGATGTAGGTGGAGTTTGGTATGCTTTCAAGGAAATATAGTATCATGGTGGAGATTGTTAGATTTCATGATACAATAATTCCATTTGCAGAAGATTTGGAAGATATTATTGATTACGGTGATATAATATTTCCATTTAGAGAAGATCTGGGAAATATTGTTAATTCGAGTAATACAATATTTCCAACTGCAGAAAATTTGGAAGATAACAGAAAATTTATTACCTCTTTTGTAAAATTAGACAGGGCAACAAATTACCTACATAAGTGAAAGAATACGAAGAAGTTTTTTTTTGGGATATTGAAGTAAAGAATCAATTCTCTGATTGGGAGAAAATAAAGTGGAGAATTAATTAGGCATTGATTTTTAACCATAAATTCAGCCCCAAGTATTAATCCTTATATAAGGATAGGGATTAGGTAAATGTATTGATCATCTCTCAAAGTTGTATTTTTTTTCTTCTTCTCTATTATCAGTCTTGTAATATTTTCTTATTTAAAAAAGTAATAAAATCTCCTCTCCCAAAATGGACATACACCAACAAGACGTTTGTGGAACCACTATAAATCTCTTATGTTCTTTCTTTTATGGTTTGATCCGTGATTTTTTTGTTGGTGACTATCCATTGTTTCTTGTGCCTCACCATCAATTCATTCCTATTTGTTTTTCCGCAAGGTTGGGTTTTATTCCCAAGGCATTTTTGGGAAACTTTTCCCCAACAACATATACACCATTATTCATTCTTTTTTTGTTCTTTCCATACTTCATTGTATGAAATTTAAAGCCATATATAAAAATCAATGCAACACTCTATCATAAAATTTGGCCCTTGTGCAAGTAGATATAACTGATGCTCAATACAACCAAGATGAAATGGAATCCATAAAACAAAATAAATATACAATGTTAATATTAGTGACTATTAATTAAAATAATTATATGAAATAAATTAGTTTTATCCTAAGTCCAAAATGCATTTGATTTTATCCAGTCAGAATGTATTATTTCCAAACGCATGTCGATGAAATTATAATCTTCATGGGGATGTTGCCCTCACAATTCTTCCTTGCATTTGCTACGTAATAAAAAAATCGTTAGTAATATCATGCATATATAGACACACACACACACACACACACACACATATATATATATATATATATTCAATTAAAATAAAATTTGGTATTACGTACATAATTAAATCCTTCAATTCAGGATAGTTGAATATTACATATCTATGTGTACCTTGGTGTTCCTCTACAGTGAGCATCCTCTTAATGAAAGCATTTGATAATACTCTACCCACATGACAAAAAATTGATAATCATTCATCGGACTTAACTTCTCCACCATCATCATCCCTTGGCGCTTGATTCCATATTGTTTCAACATTTGGACCAAAATAACATGATATAAAATTTTCAATTTCATCAATAAGATATGTGGAACCTTCAAAATGTGCCTTGTTACCCACTTTCTTTTTTAAATAAAATAAATATCGGCATTGTATATAAGGGTTGGAAACTGATCGATAAAATTAAGAAGAAATATTGAACATACCTCTCAAAAGGGTACATCCATCGATGTTGAACGGGGCCGCCAACTTTAGCTTCATAAGGAAGATGAATGGACAAATGCTCCATAGGATCAAAAAATTGTGGAAATATTTTTTTCAAGTTTACAAAATAATTTCAACAATAATTTTCTCTAGAAAGCTCACATTTTCAATGTTTAGATTTTTTGCACAAAGACCACAAAAGAAATTGCTATGTTCAACTAAGGTTTTCCATATTTTTTTGGTAAAAAAGGGTGAAATGCGATAGGAAGAAGCCTTTTGCATGAATACATGACAATCATGGCTTTTAAACCCACTGATTTTAGTTTTGGACTGGTTAACACATCTTTGAATGTTTGAGGCATATCCATCAGGGAAGCATATGCTTTTTACCCATTTACAAACAACTTTTTGATCTTTTTTCAAGAGACAATAAGGAGCTTTTGGTTTGTAATAATTGTCATTTGAACGTTGAATTAAACTTATCCATCATGGCTTACTGCAAATTTTCTCAAGATCAAGTCTGGCTTTTAAATTATCTTTTGCCTTGTCGATGTCCATTAGTGTATGGAATATGTGGTCAAAAAAATTCTTTTCAACATGCATCACATCTACATTATGATGAATCAAATTTTAGTCCCAATAAGGTAGATCCCAAAATATACTTCTAGGTACCCAATTGAGTGATTCACCGAATCATGGTATTTTCTGATTTCCTGATTTAAATCCAAATATAACATCGAGCACGCTTGACACTATTTCTTTGATCTCAATCTCATAACGTCGCAATAGTTATGAATCTATTTCAGTTTTATTTCTTTTAAACTTATCCCTTTATCTTCTAAATGGATGGTCAAAGGGCTAGAATTGTCGATGGCAATAAAAAACATGTTTTCCGCCATGTTCAATAGTGAAAGACTTTGTTTTCTCCGTACAATAAGGACATGCCAATATTTTGTGTGTACTCCATCCGGACAATATATCGTATGCAGGAAAATCACTAATAGTCCATATAAAGTTTGTAACACCCCACCTCCGTTAAGGTCACTCTCAAAGGGAATGCCTTAACTTCGGTGGAGCGTTTTAAGGTGCAAGATACTGATAAATTACAAGACAGAAAATTTAAGCAGCGGGAAAAGATCAATATTATTTCATAAATACTTGTTCAACACAACAATTCAACAACTGTTTCAACCTTCCAGATTATTACAACTTTTCATCTGTCTTAAAAACATAAAGAAGCAATATTGAAAATAAAATGACATAAATCACCCATAAGTGCTTGACCATAGCCGTAGCTCAAAAAGGAAAGTCCAAGCCTTACATCTACGGTCTTCAAGCTTTGACTATCCTGGACTAAGTAGAAGTGTTTCCTCCCTGCGGACCTTGGGGGGGGGGGGGTGGAAGAAAAGAAGCGAAAGGAAAATGGGTCAGACATAAGTCTGGTAAGCCCAGTTATTTAATAGCATGTAAACAAGTAAAAGACTATGACATGAATAAACTGAACTTAAAATGATACCACAAGGATAGGGTAGTCCTAAGACGAGGTAAGGTAAGATTTATCCAGATTTGGCTATCGCACCCACTTTTACTTCTCTGCACCCACTAAGAGCTGTTTAACTAGCAATGTATGTTCATGATAAAGTGATCCCATTCATGTATTGATCGGCTCCTACTCGCATTCATGTATTCCCGATGTCATGCGGCCCCACGTGATTTTTAAGTACTTGTGCCGGTTCCAGTATAGGGTGTATCAAGTCCTATAATGGCAACCCTGACATGATTCGATGCACAAGTGTATGCCTGGTGCCCAGTGCCTGCTTTTTCCACTCCGGAGCCCGTGCACGCCCGTACTCCGTCGGAACCTACACTGACACACCTAATCGCCGCCCTTTTGACCGCTTATATTCAGCCTAGTACCACCCTGCCTAGTTCAGGGTACTTTGATACATCCATGTGGGTTACTGCTGAAACAGGTCCCCGTTACTAGGGTTTTTCTAGTCAACATACTAAATTGGTTAAGTGTCCTTGGTTTGACTTAACCCCTATCAATCTTATCTAGTTAACATGTTGAGTTGGCTAAGTGTTTTATCAATTACTTAACCCCACCAATCTTGTCTTGTTAACATGTTAAGTTGGTTAAGTGTTTCCTTAATTACTTAACCTCACCATTTCTAGCTTGATTGTTCATGAGCTTTAATTATTTAATTAAAGAACCAACCACTCACATTAGACAGGTACTGTTGTGGTTACTGGATGTGCCGGTCGGTTCCGGGCAGTTTTACACCACAACTCAGTCTAACCTCGGGTCTTTCTGGGCTTGATGCACAAACCTCTCACATTAGACAGGTATTGTTGTGGTTACTGGATGTGCTGGTCGGTTCCGGGATGGTTTACACCACAACTCAGTCTAACCTCGGGTTAGGCATATTCATCTTTTACATTTTACATATGTAAATTTTCTACAAGTGTTTCATGTCACATATTTTAATTATGTTCAAGACTAATGGTATAAATTATACCATTCATGGCCTTAACCATTTACATGGTTTTGGGCCCACCTACATTATTAACATGTTTTGATTTAATAACTATCCCAACGTTCCCCCGTTTGTTCGTTTGTATTAATCACATAAAGTCATTGGGCCTGCATATTAGCCCAATTTATAAACAAGAGGTAAAGAAGGGAACATGCATAATATAGATTCAACAAAACATGTAAATTTTGCATAAAACTTTGTTCATATAATTTAGCATGTCACATGAACTTGCATATAATTTAGACTTAAAGAATCATAAGCCTAAAACATGTTAATATATAGATCTAGGCATGTGTGAACATAACCTCAATTATAAACTAGTATATGACATATTCATGACATGTCCAATTCCAAAGCATGTATAATTTTAACATTAACATATAGGTGTGAACTAGATCTAACAAGGTGAACTTGCATAAATCCACTTTACAAACATGCATACAAATATAGATCTAGTTTTGGATCTAACATGTAACTCGCATATGAACATATGTATAATTAGATCGTGACTTGGATCTATCATAAAACATATAACTTGCATTAATCATATGAACCTGGATAGATCTTGACATGGATCCAACATAAAACTTGTAACTTGCATATGAACATATGAACATATATATAGGCATATGGATCTAACATAAAGCATATGAATATATATATGTAGATCTTGACTTGGATCTAACATAATACATACAAATTGCATTAATCATATAAACATATATATGTAGATCTTAACATGAAACATATAGCTTGCATATGATATTGATAGTTTCATTCTCAATTCTTCATAGATCCAACACCAAGTCCAATAAGCCACAAACATTCCAAGACAATTCATGATAAAATCATCACAAGAAACAAACATGAATTAGCATCGTCAATATTATACAACATGTTATAATTCTATTTTTCACTTTATATCAAATCGCGTCTTAAATTTATTTACATCTAAAAGATAACGACACTTACAACAAACGAAGATTTTGATTTCTGGAATATGTATTCTGGAGTTGAAATGCTCGCCTTTGGTGTAGACAATCGTTGTTTGAATTTAGTTTTGATTTAGTTTGGTTCGTGTCTTTGTTAGCTTCAAGTGGCGGCTACTCTAGGTTCTCTAATGGCAGTATGACGGCTCTTGGTTTAATTTTAATATGATTTAGGGTTGAGGTATTAGGTTGCTTTTATAGAGATTTGATTGAATAGGAGCCGTCAGATCATCTCAGAATCAATCAAGACCATTAAGACAAGATAGAGTTATCCAGAACAGCCAACTCAGCCCAATGACTCAGCAGTGAGTCGAAATTGGTTGGAAAATAGATTTGCCCGAAGGGGGGTAGGTCGACCCCCAGGTCGACACTAAGGTCGACCTGTATAGGGGAGATCGACACTAGGGTCGACCCCCTGGTCGACCTAATCCATGGGCGGGGATTTTCCCGCCCAGCCCGCTTCCTCTTCTGATTTCGAAATTTGAATCTGGACTGAGCTGTTTTGAATTTGTATTAAACTTCTGAAGGCCATAACTCCTTCATATGAAATCCGATTTACGCAAACTGGGACTCTACCTCAAGCAGAATTCTGAGACGAACGCAATGGTGTAACCCGTTTCCCTTAATTCTTACATTTGAGATCAAGTATAGTTTAATTTGTAACTTCAATGTTAACAGAAAATACGGGGTGTTACAATGTTGCTCTTAAAATAAAGTTTTTTTTATGCACATCATACACTAAACACCCTTCCATAGCTCTAGTAGTTCATCAATCAAAGGTCGTAAAAGTACATCCAAATTTTTCAATGGATGTTTAGGTCCCGGAGTAATTGTGTTTAAGAACAGAAATGGTTGTTTCATGCCCTTCCAAGGTGGTAAATTATAAACTGTCAAAATCACTGGCCAACAAGAATAAACTTTTGCAGAAATTCCAAATGGGATAAAACCATAGTACATAAGCCTAATCGAACATTTCGCTCTGAAGATGTAAATACTGGATGTCAACGATCGAATTCTTTCCATGCCTCACCGTCAGTTAGATGATCCATTATACCATTGCTCGATCGATTATAATAGTGCCACGTTATGTCATTAGCATGATTTGGTGACATGATTTTTTTTAAATTTTAGAAATATTGGGAAGTAGCGAACTTGTTTTTCGGAAATATTTTTGGAATTATACTAAGTATCTCTAGGTCTGTAATGGGGATTTTAAAAAATTTCTCAAAAAACCTTTGAAATATTTTCCTTGTAATACAACATACAGAAATTAGGACAGGCATCAATTTTTTCATAACCAAGCCTGAGAGGTTTCAACATTTTTTTAGCTTCATAAAATTTTTGAACTAGCATATGCCCATCTAGTAACATATTAGTAAAAAATCTAGTCATAACATTAAATCGTGCCTTAGTCAAATCTCTTCAAGATTTAAGAGCCATGATTTTTGCACATGCTGATAATTTGGTTTCTTTTTGCATCCATCCCATAAAGGTTCATTAGCCGCTTTAAGTATATCTAAGAATTATTTACCTTCAAGATAGGATGATTTCTCATACACATCATGGTCAACACCTATCACGTCTAAAACCATATCCCTATATGGGTTTTCATCGTTGAAATCAGTAGCTTGCGATTTAGACATTGTTGACTCTTCAATTTCCGCCTCTCCATGAAAAATCCAGGTGTAATAAAATGAAAGGTGTTATAAAATAAAATAGAACAGATCACAAAAGAGAAGACATTAGAAAGAACATAAGAGATAAGGGAGAGACGTTTTTATTTCTCTTGATTCAGTGTACATAATTCTATTACATTGGCTTCATTATATATTGGCTTTGGAGCTGATGTTAGCCTTACTCCCAAAATGTGGGACTAAAAATAATATGACAAATGCATATTCACTTATATGTATTACAAAACTCCCCCTTGAATATGCGTATGTACAGATGATAAGATTAATTGCCTCATTAAAAACCTTTTTGTGAAAAAGCCTGTGGGAAAAATCATAAACAAGGAAAATAGTACAATTTCTATTTCATCTCCAGGAAACATATTGACAATGTTCCAATGAGGGTTGATACTTCTGGTTCTAAATAATGCTTCGTTAAAAACCTTACTAATAAAAACCCAGTGGGAAAAATATTAGTGATGGAAAAGAGTGCATTACAGCATAATATATGCTCCCCCTGATTCGTAATGCATTATTCAAATAGTTTGGTGATGCAAGTGGCGTATACCAATTTTATATATCGTCTTCTGCAATGTTGATTATGGAAGTGCCTTCATGAATATATCTGCTGGATTTTCTTGAGATTGGATTTGCTTCACTTCTATCTTATTGTCCTTTTGAAGCTCATGTGTGAAAAAGAATTTAGGAGAAGTATGTATTGTCCTATCACCCTTGATATATCCCGCTTGGATCTGAGCTACGCATGCTGCATTGTCTTCATAAATAATAGTTGATCTTTCTGTAGTTGAGGGAAGTTGACATGTGCTTCGAATATGTTCAATTAATGACCTTAACCAAACACACTCTCGACTCGCTTCATGTAGTGCCAAAATTTCAGAATGATTGGATGATGTTGCTACCAATGTTTGTTTTGTAGATCTTCATGAAATAGCTGCATTGTTGTTTGTAAACACATATCCAGTTTGTGATTTTGCTTTATGTGGATCAGAAAGGTAACTTTAACACTCCTCCTTGAATATGTGTCTTCAAATTCTTGAATGCTCTTATAGTAGCTTGAAATTATCCCCCTTGAAAAATTATTGCTCCCCCTCATAGATATTGTCATATTAAAATGATATTTCTTATAAGAGTTCGATACTTCATGATCGATGTAATGCCTCATTAAAATCTTACTAAGAAAAACCCTATGGGAAAAATCTTAGTGAAGGAAAAAGAGTACAAAAACATATTTTCAATAATTTACTACATTAAATGTAGAATGATACTTCTGGATCAATATAATTCTTCAGTAAAAACCTTACAAAGGAAAACCCAGTGGAAAAAACCTTAGTTAAGGATAAAAATACAGATTAACTTAAATAACATATTTGAGATGTTATTCCTTGATGTGGTGCTTGATTCTTCTAGATTAAGATAATGCCTCGTTACAACTTTCAATATTACTTTGTGGATGATACTTCTGGATCAATATAATATCTCATTAGGACTTTACTAAGAAAAACCTGGTAGGAAAAATCTTAGTTAAAGAAAAAGGGTGCATACTTTTTGATATCTCAATTTCATTATAGATACTTCTGGATCCATAAATATATATCTCATTGATAATATTACTTAAACAAATCTTGTATAGAAAACAAACTCAAGAGTAATAATCTTTACTCTTCATACTTCTGATGTTCATCATTTATTAACATTTGCCTCATTAAAACCTTCACAATGGAAAACCCTATGGGAAAAAACCAAAGTGAAGGAAAAAGAGTACAATATCACAAGAAAATTCTTAATGAACTTTTCTTAAAATACTTTTGTGTGCATTTTCATGCTTCAGGCATGTTTTCTTATTTAAAACACCTTTTGTTTGCGCTTGCTTGCTATACACTTCGAGTGTTTACAATGTTGTGCTTTAATCAGGTTTGCACACTGCAATACATTTGTAATGAACAATAATAGCTTCATTATAGCAATACTTATAAGCAGGAAGTAATCTACTCATCTTGAATTATATCAATATTTTCATTACAACAATACTTAGAAGCATGTTGTAATATATATTCTATGTTCTTTGCATTCTTTGTAATCATTAAAGTTATTTATGTTCTTCAGGAACCTGTACACTTCAATGAATTTTACAAATCGCAACTATACTCAAAAGTATATTAAATGTTTCATTACTACAATACTTAAAAGCAGGAAATAATCTACTCATCATGAATTATATCATGATTTTCATTATAACAATACTTAAAAGAATGTTGTAATCAACTTTCTTTGTTCATTATATTCTATATAACCAACAAAGTAGTTTATGTTCTTCAGGAACTAATATTCTTTCATCATTTAGTGTGATTTAACAAATATCAATACCTTCGAGGTTTGTTCACTACTTTGTGGACTATAGGCCCACATTTCTCAATTAGAGAAGGATTCATGATGGCCAATCACGATTTAACATAAGCGCTTTACTTTTTATAAATTTATCATCGATTATATATAGTTAGTTCTAGATATAATTTACTGAGATCTCTTTATTTATCTATTTTAGGTACCTAAACCACTTCTGGGGTTATTTGACAATTATGTCATGGATCTCTTCAAGAGACTCCTTAGGTGTTTCTTTAAGAACACTCACCTTCTTCATCTGACATCTTTATTATTTACTTCAAAAGTGTCTCGAACTGACTTTTAAACCAATCTTTAAATTTGGTTTGTGCATTTTGATCCTTCAGGGATTCAAATATATATATTGAAGCAAGTCTACAAGTGATATTATTTATAAGTTATTCGTGTGTCAATTATAATGATACTCAAAATGAAATTTTATCCCTTTATCCTCCCCCTCAATGTTGACAAACATTGTCACACTAAATAATAATCATCATGGGATTCTCATTTTGATCCTTTATCACATTGTTGCTGGCAAGTATATTATATGTATATCAGTTGTTGGAGGATAACCCTTTAATTAGTCGATAAGATGCATTCATCATTTTTTTTATTACTTATTCTCTTTCATTGATCTAGCAATATTGGAGGAATTTTCTTATTATATAGGTTATTTGAATACACATATGACTTCAGGTCATTCAACATTCATGTTGACTGCAATTTAAATCACTAAATAATATTTATGCATAATCTATAAAATATGCTTATAACAAACTTCAGGTTGTTAGTTAAATATTTACAGATATGAATATATAAATACGTGCGTCCACGTATTATAAATTTGCATAGTCTTTCTCATTTGAGTTAGTGATTTTAGAATAAATTATTAAAAAGATCAAACTATTGATTTTAATGTATTGATCAATGTCATTACAAATTCTTCAAGATTGTATGATAATGTTCAAAACTTCTGGTTTGAAAACATATCGAACTTCTGGTCCAAATAAATATATAAACAACTTCAAGTTGTTAAGTTGATGGAGTTTTAATATCGCTTCTGCGATATTCCATAAACACCATTTGTGGAGTTTTAATACATATTTTCTCTTTTAGGAGAAATTTATGAACTTTTCTACAAATATTTATCACTTTTTAATTGTAGAAATCTCTTCTGGAGATATTTTATTATTTCATATAAACGGATCTCTTCTAGAGATATCTTATCATTTCCAAATATACAAATATCCTCTAAAGATATTTTGTTATCACTGCTTCTGGGATGAACTTATCTCCTCCATACGTACTATTGAAATATCATATCAATATACAAAAATACATATCAAACTTTAAATGCAGTAACGAAATTAGATGCATTAAATAAAAATAAGATTCAAGAAAAGAAATCACTACTTCTGGAGTGTATGATATTCCTTCAGGGAACATAATTTTTTATTTATTTATGTGAACGATCATACACTACAATAAAATGACCATTTTACAACGGTGGAACACCATTGTAATATACTTTTTACAACGGTAGATACACCGTCGTATATTAAGAAGTTGTAATAGAGTAAAATATTTTACAACTTTTTTCCACTGTTGCAACACCGTTGTAACTTCATGTATGTCTCAATTGTTTTCCACTGTTGTAATAAACTTTATTACAACTTTTCTGCACCGTTGTAGTAACACCTACTACAACTGTTATGCACTGTTGTGACTTTATATATGATTTTCACCAATTTCTATCGATTGTAATACACTTTATTACAACAATAATTTAATACATTTTGCAAGTGGAACAAAAGATGAATAAACAGAAAACAAACTGATCTAAATTCAAAGTATAGGATCTATTCATACATAAAACGTTACAACTTTTCATTCCAAATACAAAACTAATAAATCATATATGATCACAGTGATATATATCAATTCTTCATTATAGATGATGATTACAAAAACTAACATCCGCTCGAATGCACATCAATTCACATGATGTAGAGCAACAATAAAAACAACTCATGTTCTTCGATGAACTCCTAATGCAGCGACTTTCTGTGTAATTCACATGCACTTACAACTCAGATCAAGAACAACATAGTGCAAATCTTCTCCCTGATTCTTTACGTTATTGATCTATGGTTCTTCCCATCTTAGGATCCTAGTACTCATCAAACTCCAATAAAAAAACAATCATTCATGCATACATACAAATACAAAAGCAAGCGAGTAATGTTAACCTTTCCCTTACATATCCAGAATTAGCAAAATAGATTGGTTAGTGTATATATCAAATACTCTTATATCATATATCATATAAGATACGTTTTACGTTATTAACATGCTCTTATAATGGAAACACCAACCTGATCAAATTTAATTAAGATACATATTTAAGAAAAATAAAGTAATTTTTGTTGTTGTGTACATATATCAAATATAGCACTGGTTAGTGTATATATCAAATACTTATAGATAGCATAAGTCCATAGTCCATACTGATAAATACTACACCATGAAAAGCAATCCTGTAAATGAAAGAAAAAAATCAAATTTGTCGACTTTGAACAGACGACAAGCTTCCTCAAATACAATAAGGCCTATCATGGCCACTATGATACTGAGCTCAGTTTAGCAGCTAACTTATAGAACTTATATTAAACAATTTAATTAAGTTACTAAAGGAAAATGAATCATGTTTTGCAAGAAAATACACACCTGCAAGTGAGAAAGCGTGCAATAAGTACACCACCGCGACGCCCAATCCCTTCAACGACCTATAAGTGAAAACTAGAAGAAAATACACACCTGATCTACACTCATCACACTTAAGTGGAGACACTGAATAATCCTTTTTCACATTCGGTTCATTTCAATTCTAGCAATTGTTTTTTCTATACCAAGTGTGAAATCACAGAGGTCACAGAGTTCTTCTCATTATATATTCAATAACAAACAGAAGCTCGACGCCCAATCCCCTCGACGACCTACAAGAAAATACACACCTACAAGTGAAACCACCCAAAAAAACCGCTTTCGACGGTCCTCCTCCCCACGGTAACGACTGCGACGCCCAATTCCCTCGACAAGCCCCCTATTGCCTAGAAATTGACGCCCTAGGGCTGCTGCCCCAAAACCCTCTATTCTGAAAATCGAAAGCACCTTTAAAATGCTACCTGGGGTTGGAGCCCTCTTTTCCAAAAATTAAACGAATCAAAAATTTGGTTTTTCAATTTTTAAAAGTGGTGTTCTTTTGTTTTCTTTTCATTATTTAGAGAAGGAAGATGGGGACTGAAACGGGAAGATGCGGTACAAAATTGAGAAATTAGGGATTTAGGATGATTTATTGAGGCGAAACTTCGTTTGGTTTGAGGGAAGAAAGTGAGTGATTTTGATTTATGGGCAACGATTGATTTAGAGAAGAATATAAGAGGTCGCCTGCGTGAGAATGAAAATATAACGCATGAGATACTTTTTGGAGCCAAAATTTTCAACTTCCCGCTTTAAGTTTCCAGCCGCAAGTTATAATTATTAAAGTACTATAGCTAACTTATAAAACAAAATTTTTACTAAAGTACTATAGATTTATAAGTTAATTAACTTATAAGCATGTATTTTATTTTGTTGGCACAACAATAACAGAAGCAATGCCATTTTCAAAGAGGCAAAAAAAAATGTTGGTCCTTATTGATTTTCTAATTACAAATCGTTAATTACTAAAAATAATTAAATATTAAACCGAAATTGTTATTTATTAATTTCAGAATTTTAACTTTTTAAATATTAAATATTAAAACAATTGCTAACTATAATTATGAAATACTAAATACAAAATGTTACTTCTTTATTGTTAATATCTCTTGTTAATTCTATATTATTAAATATTTTATTAGTTATTGATTATTAATTAATTATTAATTTTAAATATTAATAATTTAAAATTAATTATTAAACACTAAATCTCACTTCAAAAGTATTAATGTTTTGATTAATTATGACTCTTACGTATTAATATTGAGTATATATTATTATCTATTCATTTTTATTAGAAATTATTATCATTAATAATTATCAAATATTAATAAATATTAATAATTATGTAATATTAACAATATTTTTTAAACATTCTTCTTAATTGCTAAGTATTAAATATTACTGATTGATTATTAATTGTTACTTCCTAATTGATTATTAATAGTAATTATTAGTTATTAATTATAAATAATCAATATAAATGTATTAAATATTAATTATTAGTTTTAATTATATTAATATATAGTCATATATTACAACAATCAAAAAATAAAAGTTGTGATAGGCTTTTATTACAACTGTCAAAATAACACAGTTGTTAAAAATAAGTTTATTACAACTTTTCTGGAAAAAATTTGTAAAAAACATTTATTACAACGGTGCTTTTACCACCGTTGTAAAATTAAAGTTGTAATACGGTGTTTTTGTTGTAGTGATAGTTGATCCGGAATGACCTAAACGATCATGCCAAAGAATCAATTTCTTTGCATCTGTGAGCTTCTAGCTCATGTTTATAAAATGAGATTCAACTATGCCAATTTTGGTAAAGTATAATCTAGTTGAAATTGTACCAAATTTTTCTAAAATAAGCTTCTGGCTTTCAATTTTATAAATAACATAAAGATATTCTTTGTTGTTTTCATTTATAGTTTCAATATGATATCCATTCATTCTTATATCTTTGAAGATAAGCAGATCTCTTTTAGAATTGCTTGAATATAGTGCATTTTGAATGAATATATGTGTACCATTTGGTAACACTATATGGGCTCTTCCGGACCCTTCAACTATATTGGCAGAACCAACTATAGTTGAAACTTTATATGAAACATTTTCAGATAATTCAGAGAAAAACTTCTGGTTTTTCAATATCGTATGAGTAGTTCCACTATCAACCAGACATATATCATCACTTAAACACTGTCGATCCATACCTTTTGAATTAAAAACAATACAGCTAGTTAATAACTGAAATAACTTATAAATACAGATAAATGTCCATGGGAATAAACTACTTATCATGTCCAAAATTACATATTATTTTTGCAATTTCATAAGCACAAACTAAAAAGAAAGGCAAATAAACAAAAGTTTCAAACTAATACATGCTGAAAGGAAATGAAACAAAAAAATCACATAGTTAGCTTCTGGCTAATTATTACCATCATAGAAACTGCAGGTTCTAAGTTTTCCATTTTATAACAAAAATTACTTTTGCATTCACTTCCGGTGTGCAAAATTTAGATCAGAATTTAGATCTTAACTTAATATGATCTTCAGGATGCATATTTTCTTTATAAAAGTTTTCCTAAGAAACAATAAATTATTTCTTCTAGAAATATAATATGACTATAATAAAACTTCAAGTTTATCATAATTCATATAATGTTATTATATATTTTTAAATTGAAGCAACTTTTCTAGAAAGTGCCCCTTTTTTTCGCATATGAGAGTCATTTTACTATTTTTCTTTAAGAAAATAGCATTGATTATAAATGTAATGATCTCTTCCAATAATAAGTTTCTTCAAGAAATTATTTGTAGCATAAAGTTGGAATATAATGCTTTTCCTCTTGTTAAAACTTTTCCTTTCATTGATTTTTCAAATCCTTTCCTATTATTGGTCATTTGCTATAAGCAAATATTAAATGCAATTATAGGCTTTTATGTTTTATTTCATGTTTCTCAATTGAATATGAACTTCAGGTCCCTCATTTGAAAGGATTTGAATATGAACTTTAGGTCATATGAACTTCAGGTCATTTGCATGTGAACTTCAGGTTCAACCATTCTTGCCTTGTGTTTGGAAGTATGACCGTCTTCTGGTGGTCATAACGCTCCTTCTGGGAGTTCCATAAGTGGATAGGATCTTTTTCAGTTAAATATTTAGATCATCGCGGATGTGGCATCTTAAAACTATCAGAGCCTTTGCTTTGTCCTGCTGGGGCATAGTATTACCATTTTTAATGGTATCCTCTAAGCATTGAAATTGTAAATGGATCTCAGTGTTCGACATTTTTGTGAACTACACAAAAAAAATTGTAGATGCTTAATTGAACAAATTTCACATATTAGTATACATGTTCTATAATTAAATTGAATATATTACGGCACAGAATCATAAAAAAAATATCCAAATCTGCAAGTCTTTCCCTATACATTTACAATGAACTAATTACAATAATGAAACAATACAAACTGTCAAGGAGCCATACACCATTTAACAAAAATAATGGCCACAGTAATACATATGTTGGCTAACAAGGAGCTTGCTTGTATTGGAAGATGAAAAAGCATATAAAAGTAAGCCATACATGGAAATGTAATTCTAAATATTTAAAGCATCTCATCTGGCATTAGATTAAATAGTAAGCATTAGATTAAATAAGAAGTAGCCTGCAGTTTACATATATGCATAATTATTAGCAATGGCTTCTCTGTTATTGAAGAGATAAAGTAGCAAATGAACATGTTTTATGTAATGACCCGCATTTTCAGCGTTATAATAATTAATTAATTTAATTATTTAAAAGGTGATAAAAAGGATTTCATGATCGTTGAATTAAATAATGGTGAATATTTAATTAAAATAATAAATTAAATAATATATTTAATTCTGAAATAATCCGAATTGGCTGAAATGGCGATATGGTGTGAATTGAGGAATTCAAAATATATAATTCAGTTTGGAATTGAATTTGAATAACGAATATATTTAAATAACGACAGTTTGAACGTAGAGTTATAATATAATTAAAATCGAGTTCGAAATGGCGATGTAGTTCGTAAATTGGCGATTCGAACTTCAACTGAATGTACAGGATTCGTTTTAAGCCGGATTTCTATGAAACAAGAAACGTGTGGAGCTGGTGGAGTATATCTTTCTAGTGGAAGAGAAAATTCGGGATTTCGTCGTGTAGATTTTGTTTTATGTCCAAATCAAATTCTAGAAAAGTCGCTATGGAATTCCTTTATAATTTATAAAGGAATTAATTATATTTTAAAAAGGGATTTCATTATAAATCGAATATCGATTTAATCGGGATTTGAAACATCGAGCTGGAAATTCATATAGGAATATTCTGAAGCTGTATGGTATTCCACTGTGAATATAGACGATAATATTTATTTTTAAATATTTAATTCAATTATATTTAAATATATTTATACATTTAAATGGGTCATTCAGAGTTTTAAAAATAACTAGTTTTGCAAATGACCTCGGTTTTCGACGAAACTAATTTTGTTGGATCTGCAACATCAAATTATTGTTAGATTCCAAGTTTGGTGATTTTTAGAGTCACTGTGTCGCCGTACGGATTTTTAGAGTGAAAAACAATCAGTATTTCGATTGTTAAAAATACGCTGTGTGAGCATACGAAGTCGGAATTCGACAAAACCAGTTTCATTGGGACCGTAATGTCGAACTCTAGCTACATGTCCAGTTTCGTGATTTTTGGGTATCGTCTATGATCACAGGAATTTTAGAGGACATAGAAAAACAGCGTTTGCTTATAATTTAATATAATAATCGAATATTAAATTATTTAAAATATCCTATATAAACACTTTAACTTTCCTAAACCTAATTTTAACTTAAGAAAAATCCGTCGCTCGTTCTCTTCATACAATAAAAGAAAGGGAGGAATAAAAATTATAGGAAATGGAAATAAAATTCTATAAATCATTCTAGGTATATCTTTGAGTTCCTGGTAATGTTCTCTTCATTTTGAGATTGGTTTTGTGGCACTCGAATGCTATTCCATCGGAGTCGGGTGTTAACAGCACAACTAAGGTTTGAGGAAACTGAAATTTTAGGCATCGATTCGATCTTTTGATAACGGTTTTGGGTTCGTTAGGTGATTTGGCCCTCGTATGTATTTTACTGTGGAAACCGAAGAAAAATGAGGTCGATGTCTGTACTGGTGCTGAGCGAAATAGGGCGACGACGGGAATCAAATGATGGGCGCGAGTTGAAGGAGGAGGGCCGACGAGGTAGAGTGTTCGAAGAGAAGTTCGGTGGTGGCATCCGTTTGTGGTTTCGGGAAGTAGATGAAGGTGCGGTGGTGGTTAATGGACGGTGTGGTGAAAACAGGAGCCACAAGTTCAAATTTGGGGAAGAAGGAGTGTTGAGGACGGGTTGGGTATTTTCTTGATGGAACGGGTTTGATTTGTGAGCCCATTTATAATTTAATTCATATGTTACTTAAATTTAAATATACGTTAACTTCGTAATAGCATAACTCCGTCATACTTTATCAGATTGACGAACCGTAAGTTGCATTGGGATCGTATGGACGAGAACAACACAATGACTGACTGGGAGTGAATCCGAGCTCATTATAATTTATAGCAAAATAAATTGTCCGTCTGAATCAAGCGATGGTTATCGTTATTAACAATGATCATCCAATATGAGTAAATCTCATTAACTCTGAACAGTTTATATTTTTGTAACATATATTTAGAACTGTTAAATATTGGTTGATTGACTGTGTGTTGACCGTTTGATTGAACTGCTAGTCAGTTAGTTGAATTTCTATATTGATTCTGTTTAATAGAATATATCATATGGAACTGAAGTGATGTTGATTTTATTGTGTAACATATGTGGATGCAGGGAAACAGGTTGGAGGAATCCGACTGGATTCCTCAACAGTTATTTTATTGTTTTTCATATATTATGATATATGATGTGGTTTATAATCCATGGTTGATTATATGTGTTTGGACGATATTGGTCATCGTGATTTTATGTGTTTAGTACCATAAAATATCGGAATGGGAAAAGGAGATTTTCAACGTGATATTGAAAACGGAATATGTATAAATTGGAATATTAATAAATAAGAAATATTTATAAATAGGAATAATAATAAAGTGAATTATTAATTTAGGATAAATAAATAAGATGTTATAAAATGGACTATTTACTTAGAAAATAAATAGAAGATAATAAGTGAGATATTTATTTGTTAAATAAAAAGGATAAGATAATGGATTTATTTATTTGTTAAATAAATAGAATAAGGAAAGGACATATTTATTTGTTAAATAAATAGGGTTATTAAAGGAAACATTTAGAATAAATAAATAGGATATTAAACGGATTATTTATTTAGGAAATGAATAAGTTATGATAAAGGGATATTGACTTAGAAATTGAATAAGTTATAAAAGAGATGTTAAGCAGAATAAATGGAATAAAGGATTTTTTATTTAGAAAATAAATAGAAGAGTTAATCGAATCGAGTTAATCAAACAGAGTAAATCAAATAGAGTTAAACAAGATTAGAAACTGACTAGAGAATAGTTAAGTTGAATAATTTTCTGAGTATCGATCTGATGTTGGTTTCGGCCTTCGGGGTTTATACTTAGAGAATTCTTCTCTTATTAGTTTACAGTTAGAGTCTGATAGTTGTGGAATGGTAGTGATTGATGATTGATCGATAGAATTTCGTTCTGGAAATAATATCGTTGTTTGCACACATGTTTTCATTTGATAGTTAACTCACCGACTATCAAAGTTTTGACCATTTTAACGTTGTTAATATGGAGAGACCGGTTGGATTATTATCCAAAGAACCACTTTGTATTGGCATAAGCGTTGTGAATCATATATGCCAAAGATAATTGAAGACGGAGTAAAGTGCAAGGGCTATTGTATAAGTCTTAGATAACAGTGCCTAAGATGGATGTACTGAATAGTGCCTTCGGTTCATCCTGTTCCTGGATGACTTGTATGGATGAATGTCTGACAGAGTATTTCCAGAAAGGTCACGTACATTGATTTCTTCAACCGTACCAAGAGTGGAAGTGGAGAAGGAAACTTCTTTAGCTAACACGTAATGTACTGTTGTAGACGTCAATTAGTGATTTTCGATGGATCTGACAATGTGGCATTCGAAGTGAATCTGATGTAATGATGAAGCGTAACCTCAAGCCTCATCAACCGGTAAATGACAGAAATCGGGCAGGCAGCATGGCTAAGTCGGTCGCTCCGAAGAAGGGTGCATAATCACCTAATCTAGAGTTTCATTTATTTTTAAAAATCTATTGTCGATACTGTCCCATTCGGGAAACAGTTGCTGATCCCAACCGTTGGTGATATACATTCGATACACTCAAGCAAAATGAGTGGTCGGTCATGTGTGGCCAGGTTGCAAGATGTTCTTGTTGAACCCAGTGTATTCCTCTCTAGAGGTACACTAGCGAAAGGTGGTTCCATACCTTGTCATAGTTGGAAATCCATTACCCAATACGTGCTTGCGGTTTTGATTGTATGCTGTATACGTAGAACGTGAAATGAAAGCGTTTCTGCTAAATGATTATTATATTGTGGTTGATAGACATTATTACAATATCAAAAGGTTTTTGATATAAAGATATTTTGAATTCTCATAAGGGAAAAACTCATTCCGTTATACGGCGTGGTCTTATGAGATATCGTTTACTTGTTCAACTGTTTTAAACTGTTTTACTCATACCAGTCCCATGACTGACCCGGAGTTTATTTTGTTTTTTTCCCTAAACTCTTGGGTGCCCAATTTTGTATGGGCAGTCAAGTAGTCAGGAATTTACAGATACTTGAAGAGCTGGAGCAGGAGACTTCAGGATCATATAGCTATAGTTTATTTCCACTGTATTGTAAGTGTTGTACTTTGATAATGATGTATATTCAAGTATAGATGAATATTTCAAGTTATGTTATATATATTATATGTTATTCGTTCCGCTGTGAGGTTCGTGTTACTCTGATGTTATTCTTCTTCTTCTTCTATTCTAAGTTTCTATCTTATTTTTCCTCACCCTCTAATTTCTTTCATTAATGACCAGTTTTTTTTCAATGTTTGGTTAGTCATCAGTGAGTTTATGGCAATAACCAAAGTCGTCAAAAACCCGGGTCATTACAGTTGGTATCAGAGCTTAAGATTAAGTATTACCTTGGCTCTGTGGCGTGACTCAGTAGAGATGGGGTTAGTAATACCCTACATTGAGTTGAGTGTATATATACGAGTGAGCGTATTTGTTATTGATATAAAAATTGTTTTATATTGTTGTGATTTATTGGTTGAGTTGTTTATGAGTTCTGGTCGATCAGTTTGATCCACTGTATCGGTAGGAGTTTATAAACACTCAAATACGATGGCTCGACACGATATGTTTTGAAAAGAGGGTAAATGAAAAAAAATTACCCAAAGTATATTTGTTATTATAATCGAGTAAGATTATAATGGAGATGGTTATATATATATATATAACCAAATAGAATTCGTATAAGTGTTACGAAATGAATTAAATATGAATTTAAACCAGAAATTGAATTAAAACTCTAGAGAATTGGATAAGTGTTTGCAAATGGATTTGGATTAAAAATAAGGAAAATTTAAGATCCTGGGAGATTTTAAATTGTTTTACAAGCAGTGTGAATTATATTTTGAAATGAATTTCAAAGTGGAAATGAATTTCAAAGTGGAAATGTTTAGAAATGGTTTTATAGTATTGAACTCACTTCGATCGCTGGAAAATAGATTCTGATAATAACAGCTACATCATCGGTGTTCATTTTCGAGTTGCTAAGTGACGGATTACTACCAAAGGTTTTGTTTTTAATTTTGTTATGAGAAAAACAAGTTGTTGAAATCCGAAAAGGAATATTTGGTTTTTGAAAAGCTAAGTGATTTAAAAATTCCCAGGGAAATATTGTTGATTTAAAACCAAACTGAATTAAAATTTGGGAAAGCCAATTTGAATTAAAGTAAAGCCAGTAAAGTGGTAACTGAGATTAAATTAGAATGATATCAAGACAAATTGGATTGTGAGATTCGAATTTGAAGTGTAATTTGATAATCAAGTTAAGAGTTGGGAACTGAGAATGAAACTTGAATTTGAAATGAAAATTTGGCTTGGTAAAAAGCGAATGGTTGTGTTGGAGATAAAAGTGATTTCAAAATTTGATTGGTATAACATTGGTATATGCTGAGTTGATAGCATATGGAGGTGATAGAGTTAATATGCCCGACAAAAAGGTACAAGTTTATATTTCATATGGTATGAGATTTTGATGAGCCGAATTGGCAAGCCGCTTGGCTGTTTGATTTTCTTTTGGCTTGGAGATGGCCTAGAGAGGCGAGTTGGAGTTTGACCTATTGACCAGTACAAAGGAGGTGCTAGCGAAATTTTTCGAAAAGTCAAGGTGTTAGAAAATTTTCAGGATTTTTGAAAATTTTCGTTGATAAGAATTAACAAAAAATTGAAATTAAATTGGTTCAGTTGAAACTGAAGTTAAGAAGTGAACAAATATGTTCTAACCAGTCGATAGGGTCGTCCTCTACCTTAGCAATTTCGAGGACGAAATTATTTTAAGTGGGGAAGAATGTAATGACCCGCATTTTCAGTGGTATAATAATTAATTAATTTAATTATTTAAAAGGTGATAAAAAGGATGTCATGATCGTTGAATTAAATAATGGTGAATATTTAATTAAAATAATAAATTAAATAATATATTTAATTCTGAAATAATCAGAATTGGCTGAAATGGCGATATGGTGTGAATTGAGGAATTCAAAATATATAAATTCAGTTTGGATTGAATTTGAATAACGAATATATTTAAATAACGGCAGTTTGAACATAGAGTTATAATATAATTAAAATCGAGCTCGAAATGGCGCTGCAGTTCGTAAATTGGCGATTCGAACTTCAACTGAATGTACAGGATTTGTTTTAAGCCGGATTTCTGTGAAACAAGAAACGTGTGGAGCTGGTGGAGTATATGTTTCTAGTGGAAGAGAAAAATCGGGATTTCGTCGTGTAGATTTTGATTTATGTCTAAATCAAATTCTAGAAAAGTCGCTATGGAATTCATTTATAATTTATAAAGGAATTAATTATATTTTGAAAAGGGATTTCATTATAAATCGAATATCGATTTAATCGGGATTTGAAATATCGAGCTAGAAATTCATATAGGAATATTCTGAAGCTGTATGGTATTCCACTGTGAATATGGACGATAATATTTATTTTTAAATATTTAATTTAATTATATTTAAATATATTTATATATTTAAATGGGTCATTCAGAGCTTAAAAAATAACCAGTTTTGCAAACGACCCCGGTTTTCGACGAAACTAATTTTGTTGGATCCGCAACATCAAATTATTGTTAGATTCCAAGTTTGGTGATTTTTAGAGTCACTGTGTGGCCGTACGGATTTTGGGAGTGAAAAATAGTCAGTATTTCGACGGGTAAAAATACGCTGTGTGAGCATACGAAGTCGGAATTCGACGAAACCAGTTTCATTGGGACCGTAATGTCGAACTCTAGCTACATGTCTAGTTTCGTGATTTTTAGGTATCGTCTGTGATCACAGGAATTTTAGAGGACACAGAAAAACAACATTTGCTTATAATTTAATATAATAATCGAATATTAAATTATTTAAAATATCCTATATAAACACTTTAACTTTCCTAAACCTAATTTTAACTTAAGAAAAATCCGCCGCTCGTTCTCTTCATACAGTAAAAGTAAGGGAGGAATAAAAATCATAAGAAATGGAAATAAAATTCTATAAATCATTCTCGGTATATCTTTGAGTTCCTGGTAATGTTCTCTTCATTTTGAGATTGGTTTTG
This sequence comes from Allium sativum, assembly GCA_030737875.1. Lineage (NCBI taxonomy): Eukaryota > Viridiplantae > Streptophyta > Magnoliopsida > Asparagales > Amaryllidaceae > Allium > Allium sativum. Next base: position 13,073,822 of record CM060911.1, read on the forward strand.
TGGCACTCGAATGTTATTCCGTCGGAGTCGGGTGTTAACAGCACAACTAGGGTTTGAGGAAACTGAAATTTTAGGCATCGATTCGATCTTTTGATATCAGTTTTGAGTTCGTGAGGTGATTTGGCACTCGCATGTATTTTACTGTGGAAACCGAAGCAAAATGAGGTCGATGTCTGTACTGGTGCTGAGCGAAATGGGGTGACGACGGGAATCAAATGATGGGCGCAAGTTGAAGGAGGAGGGGCCGGCGAGGTAGAGTGTTCGAAGAGAAGTTTGGTGGTGGCATCCGTTTGTTGTTTCGGGAAGTAGATGAAGGTGCGGTGGTGGTTAATGGACGGTGTGGTGAAAACTGGAGCCACGAGTTCAAATTTGGGGAAGAAGGAGTGTTGAGGACGGGTTGGGTATTTGCTTGATGGGCCAGGTTTGATTTGTGAGCACATTTATAATTTAATTCATGTGTTAATTAAATTTAAATATACGTTAACTTCGTAATAGCATAACTCCGTCATACTTTATCAGATTGTTTGGGATCGTATGGACGAGAACAACACAATGAGACTGACTGGGAGTGAATCCGAGCTCGTTACAATTTATAGCAAAATAAATTGTCCGTCTGAATCAAGCGATGGTTATCGTTATTAACAATGATCGTCTAATGTGAGTAAATCTCACTAACTCTGAACAATTTATATTTTTGTAACGTATATTTAGAACTGTTAAATATTGGTTGATTGACCATGTGTTGACCGTTTGATTGAACTGCTAATCAGTTAGTTGAATTTCTATATTGATTCTGTTTAACAGAATATATCATATGGAACTGAAAGTGATGTTGATTTTATTGTGTAACATATGTGGATGCTGGGAAACAGGTTGGAGGAATCCGACTGGATTCCTCAACAGTTATTTTATTGTTTTTCATATATTATGATATATGATGTGATTTATAATCCGTGGTTGATTATATGTGTTTGGACGATATTGGTCATCGCAATTTGATGTGTTAAGTACCATAAAATATCGGAATGGGAAAAGGAGATTTTCAACGTGATATTGAAAACAGAATATGTATAAATTGGAATATTTATAAATAAGAAATATTTATAAATTGGAATAATTATAAAGTGAATTATTTATTTAGGATAAATAAATAAGATGTTATAAATGGACTATTTACTTAGAAAATAAATAGGAGATAATAAGTGAGATATTTATTTGTTAAATAAAAAGGATAAGATAATCGATTTATTTATTTGTTAAATAAATAGAATTAGGAAAGGACATATTTATTTGTTAAATAAATAGGGTTATTAAAGGAAACATTTAGAATAAATAAATAGGATATTAAACGGATTATTTATTTAGGAAATGAATAAGTTATGATAAAGGGATATTGACTTAGAAATTGAATAAGTTATAAAAGATATGTTAAGCAAAATAAATGGAATAAAGGATTTTCTATTTAGAAAATAAATAGAAGAGTTAATCGAATTGAGTTAATCGAACAGAGTTAATCTAATAGAGTTAAAAAAGATTAGAAACTGACTAGAGATTAGTTAAGTTGAATAGTTTTCTGAGCATCGATCTGATGTTGGTTTCGGCCTTCGGGGTTTATACTTAGAGAATTGTCCTCTTATTAGTTTACAGTTATAGTCTGATAGTTGTGGAATGGTAGTGATTGATGATTGATCGATAGAAATAATATCGTTGTTTGCACACGTGTTTTCATTTGATAGTTAACTCATCGACTATCAAAGTTTTGACCATTTTAACGTTGTTAATATGGAGAGACCGGTTGGATTATTATCCAAAGAACCACTCTGTATTGGCATAAGTGTTGCGAATCATATATGCCAAAGATAATTGAAGACAGAGTAAAGTGCAAGGGCTATTGTATAAGTCTTAGATAATAGTGCCTAAGATGGATGTACTGAATAGTGCCTTCGGTTCATCCTGTTTCTGGATGACTTGTATGGATGAATGTCTGATAGAGTATTTCCAGAAAGGTCATGTACATTGATTTCTTCAACCGTACCAAGAGTGGAAGCGGAGAAGGAAACTTCTTTAGCTAACACGTAATGTACTGTTGTAGATGTCAATTAGTGATTTTCGATGGATCTGACAATGTGGCATTCGAAGTGAATCTGATGTAATGATGAAGCGTAACCTCAAGCCTCATCAACCGGTAAATGACAGAAATCAGGGAGGCAGCATGGCTAAGTCGGTCGCTCCGAAGTAGGGTGTATAATCACCTGATCTAGAGTTTCATTTATTTCTAAAAATCTATTGTCGATACTGTCCCATTCGGGAAACAGTTGCTGAACCTGACCGTTGGTGATATACATTCGATACACTCAAGCGAAATGAGTGGTCGGTCATGTGTGGCCGGGTTGCAAGATGTTCATGTTGAACCCAGTGTATTCCTCTCTAGAGGTACACTAGCGAAAGGTGGTTCCATACCTTGTCATAGTTGGAAATCCATTACCCAATACGTGCTTGCGGTTTTGATTGTATACTATATATGTAGAATGTGAGATGAAAGCGTTTCTGCTAGATGATTATTATATTGTGGTTGATAGACATTATTACAATATCAAAAGGTTTTTGATTTAACGATATTTTGGATTCTCATAAGGGAAAAACCCGTTCCGTTATACGGCGTGGTCTTATGAGATATCGTTTACTTGTTCAACTATTTTAAACTGTTTTACTCATACCAGTCCCATGACTGACCCGGAGTTTATTTTGTTTTGTTTTCCCTAAACTCTTGGGTGCCCAATTTTGTATTGGTAGTCAAGTAGTCAGGAATTTACAGATACTTGAAGAGCTGGAGCAGGAGGCTTCAAGATCATATAGCTATAGTTTATTTCCGCTGTATTGTAAGTGATGTACTTTGATAATGATGTATATTCAAGTACAAATGTATATTTCAAGTTATGTTATATATATTATATGTTATTCGTTCCGCTGTGAGGTTCGTGTTACTCTGATGTTCTTCTTCTTCTTCTTCTATTATAAGTTTCTATCTTATTTTTCCTCACCCTCTAATTTCTTTAATTAATCATCCGAAATTTTCGACCCTTGATGTTCAATATGTGTTGTATATCGGATAATCAAGGTCGCTAAATTTTCGGGTAATTACATTTTATGTATGGCGTATGGGGTAAAAGATCCATATATAATATTATAAAAAGAAAATGAATGGATTTTCCTAAAAATATATTTGGTATACAATAATATCAGATCAAATATGAATAGGTGGATATCTAAAAACCACTAAGCTAAAAATAATTAGATCTAAAAAGTTAGATCCACTGGAACATAATCTAGATCTACAAAAAAAAAAATAGATCCATAGGTCAAATATTCTCAAATAAAAAATTACGTACATGACAAATTCATAGATGTAGATCTAGAAGATCTCAACAAATAACAATAAAAGAATCTCGTGCTTATAACGTGTTATAAAATAAAATAGAACAGATCATAAAAGAGAAGACATTAGAAAGAACATAAGAGATAAGGGAGAGACCTTTTTATTTCTTTTGATTCAGTGTACATAATTCTATTACATTGACTCCCTTATATTTTGGCTTTGGAGCTGATGTTAGCCTTACTCCCAAAATGTGGGACTAAAAATAATATGACAAATGCATATTCACTTATATGTATTACAACAAAAGGAAACCTTTTTGTAATTAATGTTTGTAGACTACTTCCTTTATTGAAATTTTTTCGTTTTTGCACATGGAACGAGGACATCTAATGGTTCCTCCGTGTTCTACTTGAAAAAAAAATGTAAATTCAACAAATTTGTTGACACTATCAACAAATTCTAGGTATACAATACATCCATGATCGATCGATCATTTTGGTATCAATCCTATAATTAATGATAAATTTTAATTAATTTTTTATCACAATAAAAGAAAAAACATATATAATGTTTTCGGCTAAAAATGTGTTGCGCGTAATGCAGCAAAAGGACAACTCATATGCAAATATGAACAGATAGTGGAGACAAATGTGTCTAAAGTGACGATACAAGTAATAATCTTCCTAATTTCTTTAGGTTGCGTGTGATCCTTAATGAGAAATCTCGTGAACAATCCATAAAGTGGGTTGTGATGTTTTTTTAATTTATGTCATGATGAAATGCATATGCAGTCTCAGTGTAGAGCTCAAATTAACTTAACAGCTGGTAATGAGGGAATTATTTAAACTGCATGACGCCATGTGGCAAAGATATGTATACATACTATAATGTCATAAGATATGTTTTTATTAAAGAACAAGGTCAAATGGGAAACTAAAATGCATGATAAGATCTGAGAAGATTCCCGATGATTCATTTTCATGTAATATTTATTCTACAGCAAAAGCTATTGTGATATTCATAAAACTACCTTTCTATTATGTGATCATCCATTTTATTATTCTGTTTTTAAAATCCAGTTTTATGTGTTTATGTTGCAAAATTAAACATGGTATGATATATACAAGTATGTTAGCATAAAAGATCAATCAAATCAAATTAGGAAAATAGAATTGTTAACCTGGTTGGATGGTAGTAACTAAGTATTACTAATATCATTTCATTATTTCCCTAATATGATAATATAAGTTTTACAAATATCATTTCATAATTTCTTATTTCCTTGACAATATAATGTAATTGTGTATGTGCTGTATATATGATTCCTTACATTCATGTACTAAATTTTGGATCGCATTGATTATTTCAAAGTGACATCAGGAAACTTTGTATTGTATAAAAGGCAACTAAAAATCAAAATATATGAAAAGCAGGTAGACAATCTTAGGATGTTTCAAGATATGTTAAATTTCCCCAATAAACCTTTAAATAAATTAGCTCAAACTTCATATCAATGAATCTATTCTGAGGACATTGAATTCTCAGAGATGCACCTCTCATTTTCAATAGAAGCATTATTAATGTTCAAAATCCTTGAAACCATAGGACAGAATCCCTGTCCTATTCTATATGTTTAACTTATTTTATGGAAGAAATATTCCAGATAATTTGGGATACAGTTAAAATTTTAATACAATGTAAACTGAAATTTTATTCCAACTATTAAAATTGAGGGTTCAATGAACTTGGTTAGTATTTTTATGGATCACTATTAAGAATTGGTTTATTGTAATTTGTTGCTTATAATGTCTATTCTAGATAAATGTACAAAAGCACAATTTAAACTTCAAAAAGTGTGCACGTGATTGTTTTATTAACATATATCAATTTTTTGACCTTTAACATGATAGTAAAATTTTAACTTAAACATATTTTCTTAAGTTTAAAATAATTTAAACAATATTAAGAAAGGCATAGCTTAGATTTTACCAAAGCACTGATAAATTTTCAGACGTACACACTTTCTTGCGTTTTTCAAATGTTTCGAATCTCAATTTACTTGTAGCATTGTAAATTTAATATTTAATGTAAATGTATTTTCTTCCGTTATAAGAAATCTAAGAAAAGTGGAAAGGAAACTTCAGAGAAAATGGGTGATTCTCTATATTTAGAGGAATACACTCATGTAATTTTATTCACATTTGAAAAAAAAAAGTTAACTTGTTTGGCGGTAGCACTACCCTTGTAGAATAAAAAAAATAAAAAAATCCCCCAATATATTCCATACCTATGACAACTATTTCCACAAGGTCTCTAGAGCTTGTTAAACAAAAATGTAATTTGGTCAAATCATCTCATATTCCATATCCTAGACAACTCTTTCCACAAGCTCTTTAAGGGTTATTTGCTAACATGATTAAAAGCGCAATGTTTAGAAGGAAAAAAAAAGATTAAACAAAATCTCAACTGGTCATACCTTTAATTCGACTTAAGTTACTATTGAACACTGCAAAATAGATTATGAAGAATGCATAAAAAATAACAGACTTGATTTGTTTTATTTTGTAACTTCCAGAACAACCGAGAAAGTCATTTAAACACACAACATAAATATAAATATAAATATATGGAGTATACAATTATATGATGGACATGAAAACATGATTGAGTCAGTTAGACAAACATGAAATGTGCATGGACATAAAAGAAAACAATTAGTTAAACATACTTATGAAACCTACGAGAAAGGTAATTTTTATCACTTCCACTGCCACATCTCGCCAATAGCTAAATCAATGTAACTATAACAAAAAAATAGCATATAAATATTTTTGTTTGAAATTAAGAATCGGTAATCTATATGGTTATTAAACTATCCAAACAAAGAAATTCCAAGTCAAATAAAAAAATAAAAGATGTCAAATTAATTTATAGTCTAGATCAATCAGATCCAGCATGAAGGGTTTTACCATACCATGAGTTTAGAGAATTTTAGATAGTACAAGATAGATATCGAACAAGTTTTGGAGAAGCAAACCTTGTTTTTTTTCGCCTCATCAAATCCTTTACCCGTTGGCATACGTTATCATGTTCAAATTTTCATGTGATCTTCCTTTTTTTCTTTTTTTTTTTAGGGAAAACGCATGTATTTGAAGAATAAGGACAACGAAACCTAGTTGATATGGACTGCGCGGGAATACTGGTTTGTGAATTGTGGGTAGTTAGCAAAATTAGGATGAAATCAAACATATTTATTTCAAGGGGTCGGCTATTTGAACACAAAATTAAACACAATTTGAAGGACACAAAATCTAGACTGTTAGATAAAAAACTTTTCTAGCCATGACCATATGCTACATGTTGACCAACTTTTGGCAAAAGCTGTTGAAATGCAACGAATCGAAGCCCAATGTTAAAAGGTTCACCATTTAGCATCGACCGATCCCAATGATCGGCCTTTAATTCAGAAAGCCCAAGCAAAATTTGGTCCGAACTAGTCTCCCTCAAGTAACGACATATCATATTCTGGCATAATAGCTCTCTCGGTCGACCGAGTTAATCATTTCCTTAAAGTTCAAATCGATTCGGATATCCCCGGAATCTACCTGGAAATATCCAGATAAGTCATTCATTACTTAGCCCGATTCTCAAGGCATTAAAGGCGGTCAACGCTTCCGGCCAAAGCTCTACTTTTGATACACCATAATTCAAATGCCACGTCATCCGCAATTTTCGAGAGAACTATTACTCAGCAGTAGACGAGGTCCCACCGCCGCATCTATTCCAAAGGATCGAGCTCCACATGTCCAAGCTCCGAAAAAGAAGCCCGCAATTCATCCTACTCATCCAACTATAAATACCACATTGATAAAAATAGAAAGGCATATTGAATTCTCCACTTCCAACCCACCCTCGGTATACTAGAAAGCTTCCAACCATGCATTTCAAATATTACAAAGAGATTGTAATTTTTTCTTCTCTTCTACCAAGAAAAAATCAATTGTACTTTGTAATCCTAAAAATTCAATACATATAAAGTGGACGTAGGCATCGATCTTGCTGAACCACTATAAAAATTCTATGCATGTTCCCTATTTTTACTTACTTTACCGTACTCCGTGATTGTTATTCGTGTGTCATACTTACGATTGGGGGTTAACTGTCACAAGTGACCAACTTTTGACGTCAACACTACACATTTGCAATGAAAAACTAATATTATTTTTGTGTTAACATTGATAAAATAAAAGTTTCCTATGAACCATTTATCACGGTCCATTTGGTTTCATCAAAAATCAACTTATCAATGTCAGTTTGGTTCTATTGGGTTTTCAAGTTGTTCATTTCATTTTGTGTCATTGACAACGTGAGAGTTCAGTGTAAGAATTTAAGTATATAACTTCATTCACTTCTATCGTGAACGTCTAGTTGTTCCTCTAACATGAACTATCCATTTTTAAACTAAAAGAAACATATTTGTAAACTAATAAATCCGCTCTAACCAATCAAAAAAATTGAATTAAGAACTATAAATAGGGTTAATTTGACGAATTTAGCATAAGTTAAATGGTTTCTAATGTACATTAAGTTTTCCTAATTTTATAATGGACTTTGGATTGCTTTACAACTATCGGTACAATCTTTTTGTACAGTAAACTCAAGGTTAACAAGACACTTGGACAAAGCTTATTACAGTAAAATCTTGAGGCTTCGTCCATGCAAATTTGAATTTTATAACTGCCTTTCCAGGACGTATCATTCGACCCCGGTTCAGGATGCAATCTTCAGCGTTTACTGGTTTAATCAATATGATGTTGATTGGTTCAACGCTTTTAAGCCCATAGCATTTCACAAGCACATTCTTCATAGGGCATCTACAATTGTTGTTTACAACGACTAGATACTCAGGCTTCCCTTCAACTATTAATCCCGTTCTCGGTTGAAATATCACGATGTCTGATGTACTGCAATTTCGGCCAAAAGCTGCAATTATAATAACCAAAGATTATGATATTCTCTATAAATTTATATGATGACATAGGGGGGGAAATGATGTTAGAACTTGGAAAGATTACCTAGATAATGACAAGTAAACAAAAATATTAAAATAAGCATGGTCATTTTTGAAACAGCTTTCATCCTTGCAGATGATTTTGCTTGAAGGATGTTATTGGATTTATTTTTGAAATGCTACACTTTGTAATTTATAAATGAAGAAGGTATTGGTATAACATAAAGTAGTACATCATTTGTAATATTTTGGATATGAATCACAAGTTGTGGAGGTAAGACTCCAAATCAGATTTGATATTTTATCTAAGGTAAATTTTGTTTGTATCCACAGAATTAACTAGTTAATCAACATTTAAGTTTTAAGTTTTAATAAGTAAATCAACATTTAAGTTAATCCACAAAAGATTAGCTTTTTTTTCTTGTGCATGTCCTCTGGTCTTACATTTACTACTGCATAGGTATACACGAATGTGCATGTGTCCTCTGTATGAATGTTTAGTATAAGGACACATGATATCCTATATTTACTACTACACAGGTATACATGAATGCACACACGTTAACTTTTAACAACACACAATAACATTCAAATTAACACATACACATATGAAGACACTACACTTGGATACAACAAAATTAATTAACACAATGCTTAGTATATTTTAATGCATATATTACACCCGACACTTATTGTTTATATATGTTAGTAATTAATATGTGTATTAGATATCAAAATAAAATATGTACAAATGTGCGGCACATGTCCTGTGTAAACATGGAATAATACTAATATGCTCAAGACATTAAAATATGCATGTAGTCATTTTGTACATAAGAAATGCATTTAAGAAGATTTAATACAAGAGAAATATGTATATATTTATACTTGAAACAGAAGGCAAAATGAAAAAAATGAAGTAATATAGTAACATGTTATTCAACACACGTGACAATGAATAGAGCATAAAATGGAATACTTCGTCACACTTACACAAGCAAGAAAACATGACAGTAGCAATACATGTACAGGTCCACAAACACAAGCACTACAACAAAAAAACTATTTTACAACATTGATTTTGCGACAGTTCACCGACATGTTGTAAAAATGATATATCTTTCACAACATTTGTGAAGATAAACATTGTAATAAACTTTTCCAAAATATATTCTATGTCCAAAAGTTGTAAAAAAATCTGCAATGTTTGTTTAAATTGTAATAAAAAGTAGCTTTTAACAACAACTATTTTACATTATACTATCATCCAAAATTTGATAGAATTAAGAGTATATCCTCTATCATTCGTAAAAGCTTCGGGTATAAGTAATTAATTAACCCCTTTAGTTACTTTGGCAATTAACAAACAAATTTCTTGGGAAATTCATGGAATATTTCTAAGTACTCAAAAAATTATGAAATCGAAAAACCCATCTCCCAAAACATGCAACAAGTAACATATCCAAATTTTATAACATCTGGGGATTTCTCACTATAGGTTTTGCCCTAAAACCTATTCATTTTCATGACAAACAAACATATAATTGAAAATGAGAACATGAGCATGGCTACACAATTTAACGGCCGTTAAACATGAAAGCAATCATGAATAAACACAACAATTCAGATATAAGCAAATAACTAGATTTAAACATAGGTCGAGATTATTATTTACCTTGTTTAGATTGAGAAATTAAGATCTATAGGCGTTGATTTCCTAAGTTCTAATATCTAGCATTCTTTTATGTTTTCTTCTTCCTTCTCTTTCTTTCTCTTTCTTTTAATGGTCGGTCGCCCCTAGGTTTATTTTAGCTTTTGAGATAATTAGGAGAAATGAGAGAGAAGAGGTAGGAAAATATCTTATAGGAGGCCAAATGTTACCTATTGTGCCCCTTTCATACTTAATTCATTCTCTTGGCTGAACCACACTATTATTTGTTCATATGTACAAATCTTGTAACACCCCGTAAATTTTATAACATCTGGGGAATTCTCACTATAGGTTTTGCCCTAAAACCTATTCGTTTTCATGCCAAACAAACATATAATCGAAAATGAAAACATGAGCATGGACACACAATCTAACAGCCGTTAAACATGAAAGAAATCATGAATAAACACAAACAATTCAGATTTAAGCAAATAACTATATCTAAACATAGGTCGAGATTATAATTTACCTTGTTTGGATTGAGAGATTAAGATCTATAGCGTTGATTTCCTAAGTTCTTATACCTAGCTTTCTTTTATGTTTTCATCTTCTTTCTCTTTCTTTTAATGGTCGGCCGCACCCAGGTTTATTTTAGCTTTTAAGATAATTAGGAGAAATGAGAGAGAAGAGGTAGGAAAATATCTTATAGGAGGCAAAATGTTACCTATTGTGCCCCTTTCATATTTAGTTCATTCTCTTGGTCGAACCACACTGTTATTTGTTCATATGTACAAATCTTGTAACATCCTGTAATTTTAAAGTACATTATCGACAATAAACTAAAGAATACTTGATAAAATATTGGGAATTAAGTAAATCGAACTGTACCATTGCGTTCAAATCGAAATTCTGGTTAAGATAGGCCCCAAGTTTGTATAAAACGGACATCGTATGAGAAAGATATAAAGCTTAGAAGTTTGTATACGTATAAGAGACTTATATATTTATAATTCAAAACCAAAATTCAAATATGTTCAAAATACAAAGTGGGAAAAAGAGGCGGGAGCAGGTGGGAAATCGACCCGTTAAGGGTCGACCCATACCTAGTCTGGGTCGACCTACGTGACGACCCAAGGGAAAATGGGTGACCCAGGGGGCGGTGGGTCGACCCAACTGAGATCTGGCCGGGTGCATTTTTCTGAATCAGGACTTGTTTGTTGGCTGGGTTCGTTGAGGATAGGCTATATAAAGGACGACATTTCTAATGTTTTTCTACACCTAAAACAATGGAGACAATGAGATGTTGCCCCAACTTGGATTGAATCAGACTATCTTCTTCAAACATCAGCCTATACACACATCTGAAACATTTCTTGTGCATTGATCCAATCTCCGTGAGTTCATGTTACTTTTAGATATAAAAATTTAACAGTAACCTTGACATCTTTATAAACCTGGGTCTGAAACTATGCCTGTTAAAGAAATTGATTCATATCTAAACAGTTCTTCTAGTATTACATGTATTCTTCTGTAAACCTGTTATGTTGTTCAGTTCTTATATGCCTATTTCTGTTATCATATGCCTATTTCTGTTCTTCTCTCTCCCTCATTCCCTTTTTATTTTTATAGCCTAGGCTTCCTTCGAGCCTAGGCCAATATCGCTGAAATATGTATATGTACGTAATTGGGTTAAACTGGGAACGATAATTTGGGGGCATAACCTATACTGTGAAATATGACTAAAAGTTGGGGGCACATGTTACACTGTGAATTATGACTGGAATTTGGGGGCATATAAACCTATAGGCTTAATTTAAGATTAAGCAGAACATGTTAATGAAACAGTAAGTAACCTGTGAAACCTATTTAATCTTTTGGGGTTACGAAAACTTGTTTAATCTGATAGGGTTAAGTAGACCTGTTTTATCTGTTGGGGTTATGTAAATCTATTGGGGTTAAATAAACCTGTTAACCTGTGAAACTCAACAAATTAATCTGTGGGGGTTAGGCTCACCTGTTAATCTGTAGTCTTAACATTTTAAACATCCTAGTTAATTGGGGGACACAAGTTTATAGGTTTGACTTGTGTCATCTACTGTGTAGGACCCATATCAGTCAGTAACCCATTCTGCTATTAAATGAAAGCCCTACACTAGACAAGGGCTAGGGACGCATACTGAACTGATTATAAGAGGTTCATCTGAAAGGGGTGTATACGGGCGCGTTCCAATAGAGTCAGTGCGTGCATGAGTCCGGTCTGTAGGGAGGAAATAAACCGATGTAGCACCAGTAAATAGATTTGTTTCCTTCTGTAGGTTGTCACTTTAGGAAGTAATACACCCTACTGTGGGGCTGATACAGGGTATTTACAAGTTAGGGAGTTGATCGCTTATGGGTAGTAATTAGGGTACATCTAGTCCTATCTTTTTCTGTTGAGGTACCTGTTATTTCTGTTTGGGGTAGCACCTGTTATTTCTGTTTAGGTACCTGTTATTTCTGTTTGGGTAAAACCCATTACAAAAGTACACCTAATTTTACCATTATATTTCTGTGGGGATCATTCTTTCTGTTAAGTAATTAGGGGATACCTAATCCTGTCACAAATCTGTGATACTAGTATTTGTGCAAAGAAAAGTAATCGAGAAGCTTAATCTACCATGTTTATTCTTCTATTCTGTTCGGTCTGTTTATACCTGTTATATGATAATGTTATCTCTCATTCAGTTTGTATGCCTATCATGATACTTTTACTTCTTTATATGCTACTGGACTCGCCAGACTTTATGTTTGACCCATTTTGTTTCCTTCTCTCTCTATTCCTTCCCCACAGGTTCTCAAGGTGGGAACACTCAGGCTTGGTTAAGATTCTCTCTTTTGTTTCTGCTTGGGTTTGGATCTTCTTTGATGTATCCCTTCGACTACTTGTCTACTTTATTATGGCTTTTATTAGGGATTATGGTTTTACATTTCTTTACTCTGATGGCTTTTAGCGCAAGACAGTTGTTTTGGTTTAATGTATTTGGTTTCAGTATTTTAGCCTGATGTTGTAACTGGTTCTGAGACTACGATATTTTTCTGCTAAGTAATGAATTTTTAAATTTCGCTACTATTTTTATGTCTATCTAGTGAGATTCTGTTTCTGTTTACCTATAATGCTTCACGAAACTTAATGCATTTTGATAAAGAGTGACATTAACGGACGTAGGGTGTCACATTTGGTATCAGAGATGAAGGTTACAAGATCGGATAAAAGGTTTTGAAAATTGTTTTCAAAAAGTTTCAAAAATAAAGTATTTTCAAAAAAAATTATTTTTGAATAACATATTCCCCAAAGCATATAAAATACCTTTCGATTCTCTGTTTGAATCCCTTTTCCTTTTCTTTTTAGCATGTCTAGGGAACCAAATCTTCTCGTGGGCATTCAGATACCGACTTGGTTCCATAGGTATCTTCAAGCTACGACACCTACCAGAGGACAAGGGGATGCCCCTCCCCCAGTTGCAGCCATTGTTCCTCCTCCTCCGCGAGCGGATAATTTCTCTAAGATATGCAAAGTTTTTTGTGCTATGGGAGGAAAGCCATTCCGTGGAACTGAGAACTTTGCTGAAGCATAGAATTGGCTAAAAGAGATAGAGAATTTATTTGGGCTTTTTGAGGTTAATGACTGTAGGAAGATACAGCTGGATGCATGGCAACTTAAGGACGAGGCTTCATTCTGGTGGGAAGTGACGCAAGCAGGGCGTCTAGTTGATACTTGGGATGATTTCTAATAGAGATTCGAGATGAAGTTCATCTCTCAGGTAGAAGAGAGTATGCAGATGGAGAGATTTCTGACACTTAAGCAAGGAAGCATGTTTGTTAAAGAGTATGCCAATAAGTTCAATCAGTTGGCAAGGTTTGGTCTGGAGCTGGTGAATAACCCGCACTAGAAAGCTTTAAGGGTTGTAAGAGGACTAAATCAACCTCTTCAAGCATTGGAATTATCTCACATTTCGATGGGGGATACTTTTGAGAGACTGGTTGATATGGCATTGATGCACGAAGATGGTAAGGATGAGAAAAAGGAAACTAAGACCGATGAGATGCAAAAAAAGAAAGTGTGGCCCAAGAAATAGCCGTAAAAGAAGGATGGAAAGAACGATAAAGCTCAAGACAGGAAGAAATGTCATGGTTGTGGGAGCTTAGGTCATTTGGTCGAAGATTGCAGAAAAAGGAAGAATGATTGCTTCAACTGTGGTGAAGTCGGACACTATACTAGGGAGTGCCCGAAGAGGCAAGGACTGTTAGGATTGCCTCGCATGTTCTTAAGGAGGAATGATGGTTTGGATACAATAGTCCCACATTACAAAATATATTGAAGGAATTGTGTACAAATATGAGTTGGTAGGCACATAACATCAGGGATTCCTTTTGTTACAAGGATGTGTGCGCCAGCTCATATGCGTGCTAGGAAGGGGGACTTTGTTCCGACCATCGTTACATAACATTGGTACCAGAGCCGAAGGTTCGGACTAGGCCATGCAGGCAAGACAGTGCTCTCAAAAGATACTCGTAGGATGCGAGTCAAGGGGGAGACTGTTAGGATTGCCATGCATGTTCTTAAGGAGGAATGATGGTTTGGATACAATAGTCCCACATCACGGAATATACTGAAGGAATTGTGTACAAATATGAGCTGGTAGGCACGTAACATTACGGATTCCTTTTGTTACAAGGACGTGTGTGCCAGCTCATATGCGCGCAAGGAAGGGGGGCTTTGTTCCGACCATCGTTACCTAACAAGGACAGGGCCAAAGGGTAGGATATTCTGGAGGGCAGGTGCATGCTCTCGAGGCCGATGTATCAGACAGAGGTAGGAATGTTTCTATTGAAGGTATGTTTTCTCTTTCCGATTGTCCAATCAGGACTCTTTTTTATTCTGGCACTTCTCACTCTTTTATATCTGATTCTTTGGTTGAGTCTCTGCACCTTAGTAATAGTATTGTTTCTGATCCCTTTATTGTCTTAAACCCTATTGGGGACATGGCTCATCCGTCTATGATATGTTGGGGTTTAAGGATATCTGCGTTAGGAGTCGAGTTTGAGTGTGATGCGTATGTGCTTCGTTCTATGGGTTATGGTCTGATTCTAAAGACGGATTGGCTAGCCATGTATGGTGTCATTCTAGACTGTGAGAGGAGGGCCGTTATACTTTTGACTTGCTGAGGAAGGACTCTTGAGATTTCCAGTGACCCAATGGGGGTTGTTATGCTTAGTTTCCTAGAATCACTTGATGCTACTGTTGACGATTTATGATCTTTTCCTGTAGTTTATGAGTATCCGGATGTTTTTGATGAGGTCAGGGTTTACCTGCGTGGCATGAGATTGATTTCCGGATATACTTGGTGGATAATGCGAAGCCAGTCGCATTGGATGTGCACCACGTGGCTCCTAGGGAAAGGAGGGAGCTTAGCAAGCAAGTAGGGGAGCTACTTGAGAAGGAGTTTATTAGGCGAATTATATCAGAATGGGGTGCTCCATTCGTCTTTGAAACTAAGGCGGATGGCTCGCTTCACCTATGTATGGATTATAGGGAGTTGAATAAGCTCACTAAGAAGAATAGGCACCCACTCCCGAGGATTAACGATCTGTTTGACCAGCTTGTTGGCGCATCTGTTTTTTCTCAGTTAGACTTGGCCTTGGGATCTCATCGATCGAGGGTGGCCAAGGACAGTATGGATAAGACCGCTTTCAAAACTCCTGATGGTTCCTTTGAGTGGCTAGTCATGCCTTTCGGGTTGACAAATGCACCCATATATTTTGTGGATCTAATGAGTAGGGTGTTCAGGGAGTTTCTAAATAAGTTCGTTGTGGTCTTTGTGGATGACATTATGATTTTCTCAAAGAGCAAGGAAGAGCATGCCCTACATTTAGGGGAGGATTTGAGGACTCTCCGAGCACACCAGCTTAAGGCGAAATTCTCGAAATGTCACTTTTAGAGAGAGTAAGTAAGGTTTCTAGGGCATGTGGTCTTCAAGGATGGGATAGCGGTGGATCCCGCGAAAGTAGTTGCAGTTCAAGATTGGAAGGTTCTAAAGAATGCAACGGAGGTGAGGAGTTTTTTTGGTTTGGCGGGCTATTATAGGAAGTTTATCAAGGACTTTGCAAAGATATCATCCCCACTCACCAGACTGACGAAGAAGAATTTGACCTTTTGTTGGAGCATTGACTGTGAGGATGCTTTTCAGTGATTGAAGAGGGCTCTGTCAAAAGCCCCAGTTTTGACTTTGCCTGATGGGAACAAGGTGTTCACAGTGTACACTAATGCATGTTGTATAAGGCTCGGTGCCGTCTTGATGCAAGTGGGAAGGGTAGTATGCTACGGTGGAAAACAGTTGAGAGTTCATGAAAAGAACTGCCCTACCCATGATTTGGAATTGGCTGTTATAGTATTCACGCTTAAGACTTGGCGGCATTATCTATTTGGAGAGAGGTTCGAGTTATACATGGACCATAAGTCGCTCATGTATTTGTTCTCGCAGAAGGATCTCAACTTGAGATAGCAGAGATGGATGGAGTTCCTAGTATCCTAGGATTTTCGATATTGCTTATACCCCTGGCAAGGGTAATGTGGTGGCAGATGCGTTGAGTAGGCAGAGGATGACTTTGAGTCCTCTATTCGTAGAGAGGTGAGTTTAGAGTACAAATCGACCTTCGATTTTAGGCCATCTATGGATCTTACACCTGGTTTGTTGTCATCCTTAGAGGTGCGACCTACTCTTACGGATCAGATATGATCTTTGCAACTAGAGGACCCATAGATAGTGGACATCTTGGATGGCCTCAGTGGAGGGGAGGCTTTTGGTCACCTTAGTAAATACTCTGCAGATGATAGAGGGTGGCTACGAAGGGATGGGAGGCTTTTATTCCTCGAGTTGGAAATCTGTTGAAGACAGTCCTTGAGGAAGTCCAAAATTCTAGGATGAATATCCATCCAGGCGGCGATAAGATATATAGAGATATGAAGAGGGTTTTCTTTTGGGTTGGGATGAAGAAAAATGTAGCGGTGTTGTCTCTTGATGTTTAGTTTGCCAGCAAGTTAAATCTGAACAGAAAAAAACATGGCGGGTTGCTTCATCCTTTGGAGGTCCCATAGTGGATGTGGGAGAGCGTCTCTATGGATTTAATTGATGGTTTGCCTAGATCGAGGAAAGGCAACACCGATATCTGGGTTATAGTGGATAGGCTTACTAAGAGCGCTCATTTCATCCTTGTTAAGAGTAAGAGAACGACAATATGGTTAGCATCATTTTATCTTCGTGAGATAGTATATTTACATGGAGTACCTTCTAGCATAGTGAGTGATCGTGTCCCCATCTTCACTAGTGAGTTCTGGAAGAGCCTGCAAGAGGTATTAGGTACAGAGTTATGTTTGAGCACCGCATATCACCCTCAGATCGATGGGAAGACTGAGAGGGTAAATAGAGTTCATGAGGATCTTTTGAGGCTGTGTATCCTAGACATCGGAGGGACTTGGGAAGAGCATCTCCCGTTGGTTGAGTTCGCCTATAACAACAGTTATCAGGCTGGTATAGGCATGACACCCTTTGAGGCGCTGTATGAACGACCTTGTAGACCACCGACTTGTTGGTGGGAGTCTACGGATAGGCTTCTACTTGGACCTAAGATGATTAAGGAGACTTCAGAAAAGATTGATCTTATTCGCAGACGCATGAAGACAGCTCAGGACAGACAGAAGTCTTATGCAGATAAGAGAAGGAATGATATCGAGTTTAAGGTGGGAAACATGGTTTTCATTAAAGTATCACCTCGTCACCTCTGAGGAATGTGGTTTACTTTAGATCTGTAAGTAAATTGAAGCCAAGGCTTGTAGGGTCATTTCCCATAGTGGAAAGGATGGGTCAAATGGACTATAGGGTGAGACTACCAGAGAGATTGGCGGGTGTTCATGTGGTTTTCCATGTTTCTCATTTGCGAAATGTCTGCACAATACAACATAGGTAGTTGAGCCGAGCATACTTGAGGAAGTAGAGGTAGAAAGGGAAGCGCCGGTTAGATGAGTTCCTACCCATATTCTTCGATCAGAGGTTAAGAAGCTACGCAATAGAGAGGTTAAGTTGATAAAAGTGCAATAGGGAGAAGATAGCGAGGATGCAACTTGGGAGACTACAGACAAGATTCGCGCTTCGTACCCTTTTCTCTTTAAGGGTATGCTCTTAATTTCTTTTTTCCAAGCTTTTTATTCGTACTTGCCTCTGTCATTTGAGTATATCCTATCGATCGAATCTTCGTCCTTTAGGTAGGCAACCAATGGATGTAAACATGTGTTTGAGACATGTTATGTTTGGTAGCTGCAAGTATTTGCTAGCGGTTGCTCGTGGATGCATATACACACACTAGGCACTAGATCGACTCAAAGCACTCTCATACTGCATACGGATGTGTGTGCATTTTAAAATTTTATGGATGGAAATGGATGTAGCATCATATGGATATTGCATTTGGATGGATGATTGTGACACATATAACGTTTACATGATATACTAGTACTATTTGCATACATGTTGGATTCATGGCACTAACATACATTGCATTAAGGAGGTCGACTGAATCAGTAGACTGTCTGATTATTATTATTTTGCACTAGCACAGGTACGTATACACACACCTTTGCATATGTTCATACAAGCATTAGAAATCTCTTAAGGACAATGGATGCCTATGATTAATGGATGAGTAGATAGTTGTAAATGGATGTTGGGATAAGCATTCTTTTGAACTTAGAGATTCGGGGATGAAATCCTTTAAGTAGGGAGAATGTAAAACCCCATAATTTTAAAGGACATTATTGACGATAAACTAAATAATACTTAATTAAATATTGGAACTTAAACTAAAATAGACTATACATTGCGTTCGCCTTGGAATTCTGGTTGAGATAGACTCCAAGCTTGTGTAAAACGGACATCGTATGAGAAAGATATAAAGCTTAGAATTTTGTATACATATAGAGACTTATATATACATAATTCAAAACCAGAATTCAAATTTGTTCAAAATACGAAGCCGGGAAAAGAGGCGGGAGCAGGCGGGAAATCGACCCGTTAATGGTCGAACCATGGGTGGTTTGGGTCGACCTACGTGTCGACCAAAGGGAAAGTGGGTCGACCCATGTGTCAACCTAAAGGGTGGTGGGTCGACCCAACTGAGATCTGGCTGAGTGCATTTTTTTGAATCGAGATTAGTTTGTTGGCTGGGTTCGTTGAGGATAGTCTGTATAAAGGACGACATTTCTATTGTTTTTCTACACCTAAAACAATGGAGACAATGAGATGTTGCCCCAACTTGTATTGAATCAGACTACTTCTTCAAACATCAGCCTATACACACATCAAAAACATTTCGTGTGCATTATCCAATCTCTATGAGTTCATGTTACTTTTAGATATAAAAATTTAATAGTAACCCTGACACGTTTATAAACCTAGATCTGAACCTATGTCTGTTAAAGAAATTGATTCATATCTAAACAGTTCTGCTAGTATTACACGTATTCTTCTGTACACATGTTTTACTATTCAGTTCTTATATGCCTAATTCTCTTCTTCTCTCTCTCTCTCTTATTCCTTTTTTATTTTTATAACCTAGGCTAACTTCAAGCCTAGGCCAATATTACTGAAATATGCGTAGGAACGAAATTGGGATAAATTGGGAATGATTCGGAATGATAATTTGGGGACATAACCTATACTGTGAAATATGACTAAAATTTAGGGGCATATGTTATACTGTGAATTATGATTGGAATTTGGAGGCATATAAACCTGTAGGCTTAATTTAAGATTAAGCGGAACATGTTAATGAAACTGAAGTAACCTATGAAACCTGTTTAATTAGATAGGGTTAAGTAGACCTGTTTAATCTGTTGGGGTTATGTAAATCTTTTTAATCTGTTGGGGTTAAATAAACTTGTTAACCTGTGAAACTTAACCTATTAATTTGTGGGGGTTAGGCGAACCTATTAATCTATAGGCTTAACTTGTTAAAAATCCTAGTTAATTGGTGGACATAAGTTTAGGGGTTTGACTTGTGTCATCTGTTGTGTAGGACCCATATCAGTAAGTAACCCATTCTGGTATTAAACGGGGGCCTCGCACTAGGTAGGGGCCAGGGCACACATAGTGAAATGATTATAAGAGGTTCATCTGAAAGGGGGTGTATACGAGTGTGTTATAACGGAGTCATGTGTGTGCATGAGATCGGTCTGTAGGGGGAAAATAAGCCACTATGTAACAACCCGAAATTTAACAACATGTTAAATCAAGAATCAAGGAAGAATTAAATTATAAAATCTAAAACAGATAAAATGGGCTGTGCCATTGCGTTCGTCTCGGAAAAATACGCGAAATAAAGTCCGAAATTTCGTAAATCGGAGTCCGTATGACCAAGATATGACCTCGCGAAGTTTCACGAAAAATTCAAAAACGAAAACAGATTCAAAATTTCAGAAATCAAGCTAGGCGGGAAAAATCGCGCCTGAACCAGGTCGACCTGGGAGTCGACCTGGGTGGGACCAGGTCGACTGGGGAGTCGACCCCAGGGTCAACCTCGGGGTCGACCTGCCTGGTCGGCCAGGTGCGCCTGTTTTGGCTCCTGGGTCTTGTTTTGGAGGCTTGTGACGATTTTTGAGGGCTTGGATCTATCCTAAGGTTAATCTAACGGCCTAAACTACTCCTAATCTCTATAAAAACACCCTAGGACCTAACCTAAATCACTAAAAATCATCCTAGCAACTAAACTATGCCAAAATTTCTAATGATCATGGCCTCCACTCAAAACCCTAGCCTCCATCCTCTTGTCATAAATTCTATCTTCATTCTCTTGAGAGATTAGATGATCATTTGAGTGTTTCTAAGTTACATGAGAGTTGCTAAGCTCGATTCAAGGCCAAAATTGCAACCTTTATACTTCAAAGCAAGGATCTTTCTTATTATTTTCTCAAGGGTTTTATTGGAGCTTATTGATTTGGGGGTTCTTGCTAGTGTGGCTTCGTCTCAATCTTTTTATATATTGATTTGTGCCTTCATAGCATTGTAAGCCCCCTCCTACTATTAGATATTAACTATGAAGATAAATGAATGTTGCAAGTTGGGTTTGAACATTAAGTATCATACATGCTATCATGTTATGTATCCCATCATGTTTGTAAAGACACCATCTTGATCTTATGGGCTAAAAGCTAAAAGCTTTATGTTGAATGTTGCATTATGCAACATGAGAGCTATCATATCCCTTATGATAACTTTCATGTAATGCTATATGCGAACTTCTAGGCATCTTTCTATGTCACCTATCATCATGATTCGCATATGTGCTAAGATTGGGGTTATGCATGTTTTTGAGGCTTAATAATGAGACATGCAAGTTAATGAACACACTTACGCCTCATATGCCACCATGATTAACTTGTGGCCTTATACCCTTTTTGTCATGCCTTTGCCAAGTTCCTTCTTTAATCCATTATGCGTTGTTGTGAATGTATATGCGAGTTTAAAAGCGTTGGGGCTATGTTATGGGGAAACTTTAATGACATGAAACATGATTTGGGTAAATTGGTATAAACGTGACAACATGTAACTTTGGCTATGAGCATGGGACTTGAAAACTTGACACGTATGGGTTGTAAGTGTAACAGGACACTAGACCAAACATGAAAATGGCCAACTCGAGGTTGGGTTGAGTTTGTAGCATAAATCTACCCGGACCCGCCCGGCTTAACTAGTGGCTACAAACAATAGGATCCAATGTGAGAAGTTGATCATGTCGCGCTTAAGACCCGAGGTTAGACTAGGTTGTGGTGTAAAACTACCCGGACCTGCCCGGCTTAACTAGTAACCACAACAAGGTCTAATGTGAGAGGTTGAGAGTGCATTAATTAAATTAATGCCACATGATATGGTTAAGTAAATTTGACTAATGACACTTAACCGATATGACACGAATGGGTAGGTTAAGTGGGACCAGGCTTGATTTCTTAATGACGCTTAACCATACAAGACAATTAAGGGATGGGGTTAAGTAATTTACGCTTAACTAATCCGACTTGGTAATTAGATGAGGTTAAGTAATCCATACTTAACTAATCTAACACGGTAATTAGATGGGGTTAAGTAACTTATACTTAACTAATCTAAACACGGTAATTAGATGGGGTTAAGTAACCTATACTTAACTAATCTAAACACGGTAATTCGACGGGGTTAAGTTAAACACTTAACCAATCTAAACGTGGTAATTCAATGAGGTTAAGTAACCAGTACTTAACCAACTTAACACGGTAATTTAATGGGGTTAAGTAACTTATACTTGACCAATTATACATGATGATTTGATGAGGTTAAGTAACCTATACTTAACCAATCTAATAGGTGGACCTAATAGGGTTAAGTCACAAGACCTTTTAAAATTAGGCTTAACCATTGTAATACGATTAGTGGATGAGGTTAAGCTAACCCATACTTAACCAATCCGACTCGATAATCTGATGGGATTAAGATAATCTATGCTTAATCAATCTAACATGATAATCTGATAGGGTTAAGATGAATAAATACTTAACCAATTTGACTTGATAGGGTTAAGTCATGAGCTTCTTGGTACACTTAACCAACTTGTAGGGCTAAGCCTTGAACTTGAGTACTTAGCCAATCTTGACATGATTCGTAGGCGGGTTAAGTCATGAACTTGAATAACAACACTTAACCCAATAAGCAAAACCCTAGTGGAGGAACTAGGTAGAAAATCGTAGTTGATCAAGGGTAACGGGGAAATGAAGCTAAGTGGTAAACCTTAGTTAAGTGTAACTAAGTAATAATTCTTAGCCAAGGACTTGGGACTAGTTCATGAATAGATGAGTAACCCGGTACGGTAGGTCATCGCTTAAAACACGAGGAGGAGCAAATTATCTGACTTAGATAAAGGCTCCAACGAACTGGGTGACTAAGCAGTAGCTTCGGGGGACGTGAGGGTACTCTTGGTATCCCTCTGTGAGGTGGCAGATGGTCCATGAAACCCGGCCTCACAGGGGTTAAGGTCTGCGGTAGAAGAGCCAAGAGTATGCCTTGGTTGCTATGCGAGCGACCTAAAGACTGGGATGGATTAGCGTGGAGTCGACGATACTTGATTTTGCCCCGGGATAGCATGTCGCCGACTACCTACCATCTTTAGTCAATCGTGTACGTACGGAAAGGCAGGGAACTCCCAACAGACCATACACTAGCTATCGAGTTATGGGTGAGGTTGGCTATCTGGAAGTGGGCATCGATGGGCCGTAGTGTAATTCTCATACATGATTTTTCTTGGGTTGCCTTTCAGTAGTTGAGGGAGGGGTCACGTGGGACCATAGCCACGGGTATAAAAACAGACCTTGATATCTTCATCAGTAGACGACTTAAAGCTCCTGACCGAGTTCCGTATTTCTTGATTTTCCCTGACACGGAACTCGGATGGCACATTGAGGAACATGTGCGTCTAGACATGAAAAACGATTCACGATACATACGCGGGATAAAGGGCGCGATTGACGGGTGGCATAATCCCTAGTGGTCCTAGGTGGCCAAAACCCAAACCGAGACACAGAAACGTTCATTAGGTAGCATAATCCCTAGTGGTCCTAGGTGGCATAAATCCTAAGGGAACGCGCGATAGTTCATGGTAAGGAAACATAACTAGATCAAGGGTAGCAGTCCAAAATAACCTCAAGGATAAAACGTTTACATGGGAAAGCCCGTATGGCCTACGGCAAAGGACTGAACTTATACATGGAAAGAAACATACGAGTTGGGAAAACCTACATATGCTATATATTAGGTTGACATGGACCATTGGGCAAGGGACATTCACAGTTAACACATGACGCGGGTTGAGATACTAGTACGAGAGGTGCAGAGCCAATATACATGTTAGAACCAGGAGAAATATACATGATAGATACCGTGGGATGTTGTACAGGATAGGTACCTTGGGATAGTATACTTGATAGAAACCTGACAATGTGATACCTTGATTTACCTTGACACCGTAGTTTATCATGACACACTCGTGTATCTTGGTACAGTAGTTCATCCTGTTATTTTGGTTTAGCTTATCTATCTTGTCCTCATACTTATGTTCATCTCAGTTCCTCATGCCAGTTAACTTTACTAGTTTATATACTGATAGTAGATAGGGCTTACCAGTCTTTATGACTGACCCCGTTTTGTTTCGCCTCTTGTCTTCCGTTCCCCCCCCCCCAGGTTACAGGGAGGAAATGCTATAGTTAGTTTGGACTTCTTCTGTTTGAAGGTCATCACGCATGGCTTGGACTTTTCTTGGCTATGGCTATTTTATTGCTTTACTTGGGGAATAATTGATGAAAAGGTTTTTATGCTTCTTTACTATTGCAAGACAGGTTTGCATGTAAGAAATTCTCTGATGTAAAAGGCTTAGACCTTATTTATTAATGATATGAAAGTTGATTTTACTTCCGCTATTTTATATGTTCTGTCTTGTAATATTTCTGTACATGTTTACCAATAATACCCCCTCTAAAGCTAGTGCATTCCTTTGCGAGTGACCCTAGCGGAGGTGGGGTGTTACATTTGGTATCAGAGCCAGGTTACCAGACTGGGCAAAAGTTTTTAAAACCTTCTGAAAACTATTTGAAAAACCGTTTACAAAGAAGCATTTTCAAGAAAAGTTTTGTTTTAAAAAAGGCTATTCCCCAAAGGCCATTAGCATTATCCTTTGATTCCTTGATTGAATCTCCTTTCCTTTCTTTCCTCCCTCTGTGGTCACAGTAGTTCTAACTGTGACTAATCTTTGTCTAGCCACGTAGGTGTTTCCCGTACGATGGAGGTGGTTCTCGAGAGACCTGTTGCCGTGGTACAAGGAAGGATAATAAGAGTAAGGATAAAGGACGCGAGCATAAGGATAAGCAACTGTTGCTATGGCTTAGTCCATCAAGGAGGACAAGGACAAGATCATCGGAGAGGGAAATTGTACGCTCCCATTTCTAGGGTACCTAAAAGAAATGGTACCGTTTCTGGTAAAGGTTTAGTCGTTCTTTTCTATCATCCCGTCCAGACTTTGTCTTGATCATCGTATCATTTAAGGCTGCTTGGATAGTTGAGTCTCTGCACCTTAGTACTAGCATGGTAGAAGATCCCACTTTAGTCCCAAAATCTGGTTGGAGAGTCGGTCCATTTATTCATGACTTGTTTGGATTTGAGAACGTCTATGCCAAGTGTTGAGATTAGAAGCAATGCTTCTATTGTTGAGCTATGGATGGATTCTAGGGATGAAGTGGTTATCCAGTAAGGGATACCATTCTCGGTTTTGAAAAGAGGGTAGTCAGACTCTTGGCTTGCTTTGGTAATACTTTCGAAGTCTCGTGTAACCTTTTGGGTTCTGTCATGGTTAGTTACCTAGAACCTCTTGATGCATTTATCAGAAATCTCTGATCCAATCGAGTAACGTCCGCCAATAAGACAGATGGTTCATTCCGCTTGAGCATGGGTTATAGGAATCACCCTAGTAAGTGCACGTGCTAACATGGATTGACATCGGAAAACGAGATCCAGAATTCACTAGTGGATTTTGGAGAGCTTGCATGATTACGCAAATATGTTTGAGCCGAGCATACTAGAAAAAGAATAAGTGAAAGTGAAACGAGAGGCGACAGAGAAATGAGTTCAACCTCATACCTTGGAAATAGGAATCAAGGGGCTACGAAAATCATGAAGTCAAAGGTGGTCAAGGCACACTGGAATTAAGCTCAAGGAAATGCGGCCTAAACGCGCGCATCATATCTCTTTTTAAGAGTATATCGTTGATCCCTGGTTTTCCTGTAGAGCTTGCTTGCATGCTATCGCTTGGTGGATATCCTCTCGATCCTTTTTCCGTTGCAAACCCCGTAAGGAGTTTGTCTTGTTTATCTTCTCGATCCTATCTTGGGAACCTTAGATAGAACTCTATGGATGTAAACATGTATTTGAAACATGTTATGATTGATATGGTTGCAAATGGTTGCAAGTGGTTGCTCGTGGATGCGCGAATACACATTAGATACTAGATTGACGCGGTCACGCTTCATGTTGCATATGCACGAATATTTATACTTGTTTATGGATGAAATTGAATGTGTTATCATGCGGATGTTGCATATGAATGAATGTTTGTGCACGCATATAGTACTTATATGACTATGGCTATTTGCATACATGTTGGACTCATGGCACTAAACATATTTTGCATTAGAAAGATCATTCAGGCCTGATCATTAGCATTAGCTAAGGAGCATATACACACACGTTCTGCATATGTTCATATGGCATTAGAAATCGTCTAAGGACAATGGTCGCCTGTGGGTGATGTTTTGAGTAGATGGATGATGGATGGTAGGATACGTTCTTCCTAACATGGAGATTTCGGGGACGAAATCCTTAAAGGAGGGGAGAATGTAACAACCTGAAATTTAACAACATGTTAAATCAAGAATCAAGGCAGAATTAAATTATAAAATCTGAATCAGATAAAACGGGCTGTGCCATTGCATTCATCTCGGAAAAATACGCGAAATAGAGTCCGAAATTTCGTAAATCGGAGTTCGTATGACCAAGATATGACCTAGCGAAGTTTCACGAAAAATTCAAAAACGAAAACAGATTCAAAATTTCAGAAATCAAGCTAGGCGGGAAAAATCCCGCCTGAACCAGGTCGACCTGGGGGTCGACCTGGGAGTCGACCTGGGTGGGACCAGGTCGACTGGGGAGTCGACCCCAGGGTCGACCTGGGGGTCGACCTGCCTGGTCGGCCAGGTCGGCCAGGTGCACCTGTTTTGGCTCCTGGGTCTTGTTTTGGAGGCTTGTGACGATTTTTGAGGGCTTGGATCTATCCTAGGGTTAATCTAACGGCCTAAACTACTCCTAATCTCTATAAAAACACCCTAGGACCTAACCTAAATCACTAAAAATCATCCTAGCAACTAAACTATGCCAAAATTTCTAATGATCATGGCCTCCACTCAAAACCCTAACCTCCATCCTCTTGTCATAAATTCTATCTTCATTCTCTTGAGAGATTAGATGATCATTTGAGTGTTTCTAAGTTACATGAGAGTTGCTAAGCTCGATTCAAGGCCAAAATTGCAACCTTTATACTTCAAAGCAAGGATCTTTCTTATTATTTTCTCAAGGGTTTTATTGGAGCTTATTGATTTGGGGGTTCTTGCTAGTGTGGCTTCATCTCAATCTTTTTATATATTGATTTGTGCCTTCATGGAATTGTAAGCCCCCTCCTACTATTAGATATTAACTATGAAGTTAAATGAATGTTGCAAGTTGGGTTTGAACATTAAGTATCATACATGTTATCATGTTATGTATCCCATCATGTTTGTAAAGACACCATCTTGATCTTATGGGCTAAAAGCTATAAGCTTTATGTTGAATGTTGCATTATGCAACATGAGAGCTATCATATCCCTTATGATAACTTGCATGTAATGCTATATGCGAACTTCTAGGCATCTTTCTATGTCACCTATCATCATGATTCGCCTATGTGCTAAGATTGGGGTTATGCATGTTTTTGAGGCTTAATAATGTGACATGCAAGTTAATGAACACACTTACGCCTCATATGCCACCATGATTAACTTGTGGCCTTATACCCTTTTTGTCATGCCTTTGCCAAGTTCCTTCTTTAATCCATTATGCGTTGTTGTGAATGTATATGCGAGTTTAAAAGCGTTGGGGTTATGTTATGGGGAAACTTTAATGACATGAAACATGATTTGGGTAAATTGGTATAAACGTGACAACATGTAACTTTGGCTATGAGCATGGGACTTGAAAACTTGACACGTATGGGTTGTAAGTGTAACAGGACACTAGACCAAACATGAAAATGGCCAACTCGAGGTTGGGTTGAGTTTGTAGCATAAATCTACCCGGACCCGCCCGGCTTAACTAGTGGCTACAAACAATAGGATCCAATGTGAGAAGTTGGTCATGTCGCGCTTAAGACCCGAGGTTAGACTAGGTTGTGGTGTAAAACTACCCGGACCCGCCGGCTTAACTAGTAACCACAACAAGGTCTAATGTGAGAGGTTGAGAGTGCATTAATTAAATTAATGCCACATGATAGGGTTAAGTAAATTTGACTAATGACACTTATCCGATATGACACGAATGGGTAGGTTAAGTGGGACCGGGCTTGATTTCTTAATGACACTTAACCATACAAGACAATTAAGGGATGGGGTTAAGTAATTTACGCTTAACTAATCCGACTTGGTAATTATATGAGGTTAAGTAATCCATGCTTAACTAATCTAACACGGTAATTAGATGGGGTTAAGTAACTTAGACTTAACTAATCTAAACACGGTAATTAGATGGGGTTAAGTAACCTATACTTAACTAATCTAAACACGGTAATTCGACGGGGTTAAGTTAAACACTTAACCAATCTAAACGTGGTAATTCAATGAGGTTAAGTAACCAGTACTTAACCAACTTAACACGGTAATTTAATGGGGTTAAGTAACTTATACTTGACCAATTATACATGATGATTTGATGAGGTTAAGTAACCTATACTTAACCAATCTAATAGGTGGACCTGATAGGGTTAAGTCACAAGACCTTTTAAAATTAGGCTTAACCATTGTAATACGATTAGTGGATGGGGTTAAGCTAACCCATACTTAACCAATCCGACTCGATAATCTGATGGGATTAAGATAATCTATGTTTAATCAATCTAACATGATAATCTGATAGGGTTAAGACGAATAAATACTTAACCAATTTGACTTGATAGGGTTAAGTCATGAGCTTCTTGGTACACTTAACCAACTTGTAGGGCTAAGCCTTGAACTTGAGTACTTAGCCAATCTTGACATGATTCGTAGGCGGGTTAAGTCATGAACTTGAATAACAACACTTAACCCAATAAGCAAAACCCTAGTGGAGGAACTAGGTAAAAAATCGTAGTTGATCAAGGGTAACGGGGAAATGAAGCTAAGTGGTAAACCTTAGTTAAGTGTAACTAAGTAATAATTCTTAGCCAAGGACATAGGACTAGTTCATGAATAGATGAGTAACCCGGTACGGTAGGTCATCGCTTAAAACACGAGGAGGAGCAAATTATCTGACTTAGATAAAGGCTCCAACGAACTGGGTGATGAAGCAGTAGCTTCGGGGGACGTGAGGGTACTCTTGGTATCCCTCTGTGAGGTGGAAGATGGTCCATGAAACCCGGCCTCACAGGGGTTAAGGTCTGCGGTAGAAGAGCCAAGAGTATGCCTTGGTTGCTATGCGAGCGACCTAAAGACTGGGATGGATTAGCGTGGAGTCGACGATACTTGATTTTGCCCCGGGATAGCATGTCGCCGATTACCTACCATCTTTAGTCAATCGTGTACATACGGAAAGGCAGGGAACTCCCAACAGACCATATACTAGCTATCGAGTTATGGGTGAGGTTGGCTATCTATAAGTGGGCATCGATGGGCCGTAGTGTAGTTCTCATACATGATTTTTCTTGGGTTGCCTTTCAGTAGTTGAGGGAGGGGTCACGTGGGACCATAGCCACGGGTACAAAAACAGACCTTGATATCTGCATCAGCAGACGACTTAAAGCTCCCAACCGAGTTCCGTATTTCTTGATTTGCCCTGACACGGAACTCGGATGGCACATTGAGGAACATGTGCGTCTAGACATGAAAAACGATTCACGATACATACGCGGGATAAAGGGCACGATTGACGGGTGGCATAATCCCTAGTGGTCCTAGGTGGCCAAAACCCAAACTGAGACACGGAAACGTTCATTAGGTAGCATAATCCCTAGTGGTCCTAGGTGGCATAAATCCTAAGGGAACGCGCGATAGTTCATGGTAAGGAAACATAACTAGATCAAGGGTAGCTGTCCAAAATAACCTCAAGGATAAAACGTTTACATGGGAAAGCCCGTATGGCCTACAGCAAAGGACTGAACTTATACATGGAAAGAAACATACGAGTTGGGAAAACCTACATATGCTATATATTAGGTTGACATGGACCATTGGGCAAGGGACATTCACAGTTAACACATGACGTGGGTTGAGATACTAGTACGAGAGGTGCAGAGCCAATATACATGTTAGAACCAGGAGAAATATACATGATAGATACCGTGGGATGTTGTACAGGATAGGTACCTTGGGATAGTATACTTGATAGAAACCTGACAATGTGATACCTTGATTTACCTTGACACCGTAGTTTATCATGACACACTCGTGTATCTTGGTACAGTAGTTCATCCTGTTATTTTGGTTTAGCTTATCTATCTTGTCCTCATACTTATGTTCATCTCAGTTCCTCATGCCAGTTAACTTTACTAGTTTATATACTGATAGTAGATAGGGCTTACCAGTCTTTATGAATGACCCCGTTTTGTTTCGCCTCTTGTCTTCCGTTCCCCCCCAGGTTACAGGGAGGAAATGCTATAGTTAGTTTGGACTTCTTCTGTTTGAAGGTCATCACGCATGGCTTGGACTTTTCTTGGCTATGGCTATTTTAATGCTTTACTTGGGGAATAATTGATGAAAAGGTTTTTATGCTTCTTTACTATTGCAAGACAGGTTTCCATGTAAGAAATTCTCTGATGTAAAAGGCTTAGACCTTATTTATTAATGATATGAAAGTTGATTTTACTTCCGCTATTTTATATGTTCTGTCTTGTAATATTTCTGTACATGTTTACCAATAATACCCCTCTAAAGCTAGTGCATTCCTTTGCGAGTGACCCTAGCGGAGGTGGGGTGTTACACACTATAAGACCAGTAAATAGGTTTGTGTCCTTCTACAGGTTGTCGCTTTAGGAAGTAATACACCCTACTGTGGGGCCGACACACGGTACTTACAAGTTAGGGAGTCGATCGCTTGGGGTAGTAATTAGGGTACATCTAGTCCTGTCTGTTTCTATTGAGGTACCTGTTATTTCTGTTTGGGGTAACACCCGTTATTTCTATTTAGGTACTCGTTATTTCTGTTTGGGTAAAATCCGTTACTAGAGTGCACCTAACCCTACCATTATATTTATGTGGGGATCATTCTATTTCTGTAAAGTAATTAGGGGATATCTAGTCATGTCACATATCAGTGATACTAGTACTGGTGCAGAGAAAAGTAATTGAGAAGCATAATCTACTCTGTTTGTTTTGCTTATTTTGTTCAGTCTATTTATACCTGTTATATGAGACTATTTTCTCTCACCCAGTTTTATGCCTATCATGATACTTTTACTTCTTTATATGCTAAAAGTCACTGGACTCGCCAGACTTTAAGTCTGACCCATTTTGTTTTCTTCTCTCTCTCTCTCTCTCTTCCCTTCCCCCTCCCCCTTCAGGTTCTCAGGGTAGGAATGCTCAGGCTTGATTAGGATTCTCTCTTCCGTTTCTGCTTGGGTTTGGATCTGCTTTGATGTATCGCTTCAACTAATTGTCTACTTTATTATGGCTATTATTGGGGATTATGATTTTACACTTTTGCACTCTGAATGCTTTTAGCACAAGACAGATGTTTTGGTTTCAGTATTTTAGCCTAATGTTGTAACTTCTTTTGAGTTTATGATATTTTTCTATTAAGTAATGAAGTTTTAAATTCCGCTACTATTTTTATGTCTATCTTGTGAGATGCTGTTTTTGTTTACCTATAACGCTTCAGGAAACTTAATGCATTCTGGTAAAAAATGACATTAATGGACGTGGGGTGTCAAAAATCTCAACTCAATAATCTAACTACATTATTCTTACTTAATTCATTCAATTAAATATCCTAAATAATGTTTTACAAAAATGAGGGGCGCTATAGATGCTTTGTCAGAATTGTGTTTCTTGGTGATTCCTACAAGTATTGACACAGATAGTGGCATTGCCATACCTAATTTTTTTTGAACGTGAAAATAAGCTAAGATGTATTAAATGAACACGATGCAAGATTTTTATACTTATGTTAAAGTGATATGGATATAAAGAAAAAGACCAGGAAGGGCAGAACATCAGTTATAAGGTTAGGAACTTATGTATCGCTCTAGAGAGCTGTTTGAAGTAGAAGCCTATAAATGTAGTAGGTAAAACCCATGAGTGAAGTAGGTATGGATTTGTGTCATTCAATAAGAATATAAGGAAGAGCTGTGCAGCTATAGCTTGTTAAGGGATGACAAATACAATTGTTAACTCTCTTTTTTACAAGGTCGTTATGCTTTGGATTATAACATATCAACCGCTCATGATCGGGAGTTTGGATATGCAAGAAATTGAACTAATAACGTTGGACTTGACGAATACATGGAATTTGAATAGTACATGACTTATATCGGTCATGTATTCGAGTACTTGATCGAGCTAGATTGAACATCACCAAACATAATCTGATCGCAAGATAATGCCTTATCGGGCCATAGCTGCACACAACTCACACGTGATCAATCATCATTGGGATCTGATTGGTAACTTCAAAAGGAAGGGATCGACATGAGAAAATCACCACGTTCACATGGATCAGTACATGGATTTACACATCTAACACTTGCTCGATCATTATAGAAGTTGAATTGGGAAAGTATATGAAGGGACACATTCAAAGCTTTTCATTGAATCAGATGAATGGTCCAACCTCAGATCATACCCAAACACGATGATCATGACATAGAATTAATGGATCTGCACATGGAACCAAGAGTTGGTAAAAGTTTGGATCAAGCACTTCCTAGAGATCAGATTGGCAAAATGCCTTAGCACATGATTTTGGGATCAAGCATAAACGAGTAGATCTACATGCAAATCTTCAGGAAACGAAATGATCGAGAAGGCAACTCAAAATTTGTCACTTAAGCAAATAAGGGCATCATATCATCAGACCCGTACCGATCCCTCAGTAGGACAGTACATATCCCTATAGATTATAGGGATTGATCTGATCCCTCTCCAGGCATAAGTCAATGTCAAATCCTGTTTTTGCTCCATGATTTTTGGCTGATCCATGATCTTCTATAGGTATAACTAGGATACCAAATAGCTCATTTTGGGGATGTTATCGAGTCTTTTGGACACAATTACATAAGGACATGGCTGTCAAAATTACATTTTCTCTACATTCTTAAGACCAAATCTAACTGTACTTGCAACCAAACAGTATAAACAATCAATTACACCTCAGTGGACATAGGCACACTTGTCGAACCACTACAGATATGTATATCCATTTACTTTTGTGTACTCAGTGGCTACACTTTGATATATTATGACTATTATCCAAATTACATATGAATTGAGTTTTGGCAATCGACTGTTAATATCACGTGTCAACAATTTGATGCACCAGGAAGGGGCTACTACTTGAACTAGAGGTATCTCATTGCTTAGGAAACTATGGCGAGGTAGAACATCGACAAATAACCTGAAAGATCCACAACAGATGAAGGAAGTTAGGAGGCTTCTTCTATAGGAAAGCCTTCCATATAGCTAACAAGGGAGGATATGGAAAAGGTAGTGAAAAACTTGCAAAATCGCCTCTAACATCAGGAGAACTTGCTAAAACAACAAAAGGAAATAATGTAAAAGTTCTTCAACCAAATTGAACAATCGAGGAGGTTTTAAAACTGGAGCGCAGCTGCTGGAACTGGACCTATCAACTATAGGAACGTCACGCTAGAACCAGAGGCAATAAAGCTCGCACTTAGGGAACTTGGTACCGAGCCCACTAAAGGGATCGGTACTAATTTAATGAAAACAGGTGGCAACCCCATTGTTGATGCTAACTTAGCCTTTAATCCTTCAACAAACACGAATTTTGAATGCTTAGGCCTAAACCTCGGAGTAAACGCTCAAAACACTCAAGTTGCGGGTGCTGGAATCAGAGATTGGCGTCAACTGCTGAACGACGACAACCATATTATGGGCATGATAAGGAGGATTTCGAGAGGTGGACTATCTCACTCGAAGTTGGACTAGAATCAAAGTCCATTCACGTAAAACATCTGAAACTCTTAGAATTCACTGGACTACATGTTATTGTTGTTGGAAGTTTATGATAGTATAAAGGATCATACTGCCCATCTCATGTGATATATTCAACATATTGAAGTATTGGAATCATCTAACAATGCCATGGTCAAGTGGTTCCCTCTTTTTCTTTCTGATATAGCTGCTATGCGGTTCAAGCAGCTGGAATCGAATTCTATTGGAAGTTGCAGCAACATGGTAGAGAAATTAGTTGAATAATTTTTGGTCCACATCGTTAAGACTAAAAAAATGTAATGATGCTCACAACTATCAGGCAAAGGACTAGAGAAACTTTGCGTAAATACCTAAAAAGATTCAATGTAGCAGCAGATTTGGTGAATCGATCGGATCTATCCATGGTTCTAATGGTTGTAGTATCTGGTATAATGGATAGCTCCGATTTCAAGATTTCAATGGAAAGGGATCCCCCATGGGATCTAGTAGAATTTTACCTTGAAGCCGACAGGTTTTTGAGGCAGGAATATGCGAGAGTAGAATGTGAAGCTCACCAAGTCTACCACGTTACAGATGGAGAACCGTCTAACAACGAAAATAAGAAAGGAAAACGTAAAAGTAAAGGCAATACATGTAACACCCCATGTCCGTTAATGTCATTCACAAAGGGAATGCATTAACTTCCATGAAGCATTATAAGTAAACAGAACAGAATATTACAGGACAGATACGTAAAGTAGTACTTGAAAAATTTATAACTTTATTACAGCAGAAACAGAAATAAGTTTGGTTACATCCTTCAAAATCACAATACCAAAATCCAGGTACACAAGTATTAGTCTTATACCAAAACCCTTCAGAATGCATAATTTTAAAACCATAATCCCCAACATAAACTGCCATAAGAAGGTAGAGCCAAAGCCAAGCAATACTTCAAGCACTTCAAACAGAGAGAATCTGAATTAAGCACCTATGTTTCCACCCTGAGCACCTGGGGGGGGACGGAAAGAAAAAGAGGCGAAAACAAACGAGGTCAGACATAAAGTCTGGCGAGTCCAGTAACTTTCAACATATAAACAGATAGTAGTATCATGACATTTAAATAAAGCTGGATGAGAGATTACAGCAACAGGAGTAGCAGGTATGCTTAAGTTAAACAGAAGAAACAGAATGATATAGACCAAGATATGCTTGTTACCTATATTTTTCTTCTCTGCACCAATACTTAGTATAACAGGATTAGGTTTTACCCTAATGTCTAAACTGAAACAGAAACGAAAATAGAATAATCTCTACAAAAACAGAATGCTAGTAATGGGCCTTTACCACCCCAACAGAGGCAGAAGGTACAGAAACAGAATGTTAATAATGGGCCTTTACCACCCCAACTAATGGACCTTTACCACCCCAATGGAGACAGAAGGTTACCAACAGAAACAGACAGAACTAGGTGTACCATAAATTCTACCCTAAGCGATCGGCTCCCTAATACATAAATACCGTGCCGACCCCATAGAAGGGTGTATCATTCCCTAAAGTGGCAACCTATAGACACAGACCTATTTACAGATGTCACGGTGTCTTACATCCTCAGAGCAGACCGGATCCATGCACGCACATGACTCGATTGGAATGCGCCATCAACACCCTTCGCCATTATCAGATTGAACCTCTTACAATTAGTTCAGTAAGCGTGCCCTGGACCCCTCCTAGTGTTGGGTCATAGTTTTGATACCAGAAAAGGGTTACTGACAAATATGGGTCCCAAACAACAGATGACACAAGTAATTACCCCTCCTAACATTTTGTCCCCAGACTAATAGATTTCAGATTAACTTGCTTACAGATTTCAAATGTACAAAGTTCAGATTAACTAGTTCTCAGATCAGACATACAGTTTAACAAGTTTTCAGACTAACGAATCAGATATAAAGATTAACAGACTTACATATTATTTCACCTAACCTTGTATTGGGCCTATAGATTTACGAAACGGATTTATTAGACTCATCCGCCCAGTTGATTTAACCTTATCCACCCAACACATTTTAGGCATCATATTTATCCTAGATTTTCATTAATTAATTACTAATGCACATACCTCTCGCATTAGGTCGGTAGCTTGTGGCCGCTGGATGTGCCGGGTGGTTCCTGGCAGACTTCAGCCGCAAGCCAGACCTAGCCTCGTGTCTAAGCATCTTTTAGTTATGCCTACGACCTCTCACATTAGATTGACAGTTTGTGGTTGCTGGTTAAGCCGGTTGGGTCCTGGCAGGCTTCTACCGCAAACAGAGTCTAACCTCATGTCTCAGCATTCTTATTTTTAGCTAAAGTATTCAATCACAGTTTATGCCAATATCAGACTAATTATGCCAATTTAACAAATTAAACTTCTTTACAAGTTACAGCAGATTATTCAAAGTTCTATTAACTTGTTTTGCTCAATTTTAGATCGAGCCCACAAATTTTCATACCTCAAACTACCGTATTCAGTTTCAACAGATTTAGGTGATTAGGAAATTTAACAGACTTAATCATCCCTTAAAATTCCATTGACGTACCTCGCCTAATCATAAAATTAAGCCAAAATTTACAAGCCCAGATTATGGTCATAATTCACAATATAACATATGCCCCAAATTTTAGTTAAATTTACACAGTACAGAATATTCTCCAAAAACCCCAATTCATGATATACAATACGAATTATGCAAAATTATAGCCTTTGATTTCAGCGTACACCAAATATCCAAAATCCCCATTTAGGCATATTCACATTTAATAGTTATCCTATTATAATATAGATCTTTGCGCCTAAGTCATATACACAATAATTCTCCTTCTTCCAAATCACAGACTATCATATATAGTATGCCCAGATCTAGATCTTAAATTACAACATATGTTCTTTTCTCAAATTAGTCACAAATCAGTCATGTCTAATTATGCATCATTCACTATTTTTCCCAAATTTAGCGTTCATGCATCAATCTCTTATGAGATTTGGCTCAGGCTCGTGGTAGCATGGCTATAGAACAAAAGGAAGGAAGAGATACAGAATAGTTATTATAATATTAATAAGATTGATCTACAAAGAAAAACAGATCTGATAAATAAGAATATGCATAATCTCAAATTCAGATTCACAACCATGTCAAGATCATAATTAAATTTCATATCTGAAAATAACTATACTCACCTTGGTTGGATTCTAAAAGAAAAAGGGTTGTAGTTGTTCTCTTTTAATCCTATTCAGATTGGAGAAGAAGAAGCACTAAATCTAGCTTAGGTTTCAGTAGAGTGGAGACGCCATTGATTTATTTTAATTAGAATTGAGGCAGCATAGCGTTACAATGGTTTGGTGTGGAGAGAAAGTGGGGTTTGGGGGTGTTTAAATAGCTTAGGAGCCAAAGAATCTGTCCAGATACAAAAATCTGAATCTGCCTCAAATCTGAAACAGGTCGACCTGTAGGGGGGAGGTCGACCCCATGGTCGACCTATATAGGGTAGGTCGACCCCCGGTCAACCTGGCCCCTGGGTGGGAAAAATCCCGCCCACCCTGTTCTGCGTTTGAATTCGAATTTTGAATTTAGAACCGAGTTGTTTTAATTAATTTAAATCTTTTGAAACTTCTGAAGGCCATAACTTCTTCATACGGAGTCCGATTTACGCAAACTCGGACTCTATCTCAAGCAGAATTCTGATACGAACGTAATGGCGTAACCCATTTCCCTTAATTCTTTTATTTTTTTAAAATTAAGTATACTTTGTTTTGTTGCTTTTATGTTCACAGAAAATATGGGGTGTTACATTCTCCCCTCCTTAAAGGATTTCGTCCCCGAAATCTTCAAGTTAAGAAGAATGTGTCCTACCATCCAATCACCCATCTACTCAACCATCATCCACAAGCATCCATTGTCCTTAGAAAACTTCTAATGTTGTATGAACATATGCAAAAGTGTATGTATGTGTTTCTTTATCTAATGCAAAGATCAGGCGGTCTACTGATTCAGTTGACCTCCTCAATGCGAATTATGTTAGTGCCATGAGTCCAATTATGTATGCAAGAAATCCTATTTGAGACACATCATTTCTATATGAGTGCATAACCATTCATCCAAATGCAACATCCATGTGATGAGTCAATCATTTTTGCATCCACAAAAATTGAAAAATGCACACACATATCCATATGCAGTATGAGAGTGTTTCTGAGCCGATCTAGTGCCTAGTGTGTGTATATGCATCCACAAGCAACGATTTGCTCCCACTTGCAACCATCAAACATAACATGTCTCAAACACATGTTTACACCCATTAGTTTCTACCTAAAGGTCGAAGACTCGATTGATAGGATACAACCGAGTGATGGAAGCAAGTATAATTAAAACAAAAGTTCTGTTCCCATTAGACATCGGTTAAGAGAATAAATCCCTAAGTATCAATCCCGAAGACTGAAATCAACATCAGATTGACACTCAGAGAATTACTCCCATTAAACAATGTCAAAACTGGAAGTCTACTTCACTCTTTGAGTAAAAACCCCTATCCTTTTCAGAAATATTCAGATACTTACAGACTACTGGTACAGATCAGATTATCAAATGATTCTTAGGAGACTAAGCATGATAAAACCCCACCATATCCCACAAAACCCAGAATGTATGCGTCATAGTCAACTTAACGCCCAACACGGGTACCCTCAAACCCCAACCTATCACAAACAGATGAGTCGTAACCCTTATGGGGTTTGAGACTATAGCGGGATCAGAAACAACACTAGTTTTAAAGTGCAGAGTCTCAATTACAGAATCAAAATGTCAGAATCAAAAAGAGTTTTAACTCAATAATCAGATAAGGAAATTAAACCTTCTACAGAAATTTTCCTATCTTTATCCTATCCGCTAGCCACGGGAGCATTCACCTTCCCTTCAGAAATAGTCATGTCCTCTGCCCTTGCCCTCGTTTCTTCGGGCAGTCCCTAGTGAAGTATCCCCATCTCACTGCAGTTGAAGTAAGTGCCCTTCCTCATTCTACAATCCTTTTTCAGATGAGTCAAGCTTCCATAAGTAAAGCACTTTTTCTCCTTTTTATCTTCAGACTTTTCATCCTTCTTTTGTGTTTCCTTTTTGGGCCACGCTTTCTTGTTCTGTGGTCCTTCGAGCTTTTCCTCTTTTTTCTCACTTTTGGCTTCCTCTTCATGCATCAATGCCATGTCAACCAATTTCTCGAAGGTAGCCCCCATAGGAATGTGGGTCATAGCCAACCCGTGTAGCGGCTCATTCAAACCTTTAACGAATCTCAGGGCCTTCTTATCAGGTGTGTTCACCAAGTCTAAGCCGAATCTCGTTAACTGATTGAACTTGTTGACGTACTCTTTCACTGATAAATTCCCCTGCTTCAACGCCAAGAACCTCTCCATGTATAAAATCTCTTCTGCTCATGAGAGAAATTTCATCTTGAACCTATGCCTGAAATCCATCCAAGTCTCCACTGCTCGTTCTCCATTCGTGACCTCACACCAAAATGAGGCTTCGTCCTTAAGTAACCATACAACCAATTGTATCTTCTGCCTATCATCCACTTCAAAGATAACGAACAAATCTTCTGTTTCCTTGAGCCAGTTTCTTGCTTCCACGAATGATTCAGTCCCATCAAAGTTCTTTCCGCCCATAGCTCGAAAGTCTCTACATGTCTTCGGGAAAGTATTCACGCGCGGAGGAGGAGGAGGAGCGATGGGTACAGTTGGAGGAACGTTTCCTTGGCCTTCGGCGGGTGTCGTGGCCTCCAAATATCTACGGAACCATCCGTGTATGGTGACTCCCTCTGGGATATAAGGGATGTTTTGTTCTCCAGACATGCTGAAACGAAAGAAAAGAGATTCAAAAACAGAGAATCGAAAGATAGATATATGGCTTTTGGGTATTATGTTTTTCAAAATAAACTTTACTTTTGAGAATACTTCCTTTTTAAAGCCTTTTTGAAAATAGTTTTCAAAAACTTTTTTATCAAATCTGGTAACCTTCAGCTCTGATACCAAGTGTAACACCCCATGTCCGTTAATGTCATTCCAAAAGGGAATGCACTAACTTCCATGAAGCATTATAAGTAAATAGAACAGAATATTACAAGAAAGATACGTAAAGTAGTACTTGAAAAATTTATAACTATTACAGTAAAAACAGAAATATGTTTGGTTACATCCTTCAAAATCACAATACCAAAACCCAAGTACACAAGTATCAGTCTTATACCAAAATCCTTCAGAATGCATAATTTTAAAACTATAATCCCCAACATAAACTGCCATAAGAAGGTAGAGTCAAAGCCAAGCAATACTTCAAGCAATTCAAATAGAGAGAATCTGAATCAAGCTCCTATGTTTCCACCCTGAGCACCTTGGGGGGGAACGGAAAGAAAAAGAGGCGAAAACAAACGAGGTTAGACATAAAGTCTGGCTAGTCCAGTAACTTTCAGCATATAAACAGATAATAGCATCATGACATGTAAATAAAGCTGGATGAGAGATTACATCAACAAGAGTAGCAGGTATGCTTAAGTTAAATAGAAGAAACAGAATGATATAGACCAAGATATGCTTGTTACCTATATCTTTCTTCTCTGCACTAATACTTAGTATAACAGAATTAGGTGTTACCCTAATGTCTAAACTGAAACAGAAACGGAAACAGAATAATCTCTATAGAAACAGAATGCTAGTAATGGGCCTTTACCACCCCAACAGAGACAGAAGGTACAGAAACAGAATGCTAATAATGGGCCTTTACCACCCCAACTAATGGGCCTTTACCACCCAAACGGAGACAGAAGGTACACCAACAGAAACAGACAGAACTAGGTGTATCCTAAATTCTACCCCAAGAGATCGGCTCCCTAATACATAAACACCCTGTGCCGGCCCCACAGAAGGGTGTATCATTCCCTAAAGTGGAAACCTATAGACATAGACCTATTTACATATGTCACGGTGTCTTACATCCTCAGAGCAGACCGGATCCATGCACACACATGACCCGGTTGGAATGCGCCATCAACACCCCTCGCCATTATCAGAGTGAACCTCTTACAATTAGTTTAGTAAGCGTGCCACGGACCCCTCCTAGTGTTGGGTCATAGTTTTGATACCAGAAAAGGGTTACTATCTAATATGGGTCCCACACAATAGATGACACAAGTAATTACCACTCCTAACCTTGTGTCCCCAGAATAACAGATTTCAGATTACTTTGCTTACAGATTTCAGATGTACAAAGTTCAGATTAACTAGTTCTCAGATCAGACATACAGGTTAACAAGTTTTCAGACTAACGGATCAGATATATAGATTAACAGACTTACAGATTGTTTCACCTAACCTTGTACTGGGCCTATAGATTTACGAAACATGTTTATTAGATTCATCCGCCCAGTTGATTTAACCTTATCCACCCAACAAGTTTTAGGCATCATATTTATCCTAAATTTGCATTAATTAATTACTATGCACAGACCACTCACATTAGGTCGGTAGCTTGTGGCCGCTGGATGTGCCAGGCGGTTCCGGTAAGACTTCTGCCGGAAGCCAGACCTAACCTCATGTCTAAGCATCTTTTAGTTATGCCTACTACCTCTCACATTAGACTGACAGTTTGCGGTTGCTGGTTAAGCCAGTTGGGTCCGGGCAGGCTTCTACTGCAAATAGAGTCCAACCTCATGTCTTAGCATTATTGTTTTTAGTTAAAGTATTCATTCACAGATTATGCCAATATCGGACTAATTATGCCAATTCAACAAATTAAACTTCTTTACAAGTTACAACAGATTATTCAAAGTTATATTAACTTGTTTTGCTCAATTTTAGATAGAGCCTACAGATTTTCATACCCCAAATTCCCGTATTCGGTTTCAACAGATTTAGCAGATTAGGCAATTTAACAGATTTAATCATCCCTTAAAATTCCATTGACATGCCTCACCTAATCATAAAATTAAGCCTAATTTTACATGCCCAAATTATGGTCATTATTCACAATATAACATATACCCCAAATTTTAGTTAAATTTACATAGTACAGAATATTCTCAAAAAACCCCAAATCATGATATACAATACGAATTATGCCAAATTATAGCCTTTGATTTCAGCGTATGCCAAATATCCAAAATCCCCATTTAGGCATATTCACATTTAATAGTTATCTTATTATTAAATAGATCTTTGCGCCTAAGTCATATACACAATAATTCTCCTTCTTCCAAATCACAGACTATCATATATAGTATGCCCAGATCAAGATCTTAAATTACAACATATGTTCTTTTGTCAAATTAGTCACAAATCAGTCATGTCTAATTATGCACCATTCACTATTTTCCCTAAATTTAGCATTCGTGTGTCAATCTCTTATAAGATTTGGCTCAAGCTCGTGGTAGCCTGGCTATAGAATAGAAGGAAGGAAGAGAT
The DNA here is from genome assembly GCA_030737875.1 of Allium sativum. Taxonomy (NCBI): domain Eukaryota; kingdom Viridiplantae; phylum Streptophyta; class Magnoliopsida; order Asparagales; family Amaryllidaceae; genus Allium; species Allium sativum. The sequence continues at coordinate 13,116,376 of CM060911.1, forward strand.
ACCGAATAGTTATTATAATATTGATAAGATAGATCTACACAGAAAAACAGATCTGATAAACAAGAATATGCATAATCTCAAATCCAGATTTATAACCATATCAAGATCATAATTAAGTTTCATATCTAAAAATAACTGTACTCGCCTTAGTTGGATTCTAAAAGAAAAAGGGTTGTAGCTGTTCTCTTTTAATCCTATTCAGATTGGAAGAAGAAGAAGCACTAGTTCTAAATTAGGTTTCAGCAGAGTAGAGACGCCATTGATTTATTTTAATTAGAATTGAGGTAGCACAGCGTTACAATGGTTTGGTGTGGAGAGAAAGTGGGGTTTGGGGGAGTTTAAATAGCTTAGGAGCCAAAGAATCTGTCCAGAAAACAAGTCCAGATACAAAAATCCGAATCTGCCTCAGATCTGAAACAGGTCGACCTGTGAGGGGGAGGTCAACCCCATGGTTGACCTGTATAGGGTAGGTCGACCTCTAGGTCGACCCCCTGGTCGACCTGGCCCTTAGGCGGGAAAAATCCCACCCACCATGTTCTGTGTTTGAATTCGAATTTTGAATTTAGAACTGAGCTGTTTTAATTAATTTAAATTTTCTGAAACTTCTAAAGGCCATAACTTCTTCATACGGAGTCCGATTTACGCAAACTCAGACTCTGTCTCAAGTAGAATTCCGAGACGAACGCAATGGTGTAACTAGTTTCCCTTAATTCTTTTTTTTTTAAATTAAGTATACTTTGTTTTGTTACTTTTATGTTCACAGAAAATACGGGGTGTTACAATACAGACCCGAGAAAACAAATCAAAAAAGGGCAAAATATGACTTGTAACACAACTGAATGTGAGTCCGAAACAAATATTCATGGACTACAAAGACTACCTTCCAGAGAGAAGGCGAATTGAAAGGGATCCTACCGATAAAGCCTTAGATTTCTGAAAACTCTGGTTGTTTCATGAGATTTATATATATTAAAAAAAAGTGGATACAAGCAATTGTAAGACGTCATCGAAGAGCAAGTGAGAAATGAATAACTATCGTAATATGTCCAGAATCAAACCTCAGCAACACAACTAGAACAACCATTGGCTGCAAGGGATAGAGGTGAGCCTAGATCTTGTCAAGGCCTTGTCATCAATTGAAAAGTGAAAATCAAACAATAATGGTGCCTTAGTCTCCAGACATGTACAGGGTCCGACGAGATACCTAGGCATGTCCTTGAACGATGATCAACCACCAACTTCAATTCTTAATTTTTTTTAATCAATTTGTAATAAAAAGCTAAGCCTATACTCTTATATGGGAACCGATGAGAACCTTAGGCAAACACTGGATGGTGAAAACCCTATTAGTTTTTGCAATAAAGTTTACTATTACACACACTAATAATCATGTTTGGTGTGTATGGCTGATGTGCGTCAGATATGGATTTTGTGTTTTATTTTAATAAAATCACTTAACGTGTATGGCTGAATCTTACCACACGTGGAATCTGCAATTAGATGATTTAGGAACACCATTCGATGAGTATGTTTGATGCACATTGAATGTAAAACTTTCATTCAAACAACTTAAATCACTTGGGGAGTATGGTTGATGCTCATCAAGTATAAAACTTTTTAATCAACTAGATCATCACGTATGGATGATGCACGGTACGAGCCCAACGAGGCTATGGATTGTCGTATGGATGATGCTCGACAATATCCCGGAGAGGTCATATAATATTAAGTATGACTAATGCTTGGCAAGAGCTCGAGGATGCTATAAAATATCAAGTATGACCTGTTGGAGAATGGAGTTTTGGTGACAACCTTATTTCAATATTAATTGATTATAAAATAAATACTAAAACTTCTATCTAGAATATATATACACACATATGCATGATTTATATACAAGAAATATTACTTAAGATTGAACAGTTTAAAGATGTTAGAGATTTAGAATTAAGAGATGTTTCAAGACTCATGAGTAATCAAGATTTCAAGAGTTTAAGAGTTCAAGATAAATATAGTTATAGAGTCTAGATTATGTAAGACTCTAAATAACACTCCAGGTTCAAATTCTGTTTTCAAATTCTATCTTCAACCTTTCTTCTCTATTTTACTTTCTATTTTTATTTGATTTTAAACATAAGCTTTATAGATTTACACTTTACAAGTTATATATTTATATTTTATATACTTTATATTTATATAGTTTTAAACTTTATAATTTTATAATATGTTTATACAGTTTATATTTATGTTTTCATATGATTTTCTACTTTATAATATTTATTCATAACACTATATTTTAATTCAAGAATTTCCAGAATTATATATATCAAAACACTTGAACAATATTCAAAATTCAATTTTGTACATATATATGTCGACATACATATATATATACATGTCGACATATAACTGTCATTTTTTTCAAATTTGAAAGGAAGTGTCTTTTCACTAATTGTGACGGTTCTAAGACGTTGCAACCTTTCACACATTATAAAATGGGGCTGATTTCGAATTTTTAATCACTTCTTCTCCATCTTCTTCCTTTCATTACACAATTATTCTTTATCAATTTTATGATTTCTGCACCTATACTCTATCAAATTCAATTCTGTTTTCGTTAATCTTCTTCTCTCTACATTCTCTACTCATTACTCTCCGGGTTAAGTGCCACTAAAGAGTTATAGGGTTGTTTGTAATTGTTTGGGTTGAGTAAAGGAATCAGTGGTATCCCTTGTTGTCGTGAAACCAAGGACGGGTTATCGGTGGTATCCCTTGTAGCCGTGAAATCAAGTAAGATATACTTGATCAAGTGTGTGTGTGTGTGTGAGTGGAATTTAAGGTATCCCTTGTGGCCGTGAAATCAAGGACGGTTGTATTTGTATAATGATATAGTAATAAAACTCTATGCAATCCAACATTGCGTAGGATTGGACGTACGAGCAATTTCCAACCATTATAAAATCTGGTGTTCTCTTTCCTTTTCTGCGCTTTTCTTTTGTTTATCTTTGCATTTGTGTTTGATTTTGTGTCTGTGATTGTTTCTGTGATGTTTGATTCATATAGTAATTCATATAAGTTTAGATTTTGTTTAAATTCTCAAAAACACTATTCACTCCCCCTCTAGTGTTTGTTTTGCCCTAACGATCCATTACGCGATCCCTAACAATTGGTATCAGAGCAATGTCTTTCAAAAAGTTCATATTCTGATTTTTAAATTTTTTTAAAAATGGCAAATTTTGAAATAATTGTTAACTCTAGTTTTAATTCATGCATTGCATCAGTATTAGATGAGTCTGCATTCATTTTTATTGAAAAATCAAGTTATCATGATATGATTTCCTGAAAAATTTAAATAGATATATCACAAAATCATCATGATGTTATTATCGCAAATTACAAGTAGTTATTTTGAAAAGTCACTTGATTCTTTGAAAGGTATGTTGTTTTGCAGGAAAATAAGTTATCTCTGATGATTGTTAGCCAAGAGACACCAAGGAGATCATTCATCAATCAAGAAAAGAAGAGTTTATAAAGGGATATGAATTTTGGGCTTATAGTCGTTGAAGTGTCCATTCATTCAAAATTCAAATTCAAAAGTTTAACGCCAAGTAGGTTAAACTTCTAAATCATCGATCTCCTCATCAAATTTCGGAAGATTTAAATATGATTCAGATTCATCATCAAGCGATGAAGAGCCAGAAATCAGAAATTCAAGTATGTGTTTCACATCAATTCAAAATTCAGAGAATGTCAAAGAAATGGACTAAAAACCGGGTACGCCTTAATTAATTTTTAATTTTTTTGGTTGAATGGATGTTTTGTTTGATTTGCTTTGTCTTAATTTTTAAATTTAAACTTTAAAATTAAAACTTGAAATTTAAATTTTGAATTTAAATTTTGATTTTTGAAATTCAAAATATCAATAAAATAATAAATAATAAAATAAATTTTGGATATTTATTAGGATTAATATTATTTCAGGAAATAGTTAAACCTGAAATATAAATCAATAATTTAAAACCAAAGTCACAAAATCATATGTTTTTTGAAAGTTCTACATGTATGTCGATATACATTGAAGGGGATGTCAACATATGTACCAAGAACTTTCAAACTTCCCTCCATCTTTTCAATATGAAATTGTCAGTTCATATTCTAGTAATTAACTTTGTCTGTCTACTTATTTTCTTATATCTTTTTCAAAATATATATATTAAAAGAATATACTTTATTGTTATAAAATATAAATTTACTTATCTTTTATATGGTTTATACATGCATAGTTTAACTTATATATTATTCATATGATTTCATAACAATTTTGGGTTACATTATCAAAAATAATATTTGCAACTTAATATTAATTTTTATTTTCTTATTAAGATCTATAAAAGCTTGAATATTTAACCTAATATTCCGGTACAAAATTTATATATATATATATATATATGTGTGTGTGTGTGTGATTTTATATCTTAAATGTGTAGTTTAAATACAAGAAGTTATAATTTTTTAGTTTAGTTTATATCCAAATTTCATAATTTTGTTATGACTATAGAATTCTTTTTAAAGTTTTGACATACAAATGGTTCCTTATCAAATTAATATATTTTGATTTCTAATAGTTTAAATTTAAAATTTATTTGTATCAAAAGATTGATTTATATTTCGTAATAAACTAAATTTTAAGTTCTTTTTAAAATTAGTTTTTATATAAAAAATTATGAATATATGTTCACTTTATATGATATAATTCTATATTCTCTTTAAAAAGATCTTCAAATTTTACTATATTAAAGAAGCACCCTACAAAGATTATTTAACTTCACTTTTCTTTCATCTTTATTATAAAATTATTCTAAAAAATTTATTATCTATTATGAATACCATAAAACTTTCATCTTTATTATCCTTTAAACCTATTTCACAAGTATCATTAACTTAATTATAGATTACTTTCATTACACATCTTATTTCATATCATACACCATCTTAAATTAAAATCATTCACATCACAAGTTGCATTCAATATATCACTTCATATGGTTATGCATATGACATACTGCATTATAACCAACACAATGCATTACATGTTAATGTTAACTCCATACATAACAAGTATACAATATGAGAAGTTTTTATCTAATTAGAAGTATATGATTATTAATCAAATACATAACATATTTACTTTGTCTTGATTAACTTGATTGATTTTATTTTTTTTGGCTTGGTTGAATTGATTTGATTGATTGACTTGTTTGGTTTGTTTGATATGTTTGACTTGAATAGCTTGATTGACTTACTTAACATGGTTAAATTTCATTAGTGGTTGATAAATTTGTTAAAAAAATACTTATGCATTTGTTGTCGATAGGAGCTTTATAGGTTCTTTGGAAAAATAGAAGTTACAAGAAATGTTTGAGTTTATGTTTTGACAACAAAACTTAAATTGGTTGATTGATAGGTTTAAATTTCTTGAATATTGACTTATCATTACTTGACATATATAACTGAAGTTGTATCATAGTTTAAAGGATATCTTATCAGAGTTATTTCTTAGTCTAGATTAAAGTCTTATTATAGTTTTATGGGAATTAGAGTATAGGCTAGGTTTAGCGTAACACCCCGAATTTTCTGTGATCATAAGAGTAAGAAAACAAAGTCTATTTAATTTTCAAGAGAAGAATTAAGGAAGATGGGTTACGCCATTGCGTTCGCCTCGAAATTTTGCTTGAGATAGAGTCAAAGTTTGCGTAAATTGGACTCCGTATGAAGAAGTTATGGCCTTTGGAAGTTTCAAAAAATATAAATAAAATAAAACACCTCGAAACTGAATTCAAAATTCAAATCAGAACCCAGAAGTGGGCTGGGCGAGAAGTTTCCCGCCCAGGACCCAGGTCGACCAGGGGGTCGACCTGTTTTGGCCCAGATCTGATAATCTTTGGCTTGTGACGTGGTTTTTGTTATTCTGATGGTCTGAATTGGTTTTAGGTTAATATCTAAGGCCCTGGACACTTCTATTCTCCTATAAATACATCCCTAAGCCAAAACCTAAATCTCCTACACTATTCTCTAGCCTCCATTGCTCTCTCCTTCTCTAAAAAATAAATCAATGGCATCGCTACTCCGCTGAAACTTAAGCTAGAACTAGTATTTCTTCTTCCAATCTGAATAGGATTAAAAGAACAATTAGTCAACATCAAAGGAGAGCTATTCAGTTTCAGAATACAGATCCCAGAAATCAAGATTTTCCTTTTTGATTGTGAGTACAGTAATTTTCAGATATGAAATTTAATTATGATCTTGGCATGGTTATAAATCTGAATCTGAGGGTATGCATATTCTTTTCTGTCAGATCTGTTTTTCTGTGTCTATTCTGTATCTCTTTCTTCTTTCTATTCTATAGCCAGGCTACTACGAGCCTACGCCAAATCTCATAAGAGATTAACGCACGAACGCTAAATTTTGGGACAAATAGTGGATAATGCATAATTGGACATGACTGATCTTTGACTGATTTGAGAAATGGACATATGCTGTAAATTAGATCTAGATCTATGCATACTCTGTGATTTGGAAGAAGAGGAATCATTGAATGATAACATATGACTTGAAACTTGGGAACATAATGCATATAAAAATTAAGATCTGATTTTGAGAGGATATAATTTAAAGATCTAGATTTTTGGGTATATTTTATATAACGATTCATGACTTGAAAAAGGAATATGAAACTTAGGCGTAAAGACCTATTGGATAACCATTAATGCGAATATGCCTAAAAGTGGATGTTTGGATATTTGGCATTAAAGGCTATAATTTGGCATAATTCATAGCATGACTTGGGGCATTTTGAGAATGTTCTGTACTTTGCAAAGTTTAAACTAAAATTTGGGGGATATATTGTACTGTGAATTATGACCATGATTTGGGCATATAAGTTTAGGCTTAATTTATGATTAGGAAATAGATGTAAATAGAATTTTAAGAAATGTTTAATCTGCTAGATCTGTTATCTGGTTAATCTGTTGAATTGCCTAATCTAATGAAAGCTGAATAATTGTAATTTGGGTAAGAAAATCTGTAGGCTCGATCTAAGATTGAGTAAAACATGATAATAGAAATTTAATTAATCTGTTGATACCTGTAAAGAAGTTTAATCTGTTAAATGGACATAACTAGTCTGAGATCTGTATAATCTATATTGGAATAAGAATGCTAAGACACGAGGTTAGACTCATGTTTGCGGTAGAAGTCTGCCCGGAACCAACCGGCTTAACCAGCAACCGCAAACTGCCAGCCTAATGTGAGAGGTCGTAGGCATAATCAAAAGATGCTTAGACACGAGGATAGGTCTAGCTTGTGGCAGAAGTCTGCTCGGAACCGCCCGGTACATCCAGCGGCCACAAGCTAGCGACCTAATGTGAGAGGTCTGTGCATTAATAATTAATTGATGCAAATCTAAGATAAATATGATGTCTAAAACGTGTTGGGTGGATAGGGGTAAACCAACTGGACTGATGAATCTAATAAACCCATTACGTGAATCTGTAGGCCCAATACAAAGTTAGACAATATGTAAGTCTGTTAAATCTGCACATCTGATCCATTAGTCTGAAAACTTGTTAACTTGATTGTCTGATCTGGGAACTAGTTAATCTGAACTTTGTACATCTGAAATCTGTAAACAAGTTAATCTGAAATCTGTTAGTCTGGGGACACAAGGTTAGGACGGGTAATTACTTGTGTCATCTGTTGTTTGGGACCTATATTAGTCAGTAACGCTTTCTGGTATCAAAACTATGACCCAACACTAAGAGGGGTTCGGGCACGCTTACTGAACTAATTGTAAGAGGTTCACTCTGACAATGGCGAGGGGTGTTGATGGCGCATTCCAACTGGGTCATGCGCGTGCATGGATCCGGTCTGCTCTGAGGATGTAAGACACCATGACATCTGTAAATAGGTCTGTGTCTATAGGTTGCCACTTTAGGGAGTGATACACCCTTCTATGGGGCCGACACAGGGTATTTATGTATTAGGGAGCCGATCGCTTGCGGTAGAATTTAAGGTACACTTAGTTCTGTCTGTTTCTGTGGGGTACCGTCCGTTTCTGTTGGGGTGATAACACCTGTCTGTTTCTGTGTGGTACCGTCTGTTCGGGTGATAAAGGCCCAATTCTAGTGTACACCTAATTCTAATATTCTGTTTCCGTAGGAATTATTCTGTTTCCGTCTCTGATTCCATTCCTGCATTCTGTTTCTGTACCTTTTGTCTCTGTTAGGGTGGTAAAGGCTCATTATTAGCATTTTGTTTTTGTACCGTCTGTCTCTATTCGGGTAGTAAAGGCCCATTACTAGCATTCTGTTTCTGTAGAGATTATTCTGTTTTCGTTTCTATTTCAGTTTAGACATTAGGGTAACACCTAATCCTGTTATACTAGTATTAGTGTAGAGAAGTGAAAACTAAGTAAGAAGCTTAGCTTAGCCTATAACATTCTGTTTCTTCTGTTAACCTGCTATTCCTATTACGGTTATCTCTCATCCAGTTTTATTTACATGTCATGATACTATTATATGTTTATATGCTGAAAGTCACTGGACTCACCAGACTTATGTCTGACCTAGTTTGTTTCGCCTCTTTTCTTTCCGTTCCCCCCAGTTTCTCAAGGTGGAAACGTAGGAGCTTAATTCAGATTCTCTCTGCTTGAAGTGTTTGAAGTATTGCTTGGCTTTGACTCTATCTTTCCATGGCAGTTTATGTTGGGGATTATGGCTTTAAAAACTATGCATTATGAAGGCTTTTGTACAAAACCGATATTTATGTACTTGAATTTTGATATTGTGGTTTTGAAAGATGTAACCAAACTTATTTCTATTTCTGTTGTAATAAAGTTATAAATTATTCAAGTACTACTTTATCTGTCTTGTAAATTTCTGTATTGTTTACTTATAACGTTCCACCGAAGTTAAGGCATTCCCTTTGTGAGTGACCTTAACGGAAGTGGTGTGTTACACTTGGTATCAGAGCTGAAGGTTACCAGATTTGATAAAAAGTTTTTGGAAAACTATTTTCAAAAAGGTTTTAAAAAGGATGTATTTTCAAAAGGAAAGTTTATTTTGAAAAACATAGTCCCCAAAGCCATATATCTATCTTTTGATTTTCTGTTTAATCCTTGTTTCCTTCTTTTCTGAGTCTTCGGGGCTCCTGGCTTTCTGGGAGGTAACCTCATCGTGACATGGTTCCGTAGGCATGATGAGACTAGGCGTCTGTCGAAAGGAAAAGAAGTGCCTAACTTCTATCTGTAGCCGCAGTAATTTCACCTACGGTTAATCCTCTTTAGAGCTTCATAGGGTTTTCCGCTCGATGGGGGCAACTTTAGAGAAAGACTTGTTAACATGTAAGAAGACTGGTTGTTTTCAATGCATCTGATTAACGATTGCCCCAGAAGGCAAGGGCAGAGGGCAAAACCTACTTCTAGAGGGCGGACGAATGCTCTTGTGACTAATGGATAGGATAGGGATAGGAAAATTTCTGTAGTAGGATTAATTTTCTTATCTGATTATTGAGTTAAAACTCTCTTTAATTCTGGCATTTTGATTCTGTAATTAAGACTCTGCACTTTAATACTAGTCTTGTTTCTGATCCCACTATAGTCTCTAATCCCATAAGGGTCACGACCCATCTGTTTGTGATAGGTTGGGGTTTGAGGATATCTGTGTTGGGCATTAAGTTGACTATGACGCATACATTCTGGGTTTTGTGGGATATGGTGGGGTTTTATCATGCTTAGTTTCTTAAGAATCATTTGATAATCTGATCTGTACCAGTAGTCTGTAAGTATCTGAACATTTCTGAAAAAGATAAGGGTTTTTACTCAAAGCGTAAAGTAGATTTCCAGTTTGACATTTGTTTAATGGGAGTAATTCTCTGAGTGTCAATCTGATGTTGATTTCGGTCTTCGGGGTTGATACTTAGGGGGTTATTCTCTTAAACCGATGTCGAATGGGAATAAAGCTTTTGTTTTAATTGTACTTGCTTCTATCACTTGGCTGTATCCTATCGATCGAGTCTTCGACCTTTAGGTAGAAACCAATGGGTGTAAACATGTGTTTGAGACATGTTATGTTTGACAGTTGCAAATGGATGCTAGTGGTTGCTCGTGGATTCATACACACACACTAGGCACTAGATTGGCTCAAAAGCACTCTCATACTGCATATGGATGTGTGTGCATTTTTTTTCAAATTTTTGTGGATGAAAAATGATCGACTTATCACATGGATTTTGCATTTGGATGAATGGTTATGCACTCATATGGAAATGTTGTGTATCAAATAGGATTTCTTGCATACATAATTGGACTCATGGCACTAACATAATTCGCATTAAGGAGGTCAAAAGAATCAGTAAACCGCCTAATCTTTGCATTAGATAAGAGACATATACACACACTTTTGCATATGTTCATACAACATTAGAGGTTTTCAAAGGACAATGGATGATTGGATGGTAGAACACATTCCTCTTAACTTAAAGATTTCGGGGACGAAATCCTTTAAGGAGGGGAGAATGTAACACCCCGAATTTTCTATGATCATAAGAGTAACAAAACAAAGTATATTTAATTTTTAAGAGAAGAATTAAGGAAAACAGGTTATGCCATTGCGTTCGTCTCGAAATTCTGCTTGAGATAGAATCCGAGTTTGCGTAAATCGGACTCCGTATGAAGAAGTTATGGCCTTTGGAAGTTTCAGAAAATATAAATAAAATAAAACAGCTTGAAACTGAATTCAAAATTCAAATCAGAACCCAGAAGCGGGCTGGGCGGGAAATTTCCCACCCAGGACCCAGGTCGACCTGGGTATGTAGGTCGACTAGAGGATCGACCTGGGGGTCGACCTCCCCCCTTACAGGTCGACCTGTTTTGGCCCAGATCCGATTTTCTTTGGCTTGTGACGTGGTTTTGGCTGTTCTGATGGTCTGGATTGGTTCTAGGTTAATATTCAAGGCCCTGGACACTTCTATTCTCCTATAAATACATCCCTAAGCCAAAACCTAAATCTCTTACGCTATTCTCTAGCCTCCATTGCTCTCTCCTTCTCTAAAAAATAAATCAATGGCGTCGCTACTCTGCTGAAACTTAAGCTAGAACTAGTATTTCTTCTTCCAATCTGAATAGGATTAAAAGAACAATTATTCTACATCAAAGGAGAGCTATTCAGTTTCAGAATACAGATCCCAGAAATCAAGATTTTCCTTTTTGATTGTGAGTACAGTTATTTTTAGATTTGAAATTTAATTATGATCTTGGCATGGTTATAAATCTGAATCTAAGGTTATGCATATTCTTATCTGTCAGATCTGTTTTTCTGTGACTATTCTGTATCTCTTTCTTCTTTTTGTTCTATAGCCAGGTTACTACGATCCTACGCAAAATCTCATAAGAGATTAATGCACGAATGCTAAATTTTGGGACAAATAATGGATAATGCATAATTGGACATGACTGATTTTTGACTGATTTGACAAATGGACATATGTTATAAACTAGATCTTGATCTGTGCATACTCTGTGATTTGGAAGAAGAGGAATCATTGAATGATAACATATGACTTGAAACTTGGGGACATAATGCATATAAAAATTAAGATCTGATTTTGAGAGGATATAATTTAAAGATCTAGATTTTTGGATATATTTTATATAACGATTCATGACTTGAAAAAGGAATATGAAACTTAGGCGTAAAGAACTATATTAAAATAGGATAACCATTAATGCGAATACAACTAAAAGTGGATTTTTGGATATTTGGCGTTAAAGGCTATAATTTGGCATAATTCATAGCATGACTTGGGGGATTTTAGAGAATGTTATGTACTTTGCAAAGTTTAAAATAAAATTTGGGGGTATATATTATATTATGAATTATGACCACGATTTGGGCATGTAAGTTTAGGCTTAATTTATGATTAGGCAAGATATGTAAATAGAATTTTAAGAAATGTTTAATCTGCTAGATCTGTTATCTGTTTAATCTGTTGAATTGCCTAATCTGTTGAAAGCTGAATAATTGTAATTTGGGTAAGAAAATCTGTAGGCTCGATCTAAGATTGAGTAAAACATGTTAATGGAAATTTGATTAATCTATTGAAACCTGTAAAGAAGTTTAATCTGTTAAATGGACATAATTAGTCTGATATCTGTATAATCTGTATTGGAATAAGAATGCTAAGACACGAGGTTAGACTCATGTTTGCGGTAGAAATCTGCCCGGAACCAACTGGCATAACCAGCAACCAGAAACTGCCTGTCTAATATGAGAGGTCGTAGGCATAATCAAAAGATGCTTAGACATGAGGTTAGGTCTAGCTTGTGCCAGAAGTCTGCCCGGAACCGCCCGGCACATCCAGCGGCCACAAGCTAGCGAGCTAATGTGAGAGGTTTGTGCATTAATAATTAATTAATGCAAATCTAAGATAAATATGACGTCTAAAACGTGTTGGGTGGATAGGGGTAAACCAATTGGACTGATGAATCTAATAAACCCGTTACGTGAATCTGTAGGCCCAATACAAAGTTAGACAATCTGTAAGTCTGTTAAATCCGCAAATCTGATCCGTTAGTCTGAAAACTTGTTAACTTGATTGTCTGATCTGTGAACTAGTTAATCTGAACTTTGCACGTCTGAAATCTGTAAACAAGTTAATCTGAAATCTGTTAGTCTAGGGACACAAGGTTAGGAGGAGTAATTACTTGTGTCATCGGTTGTTTGGGACCCATATTAGTCAGTAACCCTTTCTGGTATCAAAACTATGATCCAACACTAAGAGAGGTCCGGGCACGCTTACTGAACTAATTGTAAGAGGTTCACTCTGATAATGGCGAGGGGTGTTGATGGCGCATTCCAACCGGGTCATGTGCGTGCATGGATCCGGTCTGTTATGAGGATGTAAAACACCATGACATCTGTAAATAGGTCTGTGTCTATAGGTTGCCACTTTAGGGATTGATACACCCTTCTATGGGGCCGACACAGGGTATTTATGTATTAGGGAGCCGATCGCTTGGGGTAGAATTTAGGGTACACTTAGTTCTGTCTGTTTCTGTGGGGTACCGTCTGTTTCTGTTGGGGTGATAACACATGTCTGTTTCTGTATGGTACCGTCTGTTTGGGTGGTAAAGGCCCATTACTAGTGTACATCAAATTCTAATATTCTGTTTCCGTAGGAAATATTCTGTTTCCGTCTCTGATTACGTTTCTGCATTCTGTTTCTGTACCTTCTGTGTCTATTGGGGGTAGTAAAGGCCCATTATTAGCATTCTGTTTCTGTACCGTCTGTCTCTGTTCGGGTGGTAAAGGCCCATTACTAGCATTCTGTTTCTGTAAAGATTATTCTGTTTCTGTTTCAGTTTAGACATTAGGGTAACACCTAATCCTATTATACTAGTATTAGTGTAGAGAAGTGAAAACTAAGTAAGAAGCTTAGCTTAGCCTATATCATTCCGTTTCTTCTGTTAACCTGCTATTCCTATTACAGTTATTTCTCATCCAGTTTTATTTACATGTCATGATACTATTATTTGTTTATATGCTGAAAGTCACTGGACTCACCAGACTTATGTCTGACCTAGTTTGTTTTGCCTCTTTTCTTTACGTTTCCCCCCAGGTACTCAGGGTGGAAACGTAGGAGCTTGATTCAGATTCTATCTGCTTGAAGTGTTTGAAGTATTGCTTGGCTTTGACTCTATCTTTCCATGGCAGTTTATGTTGGGGATTATGGCTTTAAAAACTATGCATTCTGAAGGCTTTTGTACAAGACCGATATTTTTGTACTTGAATTCCGATATTGCGGTTTTGAAAGATGTAACCAAACTTATTTCTGTTTCTGTTGTAATAAAGTTATAAATTTTTCAAGTACTACTTTATCTGTCTTGTAAATTTATGTTATGTTTACTTATAACGTTCCACCGAAGTTAAGGCATTCCCTTTGCGAGTGACCTTAACGGAAGTGGGGTGTTACATTTAGTCTTGTATTAGATTATGGGGGAGTTTTATAGTTTCTAGGATTAATTGAAGGTTCAAGAAGTGTTTATTAACACATATAATTTAATTTGGTTGATTTGGTTGATTGCTTGAAATGATTGCTTGAATTAATTACTTGAATTGATTGCTTGAGTTGATTGCTTGAATTATTTGTTTGAATTGCTTATTTGGATTGACTTGCTTGTTTAAATTGATTATAAATATTGATTGGTTTGCTTAGTTTATTAGAATAGTATAGTCATAATTTTATGGCGAGTTATAATTTTTTAGGATTAGAATCAAAATCAGGGATATTTATATTTAATCATTAGGATCATTTATAGCACGGATTTAAACGGAGTATTTTATGCTAGGATATACAGATAGATTTAGGATTCAGGGGGAGTTATTTATATACCTTAGAAAATTAGTATAGATTTAATTATAAGATACGTTTAGATAGTTATACGATTTAGAGGGAGTATCTTTAGAATTCCTTTTTGATAATGCCAAAGGGGGGAGAAATTATAAAATATAGACTTAGTTTATAGGATTCATATAGACATGGGGAGTATTAGAAGGATCATCATCAACAGATATGTACAAGTATGATATTTTATAAACTAAGGTTGTCATCATCAAAAAGAGGAAGATTGTTGGAGAATGGAGTTTGATGACAACAACCTTATTCCAATATTAATTGATTATAAATATGTACTAACACTTCTATCTATAATACACACACACATGTAGGAATTATATACAGGAAATATTACTAAAGATCGTATAGTTTAAAGATGTTAGAGATCCAGAATTCAGAGATGTTTCAAGACTCATGAGTATTCAAGATTTCAAACGTTCAAGAGTTCAAGATAAATATAGTTATAGAGTCTAGATTATGTAAGACTCTGAATATCACTCCAGGTTCAAATTCTATTTGTCAAATTCTGCTTTCAAATTCTATCTTCAATCTCCGTCTTCTCTATTTTACTTTCTATTTTTATTTGACTTTAAACATAAGTTTTATAGATTTATACTTTATAAGTTATATATTTATATTTTTATAGTTTTAAACTCTATAATTTTATAAATATGTTTATATAGTTTATATTTATGTTTTCATATGATTTTCTACTTTATAATATTTATTTATAAAACTATATTTTAATTCAAGAATTTCCAGAATTATATATATATATATCAAAACACTTGAAAAATATTCAAATTTCAATTTGTACTTAAATATGTCGACATATATACATATATATATATATATATATACATATATATACACACACACACACACACACATATGTCGACATATAAATGTCATTTTTTTTCAAATTTGAAAGGAAGCGGCTTTTCACTATTTGTGACAATTCTGAGATGTTGAAACCTTTCACACATTATAAACAGGGGTCGATTTCGAATTTTTAATCACTTCTTCTTCTCCATCTTCATTCCCTTTCATTACACCATTATTCTTTATCATTTTTATGATTTCTACACCTATACTCTGCCAAATTCAATTATGTTTTCATTAATCTTCTTATCTCTACACTCTCTACTCATTACTCTCTGAATCAAGTGCTATTGAAGAGTTATAGGGTTGTTTGTAATTGTTTGGGTTGAGTAAAGGAATCAGTGGTATCCCTTGTAGCCGTGAAATGAAGGACGGGTAATCGGTGGTATCCCTTGTAGCCATGAAATCAAGGAAGGTATACTTGATCAAGTGTGCGTGTGGAATCGGTGATACCCTTGTAGCCGTGAAATCAAGGAGGGTTGTATTTGGATATTGATATAGTAATAAAACTCTATGCAATCCAACGTTGCGTGGGACTGGACGTGGGAGCAATTCCGAACTAGTATAAAATCCGATGTATTCTTTCCTTTTCTACACTTTACTTTTGTTTATCTTCGCATTTGTGTTTGATTATGTGTCTATGATTGTTTCTGTGGGGTTTGATTCATATAGTAGTTCATATAAGTTTAGATTTTGTTTAATTTCTCAAAAATACTATTCACCCCCCTCTAGTGTTTGTTTTTCCTTAACAATCCATTCTGCAAACCCTAACAGGACCGATACTTGGTAGAACACGAAGAAGATGGTGAACCATCAAGTATGGCTAATGCTTGGTCAGACCCCAAACCATGGGTTGTTAAGTATGGCTGATGTTTTGCAGTCTAACCGAGTATGGATGATGCTTAGTGGGGATCAATCAAACCATGAACCTTAAAGTATAACTGTTGCTTGCTTGGTAGGGATCAATCAAACCATGAACCTTAAAGTATAACTGTTGCTTGCTGGGGATTAACCCAAATTCATAACACTTAGTATGTGTTATGCTTAGTGGTAGCCCGGCAAGCCTCAAAATTATCGTGTATGGATGATATATGACCAAAACCCAATGAGTATCAATGCAACGAGTATGGATTACGGTCGACTAAAGCCAGGCAAGGATAGAATTGCTGATTGTGGACTACAGTTGGTGTAGAAAAGGATTTGGATTGTCAAGCGTTGATGGCACTTGGTACAGAATCGACCTGATGAGATTATAGACATTGATTATGGCTTAGAACGACCATATAATCAATCTAGAGAGAATGCAAATACTGGACATATACAAAACACGTCTTACACAGAGAGACATGTTTTGGTGGGCAAGTGTGAACCCGACTTTTGACAAGGTCATTACGATTTGGACTAAGACATCTAGATCGATCATGACTCGAGCACGGATAGCACAAACTCAGACTAAACACGTAGGACTCGAGGAAATATATAATTCGGGAAGTACATGACTCGGATGGGTCGTGTATTCGAGTACTTAATCGGGCAAGATCGATCATCACCAGACTTAAATCGGATTGTAGGAAAATGCCTGATCGTACCATAGCTTCACACAACTCACACGTGATCGATCTTTATTGGGTTCGGATCGGTCACTTCAAAAAGGAGGGATCGACACGAGCGGATCACCAAGCTCACATTAGTGGTACATGGATTTGCACATCTAACACTTGCTCGATCATTGAAGAAATCATATTGGGCAAGTATATGAAGTGATTGATTTAAAGTTTCTCATCATATCAAATGAATGGTACAACTTCGGATCATGCCAACGTGACACAGAATTGATTAATCCGCACGTGGAACCAAGACTTGGAAAAAGTTCGGATCAGGCACTTCATAGATATCGATCAACAAAATGCCCGGGCACATAATTTTGTGATCAGGCAGAAACGAGTGGATGCACATGCAAACCTTTTGGAAAATGAAGTGATCAAACAAGTCAACTCCAAACTTGGCACTTAAGCAAATAAGGGGATTTAATCATCAAACCTGTACTGATCCCTAGTGCGATAGATATCGATCCCTTTAGAATACAGGGACACGATCCCTCCCCGGGCACAAGTCAACGTGAGATTATATTTTTGCTCCATGATTTTTGGTTGATCCCTGCCCTTCTACAGCTATAAATAGAACACCGAATGACTCATTTGGGGGATCTTTTATGCCTTTTGTACACTACTACGTAAGAAACATTGTTATAGCCTAACAAAAAATATTTTTATCTACATTCTTAAGATTAATTTGAACAGTACTTGTAATCAAGCAGTATAAACAATTGATTACACATCTGTGAACGTAGGCATACTTGTCAAATCATTATAAATCTTGTATCTCCATTTACTTTTGTGCATTCGATGACTGCTCGGTGTTCATTATTCGAATTACATATGAATTAGGTGCTGGCAATTGATTGACGACAATAACATTATCAAGGGGAATAACACCAAAAGCAGAGATTTATAAGTTACTTGAAAAAAAAAAAATTCAATCAATTAAAAACAATTCAGCATATTCACTCTAATGGAAGATTAAAGCCGCTATGAAGATCGTTAAAGCAAGAAGATGAAGCAATCAAGAGCCATAGTTCTTATTGTAAACCAAATATTTGACGCATATCTAGTTCAAAGGAGAATGTTAAAAGGTAATTAAAAAAATTATGAAGAACTAGCCTAGATAGTTGCATAAAACAAGACCCTATCACCTATCTTGGTCTATTTTAAGAATTTGTATATTTCTTTTGTTTCAGTCAAATTACCAGCAATGTAGTTTGTTTGTGATTATAATTGCAACTTTCACGTCCTCTTCTCTATGCCGAATCCGAACAAGAATACATTAATCCTTTCAAAGCTAATAAAATAGAGAATCGACTATTATTTCCAAACCTCAAAGGTTGGGCAGCTAGTAAAAACATGCGGTGCTCAATTTAAAGGTTGAAAGGTCTAATTTTTGGCAACTACATATCAGTGTGATTCGCTTGAAGCGTATTTTTGGATTCAATGTGAACTTTCTTAGAGTTTACAAGAGAAGCTCGCTTATTGGTCCATTTTATCTTATCTATTATATTATATGAAAGCACAATCCTTCTTCTAAGATCTTTCAAATCCAGATTCTATAAAAAATTCAAAATGCGACACGTGTATAGCATTCCAATCCTGGCCTTACATTAGCAAAACCGTCCTTACCTCTTCGCATTTGACCTGATCTGATAAAAGCTTTCGTATTCCCCTGTTTGTGCCCTTCCCCATTGTCGCCAATTATGAAAGGTATCTCCCCCTACACTTTTTCCTCCGCCTGTTTTCCTATCGTCCTGCTTTCACTACAGCTGTCATCACAATTGTCCCTCCTCACTCTATTGTCGTTCGCCAAACGGTAGTCGCCAACGCTTTTTAGCGCTGCTTCATCGGTCAATTACGATTCTGGTGCTGATGTGTGTTTCGCTCTCTCCTACCTCTGCCGATTGCATGCTTCTTATTTGCCGAATAGACAGATCTATTGTAATTCGATGGTTGTAAGCATGGTTTGAAGTTTGGCTTCATGACAACTGTCCCGCCTCACTCTGTTGCTGTCCGCCAGACGGTGGCTGCCAATGTCTTTTGCCGCTGCTTCATCGTCAATTAGGATTCTTATTGCTGGTACGTGTTTCGTTCTCTATTACCTCCGTCGATTTCATACTTCTTATCTACCCAACGGAAATAATATGACCAACGAAAATAAAACCTGAAACACAGTGTTGTAATTCGGTGGCTGTAGGTATGGTTTGAAGTTTTGATTTCAGCTTTTAGCCACTACTAAACGGATTATCCTACTGATATTTAAATTACAAGCTTTATTTATGATCCTATCTGGTGTTAACATAAGAATACAGTCAGATTTAGTTTTAAATGACTAACTTTAGGTCTTTGGATTTCATATTTTGTTACAAACTACATCATTTGATTTTATTTTTTATTTGAGCGATAGTGTTATCAGTCAATGACTCATCACCAGGTTTAGATTTCTTCCTCTTTGCATATAAATGATTAGTGTGATATATCTTTGGCATTTCATGCAGATAACTAAAGATGTTCCTCGATATCCGCTGTCTGCATATTTACATATTCCTATATAATTCCACCTATTTGTACATTGCATTATAGTTTTGTTCATAACATTTTGATTCTATTTATGTGTGCCTGGTTATCTTTTTAATCATGTTTTTCCATGCTTAGATGGTTACATCTCTTTTACGTTTTTACTACACACATATTTATTTTACAGGTAAGAGTGAACATTTTCGCAAATATTTATTCATTTAGATGATTTTTGGTGAATGATGAATCAAAGAACAGTTCTATTTATTTTACCCTATTGTCAACATTGTAACTTTTATTTTACGTGGATTTGTTTTTCCACTAAACATGATTATCTATTTATCTGATGATGTATTTTTTTCTTCCATCCACTATCAGTTTTCGCTTCCTTTGTTTTGTATGGTGATTTAGAGCTATTTATGCTTAGAAGGGGAAGCTCAAGTTTTTTATCTCATGTGGTGATTTGGAGCTGCGAAAGTTGTAATATTTTAATCAAAAACCAAATCAGACGCATCAAGGATAATTATATTGAGTTTCAGGTACTTCCATTTGCTCACTGTGTTTCAGGTTTTATTTTCGTTGGTCATATTATTTCCGTTGGGTGGACTATATACGTTTGCTAAATAGTTATATGTGCATCGTTAAAGTTGCTGACCAAATACCTATGGAAAATATACGGTTCAAAATTCAAATGTATATTTTCTGCTTAGTTGTTGCGTTAATCATTTCAAAGTATATAACTAAAAATAGAGTAGAAGTTTATGAACCTATAATATAACAAAGTTTGCAGAAGATTCAGTTGTAGATATATTTTGGACAGATATACGAATCAATAAGCAACGGCTATGTTGATCATGAGGAAGGAAGGATTTTTTCCATGATGCTTAGTGTTTGATTTTTAGGCTAGAACAAACAGTTTCATCGTTATGGTTGTAATATTAACTATGCGTTGGACATGTAATATGGGTATAAAGATTTACAGTCCAATTGTTAATGAGAAGAAAAGCTTCATATAGTACATAAAATGTGTATTAACTTGGACCTCCTTTATGAGGGATGGATTGGAGCATCACTTTTGCTGAGAATACTTATGTTCATATAATTTGGCATGAATATTTGGAATATAGTTTATATCAAAACATGTTAATACACACACATATGTATGTATCTGTTCTGCATACATATCAATCACATTTAGGTAATTTATAGATTTTTTTTCAAACAATATAGATAACATACTTTAATTTTGATTTTTGATGAAAGTTTCAACGTCCTCTCCTGTTAGGTTTATGATAGATACCTAAAGTGTTTGCAACCAAATTCGTGTTATCAACTAACGAATGTACACAAGTACATATCCATAACTAGAGTAGTCCAGGTACGTATTATTAATCTGCATATGCAAGTACATGCGTATTGTTGAGGATTAGTGGCTAATAAACCTAGGCCATTTTTTAGAAACACAGTGTCTACTACAAGTTGCCGTCTGATGTCCTTTTAATGGTCATATCAAATACTGCACCCACAAGAAAATTTAATACAATAAAATATCATTGTAAATAAAGTGTCTTCATCTAATATATTACTTTCTATACAAACAGGGACATATGTTATACCTAAAATGTACTATATATTACCTTATTCTTTGCACATACAGGGACAAATGCTATACCTAAAAAGCGTTCTTCATTTGAACTTAGAAGAACAAATGCACACAACAGATATTTCATACGTTTTCATATATTCTATTCTATCTGTTTTGAAACTATTTCCAACTTTAACAAGCAGTAGTAAAGACTGACACGTGGCCATAGTGCTAATATATCACTCTCAAGCTTATGATCACTACTGCACTCCCTATTTTCCAAGTAAATTCCTGAGCCATGACCACGACCTGTTGGTGCTGTTAACTATCGTTTATTCTACTTCATGCCGAACAAGGAATATTTGTGTATATACACACTCCTATTTGATTATGTAACAAAATTATGAATGTTTATGTCCATTTACAAGCATTGGAAATTGTTTTAAACTAATTAGAATTGTAATTCAGATTAATCCTAAGTGTAATAATGTTGCTTCGTTATTTGAAATTTGGGTTACTGCAATAATCATTTTATTGTTAAATCATTTGTTTTGTTTGTTGTTCAAGTTGTTCCTCGGTAGAAATGATATTCGGCTGCTACTTGAGACGTATGGTATAGTCAAAGTTAGAAATAAGCTATATATATCGACACAGGAAATTGAATACGAGCGATGTTCAGATTTGTGTATCCTTCCAGTTTATGATAGATATTTACAAATGTACACAATTTTTTTTATATTTTCTTGATTGTATTTGGATTATGTAAAACCTTTTGTTTTTTGTGTAAACACTTAATTTGTATTTTTACTATTTTCCTCAAATAAAAAACCATGCATACATTCTTCGGCTGAACAAATTTATTTAAAGTGATGTTCAAAGTTTGGCTACTGGGTTCTCAGTCCGTATATTTAGTTATACGCTATGTAATAACTATGGCATGATCCAATAATATAGTTAAACTATTGGCCCGTATTCTCTTTAAAAAGAATATATGATAGTCTTATGACTATATTTCTCATCATTTCCTCACGTCATTTTTTAACACTGTTTGCCTACAGCTTTGTTAACATTTTTTTTTTTTTTTGGCACATTCATCTGTTCTTTCTGTGTTCTGGAAGGATTAGTAACAAGATTTTAATATTGAACAATCATGTCATGCTAAATTTTATTTTCATGCAATTGAAGAAAAGTTTGAAACTAAATGGACGCAACAATTCGATATTATGCTGATTTTGTGTGCGCAGCATGGGTTCGTCCTAGGTTTCCATGTTTTATCCTTTTTATACCAGATCCATTTTGTGGGAAAATCAACCTAGGTGAGATCTTCTGCTGCTGCTTGCAATTTGTTTGTGTTTATCCTTAATTTTTGTTTTTTTATGCAGTATTATCATTTCATGAAAATTTTTCTACAGCGTATGTAAACCTGCAAATGGTATAATAATTCACAATAAGCTTTCAAGAATTATATTCCAATGGTCAAGGATTAGGTATTCCAAGAAATACCAAATCTTTGAACTATGGCTAACTTCATTTTTAATGCATGTTGGAATTGACAATTCTAGCAAATTTCTATTTTTAGTGCATGCTTGAAGTCTGAAATTCACTTACGAATGTATGACTTCACTTTAAGTCAAGAAGCCTATAACAAATTTGAATTAATTTTATTAATTATTTATCAGGAAAAAAATTGTATAAGATATCTTGATCACTTTCATTTTAAATTCATATATTTGATAATAAAAGATATAACTTTCCTATGTATTCATTTTAAATGAGATAGTCTTTAATTATTTCTTTTTTAGTTCCATGGGCTTAAGTTTAAAAGCTACCATAATCATTCAACATCAAAATATTATCAATCTTTCAAACAAGGATCACTCAAGCAGCTTAGGTTGAACTATGATATAGTCCAATTTGTTTATTTGATCGGATAACATCATTTAAATGTCTTTTTTCACTTTATTTTATTTGATGTGGCATGTTTTTTATTTTGTTGCTCTAACACCACTTAGTTTTATGTGCGCTTTCTAGATTCAAGTTATGGAACATAGTTTCTATACACCTATTGTGATTTATTGTAGCTGGTTTTAAATGGCGTTATGTAGAACGTATATTACTCTAAAAAACATGTTTCCAGTACAACCTAACACAAATTAGTAAATATATTCAAAGAACGCAATGCTATATATTGGATATAACCCATAATTATTAATGGTAATTGTATTCTTGGATGCATTTATTAGACCATAATACTTATTTCTACTGACATAATGGATCGCTGTACTAATTCACTTGAATAGAATGAAGTTATCCAATTATTATGATCTATACATGGGTTTACTTCTATAGTTTACCGCTTCATTCCCATAATTGACGAATTCTTTAATTTATCCTCAGAATGTCACAATTAATTGCATATAATTGTTCTGAACACTTTTTGTATTTGCTGCCATCAAACATTTGCAGGCAGAGCTCTACATAAAATATAGAAATCAATGTTTTATGAATGTTTTATTTCATTTTTTTCCAGTTTTCCAGGACTTAATCGTGTAGCAGCAGCTGGCCTTTCCTTGAAGGGAGCGGAGAAGATTGACAAATGAATCAACCGATGCATGGTGGCTAAAGTATTTTTGCAATATTACATCATTTGAACTGTATGGTTTAGTTATTACACAATTAAATTTTCTTGCCTCTTATTGCATGCTTTGATAAATAGGGAAGTGAAGAAGTGTCTATCTTATATGCTTTACAATAAAAATAAATCAATAGAAATGTCTGTACATGCTTGGTCTATAAATTAAAGTAAACATGCAGTCATCTTTGACTTATGTAAGAGATTGATTTCCACCTGAATGGTTTGTAAATCTAGCGATTGTGCCTGCCTGCTGACAGTTGGGTATATACTACATTGTTTCCAACATGCACTTCATTCTACAACTTTATAAGTTTATATAATAACATAATTATTTGCTATGTTACTTGCTTAGTTAATAGGGTTTTCACACTCTTTACCAAAACTCTTTTGCATCACTGCTCTATGCTATGCGACTGAACGTCAGATGGACCATTATAAAGTTGCGCATTTTGTATTGAACCCATTATTCTTGGTTTTTTGTGCTGGGCTTTGTAAACCACATTATTCTTAGTTTTTAACATGGGCCTTATATTTGAAATTATAAAGGAATTTAAGTTAGAATAAATTGTTGCAAGGTCAAGTAATCAAATATTATACAATATTTTCAGTGCAACCTTATAGAGACAACCCGTGTGCGTAGCACGGGTTCGCACTAGTTGCTTTAAAACATCACTAGGCAAATTTTCTACAAAATAACAATTATTAACGCATAGAATTCTACAATGTCTCCGACGGAACATTCCATACCATAATTTAAGACAGATTTACTACATGAGAAAATATATATCTGTCTCCCACTGCATATATAATTAATGATGCAAATTGTTTTCTCTAATCTTCTCTAACCATGACCATATTGTGCAACGCATTTGCAGTGAAAAACTAATATTATTTTTATGTTACCATCAGAAAATCATAGAGAAAATAAAAGTTTCATATTAACCACTTATCACGATATCCATTTGGTTTCATCAAATATCAATTTATCAATGTCCGGTTTGGATCTATTTGGTTTTCAGGCAGTTCATTTTCATTTTTGTCATCACAGGGCACGTCGACAGCGCTTATTACAGATAAATCTTGAGGCTCCGTCCATGCAAATTTGAAACTTAGCACTGCCACTCCAGGAACTATCAATCCACCACCGAACAGGATGCAGTCTTCAGCGTTTACTGGTTTAATAAGTATGGAGTTGACTGGTCTAACACTTTTAAGCCCATAGCATTTCACAATCACATTCTTCAGAGGGCATCTACAATTGTTGGTTACATGGGCTATATACTCAGGCATCCCTTTAATTATTCTTCCTGTTTTCACTTGAGATATCACGATGTCTCCTGTATTGCATTTTCGGCCAAAAGCTGCAAATATAATAACCAAATATTATGAAATTCTCTATAAAATTATATGATGACATAAAGAGGGAAAAAAATGCTGTTATAACTTAAGGATTACCTTGATGATGACAAGTAAACAAGAGTATTAAAATAAGCATGCTCATTTTTGAAACGGCTTTCATCCTTGCAGATGATTTTGCTTGAAGGATGTAATTGGATCTATTTTTGAAATGTTACACTTTGTAATTTATAGATGAAGTGAACTAGGTGTCGGTATAACATAATGTAGTACTGTATATGTAAGATTTAGATATGAATCATTAAGTTGTGGAGGTAAGACTCCAAATCTGATTTGATATCTTATCTAAACTAGAGCATCTCTACCAGTCCATCGTTTTTTAGCGTGGGAAGTAGGGAAAAAGGCATGAGAAATCGTTGTTGTTCCACCAGTCCTTGGAGATGATTTTGCTTGAAGGATATAATTGGATTTATTTTTGAAATGTTATATTTTGTAATCTATAGATGAAATATGTATTGGTATAACATGAAGTAGTATAGCATATGTAATATTTGGATATGAATCATAAGCTGTGGAGGTGGAGGTAAGATTCCAAATCAAATTTGATGTTTTATCTAAACGTGGTAATATTACCATGGAAAGCTCGTTTTGAAATAAATACGTACTCAAATATATAGATTTTTATTTTTTTTTCCAATTTAGCCTTGTTTTTTTTTATTTTAGGAGGCATCCGTGAAACTAACCTGGTCAAGCGAGCTAACAACTCCTTTTTAAGCTAATTACACTATTTTGAAGTTAAATGCCCCGCTTTTGAACTAATTAATTAACTATAACTAATTTATAATACATCACAAACTAAAATACTCTGTTTGACGCCGCAAATGGACACCTCGTCTGACCTCTAACCTCATTTAGATACCCATTTTAAATACCTCATTAGAATGCTCTGTTACCACTTACCGCAAATACACTCCTATTGAACAAACAATCATGGCTAAAAATTAATTACAAACATAATTCATAATTCTGTTTTGTTAGGTTGAGTTGATCAGATGACACCGGCATAATTGAAATGGCATCAACATATATATCTGCCTTTTTGATCCTTTAAAAAGTATAAGAGCATTGGAAAAGTCGTCAATGATCAGCATTTCAAATATCAATCAATTTCCCATAGTTAAAAGACAACAACTTTCACTTTTCATTTAGTATTTTTCAAAAATTGATTACTTTTTTTACTTAACGAACACAGATTTAGACAGATTTTGGATTTATTTGGTTATCTAGTAAAAAAACATATTTCTAAATGAAGATTTTACGCACAACTTATCATTAAGTCTTAAATCCCCTATGGATATGTTAAGTCAACGTCAAAAAAAAGATGGAAAAGTGATTTCTATTCCTTGAGAGAACTCATTATTTCATAAAATTTAATAATTTGAAAATTCATTAATTTTAGCTCTAAATTTTTTTATACTGTATAATTTATCGTTTTAAATTTAAAATTTTGTGAGTCAAATTAAATATGTTAATATGTCGGTCCTCTTTTAGTGCTAACACCCCCAAATTGCCACAAATGTGATAATATAAAACATGTAAGAAGTTAAAAGAGAAGACAAAATAGACACGATATATATATATATATATATATATATATATATATATATATATATATATATATAATATCTGGTCGATATCCATTTTATCAATTTTATTGATTAATTT
Source organism: Allium sativum (assembly GCA_030737875.1). Classification (NCBI taxonomy): domain Eukaryota; kingdom Viridiplantae; phylum Streptophyta; class Magnoliopsida; order Asparagales; family Amaryllidaceae; genus Allium; species Allium sativum. The sequence goes on from CM060911.1 coordinate 13,143,131, forward strand.
TTGCTAGAATAACCAATTTTACAAGAGAATTTGAAAGCATGATGATTTGACCTCGGACTAATATGAATTTTCATTATAATAGTTGATCGGAGTACAAAAGCTGGAAGGATTCACCAAGAATCACTTTTGTACAGTATACTTTTTGATTTGATGTACTTGCAAACTTGAATTCAAACTTTACCTTGAGTATATCTTTCCAACTTCCAAAAACAAGTCAATTTTTCATGTTTTACAATATTTGATTGTTCAGTAGTAGTCTATATCTTGACCAATTCTTCAACTCTTTTTCCTTAAATACCTATGTCTTCAGGCTTTTAGTCGCAACACGTGCCTTATAGGGCAGGATTTCAATAAAAATCGAACCCAATTCAATAGGATACGAATCGTTGGTTTTGATAACGTGTAATAACATCAGCATATAAGAGAATGATCAAACTAATCTTACAATGAAATTAAAAGTATAATAGGATATAACTACTGATCAAGACTACTACTTAGAATAAAAAATATTTCTTGAACATTAAATCGCTTTGACAGTACCGAGCATGAAAAAAGTCTTCTTCATCACCAGTTCTGTCTTCCTTCAATGACATGTTCCTCTAAATCTATCGTGTAAGTTGTAGTAAAGAGGGTGTATGAACAATGTTATTGTTAAATTTTGCGATACTATAGGTAGAATCGAAGAGGATGGAGGTAGCTTCGTGTTAGAGAAGACAGTTCGCTAATCGAATCTCGTATGTGGAAGAGGAAGCTAGAAGAAGTAGTCTGGCTGAAGTAGGGGTAGACGTTTGGAGTAGAGGCAGACGTCTGGAAGCTCCCTTGTGCAAACCTGAAAGTAGGGGCATACAGCTAGCAAGTAGAGGCAGACGTCTGAAAACCTAGATACGAGTCTGTGAACATCCCGAGAGTGATTCCAAACATCTGGAAGTAGGGGAAAACGTCTGGAATTTGGTCTAGATTATTTTTCTAGCCTAGGAATGAAGGTATTGATTTGTGAATTAAGCAGGAGCAATACACAACTATATAAGCTATTGTTTCAGATTTGAAATGTGATTAGTTCATCAAATCAAGGGTTTATTTCTCCATTAATTAGGGTTTGGCAATCCAAATATTTCTTAAATTCTAATCTCCACAAACATAGATTCTCTATAGAATATTGGATCTTTGTAATCAATCTCTTGTACTCTTCTCATTTGGTGATAATAAAAGCTCTCTCTCAAAGTGGATGTACACTAGAAAATTGTTAGTGGAACCACTATAAATAAACCTTGGTGTGATTTATTTTACTGTTACCGATCTATTATATTTCTTGTTTTGTGGTTGTGATTGGATTTAAATCAGTTGAGGTTGGTTTGATCATAGACTGGTTGTATGTGCACTACCTGGCACGATCTATCTTGTATTCCGATGTGTTAGGGATTGATTGAGTGGTCTTAATCGGTGTTGTTTCCCCAACATTTGTTATCAAAACAATTGTGTTGTTAGTTGGTTGTAGAAATGCCAGAATTAGATCCAAATAATGCCTCAGTGGTTAGTTCAAGTGGAATACTGTCATAAGTATGTCGATCATATGCGGTATCGGGATCACAATTGGTTATAAACAAGTAAAATGGGGATAATGATTTTGAAAAGTGACGATGGAAGATGAAAGCGTTTCTAAAGAGAATTCGGGTGCATCAGGTAGTGTTTGATACACATTTGTTGCCGGCGGACATCTCGGATGTTGAGAGAGATGAAATGGAAGAATGGGAATCTACTACACTTCAACTTGCTATGGGAGAGAATATTATCTCTGAAATTAGTGGTGAGACGATCGCCAAGGGTATTTGGGAGAAGTTGGAGGAGTTATACATGAAGAAGTCACTCACTAATCGTTTGATCTTTTTGTGAATGTTTTTCACCTATAAGATGAAAGAAAGAACTTCGTTGAAGACACATTTGAATGTGTTTGATGATTTGCTAATGAATATGAAGGCGGTAGATTTGAAGATTAAGGAAGAGCAAATTGCAATTACATTGTTGTGTCCATAAATGGTTGTTGGTTCCCTTGTTCTTAATGTGTTTGCTCGGAGCATAGAGCGTAGTAATAAAGACTCTCGTTGTTTTACTTCTACCTTACTTAGGTCTTACTCATACTTAGTAAGAAGCCTATCAATATTGAATTATTATTTTTAGCTATGGAAAAAGAGTTGCCTAGTATACTGAGTCCAGTATACTAATTGGGAGGTGACCCTGATCAATTGGGGGAAGTGGATCGAGTTAACCTAACTCGTATTCTGTCAAGTGAGCTAACTTAACCCATATTTATAGGATAAAGACAGGGAAGGGACAAACGATAACGCCTATATTACTTAGGGAAACCAAATTGAACATTGGCAGTTATAACTATTGGACACTCACTCTGCCATTACTCTCACCGGAGCCGGCAAGTAACAAAGGCAACAGAAGCGAGACATAAGGTAAAGGTAGTGGAATGAGCAAGCTAAGAAACTATAAGGCTTCAACAACCCTATACCTAGATTCCATCAGATAGGCATAGTCATGAAGCTAGCTGGAATAAGTAGAGCTAATGAGACTTTTCTAGCTCATCTGACCCCAACATCGTTTATTAGTCCAGCTTTCAATTAATATCGATCTTTGTCCTTTCCTCTAAGACTAAACTACATTACTATCAACCCGAGGTACATAGTGGAATGAGCAAAGCGACTAACAGGATTGGCTACGCACCTCGGACAAAGCATCTTTCCTTTTTAACAATGTAACAACCTGTAGCGACCCGAACTTCCCCGGTAAGAAAAGCACGGATTGCGTTGAGGACAAGACCCATCGGAACGAAAACAGAAGAACATTTCATTGTTATTACAACAATTCCATCAGATACAAGAATATACAGAATAAAAATGAATAAATATACATTCGTCAAATATCAGAGATTACAATAAATTACATAGCAGCGGAAAAACAATACAAAACACAACTGAAAGTAATACACGGATACAGAGATTTCCGAGCATCATTCCAGCTGTAAATCAGGATCTTGTGAATATAAATATGCAAAACCAAACTACTAGCTGCCCGTGTAGAAAATAGGGGCACCCAGAGTTTAGGTTAAAACAATAAACTCCAGGTCAGTCATGTGACTGGTGTGAGAACTAAAACAATTATTTAAAACTTTACTTTAAAGTTCGGTAAATCAGGGGACCACGCCGTATAACATAGAACGGGTTTCCTCCCAAGAATACCAGTGCATAAAAAAACAGCGCAATGCTAAATAAAGAAAAATGAAGCTATTATAAGACCCAGGTCCCATCACACAATGCAACGCAAGCCGGAGGATAGGGTTTTTACCTTATAATAGCCAAAGAATGCTTGGTACGTTTAAAACAAATCATTTGATACTATTATAGGTGTATAGTGTCAAAACAATTTCAATCATAAATATCAATCATAGACGACATTAATGACCCATACCACTATGTCGCCATACTAGGTTCTACAAATAAAACCGAAATATCACGTATTGGAAATTGGATTCCATCATGAGTCGAGGTAAGGGGCAAGCTCCTCTCCGATTCGAGACACTCTAGCAAATGTCTCAGGACCCCACTATGATCCTTGGATCTTCAGGGCCGGTCATCTCTTACTTTTGAGGATTGGCAATTCCTGAGCACACGTTTCCCGGTCCTAACAGACCTATATCCGAGGCGCCTCGCATTCCAATAACCACACAGGTGAAAAGTATATAAATGTCAGCCAGTTTAAGCACTGACACCACCACTAGCTAGAAAGAAACGTCGTGCTCTCCCTGCAGTCACTATCCCGTTTTTGACTCATGCCGAGGTGTGAGGCTCGCGAATCCACGCTATACACAAAGCTGCGCCACAAAGGCCGTGCTTTGATCATCAACCACAAGACTTTGCTTTTCAACAGAAGCCTTGATCATTTTCCACTTAGGCATGCCACACTGGCAATTCATGCCATGCGATTGATGTCCATTGATATACAACCTCTAAGCTCGTACGTCTCAGAGAAGGGCGTTAAGCAAGAGAATAAATTCTCCACCGCCAAACAGATGTATATTTAATAGAGATCATTCAGCACAGAATAAAATCCAATGTCAGACACACAATCCATTTACAAGTTCGTTCTGGGTCTGAACGAAACCGGAGGCACTTTCCTCGCATATCCATCGATCTCCAAGTACGTCTGGACGATCACCAACTAATTCCCTCCTCTTGGGTGGATAGCCCAATCAAGATCATCAGTAATCACCCAAACGATGTGAAGACTTCCGGTCTTCAACCACCGTCTTCATCTTCGACATACCGTCGAATCGGTTATTCAGAATGGGTGTAAACCCGGCCTTTCCGAATAACCCACGTATCTAATAAACACGTGTTACACAAACACAACATACGCCTCATTCCAATTCAGAATATTCTTTTATTCAAATTTTCACATTCTTAGGGATATGTTCCCATTAATTTTATCAAAGATAAATTCTTCTAAATTTATTCTTTAATCTTCCTTTGGATATCATTTCAAACCATATTATGGTTTTCCAAACTAGTCGGGATTAGCGAACCACACCGAAGTAATTATTTATTTTGTTTCCCAATCCCAACCTTTTCATCCCATGGAGCAAAACTGGTAATACTCCATATCTAACACCATGGTATTATCGGTAAAATTAATTACCATTTCACGTTCAAATCTAATTAAAGATTTAACTATCGCTTTGGAGAAAAAATGGTGGTACTCCAATCTCTATCACCCTTCAGATTTGATAATTTAAATAATCAATTCACTTTCAATCTAATTAAAGATTCATTAAAACTCCACTTAGTTTTAATCTTCCTACAAATCAATATTTTGTCTTTAACTGGGTTAAAGAACCAACGTCATCTAAAACACGGTTCACGATAAACCCAAAATCACATTCAAATTCAATTCCAATTAAATATTATTTAATTGGTACACTTCATTAAATCTAAATAGAAAGATTTAATCTTTTCTACACTGGGTCCAAGAACAGTGTTATTCAAGACACCATTCACGACGAACCCAAAATCCCATTTGATATTAAATACAAGGCTCTGAATAGAAAATATACCGGCTTATATTCAATATCAAATTCTGAAACCAACAAATATCGTATTGGAAATAACGATATAAATATATCTTTCAAATTCCCACAACAATATTTGTATAATCACGGAATCCAACATCGAAATATTCCAAAGACAATTTCGATTCAAATTCACTTCCACTTTATATATATTGGAAATTCTGGTTATTTTCAAAACCAATTCAAATTCAATTTATTTATTTAAAAATAGTTGGAATTTTTATTTCTAGTTCAAAACTAGTTCATTTCGATAAAAATCTATTTTTATCCTTTCAAATGTGGAATTTTTCATCCCATTTCTTTCCAATTCACATATTATGATTTTACACAAATTATTAATATTTTTAATAATTTTATCAAGGACCGTACAGTCGATTCCATCAACGGCCATCGAAATGCACTTACAACGACCTTTTCCAAATTTGATTTGGACATAATTCCAAATCCAACCGTTAGATTTCAAATTTCTAATATTCATTGGAAAGCTCTTTTCGATACAAACCCAACGGTTCCAGTTTCAGGAGAATCCGACGGTCGGATCTCCCGTAACGTCAGTTCGAAGTCAATGGTCGAAATTCACGAACTACCGCGGCGCGGCGCGTTCTATTCAGGCCATTATATATATATATAATATATATATATATTATATATTTCGTCGATTTCCTTTCAAAACGTATTTTATAAATCGTTTTAAATTCGTTTTCAAAACCATTTCAACTCTATATTCAATTTCAAATCAAAATTGAATATTTCATATCATTACTATATAAATGATAATATTTTCAAAACGTTATATTTTGAAATCACTACCTTTTCTATATTCATTATAAAAACGAATATAATCGATATGAATATCGTTCACATCAAAATGGCGCAACTCTAATCAACACGGCTTTATATATTTCAATAAATTCGTTATTCTATCTATCAAATGAATATTTATTCTATTCAACACATGAATATATATTTCTTTCAACACCTGACTAATCTCAACACATGAGTACTGTCAACACATGACTATTTTTGTTATGTAATATATTTTATAAAATTATTGTATCTGTCGTTTGATTTTCAATCAGACTCCAACCGTAAAGTAGGTTCTAATCTTAAATATGATAAAGATGTGAATTTTATTGTTAAAATATTTTAATCAACACATGAATATTCTCAACACATGAGCATCGTTAACACATGACTATTTTTATATTCTAACATTCTTTATTTTCCCAATTGGAATGAGGCTCAATCAATTACCATATAACGTTAATTATATGGATTCCATACAACACATGTGTATAATAGCAACGATAAACAATCAACCACCATCCAAAGTGCACCGCACAACTGCATAAGCATCAAATATAAATAATTAACGCTTACACAGCCTGTCGACCAATCGATCGACATACAATCAATTATTGGGATTAGTGTATGCCGTATTTTATCCCAATACCCGTGTGGGGTTTCAAATCAACAAACACAGATTTTTATTTGTGCAGTTGGGCGATGTGTAAAATTTATCGTCCCAATCAATATCAGTCAAATCAGTGTATATAAACAAATCGGCTGATTTGTTTATAAATATTTATTTATTCACATTCACGTTAAAAATTATATTTTTAACGATAATTAATTTATTTCAACACATGAATATTTATTTTCAATCATTCCACAACACAATCAATTTTCACAACAAATCAATCAAACAAACAAGCCGTCCATGGTCTGTGGACGACGGGTGTCGGGTGCTACTAAACAACGTCTGCATCCTAGTATATATTTCTAACTAGAAAAGTAAATTTAAAGTGAGAAGTTCTCACTGACTAGCTAATCCAATACCACGACTCTTCATTTGTAGAAATCTTCGTCGTTCTCGCCCTTTTGTCACTTTCGTTGCCCGCTTTCACTACATATACAAAAATTGAATTTTTACTTCGCTATTCAATATATAAAAATCAAATTTTTTCTTCGCTATTCAATATATAAAAATCACATTTTTATATTGTTGCTATGTATATAAAAATCACACTTATATACTACTACTATATAGATAAAAATTCTATTTTTACACCGCTACTATATAGATAAAAATTCTATTTTTACAACGCTACTATATAGATAAAAATTCTATTTTTACAACGCTACTATATAGATTAAAATCCTATTTTTACAACGCTACTATATAAATAAAAATTCTATTTTTATCTGCTAGTAATATAATAAAAATTATATTTTTATTACTCTACATGAATAAAAATCGAATTTTCATTCTTTCTAAAATATAAAAATCATATTTTTAACTTACTACTCGAATTAAAATTATATTTTTAACTTCTTGCTTATATAAAAATTATATTTTTATCACTTCATTTCAATAAATAAAAATCATATTTTTATTTTGCTACATATATAAAGATAATATTTTTATATTCTCTATTATATAAAAACCATATTTTTAATACTTATACTTTATAAAAATTATATTTTTATTCTTCCTATAGTATAAAAATCATATTTTTATCCTTCCTATGATATAAAAATCATATTTTTATCCTCTATACTATATAAAAATTTCGCCTTTCTCCTCATAAAAATTTAATCTTTTTAACTTTAAAAATATAGTTTTTCCTACTTATAAAAATATAGTTTTATACCTATATAAAATCAGGTCCATACTTTGTTCATAGAAAATAAACGAATTAAATTAAATTAAGAAAACTTACAGGGGTTAGGGGGGATGGGTTCGCCTGCGCTCGGATGAGAGGAGGAGGCAGGGGGTCTCGGTCGGGCGGGTGGAGGCGCGTTCATCAGTGGGGGTGCGGTTTTGAGGAGATGGAGTTCGACAGGAGGGAGGAAGAGGGGGTCAGAGGCGGTGGCGCGGTGCGGTTTACAGGAGGAGGCGGCGATGGAAGAAGAGGGGGATGCGGCTGTAGAGGAGGAGGAAGGGGTCGGTGGAGGAAGGAAGAAGCGGGAGAAGAGGGGGTGCGAGAGGAGGACGAGGGGGAGGGGGTGTGGTGGCCCCGCCTTGGGCGGCGGCGGCGATTTGAGGGAGGGGGGGTATGGCAGCGCCCCCCCCCGTTGCTCTCCTCTTCCTTTTTTTCTTGTTGAAAATGAAATCGGGGGAGGGGCTAAGGGTTTTATTAATTTATTTTATTTATTCTCCAAAAAGCAACTTTTATTGTCAAACTCGAAACGAAACCCACCGCCTATCGTTCATAGCTAATTACCCCTATTCAGAACACAATGGGATATGTATCGTAAGCTGATTCGATCGTTTCGATCAGTTTTCGTCAAAATCAACATATAACTCTATATATTGAATTTGAACGCGCATTTCAATTTACTGGGGTCACATACTAACTCAAAAAATTCCAGAAAAATATTTTCTAACTTCGTATTGACGATACGGTCCGAACAAAACTTGTTTCATCGAATTCTGAGGCCGTGGGAAAAATGGCCATTTTCCAGTCGATTAAAATCAACTGAAACTGGTCAAACGCCTTTTCCTTTGCCACGCTCACATATTGATTCGAAAAATTATGAAATTTGAAACCTAGCAATAATTTGACATCACGGATCTAACAAAAGTGGTTTCGTCGAAACTCGAGGTCATTTGCAAAATGGCTATTTTTAAGGGCCAGAATTCCATAGCGACTATTCTGTATTTTCAACTGGACGTATCCTTTGACTCCCGCTATGAAATTTCAATTTTTCGGATTCGTTGAAAAGATATTCTCAAATAGATTCTAAAATTTTCAGTTTCGTTAAAATCCGGTTTATTTTGCACCCGGTATGTTCAATTGAAATTTGAAATCGAATTATCGAACTACTGCGCCATTTTCAATTCCTTTTATAATTATATATAAATATTTATATTCTAACGACGATCTATATAATTATATACGTTCGAATTCTATTCAGAATAATTCCTCGTCGGTATTATTTAAAATAATTCATTTTAGATATTAAAAATTCGCTAAAATTGCCAAAATAAAATTTTAAATTGGCTCAGAATTTCCGGGTTGTTACACAACCCGCCCGGAATGGGTCTAAATTTCAACCCAGAAATGGCCCATCTAAACTTAGAACCATTCTAAATGGGTAGTTGATTCCAGTAAGGAACTACATTTGCACAAATAGTATATAAATAAACTTCGAATGGAAATCTCACACAGCGGAAAGAGAAAATATAATACTAAAATAAGATGTACCACTTTATTTAAAATCACAGAATTCCAACACAACATCAAGGTAACATGTAACGTCCTGCAAATCCATAATATCTGAGTTGATTACATACATCATACATCCAACCTAAATATCACGAAAATATGAATCATTTTTTTTAGAAGAAAAAGGTAGAAGAAGAACAGAAACGACAACACAAAATCTCACATCGTAGCGGAATAAAATATCATAACTTTTGAAATACAAAATTTGTACTGTATACACATATCATTATCAGAGTACAGTATTTACAACACAGCGGAACAAAACTCTATATAACTAATACTGAAGCATCCTGCTCCAAGCTCCTTCAGATAAATCTGTAAAATCCTGAACTACTTGACTGCCCGTGCAAATTCAAGCACCCAAGAGTTTAGGTAAAACAAAACAAAATATACTCTGGGTCATTCATGGGACTGGTATGAGTAAACAGTATAAAACAGCTTGAGTAAATAAAAGATATCTCATAAGACCACGCCGTATAACACGCAACGGGTTGTTCCCTTATGAGTATCCAAAATGATATTTATATCAAAACTCCTCGATATTATAATAGTGTCTAAATCAAATAAATAGAATCTTAGTGGAACGTTTACATCTCACATTCCACATATATAATATACAATCAAAACCGCAAGCACTTATTGGGTAATGAAATTCCAACTATGACAAGGTATGGAACCACCTGCCGCTGGTGTATCTCTAAAGGAGAATACACCGAGTTCAACAAGAACATCTTGCAACTCAGCCACACATGACCGACCACTCATTTCGCTTGAGTGTATCGAATGTATACACCAATGGTTGGGATCAGCAACCGTTCCCGAATGGGACATCATCGAATAGAATAAGGAATTAAATGAATCTCTAGATAGGTGATAATACACCCTAGTGGGAGCTAACCACATAGCCATGCTGCCTGCCCGATTTTTGTCATTTCCTGGTTGTTGAGGCCTGAGGCTACGATTACTTCTCTCATTGATAACACAATTACTTTGAATGCCACATTATCAGATCCATTAATCATTAATTGGATTTGCAAAAATATTCTGGATATTATGCTAAGGGAATAAATCTGTTGCCACCATATATATTTGTACAGTCCAACATATGCGATCATTGGAAATATTCTGTCAGACATTCGTCCATATACATTCGTTATGGGAAGGAACGAAACCGAAGGCACTATTCCGTACATCCATCCTGGGCAATCTCCACCTAGGACATATACAACAGCCCTTGCACTTTACTCCGTCTTCAAATTTCTTTGGCATATATGATTCGCAACGCTTATGCCAATACAAAGTGGTTCTTTGGATAAGAATCCAACCGGTCTCTCCATATTGATAACGATGGTAAAACCTTCGATAGTCTGTGATTTAACTATCGAATAAAAACAAGTGTTCATTCGACATATCAAACAAATCACTGGGCTCTTTAATTAATATTTCATTAATTAAATCTCTTCTCCATTTCCTTATCAATATTTGTTAACCAAATATTTTCGATAATCATCTTGGCCTTTTTACGTTAATTGGAAAACATTTCCATATATCGTCTTCTTTTATTTTCAATACGTAGAAAATATATTCTATTTAAAATTGGAAGATATTCCAATTACTTATCTCTTTCACAACCATTCATTTTTAGACTTAGGAAATATTTATAATCATATTTCCAAAATTCCACTTCCTTGGGTTAAAACGAATGTTGTGTAAAACATCGTTACGACAACCCAAAACACTGCATTCAACTAACTCTTATTCAAACATTCCTCTTCGAGACTGAGCCTTGCTATTTATCAGTTAAAAGTGAAATCAATCAAGTTGGGGTATAATTACCTCTCAGATCTTAACTGAAAACATCATTAACTTCAAACAGACAAGACCACTTAACTTGAATAATCAACACCAAACAAACCAATTATTCATTTTTAAAACGTATATACATTCCCTTTCTATTTCTAGATAATTGATTTCCTTTTTGTTTATAATATTCTATTTTCAAGTTCGTTTCCTTATCGAATTCTATATATATCGATATATAGATTTCTAACTATCAAATTTTCTTAAAAATATTCTAACTCCTTAAATTTCCGGAAAAATTCGCCATAACCTCCTTTGTACCGGGAGCATCGGAAAAATCCCCAAACCGCCACACAGGCCTCTCCATTCAAAAAGAAAAAGAAAAAAGCCAAGCGGCTAGCAGATACGGCGCATAAAAACCCATATGTGAATTAAATACATACCTTTTTGTTGGGAATTCTATTTATATCTCCTCATTGACTTCATTCCAAACCTGTCTCATGTATATCCATACATTTCTAATTTATTTCAACTTAATACACCCGTTTTTACTCAACTCGTTAATTAACTTGCTAGTTTACCCCTTTTCCTGTTTTACTTTTATATGTGAACATAACATGTTCAAATATAATTCTAACTTGCTTATAAACTCTTTGAATTCGATTTTCAATTTAAGTTTCATATTCGATTTCGAATATGAAATCCACAAATCTAATTCACTTTTCAAGGTTCACCTTCAATTCAAAATTTCCATTAACTAGTTGTCAATTAACCATTTTGCCTATTTCACCTTTTTATTTGAATATAACTTGTTCAAATATATGTTAACTTGTTTATACACTAATTGAATTCCATTTTCAATTCAAGTCTTATATTTGATTTCGAATATAAATTCACAACTTCCATTTACTTATTTAAAAGGCCAATTTCGATTCAAACTTCATTAACTAACTTCTCTTCTAATTAGTTACCCTATTCCATAATTACAATCTGGTTTTTGTTTCCAAAATCAATCCAATTACTTTACTTGAGTTCATATTTATTTTATAACTCAGGTTGGATTTTTCTAATGGACATTCGAATTTTATTTACTTAAAATCCTTTTATTTACTTAAATGAACCATTACAGTTTTATAACGATTATGGCACTCTTTTTCTGGAAAATTGATTTCGAAATAACTCAAAATCTATACGACGAAATCCAGATTTTTCTCTTCCATTAGAAAACTATTATTCAAATGGTCCTGACGATTCTTGTTTCAAAGAATTCCGACTTAATTTGAGTTCTATATACTCAATTGAAGTTCGAAACGCCAAATTACGAACTACCGCGCTGCGGCGAGTTCGCTTTAATTATATTTATATATATAAACTTTTAAACTTCGTTTAAAATAAATTCAACTCCATTCTGATATATTGTCGATTTTCCCTAACTCGGAAATAAATTTATTTATACTTTGATCTTCTATATTCAAATTCCATTTCAATTCTATTTGAATTCTATATTCAAATTCCATTTCAACTCCATTTGAATTCTATATTCAAATTCCATTTCAGTTCTATTTTCAACACATTTTCCAATTTCACTTTTTAAATTCTCCTTGAGTTTAAACTTATAAATTATCCCATGATAATTTATCTCCCTAAATTATAAACATTGTTTATAATTTAAATTCCCTGTTTTATAAAGTTAAAACAAGTTTCTATTTCGAAATCTATTTAAATTCTATTTTAAATATCCTAATTGGGAAAAATCTATTTTTTTATAAATCCGACGTAGTCGAATTCAAACATAAATCCTAAGGATTTATTCAACTTTATTTATATTCTGAATATCGGAATATAGTTAATCGTATATTATTTAAACTGATTCTAAGTTCTCACTTTAAATTCAGTTTTGAATTTAAATGTTTAAATTATCTAAATGTTAATTTTTCACCTTTCTATTTTCAAACACCATTATTAAACAAGTCTCGCTTTCAAATAAAAATAATTCTTCTTTGGAAAATATATTTTCCTTCCCAAAGTCACACTTGTATTTCTATTTTCTGAATTATCCAATGCTAATTCATTTTACTTCGTTTATAACCTTCGTTTATAAATGAACTATTTATAAACTTCGTTTATAAAGGAACTACTTGTTTTATTTTTCAAAACAATTTTATATTTCAAATCTAATTAAAAATTCAAATTCTATTTTAGAAAAATAGAATTTCCCTTTTAAATCTCAAATACCCCTTTCAGGGTATTTTTATAAATTAACACTTAGACCCAGTGATATTTAAACACCAAACAACCAATTATTTATTTTTCTAACACATCATATATGACAGTATATATACAAACAAATAAACAAACAGATACTATATTTTTTAGGGATCCAGTTGGATCCCTCCAACCTGTTTTCCTGCATCCAAATATATTAGTCCACATAAATAATACCCATCCTGCTTCGAGGCAGGACATCGCGGTATGAAGGTTATCCACTAATATATATTTGGGGGCACATAGGGAAATCATCCGCTATGAAACTGCGGGCATCCGCTAATGAGACTGCGGGAACAATCCAATCATCAACCCAATATATATATATATATATAATAGTCAAGCCTAAATAACTAATATATAATCAACACAAAAATATTTAAACGCATCCAAGCAACAATCAATTATTTTTAACAACTAAAAATAATTCTAATTAAATGGTGAGTGAGATTTACTCATCAGGGTTTTGTTTGTCGAAACAACCATTGGTTTCTGACTAAATTAAACAATTGTTTAATTCAACCAAAGCACTTTAATTCAATCCTGAAGAGTAGTCTTTGCCAATACGAGTCCAACGTACCATAAATTGTTCAAATCTGACATCATACGATAGGTATAGGTACGCATTATAATTTAATACAATTTAAATAGTAATCAACTTATTAATTAGAAATTTATTTAAGATTTTATTACCGTATTCTTTGTTATAACTTCTCCCTTGTGAATTATTCGAACTGTCATCATCACAAATCAATGTTCCCCCTTCACCCATGAACCATGAGTCTCTCTGATGCTTTTACAATAGCAGGCGTGATTCAGTTTGAGGACCAGCTTCTCCCTCTGTCGATTCAACAGGTCCATTTTACTTACAGTCTCCGTCCTCCACCAAAATCGAACCATTTTTTCATCCACCCTTCGCAAGCCTACAGGTCATCGCTACATCCACTGCTTAACCTACGCGCTCGCCTGCTATCCAGAAAATCAATGCTAAAATCGAAACAAAACCCACGACTGTCGATGACCGTAAGCCCCAAAAGTTAGAACCCTAACCAGCTGTGACCAATTCGATCACCAGATAGATGATGCGCACTTTCCAATCTTCACGACAATGAAAGCCTGTGTCCATCCGCACCCCAATTCAAACGCGATTACTGTCTGCTCCTAGAAATCGAACTCAAGAGCCTTGCGTTAGAGAGTTGGAGTCGCGATTCATTTCAGTGGAGCGGCCATTTATTTCTTCGAGCTGAAGCTCGGATTTCGTTCTCCCTTGAGAAATGGAGAAATGCAATTTTATAGAGAAGGGGTGTGGTCTTAATTTTAACTGCGTGGCCATTTATTTACCAAGGAATTCCTTGAGTATCTGAATGGATGAAAGAAGGTCGCGCCTTGTTTATTTTGTGGTATAGAAAAGGCCAACAAGCATATATATATTTATTTAATTTAATTTGATTTTTAAACAGATATCAAATTTAAATTATCACGTTTATTTTTCACTCCTATTTGAGTCCAACAAAAAGCATTCCTAGGGTTATACCCCTATTTCGAACACACTGGGATAATTTCCAAAGTCCAATTTGATTGTCTTGAGACGGTATTAATTTAAACCTATATAAATTAAATTCCAGAACAATTAATTCCCTCGCTAATAAATTAATATTATTATCGTTTTATTCTAATAGAATTTTATTGATCATCTCTGAATCGTCTCGATTCAGTATTGAATTTCGAATTCAATTATTTCTGTATTATGAAAATTCGATTTGTTCTAAATTAAATCGTATTTCGATATTAAATCGATAAGTCAATATAAAATTCCATCTATATTATCAACTCAATATTTTAAACAAATATTAATTATTTAAAATTAACTCGACAGAAATCTGGGTCATTACATTCTTCCCCTCTTAAAAGAATTTCGTCCCCGAAATTACTAAGGTGGAAAAAATGCTACTGACCTATTTACTTTTCAAAAACTCATTTATGATGAAATTCAACTCTTCATATTTCAACGAATTGTATTCTACCCAAACATTTGGTTTTCATTTTTATTACACATCATATATTCAACATTCATTAAATCTGAATGATTTCCAATCTATATATTCACATCCAATTTATATTCATTCAAATCTATTCAAATTGATTCTGATTCAATTTATTCACTTTGATTCATTTAACTTGTTTAAGTTAAATTTTAAATTCCAGAATTCAAATACCCGAGATTTTATTTCAAATCCATTAGAAATCACATAAATATATACATATATTTTTATTTCCATTTCAAATTCAAAACATTCGAATTTTCCAATCAATTTGTTTTCCTTCAAACAAATTTCCATTAAAAACTTTTCTAAGGTAGCAATCCATCACTTAGAAACTCGAAGATTAACACTGATGATGTCGCGATTATCATCAGAATTATTTTCCAGCCATTGAAGTGAGTTTAGTGCATTATCACCTTCAAAATCCATTCGAAAAATGATTTTATTCAAATCCTTTTAAAGTAATGCTATATTACTTTAATGTACTTCAGAAAATATTTTCTAACTTCCCAGGATTTAAATTCTAATTCTGGTTTGAATTTAATTTTAATTCATCCCATTTGTATATTTAATTCATATACAAATTCTATTAGGTTATATATACCAATTTCAATTTTATAATATTATCTGATTATAATATTAACAACCAACTCATCCACATATGATAATAATTTTCAGAAAATTATTCCTTCTATATCAAAAATAGAATTTTGGGTAAAATTATTTCATCTACCCATTTTAAAACAATATCGTGTTCAATCTTATGTTCAAGTGTTTAGAAATTCCTGTCGACTTCGTGGCGTCCCACGATTCGATTAGAATTCATAAACCACTCAACAGATAAGTCAACACAACATAAAACATTTGTTTTAATCAATTAACAAATACGCGCTCTCGTATATACACACTCAACTCATTCTAAAGTACTACTGACCCTATCTCTAATGAGCACAATTCCACAAAGCCTAGGTGTTCACTCAACCAAAGCTCTGATACCAACTGTAACGTCTCGCAAATCCATAATATGTGAGTTGACTACATACATCATACATCCAACCCAAATATCATGAAAATACAAATAATTTTTTTTAGAAGAAAAAGGTAGAAGAAGAACAGAAACAACAACACAAAATCTCGCATCGTTGCGGAATAAAATATCATAACTTTTGAAATACAAAATTTGTACTATATACACATATCATTATCAGTGTACAGTACTTACAACACAGCGGAACAAAACTCTATATAACTAATACTGAAGCCTCCTGCTCCAAGCTCCTTTAGATAAATCTGTAAAATCCTGAACTACTTGACTGCCCATACAAATTCAGGCACCCAAGAGTTTAGGTAAAACAAAACAAAATAAACTCGGAGTTAGTCATGGGACTGGTATGAGTAAACAGATTAAAATAGCTTGAGGAAATAAACGATATCTCATAAAACCACGCCGTATAACACGGAACGGTTTTTTCCTTTATGAGTATCCAAAATGATCTTTATATCAAAACTCTTCGATATTATAATAGTGTCTAAATCAAATAAATAGAATCTTAGTGGAACGTTTGCATCTCACGTTCCACATATATAATATACAATCAAAACCGCAAGCACTTATTGGGTAATGAAATTCCAACTATGACAAGGTATGGAACCACCTGCCGCTGGTGTATCTCTAGAGGAGAATACACAGAGTTCAACAAGAACATCTTGCAACTCAGTCACACATGACTGATCACTCATTTCGCTTGAGTGTATCGAATGTATACCACCAACGGTTGGGATCAGTAACCGTTCCCGAATGGGACAACATCGAATAGAATAAGGAATTAAATGAATCTCTTGATAGGTGATAATACACCCTAATGGGAGCTAACCACATAGCCATGCTGCCTGCCCGATTTTTGTCATTTCCCGGTTATTGAGGCCTGAGGCTACGATTACTTCTCTCTTTGATAACACAATTACTTTGAATGCCACATTATCAGATCCGTTAATGATTAATTGGGTTTGCACAAATATTCTGGATATTATGCTAAGGGAATAAATCCGTTGCCACCATATATATATTTGTATAGTCCAACATATGCGATCATTGGAAATATTCTGTCAGACATTCGTCACTATACGTTCGTTCTGGGACGGAACGAAACCGAAGACACTATTCCGTACATCCATCCTAGGCAATCTCTACCTAGGACATATACAACAGCCCTTGCACTTTACTCTGTCTTCAAATTTCTTTGGCATATATGATTCGCAACGCTTACGCCAATACAGAGTGGTTCTTTAGATAAAAATCCAATCGGTCTCTCCATTTTGACAACGATGGTAAAAACTTCGATAGTCTGTGATTTAACTATCGAATAAAAACAAGTGTTCTTTCAACATATCAAACAAATCACTGGGCTCTTTAATTAATATTTCTTTAATTAAATCTCTTCTCCATTTCCTTATCAATATTTGATAAACAAATATTTTCGATAATCATCTTGGCCTTTTACGTTAATTGGAAAACATTTACATATATCGTCTTCTTTTATTTTCAATACATAGAAAATATATTCTATTTATAATTGGAAGATATTCCAATTACTTATCTCTTTCACGACCATTCATTTTTAGACTTAGGAAATATTTATAATAATATTTCCAAAATTCCACTTCCTTAGTTTAAAATGAATGTTGTGTAAAATATCGTTACGACAACCCAAAACACTGCATTCAACTAACTCTTATTCAAACATTCCTCTTCGAGACTGAACCTTGCTATTTATCAGTTAAAAATGAAATCAATCAAGTTGGGGTATAATTACCTCTCAGACCTTGACTGAAAACATCATTAACTTCAAACAGACAAGACCACTTAACTCGAATAATCAACACCAAATAAACCAATTATTCAATTTTAAAACGTATATACAATTCCCTTTCTATTTCTAGATTATCGATTTCCTTTTTGTTTATAATATTCTATTTTCAAGTTCATTTCCTTATCGAATTCTACATATGTATATCGATATATAGATTTCTAACTATCAAATTTTCTTAAAAATATTCTAACTCCTTAAATTTCCGGAAAAATTCGTCATAACCTCCTTTGTACCGGGAGCATCGGGAAAATCACCAAACCGCCACACAGGCCTCACCATTCAGAAAGAAAAAGAAAAAAGCCAAGCGGCTAGCCAATACGGTGCATAAAAACCCATATGTGAATTAAATACATACCTTTTTGTCGGGCATTCTATTTATATCTCCACATTGACTTCATTCCAAACCTGTCTCATGTATATCCATACATTTCTAATTTGTTTCAACTTAATACACTCGTTTTTACTCAATTCGTTAATTAACTTGCTAGTTTACCCCTTTTCCTGTTTTACTTTTATATGTGAACATAACATGTTCAAATATAATTCTAACTTGCTTATAAACTCTTTGAATTCGATTTTTAATTTAAGTTTCATATTCGATTTCGAATATGAAATCCACAAATCTAATTTACTTTTCAAGGTTCAACTTCAATTCAAAATTTCCACTAACTAGTTGTCAATTAATCGTTTTGCCTATTTCACCTTTTTATTTGAATATAACTTGTTCAAATATATGTTAACTTGTTTATACACTAATTGAATTCCATTTTCAATTCAAGTCTCATATTCGATTTCGAATATAAATTCACAACTTCCATTTACTTATTTAAAAGCCCAATTTCAATTCAAACTTCATTAACTAATTTCTCTTCTAATTAGTTACCCTATTTCGTAATTACAATCTGGTTTTTGTTTCCAAAATCAGTCTATTTACTTTACTTGAGTTCATATTTATTTTATAACTCAAGTCTGGATTTTTCTAATGGACATTCGGATTTTATTTACTTAAAATCCTTTTATTTACTTAAATGAACCATTATAGTTTTATAACTATTATAGCGCTGTTTTTCTGGAAAATTGATTTTGAAATAACTCAAAATCTATACGACCAAATCCAGAATTTTCTCTTCCATTATAAAACTATTATACAAACGGTCCTGACGATTCTTATTTCAAAGAATTCCGACTTAATTTGAGTTCTATTGTGACGGCCCACCCCGCACCAGCCTGCATTTCCTTCGAAAGTGCGCTGTACACATGCCCGACTAGCACGGGACGGTCGTCAGAAGGAAGGAAAGAAGGGAGTTAACTAATCAAGAACCTGTAGAATGTCTCACAGCGCATGGAGTAAAATATAATAATAATAACATACTTGACATAAAACAGGTGAGACAGTGCATAAGCTGATAACTAAAATCAACATCAACATCAGAGCAGCGGAAATCCAAATACAGCTTATTACAACTTTCCAAATTTACTGTCTCTAAACAAAAGAAAGCTAAAGTAGAAGATGCACCACCAATGCCCAAGCAGTGATCTTCAACAACACAGGGAGAATACTATATATATATATATATATATATATACTACGTGGAAACCTCCTGCTCGTCTCCGGATCATCTACCCGTGCATCACCAGCTAACCTGTCTCTAGTCTGCTCGTGTGAGCACCCAGAGTAATAAGAAGAGACATAAAACTCTGGGTCAGACATAAAGCCTGGTATGAGCGATAAGCATCTAAACAGAACAATAACAGGTATACTAAACCATACCTGAACCTGGACCTGCAACCAAAGAGTTAGTACCACATACCGTACAGTACTCTAAGGTGCCATAATAAATAGTGTAAAGAATACGGGGGTGGGGTGTGCATGTCATAATGATAGCAAACAAATCATCCATAGCAACCATCCTCACATCTCTCACTCAGTGCGTAAAGCATACGATGTCCACCACTGTCAATCACTAGACCCATCGAAGTAGTGACGGAGTTCAACTTGTACAACTACTGCTACTACTAAGCTTTCCACATGGAGTCATGACCAAATCTTTACAAATGACCCCACTTCATTGGTTTATAGCCCTTTAGTCGTACCTAGGCCATTTCAGCCCTGAATCCGTTCACGTACTTCCCATACATAGTGATCCAAAGTCATAAACATCGACTGTCCCTTGGTACACGTCCCGCAGCAAAGCCCAATCATGAAGTGAATTCATCGGTTCCCAACTGGATCCTGAGCTCTAACTTCCCATATTGGACTACCTTTGCATCTCGGGTTATTGGTCAATACTGGGTCGGGTCGGGTTCCCCTCCTAGCCATCGGTTCGGGTCGGGTCCTCTACTTTGAATTGGCTCTGTTCGTAGTCTTCCCCTGTAACGGTTCGGTTCGGGTCCACAGCGTTGCATCGGTTCGGGTCGGGCGTCCCACTTCGGGTCGGGTCGGGTGTCCTCCTCCGGGTCGGGTCGGGTGCCATCTCCCTTCCAGTTCGTGCTTCCTCTCCGATCCTCTCCCTCATTCTTCACGTGCTCTGATCTGATCCCTCCTTCTTCATCTGATCCGATCCTAGTTCAATTAGCGTGGCCTTCCCTCTTGCCAGTTCTCCCAAGTGTCAAGTTTCGATCCGAGCCCTTCGTCCCTAAGTCGATCCGATCCCCAGCTTAACCAACATGGCCTTCCTTTTTACCAAGCCTCTTTTGTGCCAGACTCCAGTTTGGGTCGGGTTCCTTGCCCAGGTCTCCTATCTGATCCGAGCCTATATCCGATCCGATCCGAAACCCTGCACAACTTTCTGCAACTTTTTCCAGCAACTTGTTTACGCCATTCGACGACGTTTTCGACAAATCTAACTATACTAATCAATCACAAATCATGTCAAACAGTCATAGCAACATAGCAAACTAACCACAAACACCAAAACAA
Organism: Allium sativum; assembly: GCA_030737875.1. Taxonomy (NCBI): domain Eukaryota; kingdom Viridiplantae; phylum Streptophyta; class Magnoliopsida; order Asparagales; family Amaryllidaceae; genus Allium; species Allium sativum. The sequence goes on from CM060911.1 coordinate 13,164,388, forward strand.
TGAATTCATATGTCAAAATGGATCAAATATACCCAAAACCCCATAATTTCCCTTAAACATGTTTAAGCAAAACTAATCATAGGGTTAACAAAACTTAATCAAATTAAACCAAATTTCTACCAAATGCATAAAATATTATTTTCGAATTTATAGACATTTTTCCAGAATTTATTAGTGTATAAATTCTCTAATATTCACTAATTACCCTTAATTAACTGTAATTAGTGTCAAAACAATGCTAATCACTCACCTTGGCCACAAACGAAATTCTCAGAACTGAAACCTTGCTGATTTGGGCGAATACTGATGTCTAACAGCAGCTCTAGCCTTGCTTTCGTGTTTCCTCTCCTTAATTTGATGTAGATTAAGCCAAAACTTGATTAGAAAGTGATTAGAAGGTGATTTTGGTGTTGGAGGCCATTGCTAGGGTTGCAAGAAAGAAAGTGGCGGCTGGGAAATGAGGATAAAATCGCTCTCTAACTGATTTCAGCCTCCTCCTTACCCTAATCCCGAAATCCCCCATTGGGCCTAGCTGTTAATCACCCGGTTAAGCCCAATTAAGCTGTTTTTCACCATCTGAAACTTGTTTCAGCCATATCTCCCAAACGGTGAGTCCGTTTGGCTAATGTGACCCCTCTACGGAATTGTAAACCATCATCCAGAGCCAATGGAAGTGGATTTAGGTCAAAATTCCTTTCCAGTCAAAAGTTATGGCCAAATTAGTAACAACTAGGGGTAAAATGGTCATTTAAAAATCGACAAAAATCATGAACATGGGAAATGACCCCAATAGTCGTCTCCCAAAGTTACATGACCATACGACTTCGTATGTGAAAGAAATAAATATTCTATGGTCCTATGATGCGTAGAATACGGGTCGTTACATCTATATACTCAATTGAAGTTCGAAACGCCAAATTACGAACTACCGCGCCGCGGCGAGTTCGTTTTAATTATATTTATATATATGAACTTTTAAACTTCGTTTAAAATAAATTCAACTCCATTCTGATATATTTTCAAAATATATAAAATCTATTTTTCCAATTCAACATAATATTTCCAATCTTCTAAAATTGTCGATTTTCCCTAAGTTGGAAATAAATTTATTTATACTTCGATCTTCAATATTCCAATTCCACTTCAATTATATTTGAATTCTATATTCAAATTCCATTTCAATTCTATTTGACTTCTATATTCAAATTCCATTTCAATTCTATTTTCAACATGTTTTCCAATTTCACTTTTTAATTTCTCCTTGAATTTAAACTTCAAAATTAACCAATGATAATTTATCTCCCTAAATTATAAACATCGTTTATAATTTAACTTCCTTGTTTTATAAAGTTAAAACAAGTTTCTATTTCGAAATCTATTTAAATTCTATTTTAAATATCCTAATTGGGAAAAAACTATTTTTTTTATAAATCCGACATAGTCGAATTCAAACGTAAATCCTAAGGATTTATTCAACTTCATTTATATTCCGAATATCAGAATAAAGTTAATCGTATATTATTTAAACCGATTCTAAGTTCTCACTTTAAATTCAGTTTTGAATTTAAATGTTTAAATTATCTAAATGGTAATTTTTCACCTTTCTATTTTCAAACACCATTATTAAACAAGTCTCGCTTTCAAATAAAAATAATTCTTCTTTGAAAAATATATTTTCCTTCCCAAAGTCACGCTTGTATTTCTATTTTCTGAATTATCCAATGCTAATTCATTTTACTTCGTTTATAAATGAACTATTTATAAACTTCGTTTATAAAGGAACTGCTTGTTTTATTTTTCAAAACAAGTTTATATTTCAAATCTAATTAAAAATTCAAATTCTATTTAAGAAAAGTAGAATTTCCCTATTAAATATCAAATACCCCTTCCAGGGTATTTTTATAAATTAACACTTAGGCCCAGTGATATTTAAACACCAAATAACCAATTATTTATTTTTCTAACACATCATATATGACAGTATATATGCAAACAAATAAACAACAGATAGTATATTTTTGAGGGATCCAGTTGGATCCCTCCAACCTGTTTTCCTACATCCAAATATACTAGTCAACATAAATAATACCATCCTGCTTCGAGGCAAGACATCGCTGTATGAAGGTCATCCATTAATATATATTTGTGGGGCGCATAAGGAAATCATCCGCTATGAAACTGCGGGCATCCGCTAATGAGACTGCGGGAACAATCCAATCATCAACCCAATATATATATAATAGTCAAGCCTAAATAACTAATATATAATCAACACAAAAATATTTAAATGCATCCAAGCAATAATCAATTATTTTTAACAACTAAAAATAAATCTAATTAAATGGTGAGTGAGATTTACTCACCATGGTTTTGTTTGTCGAAACAACCATTGGTTTCTGACTAAATTAAACAATTGTTTAATTCAACCAAAGAACTTTAGTTCAATTATGAAGAGTAGTCTATGCCAATACGAGTCCAACATACCATAAATTGTTCAAATCTGACATCATACGATATATATATAGGTATGCATTATAATTTAATACAATTTAAATAGTAATCAACTTACTAATTAGAAATTTATTTAAGATTTTATTACCTTATTCTTTGTTATAACTTCTCCCTTTTGAATTATTCGAACTGTCATCATCACAAATCAACGTTCCCCCTTCACCCATGAACCATGAGTCTCTCTGATGCTTTTACAATAGCAGGCGTGATTCAGTTTGAGGACTAGCTTCTCCCTCGGTCGATTCAACAGGTCCATTTTACTTACAGTCTTCGTCCTCGACCAAAATCGAACCATTTGTTCATCCACCCTTCGCAAGCCTACAAGTCATCGCTACATCCACTGCTTAACCTACACGCTCTCCTGCTATCCAGAAACTCAATACTGAAATCGAAACAAAAGCCACGACTGTCAATGACCGTAAGCCCCAAAAGTTGGAACCCTAACCCGCTGTGACCAATTCGATCACCAGATAGATGATGTGCACCTTCCAATCTTCACGGCATTGAAAGCCTGTGTCCATCCGCACCCCAATTCAAACGTGATTACTGTCTGCTCCCAGAATCAAACTCAAGAGCCTTGCATTAGAGAGTTGGAGTCGCGATTCATTTCAGTGGAGCGGCCATTTATTTCTTCGAGCTGAAGCTCGGATTTCGTTCTCCCTTGAGAAATGGAGAATTGCGATTTTATAGAGAAGGGGTGTGGTCTTAATTTTAACTGCATGGCCATTTATTTACCAAGGAAATCCTTGAGTATCTTGATGGATAAAAGAAGGCCACACCTTGTTTAGTTTGTGGTGAAGAAAAGGCCAACAAGCATATATTTATTTATTTAATTTGATTTTTAAACGGATATCAAATTTAAATTATCACGTTTATTCCGAACTCCTATTTGAGTCCAACAAAAAGCATTCCTAGGGTTATACCCCTATTTTGAACACATTGGGATAATTTCCGAAGTCCAATTTGATCGTCTTGAGACGATATTAATTTAAACCTATATAAATTAAATTCCAGAACAATTAATTCCCTTGATAATAAATTAATATTATTATCATTTTATTCTAATAGAATTTTATTGATCATCTCTGAATCGTCTCGATTCAGTATTGAATTTCGAATTCAATTATTTATGTATTATGAAAATTCGAATTATTATAAATTAAATCATATTTCGATATTAAATCGATAAGTCAATTTAAAATTCCATTTATATTATCAACTCAATATTTAAAACAAATATTAAATATTTAAAATTAACTCGACAGAAATCTCAGTCATTACATTACATTTGTTCCATGGATACATCAAATAATTCATTCTCAAATGTTTCCATAAGAGATAAAGCAATAACTACTAATATTAGCATAACGACTTCGTCTTTGTCTTCAGCTTCCATCATGATTTCGTCCATGGCTTTTACCCCATCAACTAACCATTAAGGTGGATATCCAAGTCAATCGCTCATTAATATTTTTAGGGTAAAGACCCAACAAGGTAGGCATTTTCGATCACTTATGGCCCTATTAAAGGTGAATTCTTATGATCTCTTATAAACCTAAGGCGAACCCTAACCCCTTAAGACCCCGTCCTAGTACGTCAACGTTGTTAAGTTTATGCTCTCAGTTGTAATATGAGAAGTAGTATTGCGACATTACTACTTTACTGATATTACGGTAGACCACCTATGTCGCTAAAGACTTCCCTTATATAGTTGGCGAGGATGCAATGGCCATATATCTTTTATATACCAATTATGTCTCTAGTTGAGCCCTTACAAGCTTCTAGAGGAAGTGGACATCCCCCATGAACTACTCTGTTACCGCTTATGACTAACCACTTTTAGATAATGAGGACCCAAAGATTTACTTCGAATCTAATAAGGGTAGGTCCCATGAATTTGGTTCCTCTCCAAGCAATAAACCTTTGGAGGGATCCTAGTCCTAACCACTTAAGACCTAAATTAGATAGGAAGAGAGTCAACCACTTAAGACCTTCTCAAGGTGTAGTAAACCTGCCTATTTTCACACACAATAGACTTATACACACACACACACACTAGACCTCTCACATTAAATCTTATACCTGTAGATGCTGGATATGCCGGGTTCCGTACAAGCTTCTACTATAAGTTGTTTTAACCTTATGTCATAGTGTACTTAGTTTGAATGACCCACGGCACCCAGAAATCTCACATTAGTTTGGCCAACTTGTGGTTACTGGATTTGCTAGTCGGTTCCAGGCAGTCTTATACCAAAAATGTCAACTAACCTCGTGTGTGTCACTAATCACTATTTATATATGTAAAGCCATTCTATACGCTTACACAAGCAATCAATATATATATTGGGACATTTCAAATTCGAATCCTATCCTAACCGTGTTTATTACGTTAATTGCGTTGATTACGCTACATTTAATATAATAATAATAACGCATAAACAACGCTAAATGTTTGTTTGAATTAGTGAACGTTCTAACGAGATAAAATTGTCAGTTTGTCTAAATTAAGATATACAAGTTAACTTTTCCATATCTTGATTGCTACAATTTAGGCATGATGGCATAAGAGCAAAATTACATATAGCAATGAATGGAAAATACAACGTACATACAAATCTCAACTTGCATCCTAGGATTATTGGTATGACTTCAATAATGGATTAAAAATAGAGTATAACATACACATATAATATATACATGTATGTTTATAATTTCCACCTTATTTAATTCACCTCTCTTTGGTGTTTTGCACCTAAAAACGTTTATATTTGATATATTTCAGGTATGAATACATTTTAATCTAAAATAGAATCCAAACCTAATCAAATCATGGAATAATAAAATTTAAAGCCTTTTAGGTTACAACCAGATGTTTACAAAAGGGTGAATTTCACAAAGTAGAAATAATAACACATCTTTCATCCTCAATCCAATATAAAGATCCAAATCCATAAACCCAAATAATATGACAATTCTTACGCAAATATAAAATAGAGGATTTAGAGGTTTTTGTATTGATATTATCGATTTCCAAATCCACCTAGGCATAGCTATTAATATGTCAATCTATTAAAAATTAGAATATGCCTAAGAACACAATATTCCACTTATAGTTCTAAGGAATAACAAATTCTTGTCGTAGATTCATATTTGTGTTTAATATTCGTGACAAATATGCTCTAGTCCTCCTAATATATATGTAAGAATCACTTTTTAGAATCTTATATACATATATAACTAAATTCCAGGATTCATACTAAAACCTATATGAATTTTTATTAAAGAGAAGATAAGAATAAATAAATAAAAACTCTGCCTGTGTAGTTTTCTATGCAGCATGTCCCAAGCCAGGGTAAAGGAGGAGGGTTGTGATAGGCTTGGCGAGCCAGCGTAAAAACTTAGCCACTCTTATGGAGATGGAACCTTATGATATATCGTTGGGGTGTAACCCTCTTAGCGACGCGCTATATCGAGGCTCGGATATTGTGTTAAATATGCAAGGGCTGGGCCACCATTCTCTTAGTGGCGCGCTACACCGACGCCTCGGTGTGGTGATAAATGAGCAAGGGTCCTCGCATTTTTCTCGGCGGATGCGAGGGGCAAGGAAGCTAGTCGACGATAGTAGGGTTCAGTTAGGTAATTGGAATGTAGGGTCCTTAACAGGAAAATTAAGAGAGATAGTGGATACTATGATTAGGAGACGGGTTAACATCTTGTGCGTTCAAGAGACTAAATGGGTGGGTCAGAAGGCGAAGGAGGTGGAGAACACTGGCTTCAAATTGTGGTACACGGGAGAAGTACGTAACAAGAATGGGGTAGGCATATTGATTGACAAGAACCTTCAGAACAATGTGGTTGACATCAGAAGACGAGGGGATAGGATCATCCTAGTTAAGCTAGTAGTTGGCGAGGCAGTTTTGAATGTCATTAGCGCATATGCCCCACAGGTAGGTCTAAGTGAAGAAGCCAAAAGGAAGTTCTGGGAAGACTTGGATGTCATGGTTAGGAATGTGCATAGTAGCGAGAAACTTTTTATAGGAGGAGACTTCAATGGCCATGTTGGCTCATCTAGAGGGGGTTTTGAGCGAGTGCATGGTGGTTTTGGATTTGGCGGTAGGAACCAAGAGGGTGAAGATATTTTGAATTTCGCTCTCTCTTTTGATCTCATGATTGCTAATACCTTCTTTAGAAAGAGGCAATCACATCTGATCACCTTCAGTAGTGGCCAACAGGCTAGCCAGATTGACTTTGTCCTAACTAGAAGAGATAGTAAACGAGATTGTGTTGATTGCAAGGTCATACCTGGAGAATGTGTCGTCTCACAACACCAGCTGTTGGTATGCGTGTTTCGTCTTCGGGTGGTGAAGGATAAGAGAACGAAGATTAGCAGGACGAAATGGTGGAAACTCAAAGGAGATGCTTCATGGGTGTTTAAAGATAGAGTGATGGGAGAAGGAGCTTGGAATGTGGAAGGAGAAACAAATGTCATGTGGAATGCGATGGCAGCTTGCATTCGGAGAGTCGCCACTGAGGTATTTGGGATAACAAGAGGAAGCAAGAAAGAACACAAGGATTCGTGGTGGTGGAATGACGAGGTGCAAAAGGCTATCAAAGAGAAGAAGGAATGCTACAAACGCATGTATCGTCATAGAAGCGAAGAGAACATGCACATGTACAAAGTGGTAAAGAAGACTGCAAAGAGAGCAGTGAGTGAAGCAAGGGGACGAGCGTACGAAGATTTGTATCAAAGGCTAAGTACAAAGGAGGGCGAAAAAGACGTCTACAAAATAGCAAGGCTACGCGAGAGGAGGACAAGGGACTTCAATCAGGTTAAATGCATTAAGGATGAGAATGATAGACTTTTGGTGAAGGAAGATGAGATAAAGAATAGGTGAGACGACCCCAAACCCCGTACTGACGGTGGCAAGGGTAATCCGTGGAATATAACACAGAAACAGATGATAGCAGAACAGAATTAAATAAATACACCAGATAATGAACAATAGAATATACTGAATAAAAGTAATCATCAGAGTTACACAGTATACAGGATCATACTTAGTAAAAATACAGTTCAGCTATACATAAATGTCTACAGCGGAAAACAAACATAATATGTACAATAGGAGCTGAACAGCATAAAAAGAGATAAATGATAGAATCCATCTTCAGCTCCAGCTATCCAGAGAAAGCCAGCTAAACCTGAATACAAGGCTGCCCATGTAGAAAAAGGGGCACCCGAGTTTGAAAGTGAAACAAACTACGAGTCAGTCATGGGACTGGTATGAGAAATCTACTCAACACATATATAATTTGGCTAATCACAGGACCACGCCACTTTCGTGGAACGGGTTTACTCCATTGGATTGCCAGTGCTTTAAAACAAATCATTTTTTGAAACAACGCTATGCTTTTTATAAAAATGAAACCATTATAAGACTCAGTTCCCATCACACAATGCAACGCAAACCGGAGGATAGAGTTTTTACCTTATAACAGCCAAAATATGCTTGATACGAATAAAACAAAGGCATTTGATATTATTGCTAGTGTTTATATGTTTTGAAAACAATTTCAAATCATAACTATCAATCATAGGCGGCATGGGTACCATATATCATGTCGCCATATATATATACAATCAAAACCGCACGATGTCGTATTTGGAAATTGGATTTCCGTCATGAACCAAGGCAAAGGATAGTCCTTACCGAATTCGAGACTGTCTAGCCCAAGCCTCAGGACCCAGACTCAGGTGGGCCCTTGGATCATCCGGGCTGGTCCACCGATGTGGATTAAAATTCCTGAACACTGTGTTTCCCCACCCTTTGGGGTGTAAATGAGCCAACGAATGACTCCATCGGACCCGGATCGTTCGATCAAACCGAGGCGCCTCGCAACAGCAACTACCACATAGGTGAAAAGTATATAAATGTCAGGGCTGGTAGGTCACTGACACCACCCTAGCTAGAAAGAAACGCATGCTCTCCCTGAGGTCCTTCTCCCGTTTCTGGTTCATACCGGGGTGTGAGGCTCGCGAATTCACGTTATACACAAAGCTACGCCACACAGGCGGTGCTTTGATCATCACCACAAGACTTTGCTTTTCAACAGAAGCCCTGATCACTTCATCTTAGCATGCCACACAGGCAATTCATGCCATGCGACTGATGTCCATCGATATACAACCTCTGAGCTCGTGCATTTCAGAGAAGGGCGTTAAGCAAAAGAATAAATTCTCCGCCGCCAAACATATGTATATTTAATAGAGATCAATCAACACAGAATAAAATCCAATGTCAGACACACAGTCCATTTACAAGTCCGTTCTGGGTCTGAACGAAACCGGAGGCACTAAATACCTCGCAAACGCTTCCATCACCACGTACGTCTGGACGATCACCACTCATTATCCATATTTCGGGATGCCTCCCAATCAGGACCTCGGTTACCATCCAAACGAGGTGAAGATCTCCGGTCTTCGACCACCGTCTTCATCTTCGACTTTCAATCGCCGGTCAATTATTTTGAAATGAGAATTAACTCGGCCTTTTCAAATAATTCATGTATATTTAGAATTTCAAATCAATTTATTTCAATGGTTTAATCATTCGACAACTCCAATTTTGTTCTTTAATGTATTTTTCACACCAAACACATTCAACCATCAAATACCACATAAATCGAGCAAATTCAGTTTATTTCCATTCCACATCGTTTATGATATTTTATAACGATTTATCGCTATTTTTATTTATTTTAAAATAGCCAATTTATTCAAAACGACAATTCGGGCCATAACGCGGCCGTGGCGCTATTTTTCTTCAGATTTGATTTACACATATCTAAAAATCTAACCGTTGGATCTTCACAAAATTTACATCATAAGAAAGGTCTTTTCAAAGCGAATCCAACGGTTCCAGTTTCGGGAAAACCGACGGTCGGATCTCCCGGTACAATCGTTTGAAGTTTCGATTTCAAAATACGAACTGCAGCGTCGTTATTCGATTAAATATAATTATATTTATATATATATATAAATATAATCATTTCTGGCGCTGTTTTTCTTCAGATTTGAATTAAACATTCCAGACAATCCAACCGTTGGATTTTTTACAAAGTTGGTGCCGTTGGAAAGATTTTTCCAAAGCAAACCCAACGGTTGCGATTTCAGGAAAATCCGATGGTCGGATCTCCCGGTATAATCGTTTGAAATCACGGTTTCAAAATGCGAACTGCACGGCCACGTTTCGTTTTAATTTTATTTATATTTATATAAATATAGTTCATTCAACAATTTCAATATCGTTTTCACTTCAAATATTTCACTAACGCCTTTAAATTTTGGAAAATTTCGCCATAACCTCCTTTGTACGGAAGGGGCTGGGAAAATTCCCAAATAGCCACACGGGCGTCTCATGTCGAAAAGAAAAAGAAACAGCCAAGCGGCTAGCCAACAGGCTCATAAAATCATCACCCAAACAAAACAGTAAATGTGTACCTATTTGTCGGGCACAAAATTTTATTCCTCTTCTCTAGCCCCTTTGCTATAACATGTTCAATAAATATGCATGTACATATATATAGTTCTTACCACTTATCATTTTCTATTCAACTTCATATTTGATTCCATTTGGTTTAAAAGCACCATTCACTCTAATGTTGCATGTATAGGCAAAAATCATATCATTAGCTAATTAATGAATATTTCAACTCATATATATTTATTTGAACGAGTGGCTATTTTTAACACTTCACATTTCAATAATTCGTGTATATAATAAAAATGTGATTTTTATTGTAAAACAATTCATTTCAAAACACTATTATTTTATATAGTTTATATAGGTGATAAAAAATAGGATTTTTCTTATAAAACAATTTCTTTTAAAACGAGGTCATTTTACATAGCTCATATAGATGATAAAAAGGTGATTTTTATTATGAAACAATTTATTTCAAAATATGAATACCATTCAACACATGAATTTCTAATCAACGAATGAATATCGATTCAACACATGAAGGTTTTCTATAGTTTCTATATATAGATAAAAATGTGATTTTTATATTTAAAACACGAATACCATTCAACACATGAATTTCTAATCAACGAATGAATATCGATTCAACACATGAAGGTTTTCTATTCAATGAATAAATATAGTTTCAGCAAATGAAAATAATTCAAACACATGAATATTATTCAAAATTTCGGCAGCATAACGGCAGGGTAGTTAAAACCGGGACCGTCCCTAGTACGGCTCCTCGCTCTACCTTAAAACCTCGCGGTTTTTGACAATGAGAATCATGCATCTAGTTCGCACGCAGGAGGCATGTATATATTTATTTCATTTCCACAAACTAATCCTATGTGGTTTCAACCAAATATTTTTCAACCACAAACGGGTATTTTTCAACCCCAAACAATCCCAAACAACCCCAAACAACCATTCGCTATCAATCAATTTTCACACCAATCACAACCAATAAATATCGTCCGTGGTTTGTGGATGAGGGGCGTATATATTTATTTATTTATTTATTTATATATAGCAATTCACTTCTATTTCAACACATATATAATTTTTACAACGCATATATAACTTATACATCGAACGTACAACTTATACAACGCTTATACATGAGGTGTACAACGCTTATATAACTCATACATCGACCATATAATTTATACATTGTCGTTTTCCATATCGTTTATAAATTAGAAATCTCACATTGGGTTCCACTCCACCAAAAATAGCAGAAGGCTCAGAAAAATATGCAGTCTCTTCTAAAATGTAGAAGGCGACCACACGGTCACGATGTTTCCTGTTTCATCAAATTTCGTCAAGAAACGAAAAAGATATGATTTTTCAAAGTTTGCAACGGTTTTAAACTGTTAAAATCAGTTTTAAATTAAACAGTTGATTACCTCCCTAGATCTTCAAAACTAGGTTTCGATCTCTCGCGAAATCCGTTGCGCTAGGGGCTGATCGGGGTTGACCACGACCTCCGCCTATTAGAGGGCTTCCCGACGAGGTGGGTGTTGCTCAGCTCGAGCTCCAGGTGGCGGCGGAATCTTCTCCGACGCGAGCGAACTTCCTGAGCCCAGAACTCGACGATCCCTTCACCATACCGAGCGAGACCAGGATGGATTTGAAGCTGAGAGGAGGGGCTTCAAAAAGTTGAACTGGAGCTTGGGCTATCGATGCGCGTGGCGGTCGGAAAATAATCGGGAAGGTATGGAGCGTTTCCGTCGTCGATCGGGGGGGGGGGGTCTGAGGATATTTTTTTTATTTAAATTCTGATTGGCCGGTGGGTCTTTAAAGGTGTTTTCTGACACGACCACCAATTGAAACCCAACGACTGTCGTCCCTAGCGTTTTACCCCCATTCCAAACACAATGGGATATGTTTCGAAGGCCCATTCGAATGTTACAGTCAGTTTTCCTTCAAATTAAAATATAAAACATTCAATATTTAATTTGAACGTACATTTCAATTTGCCAGGGCCACAAACTGATTCAAAAAATTCCAGAAAAATAAATCTAGCTATGTTTTGACGATACGGTCCCAACAAAACTAGTTTCGTCGAATTCCGAGACCGTTTGCAAAAAGGCCCATTTCTGGTCGATCCAATTTAACTGTAATTGGCCAAAACACGTTTTCCTTTGCCACTCTCACATATTAGCTTCAAAAATCATGAAATTTGAAACCTAGCAATAAGTTCACATCCCGGATCCAACAAAAGTGGTCTCGTCGAATTTCGAGGTCGTATGCAAAATGGCCAATTTCACGGGCTATATAAATTCCATAGCGACCTTTCTGAAAATTCATTTGGCCATAACTTTTGCTTTCCGCTATGAAAATTCGATTTTTCAGATTCGTTAGAAAGGTATTCACTAACGGATTTAAATATTTTTGGATTCGCTAAAATCTGTTTTGTTTTGCACCCGGTACAGTCCGACAAAGTTTGAATTCAATTTTTTGAAACTGCAGCGCCTTTTCAAACCTTGTTTTATAATTAGAATTAATTATATTCGTTTTCAATTGTCGATTCAAACTCAGTTTTCATTACTATTATTTAAAATATTTATTTTAAATATTTGAAATATATGTTTTAAATATTTAAAATCCATTATTTTAGCCAATTTAAAAATTTTAAATTGGTTCAGATTTTCTGGGTCGTTACAATCTCCCCCACTTAAAACTTTTCGTCCCCGAAAAGGAACAAAGTCGAAAGTGGTTTGATTAATCAACTCTACGTTCGATCTGGCTTCAATTTTCCAACTTTTCAGTTTCTGAGAAATTTCAAATTCTTCAAAAATTTGGCTAACACCCGGAATTTTAGAATTTTTTTGCCATAACCTCCCTTGTACGGAGAGAGGTTTGGAAATTTATTGGGCCGTATTAGGTACCCAATAAATCCTAATAAGCATACACATATTTATAGTGATATATTCTGGTGTTTACAGGGGGGCATGTATTGATAATAACTCCAGAGAATAAATTCTCGTCACCCTGCCCCGTGTGGGAAATAAATAGTCCATGTGCCGTATCTAATAACTAGAGAGACGTGGTTGTTGTCAATTCCAGACCCGTGTGGGGTTTTTATTAATCTGGCAATTTAATCGTTACAATTTAAATAGTCCATATCAGTCATCAGTTCAACCTGTAAAATATAGTCATCGCCATACAAGCCTCTCGCTCGTATGGTAAATCTTCCACCTTGTCACACAAGCTCCAAATGCTTATGTGGTATATGATGAAGTATGTCTATCTTCCAGAAGTATGCCATGCGATGTAGTTCAAAATTAATTGTTACTATCCTATGGCGACGTTTATTATTTCACACAGAAAAACCAGCACTACGCATCCAATGGCATTCACAGGAGTCGATATAATAATATTTCGCATCCAACTCATTAAGGTTTACCTAATTGTCGGGCACGCAAATAAAATCTTTACTCAACAGCTAATCCATTTACCTGTTCAAACATATATAATACACATGTATATATATATTTCTATTTATTTTTAGATCAGTTCAATGTGTGATTTAAATGAATCAATTCTACCATTCAATCTCTTATTAATTAAATTAACTATCGTTTCAATAATCTAATTAATCAAATTTATTATCACACAACACAAACAACAATCAAATCATTTTTTTCAAAATCATACAAATCAATTCCTATATTCCTTTAAAATCATTCAGACTATAGAATTTAAAAGTGCACATCCATGAAAAGGAAGTAACAACAGAGTAGAGAATTAAATGGTAATGCAAAGTAGGGTAAATGTACCTTGCACCAGAGTCAATCAGAGATATCCACTCGGCATCTAGGATAAGCTTTCTGAATGCTCTCCTCAGTTTCCCAAGTACAATCTCGTGGATCTCCACTCCATTGCACTTTGACTAAGTGAACCTTCTTGTTCCTCAGCTCTTTGGTTTCTTTGCCGATAATCTTTAGCGGCTCTCTTCTCACAGCTAATTCTGGAGTAATTTCAATATCCTGTTGAGCTGCTTCTTCCACGATCAAGTCTGGATCATGAACGTGCTTTCGAAGTTGAGATATATGAAATACATCATGAACTCCAGGCAACCAATCCGGCAATTTAACCCTATAAGCTAGAGTTCCAATCCGTTCCAAAATAGGAAACGGACCAATGAATTTGGGCGCCAACTTTCCAGTTTTACCGAACCGGATAACTCCTCTCATCGGCGATACTTTCAAATATACATAGTCGCCAACAGCAAAGGATATATCTCTTCTTCTTCTATCGGCATAGCTCTTTTGTCGGCTTTGAGCGGCGAGTAATCGCTTCTTAATAAAATCGACTTTGTCGGCAGCTTCTCGAATCATATCAGGACCCAACACGAGTCTATTACCCGGTTCGACCCAACAAGCAGGAGATTGGCACGGTCTACCATACAATGCTTCGAATGGCAACATTGTCAGACTCGCCTGGTAGTTGTTATTGTAAGAGAACTCAGCCAAATGCAGATGGTCTTCCCATGATCCTCCGAAATCTAGAACACAAGCCCGCAATAGTTCTTCTAAAATACGATTCACCCTCTCAGTCTGGCCGTCTGTCTGAGGATGATAAGCGGTGCTTAAGTTCAACTTCGTTCCCAGCTCTACTTGAAATGCCTCCCAGAATTTACTAGTAAATATTGTATCTCTATCACTGACTATACTGAGTGGAACTCCATGTAGTCTAACTATATCCTTGAAGTATATCTGCGCCAGACTCTGAGCAGTTCTGTTTGATCTGACAGGTATGAAATGGGCGGTCTTCGTGAAGCGATCTACGATCACCCAAATACTGTCATTCCCTTTTCTGGTTCTGGGCAGACCATCAATGAAATCCATAGAAATATGTTCCCACTTCCAACCAGGAACTTCTAGTGGTTGTAACAATCCAGCCAATTTCTGTTGGTCGCTTTTTACTAGCTGGCAAGTAGGGCATCGGCTAACATATAAGGAAATGTCCCTTTTCATCGACTTCCACCAGAAAGTGCGTTTGATGTCATTATACATATTGCTTACTCCCGGATGGATACTAAGTTTTGACTTGTGGCATTCATCCAGTACTTCCTTTCGAAGCTCAGGAATGTTAGGGACACAGATTCGACCTTTGAGCCTTAGAATTCCATCATTATCCACTTGAAAACTCGAGGGTTCGCCTTGTTGAATTATCTCTCTGATCTTCTGAATGAAGTGATCATCCTCCTAAAGAGCAGATATTTTATCTAGTAATGAAGTCGTGATAATAAAACTGGCGATCATCTCATTCTTTCGGCTTAACGCATCGGCCACGACATTGGCTTTCCCTGGAGTATATTTAATTTCAAAGTCATATGCTGCAAGAAACTCCAGCCAACATTGCTGCCTCAGATTCAGGTCTTTCTGAGTGAACAGATACTTTAACGACTGGTGATCTGTAAACAGTTCAAATCTCTCACCTAGAAGATAGTGCCTCCAGATTTTCAAGGAGAATACTATTGCCAATAACTCAAGATCATGAGTTACGTAGTTCTTTTCGTGCGGCTTCAGTTGGCGGCTAGCATAAGCAATCACTTGGCCACTTTGCATTAACACTGCGCCAAGGCCTTCTCTAGAAGCATCAGTCCAGACTTTCAAATCCTGATTGCCATCGATGATGGTTAACACTGGGGCTGTCGTTAATCTCAACTTTAGCTCTTCAAAAGCCTCCTCACTTTCTGGAGTCCATTTGAATTTAGAGTGCTTCTTTGTAAGCTTCGTTAAATGACCAGATATCTTTGAAAAGTTTTTAACGAACTTCCGGTAATAGCTAGCCAATCCGAGAAAACTGCGGACTTCAGTAGGAGTACTAGGCTGTTTCCAGTTTGGAATAGCTGTGATTTTGCTTGGATCTACAACAATTCCTTCTTTCGATACTATGTGGCCCAGAAATTTTACTTCATCTTGCCAGAAGATACATTTGGAAAATTTGGCTTTCAATACATTCCGTCTGAGGATTTCTAGAACCTGTTCCAAATGCTTTTCGTGTTCGGCCTTTGATTTAGAGAAGATTAGAATATCGTCAATAAAAACCATAAAAAATTTATTCAAAACCCCTCTGAACACTCTATTCATCAGATCGACGAAGTAAGCTGGAGCGTTACATAAGCCGAACGACATTACTAACCACTCGTAGAATAGGTCGGGACCTCTGAATGCTGTCAATGTAACACACCCTTCGGCAATTCGAAGTTGATGGAATCCTATAGCTAGGTCCATCCTTGAGAATACTTGTGCGCCATTTAATCGATCCAACAAATCATCAATCCGCAGCAATGGATATTTGTTCTTTATCGTCTGTTTGTTCAGATCTCGATAATCCACACATAGACGTAGAGTACCGTCAGATTTTGGGACAAACACCACTGCTGCACCCCAATCAGAGAAACTAGGCCTGATTAGACCCTTCCATACTAGCTGTCGCGTTTGATTGTCAAGTTCTTCTTTCTCTTTCAAGGACATTCTTCGAATAACGTGAACTACCGGCCTTGCATTGGAAATCAAAGCGATCTTGAAATCTATTTCTCTCTGCGGAGGTAAGCGAACAACTTCTTCGAACACATCCGCATAGTTCTTGACGACAGGAATATCTTTCACTAGGTCGGGAATATTCTCTGTGACTTCAGGGACATTTCCTATTTGGGCTGGAGAAACATTCAAAGCTGCCCAGAAGTCTTTTCTATTAGCATTCTGACCTCCACAGGGAATGGATATATAATCACCTTATTTAATCCTCGACTTTACGACTCTATTGGCGCATTTAACTTCAGCTTCATATTTGGTCAACCAGTCTAACCCCAAGATAAGATCAAACTCTTTAAAATTCATGACGACCGCGATGGTGGGAAACCGATAACGAGAGAAAGAAACTGGCACTCCACAAATCCAACTGAGATCAATGGAACCCCAACCGGATTCTGGACAGTCATTGGTTCCTTGAGCTTTTTCAAATTCAAATCCAGTTTCTTAGTTGCATCCTTTGCAATGAAGCTTCGTGACGCGCCTGTGTCAAACAGTACTTTAACTGGGATATCTTTGACAGTTAGCGTGCCTTCTAAAACATCAGCCCTTTCTTGACTAGCTGAGGGCTCGGAAGTTTCTGCTACTTCATTTATACATACGGCTTCAGATTTCTTTGATAGCGGGCAGTTTTTCGCAATATGCCCCTCCTGATGGCACTTATGGCATCCTCGGCCCTCAGGAACCTTCTTTCTGGGTCCAAATCCACTCTTCCCTCATTTGTTTACAGATTTACATTTCTGGACAAATGCCCTTCTGATTGCAGTTCTTGCATATGGCAGTCGTGGCAGGTTCTTTTTCAGATCTAGCCCTTTTTCGATTGGCACTGGGCTTCTTATTGGCCTCAAACCTCGTACTGGCTCCAGCAATATCAGTTTCCGACTCTGCTTTGTCACTAGAACTGACTTCTTCTTCGTCGCGTAACATTCCTTTCTCATGGAGGTCTTCATACTGATAAGCCATGTATATCATTTCTGAAAAAGGAAGCTTCACATTCCTCATCACACTATTCTGAAATCTCCTTTGCAGGCCATGAATAAATCTCAAATTTTTCCTCTTTGGATCTTGAATCAGATGAGGAGCAAAGTGAGCAAGTTCGTTGAATTTCTTATGATATTCTGGGATGGTCATATCACCTTGTATTAGATAAGAAAATTCATCACACAATCGCTCCGTCGCTTCGGGAGGAGTAAATCTTTTTAGGAAAATCACTTTGAATTTGTCCCAGGTGATATCACCTTCTGGATTATCTTTGATGATTGTTTCCCACCAGATTAAAGCTTCTTCTTTGAGCGCCCAAGATGCTACTAACCGTTTCTGGTCATCTCTCAGCTGGATACGCTCAAAAATTCTTTCGACAGAGCTCACCCAAGCTTGAGTTTGAATTATAGATTCATTGCCCGAGAACTGTGCTCCGTTCAGATTCCGATATCTCTTTAATAGAGCCTCTAGATCGGGTTCTGCATTTCTCCTGTTTCTGGCACTCATTTTTCTAGTACTTCTGCAAATGGCAGATCAAGTGTCAGGCCACAGAAAAGATAATTTAAAATATAGAAACTCATACTTCAATGAAAATGTGTCTATCGAGGTGTAATTTCATTTTGCTTTACACATACTAGGATATTTACTGATCCTATCTGTATACAGTTACCCGTCCTAGAACACTACTGGTTCTATTTCTGACGAGTTCGTTCAAATGTTATATTCCAGAACTAAGCTTAACCAAAGCTCTGATACCAAATGAGACGACCCCAAACCTTGTACTGACGGTGGCAAGGGTAATCCGTGGAATATAACACAGAAACAGATGATAGCAGAACATAATTAAATAAATACACCAGATAATGAACAATAGAATATACTGAATAAAAGTAATCATCAGAGTTACACAGTATACAGGATCATACTTAGTAAAAATACAGTTCAGCTATACATAAATGTCTACAGCGGAAAACAAACATAATATGTACAATAGGAGCTGAACAGCATAAAAAGAGATAAATGATAGAATCCATCTTCAGCTATAGCTATCCAGAGAAAGCCAGCTAAACCTGAATACAAGGCTGCCCATGTAGAAAAAGGGGCACCCGAGTTTGAAAGTGAAACAAACTACGAGTCAGTCATGGGACTGGTATGAGAAATCTACTCAACACATATATAATTTGGCTAATCACAGGACCACGCCACTTTCGTGGAACGGGTTTACTCCATTGGATTGCCAGTGCTTTAAAACAAATCATTCTTTGAAACAACGCTATGCTTTTTATAAAAATGAAACCATTATAAGACCCAGTTCCCATCACACAATGCAACGCAAACCGGAGGATAGAGTTTTTACCTTATAACGGCCAAAATATGCTTGATACGAATAAAACAAAGGCATTTGATATTATTGCTAGTGTTTATATGTTTTGAAAACAATTTCAAATCATAACTATCAATCATAGGCGGCATGGGTACCATATATCATGTCGCCATATATATATACAATCAAAACCGCACGATGTCGTATTTGGAAATTGGATTTCCGTCATGAACCAAGGCAAAGGATAGTCCTTACCGAATTCGAGACTGTCTAGCCCGAGCCTCAGGACCCGGACTCAGGTGGGCCCTTGGATCGTCAGGGCCGGTCCACCGATGTGGATTAAAATTCCTGAACACTGCGTTTCCCCACCCTTTGGGGTGTAAATGAGCCAACGAATGACTCCATTGGACCCGGATCGCCCGATCAAAACCGAGGCGCCTCGCAACAGCAACTACCACATAGGTGAAAAGTATATAAATGTCAGGGCTGGTAGGTCACTGACACCACCCTAGCTAGAAAGAAACGCATGCCCTCCCTGAGGTCCTTCTCCCGTTTCTGGTTCATACCGGGGTGTGAGGCTCGCGAATTCACGTTATACACAAAGCTACGCCACACAGGCGGTGCTTTGATCATCACCACAAGACTTTGCTTTTCAACAGAAGCCCTGATCACTGCATCTTAGCATGCCACACAAGCAATTCATGCCATGCGACTGATGTCCATCGATATACAACCTCTGAGCTCGTGCGTTTCAGAGAAGGGCGTTAAGCAAAAGAATAAATTCTCCGCCGCCAAACAGATGTATATTTAATAGAGATCAATCAACACAGAATAAAATCCAATGTCAGACACACAGTCCATTTACAAGTCCGTTCTGGGTCTGAACGAAACCGGAGGCACTAAATACCTCGCAAACCCTTCGATCACCACGTACGTCTAGACGATCACCACTCATTATCCATATTTCGGGATGCCTCCCAATCAGGACCTCGGTTACCATCCAAACGAGGTGAAGATCTCCGGTCTTCGACCACCGTCTTCATCTTCGACTTTCAATCGTCGGTTAATTATTTTAAAATGAGAATTAACTCGGCCTCTTCAAATAATTCACGTATATTTAGAATTTCAAATCAATTTATTTCAATGGTTTAATCATTCGACAACTCCAATTTTGTTCTTTAATGTAATTTTCACACCAAACACATTCAACCATTAAATACCACATAAATCGAGCAAATTCAGTTTATTTCCATTCCACATCGTTTATGATATTTTATAACGATTTATCGCTATTTTTATTTATTTTAAAATAGCCAATTTATTCAAAACGACGCTTCGGGCCATAACGCGGCCGTGGCGCTGTTTTTCTTCAGATTTGATTTACACATATCTGAAAATCTAACCGTTGGATCTTCACAAAATTTACATCATTAGAAAGGTCTTTTCAAAGCGAATCCAACGGTTCCAGTTTCGGGAAAATCCGACGGTCGGATCTCCCGGTACAATCGTTTGAAGTTTCGATTTCAAAATACGAACTGCACGTCGTTATTCGATTAAATATAATTATAATTATATATATATATAAATATAATCGTTTCTGGCGCTGTTTTTCTTCAGATTTTAATTAAACATTCCAGACAATCCAACCGTTGGATTTTTACAAAGTTGGTGCCGTTGGAAAGATTTTTCCAAAGCAAACCCAACGGTTGCGATTTTAGGAAAATCCGATGGTCGGATCTCCCGGTATAATCGTTTGAAATCACGGTTTCAAAATGCGAACTGCACGGCCACGTTTCGTTTTAATTTTATTTATATTTCTATATTTATATAAATATAGTTCATTCAACAATTTCAATATCGTTTTCGCTTCAAATATTTCACTAACGCCTTTAAATTTTGGAAAACTTCGCCATAACCTCCTTTGTACGGGAGGGGCTGGGAAAATTCCCAAATAGCCACATGGGCGTCTCATGCCGAAAAGAAAAAGAAATAGCCAAGCGGCTAGCCAACAGGCTCATAAAATCATCACCCAAACAAAACAGTAAATGTGTACCTATTTGTCGGGCACAAAATTTTATTCCTCTTCTCTAGCCCCTTTGCTATAACCTGTTCAATAAATATGCATGTACATATATATAGTTCTTACCATTTATCATTTTCTATTCAACTTCATATTTGATTCCATTTGGTTTAAAAGCACCATTCACTCTAATGTTGCATGTATAGGCAAAAATCATATCATTAGCTAATTAATGAATATTTCAACTCATATATATTTATTTGAACGAGTGGCTATTTTTAACACTTCACATTTCAACAATTCGTGTATATAATAAAAATGTGATTTTTATTGTAAAACAATTCATTTCAAAACACTATTATTTTATATAGTTTATATAGGTGATAAAAAATAGGATTTTTCTTATAAAACAATTTCTTTTAAAACGAGGTCATTTTACATAGCTCATATAGATGATAAAAAGGTGATTTTTATTATGAAACAATTTATTTCAAAATATGAATACCATTCAACACATGAATTTCTAATCAACGAATGAATATCGATTCAACACATGAAGGTTTTCTATAGTTTCTATATATAGATAAAAATGTGATTTTTATATTTAAAACACGAATACCATTCAACACATGAATTTCTAATCAACGAATGAATATCGATTCAACACATGAAGGTTTTCTATTCAATGAATAAATATAGTTTCAGCAAATGAAAATAATTCAAACACATGAATATTATTCAAAATTTCGACAGCATAACGGCAGGGTAGTTAAAACCGGGACCGTCCCTAGTACGGCTCCTCGCTCTACCTTAAAACCTCGCGGTTTTTGACAATGGGAATCATGCATCTAGTTCGCACGCAGACGGCATGTATATATTTATTTCATTTCCACAAACTAATCCTATGTGGTTTCAACCAAATATTTTTCAACCACAAACGGGTATTTTTCAACCCCAAACAACCATTCGCTATCAATCAATTTTCACACCAATCACAACCAATAAATATCGTCCGTGCTTTGTGGACGAGGGGCGTATATATATATATATATATGTATATATATATATATATACATATATATATAGCAATTCACTTCTATTTCAACACATATATAATTTTTACAACGCATATATAACTTATACATCGAACGTACAACTTATACAACGCTTATACATGAGGTGTACAACGCTTATATAACTCATACATCGACCATATAATTTATACATCGTTGTTTTCCATATCGTTTATAAATTAGAAATCTCACATTGGGTTCCACTCCACCAAAAATAGCAAAAGGCTCAGAAAAATATGCAGTCTCTTCTAAAATGTAGAAGGCGTCCACACGGTCACGATGTTTCCTGTTTCATCTAATTTCATCTAGAAACGAAAAAGATATGATTTTTCAAAGTTTGCAACGGTTTTAAACTGTTAAAATCAGTTTTAAATTAAACAGCCGATTACCTCCCTAGATCTTCAAAACTAGGTTTCGATCTCTCGCGAAATCCGTTGCGCTAGGGGCTGATCGGGGTTGACCACGACCTCCGCCTACGAGAGGGCTTCCCGACGAGGTGGGTGTTGCTCAGCTCGAGCTCCAGGTGGCGGCGGAATCTCCTCCGACGCGGGCGAACTTCCTGAGCCCAGAACTCGACGATCCCTTCACCATACCGAGCGAGACCAGGATGGATTTGAAGCTGAGAGGAGGGGCTTCAAAAAGTTGAACTGGAGCTTGGGCTATCGATGCGCGTGGCGGTCAGAAAATGATCGGGAAGGTATGGAGCGTTTCCGTCGTCGATCGGGGGGGGGGTCTGAGGATTTTTTTATTTATTTAAATTCTGATTGGCCGGTGGGTCTTTAAAGGTGTTTTCTGACACGACCACCAATTGAAACCCAACGACTGTCGTCCCTAGCGTTTTACCCCCATTCCGAACACAATGGGATATGTTTCGAAGGCCCATTCGAATGTTACAGTCAGTTTTCCTTCAAATTAAAATATAAAACATTCAATATTTAATTTGAACGTACATTTCAATTTGTCAGGGCCACAAACTGGTTCAAAAAAATCCAGAAAAATAAATCTAGCTATGTTTTGACGATACAGTCCCAACAAAACTAGTTTCGTCGAATTCCGAGACCGTTTGCAAAAAGGCCCATTTCTGGTCGATCCAATTTAACTGTAATTGGCCAAAACACGTTTTCCTTTGCCACTCTCACATATTAGCTTCAAAAATCATGAAATTTGAAACCTAGCAATAAGTTCACATCCCGGATCCAACAAAAGTGGTTTCGTCGAATTCCAAGGTCGTATGCAAAATGGCCAATTTCACGGGCTATATAAATTCCATAGCGACCTTTCTGAAAATTCATTTGGCCATAACTTTTGCTTTCCGCTATGAAAATTCGATTTTTCAGATTCGTTAGAAAGGTATTCACTAACAAATTTAAATATTTTTGGTTTCGCTAAAATCCGTTTTGTTTTGCACCCGGTACAGTCCGACAAAGTTTGAATTCAATTTTTTGAAACTGCAGCGCCTTTTCAAGCCTTGTTTTATAATTAGAATTAATTATATTCGTTTTCAATTGTCGATTCAAACTCAGTTTTCATTGCTATTATTTAAAATATTTATTTTAAATATTTAAAATCAATTATTTTAGCCAATTTAAATTTTTTAAATTGGTTCAGATTTTCTGGGTCGTTACAATAGGTGGAGAGAATACTTTGATAAGCTTTTCAATGAAGAAAGTGATAGCTCTTCGATCGAGTTGGATGACTTAGCCGATAGCGCCAATAGACATTTTGTGCGGAGATTTCAAGAAGCTGAGGTAAAGGGGGCGTTGAAACGTATGAAATCAGGCAAGTCGGTAGGGCCTGATGATATTCCTATTAAGGTGTGGAGATGCTTTGGAGATGCAGGGATAAGATGGCTAACTAAGTTGTTCAACAATATTTTCAAATCAAACAAAATGCCAGATGAGTGGAGGAGAAGCATTTTAGTTCCAATCTTCAAGAATAAAGGAGATATTCAAAGTTGCACAAACTATAGAGGAATTAAGCTTATGAGTCATACAATGAAGCTTTGGGAGAGAGTTTGCGAGCAGCGTTTGAGGAGGTTGACAAGTTTCTCTAGGAATCAATTTGGTTTTATGCCGGGAAGGTCAACAACTGAGGCGATTTTCTTGGTTAGGCAACTTATGGAGAGATACAGGGAGCAAAAGAAAGATCTCCACATGGTTTTTATTGACCTGGAGAAAGCTTATGACAGAGTACCGAGGAGGGTTATGTGGTGGGCGCTAGAAAGGAAGAGAGTGCCATCAAAGTATATTACCCTTATTAAGGATATGTATGAGGGGGTTGTGACTAGTGTTAGGGCATGCGATGGTGAGACCAGAGACTTTCCAATTTACATAGGGTTACATCAAGGTTCGGCTTTGAGCCCCTATATTTTTGCATTAGTGATGGATGAAATCACAAAAGATATACAAAGGGAGATTACCTGGTGTATGCTCTTTGCCGATGATGTTGTGCTGATTGATGAAAGTAGAATAGGGGTTAATCGACAATTGGAGTTGTGGAGGGAGACCTTGGAATCCAATGGTTTCAGTCTTAGCAGAACTAAAATAGAGTATATGAAGTGTGAGTTTAGCAGTGTCAGGTCAGATGACAGAGATGTTACCCTGGCCGGTAGAGTAGTACCCAAGAAGGAATCGTTCCGATACTTAGGATCTATGTTGCAGTTTGATGGAGAGATTGATAAGGATGTTAGTTTTAGAATTCAAGTAGGATGGGTGAAATGGCGACTAGCATCTGGCATTCTCTGTGATCGGAAGATTCCTCAGAATCTTAAAGGAAAGTTCTATAGGACAGCAATCAGACCTGCAATGTTATATGGTGCAGAATGTTGGCCTACTAAGAGGCAACACGTCCAGAAGATAAGTATAGCAGAGATGTGAATGCTGCGTTGGAGCTGTGGGCATACCAGACGAGATCGGATTAGAAATGGGGATATTCGAGAAAAACTTGGAGTTGCACCTATTGAAGAGAAGTTAGTCCAATACTGCTTGAGATGGTTTGGACATATCCAACGTAGACCATACGATGCACCTGTACGCGCTGGAATTCTAGGTCGCGCCGAAGGCCCAAAGAGAGGTAGAGGTCGACCTAAAATGACATGGAAGGAGATAATAAAGAGAGATTTAAGTAATTGGAGTTTATCGGAAGAGCTGGTAGTTAATAGGAGTGCATGGAAATTGGCAATCCATGTGCCAGAACCATAGTGTTTTTTTAAGACTTTATTTCACGTTTACTGAACCTTTTTACTTTTTATTTACTATTTTAGATTTTATTTCACTTTTATTGAACATTTTTACTTCTTCTTATTATTATTTAAAAAAAACCTTTATCGGACGACTTTTTATTTGATTGGTTATTTTAAACCCTTTTTTATATATATATATTATTATCATCATTATTAATTTTATTTTATTTTAATTTTGGGTTCCATATCTAGCCGACCCCAACTTGTTTGGGATATATGGCTTTGTTGTTGTTGTTGTAGAAGATAAGAATAAAGGTTAGAGGAATAGAAGAGAAATTCCTAACCTTTTCTGGAATTTAGCAATGGCAGAAGGAAAATATAGAGGTAGATAGAATATAGTGGCTAGGGTTTTGTTGTGTGATTTGAGGGCATATATATATATATGGTTGCTCATGTAAGCATAGGTCATTAGATTATTTAGATTTAGTCCCTGTTATATATTTATATATATCCCTTTAGAAAACCCTAACCAAACGTAGATTCATTGGGCTTCTCAGCCGCCAGGCGATCGACCTGGGTGGTCAACCGATAGTCGACACCCCTCTTAGGGGGCATTTGACCTCCTGGTCGCTAAAATGCCCAATGAATTTATGTAACGCCAAGGAGTCTAATTAATTAATACATTGCTTTACTTTCTTATCTCTTTCCTTACAATATTTTTTGTCCCCATAATCTTATCCTTTGTTTGAATTTCAAACTCTCCCTCTTTTATTTAAATATATTTTGGATATATATATATACATATATATTACTCATTGAAGTATATATATTCTGCGTTCTACTATCCAGTTTCATTTGGTTATAACTTCTTCACACATTAACCGTTCTCAGCTTATTATATATGAAAACGATTTGGAATTTCACCACGAATCAAAATAAAAGATTTTCGTAGTCAAATTCCTAAAGCTACAAAATCTCATTTTCCAGCCTTATTATTAAACTGTTTATTTTTATTTATTATTAATATTTATGTATTTATGGGGTGTTACATTCTTCCCCTCTTAAAATAGATTTCGTCCCGAAATCTGTTTGAAGGGGTGAAAAACACAACTCGCTCGAAACATCCATTTGGTACATCCATGTTATTTTTAGTTCATCTATAAGCATCCATGACTCGCGGTGATTATGAACTTTAGATCCACTAAAGTGAGCTCAACCCTATCGTGTAGGTGTGATAAGTGATGCAATATGTATACAAATAACCTAATTATGCATATATTTCTATATGAGTGCACTGTGCAATGGTGTTGCATCCATTCCCTAACATCCAATCTAGCAATCATAATGCATCCATAAATGTTAGTTTGAGGAAAGATTACTCGAGAAATGTTCTGGATGAGTCTGTTTCATCTTATCCTTGATCTTCCACGTGCTTTCCGCAAGATCATTTCTCCATTGTAATCGGACAAGGCGAACAGTTTTGTTGCGGAGTCTCTTGAATCCATTCTCTATAATCCTTGTAGTGGCATGGGGCAGCTTGGACTCCAACTCGAGTTCTTCTATGTCCCCAATTTCATCAAGCACAAGTCTGATTAAAGAGTCATGAAGGCATTTCCTTAGATGAGATACATGAAAAACATTATGGATTCCTAATAGACGCTCTGGGAGATCCACTCGATAAGCTAAAGATCCTATCTTCTCGATGACATGAAAAGGCCCAATAAATCTGGGAGTCAACTTCCCAGTCTTTGCAAACTGAGCCATCTTCTTGAGAGGGGATACTTTTACGAATAACAAATCCCCAACAACAAACTCAATTTCCCTCCTTCTCTTATCGGCATATGATTTCTAACGGTCTTGGGTTGCCTTCATCCTCTGCATAATCAAATATATCTTCTATGTGGAATCACATACAAAGTCAGGTCCGAGTATAACCTTATCGGTAGTTTCCCACCAACAAGTTGGCGATTTGCATGGCCTCCCATAAAGCGCTTCGGAAGGGGCCATACCAATCGTCGTTTGAAATCTATTGTTATAAGTGAACTCCATGAGTGGTAGGTTCTGCACCCAATCTCCTCCAAAGTCAATGATGCAAGCTATGAGTATGCCTTCCAAGATTTTGTTTACCCTTTTTGTCTTTCCGTCTGTCAATGGATGATAGGTTGTGCTTAGGTTGAGGGTCATTCCCAACATTGCTTGTAGACTTCTCCAAAATTCGCTTGTGAACAAAGGGTCTCTATCACTCATAATACTTGATGTTATACCATGAAATCGACTATCTCTTTGACATACAATTGGGCTAATGAAGTTGCAATCCGTGTCTTATTGACTGGTATAAAATGGGCGCTTTTCGTTAAACGATTTACCATAATCCATATGGCCACATTACCTTTCTGGCTTCTAGGAAGTCCATTTACAAAGTCCATGGAAATATGTTCCCGCTTCCATATGGGGATCTCTAAAGGTAGTAATAACCCTCCGGGTTTCCCCTGCTCCGCTTTTACTTTTTGGCACGTCAAGCATTTGGCCACGAACTCGACTACATCTATCTTCATTCCTTCCCAATAGAGATTCCTCTTCGTATCTTTGTATATTTTATCCCCACCGGGGTGTATGATCATTTTTGACCTATGGCATTCCTCTAGAATTCTTTCCACAACCCTTCATCTTTGGGAACGTGAGTCGTGTATCCAAAAGTAAACTTCTATCATCGCATATCGAATATCTAACAGAATGGGGAAAGGTCTCCTTCTATCCCACTTTCTCCTTTATGTTTCTTAATTCTTCGTCAAGTTTTTGTGCACTTTGAATCCTCTCTTTTAGAGTAGGTCTAATAATCATGTCTCTAAGAAAACCATTAGAAGTTATTGGCGAGGGTTTCAAGTTAAAATTAGAGAGGAACTCTAGTTGTTTCCATTCTGAGATTGCATTCAAATCGCATGTTTCCGACTTAAAGCATCCGCCCAACATTCCCCTTTCCCGGGGTATACATAATCATGAAATCAAATGAGACAATATATTCCATCCACCGTTGTTGTCTCAAGTTTAGGTCACGTTGGGAAAATAAATACTTTAGGGATTTATGGTCTGTAAAGAGTTCAAATTTCTCCTCTAAAATATAATGCCTCCACATTTTAAGGGCGAACACTACTGCGGCTAACTCAAGGTTATGAACTGGGTATCTTTCCTCTCGATGCTCGAGTTGTCTACTAGCGTAAGTAACTATTCTTCTTTCTTGCATAAGGACCGTTCCTAAATCAATCCCACACACATCGGTGTAAACTGTAAACAATTTTGAACCATCGGGTATAATTAGGACTGGCGCTCTAGTCAATACTTCCTTCAATTTCTTAAAGGCTACGTCACTTTATTACTCCAGGAAAATACCAAATTCTTCTTTGTTAGTTGGGTTAAAGGAGTAGCAATCTTGGCAAAGTATTTATTGAATTTCCGATAATATCCGGCCAATCCAAAGGAACTTCTTACTTCCATAGAATTTCGAGGTGTCCTCCATTCCTTGATTGCCTCGATCATTGCGGAGTCTACGGCCAAGCCTTCACTTGATATAATATATCCTAAAAATCTAACTTCTTCCCTCCAGAAATGGCACTTCGAGGATTTTTCTTTCAATTGGTTCTTTCTTAATATTCCTAAAACTTGTCTTAAGTGATTTTCATGCTCTTCATGGTCTTTTGAAAATATAAGGATATCATCTACGAAGACTACCACAATCTTATTTAGAATGCCCATAAATGCTCCACTCATGAGGTCAACAAAGAAGGCGGGTGTATTCGTTAGTCCGAAGGGCATAACTTCCCATTGGAACAATCCATCTGGCGTCCTAAATGCAGTTTTTTTCCTTACTGTCCTCCGCAATTCTTAGCTGGTGAAATCTAGGTGCAAGGACTAATTGGGAAAATACCCAGGATCCTCCCAAGTGGTCAAAAAGGTCATCGATTCTAGGTAAGGGGTACCTATTCTTCTTGGTTAACTTATTAAGTTCCCTATAATCCAAACAAAGTCTTAAAGATCCGTCTGCTTTAGTGGCAAACACAATAGGTGCACCCCATTCTAAGGTACTTCGTCGAATGAAACCTTTTTGTAACAATTCTGAAATCTGCTTATCCAACTCCCTTCTTTCCTTAGGTGCCATGCACCTCAAGGGTAGTGCTACAGGTCTAGCGTCCTTCTCTAAATCAATACGAAAAGAGATTTCTCTGTGGGGTGTAAGTCCCGTGACTTCCTCAAAGACATCTAAGAACTCACAAACTATATGGGCCAAAGATGGTCCTTCTGAAGTAGGAGATAAACTTTATTCCTAACATTACAAGGAATACTCAGGCTACGTCCTCCTCGGCTACTAAGACGAACGATTCTCTTATCGCAATCTAGGATGACCCCATAAAATGATAGCCAATCTATACCTAGGATAAGTTCATACCCCGTAAAATCCAACGCATACGCTTAGGAAAGAAACTCGACATTGTCGACCTCAAGTACTAGGTATGTACACAACAACACAAGATACTTAGATCCTCCGTTAGGGTTGGTCACCTCTATCGGATAATCAGAGATTACATGGGAAGGTTCAAAAGATTAACTAATCTCTTAGAGATAAAAGAATGAGTCGCTCCGAAATCGAACAAGGTGTATACAGAATTTCCTAAAACAGAAGTTATACCTTCAAGTGTGGGTTGCCCTTGTTCTTTTGGGGGTCAGCTTTGAATTTGTGCTGCCTCTATTACATAATTCTGGCCACTCTTGACAACTTTGGGTTTTGGGAAGTCCTTAGACATGTGTCCTTCTTCATGGCAGTTGTAACACTTTCCTTTGAATTCCATCTTTACCATTCAACGGCCTCATCTTTCAAGTGTCAGGCCGCAATTCTCCTTTTTCACTTCATCAGGCCAACCAGTAGCTTCAAAATCAGTTCACAGTCCATTATCCAAGATTAGGCATTAGTAAATCTTCCTTCCCAGTGAATGGTTTCCCTTTAAGATTCGCGAAGCTCTTACAGAAGCGAGAAAAATCAAAGGCTACCTCAGCGCCGGGAGATATCGACGCCGCTGGGGCAGGATTTACAACAGGGATATGTTCCACAGTACGAATATAATGTTGGAACCATTGTGGAAAGTATCGGGGCCTTACCTGGTTACCCTACTCAGTAGGATTATCAGCCATTCTACTATTTGAAAAGAAAAGGAAGAATCCTTCAGTGGATACTCCTGAGATAGTATTTAAGCTGAAAAGGGAAGAAAACGATAAAGCTGCTTAGTATAGATGCGTATGCTTATTAGGGTAAATATATATATATTACATATAGTTAAAAAAAAACTTTTTTTTAAATAACAAATACGCCTCTCATACATATAATTCCCTTATAATCGGGTAAGCTATGCTCTGATACCAAATGTAACAAACCGCCTAGAATGGGCCTAAATTTCGCCCCAAAAATAGTCCATCAAAACTTAAAACCATTCTAAATGGGTTATTGGTTTCTATAAGGAATTACAGTTGCACAGATAATACATACATATACTTCGAATGGAAATCTCACACAGCGAAAGGAGAAAATATAATACTGAAATAAGATGTACCACTTTATTTAAAATCACAAAATTCCAACACAACAGTCAAGATTGCATCTGTTCCATGGGTACATCAAATAATTCATTCTCAAATGTTTCTATAAGAAGTAAAGCAATAACTACTAATAATGGCATAACGACTTCTTCTTCATCTTCAGCGTCCATCATGATTTCTTCCATGGATTTTACCCCATCTACTGACCTGTTGGATATGCTAAGGAGAGGGGTCAGAACATAAAGTTCTTGTGTGACTGAAATGTGGTGTTAACTTAAAGTCCATACCCTATATTTTTAGAAGGTTGCATATGTCAAGGTACGTCTACGCAGCACACATCATTTACATACAAATACCAAGTATCTAACCAATAAGGTGGATATCCAAGTCAATCGCTCATTAGTATATCTAGGATAAAGACCCAACGAGCTGGGCATTTTCGGTCACTTATGGTCCTATTAAAGGTGGATTCTTATAATCTCTTATAACCCTGAGTCGGACCCTAGCCCCTTAAGACCCCGTCCTAGTACATCAATTTATTAAGTCTATACTCTAAATTGTAATATTAGAAGTAGTATTGCGAACGTTACTACTTAACTGATATTGCGGCAGAACACCTATGTCGCTTAAGACTTTCCTTAGACAGTTGGTGAGCATGCATTGGCCACATATCTTTTATATACCGATTTTGTCCCTAGTTGAGCCCTTACAAGCTTCTATAGGAAATTGACATACCCCGTGAACTACCCTACTCCATTTCCGCTTATTCCTAACCACTTTTAGAGAAGGAGGACCCAAAGACTTACTTCGAATTTAATAAGCATGGGTCACATGACTTTGGTTCCTCTCCAAAGAATAAACCTTCGGAGGGATCCTAGTCCTAACCACTTAAGACCCAAATTAGATAGGAAGAGAGTCAACCACTTAAAACCTTCTCAAGGTGTAGTAAACTTGCCTATTTTCACACACAATGGACTTATATATATACACACACTAGGCCTCTTACATTAAACCTTATACCTGTCGTTGTTGGATATGCCGGACGGTTCCATGCAGGCTTCTACTATAAGTAGTTTTAACCTCATGTCATAGTGTACTAAGTTTGAATGGCCTATGGCACCCAGACCTCTCACATTAGTTGGGCGTACTTGTGGTTGCTGGATTTGCTGGTCGGTTCCGCGCAGGCTTATACCACAAGTGGAAACTAACCTCGTGTCCATGTATCACTATTTATATTTGTGAAGCCATTCTATACACATACAAGCAATCAATATATATACAGGGACATTTTAATTTTGAAATCCTATCCTAATCATTTTTATTATGTTAATACTATGTTAATTACGTTGATTACGCTACATTTAATATAAAAATAATAATGCATAAACAACGCTAAATGTTCGTATGAACAAGAGAATGTTCTAATGAGATAAAATTTTCAATTTGTCTAAATTAAGGTATACCCGTTAATTTTTCCATATCTTGACCACTACAATTTAGGCATGATGGTATAAGAACAAATAACATATAGTAGTGAATGGAAAATACAGCATACATACAAATCTCAACTTGCATCCTAGGCTTAATTGGATGATTTCAATAATGGATTAAAAATAGAGTATAACATACACATATAATATATACATATATGTTTATATTTTCCTCCTTATCTAATTTACCCCTTTTTGGTGTTTTGCACATAAAAACATTTACATTTGATATATTTCAAGTATGAATACGTTTGGATCTAAAATAGAATCCAAACCTAATCAGGTCATGGAACAATCAAATTTAAACCTATACAATCAAATGTTTACATAAAGGTAAATTACACAAAGTAGAAATAAAAACACCTCTTTCATTCTCAATCTAATATTAAGATCCAAATCCATAAACCCAAATAACATTACAATTATTATGCAAATATAAAATAGAGGATTTAGGGGGGGGTTTGTATTGATGTTATCGATTTCCATATCCTCCTAAGCATAACTATTAACATGTCAATCTATTAAAAATTAGAATATGCCTAAGAACACAATATTCCGCATATAGATCTAATAAAGTTCATACTTAAACCTATAAGAATTTATATTAGAGAGAAGATAAGAATAAAGGTTAGAGGAAAAGAAGAGAGATTCCTAACCTTTTCTAGAATTTAACAATGGATGAAGGACAATATAAGATAGATAAAATAGAGTGGCTAGGGTTTTGTTGTGTGATTTGAGGGCCTATATATTGCTGCTCGTGTAAGTATAGGCCGTTAGATTATTCAGATTTAATCTCAGCCATATATTTATATATATCCCATTAGAAAATGCTAACCAAACAAAGATTCATTGGGCTTCTCAGCTGCCAGGCGGAGGTTGTCGACCTCCTGGTCGCTGAAACGCCTAATGAATTTATGTGGCATTGAGATGTCTAATTAATTAATACGTTGTTTTATTTCTTATCTCTTCCCTTACTTACAATATTCTCTGTCCCATTATCTTATTCTTTGTTTGAATTTCAAATTCTCCCTCTTTTATTTAAATATATTTTGGACATATATATATATATATATATATTACTTACTGAATTATATATATATATATATATATTCTATGTTTTACTGTCCAATTTCATTCGCTTATAACTTCTTCATACATTAACCGTTTTCAGCTTATTATATATGAAAACGATTCAGAATTTCGCCACAAATCCAAATAAAAGATTTTCGTAGACAAATTCCTAAACCTGCAAAATATCATTTTCTAGTCTTATTATTAAATTGTT
Source organism: Allium sativum (assembly GCA_030737875.1). Classification (NCBI taxonomy): domain Eukaryota; kingdom Viridiplantae; phylum Streptophyta; class Magnoliopsida; order Asparagales; family Amaryllidaceae; genus Allium; species Allium sativum. The sequence goes on from CM060911.1 coordinate 13,197,907, forward strand.
TATTTTTATTTATTATTAACATTTATGTATTTTACGTGGTGTTACAAACAAAGTACGCATCCAGAATCACAAGGAGCCGAAGGTCAACAAGAACAATAGGTCAGTACTACTACGTTTCGCTTACACGGCTCAATCGGGAAATTGATATGCACCTCCTACTTGCATTATTCACTCCATGCCAAGCAACAAGGATACATTCACCTACCTTGGCTAGGACAATACGCAGAGAATAAGAGAGTTACCCTATTGCAGAATGTGCTCGGTTCCCTGTAGAAAGCAGGTAGTGAAAACGACTATTGGTATTGGCAGCGTGGCTACCTGGCACTAACTGCTGCATTGTTTCTGCTTTTGTTCTTTGGAGTTGGATCACACAACATTTTTCTTGTCTTGGTCGCTAAAACCGGAGAATCATTAGTGTATAATCGTTTAGTTGATGATTAATTTCTTGTTTGTTACAATTTGATACAGATCCAAACTATGAAAGAGGTGCGTAGCAAAGAAGTGTACATGTACTTCTGTACCAAATCAAATGGACTGGTTTGTTCGACATTCCATGAGCTTGTACTGTGGTATAGCATCACTTTCCTACGAACGGTCCTTCCCCCACCGTACCTTGTTAATAAAAAGATACTTCATTCGTAATAGTGAAACTGGGCCTTAAGTTAGCGAAGTTGTGACCAGAGGTTGCGAAACTAGTACTTATCACGTCAGTCTTTAGTATATTATGGGTAGAATATGCTTATATATCAAAGGTGGTGGAACTAAAGCTACACTTAGACCAGTAGTCTAGGTCGTGGGTTTGCCTTACCTTATTCAAGGAACGACCCAAGAGAGGGTTAGCCTATATTGAATGGGATGCATTCCCGTTACAGGAATCAATAGAGTCGTTTAGGTATTCGGGAATAACGAGGTTTCCATCAAGAAACTAATAGGGCAGGAGACGCCAGTATAAACATTCGAGAAGATGGATTTACCTATTACATGGGGGTTATGAGTTTTTCGAGTTGTTCGAAATGTTACTTTCCCCGCCTTGTTGTTATTTTCTTACCCCAGAAAACTCCTTTTAGTCCTTCCAGCATAGGGCTTTCTAAACATGTGATAAGTCAACAATCTTATTCATAGTAACCTGCAATGCAAGCATTCATGCATTCATCGATAGTTGTAGCGAATAGGAAAATAGTTCTTTCAGGGAGCAGTTACCAATGGCTACAAGGCAGGATCCAAGCTCTAAAGATGAGTGGCAAGCTAGTTTGGAGGCAAGCAGCATACAAAGAGTGTCAGGTCTAGCTGTAAGAGTAATGTAGTGGTACCCTTAGTAGTGCCGGTTGGAAAAAGCAGCTTTCGAGATGTTTTCTATCATAGGAACGAAGAGAGTTAGTAAGCAATCCTTGGTTCAAGCAGTCTGCGAGCTTGTTCGTTAACCGATAAGGAAGCGAAGCAGCTTATAAGGATACCTTTAGTATAGTAATCGAGTCTACACCTCGTCCGACCCATCCACTTATATTTTGATTGCGGGGAATTCAATGCACTTGATGTAGAACAGAAAGAAGAGGCTTTCCCATGGGCTAGGAGAGTAGGAGCCTCTTTACTCTCCTTCAGCCGATTCAAATACCGAGTCGTATCTCTTGGAGAGAGGTGCAGAAGCTCTCTTTGACTCAGGAGGAAATTCCCCCACTTCAACTGATGTAGATGTGGCGCGGTTCCCTGTCGCGAAAGAAGTAATGAAAGGAAGCGCCATGTTATTGCCTGTATAGCTTTAGCAGAGATCTAGTAATGCATTCTTAGCACAGATCATTGATATTGAATGTATCATTTGGTTGTGACGAGTTAAACCTGCTTTGCTTATTTTATTTCATTGTAGAAAAGAGATCCCTTACCCCTATTTTCAAAAATGATGAATATAAAGTCTGGGAGGCTGCATGTACTATGGATCCTCTAACTCCAGTTGCCTTCCCGGATCTCGCCGGTGTTGCCTATAGGTCATGATGTGCCTTGAGATGGCCGTCTCCAACCCCCTGCCGTTGGGGAATCCTCTCCCTCCCGTTGGTCTCCTCGATCTGTTGCGTCTGGCCCATCCTCTAGGCACATTTGGAAGGCAGGGAATGTGACAACGTACACGATACCCTCATCCTTCTCATCGGTTGTAGGGTTTGGTAGCCCAAAATTGACTTGGCTTCGCCACTATGCACCTAATCTCCAAAGTCCGGCTCGTGAGGCATCCCTCTAGCTATAGGGCCCCTCGCTCTTGTGACATGCTATGTTTCCCTTCTCCATTCCCAAGGGTGAGTCCCATGCTTTTGTGGATCGCGGTCTCACGCACTAATCCCTACTGCCCATAGTAGGTCGACCACCCTACCTAAACCAATCATCATATCGGTCCCTAGGCCCCACTATTGGAAAGGCTTGGCTTTAAAACTGTACACGGAGGTTTTGCCTTATACGGCTCATTTAGGGATGGAGATAGGCCCAACCCAGGCTTGTGCGGTTAAGGTTATTGTACGGTTAATGTGGAAGAGTGCTCGTTTGGATCAATTCATAAGAACACCATTTCTTTTAATAAAAAAATAGGAAGGGGATTTGACTATAATGTTTATACTGGACTTGCGATCATCTCGAAGAGTATAGAGTCTGCTTATATATTGAGGGCTCCTCTCCCGGTACTCGATTATCCAGCACGTGCGCTCCCCGTCCCAACCAATCCCCCATTGGATCAAGGCACCAAACATGGGCATTTTCCGGATTATTTCATTCTTTACCTCAGGTCTTGGGCATCATATTTGGTTATGGATTGTGTGAAGGTTTCCTTGTCTAGGCTTTGAAGTGTGCATCGTCTACGTCTAGGAGATTAATCTCCGTAACAGGAGCCGACAACAAGCATTGGGAAATTAAGTTCACACAACCCTCTCATCATATTGATATGGATCGGGGACCACTGAGGGGGTCCAATTAGCTGGACCAGCTTAGTCTACCCTTGAAGCACTTGGATTAGAGGAGGGCGAAGGCCTTGCTTCTGGCTGATTCACCGAACCCGTCCATTCACTTGGACTCGGAGTGGATTCCTCTAGGACCCTGAGCTCAAAGGATTCTAAAAAATTCTTCGAGGAGGAAGAATTGAGAGACCCCTCAGACCCTGAATCATTTTTGGGTGAAACCGAAAGCACTGGGCGAGTAAAAAACTAGAGAAGGTTGTAAAAGAGAAGGCATACGTAAGGTGCGTAGCAAAAGACAAGAAGCGGTCTCATCTAATCATCAGTCAAGTTCGGCCTACCTAGTCACTTTCACTTGCTTGTTCCACTGAAATAAGGAGAGTGCTATTAATACCAGGGTCTTTTCTTTATATTTTTTTATTCTCCCCTCATTGGGAGTATGAACTTTAGCATATGGAAAGAGTTGCGATCTTAGGGCAGACGTTGAACGGCTTTACGAGACCATTTCGGCCTACGCACGGCTAGGCATCTATTGGGTGTTGCTTTCCAAAACGAAAGTCTCTCTATACACACTCCAGTGCGGGACAGGAATTGAACCCGTGACCTCAAAGTTATGAGCCTTGTGAGCTACCAAACTGCTCTACCCTGCAACCTGAATAAGACATTGTACTAACATTGAGCTTCAAGTGTTAAGCATAAGGCATTCTGTCGGGTTCTTTTTCATTCGGTAGAAGATTGTTGAGTTCTTAAAGATCAGATCATTTATGAAATGATGGTGTCATTGAAATAAACCCTTCTAAGCAACCAGTGGTCACCTCAAATTTGGTATTTGGTTTAGTTGGAGATATTCTTTGCCCGATAGCCGAGATCTCGCCAAACATAGCCTATTCTAGTTCTAACACCGAAAGAGAAATAGTAGAGGTGTGACTATCGGACACGAATGCAGTCCCAGATCAAAATATGATGAAAGAGATATTCAAGGAGAACGGAGCACTTGTGTTAGGCGAAGGAGTATGAAGTGCTAAGGACGATTGATTACTATGTAGGCATCCCTTGAGATTAGGAACTATTAAAAAGAAAAGAATATGCATCATCAGAATGATCCGAAGAAAGTAGGCAGGGGCAATGATTTGAAGCGAAGAGCACCAATTGATGCTCCCCAGTGTTTATTGAGCTCAATGTGGATGAGAGAGAATTCAATGCTCTCAATGTTATGGTCTTTTCTTCGCACCTAGCCTCAGTTCAAAGACAGTGGAAGGATCCATCCATTAGCTTTTCTATATCCACAACCCTGTATATAAATTAGGGCCTGCACTTTCCACCGACCCCACGAGCCCTACCAACTTCAACTTTGGCTCTATTGTCCACCAAGGAAACTCCAAACAACTCCACTGCGTAAGCTTGGTAATAAAAGTTCTCATTGATCCAACCATCATCCACGGCCTTACCACTCTGTATGGAAGGACTCTTGACTTACTCGGAGACTCGGTCTTCTGACTTGGATTGCCATAATGGGTCAATTCCATCCTATCGTCATACTGCGCACCTTTACATACAACTAAGGAAGATGTTCCCCTTGATCGGGGTCGCCTTTGGTCCCCCTACAGGCTACACCCTCGCTGTAAATGAGCAAATTGAGCGAGCGAAGCATTCCTTGAGCTTCCCCCTCACCCTACAATTTCATTATGCTTCACTGGTTTAGTTGGTTTAGAGGGTGAATTGATTGGATACCCAAGAACCATAATCTTCAAAGAAACAGCTTCTACAACGACAGATAAGGGTCAGGTTTGCTCCTTTACCCCTGCCCTCCAAATAGTAAAAGAGACATTCAACTCGTACAGTTCACACTCCTAGATCTTCACGACAGCACCAAAGACCACCATAGTGTGAGCTGCTTCCAGGTCCCAAAATCCCAGCCATCTCAAAAATGATCTTGAAAGTCAACGTTAACAACACGAAAAAATACATGTCGGTTGCCCATAGTATATTGTAGGTATCATCATAGGTGAAATACAATCCCTTTGCCTCGCCATGCCACTAGATTTATAATGAATGACCGGTGAGTTGTAATAGTACATAACCACGCTTTACATCATGTCGGGAAGAGAAAGAATTTATAAATACCATGTGGGTACGAAATGGTCGGATTAGCAAGAGGATGATCCCACCCTAAAATAAAGGTGTACACACAAAGAGGCTGGTTATGTTGGCCCCTCCCATCAATATTGAATGGGAAGAGGGTGTGGCTGTCGCTCTTCTATATTTTGAGGGGTCCCTCATATTGAGGATTCTGGGCTTCCCGGGCTCGTAACAGACGACTTGGAATACGAAGTGGGTAAGTAATCTCTATCGTTGCAGGTCCTTTTCCTTCCGTGACCCTCTTTTTTTTGCCCCAGTGTTTATACTAGCACAACGACACGAAAAAATGAAGAAGCTAGAATAGCTCATAAAGAGAGTGGCTACTAGACCCAAGATTAATATAGAGCATATGTTATCTTTTTGAAAATAACTGTACGATCTTGGACTGGCCCCTTTGCATGACCTAGAAGGTAAGGTCCGTGCTACTATAATATAAGGCCTTAGTTGTGCTACCTCCCTTAGGTGACTGTTGTGTTTCCATGGGGATGGGGTAGCCCCGACTTCTATAGGTCCTTGGGTCAACCTCCTAATGAGAATTGAGGTCCTTGCGCGGGCCTCTCATCCATAAGACTTGCTTTCTCTGTTTGGACCGCCCCATGGTTCCTCGCTTGCCAGCCGCAGAGATGATTGCCATCAACTAGGGCGCTATTTTCTACTAACCACTCGCTCGCGGCCCGCTCGGGCTATGCTTTTCAAGTTAGGTATCCTAATCGTCTTCTCTGCTTTACCGGGAGCCTGACCCCTTCTTCTATCTTATCTACTGCCTTGCTCCTTGGCTCCCAAATGCTCCAGATAATCGCTGTAATATCTTGCTTCTTGGGCGGCTCGCACCCCGACCCCGGGTGGGGTAGTGCGGCTGAGCCAGAGTGGGCTCAGCAATTTGCCTATGTTTTCGGACACATGCCTAAAGGCAAAATTAATTCCACGGATCTCACTCCACTGACCATAGTAAACTCCTTCTCGTTGTACCAAAATGGAGCTCTAATTTAAACAACCAGGTACATCATCACATTTGACGCCTGAAGAAGGTACATCCCGACTATAGGGTACATCAGTGGGTGTTACAATTATACATATATGAGTTTTGGATGGTACAACCACTATATTGCCCACTTCTAATAAACGCGATTGACCCAATTCTGGATCATCCTCTGGAATCATATAACTGTCAAAAGTGAGTTACTGGTCATTGGAACTTTATAGTCTGAACACTCATAAAGTTGGATCGATGCCCGCCTTCCCCCCAAACTTGACTTACAAGTTTCCCCGCAAAAAGCTCTCCATGCCTGTTAGCTGAATAATCATAGAAAAAGCACTATTATTCTTTATTTAGGTAGTTCTTAGAGATTTTCAAACCAAATGTTTATACTGGTAATCGAAGGACCGCTTATTAATAAGAAACAGGGGAGGTTGGCGTTTCTCACCCCTACTAAAAGTTAAGCTGTAACCGAAAAAGACTTGGTTGTACACACATGAGATAGGCAAAAGGTATGGGACAACCAGTTCAGAACGGCCTTAAGAATTTGGTGAGCAGCGGAGGGTGCAGGTGCGTAGCGAGTCTCCCCTAACGCTTAGTCATATCAAGTGTTTGACCCTTCTTCCCTCTTCGCTTAGTTTAGTTAGGTAGTTCATCTGCTTTTCCTAGGGACGGCAATGGGGCGGGTCTACGATCCGAACCCGCTTGACCCGCCCCTGTTTTGACCTATTTTGACCCACCCCATAGGGTCTTCGGGGCGGGTAGACCCACAACCCGCTTTTGGAGGTCCGGGTCTGGGGCACGACTAACCCGCCCCAACCCAACCCGCATGATTGAAACATCATTAAAAAACTTTATAATTATAATGTTTACTTGTTAGTCTTCCTAGGTATACATAGTTAGAACTTGAATATTATATTTTTTCAATCAACATCTATAATTTTTTCAAAGTATTAAGTTGCATCAATGATAATCATACAATAAAAAATGCATACATTTTGAACTTATGTCTTACAATTAATTTTATTATATTCTCTTATCATTGCGAACACATTATAATATGTATATAATTTATCATTTAAAAAATATAAGTATATAAATTTGTGTACATTAGAACATAATATCGATGGGTCGTGGGGCGGGTCTACATTTCGGGTACGAGGGGAAAGTCTAGACCTGCACCTGATCTACGGGGCGGGTCTGGGGCGGGGTTTTAAAAGTCCAGGTCGGATCTGATGCATGAGAAACCCGCCCCATTGCCATTCCTAGCTTTGCCGCATGATTAACATTCTCAATATCACAGCTCCTATTATATTAGTTCAGAATAGAAATCGTAGCGAGAGTCGTAGTGGTTGATATGGATTTGGAGACAAATACACTATACTTAATGCATAGATCTCGTAGAATTATTTACTAGGGGAATGAATGGCATGGAGAACAAGGCGAGCGAAGTGAGAGGGAGGTAGCGAATGGAATTCGTATAGTTCTCTGGTGTGTAGCGATAGTGAACAGAACTTGAATTAGCGGAGTTAATGAATGGTCTGATCCTCTTCTCCGTGTTCTCTAGGCTAAATGACTTGGACTTGGCATGAGAAAAGGAGCTAGTGCTGTTCAGCTAAGTAAAACACCAAAGAATCTGACAATTAATATACTAGGGAAGAAACCCAAGATCTCAATAAGCAGAGTGTGAATAATTGATCTCGTTAACGATCGGTACCATGTCGGGGAAACCCCCTCTCCCTTGGTCAAGTGGGCCTTTTCTTCCTTCATGGACAATGACACATCGTATCTCGCATCCTAGAGAAAGAAGGATAGCCATATACATGCAGCAGACAGAGACCTTATTGGCAACATTCCTCCATTTTTTCAGGTATGATAACTTCCTTAACTCTCGTAGGTGTCCAGAACTCCTGAAAGACTCGTTTCCAGATTAGGATTATCTTAGCAGCCTTCGCAATTAATATACTAGCATTACACATATGTGCAATAATTATTTTGGTATCTAATGCGGGAATAAAGAATTGTGGTATAAACGTTGAATCCAATGATCGACCATGCAGAACATGACCTACAATGTTGAACCAATATTGTTCCATCTGTAACTATGTATCGAATCCACCTACACTTTTTCAGCTATATTCAATGCAAAAAAATTCAATACTTGGAACAAACTAGGAAGAATTTGCATGAATTGACTATTATAAGTCATTTTTTAATATCCATAAAAACCAACTAAATCTTGCAAAAGTCCGGGCCAAGTCCAGTATAAACATTCGGGAGAAGTGCTAGTCCGAATGGGCTAGGAACAGAGTGTTCCTTTTTCCATCATTTCTTCTCGACTCCATTACTTACAAAATGAATTCTATCAAAGATTTTTCTCCTTTGAATTACTCATGGAATTTCATTTTGCACTAGAAACTCTTCTAGGAGAAGTTCGAATCCGTTCCATTCGCATATTGATCAGTTTTTGTTTGACATGGTTTACGTGTTACTGGTTCCCAAAAGAGTGCATTTCTCTATTAACTAAACCCTTTCTTACCGCCTTTACCTTTGGACTCATATTTTGTTCGTACATAATCAACAAAAGCCTCCCCAACATATGTTGAAACGTCTCCAATAGCATGCTCTTACTTCGTCTTTCCCTTAATAAGTCATCAAATTTGGTGCTTTTTGATCCCCAGTTGCTATGTGGAGCAAAGGACGAAATACAATCGATTTCTCCATTTAAGTGTTCCTCGCTTCTCTGTATCCTGTTCCTAACTCCTCCCCGAGTAGTTCCCCATGTTTGGCACTTTCCATACTTCGTGGGTGCAACATCAACTAATTCGCTCATGATCAAGTTACAACCTAAGATCAATGACCATATTATGTTAACTGTTCGTATTTCATTCATTCCATCGATATTCTCCCAGGTATCTCACTTTGTGATCTGTTTTCTAGAACCAAGGGGTCTTTCTGTGGAAACCTCCTGGAGCAATCATCGTTTTTTTTATGGTTTTTCTGCTTCTCACAGCAGCTCTTTCCACACCTCCGGATCTGGTGCCAAATCGCCGTCTGCTTCCTTATTTATTTGATGATAGAGTTGGCTATCTCTGTGGTATTGTATAAGTTCGTGAGATGGGATAGACGAGTAGAATGAGGCGACCGCTGGAAGAGGTCCGGTTCCTCGGGTCCACAGTATAAACAGACCTCTAGGGGACCAATCCAAACTATGAAAGTGGTCCAATACACATCCAATATATTAAGAAGTTGAGCCCTAAGTCCATTCTATTAATGTTCTTCAGACTATGAATAGATAACTGTAGTATAGAGACAACTAACAAGGAGACAAGCAACAAGGCAACCAACGGGACCCGGCTTTCTTCTTATTATTGTTTTATTTGCACATGGTTAGGGAGATTCGGCGTAACAAGGGATGGAGTATTTTTGTTTAAGGTACCTGAACCAAATGGATTCCACGTAGGAGTGTAAGCTAGTGTGGTTGGATGAGCTTATTGCTTGCTATTTTAGAATTGGTGATAACGTCTAATAATCCTTTCCTTATGAGTCTCCTCGGACTTTCGCTACTTAAAGTAAAAGTAATCCAAAATATTCTAAATACAGAGGCATACACTTAATATATAGGGGGCCCAACAACACTATTAATTAGGTCATTCGTCCAAGCTCAAACGTTCTGAAAATGAGTAGCCATTCATAACGTTAGGATTCTAAAACCATAGATGTTGAATCCTGCCTCCCTCCCGGGTAGATGTATCAGAGAAGAAAAAGTGGTATAGTATAAGGCTGGTACCGGTTATTCTCCTGATTATTAGGATAGATCAAAACTATTGTTGCTTATGTCGACAATAAAGGATCTAAAATATACATGGATTTTCAATATCTAGTCTCCCAACCTTTTAGGTAGGAGAGCGCATCCGCGAATCCATTTATCTACCTGTACTTCTCTCCTTTTGCCAAGTTACACTACCTATGACTACTTCGAGACCGAATGAAACGTCCTTGCATGCAAATTCATACTTAAAACAAAGATTTTTATTTGAATGAGCTAACCATAGCAAGTTGTCCTGCAATTAATATAATGGACTCAAGTTAGGTCTAAGCGTTCAAAGTTCTTCCATATTTGAATAGAATTACCATGTATGACTTGTTGTCCATAATTAGTATCCGCATTGGTTGTTTCTTTCTATCCGGAGCAAAGTCTTTCTGTTCCTTAGTCTAGGACTAAAGTGACTATCAGTTGCTTGGCCTTCTGGTTGGTGCAGCTTAAGAGGTAGCGAGGTACGTAGCATAACATTTCAGATAGGCACCAAACCAGTATATTAATTTTAGCTATGTGCCAGTATATTAATTAGGCTTAACCCAATATCTATACTGACAATAGTGCACCTTGCCACATTACTTACTCTGCTACACACCCTACTGATGTGATATTTCAAGATTCGCTATGTCGGGCACAACGAAGTGAGTTCATCATATAAGTGATTCGTTTCTGCCCGGTCTGTCAAATCAAGTCATATACCCCTACAATAGATATGCATTCAATCATATGCACGGAACCATACTTCATGGAAATTAATAAATTCCTATCAAGCTACGGATTATTCTATTGCAACAGCTTCCTTTACTAGTCCAATCGCTCTCTACGCATGTTGTTCATTGAACCATATGAAATGGTTGATACTAAAGTTATACTATAGTATATAAAGAAGCAATTGTCAATGGTTATTGTCGCTTGGGTCCAACAGAATGATATGAATATGAGAGAAAGTCTCTTATATATCTTACTGGAACCTGGACGACACCAAGAAAATACGATCTTACTAGAAAAAACAAGACTTATACATATAGAACCATCCACCATGAACATTAAGGGTCGTATTGGATTGATATACGCTAAGGAAAACTAGAAAAAAATTCCTGGACGGGACAAAGTAAATCTGATTGGCTACCCTATTGTGATGGGTAATTCATTTTGGTTTGAATGAATCCGAAACTCAAGGAATCGAATATGAATTCTTGCCCATTTTACCTAGATAAATAGCAGCCCTTGGGAAAGAATCATTATTCGCTCCTCCCCTATTATTCACAAATAAGGTAACCTTTAAGCTAGCTGAACTCACTAAGCTAAGGGCCGAAATCTCAAGAGAAATATAGAATCATCGCTACGCCCCTTGGACTTTCGGGTAGGAGAAACAAATGTGGTTCTTTCATTACTAAAGGGAAAGCCTAATGAGTTCATGCAGATTTCACATCTTCGATTAAATATACTAGATCGGTGCCCAATTAATATACTGGACACGTCTCTAGATAAATTATAGAGCACTCCCTCAAGTAGCCAAGAAGATGGTATTGCCTCCCATACCTCTAAAGCGCTACCTCTTGAGACCATAACCAAGGCAACCATAGGGAGATGCATAAGAACACGAAACATGTTTCACAAGACCCAAATGCAAAGAGGCATAATAATCAGCAACCTGACTCATAAGAAAGCTCTATAGAGAGTGCTTGCTACGCTCCTCCATAGTCACACAAGTTCGGTAGAAAACTGGAAAAGGTTAAAGAAGTAATTTATGGGTAGACATATATTGGTCGGGTACCATAAAATAAGTACCCATGTCTGTGGTTTCCTTATGATTGTAAAGATTTGTGATCCGACTTACACTAGGTAGGTTTGAAGGCTCAATGAAAATAGTTTAAAACAATGGATATTTGGTTTTAATTGACTTAGATCTGAACCATCCCATCGGACCTCTCGTTTTTGACTAAATTAAGAACGCCAACCCTTTTTTGTGCTTGCACATGTACTCAGGCACCGGGTTGGTATGCAATCACATCTCAATCTCTCCTCTATCGCCCTGTATAAACATCGGCCTTGGCTCGGGCTGGCCCTTTTAGATTAGTTCGTCAGAATAGTTTGGATCGGTCCCCTGCCTTATGACTATCTTACATAGATGAATGATCGACCCAATATATTAATTGGGCTACCAAAGACCTTAGCTTTGAACTTCATTCTTTCGAAAGGTCGATCATAGCCGAAATTTTTGAGCAAATCTGGAAGAAGGCAAGAGCTAAGGTTTGAGAGTTGTTGAGTGTTCTTATAGACCATATTGAGGTACGGAACGAAAGGGATTCCATGACCATGAGGTTATTCTTGCATGGGCTTGGGCTTGACTTGATGATTGGCTTGGTTAATGATATTTTTCGTCAAAACCGGAGATAGGTCTAAGATGGTCCTAAAGGAAAAACGGGATTATTTAGTTCCTACAAGCTTGAGTTACTTCACAGTTTCCTATATATCAAGGTATTAAGCTCAAAGATTAGTTACTCTACCCTCAAGGGGTGAGTATCACGCTTATGAGAATTACCAACCAATAGTACCTTGGGATAAGGGTTCCTTAAGCACAATACAAGATAGAAAGCTAAACGGTTTATGGAAAAGGGTTTGTCAGTAATCTTGAGGAAGGGGCTTAGGTAAGGAATCTTCGTCATATAAGAAGCATAAGTAGCATGTAAAGGAAGTAGAAAAACAACTCATAGGCATTACGCTAAGTGTTGATTCCCTCTTTATTGCTCATTGATTTGAGTACATATGTGTTTACAAAGTAAATCCCTAAATTGATTTAGGAATTAGGGTTTACTCTATGAGAAAATAGTACAAGAGTGAGAAACGAGAATTCGGTCCCCAAAATGTGACCCCTAGGTTCTTATTTATAGACAAACCGGGACTCTTTTTGACATTGGGCCAACAAAAGCCTCTTTCGGATGTAACAGCTATGTGTCGACCTCTTTTCTCTTTCCGGTTCTGGTTGCTTGGGTCTTGGCTGTCATTGAGAGATATGACATATCCTTTAGTGTGTCGGTCTTAGCTTTCGGGGAGATGATTCTGGTCCTTGGAACCTCCCTTTGAAGTTGTTTTTACCTTCCTTATTGATACTAAGACTGTTGGTATTGATTGCATCGGGTATAGCCTCCAGCTTTCGAAGATAAGCATTTAGTCTTGTCTGTAAGCCTTCACGACATTTGCCTTCGAGCAATCATCACTCACGTTCCTGGAGTCGTCACCCACTGTCGCTATCGACACTAAGCATATTAGTGTGGATAGCTTTTTTTCCATAGATTTTTGTTTGTTCTTGGCGAATCTCTTAGGTGCGTTTTTGGTCTTTCGAAGGGATGCTTTTGGTGTATATCCAGCTGAAACTTTTTCTAAGTAACCACAAGCTTTGAGTCCGATAGCTGGCCTTCGGGATGCTTATGTTCTAGCCTTTTATTCTTTTATTGTCTTTTTGTATCAACATTAAGTGAACTAATTCCAATATCCCTTTCGGCTCCTGTTGCTTTGCTTTGTTCCTTGTCAGGTCTTTGGTCTCGGATCATGTACTGTAGCTCTTTCTTTCTTATTTGCTTCCGGTTTGAGGTAATTAACTTTTAGAATTAATTTCCTATTATTTGTCTTCTATTCCGAAACTACCTTGTCGATATCCTTGTTTCTTGCCGGTTCTAAGCTCTCCCTGTCCAAGGTGGTGACAGTTGTTTGTTATCACCTTTGTTTCTCTTATGCTTTCAGTTTTACTCTGGTGTCGAGTTTATGCTCTCGGATCATTCCCTTAAGCTGGTGATGGTTCGATACCCCTTTGCTGATAGCCTGTTTGGGTGTTGAATTTTGGTAGTAACATTCCCCTCTTTGTGAAGGGGTAATTTCAACTTTTTAAGTCAAACTTTAACTTTTCTTTGGCAATTTAACTTCCCCCTTTTGGTATCCTTTAATCTGACTTGTTGGTTTGCTCTTGCTTGTACGGTTGAGATTTAAGGGTCTTTTTAACATAAATACTCTTTCCTTCTTCCCCATCCTTCCACCTGCCAATTCATTGCTTAAACAAGTTCATTGTTCTCCAACAATCACACGAGCTTTTTCAGAATTTCAAATTCAATCTTTCTGTAAGTAATCTAATTATATTTTGATTTTGGGAAATTGAGAGGGTATTCCTTCCACTTAATCTGCGGATTCTAATTAAAAAAATTCAAGTTCTTAGTTTCCCGATAATAGTTAGATTTATATAGAGCAGTTGTAGTGTTCAAGAGTGATGAATTGTCTGAAATTAGCAATACCCCCTTTATCGTATTTTATGGGTTTAAAATGTGGCATAATGTGAATAAAATTTATCTCTAGTATGGGGATAAAATTGAAAATTCCTTTTGATGTGGCATAATGAAATTTATCGACAGTATTGACTCCCTTAGGTTTCAACCCTCTCATAGCCGATCCAGGCTTATTTTTTTAATAAAAAACCTAGGACTAGATGTTGTTGAAATGGGATATAACTATTAAAACCTTTATATACGGGTAGGTTAACGTTAGTCCTGCCGGTATGCCATTTTTAATATTCGTTGCATCGACTTGGCTATTGATAATGAGACAATTGGTATAATTAAAATAAATTCTGAATGATACTATAGAGATATATGCATGAGACATAATTATATGTGATCCATGGTAAAGGTTTTAACTCCCATAATTTGTCACATACTTTTAACTCTTTTAAGGGGAAATTGAGGACTCATGTTAAGGAGTTTATATAACGATATTAGTTTTGTAGAATCAATGATAACACATCTATAGTGAAATAATATCACCTGGCAATATTGAACCCATGCAATATTCTTTGTGATCTCCAGATGGAAAGAGTTTCACGGTATTCTCATATTCGAACTAAGGATGAAGTAAAGGCCATTGTTGATAGCTTTGGTATGTCTGGAGTTGATATTATTCCTGCTTCTGGAAAAGATACTATTCAGAGTCCTCCAGAGGGATTCTTCGCTCATTCCGCCATTCATATTTGGCATGGCGGCATTTTCCCATTACCAAACTTCATTGTAAAATCTTTCCAATATCTTAAGTTGGCTCCCATTCAACAGACTCCAAACACATACACTTGCCTATTATTCCTCGATCTTCTAGCATTGGAGTCAAGACAACCTTCTCTTAGCCCTTGCATCCTGCATTATCTATTGTTATTGTCCGTGGTTAAAAGGGCCAATCTGCTTCTCTTTCATGCTAACCTTTCTATAAAGCTTATTTGTGATAATCTCACCCATCTTATCGACTGGAATTAACAATTCTTCTTTATCGGATGTCCCCTGGGTAATGTATGCACTTTTACCATTCCATGTAAATTGTACTTCACAATGCTTGTTGTTTTCTATTTTGGACTTTTCTTTAACTTTTTATTTTACCTCAGCCCTCGTTCCATCATGGAAATATTTGAGTGGTGAGGAGAATCAAGCTGTCACTAATATGTTTAAGGTTTACGAGAGATTGGGAAAACGATCCATTCTGTTGACTTTGCGAAACCTTCAGAATCATGGTTTTCTTCCTTTAGGACAAAAGATCTTGGGAAGGCTTCCTTTATGCTTTATCGAGTCCACATATCTTTTCCCAGGTTCTGATATGTTTACCAATCTGTCCCCTCTATCACTTGGGTCTTCAAGTAATTACTACTCTCGAATGTGATTATACAACCTTATCCATATTCAACATGTTTTACTTCATGACTGCTTTAATCAGCTTCCCAAGCTTTTGATGGGGAATCTACTTTAGCTGCCCTGTCCCAATCTGATATTGCAGCTAAGAAAAAGCTTGTTTCTACTGCCGAAGAACCGGTTTCTAAGAGATAAAAAGATGATGCTTCAACCTCCTTGTATCTCACGAAGCTAGCTTTGTTGATCCCGATGAATTCAATACCCTCGTTTATGTTATTCTTTTTGCTGGGGTGACTCCTCACACTACTCCTTTTTCGACTAAAACATCGAGTAGCGACTTTTTTTACTGTATCCGTGTTCCAGATACCCCTTGGATCTTTGAATATGACAGAACATAAGTTACTGTCAGGTTCTTCGTCCGGAAATGCAGGTTCTTCAACTCTAAGCTTTGATGAACTTGTAAGGCTTGCCCTTTCTTCTGATGAAGTGGCTAATTTTTTGCTTTCATCTATACTCTCGGATTCAAAGGGAATTCCTCAGTCACTTTTTGAGCAATAGTTACTGGTATGATTTCATTTTTCTCTATTTTCATCTTTACGCGAGTTATGATCCTTATTTTTTTAGATATCCAAAAGATGGTTTTTTATAAGGAGGCTTACTCCCCTCTCCTTGGAAACCTCGTCACTCTAGGAGGAAAGAGATGCACTAACTCACAAAATTGACTCTTTAATAGAGGGTCACAAGAAAGAATGTGTAGAATTGAATTTGTCTCTAGAAAGAGTTAGATAGGAACTGGAGAATGAGAGGAAAGCTATGTTTCTTTTGAGTGACCAGGTATTGGCGCTTCAACTATTTAAGATGGAGGTTGAGGATGAGAATTCTAGGATAGTAGCTAACCATAATAAAAGGTTGGAAGATAGGGATTCTCAACTTTCCCGAGTTCAAAACGCAATGTCCGTTTCTAAGCGCATAATATATGAAACAAAGAATAGGATTTTTTAAATTTCTGAAAGAGCGTTTTCCAAAGATGGTGATGGAATATTGTATGGATGCCCTTTTCCTAGCATTTTGTGATAACTTCAAAGAGTTTCTGATATAGATTTTCCTTTTGTTCATCCTTTCGTTCGAAGCAGAGTTATGGAAAGGATTGAGTTAGTCAAGGTTTCGCTGAAGGGTAAGTCTAAGCCTAAAGATTTTTTGTTCGTTGAAGACCTTCAAGATGACCTTGATTCAGGCATGGAAGAATACGAATCTAGGAATCTAATTATGACTAGCATAATGATGATGACATAGTCTCGAAGGCAAAGGGCTTCTTGAGGATTTAGACAGGAAGGGAATCGCCCCTCCTCCTATAGAGGGTGTTCATGCTTTTACGGAGACAATTTTAGGTCCCTCAAATGGTTCTCTTGACACATACTTAGCTGAATTTCCTTCCAAGGATGGTGATTCCTTAAGTTTTGGACAAGAAGAAATGATGCATAATGTTCTCCCTAAAGCTTCGCCTTCACTACTTGGAGAAGTTCTGTCAGCACTTGCAAGGCCAAAAAGACTATTTAAAGATGCCCTTATTTCATAGTGAGAACAGATGTACTATCTTCGAAAGTGACGATTAGAAACCAGGGTGAACAAATATCCTCTTTAAGCGATCAACTTAAAGAGAAGGATGAAACTGTTCTTACGTTGTAAAGGCAACTAAAGGCTAACCCTTCCACCAGTTCAGATAAGTAAATAGGTAGATTACTTCATCAGATTGACGAACTGGAAGTTGAATTGACGAAAATGAAGCCAGATTATGCGTCTTTGGAATTTTCTCTAAAGCATCCTGATTCTGATTAAAGGGTCTTGAAACTTTTTTTTGTGTAATAAATGCAATATAGTACTTGTGCGCCTTAAATGTAAAACATTTATCATAGTAGTTGAATGTACGTGATAACTTGTGAAATGATTTTGTTAACAAATTTGTATATTGTGCGGATGTCGCCTTATATGTGATATTTTTCCTTGCTTGGAACACCCTCCTTCCAGAGTCCCATTGCACTGTTTACCCCAAACTTAACACATCTAGTTTGGTGTTTGCTTGTGAGATGTGCATGATATATCGCCCACCTTTTGCTGAAATCATTAGCTTTGTAATAGTAATTGCATGACTGGATAATAAGCTCATTCACATCTCATGTTCTAGAGTCAATGGATATGTTTAGAAAAATCCTCAAAGATTTTTCCTTTATGAATTATTTTGGAAACGTGTAACCTTTATCACGAGGTTTTATTGGGAAAGCTTATGATATCAACTCGAGCTCTTGTTTGAGCTTATGTTTCCGAGTAACGTGATTATTTGTAGTACTTACTTTCTTTTAAATAATGAGTATGTATGGGTTAAGAAATCTCCCTGAGCAAGATGGAAGATCATAATATTCGTTTGAAGGTTTCTTGGTAGTAAAGATAAGCCACTACTCTGAGTATTGATAGTTGATCCCTTCCTTCAGGATTAAGAATCAGATTCTTGTAATCCAAATTACGGTATTAGTAAGAGATGAGCAGAACGCTCCTTCTGTCAATAATTAGGGGCTTCAATCCCCTTTCAGGATTAAGATGTTTTATAGAAGTTTGGTAATCCACCCCCGGTAATAACAAAAGTCCCGAACGAAACCCAATTCAGGTTATCTGATAGAAGTCCAGAAATCCACTTTTGACATTTAATAAAAGTCCCGATCCAACCTAGATTCGGGTATTTAAGAATGGAAGACCAGAAACTCTCCTCTTGCAATTAGTTTTGTTAAACCTTTCAGTTTGATTTATGAAGCAGAAGATGTATGTGCTTCGTGAGCCAATCAAAGCAGAAGATGTATGTGCTTCGTGAGCCATTCTCCGGGCTTTTGATTATCAAAGCAGAGGATGGATATTCTTCGTGAGCCACTCTCTTGGCTTTTGCTCTCTTCCGCGGGAGGAGACATAAGTAGAGGTAGAGCATGCTCTCCAGTGAGCAGAGGCAGGACATATTTAGTCGAAGAAGAGGTAGAGCGTGCTCTTCTACGATCATAGGAAGGGCGTGCTTGTTCGTTACCTTCTACGAGATACGAGGAACATAAGCAAAGGTAAGACGTTCTCTTCTACTAGCAGAGGTAGGACATGCTTAGTTCGTAGCAGAGGCAGGGCGTGCTAAATGAATGCTCTATCTCCACCATTTTTGGCCAGATCGGAGGCTTACGCTTTCAACACTTCAGCCTGGCCCCTTCTGATATGGGCGCAGAGAAAGGTTTACACATCACCCACCCTCCAAGGAGTACCTTGCCCCGGCCGGCTTGGCGATGACAAGGGTTTTTATCCATTTGTATTTTGACCATTTTTTCGGGTTGCTCCAAGTTTTATGTGGGCTTCCATACCCTAACTACACGAGTAAACCTTTTCCAAAGGACTTCCATTGGACTTAGCTGGATTCTTCTAAAAAGTCTTGTAATTGGCCTTAACTAAGAAATTTGATAATCATCCCTTCAAGAATCCTGCAATGGTTAGTTTCGTGTCCATTCATCATATGATAGTGGTAGTAAGGCCCTCCCATTTTTCTTTCATACTTGGGCTTCTTCTTTATGGATGGCCAAAAGTCAAGCTCATGTTTGGTTAGGAAGTAGATATCTTCCATTGAAGTGGTGAGGTTTTATCCATTAGGTAATCTTGATATAAATTCTTTTTTTACTGGGGGAACTTAGTTCTTTTTCCACTTGACCTTGTTGCTTCATCAATATCCGTGTTTCTTCTTTTCAAGATGTATTGAAATTGAAGTACTATCCTTTCAGTCAATTTGGAACAAAACGGTTAAAATCCTCCATTATTCCTTGTTCACACACCATTCATATGGTTTGTTCATGGATGGCTTTTCTTATATGGATAAATGAATTGCACTCCTTTGACGTAGAGTCACCTAGGGAAAAGATTGTGGTTGGTCCTAAATGGAAAATTTTGATGCTCAAATGGTCATGATCATAAGGCTCTACTTCTTTTTGCTTACTTTGGATATGCAAGGCTTCCAGTTTGATCCTTTACCTTTCGATGGTCCAAGGTTCATTAACACTTGATGTAACCATTGGACATCCAGTAGTTACTTGCAGAGACCTTATATTCATGGAATCTGCTTCTTCAACGCTTAGTCCAATTCGGGACGGGACAACACTGTTAGATATGGAATTTTGGTTAACCACAAGATCAGAGGTTCAAGCCCTCCTTCTAGCACCAAAATGTTAACGATATTTTTCGTCAACACCGGAGATAGTATAAGGAGATGGACCTAAGAGGAAAATGGCATTATCTAGTTCCTACAAGCTTCAGTTAGTTCGTCCTTCCTATATATCAAGTTCTTAAGCTCAAAGATTAGTTATTCCACCCTTAAGGGGTGAGTATCACGCTTATGATACTTAACAACCAACAGTTACCCTGGGATAAGGGTTCCCTAAGCATAACTCAAGATAGAAAGCTAAACGGTTTGTGGAAAATTGTTTCTCAGAAATCTTGAGGAAGGGTTTAGGCTTGGGTAAGGAATATTCGTCGTATAAGAAGAATAAGGTAGCATGTAAAGGAAGTAGATAAACAACTCATAGGAATTGCACTAAGTGTTGATTCTCTCTTTATTGCTCATTGATTTGAGTACATAAGTGTTTACAAAGTAAATCCCCAAATTGATTTAGGAATTAAGGTTTACTCTATGAAAAAAGAATATAAGATTGAAAATGAAATTTTGATCCCCAAAATGTGAACCCCTAGGGTCTTATTTATAGACAAATCATGACCCCTTTTGACATTGGGTCAACAAAAGCCTCTTTCGGGTGCATCAGCTGTGCGTCAGTCGCTTTTCTCCTTCCGGTTCCGGCTGCCTGGATCTTGGCTGTCGCTGAGAGATATGACATAGCCTTTAGTGTGTCGGTCTTAGATTTCTGGAAGATGGTTTCGGTCCTTGGATCCACTCTTTAAAGTTGTTTTTACCTTTCGTGTCGATACTAAGCCTGTTCTTATTGATAGCATCGGGTATAGCCTCCAACTTTCGGAGATAAGCTTTTAGTCTTGTTTGTAAGCCTTCACGACGTTTGTCTTCGAGCATTGATCACTCATGTTCCTGAAGCCGTCACCCCCTTTTGGTATCAACACTAAGCATGTTAGTGTGGATAGCTCTTCTTCTCAGAGATTTTGGCTTGTTCTTGGTGAATCTCTGAGGTGGGTTTTTGGTCTTCCGGAGGGATGCTTTCGGTGTACTTCCTGCTGAAATTATTTCTAAGTAGTCGGCAAGCTTTGAGTACAATAGTTGGTCCTCGGGATGCTTATGTTCTGGCCTTTTATTCTTTTATTATTTTTTTGTATTGGCATTAAGTGAACTAATGTCGGTAGCCCTTTCGGTTCCCTCTACTTTGCTTCGTTCCTTCTCAGGTCTTTGGTCCGGATCATGTATTGTAGCTCTTTCTTCCTTATTTGCTTTCGGTTTAAGGTAATTAATTTCTGGAATTGATTTCACATTATTTGTCTTCTATTCTGGAACTACCCTGTCGATATCCTTGTTTCTTGTCGGTTCTAAGCTCTCCCTGTCCAAGATGGTGACGGTTGTCTATTATAACTGTTGTTTCTCTTATGCTTTCGGTTTTACTCTGCTGTCGGGTTTGTATTCTCGGATTATTCCCTTAAGCTGGTGATGGTTCGATACCCCTTTACGAATAGCCTATTTTAGTGTTGAATTTTGGTAGTAATAGGCTTGTTGTATTTTGGCCCTGGGGTTCCATTGAGGAAAGAAGGCTTGGCAGGCCCAAGTGTTAATTTGTAGGACTTTCTTTGATGCTTCATGTAAGCTTGGGAAAAAAACTCACCTGACTACTCAATACATGGATGTCACGAGTTTATTGGCATGGATTATGGAATCTTTTCCACGTAAAATATTTGTAAAAACTTTGTTTGTTCATACAGGTAGTGTGATTTGGGGAGATTTTGTTCGCTTTGCAAGGCAACCAGTTTTTCATTCAAAAGGAATGATAGTCTTCAGAAAATTGGTGTGGATAACTACTAAGAATTCTGCCTTCCATCTAATTCGTGATGCATGGCAAGATTCCTCTACCACTCTATAAATGGAGGCTCGATAAGTGTCTTCATCAAATTCAAATATTTTTTTTTCAGTACTAGTACCTATGGCTATGGATGCTACAAACAGGCTTTCTGAAATTGCTGCCAAAATCGGGAAACAGTTAAATGAAATTCAGGAGCACCTAGAGTGCTAAACTTCCTTTTGAGAAGTTTTATAACCCCTGGGGATCCTGCAAGGGATAAAGCACGCATTCACGCTACCAGAGAGCGCATAAAAGGTTTGGAGATGAGGCAACAAGCACTGCGGGTGGAGCAGGAAGACCTAATTGCTAATAAAGATGAAGGTGGTAGATTTGAAGATTGAGGAACAACATATAAATATATTTGTTTGAAATTAAGAATCTATAATCAAAATGGTTATTAAACTATTCAAACAAAGAAATTCCAAGTCACATAATAAAATAAAAGATGTCAAATTAATTTATAGTCTACATCAATCGAATCCAACATGAAGGGTTTTGTCATACCTCGAGATAGATATCGAACAAATTTTGGAGAAGCAAACCTTGTTGTTCTTCGCTTCACCAAATCATTTACCCCTTGACGTACGTTATCATGTTCATATTTTCATCGTGATCTTCCTTTTTTTTGAGAAAAAAGCACATATCTAAAGAATAGGGACGAGGAAACCTAGTTAATATGGACTGCGCAGGAATACTGGTTTGTGAATTGTGGGTAGTCAGCAGAATTAGGATGAAATCAAACGTGTTTATTTTAAGGGGCTTGCCATTTGAACAAAAAATTAAACACTTTTGAAGGACACAAAATTCTGACCACTAGATTATTTTTTCTTTATATGAAATGTGTAATTTATGGGGTAATCCAATGGTGCAAATTCATTATGTCACCCATTGTGTCCATTTTTTGTGTTCAAGTAGACTTACCCTTATTTTAATTGATAATTAGATACTAAAGACCTACTAATAACCAATGTGGGCATATCTTTTCTTTTGGGTTGAGACTTCATCATGTTGTCTCTGAATGGGCCTTACTTAAAAACCCAATATTATGAAGTCCTTAAATTTGGTATTATAACTATGACCATTTTGTAGTGATTATAGGGTTGACATTATTTCCTTTTCGTTTGTACATTTAATTCAAGCCTAACGTATTGTTTTTTTATTGGTCTGTTATATTGATCCCAAATATGTAGTCTTCATTCTTTTAGGATTTTTTTTATTTAGCCTGATTTTATCATCTATTACTTTTTGCCCCTTTTTCCAAAAATAACACATATACCTCACTTATGGCTAACTCAGTGCTGAGTTGGCCAGAGTATATTGGCGCAATCCCAGATTGTGCAAGTATACGTGGCATTAAAAAAAAGACAGATGCTTCGGGGCGCAATCCCAGATTGCGCCCCGAAGCATTAACCAGCACACATTTTCTCTTTATCATTCTCATTCTTTAACTTTCCCAGAACTAACCCAAAACCAAAAGAAAAAAAATTCACATCCATCATTGCTATTCAATAAAACAAGAATCATTTTTGGCAGATCTCTTTGTAGAGTAACGTATTTAGCTTGTCAAAGGTATGTATTTTTTTTCCATTTATCAATCTAAATTCATTTTATTATGTGATCAACATAGAATAGCTCCAAATTATATTGCTACTATATGCCATTATGATGGAGATTTGGTTATTGATGAACATAAATGTGGGATACATAACGGCGGATCTAGTAAACTAGCAAAATTTTTGAAAGGATCAAACTTCGTACAATTGAAAGAGGCCGTTTATAAATCTACTAGAATCAAATCAGAGGAGTATGACATTGAATTGGTTTGCAATTGGACAACCGATTTCAGATCTAAGACAATAAAAATTGGAGATGACAACGATGTTGAAATAATATTTTTCACCATGTCAAAATCTATTGAAATATTTGTTTTGAAATAGAGAAGATTTTTGCAGAAAACCATCTGTATCTGCCTATGTATATACCCAATTATGGGCAACAATATTTTTTTTGGATATAATTCGCTTATGAATTTTCAACAATCATCACAATCCGTCTATTCATATCCAGCTAAATAGAACAATTACACGAACCTATGTTGTCCAGTTTTGGAGTGAAAGTGAAAATGGAGTATTGGGTTTAGTTTTGGTAAGGATTGGTAAAGTAAGAAGATGAAAAAGTAAGTGAGAGAGGAGGGGTAATGGGTTGACTTTATAGTTACTGTGCTAGGGGCGGAATCTTGGATTGCGTTCACTGGCGTAATCCTGGATTATGCCCCGGCACCTTACAAAGAGCATTTTGCTCTCTATAAGGTGCTTGGGGCGTAATCCAGGATTATGCCGGAGGTTAATGCTTCGAGGAGCAATCCAGGATTGCACCCTGAAGCATCTGCCTTTTTTTTAATGTCACATATACTGGCGCAATTTAGGATTACACCAGTATACTATGGCCAACTCAGCACTGAGTTGGCCAGAAGTGGACTATATATGTTATTTTTTGAAAAAGGCGGTTAAAAGTGAAATTAAATGATGAAATTGGGCTAAATTGAAAAAAAAAACTTTTTTTTATGGAAATATCACTTTCATTGTCTATGCGGACTTATTTAATCAGAAATGAAACATTTTAATTTGAAACCTCTATATGAAGTTTATTCTTTACCGTAGTCCAAATTAAAATAAAAAGAATATCGAATCTAAAATTGTTAGCGATCGTATATAACATGTACATAAAACTGATTATGGTCTTAATGTACTTAATCACTAGGAAAAATACCAATTTAGACGATAAAGCTACTTAATATATAAACACCAGATTATTTCACCTTCTTCTCAGGAAAACTGAACACTTATTTTGTACATATGAGTAGTTTATATATAATATCTATTTTGATATGCAACATTTTGGAATTCATTTATCTTAAAAAAATCGAGCATACAATCAATTTTAACACTATTTAAATTATAGGCATTATGTTTCAACAATATTGTAGTTTGCAAAATGCTCATTTTACACACTAGTTTTATTAAAGGAGGTGTCTCATTATTCTCAAAATATTTTCAATATCCATAAGCTTTCCTTTTTCCCATTCTCTTCCGATAAATTTGTGTACAAAAATTTAACAAGATATATAAAATTGCATCCACGATACAAATTCCAGATTGAACCATGGTTGGTTAATTTTTAGAAGAGATATAATGCAAGTTTTTCAAATTCCTAGGTTCCTAACTAAACCAAGTACTGATATTAATGTTTGTTGCATTTTCAAAATTACTTTCTTTGTCATGTTTTATACTTTTCTAAGATAACTTAGTCTTTAGCAATGTCTTGATAAGTGATTAATTTGTGTCTACATGTGTGTGAGCACCTCAAACAGTGCAACAACCTCTTGGCCTTCTAATTTGGACAACTCATTTCCTTTCTCTCTCTTTTCACTAACCATCTCTCATTTCACTATCTTAATTTTTTATAAACAGATGGTGGAAATTAGGTGATCAGTTGGGTGCTGCATAGTTTGGGGTGTTACTGAATGCTCCTCGTATGGAGGAGCATTCCGGGACACCCCTATTTTGCAGCACCTCTACCCTACCGTGAGCTACACTAGTCCAAATCGAACAATAATTTGTAGATGTTCAATCCGCATATATATTATCATCTATCCAAAATTTGAGCTCATTCCAAAATACATAGAATAATATATTTGATGTTTAAATTTAACGGTTCGAATAAATGTCAAAACAGTGAATAATTGAGCTAAAATTTGGTTCTATATATATATATATATATATATATTATCATCTATCCAAAATTGGAGCTCATTCCAACATTCATAACATTTTCAAAATCTTAGCTCAATTATTCACCGTATAGACATTTATTCGAACCGTTAAATTTAAATATTAAATATATTATCTATGAATGTCGAAATTAACTCAAATTTTTGATAACCGATAATATATATGGATTAAATATCTATAAAAATTTATTGGATTTGAATTAGTGTAGCCCACACAGGGTAAAGGTGCTAGAGGGGTGCTACAAAACATAGGTGCTCCGAAACGCTCCTATATGTATATATATACACATATAGGAACGTTCATATATATATATATATGTATGTATATATATATATATATATATGAGGCAGATTCAATGGCACTCCAAATAATGAGCACCCTTTTAGCCTCCAACTTTTCCACCACTCATTTCCCACTAACTCCCCTTCCACTAACTCTCTCACTTCCCACTCACTTTCTTTAATATAAATTAGAGGTAGAAATCAGAGGGCTTTTGGGATGCTCCATTTTTGAGATACAAAGGAACGCTTGCCTATATATATATATATATATATATATATATATACACACACACACACACACACACACATGTGTCACATATAGAAGGTAAACATTTTTTAGCAGCATTTGGAATAGTGTAGCTAAGGGTGCTCCAAAGTAGGATGTAATTGAATCTTTCTCATTTATAACTATATGCATTTTGTTTACGTGAACTAATAAATTCATCGAGTCAGAAGTATATTTTGCATCATATTATGTTTTACTATTCCATATCGCAAAGAAAGCATATTTTGACTATTGTTTCTTTAAACTACACTAATAAAAAATAATACAAGTGCACTGAGTTACCGTACCTTGTAACAATGATTCTTTTTCTTTACTAATCTGCTTATGCTTAATACATGCAAAGTATCGGCTAGTCTTGGTTTATTACTTACTTCTCCTTTAAGACAAAGACAGTTACACTTGAACATATGTTGTTGGTGAAATCAAGGATCGTCTTAGAACAATTTGGAACTTGTTACCAAAACTTATATAAATTAAACTTTTAATAAAATTATATAACATGTTTCATATTAATTTATTCGATCTAAAAATTGATCAGAAATTAGGGCTTAGAACCCAATATAGGTTGTAATACGGTGTTATATAGTCCATTCTTATCTTTTCAATGTTAATTAGTTGTACTTTTTTCGTTGAAACTTGAGCTTCTCAGGCTCTGCTCATAATAGCAGCCATTGCATCTTAATTTATCATGATATACAGTTGATGCTATTTTTAGTGCTATATATTTGTATACCCGCAGTAAAAAAAAAAATTAATTAGCCCATTTGTGCTGATTGTAGTGAACAACACAATTTTCATTCAATGCTAGAATTCGTTTTAGAGCATTTTTGGCATCTAACCTCTTTTTTTTTATCCTTCACTTTTGGCCTCATTTTACAAAATATTGCAAATATAGCCCCCTTTAGCCACGTAGGAGAAATTGTATCTGATCAGTATGAACAAACCTTTGGAGCGCAATCCTTGATTGCGCCTCGATAGATTTTATTTTTTTTTTTTAAAAAAAAGCAGCCGACGTACCCTTTCATCCTCATTTCTCAAACTCTTCCACTTACAACCCAATACCTCAATTAAATCAAAACCCAAGTTTTTTCAAATAAATTCCAGTTCTCAATTAAAATGGCAAGCTCTTCGACATAAGAACAAGCTTAGGTAATAATCTATTTTAATTTTATCTCGTTCTTTCAGAAATTAGATTTAGGGTTTTTTAATTATCCTTGAGATTTTGCGCACGGTTGATTCATTGTTAGTTAATGATGATCTATTGTTGTCTAATATATACAATTGTTGATTCATTGATAGTTTTATTGTGTTGAATGCTTGTTTGTGTTAGTGTTGGAAGGTATTGCTTGTTTGTGTTAGTGCTGAATGGTATTGATTGTGTTGAATGCTGTTTGTGTTAGTGTTGTAATTGGTTGGACTTATGATATTGTGTGTTAGTGTTGAATGGTATTGCTTGTTTGTGTTAGTGTTGAATGGTATTGTTTGTGTTGAACGGTATTGTTTGTGTTAGTGAATTTCATGTTGCAAACATCCTGGGGCGCAATCCTTAATTGCGCCCCAGGAGGTTTGGAACATGAAATTGTTCTCGGCATCTCTTGGCGCGATTATTGATTGCGCCAATAGATGCCGAGAACAATTTGGCTCCCTCTTTGCGTACAATATGAATTCGGGATATAAATTTGGCATCGGCTTGGCTCTCGACTCATCTACAATCTAAAAGGAAATTGCCCACTTCTCAACAAATCAAGAAAAACTCAAAATAAATTAATTCCAACCATTCATTACAATTCCAAATATATTAATTCCAACCATTCAAACGACCTAAAATTAGTACACCATTGCACTTGCGACACAAACTACTAATTACCCCCAAACCGAAATTGTTCAATAACATTTTCGAGACGTCGAATCTCTCCTTCGAGCTCGTTTGCATATACTACTGCCCGTGGGCACAATGGTTCGTCTATCCATTCTGTGTAATTCCACCCATTTGGATAGGCTGGACATGTCCGCATGCACCGACCTATATTGTTGCCTTCCGCGCGAACCGCAACTTCAACGGTATAACCGCAATAGCAACAACCTGGATAAGGATCAACATATGGTACTCGATACGCCTCAACTTCGATCAATGGTTGAGTGACCGTCTGTTCATACGAGAGTTGAACTTGTCGCATTTGATCTTCATGTTGAGGTTGTACGTTCACCCGTTGGATCGGTGATCGTTCCTCAAGTTATAGTAGGAACTCGAGTTTGTCCGCGAGCTATTGTTGTCTCATCTCTTCATACGCCTCCTCATCAGAGTCTGCGGATGATGGCAAAGAAACCATTTTTTATGAGGCGAGATAAGTGTATGAGGTGATAGAATGAAGAGATATAAGAGAATGAGGTGATATATAAAGGTGTAAATGGTTTAAGATGTCGAATTAGGACAAGAGCCCAAAGTTTTGGTCAAAAAAGCAAAAGCAGAGTAGCTGTGCCTACGATAAGACACAACAGTGTCCTCATTGACTGTTTTTTTTTTATTTTTTAAGATCTATCGGGGCGCAATCAAGGATTGCGCCCCAAAGGTTTGTTCATATTGGCGCAATCTTTGATTGCGTCAATATAACTGATCAAATACAATTTCTCCTATGTGGCTAAAAGGGGGCTATATTTGCAATATTTTGTAAAACGAGGCCAAAAGTGGAAAAAAAGAGGTCAGAAACGAAAAATGCTCTTCGTTTTAACATGTTGCAAACTGAACAAACTAGACTGAATTCATTTAGGTACAATGAAAAAACAGAGCGTCTATGTCAAGACCGATGAAGTACGGTTTCCTTCTTAATTCATTCTCTTTCTTGTACGTATTCATTGAAATGATAATTTCTGTATTTTTGAAGATTGGCTGATAGTGGCCTTGAAATTGATTAATGTCACACTCCTCGGACAAATAATCTTTAAGTTCCATTTTTTAAGGGGGTGTTTAGCGCAAGTGGAAGCAGAGATTTTGAGTGGAGAGTTTGAGTAGAGAATCTTAGCAGAGAATTATAGTTAACGGATAATGTGTTTGGTGCGTTAAGCAGACTATTTGATGGAGCATTTTAGCGGACCATTTTATTTTTATGTTGTAATTTAATTAATTTATGGTTAATTAGTTTATTATTTGTTTTTAATAAATAATATGTATCAGTAATTCATAAAATTAACACGTAAATAAATAAATTGAAAAATTATAAGTTACTCCAATTCAGTTCAAACCAACTCCATTACGTAGAGCACTTCGATACGATCCCAACGCAAAAAACCGCGTCTAAAATGGATCTCATATGCACAAGTTATCAATTTTTAAAGTTTATTATAAAAAACTTAAAATAATTAAAAATTAAATAATTAATCTAAACGGACCAATCCTGACCATTGAAAATCTGACGCGTGGGATGCATCCGACGCGTCAGACCTCAACCGACCAAATTTGGTCTGTCGAGAAAGCGGACCTTTCTGTCCGGTACAAAACAGACACGTCCGTTGTTTTTTTCCTTCTGTTATGCTTGCTGAACAGCCCCTACATATTAGTAGATCTTTTTCATTTTCCATCGTTAATGCCTTATTTGTTTTGTTTTATTATGTTGTTTTCTTAAAATACGTAATAAACTAATTTTACATTTCTTTTTTTTACTCTCACTGAGTACGAGAATGAAGTTTGAAGATCTTCCAACTGAACTTATGTAGACACTATCGGTTGGCAGTGTTAGAAATGAATGACTATTTTATGTATTGGTCAATCCTATTTAAATCCCAGTTTTCACCTTTTATACCCCACTACTTAATTTATTTTCAAATTTTCCAAAATTACCCCAACATTCAAACAATAAAAAATTATGATTAAAAGAATTAACTACGTTGTAAGCTTCAATGGAACAATGTATTGATAAAAGCACAATGTAGTCTAAGTGAGGTTCGTAAATAAACCTAGTATGGACCTTGCGAGGTTGGCATGTTAACCTAGTTAGGGTCGAGTGAGGTTTGTGTAATAACTTAGTTCTGACCAAACGAGGTTGGTGAACAAATAATGTCCTTGCTAAATGTGATACATAAAATATAAGTGTAGTTTTGGAATGAATGGGTGTGAAAGGGTAAAGGTGGGGTATGGCGATTTTTTTAAATTAAGTGGGGGTGAATGGCGGAAAGAGATGTGCTATAGGACTAGCCTTATGTATTAAATGTCCTAAATACGTATAGTCTTGCATCCAAGTGTGTAATAAATATTATACAGTTATATACTAAGATGAACACATTATTATAGTTCTCATAAGACAAGAGATACATAAAAGCAACAACCATCCTAGTGAGTGGTGCAACAAACCACTACACACGCACGCATCGACGACGCGGGCGAATGAGCGTTTGAGGCGCATTATAGGCACTTTGCAATTGGCAGATGACAATGATAGTTGATAGCCTTGTTAGTTGCTTAAGCCAAATAGTTTTTTCCTTTCAAAATTAAATGGAGACGATAATACAACGGTGGGATCACTTGGTCAAAGGGTCGCAACCTTTCCAAACGTTACAAAAGTTAAACCGACATTCTCACACCTATATAAGGAAAAATATGCAAACTAGTGAAATCATAGCATGGGCTTAAACAAGCACCAAAACCAGTGACATGAAAAGTTTTATGAAACAATGAAATAAAGTGGATTTCGTATAAATGAATGTGGCAAATATGTCTATACCAAAATTACAGATAAATGATATGTCATTGTATGTATAATGTAGATCCACTCATACTAGGAAGCAATAAAGATGTAATAATATCTACGAAGAATATGTTTTCCACAAGATTTGATTTGATATGAAAGATATTGGAATCGCTGATGTAATTCTTGATATAAGAATACATAAAAGTCCTCAAGGATATGTATTGTCATAGTCATATTACATTGAGAAAATATTAGAAAAAATCAAGCAACATAACATAATTTTTGTAAAATCACCTGTAGACTTAAATGAAAATTAGGTAAAAAATGATGGTGATAGTATCTATCAACTTGATTATTCTCATATACTACGCAATATTATGTACGTTATGAACTATACTAGACCACACATAGCATATACTGCAAGCAAACTTAGCTAGTGTACGAGCAACCGAGGAAAGAATCACTGGAAAGCTATAATTCGAGTATTATGATTTCTGAAATACATGCAAAATTATTGACTTTATTATTCAGGATATCCATCTGTGGTAGAAGGATATTGCAAGCAAATTGGATCACTGGGTCAGTAGACACAAAATGCACAAGTAGATACATGTTCACACTGGCTGATGAGCAACATCTTGTAAATCTTCCAAACAAACATGTATATCAAGATCTATAATGGAATCGTACTTCATTGCATTAGACAAAGTCGGAGAAAAAATTGAATATTTTCGAGGTTTCTTACAAGATATTCCAAATTGGTAAACACCGTTACCGCTAATAAGTATACATTGTGACAGTCTATCTGCTATTTGTAGAGAAAATAGCAAACTTCACAATGGAAAGTAGCAAACTTCACAATGAAAAGTCTAGTCATATTCGTTGTAGACACAAAACTGTAAGACAGCTTCCCTCTGATGGAGCTATCACTATAAATTATGTAAAGATCAAAAGATAACATAGCCGATCCACTAACAAAAGGCTTACCAAGAGAGAAAGTTCAAACCTTATCAATGGGAATGAGATTAAGGCCTATAAAATACCAGTTTTCCTCAATGGAAACCCCACATAGTAGACTGGAGATCCCAAGTACTAGGTTCAAAGGGACAACTAAGTTTAGGATAAAAACACTGTTAACATTCAAAGCATTCCTATGATAAGTCAGTGCACGAACAACCGGAGGATAGGGTAAGCTTAGCTTTTAATGATGTATATAGTTGGCTAATAAGAGAACCAAGTGGATGTATTGTGAGATACACTTTATAGAATAATCTACGTTACTGTGAAGGCGCCGCTTCAAGGAGAATTACTAAGAGTAAAAAATCTCTAAATTCTTATGAGATCAAGCTAGTGTTCATGAAAAAAATGAACACAAACGGAGAACTATGGAGGATAAGAAATATTATTGCGTGTTATCTATGAATCAGACATACAGAAAAAGCTTACAGTTCAAGGACAATCGGGTCTACTGTTTCGCTAGTAAGTCAAATAGATAATCATTAGAAAAGTTCAAGACCTTTATACTAATTTAACTGATGTGATAATATTTCATTTAATTAAGAACCAATTAAGCAAATACTCATTTATGTAGCGGATTGTTGGAAATAAATGACTATTTTATGTATTTAATGACTTGGAATATGCATAGTCCCACATCCTGTTAGAACTCTATTTTTGGAATATTTTGACTATGACAACTATATATCGACAATATCATATACTAATAATTATTGCAGGAGAAACATCGAAGAATACAATTCAAATACAAGAAGATTCGAATACAGGATTAATTGGTATATTGTTGTTTTATTTGAGTTAGTATTATAATTAGATTTAATGTTAAAATCTCTCCTGAAATATATATAAGACTATAAAATAGGGTTGTGCAAATATACACAAAAATTTGTGCAAACAGCCACCTGAATCATGAATTCAGCCGGTTGATTTCTAAATGTTCAAAAATAAATCTATGAACATTCAACCGGCTGAATTCATGATTCAGCCGGTTGTATATTGTGTTTTAGTGCACATGCACAACATTTTTAAATACTAGCCGATTTTTTGCCAGCTAAATTTTACTTCCAGTCAGTAGAACTGAAGGGTTGCAACTGAGATGTGACTCTTTAATCAAAGAGTTATGTCCATATCTTTTGTTTAAACCTATTTACGAATGAATGCAACCATTTATTTACTACAAATAAACTCCATAATCAACTATTTCCAATCTTCGAACTTTCTTGATTCTAATATTCTCTAATTATAAAAGTATATATAAAACTCTCATTTCCAATATGCTATAATTATAAATAGTCACTTTCTTTCTTAATTCTTCGTTAAACAAACTCCTTATATATAATCAGGGAGAAGATTATAGGAAGGGTATACTATAAAGTGACATATCCAAGTTATAAAGAACACAAATAGTCAAAAAAACTTTTGTATTAGTAAAAGTCCTGCTCCGCTGCTCAGGCACGTCAAAGTCCTCTTCGACTATGCAGATCCTGTTTTGCTGCTCAAGTTTGGAACACCTATTCCTTCAGATTAAATAAGGGTTATTGTTTAGTCGAAACTCGACTAGGAGTCTGGGACTGGACGTAGGATGGTGCTCCGAACAAGTACAAAAATCTCTGATGTCATTTATTTTTATTTACTACTTTTATAATATTTATTATATCTTCCTCACTTAGTTTATTACATGTATTTCCATATTACTTCATTCTACTCAACTTTTCATTTGCTATTAGAGTGAGGTTATCATATAACTGTAACACAATTATTTTGATATTCTAGTAATGCGAACAATAGCACTAACACTAGTTTTATGAAGGGTCAATCCATTACACGACCACCTCTATTCATTGGCATGAATTACAACTATTGGGATACATGTATAAGAATATACATGCAAGCTAATGGTTTCGATTCATGGAATATTACACAAACCGACTATAACATTCCTACTACTAACTATTCTGAATGGTCAAATTCACAAAGATTAGATGTTGTTGCAAATGATTAAGCCATGAATTTGTTGTATTGCACCTTGTGTAGAAATGTATTTAACCATATTAGCATGTGTAACATTGCATATGAAATATGGCGAATAATTAAAGTTACTCATGAAGCAACTGATAAGGTAAAGCAAAGCAAGATATCCATGCTTAAGAGTCAATTTCAGATTTTCAGAATGAAACAAGATGAGTCCATAAATGACGTGTATTCCAGATTTCAAGATATTTATCATTCATTATTAGGACTGGGAGAAAAATATTCTGATTTTGATGTTGTATCAAAAATCCTAAACTCTTTAAAGGAAGATTAGGAAAGGAAGGTCTTGACTATTGAAGAAGAAAATAATCTCTCTACTATGAAACCAAAAGAGTTAATAAGAAATCTAATGTCGTACGAAGTTAGTTTGCAGGCTAAAAGAGTACAATCTAATGACAAAAAGAATCTCATATTTCATGCTGAAAAGAAGACTCAGATTTATATGAAGATGACACGGTACTTATTGTCAAAAACTTCAAGAAGTTTTTTAAAATATAGGAAAGAAAATAAAAATTACGGCAAGAAAATCTACAGTCATAACAATTCTAGCAAGCCATCATCATCAGTTTTAGAATGCTATAACTATCACAAGAAGAGGAATATGCAAAAGGACTGTCCAGATCAGAAGCACGAATAACACAACAAAACAAGAAGGATAGATTAAAAAAAGAAAGCGTTTTCAATAACATGGAATGACTCAGACTCCTCTTCTTCGGAAAATGATAGCGATAGTGATAATGGGTAAGCTAATGTATGCTTCATGGCTAAAGAAAATAAGTTTAGCAATTTAACTTTTGATCATATAGTAGAAATTAACTTAGAACTTCTAGATTTTAGGAATAGTTACAAAAGAAAATGTAAGGAAGCTCATGAAAATCAGAAAAAGGAAGAATTTTAAAGGGATATGCTTAAAGATCAAAAAGAAATATTAGAAGAAGAACTTAGAGAAAAAAAAATCAAAAATCGTTTTCTAATATTAATTCTCAACTTACATTATTAAGTCAAGAAATTAAAACTTAAAAAGAAGAGAATAGTGCTCTTGCTTCTGATATCAAAAATTGAAAACTAAGATTAAATAACGGAATTAGATAATTCTAGTCTCAAAACTAAATTAGAAGATATTATATAAAATGTCACAAATTTCAATAAATAAAGAGAAAACTTGTCTAGAATCATAGAAAGTTCTCAATTTGCATCTAACAAGAAAAGACTAGGTTATAAAAAAAGTAGGGCACCATCTAAAAATAAATTGATCAGAAAAGATGTTAA
Source organism: Allium sativum (assembly GCA_030737875.1). NCBI lineage: Eukaryota > Viridiplantae > Streptophyta > Magnoliopsida > Asparagales > Amaryllidaceae > Allium > Allium sativum. Next base: position 13,232,860 of record CM060911.1, read on the forward strand.
AATTAATCTGTCATCAAAAAAAATAAAAAGAAAAACGATTTATAAGACTATTAACATATGGGTTCCAAAAACAGATAATAGTTTGATTAGGAATAAATAAATAAAATCATTTATAGAGACCGTTCATAAAAAAATATTATCTTTATAGAAGGGACACTGAACCCTCTTGAGTTTGGTTTGCTAAGACCTAACTCTTAGGACCCTATTAAAAAGTCGGTAGCAACATTGTTTCTTATTTTTTGATGGTCCGACTCAAGAAAAATGGAAACATATATGACAATACACTACAAAGCTTACATTATGAGAATACTCTTTGATTCTAAAATTAAGCTTACTGTGTCTACAGTTTCCTCAATTGGTGAAGTAGGGGGAAAACTTATCGTTAATGAATATATCACTTCGACTTACAACTGTCAGCATCAGCTTGCTCACCCAATGGAAAAGTAACAATGCAGATAAAATTGGTCAACCATCCGAACCCAAGGCCATCAATAAATTTTCTTCATCTCAGATTATAGAAAATGATGATTTAATTCAATCGGTTAGTTTGTAAAAAACCCCAAAACAAGCACTTATTACTCTCTAAAAAATTCAACTCAAACTCCACACTCCCAAATCAAAAAATTACAAACTAAAACTGAAAGACGCTTCAACTCAATAAAATGGTTATTAAATAAAGTTTTGGACAAAATTTCATGCGCTAGCACTTCCTCTGCTGAAGTCCACCATACGGTCTTATTTGAATGGTCTTCTGCGGGAGAGGAAGAAGAAGAGGATAATGGAGAGAATGGCGATAAAGAAGGAGAAAGTAGTTCGTCACAATAAACATGGTTTATAAAAATGCTTTTTAATATGATTTGTATAATAATCTATCACTTTTGTTTGCTATGTTTTCAAAACCTTATGACTTGTTTAGGATTTGTGTTGTTATGTTTTAAGTTTTGTAGAACATCATAGTTTCTTCATATTTCATGTCATATGTGTTGTTATGTTAACTAGTTGTTTGTGTTTAAGTTATGTCAACATTTCATGTGTCCTTTTTTGTTTCTTTTATGTGCTAAGTGGTATGTATATGATAAGTTTGTGTCATGTTTCATTTGTTAAATTGTGTAAATGTCATGTTTTCATTTGTTATGTTGTGAGTGTGCCATGTTTTCATTTGTTAATTTGTGTGTATTTATGTGTTATATTATTTTTTTGTTATCTTAAGTGTTGATTCTTTTTTGTATCATTCTCATATAACATCATGTTTCTATAGATTAAAGTTGCTTTCAATACCATATTGTTTAAGTTATGTTAAACATGTTTTAATACATATAAGTCAAGTACTACATATATGCAATCATATAACATAGGTCGTAAACATATATTTCGAAATCATATACTATAAGTCAAGTGCTACATATATAACTTCATATACTATAATTTAGGTTTTATATATGAATATTTAACTTTTATGCTCATACCTGTTAGATTTAACTCTTTTTTGTCGATCATAAAGGGGGAGAAAAATTAGAATATAGCATATAGAAGGGTAATCACAGGTAGAGTAAAGAAAGATAATTTATTATTTTAATTCATATATATATATATGTGTGTGTGTGTGTGTGTGTGTCGGTCGTATATAGTTGTCATCATCAAAAAGGGGGAGATTGTTAAAACCTCTGTTTTTGGGATATTTTGACTATGACAACTATATATTGACTATATCATACACTAACAATTATTATAGGAAAAATATTGAAGAATATAATTCAAATACAAGAAGATTCGAAGACAGGATTAATTGGTATATTGTTGTTGTATTTGAGTCAGTACTATAGTTAGATTTAATGTTAAAATCTCTCCTGAAATATACATATATAAGATTATAAAATAAGGCTTTGCAATATACACAAAAACATGTGCAAATAACCGGTTGAATCATGAATTTTACCGACCTATTGCTGAATGTTCAAAAATAAATATATGAACATTCAGCAGACTGAATTCATGATTCAGGCAGCTGAATATTGTGTTTTTGTGCACATACACAACATTTTTAAATACAAGCCATTTTTTAGCTAGCTGAAATTTATTTTAGTTGACTAAACTAAATGGTTGCGATGTTTTAAAGGGACATAACTCTTTAATCAAAGAGTTATGTCCATATTTTTAGATTAAACCTATTTACGAATGAGTGCAACCTTTTTTTACTATAAATAAACTTCAGATTCAACTATTTCAAATCACCAAAATTTCCACATTTCTTAATTCCAATATTCTCTTATTCAGAAAGTATATATAAAATATTCTCTTATGCTCTCGTTTTCAATATCCTATGATTATAAATAATCACATTCCTTCTTAGTTCTTCATAAAACAAACTCTATATATATTATCAAGGAGAAGATTATAGGAAGGGTGTGCTATAAAGTGACATATCCATGTTATTAAGAACACAAATAGTCAAATAAACTTTTGTATTTGTAAAATTCTTGTTCCTCTGCTTAGGAACATCAAAGTCCTCTTTGCCTATTGAGGAAAAATCATGTTCTACTGCTCAGGTGCTGTTATACTACTCAGGCGTTGTAATACTTATTCCTCTGGGTTAAGTGAGGGTTGTTGTTCAGTCGAAATTCCAAAAGGAATATGGTATTGAACATAGGACGATGCTGTAAACTAGTATAAAACATATCTGGTGTCATTTACATTTATTTACTGCTTTTATATTATTTACTATATCTTCCACACTTAGTTTTTACACGTATTTCCATATTACTTGATCCTATTCGTGTTTTTCACATCCTGGTATGTAATAAATATTATATAGTTACATACTAAGATGAGGACATTATTATAGTTTCCGTGAGACATGGGATACATAAAAGCAACATCTATCTTAGTCGGTGGTGCAATGAACCATGCAGAATGCGCATGGGCCCATGCCCGAGCTTGAACCCGCATCGCACCGACACTCGCATCTGTGGCGTGGGTGAATTGGCGTTTGAGGCGTATTAGAGGAACTTAGAACTTTGTAATTGGCAGGTGGTAGTGACAATTGGTAGTTGGCGTTATCAATTGCTTAAACCAAATAGTTTTTTCCATTCAAATTTAAACGGAAATGGTAATAAAACGGTCGCATCACTTGGTCAAAGGGTTGCAACCTTTTCAAGCGTTACAACCGCTAAACTGGCATTTCCGCGCCTATATATAGCACGAAGAGGACAAAACAAAAAATTCAGTTTACTCTTTTGTAATCTACTCTTCTTCTTCCACATTAAACCCTGTTCTTAATTACTCTCTTGAGTTCGTCAAGCTCTGTAGATTCAAGTGTCGTTTTGCAGAGCAGGTCCGTTTTATCTTGGGAAACATATGCTCATCAATCTTCTACGTCATAGAGGGAGAAATATTATTTTTAGGAAATGGGGAATTCTAGACTCGAACAAAGAGAAAGGTATTATGCATATTACTGAACCTTTCTTGCAGTTTTTTGCAAAATCTTTACAAATAGGTTTCTACAAATTATTTTCATTGGTTTTCTGTTACATAAGCAAACACAGTTTTTGCAAACTATTTGCAAACAATTTCTAAAATTTAAATTAACACGGATTTCACAAACTACTTATAAACTTCTTTCTATTGTATAATTGACATACTTTGTTTTGCAAAATCTTTGCAAATATTTTTCTACAACATGTTTACACTAGTTTATGTTGCTGGTTTCCCCTAACAATCTTGTAATAATATTATATATGTATTAATTTGTCATCAATTGGAGTCATTGTATTACTGACAATGGCTCAAGGCAGTAACACATCGGCAACAAAGCTACCTGTGGCCACCATTGAGAATAGTGCAACGGTTCCAACAACCACTATCACTTTATCACATGGTGAGAGGCCAGAAAATTCACTAGAGTAGATTTCAAGCGATGGCAATAGAAATTATTGTTGTACTTGACAACTCTAAACATTGCAAAGTATCTTACTGATGATGCCCCAAAAGTAAATGAACTGGAGCTTGATGCAATGAAAGTCGAAGCTCTCAACATTTGAATTTTTTTAGATTTCATATGCTAATACTACATATTAAGTGGACGGGATAGCGATCTGTATAGTGTGTACTACACAGTGAAGACATCAAAGCAACTCTGGGTTTTTCTGGATAAAGGTTATAAAACGGAACATGTTAGAATGAAGAAATTCATTGTTCGAAAGTTCCTCGATTACAAAATGATAGATGCCAAAACTGTTATCAGTTAAATCTAGGAGTTGCAAGTGACAATTCATGAAATCCTTGATGAAGGAATGTCATTAAGCAAGTCATTTCAAATGGCCGCTACCATCGAAAAACTACATTCATCATGGAAAGATTTCAAGAATTATCTGAAGCATAAATGCAAGGAAATGACAATAGAAGATTTTGTTATTCGATTCAAGATCAAAGAGGATGAAAAAAAATCTGAAAAGAATTCAACTAATGCAATAGTGGAAAAGGAAAATGTGGCAAGGTTGATAAAACCAACAAGCGTAAATGGAAATACAACCCAAATGTAAAGAAACCAAATAAATTCAAAGGGTCCGTCACAACTACAGGAAACCAAATAAATTCAAAGGGTCCGTCACAACTGCAGGAAGAAACGGCATAAAGCAAGTGAATGTCGAGGTCCTAAACAAGAGAGGACAAGCACATATCATTGAATGTGAGAAACTCTCTAATGACATTTCAGAAATGAATTTTTTTGCAGTAATTACTAAATGCAACTTGATTGGCAATACCAAAGAATAGCTTGTGGACATTAGTGTCACAAGACATATCTGCGCCAATAGGTGGATGTTTGACAACTGCAAAACTAAGACACAAGATGAACAGTTGTTTATGGGAAACTTTTCCATGTCAAAAGTTGAAGGAAGAGGCAAAATCATTCTGAAAATGACCTATGGAAAAGAGCTTACAATGAATGATGTCCTACACTTCCCAAACATTCGAAAGAATTTGGTTTTTGCTCACTTCTTAGCAAAAATGGCTTCTAGCTGGTTTTTGTCTTTGATAACTTTTTTCAATTAAAGAATGGAGTATATACAAGAAATGCATATGTGAGTGATAGCTTATTCAAAATGAATGTAATAACTGTTGTATCAAAGGATTATGATAATAAAATTGATTCTTCTATTTATATCATTGAATCCTCAAGTATATGGCATGTTAGTTTAGGCTACATTTATTTTGATACATTACAAAAAATGATCAACTTAGATTTTACACCTATGTTTTTAATAGATTCAAATTATAAATGAAAAATATGCGCTAAGTCGAAAATGAGCAGAACTTCCTTCTACCATGTTGAAATGAATATTGAGCCCTTGGAATTAGTTCATACAAATGTATGTGACTTGAAAATATGTAAGTCTCGCAAAGGGAAAAGATATTTCATAACCTTCATTGACGGTTGTACTAGGCACTGCTATGTGTACCTATTGAGAAGTAAAGATGAAACATTTGAAATGTTTCAGTAATACAATGCATAAGTTGAAAATCATTTAAACAAGAAAATCCAAGCCTTAAGAAGTGATAGGGGAGGTGAATATGAATTTCCATTTGAGGAATCCTATGTGTAAAATGGCATAATCCATCAAATAAAGAAGTTATATTCCCCTCAATCAAATGGTGTAGCAGAATATAAAAATCATACTCTTGAAGAGATGATGTATTCTCTACTCATAAGTTCCATTCTAATGAATAATTTCTAGTGAGAAGCTATAATTTCTGCTAATCGCATTTTGAATAAACTATCTCAAAAAAAACTTCAAAGTCTCCACACGAGCTATGAAAAATAAACCACCATCCTACAAATACTTAAGAGTGTGAGGGTGTCTTGCAAAAGTAGAGGTACCTAAACCAAGGAAGTTCAAAATTGGACCAAAAACGATAGATTGGGTTTTCATAGGACGTGTACAAGATTGTGTTGCATATCGGTTCCTAGTATATAATCTGAAATTGATGATATCCATGAGAATACCATTATTAAGTGGAGAAATGCTAGATTTTTCAAACATATTTACGCTTTAAGAGTATTTATCGAGCACAATAAGAAGACATATTAGAAATTTCTAATTTATATAAAGGTAATGAAGAACATAGTTGTGAAATCTCACAACTAGAGAATAATGAACAATCGGAGGAACCGAGAAGAAGTAAAAGTCAATAGATTTCAAAAAAAAAATTGGATCTGACTTTTATGCCTTAATGTTAGAAAATAAACCACTAAAATATAATTAGGCAATGTTCTCCTTCGAGGCTCCATAGTCAAAGGAAGACATTAATGGTGAGATAGAATCCATTATGAATAACCATATATGAGAATTAGTTGATTTACCCCAAGGATGCAAAGCATTAGGTATTAAATGGATTTGTAAAAGAAAATTAAAACCTGATGGCTCGATACATACATACATATATATAAATATATATGTGTGTGTGTGTGTGTGTGTATGAAGCACAACTTGTAGTACAAGGTTATAGGCGAAAGGAAGAGTTAAACTTCTTCGACACATATTTGTACGTAACACGAATAGCTTCCACTAGAATGCTGATATCAATTACATCTGTACTACAGTTGGACATACATCAATGGAAGTTAAAACAGTGTTTTCAAATGGTGTTCTCGAAGAAGAGATTTACATGAAATAACTAATGGGTTTCCTAAAAGTAGGAAATGAAGGAAAAGAATGCAAAATAGTGAAATCGTTGTATGGGTTAAACAAGCATCAAAAGAGTGGTATGAAAAGTTTGACGAAACAATGACATCAAGTAGATTTCATATAAACAAATATGACAAATTTTTCTATACCAAAGTTATAGATAAAGGATATGTCATTGTATGTCTATATGTTAATGATTTACTTATACTAGGAAGCAATGTAATAACATCAACAAAAAATATGCTTTACACAGGATTTGATATGAAAGTTATTGGAATTGTTGATGTAATTCTTGGTATAAGAATACATAAATGTACACAAGGATATGTATTATCTCAATCCCATTGAATTGAGAAAATATTATAAAAATTTAAGCAACATAACATAATTGTTGCAAAATCATTTGTAGACTTAAATCAAAGTGGAAAGTAGGTAAAAAATGATGGTGATAATATCTATCAACTTGAGTATTCTTGTATACTAGGCAACATTATGTACGTTATGAACTATACTAGGCTAGGCATGGTATATGCTGTAAGCAAACTTAGCTGGTATGCGAGCAACCTAGGAAGAATCAATGGAAAGCAATAATTCGAGTGTTAAGATATCTGAAATATAACCAAAATTACGGACTGCATTATTCAGGATATCCATCTGTGGTAGAAGGATACTGCGACGCAAATTGGATCATTGGGTTAGCATACACAAAATCCACAAGTGGATATGTGTTCACTTTTTCTAATAATGTAGTATCTTGGAAATCTTCCAAATAAACTTGTATAGAAAGATCTATAATGGAATCAAAGTTCATTTCATTAGACAAAGTCGGAGAAGAAGCTAAATGGCTTCAAGGTTTCTTAGGAAACCGGTGCCACTAATAAGTATAATTGTGACAGCTAATCTGCTATTGGTAGAGCAAATAACAAGCTTTATAATGGAAAGTCTAGACATATTTGTTGTAGATACAAAACTGTAAGACAGCTTCCCTCTAATGGAATTGTCATTATAGATTACATAAAGATCAAAAGATAGCATAGCGGTTCCACTAACAAAAGGCTTTCCAAGAGAGGTAGTTTAAAACTTATCGATGAGAATGAAGTTAAGGCCTATAAACTAAAAAATTTACTCAATGGAAACCATACCTAGTAGACTGGTGACCCCAAGATCTAAGTTCAAAGGGACAACTAAGTTTAGGATAAACTTAGCAGCATTGTTAAAATTCAAATCATTATTATGATAAGTCAGTGCACAAACCGCCGGAGGATAAGGTAAGCTTAGCTCGTAATGATATTTATACTTGGCTAAAAAGATAACCAAGTGGTTTACTGCAGGATACAGTTTATAGAATCACCTACGTGAGTGTGAAGGCGCCGCTTCAGGGAGAATTACTAAGGGACAAAAATTCTCTGAACACTCATGAGACCAAGCAGGTGTTCATGGTTAAAACGAACACAAATAGAGAACTAAGAAAGAGAAGAAATATTATTGTGCTATCTATGAATCATACTTACACAAAAAGCTTACAATTCAAGGAAAAATAGCCTACTAATTTTCTAGTAAGTCAAATGGATAATCACTAGGAAAGTTCTAGGTCTTTGGGCTACTTTAACTAATGCGATAGTATTTCATTCAATTAAGAAAAAAATAAGCAGATACTCATTCGTGTGGGGGATTTTTGGAAATAATGAGTATTTTATGTGTTAAATGTCTTGGAATATGTATAGTCTCGCATCCTAGTATGTAATAAATATTGTCTAGTTATATACTAAGATGAGGACATTATTATAGTTCCCATGAGACAAGAGATACATAAAACCTGCAGTCATCTTGGCAGGTGGTGCAATGCACCACACTGCATGCGCGTGCGCCCGCTCGCTTACCCATGCCCGAGCCAGCACCCGCATCCACGGCATGGGAGAAGGGGCGTTTGAAGCATATTAGAGGCACTTAAGACTTTGCAATTAGCAGCTGGCGGTGATAGTTGGTAGTTAGCTTTGTTAATTGCTCATACTAAATAGTTTTTTCCATTCAAATTTGAACAGAAATGGTAATAAAACGGTCTCATCACTTGGTCAAAGCGTCGCAATCTTTCCAAGCGTTACAACCTTAAATCGGCATCCGAACACCTATATATATAGGACGAGGCAGACAGAACAGACATTTTCAATTTTCTCTTCTATAATTTGCTCTTCTTCTTCCATCCTTGTTCTTAGTTACTCTCTTTAGTTCGTCCAGGTCTGCAAATTCTAGTGCAGTTTTGCAGAGCAGGTCCGTTTTATCTTAGGAAACAGTTGCTCATCAACCTTCTACGCTATAGAGGGACACTATTCTTTCAAGGAAACAGAGAATTTTGGAATTGGAAAAGCCGAAATGTATTGTACATATTACTGAAGCTTTATAATAGTTTTTTGCATAATCTTTGCAAACAGGTTTCTGTAAATTATTTACATTGGTTTTCTGTTACATGAATAAATATAGTTTTTGCAAACTATTTGCAAACTGTTTCTGAAATATAAATTGACATAGTTTTTGTAAACTATTTTCTATTATATAATTGACATACTATGTTTTGCAAATCTTTGCAAAAAAAAATTCGTAACATATTTAGAATAGATTTTGTTACACAATTAGTGATTTTCCCTAACAGGTGGTACCAATAGATTTAATTTATTAATATCGTATAATCATTTGATCAAGCATTCTTTATTCTATAAATAAGTTCCATGCCTTGTACTCATTCTGCATATAAATTATTAGCAAAGTGTTTAGTGTAAATGGGATGCTTCATGACATGTTAATGTATTTATTTCTTATTTCATAATATATAGCTAAGAAAGAAAGTTTATTAGGTGGAAATTCTATGATGATGTAAGAATTGATGTAATTTTTTTTAACTTTACATTTCCTTGTTATTTGGATACAAGCACCATGCTTTTCATCTATACAAGCTTTATGCTAGTCCCTGCATGCAAATATCTCACTACCACCTGTCCACAGAGGTGGTCTGGGGAAGCCCACTGAACCTACTGCGTCTTTTTTACTAGAGGGAAATGGTATAAGAGTGGTGGTAAGAGATGATTTTTTGTCTTATTGTGTTTTTTCTTCATGTCTTAAAATTATTTTCATCTTTAAGAACATTAATGCAACCAAATGTTAATGAGATCGGCCTACTGCAATAGTTAAAATAAATTAGCATGAGGTCCCAAAAAACAAGAATATTGTCTCACGGAACTTCCTTCTTGTATAGTAACTGAAACAACCCAAAAATAATATACAAGAAATTTTGAAGAACTATATACTTAGTTGGAGAATATAAGAAAAAAGCGGATTAAACTCATTCATAAAATACAAATATTTGAAAATAATTAGTAATATGGTTTAGTGGAGTTTTAATACTTAGATATCCATGTTTTAATTAATTATGAGTAATAAGAAAATCATTTTCAAAATTTGTTTACTTTGAAAAAAAGTTTAACTCAAAACAGAAAATGTGACGATAAATGGATCCCAGATTCACAATGTTTTAACGAATATAAATTGTGCAAAGGCATAATATACATAAGCACATATATTTGTATAATATAACATATATATATATATATATATATATATGAAGTTAATTAAGAGATTAATTAAGCTAAAGAAAAGGTTAGAAAAAGTAAGTAAATAAAAAGAGTTTACTTTATTAAAATAATAACCATACACTTACACACTCGATACTCTTAAGAATCCATACACTTACACCACCATGCTCTTACACATGATTTGACAAGCCAAGGAAGAGTCATGTTCAGCAAAAATAAGGGGTAGGGGCAAGGGGGTTTTCACAATTTTCCATTCTTATTATATTCCTAAATGTTTCCTTTAAATACCACCCCACTTTCATTCACTTTTTTACATCAAATCTCTTTTATTCTTTCTCCTCTTAAATATTGTAATGTATTTTACATCCTAGCTAAAACATAAGAAATAAGAAATAAATTACTCATCATTCATAGAGCATCTAAAGGCATCAAAACTATAGTCGAATATCCTTTCGTCTACATTCATAAGCCACCACCACTCGACGAAGTTTTAAGACCAAGATCCATTAAATTCCGTACTAATCTAAGAGAAATTAGGAGGGAAAAGGAAGTTAGATGCTATTCGGGGTAGCTCAAGTAAACTAGGAACATTCCATCATAATCTTCCAAGGTTATAGCGAGTTTGGTTAACACATAGTTCAAATCCAAGGTGGGAAACTAACTTTATAATGATCCTAACTGTCCATGTGATAATGAAATGAGTATTCTTGTTATTATAATGAATAATGATGTTTTTGTGTGCTATAATATTATATATCAAGTTTTGATTGATAATATGTTTGTTGTATGGATTATTTAACAAGCCACGTAAAATATACGTCAATAAGCATGAATGAAATCACTTTCCTTTATTAAATGAAATGGTGAAAATATAATGATTAAACCACTTAAAAATGGTTTGAAATGCTTTATAAATGAATTACAAACATTTCTAATAGCAAATACAAAGTTTGAAAGGAATACAAAATTTAAATAATCTTCTCCAAACCCCTTATGAATAGTTTCAAATGATTAAATAGACGTTTTAAAGATTATCTAAAAGTTTTATAACCTATTCAATAGAATTTTAATCATTGGATTTAAACCAAAGTATCAATAAGCAATTGTTTTAATCTTCGCTCTAATAAGCCGACGAGTATGCCTAATTTTTATATTTATTAGATTCAGTGGATTGTTGAACTAAGGAGATGTTCAGAGAAACAAATGCCTTGGCTTAGTTGGCCTTTTAGCTAAAAAAAGAATAAATATGGTTGAAATGTCAGGGATGAGTTAAATATAAAAGATCAAGTTTTCTTAAGATAAATAAATCAGATTTCTTAGAGATGGTCTTATTGTATTTAGTATCAAATTCCGAAGAGGAAATCCTTACTATCTACAAGAATTTAAATGGTGTTTACACCATTTTTCGAAGAATGGTAGAGATTCAAAACATAAAGTGATACCAAGTAAAATAAATTTGACTTCTTCGGATCTATTATACTAAAATAGAATTACCATCCAGGATAACTAAAAGGATGAGGTTTAATGATTTCAATATTACACTCGAATAATATTTTAAAAGCATCCTTAAAATATGTTTATGAAGAAATGAATTAAAAAATTAAAGAACCTCCAACACCCAATACTCCTCAAATAGTATTTTTACGATAATGATCTCTTCAAACAGGGATCAGATTTAGGGGACTCCTATTTTAAAACCACTTCGAATCAATCAACGTTTCAAAGGAAGTTATGATGGATGAGCATTGACGAATGAACAAGAATAATGGTGACTGAATAAAGGGTTGTTGTCACCGACCCTTAGGGAATTTCACCACAGTACTAATAGTGAGTAGTTTTACATTCAGATCTTCAATCAAGGGCCACTTTTTGTTAGACCACACGATCTTATAGGAGTAATGCCTTTGGTTTATCCAAACCCAAGTTGACTTGTACAGACGAATGTCTGATGTTGCACTTCTGATACATGTACATTGATCTCCACAAATGTAATTTGTTGGGTTGCGTGGGAATTAACTATCATGTACTATATATGCCCTTACATGAGATGTAAGAGCTTAAAGGTTGTATATCAATGGAAATTAGTCACGTGTAATAGACTTAGCAATATGGCATTCAAATTGAAGGATGTGCTTTGTACAAGGTAATCGATGACCTTAAGCTTTAATACTCGGTAATGGCAGAAAAAGGGCCCGTTGAGGTCATGTAGGTCGCTTCCATTAAGATATGATCATCATCTTTCTGAATTACTCTTTATATTCTGAGTATGTGGTATATGATGGGATCCCGGAACGGGTCGGTTACAAGTGAGGTGATGTCATATTCAGTCGTTGCACCACTTTCGGGTCTGTGTAGCTGGGCCGGTCATACCTAGTATAGAGGGCAGGAAAACCTAGATACTATAGGTGTACTACATGGAAAAGATAGCCCATTACTTTGCCGTTGTATGGAAGTACAATTTACCTTACTAATTTTTTTTGTAGAGCCTTATTAGATATGCGGAATTTAATAATGGTATCAATTTCACCCTTTGATTTGATTTATTTTAATTGGTTTTATCCTGCAAGTCATTAAAAATAATATCAGATAATTTTATGCAGCAAAGATATGGTTACCATAAGCTAAAACCTCTTATTATATTTATGTGTAATCGTGATCTTTTGGGATACCCATGTTTTTTCAAATGAACGGAGAAATTTTTCCCCACACCAGACTCATGACTGATCCAGAGTTTATTTTCTTCCCCTTAAAACTATGGGTTCCCTATTTCTTTGGGAGGCGTAAGAGATTATATGGATAGCACCATTTTAGAGCATGGAGACTTGGAGAATTTTGGAGGCAACTGGATAATGGAGCTTGTGGACCTTGCCATTGTACCTACATCTCATTCCATTACATTTATGTTTCCACCACATGTACTAATGGGATGTATAACTGTAACAACCCGCATATTTCACGATAATATATTTAAATATTTTATTTAAATATAACGTCGTTAATCATTAATCGTGTGTACGTACGAAAAGTCACATTTTTCATATGGATGAATTTGGACTCGAAACCACTTCCGTTGAGTTCAGAATGTCGTTTACATGATAGAAAACTATAAGCATCAATATGTTTCGAGTTTGTGAAAATTGGAACTTTGGTTGGGGCTTAGATGGCTCAACCTAGCCCACTCATTTAAGTTCCCCATCAGCCTTCTCCCCCTGATTCACCTTCATAACTCCAAAAGAAATAGAAATGGGGAGAGGAAAGGGAAATTAGAATTCCCTAGATCTAATTTGATTGTAGGAGCTCCAATCTTGTAGCTATCAAGTGCAAAATCAAGGGAGAAGCTTTGGTAAGTCCATCTCCATCTTATCCATCTCATTTCCACTTCAATTCATCATAATTCCTAAGACCTAATTTTAGGAGACATGTTTTTATGATCATATGTTGTTGATTTTAGTGTTTTTATCGAAGAGAGATTGTTCTATCTCGTTATTGGATTGATTCATTGCATCTAACCATCAAAGGCGACTTCTTGTGAACTCGCACGTAATGCCCCACCTCTATACTCGCGTTAGCCAAAGCCTTTGAAAGCAAAGGTGCAAACTAACCCGAAGAATAAGGCTGCCGAGGAGCGACCATCTGCATAATAACTTTGTGCGAGTGTTAAACGTATCAGATAATGTGGTCTTACTTTTCAAATCTCATGAGGAAATCTGGTACATTTAATTCAAGTTCCGAACTGCTACACAACAGTTGTATATGATTCAGAAAGTAATATAAAATACATAACAATAAAATAAGAGTCAGATACAGATATTCACATCACTAAGGCGGAAATAGATATGAATATAACACATGAGCGTAAAAACAAGATAGTGGTCATAGGCGATCCACTTTACAACAAAAGAAAACTACATGGCTACTCAAAATAATATGTATACAAAGGAGTCTCATATACATATAACCCAAAAAAGCACAACACTAATGTAGTCTGCCAGAAAGTGGAGGATAGTCCATGCTGGAGTGTCAAGAAGAATCACCTGAAATACCTCAGTATGACCCGAGTATTATTTACACAAAGATAAACAATAAATAGATCAGTCTAATTGACTTGTCTCATAAACTGGGATATCATAAGAGATATAAATAAATGTAGACATATAAATACTCTAATAACAATGTCACACATAAAGGTGGAACTCAAAAATGTCTATAATATATCTCATAAATCTATATCCAAGTTACCAAAAAATGTCTCATCCAAAGGTATATAGCTACTCAGGGAGATGATAACTCATACCAAATCTACTCAAAAATTGATAACTCAATATCAATAAAACTTAGATTCCGGAAATCAATAAATAAGAAACCTAGAAAATCATAAATAGAGGGGGCCTATCTTAAGATTGGAGTCTGGAAACTCCCTGGCAGCCCGAAGAATCACCAACACGTGTAACTCAGATAAGACGCGATCTCTAGGTAGCCAGCCTATAAAATTGAGCCAAATCTCCTTAGATGGTCGAAGAACACGATCGCGACCCTGCTCACACGGTCCGAAGGGCGTCAAAAGCATAAATCCACAAAAATACTCACTAAGGATCACAATTAATCAAAGTAATGCAATTCCGTAAAATAAACCAAAGTTCCTCAGGATAATCCGAAGATCATCAAAAATGTGAAATGAATTCCACAACTCAGTGACGTCGCATAAAGCTAGTCTAAATCTCAAAAAGATCATAAATGATCAACGAAAGTGTAAACTACGCCAAGCTAGTAATTATAAGAATTATCCGTCGAAGTAAACGCAAGGGCTCATAGTCCTTGTTTTTACTAAGGTGTTTAATTAGATTTCTCATTCGAACGAGAAAAGGTTTATAAAATTAAATACAAGTAGATTGGAAAACAATTTCGTAAAATAGCTTCGTATAATGAAGTAAGATTGGATACCATTTTTGTAAAAGAATTTGATATCCACTAATGATATAAAACCTTTTTATATAATTTTGAAGTGGCAAATCTCATGTAATATCGATCGAAATGACGATCGAACTAAGAACCCACAATGTAAATTAAATCTCATAAATATCGATTATAAAATTCATTCACAATGAACAAATCGAAAATCCATGAAGATCGAGCCGTAGAAATACATGCTGCAGGGAAACTGAAAAGTCACAAAAAGTCAAAATAGGCCGAAACTCGGTCCGGAATGAGTTCAAATGGCCCTAAACTATTGATCGTGGTTTCCACTGGTCAACAACAGGAATACAGGCTCAGACGTCTTATCACCCAAGGACATACGTCTGAGTTGCAGAAAACAAATTCCCGAGAACCTGAGCAAACGTCTATTTCTTCAGTTCAGATGTCTGAACTGAAGCAAATAATTATTTTTTCAGAGAGCTTTGACAGATGTCCATTGTGTCGGTTCATATGCTTGACTTGAGCATTGTAACACCCCACCTCCGTTAAGGTCACTCACAAAGGGAATGCCTTAACTTTGGTGGAGTGTTTTAGGTAAAAGATGCAGATAAATTACAAGGCAGACAAACAAAGCAACGGAAAATAAAGTCATTTTATAAAAAATGTGGTTCAGTGAAGCTTTTACAACCCTTGTCTCAATCATACTTAAAATAATACATAGAACTTCAGTCTTGATTCAAAAACTTCCAAGTATAAAAGGAGCATAAAAAATATAATAATAATATTCCCCAATAAAGCATGAACCAGCCATAGCAGTGGCCAAAGCAATACATCGACTATCTTCGACCTTGGAAAGAAAACTGATCTAAGTGGTAACATTTCCTCCCTGTGAACCTGGGGGGGGGGAGGGGGGTGGGGGTGGGGGGTGGGGGGAGGGTAGGAAGAAAAGAGGCGAAACAAACTAGGTCAGACATAAGTCTGGTAAGTCCAGTGACTTTCAGCATATAAATAGGCAAAAAGATTATGACATGAATAAACTGAATATAAGACAATACCGTGATAACAAGGATAACAAGATAACATACGATTAGCATAGATATGATAAGGCAAGATAAACTGAATGTGCTTCTTATCTTTCTCTGCTTCGCTACCACCTTGTTATTTTGATTTTTATATCTCTGCACTACCTAACTAGTGTCCCAACTAGTAATCTGTGTAAAATGATAATATTACAGCGTGATCTCAATCCCCGCAATTGTGGTAGGCTTCAGGTGTACATCTAGTATGAGGATCTTACCTCAATCAGCATAATTGCCATGAAGATGTTAGATGTACCCTTACTACCCTATAGATCGGCTCTCTCTTGTATTAATGTTCCATGTGTCTGTGTCAATCGGCGTCTCTTGCATGTAGATACCCTGTGCTGGTCCCACCATAAGGTGTATCAATCTCTATGATAGCGACCCGACACGATTCAAGATGCACAGTGTATAACTACTGGTACCCAGTGCCTGCTTTTTCCCACTCCGGAGTACGTGCACGCCCGTAATCCGTCGGAACCTACACCGACGTACCCCTTGCCGCTATTTTGACCGCTTATAATCAGCCCAGTAATCGTGCCCCACCCTGCCTAGTTTCAGGGTACCTTGATACATCTATGTGGGTTACTGCTGAAATGGGTCTCCGTTACTAGGGTTTCTTACTGGTTAAGTTTGTGGGCCTATATTTACTAATATTACCCACCAACCCGATATGTACTTAACCCTCCCATACATTATGTCATATTGGTTAAGTGCTGTCCATTCATGTTAACTTAACCCACCTACTCATCATGTCATGTTGGTTAAGTGTTTCCTATTAACTTAACCCCGTTCATTCATCAGGTTATATTGGTTAAGTATTTCCCATTAACTTAACCCCATTCATTCATCAAGTTACATTGGTTAAGTGTTTCTTATTAACTCAACCCCATGCGTTCATCATGCTGTATTGGTTAAGTGTCATCAATCAATTCAAGTTAACTTAACCCACCCACTCATCGTGTAACATTAGTTAAGTGTTGCCTTCTTGTGTTAACTTAACCCTTCCAGCATCCTGTTATATTGGTTAAGCGTTGCTCTCTTGTTTTAACTTAACCCTACCCATTCATCTTGTCATATTGGTTAAGTGTTTCTTATTAACTTAACCCTACTCATTCATCATGTCATATTGGTTAACCTAACCCTGCTCACTTGTCTAATAAACATGTTATAGCGGTTAAGTGTTCTAAATTTACTTAACTCCATCTTTTTGTCTAATTAACATGTTATAATGGTTAAGTGTTCTAAATTTACTTAACCCCATCTTCTTGTCTAATTAACATGTTATAATGGTTAAGTGTTGCCTTAGTTAACTTAACCCTACCATTCTTAACATGTCTTGTTCATTAGCATTAACTGATTTATTAATGCACCAACCTCTCACATTAGATCTATGTTGTTGCGGTTACTGGATGTGCCAGGTGGTTCCAGGCAGTTGTACACCAAAACTCAATCTAAGCTCGGGTTTTTCTCGGGCATGATGCACTAACCTCTCACATTAGATAGGTGTTGTTGCGGTTATTGGATGTGCCGGGTGGTTCCGGGCAGTTTTACACCGCAACTCAATCTAACCTCGGGTTAGGCATGTCTATCTTTTAGCATATTTACCATACGTGTCCAAGTCTAGATTTTATATGCTAATCATCCCAAATTCACTAAACTAGCCATGTTCCAATTCTCAAGTTATACCCCAACAAAGCCGATTGCAAGTTATGCCCCATAAATTCAAATTCAAGTTATTACTCAAAATAGGTTACACCCAATTTTCCCAAATTTGCAATAATAGTCATGCCCCAAAAATCACGATATAACACATGCCCTAAGGTTTAGTCATATTGCACCATACAAAATATTCTCCAAAAACCCCCAATCATGATACACAGTATAAACTATGCCAAATTATAGCCTTTAATTACAGTGCATGCCAATTACCCAAAATCCCAATTTAGGTGTGTTCACATTTAACAGTTATCCTATCTTACTGTAGGTTTTCATGCCTAAGCCATATATCACTATACACAATAATCTCCTTCTTCCAAGTCATGAACTATCATATATAATATGCCCCAATTTTAGGTCTTAAACCACATCATGTACTATGCCTTACATGTTTACAGTTCAATTTACGCCCCAAATCCCAAGTCATATGTCCAATATACTTTATGCCTCAAATCTTAAGTCATATGTTCGATACACTTAATGTTTTAAATACAACATGTGTTATGTCCTCAAATCCGTTACAAATCACTTATGCCCAATTATACATAATTTAATACTTTTCCCAATTTTAGCGCTGGTCATGTCCAAATCATATATTAGGCCCAATTTTAGCGCTGGCCATGTTCAAATCATGTATTATGCCCAATTTTAGCACTGGCCGTGTTCAAATCATATATTATGCCCAATTTTATTCCAACGTACGTTCATCTCTTATGAGATTTGGCTCAGGCTTGCAGTAGCTTGGCTATGAAAACAAAAAAGGGAAGAAGGAAAGAAGAGACAAAGAACGGACATAATATTATCAATGAGATAGATACAATGGATATAGAAAGGCAGATAGAAATAGGCATAATCTCAAATTCAGATTTATTACAATGTGAGAATCACAATTAACTTTTATTTCTGAAAGTAACATGAACTTACTAATTACAGAATGGTCTTGGATTCTGGGATCTGATTTCTGAAACTGAAAAGCTATCCCTTGACGTAGACTATCGATTCTCTAATTTAGATTTGATTCATAGCTTCTAACTTGTTTTCTAGTTTTCTTCCTAGTTAGAGAAGAAATGGTGGCTATGCTAGGTTGACCATGGACAACATGGTGGCTCCTTGGAATGAAATTGTGTGATTTAGGGTTGAGGGTTGGGGTTGCTTTTATAGAGGTTTTGATTTATGTGAGCCGTTAGATCAACCTAGGAGCAATCACAACCATCCAGACTAGATAGAGCTATCCAGAAATTGCTACCAATGCCCTAGTGACTCAGCAACAAGTCAGAAATTCGTCACTGTTTTGATCTGGGCGAGGGGGTCGATCCCTATAGGGGGGTCGACACCCCAGTCGACACCCCTCTTGGGCGGTCAACACCTATGTCGACCCCCTTGGGGGGAGTCAACCCCTATGGGCGGGAATTTTCCCGCCCAGCTGATTCACGTGATTTTTCAAAATTCGAACTATTTTTGTTTTATTTAATTATTTAATTTTCTATTTAAACATTAAATCTTCTGAACTCCATTAGTTCTTCATACGGATTCCGATTTACGCAAACTCAGACTCTATCTCAAGCAGAATTCCGAGACGAACGCAATGGCATAACCCATTTTATCTAATTCTTCTTTTAATAATTAATTATTCTTTAATTATCTCTTATGTCCCGTTTTAAAATTACGGGGTGTTACAAGCAATTAATTATTTTCCTGAGAGCATTAACAAACGTCTGTTGCTTTGGTTCAGACGTATGAGCTGAAGCAAATAATTATTTCTTTCCGGAGAGCTTTAACAGACGTCTTTTGCGTTGGGTCAGATGTCTGACTAAAGCAAAATGCAATTTTTTGCCTAGGCAATGATTTGAAATCGGTTCTCGGACGAGCTCGGATCAGTGGTGATACCTTATAACGTTTTCTGAATGAAAATGAAGCCTCTTTAGCTCACGGAAACCGCTCAAGAACACATGCACAAACATATATACATAAGATTGAAATATTATAGGCTCAGAATCAACTAAATTCTCTAACCGAAGCAATCAAGTGCGATATAAGCGAATTGTGAAGTCTTAGAACTTGCTAGTGCGACGACGGAGCTTCACAATATCGCCAAAACTTATAGCATATGTACATACACACATTCATGAAAATGCTAAGGATTTTTTTTAAAACGCCAAAATACAGAATATCTTGAAAACAAAACAATTCATGCACAATGCATACATGACACAAAGGTGGAAGAGCAGATGCACAACCTTGATAGCTTGTATACATAAATGTGAGTACCAAAGAACCTATAAATAAACTCTACACAAGAATTTACCCAAGAATTCATTGAAATGAAATCGAAACTCATAAAATAGAAATATTAACACAATTCAATCAACTTAATTAATTAACACATAACAAAATGTGCCAAGGGAACACTAGATAAGCATAAGTGCTTGAGGCATAGATGTAAGCTCATAGGAATTAATCTTTGGCTCTTGAATGACAAAAACAAGCTCCAACAAGGAAGAACAAGCCTCTACACTTGCTAGAAATCCAATATCTCATCAACACTTCTCTCTAGACAACAAATATACACATAAGAAAACTTATATGTGTTAGGGTTGCTCAAAAATCGAAAAATTGAGAAGGTAGAGAGATAGAGGAGGAGTAGAGAGATATTACGTAAGTTGCCTATCCAAACTAGCACATGATTTGAGCATAAAATCAAGAACCCTAGCTTAGGAATTTAGAATTCCTCTTCTTTTCCCCATTTTTATTATCATTTTGAAGAGAGGGAGAGAATGAGGGAGAGTGGGCTGAAGGGGGTTGTTAAGTAAGTGGGCTAGGTTGGCTAACGAAGCCCCAACCAAGGTGCCTGAATTCCAAATCTTGGAATAAATCGAAGTTTATACTTTTCGAGCAGGTAAATGGCATTCTGAACTCAGTGGAAGTGGTTTCGAGGCCAAATTCATCCATATACAAAAATGTGACTTTTCGGTCATACACTCGATTAAGGGTTAACGACATTATATTTAAATAAGATATTTAAATATATTATCGTCAAATATGTGGGTTGTTACAGACTTCCCCCCTTAAAGAAATTGCGTCCTCGCAATTATTTAAGGAAAAACTCAATAGAAATAACAACCACGCATCAACAAGATCTATATGAAAATATATTAACTCTTGAATATTCTTATAGAATTTTAACTTGAGCTATTAAATCACTATATAATTTAAGTATATACACGTATAATGTTCAAATAAAAGTCACAAACATATACGATCAACTAACTTATTTTCTTCAATAAGTGTTTTCAGAAATTAGAATTTTCTTACTCAAATTCTATATATTCTAAACCTCAATTTCAATAATTTTTTAAATTTTAAATCGCGAACTACTTACCGTAATTTATCTAAAAACTTGGTTTAGATGTATCTCAATATCTATAAGATGAAATTTAAATATATATATTTTTACTAGAAAACTATAATTCAATAGATCCGGATAATTCTCGTTTTGAAGAATTCGAACTTGTATTGGATTCTATATACTCATTTGAAATCCAAATAAAAATTTACGAACTACCATTACGCGACAAGCTCGTTTTAATAAAATTTAATTAATTCATTTAACGTTCAATAAGTTTATAAATTATAAACTATACTCTTACGTTTTCAACACAAATTAATTAATCAATCAAATTAGAAAGTTGGAAATATTGACTATCCAAAATCGTCGAACATTCCTTATTACGTTCTAGCTAGAAAATATCATCCCTTATAAAATTTCTTAGAAGTATACTAGCTTACAAAATTTTCTTACATTGAGTAGGATGTATATATTGGCCATATATATATATATCCCATTCACGAGGATAAGCGATCTCGTTGGGGAAACAAGATCAAGAAATAAAAATCCAGGTTATACACCCTAAATAGGAAATATTAGCACGTTCTCTAATATTTCAAAAATAGATAAATTGGAACTTTTAGATTTCCAATAAACCCCAAAAATCTCAAATTTGAAATATTAGCACGCCCTCTAATATTTCACGAACAACTTCTAAATCATGAAAACACGATAAATGGTAGAAGTCGAAAGAGTTCCATAAAACTCGAAAACTTATGGTTTTCAAATCCATAAAGATATCATCAACCAGGATGAGGTCAAACCAGTCGAGTTATGACCTCAAAAACTCATGAGTAATGTGAAATAGAGAAACACATCTTCTTTAAGGTCATTCTCATTGTTATGAGAAATTATAAAGCAAAAGGAAGCTAATGAGTCTAAATTAGAATCGTTAAGAACAACAAAAACCTGTCTCACAGATGAGGGATGTAGAAGATGGAATATATTCTCATAAAATAATATGCGGACCTCAGAATGGATAGGTCAATACATCCCGAGAATCACCATGAAACTAAAACAAACAAGACATGCAAATAAGCATGGAAAGAATAGCTGCATAAAAGAGAGTTAATTGTCCATAAAAACAGGAAAATAGTGTAAAGGACAAAAAAACATATATCAAAAGGACAAGAGGCAAAATAATTAGCCAAAAGGACAAATTTTAGTGTAAAGAATGAAATGATAGTGGGCCCCTGAATTCCTCCCTTTACACTAAAAATTGTCCTTGAGGCTAAATTTTTTGTTGACTGTCCTTATGGATAAATTTTTAGTTGACTTTGTCCTTATGACTATAGACCCCACCCCCCCACACATAAAAATACAATTTTTTTTAAATCCACCAAAGTTTGTCTCAAAAATGATTTCTTAAAGGAATAACAACTTTTTGCAAAGTTGATCTATCAAAATACTAAGCCTAATTTAGTATACGAAAGACAAAAAGTGGGAATTCATGCAAAATTCCATTATATAAAAGGCCGGAGATCAAAAATTGAAATCCGGAAACAAGAGACTAAGATTAATAAGAAAAATATAACTTATTGCTTTTCAAAAGAAGGTCCGAGATAATTTTCAATGAAAGGTCGAATTACCCAAGTTCTAGAAATCACTCAAAGATATCTAGAAAAATGTAAAATGGAAAGACACTCAAATCGTAACAAGTGCAAGCGTATAAATCCATAAATCAAAAATGTTATTCAAACATGGTTATTATAACATAAAAATGGATACACCTCCAAAATTGAACACGTAAGTAATTCGTGTCATCGATAAATAAAGAGAACCCATAAATTACAGAAATCACCATATAATCACAAATACTTCGATGTCTTCGAAGCAATGTATATATATATATATATAAGGTAGTCATTACGAAAATGGTGAATTCATGAGTAACTCAAAATTTGAAACTCCACAAAGGATCAAAAGATCAAAGCCACAAAGCGATTATCAACAATTAACAAAGATAGAGTAATTTACATTAAGCTAGTAAATAAGCGAGTTTAGCTAAATGTCCCATAACCAATGACTTAACTCAAATATTCTTGCACAAATTGCAAACTCCACTATAAAATACAAAAATGATCATTGAAAAATTTGCAAAAAGCATAGCCCGAAAGTTACTCAAAAGTGTTAATGGCGATCATAAGAGCGCATAAGAAGAATGGAAACCAGTCAAACAATTCTTACTTAGAAATATGAAAATAAATCCCGATGATGGTGTAGTCATCACTAACACTATTTTTTTTTTTAATATATTGAGTTTGACATCCAACAATGAAATTGAATTTCAATTGACCAAGTCCAAAAATTAACTGGCAAAGTAAACACAAGTGTGTCGACCTACTTGTTTTTACCAAGACGTTTAATTAAATTTCTTATTCAATCGAAAAGGCAAAATTACTCATTTAAAACAAGTAACACTCAAAAACAAAAGATAATACTAAATCATTACCCAAAGAAAACTAAAGTCATCTCGATAGCAAAATAAATAGTTAATGAAAACTCAAGGTAGCATGTAAGAATTTTCACAAAACATAGGTTTGGAAAATCTACATACTTAGATATAACACAAGCGCCCTCTAATTCCTAAGGACATGGTGCCCTTAAGTTCGTTTGACGCAAATAAAGTAGACGGATGATTATAATTCAAAAGAACTCAAATGAGATTATCATGGTAACCATTATCATAAAGGATAAAGTGGATAGTACACTTATATGCACTAGTTTCCTTACCAAAATAAGTTATCTCAAATTCATAGTTAAAAATTCAAACTATGAAATGTTTAAAGGATATATACTATGGTCATATATATCTCATTCTCAAATTATTACCTTATTAAAATCTCTACGGTTATAAATAAAAATCAATACTAATGATTTGCCTCGCCATTTATTTATATAAAGTTGCTAATGCTATGGTTTGATGGTGATGCACATCATTAATATTTAATATAAGGGTTGTGTCGGAATCATCTCATTGAAGTGTTTAGAAACTCTTATCGATACCGTGGCATCCCACTTCTCAATTAGAACTTCCAACAAACTCAATGGGCAACTCAACATGATAAACAAACTACATCCAAATTGGGGCACAAATTTGTAAATAAATAATCAAAGGTAAAACCATTTATTCATGAATTAAATTTTGTAATCATAAACAAATAAACAATCATTTTATCATGCTTAGCGAAAATAATTTATTTGTTTTCGCCTTGCAAAGCTAATATCGAGCAGATTAACATTTTACTTGGCTAAAAGTATTTTATTAAACCATTTTATAGAATAATTCAGAAATCTTCAAAACTAAGTCCTAAAAGTTATTTCAATCCAAAAATAGAAAACAAATTCTAAATTTCTACTCATAAAAAGGGATAGGACTCTAGGTTTGTCTAGGCCAAGATGTCACAAAGATGAACTCAAATAAATTTGATTGGTCAAACAAGGATCATAATATAAGATAAGATATGACGGGTCCTACGATGCGAATAAAATACAAAACATGATCTCCTAAGAAACTTAGGACAATGATCCTCTCTATAATATCTTATATTGTTTCGAACTAAGCTCTAATACGAACTGTAACACCCCACCTCTATACTCGCGTTAACCAAGGCCTTTGCAAGCAAAGGTGTCAACTAACCCGAAGAATAAGGTTGTTTAGGAGTGACCATCTGTATAATAGCTTTGTACGAGTGTTAAACGTATCGGATAATGTCGTCTTACATTTCAAATCTCATGAGTAAATCCAACACATTTAATTCAAGTTAAAGCTGCTACACAGCGGTTGTATATAATTCGGAAAGCAATATAAAATACATAACAACAAAATCAGAGTCAGACACAGATATTCACATCACTAAAGCAGAGATAGATTTGAATATAACACATGAGTGTAAATAGAAGATTGTGGTCATAGTCGATCCATTATACAACAAAAGAATAAGCACATGGCTACTCAAAATAATATGTATACAAAAGAGTCTCATATACATATAACCCAAAAAAGTACAAAACTAAAGTAGTCAGCTAGAAAATGGAGGATAGTCCATGCTGGAGTGTCAAGAAGAATCACCTGAAATACCTCGGTTTGACCCGAGTATTATTTACACAAAGATAAACAATAAACGGAACAGTCTAGCTGTACTTATCTCATAAACTGGGATATCATAAGAGATATAAATAAATGTAGACATATAAATACTCTAATAACAATGTCACACATAAAGGTGGAACTCAATAATGTCTACAATATATCTCATAAATCTATATCAAAGTTACCAAAGAATGTCTCATCCAAAGGTATATAGCTACTTACGGAAATGATAAATAATATCAAATCTACTCAAAAGTTGATAACTCAATATTAATAAAACTCAGACTTTGGAAATCAATAAATAAGAAATCTGGAAATCATAAATAAGGGGAGGCCTATCTCAAGATGGGAGTCTGGAAACTCCCTGTCAGCCTGAAGACTGACCAACACATGTAACTAAGATGAGACATGATCTCTAGGTAGCTAGTCTATAATATTGAGCCGAAGTTCATCAGATGGTTTGAAGACCTCAGGTCGCGACCTTGCTCACACGGTCCAAAGGCCGTTAAAAGCATAAATCCACAAAAATACTCAGTAAGGATCATAATTAGCCAAAGTAACGCAATTCCACAAAAAAAAACTGAAGTTCCTTAGGATAGTCCGAAGATCATCAAAAATGTGAAATGAATTCCACAATTCAGAGACGTCGCATAAAGCTAGTCTAAATCTCAAAAAGATCATAAATGATCAAGAAAGTGTAAACTACGCCAAGCTAGTAATTATAAGAGTCTAGCTATATGTCACATATCCACTAGCTCTACTCGAATAGTTACGAACAAGTTGTTTATTCCATTAAATACACAAAACAACCATTGCCACATTTTTCAATCGAACGAGTCCAAGAATTATCCGTTGAAGTAAACGCAAGGGTTCATAGTCCTTGTTTTTGCTAAGATGTTTAATTAGATTTCTCATTCGAACAAGAAAAAGGTTTATAAAATTAAATACTAGTAGATTGGAAAACGATTTCGTAAAATAATTTCGTATAATGAAGTACGATTGGAAACCATTTTTGTAAAAGAATTTGATATCTACTAATAACATAAAACCTTTTTATACAATTTCGAAGTGGCAAATCTCGTGTAACATCGATCAATATGACGATTGAACTTAGAGTCCACATTTTAATAACGTAAATTAAATCTCATAAATATCAATTATAACATTCATCCAAAATGAATAAATCGAAAATCCATAAAATCGAGCTGCAGAAATGCATGCTGCAGGGAAACTAAAAAGGCACAAAAAGTAGAAATGGGCCGAAACTCGGCCGGGAATGAGCTCAGATAGCCCTAAACTATTGACCTGGTCTCCACTGGTCAACAATAGGAATACAGGCTTGGACATCTGATCACCCAAGGACAGACGTCTGAGTTGTAGAAAACAAATTCCCAAGTGCCTGAATAGACGTCTATTGCTTCGGTTCTAACTTCTAAACTAAAGCAAATAATTATTTTTCCAAAGAGCTTTGACAAACGTATATTGTGTCGGTTCAGATGTCTGACTGAAGCAATTAATTATTTTCCCGAGAGCTTTGACAGACGTCTGTTGCTTCGGTTCAGACGTCTGAGCTAAAGCAAATAATTATTTCCTTCCAAAGAGCTTCGATAGACGTCTGTTGCGGGTTCATACGTCTAACTGAAGAAAAATGCAATATTTTTCCTAGGCAATGATTTGAAATCGGTTCTCGGACGAGTTCGGATCAATTAACATTTTCTAAATGAAAATGAAGCCTCTTTAGCTTACCAAAACCACTCAAGAACACATGCACAAACATATAGGCATAAGATTGAAATGATTTTAATTACAAGCTCAAAACCGACTAAATTCTCTAATTAAAGCATACAAATGCGATATAAGGAATTGTGCAGTCTTAGAACTTGCCGGTAAGATAACGGAGCTTCACAATATCGGCAAAACAACTTATAGCATATAAATATACACACATTCATGAAAATGCAAGGGATTTGCTTTAAAAACGCCAAAATGCACAATATCTTGAAAACAAACAATACACGCAAAATGCACACATGACACAAAGGTGGAAGAGAACATGCACAACCTTGATAGCTTGTATACATAAATGTGAGTACCCAAGAACCCACAACTCAAATCTACACAAGAATTTACCCAAGAATTCATTGAAATGTAATCTAAACTCATAAAATGGAAATGTTAAAACAATTCAATCAACCCAATTAATTAACACACAACAAAACGTGCCAAAGGCACACTAGACAAGCATAAGTGCTTGAAGCATAGCTGTGAGCTCATAGGAAATCACCTTTGGCTCTTGAATGACAAGAACAAGCTCCAACAAGGAAGAACAAGCCTCTATACTTGCTAGGAATCCAATATCTCATAAATATACTTCTCTCTAAACAACAAATACACACAAAAGAAAATTTATATGTGTTAGGGTTGCACAAAAATCCGAAAATTGAGAAGGTAGAGAAATAGAGGAGGATTAGAGAGAGCTTACACAAGTTGTCTCTCCAAATTAGCACAAGATTTATGCATAGAATCAAGAACCCTAGCTTAGGAATTTTGATTTCCTCTTCTTTTCCCCATTTTTATTTTCATTTTGAAGAGAGGGAGAGAATGAGGGAGAGTGGGCTGAAGGGGGTTGTTAAGTAAGTGGGTTAGGTTGGCTAACCAAGCCCCAACCAAGGTGCCAAAATTTTGAATCTCGGAATATATCGAAGTTTATAGTTTTCGAGCACGTAAACGGCATTTTGAACTCAATGGAAGTGATTTCGAGTCCGAATTCATCCATATACAAAAATGTGACTTTTCGGTCATACACTCGATTAAGGATTAACGACGTTATATTTAAATATATTATCGTCAAATATGCGGGTTGTTACGTCACATCTATACCTCAATCCTTTATGCTTGTCTAGTGTGCCTTTGGAACGTATATGTTGCTTATGATTTATGTAATTGGTCATGTTGATTATTTTATATTTTAACATTTCTAGTTTATGAAGTTTGATTTCATTTCAAATGATTTCCATTATGATTCTCTTGCGCATGTAAGTTTGGGTTTCCTTGTTGTTTCGGCGAGCCATTGAGGCCTCTTCGATACTTTGATAAAGTTTGTAGCAACTAATGATCGTCGAAATGATTCATATAAGATTAAGCTAATGAAAAATAACCGAATTGGTGTGTTTAACAGCCATACGTTGATTGGTCAAAAATGACTAGTCGACTAGTACCTACGACTCGGAAAAAAAAGTAAAAAAAAAGTTAAATTTGCAGTCTTTTGGTAAGTTGACCAGTCGATTGGTCCTGCTATTTTTTGACAGTAGACCAGTGGAAACCACGGTTTACTATATAGGTTGTTTCAGGCTCTTTCCCGGCCAAGTTTCAGCCCGTTCGGCCTTTTTATGTGACTTTTAAGTTTATCTGATTCATAGATTTCTGCAGCTTGATTTTATGGAGTTTTGATTTATTCATTGTGAATGAATTTATGATTGATATTTATGAGATTTAATTCACGTTATAAAAATGTGAATTCTTACTTCCATCGTTATTTCGATCGCTATTATACGAGATTTGCCACTTCGAAACTATATATAAAAGGTTTTATGTTATTAACATATACCAATTTTTTTTACCAAAATGGTTTCCAATCTTGCTTCATTATACAAAGTTATTTACGAAGTCATTTTATAAATCGTTTTCAAATCTATTAGTATATATTTTATAAACCTTTTTCTTGTTCGTATGGGAAATCTAATTAAATGTCTTAGTAAAAATAAGGACTATGAACCCTTGAGTTTGCTTCAACGGTTACTTCTTGGACTCGTTTGATTGAAAATCGTGGCAATGATTGTTTTGTATTTCCAGTGGAATATACAACTTATTGGTAAATATTCGAGTAGAGCAAGTGGTTATGGGACATGTAGCTTAACTCTTATATTTACTACCTTGGCATAGTTTACATTATACTTAGTCAACTTTGATCATTGATGATCTTCGAATCATTTTGAGGAACTTCGGTTCATTTTGAATATTTTAATGGTCTTCGGATCATTTTGAGGAACTTCAGTTCATTTTGAGTATTTTAATGATCTTTGGATCATTTCGAGGAACTTTGGTTCATTTTGTGGATTTATGCTTTTGACGGCCTTCGGACCATTTTGCGGGGTCGCGACCCACGGTCTTCGAACCATTTGAGGAACTTTAGCTCAATATTATAGGCTAGCAACCTAGAGATCGCGTGTCATTTGGGATACACGTGTTGGCGAGTCTTCGAGTTCCCGTTTTGAAATAAGCCTTACCCCCCTTTTGAGATTTCTGGATTTCTTATTATTATATTCTGGAATTTGAGATTATTGATATTAATTTATCAATCTGGGTTTATTGATATTGTGTTAGCAATTTTTGAGTTGATTTGATATGAGTTATCATTTCATGTGAATAGCTATATAATTTTTAATGAGATATTCTTTTATAGCTCTGAAATAGATTTTGAGGTATACCGTAGACATTTCCAGGCTTCACACTTATACGTGACATTGTTATTATCGTATTTATGTCTACATTTATTTATATCTCTTATTATATCCTAGATTATGAGATAAGTACAGCTGGACTGATCCGTTTATTGTTTATTTTTGTTCAAATAATACACGGGTCAAACCGAAGTATTCCAAGTGATTCTTCTTGACTCCGGCATGGACTGTCCTGAACTTTTGGGCTAACTACTTTAGTGTTGTACTTTTTGGGTTATATGTATATGAGACTCCTTTGTATACATATTACATTGAGTAGGCATGTACCTATTCTTTTGTTGTATAGTGGATCGACTATGACCACTATCTTGTATTTACATTTATGCGTTATATTCATATTTGTTTCCGCCTTAGTGATGTAAATATTTGTGTTTAACTCTGATTTTATTGTTATGTATTTTATGTTGATTCTGGATTATATTTAGCCGCCGTGGAGCAGTTTTGAACTTGAATTAAATGTGTTGGATTAGAGATTTGAAAAGTAAGACCACATTATCTGATACGTTTAACACTCGTTCAAAGCTATTATACAGATGGTCGCTCCTCAACAGCCTTTTTCTTCGGGTTTGTTGACACCATTGCTTGCAATTGCCTTGGCTAACGTGAGTATAGAGGTGGGGTGTTACAATAGCCATTCCCAATGGACTAGTATTTATCAGACTTTTTCCTTGTACCTCCTGACGTAAATTACTGAAGTTTTAATTCGATGCAGGATTTTGTTTATTCTAATTTCTTTTTACCCTAAACTATCTAACTCTTTGACACCAGATCTGCGGTAGGTGAACATCGATGGTGTATTAGTATTGATTTCTATGGTCAGGGAAAATGGTCATTTCATTTGGTATCAAGATTAGGTTAAGTGAACACCTAAGACTCAATGGGGTCAACTCATTAGAGATACGGTTAATAATACCCTAGAATGAGCTTAGTCTGAGGGAGTACGTGAACTACAATTTAAACTAATGAATCATACCTGTTCGAAGGTGTTTTTTATTACTGTGTGAACCGATAATGAGGAAGAATGGAAAAAGAAGTTTTTAAGTGGGTGAATGCAACACAACTAACGATCAAAATACCACTGCCACAGTAAAGGAAGCAATGATCCCGATACAACTTCAAATTAGCTTTTCCACTTTGTGCAAGATCTATACCAGCCTAGGAGGCAAGCCCTTCAAAGGAACTGAATCCATTATGGAAGTTCAGGCGTGGTTACACTCATGCGAAAGGATTTTCAAAGGACTTGAGATTGAGGATATGCAGAAAAGAATTATAGCCTTATGGCAGCTACAGAAGGAGCCTTATCTTGGTGGAAAATTGCTATCCAAAATGAGCTAGAAGATGGTATCACATGGGATCTATTCAAAAATATGCTTAGAGAATAATATATGCCAGAGGAAGGAAAGTCCTTACTATATTGAAGCTTTATGGATTTAAAGAAGGAAGGGTTGTTGATGGAAGAATATTTGAACAATTTTATCGAGTCGTCTCAGTACGAACCTAAATTGATTAACACAACACAGAAGAAGAATGAGAGGTTCATTAGTGGGATAAGGGAGGAGTCTTGAAAGGAATTTTTGTCAACTTAGTTGATATACGATTCCATTGTGAAACCATTAACAAGAAAATACTGATAATAACCCAAAGCAACCATAACAACCGGAGGAAGCGAAAGTTCATCCAACTAGG
This sequence comes from Allium sativum, assembly GCA_030737875.1. Taxonomy (NCBI): domain Eukaryota; kingdom Viridiplantae; phylum Streptophyta; class Magnoliopsida; order Asparagales; family Amaryllidaceae; genus Allium; species Allium sativum. The sequence goes on from CM060911.1 coordinate 13,264,523, forward strand.
GAAGACACCGAGGCTAACGCTGACTTGAGGACGAAACTCACACAAGGATATTGCATGCTTTAATGGCAGCAAAAAGGGCATTATTAAAATGCATACCCGAATATGAGAGTTCAAGGAAATAAGGATGGTTGTTACAACTACCATAAACCAGGCACGTAATTAAAGATTGCCCATTGATAAATAAAAGGGAGAAGGTGCGGTTTTATTTGCAATCAAGGATGAACCTTCAATCTCTAAAGAGGTGAAGGGCGAGGGGTATTGGAAGGTAAAATTTACATAAATGATATTCCAGTTAGTGCACTATTTAATACAAGGGAATCCCATTGCTTTATATCAAAATTTTAGTTAGTAAATTAAAACTCACTGCATTTTCATTAGAAACCCTGATTCAGGTTATAAATCCCATCGAAAACAAAAATAATCTAGGTATGCTTTTTAAGAATGTACCCATTACCCATGAAAATGATTTTTTTTCAAATAATCTAATCATCCTATATTTTGTTAGGTTTTGAAGTTATACTCAGAATGGATTTGCTTTCAAAATGCAAAGCCACCACTAATTATGTTAAAAGGGCGATCAAGTTAAAAAGTGAACTAAGAAGGATTATTAGATTTAAACGCGATAAGCCTAGTTAAGTAAGAGAAAGTCTCATGTATGCATTAGATGCATTCCAAAAACCTCTAGAAGAAATACCTATAGTATATAAGTTCTTTGATTTTTTAGGAAATCAAGCGACTAGCCCTATATAGGGAAATTCTATTTCGCATTGACTTAATTCCCCAAGCAAGATCACTTTCCATTATTCTCGATGAATGGCTCCTAGATTGGTTAATGAGTTAAAAACCAAACCTATGTGTTATTAAAAAAGGGATTAAAGACCAACTCGCTCAACTTGGAGCTCGATTGTGATATTTGTTGCAAAATTGGATGGTTTCTTAAGATTGTGTGTAGATTACCGAGACATAATTGAGAAAAAAATCAAAAATAAGTATCATCTACACAGTATATATGACATATTCGATAAACTACATGGAGCTTGGGTATTTTCTCAAATGGACCTAGCTATAGGATTCCATCAATTAAGGATGACAAAAGAATGCATTCCTTATACCGCATTTAGAGGACATAATGACTTTTATGAATGGCTAGTTATACCCTTTTTACTAACTAATATGCCTTCCTATTTTGTGGGTCTTATGAATAGTGTTCAGAGAAGTCCTTCAAAATTTGTGTTACTATTTATTGATGACATTCCCATATACTCCAAAATGGAGGAATAACATAAGAGGCATCTCGAGATTGTATTGAAGATACTAAGAAGAAATGTGCTAAAAGCAAATTCTCAAAATGCTATTTCTGGGAGGAGAAGGTGAGTTTTCTCGGACATGTTATGTCAAAGGAAGGGATCTCAGTTAACCTTGGAAATTTATAGCCATCATGGACTGGAAATAACAAAAACTCCAAAAGAGATTAGGGTTGGTCGGTTATTATCGGAGATTCATCCAAGACTTATCAAAAATTGCTCATCATCTAACCATGTTAACCATGAAGGATACAAAGTTTGAATGGACACCAAAGTGCGAAGAATCTTTCCAAGAATTAAGAAAAGATTAACAATAGCTCCAGTGTTAACTATCATTGACGAAAGTGGTAGAATAACTGTATATGCGGATGCTTGCAGAGATGGCGTTTGGGCAGTACTTATGCAAGGAGGGAAGGTCATTGCCTACACGAGCAAACAACTGAAAATGCATGAGAGAAATTATATGACACATCACTGGGAGTTATTAATTGCGGTGTTTTCCCTTAATATGTGACGACATTATTTACTAGATAAGAGTTTCTCAATGTTTACCCTTATAAAACTTTGATTAAAAACATTTAAAATGATTTTTCTTCTTTAAGTAGGTGAAAAGTTCAAGCTATTCACGGATTATAAATCTCTAAAATATATTTTCAGTTATAAGGATTTGAATATGAGACAATAACATTTGTTCAAATTCCTTACATCATATGATCTAGATATTTTGTATACCCCAAAAAAAACCAATGTTGTAGCTAATGCATTAAGAAGAAATCATGCCATCATAGCTTATTTATCAGCGACACCAACTCTCTTAGAGAATATTGCTGATAAGCAGAAGGAAGATGCAAACTTTAATCAAATGATCTAGGATATACAGCTGGAATATAACTCTAGTTTTGAGATTGATTATAAGGAGGTATTAATGCTACAAGAAAGGATTTATGTTCCAATTGCTGATAACTTACGCCAAGAAGTATTAGCTGAATGCCATTAGTCAAAGTAGAATATCTATCTTGAAGTTAGTAAGATGCACTGAGATGTGAAGAAGATGTTTTGTTGGAAAAGCAGAAGCGATATATCTCTATCCATGCTAGTAGATGTGCAAAATTTCTAATAGGTCAGGAGTGATCAACAAACGGTTGTTGGATTATACTAACTTTAAAGTTCCAATGTGGAAGTGGGATCAGAAATCGATTGATTCCATCGATGGGTTACCACGATCAATAATGGGAAATGAAAACATCTGTATTATAGTCGATAAAATAACCAAAGTGCTCATTTTATTCCGATAAAATCAACCAAAATAACTACAAGTTTGTCAAAAATATATGAGGGAGATCATACGATTACACGGTATTCCGAGTAGTATTGTCATCGATCGAGACCCTATTTTCACAAGCAAATTTTGGAAATCATTGCAGATAAGTTTGGGAACAAAGTTAAATATTAAGACAATATATCATCCTCAGATGGGTGGACAAGCAGAGAGGGTGAATCAATTTTTAGAAGACCTTCTAGGAGCTTGTGTCTTAGACTTTGGAGGATTATGGGATAATTTCTTCACTTTGTAGAACACTCTTACAATTATATTTATCAAGCAACCACACTACACCAGAAAAGACCTTTGGTAGCGTTTGAAAAACGCTATCAAAACCTTCGGTAGCATTTTAATGAACGCTACTATAAAGCCTACAACTAAAAGACTGAATATTTTGGTTGCATTTTTTATAAATGTTGCCATATGTTAGCGTAGTTGCGTTTTCCAAACGTTACTGAAGGTCTGTACATGGGCCACTTTTTGCTTTACTGTAGCGTTATTTTATGCCACTAAGTATTCAAATGGTATGTTACATTTGTTTCTGCAGCGTTTCTAAAATGCTACTAAAAGGTATTGATTGTTTCATAACATATTTTAAATCCTATTACATATTGTTAATGGCTTATATTATTTCCATTAACTAATTCTATAAGACATGTTAATATCAGCAACGATTGTATTGAAATTTGATTTAAAACAACAATCAATCAATCATATAATCATCATATCCAAATACTGAGAACACATTAGTCACATAAGTCTCTTCCATAACCATTTAGATAATAGTTATTTGGCAAAATTAGCAAATTCACGTACCATAAACATTCAAAAACAAATTTAGACAATAAGCACTACCAATATATACAATAATTAAAGTCATGTCCATTGTTGATGGTCTTCACTCCAGAAAAGATAATTACTTGTAGACAATATTAATTGGTTATCATTAAAACAAACACATAAACAATATTAAAAGACCTCGACTATGAATAATTAATTCCACTGAAAAATTCAGATCTGCATATAAATAATATTAATTCTGCGCTCCTTTCACTTCACACAAAGTCATCCAACACTTCACACTATACCTATCTCTACTCAGACCAACATAAGTAGCAATGCAAAAACGCTGCACATTACCCTCACCACAACATGACCATCCACCTGCATCACAACATGACTAATACACATTAAGCATCATTATTTATAAAACCTTTTCAAATTAGTTATTATATTATTATTTATAAAATATTAATTATTAACTTAAACTTAGTCAATTTTATAAAATTTGTTTATATTTAACATAACTTACTTCTATAAAACTGGTTAAACATTTATGAAATATGAATTGTGAAAATCGTGTTCATTGACAAAACTATTTCCAATAGTGATTACAGATGTAAATAGTATGCCAAGAATTGAACTTAACTGATGCAATATTTCTTTTTTGGTTATAGATAATGTAACAAAATGAACTGGAAAAGTTTATATACATGTACCTTAAATGGAGCAACGACATCTGAGGAGAAGTTTAGACCTGGTTTTCACCAAACAATTGCTATTCTAGTGTCGTTTCATGAAAGGGATGTGAATTATAGATGAGATGCTTCGCACCAGTATGCAAAGCTTAGGCTATACTTTAGATAAATACTAGGCATATGTGGATTCAGCCATATATGATTATGAAAGAAACTGAAACATTTGGAAAACATAAAGAGTAAGAACGATAACTCTCTAACTACAAGTTTCGTGGCACAGTTTGTTGGAACTTTACCTGCTCTTGTAGGTTTTGTAACTACAAACGGTTCATAATGAATACAAATAATCTAAAAGCAATTACGCGAACAACTGCCAATTAAAGGAATCAAAATAAAAACATTAATATACCTTCTTGCTTGGCTACAAGCTGACAATAGATTATTTATGAACCTTTCTACTACATCAAGATAAATACGAAGTTGATTCAAGCCAAATTTACAAGTGTGCCCCCATTAACTATGTCTAGCAAAATAAAATTAAAATAACATTTAAATCAAAAAATGTTGTCAAATGATCAAATAAATTTTAAAGACTACTGAGTGCTACATAATATATACGACCATGTTTTCCCAAACAAATGAAAAAAAAATTGTTCATAAGAAAATGAAATTATTCACAAACCTTGTTGCACATGTTCCATACTTCAACCTGGGGAGTGCCTGTTCTATGTTTACCGAAATCATGGTATTTTAATCGCATTGCATAAATAATAGAAAAATTGGTATATAATACCTTGCATAGTAAATGTGAAAAACAAATAAGTTTTACAATCGAATATGGTAGAATGTGCGCCTCTGCAGTGGCTGTGAGTCATTTATTTCGCTTGCTGCATATGATACAATGATGCAAAAGCAATGAAAATAGACATGTTATACATACTAGATCATAGTAGAAATTTCACATCTACTCTACTTACAGCAAGATCAACCTGTATAAAACAAAAAACAGGAAACTATTAAGTTCTCAAACACAAAAAAGTGCACCACTAATGAACCTCTAAGAAACAGAATGCCTCACCCTAAATAAGTACGACTTCATACTCATAATTTAACTCACGAGTACAATTCACCGTGTTAAGTTCTCCAAACCAAACATCTAACCAAAAACATAGTAACTCCTCACCCTGTTATATTCTTCAACCAAACACCCAACCTGAAACACAGTAACTCCTTACCCTGTTATGTTCTTTAAACCAAGAACCCAACCTGAAACACAGTAACTCCTAATAATAACATGCAACTAATCCAAAAAGGAAAATAGTAAAGATAAAACTAATCCTAGTACATAAATAATGGAGAAAATAGTAACCTCTAATATTTATGCAAGTTCTAAGAAAAAAAGAGCAGACCATTATTATTGTGCTCACCATATGATCCGAATAATTTACCGACTAAATTGAACAAGCATGCTTTAAGATTAAACTCGCACCCAAGTCTATAAATCATTTCCCCTTGTCTCATTACACTCAAAACCTACGCCCACCGCCTTCCAACTCAATCTACAACTCACACTCAGCTGCTAGGCCATGTATTACTCATTAAAACTGGACTTCAGTCTGTGCGGTATCATCTATCTAACTCATATATTATGCCAAATTCTAGTCCAACTCTTATATTATAATTAGTTGTATGTAATAAAAAAATTATCGGAAGATGGGTACTGATAACGAAAAACAATACATATAGCATGGATGTAAATGTGACTCATATATATCTTACAATTGGTAAATAAAAATTTCAATGCAATAATTATAGCATACTTATATACAGTGGCGTAGCCAGGAATTGATCATGAAGGGGGAAAGATATTAGTAAGGGGGTTCGGGGGCGGTAGGCCCTGAATTTTTTTTCCATGTTGAGCATTTGTTTATAAATATCATTTCAAACCATCAATCAAGCAGAGGTAATACGGCTCGGTGGAGTGCCGGTTCGACGAAGTCAGGAGTAACTGGTAAGAACTGTTCTTTTGTGTTCTGGAGTAAGGTTCGAAATTTTGGTTCACGGTTCCGTTCCGATCATTAAAAAAATTTGGAATTTCGGTTCCATTTCAGAAATTTCAGAAATTTCATTTTATTTCCGTTTCTGGGTTTCATTAGGATTTATAAAAAAACTAGATTGTAATAAATGCTAAAAGTTCATGTTTTAATCTATTATATGTCACTTCTAATGTTAAATGTAATCTTATGCGAGAAAGAAAACGAAAAAACAAACCTCAACTGCTCAAGTATTATAATATACAACTTGCTGCTAACCCATTTGGTCAAAAGCCCAAAACATAACCTGCTGCTAACTCCAAAAACTGAAAACCGCGTCTTCTTCTCCCCAAAGAGAAATCCACGTTTTCTTGCTTCTAATTTCGCTGTCAACACAAAGAGAGAGCCTACTGCTTCTCATCGCTATTGCTAACTATTTTGTTCTTCTTTTCCTTCCTCGAACTTGTGTATTTGGGTATATGTCGTTTTTTTTTCATTCTCCAAATTTTACAGTGCAGAGCGTATTTTTTTCGCTTTTTGAATTTCTGAAGGGGCACTTGCCCAAGTCAGAACAGACGTGGCTCCGCCCCTGCTTATATATTGGTATACTAATGATAGAGGTTACTTCGTTCACATCATGAAGTACTGATAGTTCATTTGTCATGTTAAAACAATCTGCCAAAGATTAAAACGACCAGAATATATACATTGAATTTTAAGAATAAATACACACTAGTCCATGAAGTGTAAACAATGCAAATATTTGTACATATCTAAATATACAACTATTTTGTATCCTGAATATTTTAATATAGATATCATATACTAAAGCATTCATTCCCATCCACCATTGTGCATATGGCATATGTTAGCGAGATCAAATATTTGGATTTTTTTAACCCAAAAACTCATTTATGTTATTAAGTACCTCCTATTGATCATCATCCAACAAAGTTGCTAACTATCCACGTCCCGCATATAATTAAACATTAGTAGTTTTCTCATCTTCATCAACGAACCTTCCACGAACTCGATTGTCTTAAACAGAACTAGTGCATAAAACATGATAATGTTAAACCCAGTAATTTGCTGAAACAAAGGAATCATTAAGGACATGATCAGCTGCGGCCTGTTCTTCCTCACTATTATGTTCCTCTAAGGTGTTAAAGTATGCGATACTATGTGTTAGATTGAGGAGGAAATTTCGGATCTGGAGGATATTTCGGATATTTAGGATCTAGAGGATATTTTCAGATCCAGAGGATATTTAGGATCTGGAGGATATTTTTGATCTGAAGGATATTTCGGATCTAGAGAAAATTTTGGGAATTTCCATATACTTCCCTATGCGTATATAAGCTACATCGGATCCAAAAGGAGGAGGCACAACAAAATCAAGAGATTTGATCAAGGTTTATTCTAATTAGGGTTTAGTCAATCCTAATCTTCTTCAATTCCTTTTTCCACAAAATCAAATTTTTCTAGTAAATTTGATCATTGTAATCAATCTCTTGTACTCTTCTCTTGATATTAATAAAGGTTTCTCTCTCAAAGTGGACGTACACTGACAAGACGTCGGTGGAACCACTATAAATCCCTGTGTGATTTAGTTTCTCGATATTGCTCTTTTATTTCCATTGTTTGGTGATTGTGATTGGCTTGGATAAGATTGAGATTGTTCGATTGGTTGTTTTGCACTATTACCACGATCTCGTTTTCCACGGCATTGGGGATTTTTGATTTAAGTGTCTTGAATCAAAATTTCTCCACCACATTTGGTATCAGAGCATTGGTGTTGGTAGGTAGTTGTAGAAATGCCGGAATCAGATTCAAATAATCCATCAACAGTTGGTCCAAGTGGTGTAGCTCCTTATGTGCGTGGGTCGTATGCAGCTGCTGGTTCACAATTGGTTATCGACAAGTGGAATGGCGACAATGATTTCGAAAAGTGTCAATGGAAGATGAAAGTGGTTCTTAGGCGGAATCGGGTACATCAGGTGGTGTTTGATACACATTTATTGCCAGAGGACATCTCAGATGTGGAGAGAGAAGAAATGGTAGAGTGGGCATTCACTACACTTCAACTTGCCATGGGGGAGAATGTTATTTCTGAAATTAGTGGTGAGACGACTGCTAAAGGTATTTGGAACAAGTTGGAGGAGTTGTATATGAAGAAGTCACTCACAAATCAATTGATCTTGTTGTGGACTTTCTTTACCTATAAGATGAAGGAAGGAACTTCACTAAAGGCGCACTTAAATGTGTTTGATGATTTGCTAATGAAGATAAAGACGGTAGATTTGAAGATTGAGGAGGAGCATAAGGCGATGATATTGTTATGTTCATTGCCTGAGCGTTATACTGGGTTCTCAAACAGTTTGATCTATGGTCGGGATACACTGACTCTAAATAATGTCAAGACGGGCCTTCTTAGTGAGGAATTGCGAGATCAGATGAAGGAGCTGAGTGATGGTAGTAGTGGTGCTAGTAATGGTCAAGGTTTATTTACGGAGAAAGAAAAGTCAGAGAAGAAGGGAAACCGGGGGCGTTCTAAGTTTAAGAAGCCCGGTGGAAGAGGAAAATCAAAAGAAAGAAATGGCAAGTGCTTTATATGTAAGAAACCTGGTCACTGGAAGAATGATTGTCCAGACAAGAGGAAGAAGGAAGTAGCATCTTCATCAGTTGCGGTGGAGAGAGAAGTTGGTGAGGGAGACGTAGATGTTTTGTCGGCAGTAGCATCAGATGTTTCGGGCAGCGATTGGGTGCTTGATTCGGGGGCTTCAATCATATGACGCCTAATAGGAATTGTTTTTCTTCTTATGTTGAATGGGAAGGAAAATCAATTGTCATGGGAAATGGTGCAGTTTGCAAGTCGAAGGGCATTTGATCCGTGCAAATTTGGAGGTTTGACGGAGTGGTACGTACTCTCGCTAATGTGCGCTATGTTCCGAGACTACGGAAGTCACTTATCTCTTTGGGACAGTTGGATTCTTTAGGTTGTAAGATCACCATTGAGAGTGATAGCTTGAGGGTTTCGAAGGGTGCGCTTGTGGTTATGAAGGGTGCTAAAACTCATGGTATTTATTTGCTTCAAGGAGTGACCGTGGAAGGCGAAACTTGTGTCAGTGTTGATAGCTCTCGCGGCTTAGATGCTACATGGCTGTGGCATTTGAGATTGGGTCATGTCTCGGAGAAGAGTTTAGATGTTCTTCATCGAAGGGAGATGACTGATGGTGAGAGTTTCAGCAAGTTGGAGTTTTGCGAGGACTGCGTCATGGGGAAGCAAACTAGAGTATCATTCGGTGAAGGAAAACATGATTCAAGAGGGATTCTTGAGTATGTGCACACGGATGTTAGGAGACCAGCGCCGGTAGCTTCTTTGGGAGGAGCAAGATATTATATTTCTTTCATTGATGATTTTTCTTGGAAGGTTTGGTTGAATGTAATGAAGGCCAAGTAGGAGGCATTTTCAAGATTCAAAGAATGGAAGGCTCTTATTGAGAATGAGAGTGGAAAGACTTTGAAGGTTCCTAGGTCCGATAATGGCGGCGAATATGTTTCCGGAGAATTTCTGAATTTTTGCAAGCATTATGGTATTCGGAGGCATTTTACTACACCGAGAGATCCGCAATCTAATGGAGTGGCGGAGAGAATGAACTGAACTCTACTAGAGAAAGCTTGATGCTTGAGATTGACATCGGGTTTGTCTAAGGGATTTTGAGCCGAAGCTTTATCAACTGGTGCATATTATTAATCGAATTCCATGCTCGACTATTGATAACAAAATTCCGAAGGAAGTGTGGAAGGGGAAGAGCATTGACTTGAGTTATCTTCATGTATTTGGCAGTCCTGTTTATGTGCATGATCCGGGGAATGATAAGCTCTCGCCTAGAGCTTTCAAAGGGATTTTTCTCGGTTATGTGGATGGCGTCAAAGGCTATCTGATTTGGAATCCGGAAACGAAGAAGCTATGGTTTCTCGTCATGTTAGTTTTGATGAGTCGGTTATGTTCAAGAAGAACGAAGGCTCATCGGATGTTCCGGATTTGGTTCATGGTGAATCAAAGGAGAAGGAAGTTATTCCCACTTTCAGGCCTAGAGAGAGTAGAGTTGTTGGAGGTGCTTGCGAGGTGAATGCGGTTGATGTTACATCACATTGTCCAGAGGATTCCTCTAGTAGTGTTGGTGATATGCACGAGCCTAGAGAAGATTCAGTTCAAGGTGGAGCTGAAGGAAGACCGGGTGATGACATTACCACTCGGGTTGGTCGTCTTGCTATAAGGCCACCCGAAAGATATGGTGATTGGAACTATCGTAGCTTTTGTGAGAATTTGAACTATGCTCTTCATGTAGTCCAACATGAGCCGATGGACCTTGATGACGTCATGGATTCGAGTGATAGCTCGAAGTGGATTTGCGCCATGGAGGAAGAGATGCAATCGTTGATGAAGAACCAGACTTGGGAGTTGGTTCCACTTCCTCAAGGAAACCGTGCTATTGGGTGCAAATGGATATATAAGGTGAAGGACGATTGAAGATACAAAGCTAGGATAGTGGCTAAGGGTTTTGCACAGAGTAAAGGAAAGGAGTATGATGAGATCTTCGCACCGGTTGTGAGGCATACTTCTATCCGGATATTACTTGCATTAGTTTCTATGGAGCAACTAGATGTGAAAACTGCCTTCTTGCATGGAGACTTGGATGAAGACATCTACATGGAGCAACCGGAAGGGTTTTTTATAGTAAGTAAGTAAGAACTATTTTGCAAGTTGAAGAAATAACTATATGGTTTGAAGCAATCACCTCGGCAATGGTACAAGAGATTTGATCATTTCATGCTTGAATGTGGCTTCCATCGAAGCATCATGGTTGCTTGCATTTATTTCAAGATGTTAGGAAATGATTGTTGGGTCTATTTACTCTTATATGTGGACGATATGCTCATTGCTTCTAAGGACAAGGCAGAAATCAGCAAGTTGAAAGAGAAATTAAAGGCGGAGTTCGAAATGAAAGACCTTGGAGAAGCAAAGAAGATTTTGGGCATGGAAATTGAAAGAGATCGAAATCATTTTGAGTTGAAATTAACTCAAAAGGAGTACATTAAGAAAGTGCTTTGCCGGTTTAGCATGGAGGATGCAAAGGCGTCAAATACACCTTTACCTTTGCATATAAAGCTTTTGAGTAAGGGATCACCTATCGAGGAGAAAGACAAGGCTTATATGGCAAAGGTGCCATATGCTAGTGCGGTTGGAAGTTTGATGTATGTCATGGTGTGTACAAGACCCGATATTGCAAATGCCATCGGGGTGGTTAGTACGTATATGGCTAATCTGAGGAAATCGCATTGGGAAGCCGTGAAGGATATATTGAGATACTTGAAAGGCACAACATCTCATGGTCTTGTTTTTGTTTGTAGTAATGGATTGAGTTGCAAGTTCAGACTACGCTGGTGATAGGGATCGAAGAAAATCAACTTCCGGATATGTTTTCACTCTTGCAGTACAGGTATAAGTTGGAGATCGAGATTGCAGACCGTAGTTGCTTTATCTACTACGGAGGCGGAGTTGATAGTCGTTGTGAAAGCGGCAAAGAAGGCACTCTATTTGAAGCAACTATTGTGTGACTTAGGTTTCGAACATGAGAGTATCGATGTTCGATGTGATAGCCAAAGTGCTATATATTTAGCAGAGAATTTGGCATTTAGCTCACGAACGAAGCATATTGAAGTCAGAGAGTCATTTCTAGTAGCCATGGACGAAGACAAGCAAGTATGCCTTCGGAAAGTGCACATAAAGGATAACGCGACGGACATGTTCACTAAGGCATTGCTGATTGGAAAGTTCGAGCATTGCTCGAACTTAATTCGCTTGGAGAGATGCTAGGTGCCACGTGGTGGCACAGTTGAGAGAGAAACTTGGATGTAGAAGAGTATCGGTGATAGGTTGGTGCTCTATCTTCATGGTAAGTACTCGTTTTCACTCCCAAGTACATTGTCTTTTGGTGAGATTAGTTTAGGAGTTGGATGTTTCAACACTTCATTAACGAGTGGGGGCTATGCCTGAACTTGTTAGTGAAGTGCAATGAGTGGTGGCTATGCCGGAGTTCATTGGGGAAACATTCAAGCTTTCTTGATTGAAGATAGAAGGAAATACTTGGGTGCATTAAAGTTTGTGATGTAGATGGATATAGTATCGAGGTAGAGTGTTGAAATATGCGATACTATGTGTTTGACTGAGGAGGAAATTTCGGATTTGGAGGATATTTCGGGATATTTCGGATCTGGAGGATATTTCCGGATATTTCAGATATTTAGGATCTGGAGGATATTTTGAGATCTGGAGGATATTTAGGATCTGGAGGATATTTTGGATCTAAAGGATATTTCAGATATTTCAGATCTAGAGGAAATTTTGGGAATTTCCATATACTTCCCTATGCCTATATAAGCTACATCGGATCCAAAAGGAGGAGGTACCACAAAATCAAGAGACTAGATCAAGGTTTATTCTAATTAGGGTTTAGGCAATCCTAATCTTCTTCAATTCCTTTCTCCACAAAACCAAAATTTTCCAGTAAATTTGATCATTGTAATCAATCTATTGTACTCTTCTATTGATATTAATAAAGGTTTATCTCTCAAAGTGGACGTACACTGACAAGACGTCGATGGAACCACTATAAATTCCTGTGTGATTTAGTTTCTTGTTATTGCTCTATTATTTCCATTGTCTGGTGATTGTGATTGGCTTGGATAAGATTGAGATTGTTCGATTGGTTGTTTTGCACTATTACCACGATCTCGTTTTCCGCTTCGTTGGGGATTTTTGATTTAAGCGGTCTTGAATCAAAATTTCTCCACAACATAAGGATGTTTCACTATTTTAGCGTCCTCGCTCGCTATCACCATATCTTCCTACTCCACTTTTATTTTTGTTGTTCCTTGGATCTTGATCAGTTTTGCTTTTGCCTCTTCTACGTGCCCTCTTTCTATCAAAGAGTTTGGTGTATCTGTAACTGTTAAGGCTCCTGTTGTGATCATAAAAGCAGGCACTATAGCCAAACCTAAGCTTGTACGCCAACCATATAAACATAAAAGGGCCAGGTTTGAGGACAATCTGAACTTGAGCTCAAACTTTGGGCACATGCAAAACAAAAAGGGTATAATTTGTCATATTATTGTGAAATATCATACCACATCCCATATGTAATTCTCAATCAAATAGTCCATGGGTCTTGATTTAGGCTAATTCTATACTATTTTCATAGAACCAAACTTTGGAAGTTTATTGTTTTGGAATTGAATTTATGCTAAATAGGTTAAGTTAAACATTGTGATAAAGCACATAGTGAATATTTTGTAGGAAATTTCTTCTTCTTAAACTCAAAGGAAAAAATTAATTATCATATGACGTAACATAATGACTTCACCGGTTTGGACCAAACATATTTTGGTGCATTCAGAATGAAACATAAGCGATTAAACATATTTTGGCGCATTCAGAATGAAACTTGAGCAATTACTAAATAATATTGACCATGTTTTGGTGAAATAGAGAAGAAAAAAAACCATGTACTACATTACCATAAAAGAAATTAGAATTATGTTTCATTTTTCTGTGGACCTCATATTTCACATATTTGGATAATTGCACAAAGCATCGTTATATAATTACATTATCTCATTCTTACAACTTCATATGACTACTATTTTAAACAAAGCGTAGCTTGATATTTTTACTTGTATGTAATGTGCGAAAGAAGAATCAGATACAGATTTTATCATCACGCTTCATCTTTATACCATATGAACCTATTTTTGTAAGCATCCCAAAATCTATTTTGATCTAAGCCACTCATGCGACTTCTACATCATTGTCTTATCAAATTTAGACATACCTCACATGTTACAAATTAAATGATAAACAAACAAAAATTAGAAACAGTTACAAAAATTAGTAATAATGAAGAAGTTAAAAACTAGTCTGGTTTTTTTGAACCATCAATTACAGTAAATAGTATGAAAAGATAGAAATTTGTTTATATATAAAACATAGAAGAAGATAGAATTGTCAATATAATGGAAAGAAATAAAAACTATAAAAATGCTTTGTCTAAGGCATCTTGTTTTCCTTCCTAGAACCACTCAAATAATAATACTATTTCATTGAAATGTATATAAAAAGCTCAAGATTTTAAATATTTGGTGTTGGGTTCAATATCTTTTCCCATTTCTTCTAATATTGTAATATGACCCATGAAAAAGACAATAATTTAGCAATTTGTTTACTAATAAAAGGTCTTAAACATAAAGAATAATGATGTATGACAGTAACAAGTTTTAATATGTGTAATTCTATTTTATAATGTAATTTATATTGTCCTAGCGAAAACAATGTTGCATAGTCATAAACTTTTAAGTGAAAACATAGTCCATTGCCATTTTGTTTTAGATATGTCTAAGTTAGAGTTTGAAAATGAGCTATAACTTGAATGGTAATTGAGCATAATATTTTCAAGCCATAATCTCTCACACCTTATCTCCATTCTGTCGATTTATTCTAAAGTTATGCCAGTAATTTTGACATAGGAAAATATTAAGTGGAGTAGTCATCTTCTCGTATCCTGATTATTCTAGATTATTCATATCTTATGCTAGTAATTAAGAATAACAAGAACATGGTGAAATAGTCGAACTAGGGATTAGACATGGATGAATTAAGGAATTATGATTTATGTGTTCGATTTATAAAATCAATAGGAACCATAATCTCTCACACCTTATCTCCATTCCGTCGATTTACTCTAAAGTTATGCCAGTAATTTTGACATAGGAAAATATTAAATGGAGTAGTCATCTTCTCGTGTCCTGATTATTCTAGATTATTCATATCTTATGCTAGTAATTAAGAATAACAAGAACATGATGAAATAGTCGACCTAGGGATTAGACATGGATGAATTAAAGAATTATGATTTATGTGTTCGATTTATAAAATCAATACTAAATCGTATCAAATTAATATATTATCTTTTATCACAAAATAAATTATAAATCCCTACCAGTTTGGAGTTTGTGCAGAATCTCAATCAAATGACAAAAGAATAGATGGAAGAGGGAGTTGCAAAACCATGCAGAGAGGAAGAAGTAGAGCGACCATGACAACAAAGGAAGCCTGGTGTGACGATTGATTTAGGACTTCATAAATTTTTTTCTTAAAGAGAGGGAAAGTGAAAAGCGGTGAAACTACAGTAGTGAATAACGCAACAATTTTTTGCAGTTGGCGGGAGTATCCAAAAATTTAGGCAATGTTGAGATTTGGATTAACAAGGTAAATAATTGCAAATGCTTTCCACACATAACTATTAAGTGCAACAAAATCCTCATTTTGCTGTAGTGCTATCAGCATTAATTGGTCACTCATGTAGATCTCTGATATGATAATCGAGACTAGTGATCGATTGGTACTTTGACCGAAAATAATCATGGAGGCCTCCGAGAAAGTAAAAGAGATAAGAAAAAGGATTAAAGAAGCACAAAGTAGCCAAAATAGCTACATAGATAAAAGACGCAAGGGACTTGGAGTTTGCTGTCGAAGACCAAGTATTCTTGAGGATCTCTCAAATGAGGGGAGTAGTAAATTTGTTCATATAAGAAAGTTAGCATCTCAATATATTAGACCTTATCCTACCCTAGAATGAATTGGTCCTTTAGCTTATCGAGTAGAGTTACTAGAAAGATTAGCAGGTGTGCATAATGTCTTCTACATATATCATTTATGGAAATATGTGCACGACCCAGAGTAAATGAAACGACCCGAACTTCCCCGGTCTCCGAAGAGAAGAGAAAGAACGAATTGTTTTGAGAGCAGGACAAAATAGAACGCATATAAAAGAACATCTCATTGTATATTACAACAATGCATCAGATTACAAGAATATACAGAGTATAACTGAATATTACACAGAAATAACAGAGATTTAAATTACATTTAAATACATCGCAGCGGAAAATAATACAATACACAACTAGAAGGAGATATACGGATACAAAGCTTTCCAGATATCGTTCCAGCTGTAAACCAGGATCCTGTGAATATAAATCTGCAAAACCAAAACTACTAGCTGCCCGTGTCAAAATAAGGGCACCTAGAGTTTAGGTTAAAACAATAAACTCCAGGTCAGTCATGTGACTGGTGTGAGAACTAAAACAGTTATTAATCTTTATTTTTAAAGTTAGGTAAATCAAGGGACCACGCCGTATAACACGGAACGGGTTTCCTCCCAAGAATACCAGTGCAAAAACAACAGCGCAATGCTAAATAAAGAAAAATGAAGCTATTATAAGACCCAGGTCCCATCACACAATGCAATCGCAAGCCGGAGGATAGGGTTTTTACCTTATAATAGCCAAGAATGCTTGATACGTTGAAAACAAATCATTTGATACTATTATAAGTGCATAGTATATAAAAACAACTTCAAATCATAAGTATCAATCATAGGCGGCATAAGTGCCCCATCCCACTATGTCGCCATACTAGGCTCTACAAATAAAACCGCAAATGTCACGTATTTGGAAATTGGATTTCCGTCTATGAACCGAGGCAAAAGATAGTCCTCTACCGATTCGAGACTGCCTAGCCCGAGTCTCAGGATCAGAGCTCGAGTGACCCTTGGATCGTCAGGGCCGGTCCACCGATGTGGATTAAAATGCCTGAACACTGCGTTTCCCCGCCCTTTGGGGCGTAAATGAGCCAACGAATGACTCCATCGGACCCGGATCGTCCGATCAAACCGAGGCGCCTCGCAACAGCAACAACCACATAAGTCAAACTCGTCAGGGCGTGTAAAACCACTGACGCCACTTCTAGCTAGGAGGAAACGCAGGCCCTCCCTGAGGTCCGTCTCCCGTTTTTGGTTCATACCGGGTGTGAAACTCGCGAAGTAAACGTTACACAAAGCTACGCCACAAAGGCCGTGCTTTGATCATCACCACAAGACTTTGCTTTTCAACAGAAGCCTCGATCAATTTCCACTTAGGCATGCCACACAGGCAATTCACTCCATGCGTTTGATATCCATCAATATATAACCCCTGAGCTCGTACGTCTCAGAGAAGGGCGTTAAGCAAGAGAATAAATTCTCCGCCGCCAAACAGATATATATTTAATAGAGATCAATCACACGGACTAAAATCCAATGTCAGACACACAGTCCATTTACAAGTCCGTTCTGGGTCTGAACGAAACCGGAGGCACCTAGTACCCCGCATATCCATCGATCTCCAAGTACGTCTGGACGATCACCAACTGTTTCCATCTTCTTGGGTGTACAGCCCAATCAAGATCATCAGTTATCACCCAAACGACGTGAAGACTTCTGGTCTTCGACCACCGTCTTCATCTTCGACACCACGTCGAATCAGTTATTCAGAATGGGATAAACCCGGTCTTTCTGAATAACTCGCGTATATATTATAAAAGTGTTACACAAACACAACATACGCCTCATTCCAATTCAGAATATTCTTTTATTCAAATATTCCTATACTTTGGGAAAAGTTCCCATTCATTTTATCCAAGATAAATTCTTTAAATTTATTCTTTAATCTCCTTTGAATATCAATTCAAACTAGTCGGGATTAGCGAACCACACCGAAGTAATCATTTATTTTATTTCCCAATCCCAACCTATTCATCCCATGAAGTAAAACTGGTTATACTTCATATCTAACACCACGGTGTTATCGATAAATTCAATTACCATTACACGTTCAAATCTAATTAAAGATTTAACTATCGCCTGGAGCAAAACTAGTGATACTCCATTCTCAATCTTTTCAATCTAATTAAAGATTCATTAAAACTCCACTTAGTTTTAATCTGTGACTGGGTTAAAGAATCAGTGTCCTTTAAAACACGGTTCACGATAAACCCAAAATCACATTCCATTAATTATCGGGTTAAAGAACGAGTGTTATTTAAAACACCATTCACGATAAACCCAAGAACCAATATCAATTCAATTCCAATTAAATATTGTTTAATTGGTACACTTCATTAAATCTAAATAAAAAGATTTAATCTTTTCTCAACTGGATTCAAGAACAGTGTTAGTGAAGACACCATTCACGACAAACCCAAATCACATTTGATATTAAACACAAGGCTCTGAATAGAAAATATACCGGCTTATATTCAATATCAAATTCTATGACTAACAAATATCGTATTGGAAATAACGATATATATATCTTTCAAATTCCCATAACAATATCTGTATCATCACGAAATCCAACATCGAAATATTCCGAAGACAATTTCGATTCAAATCCACTCCAATGCAATCATTGGATATTCTGGTTATTTTTAAAACCCTTTTTAAATTCAATTTATTTACTTAAAAATAAATAGAATTATAATTCTAGTTCAAAACCAGTTCATTTCGATAAAAATCTATTTTTATCTTTTCAACTATGGAGTTTTTCATCCCAAATCTTCACAAATCATTTCTTATGATTTTACACAAATTATTACTATTTTTAATAATTTTATCAAGGCCCGTACAGTCGATTTCCATCAACGGTCATCGAACTGCACTTACAGCGACCTTTTTTGAATTTGATTTGGACGTATCTCCAAATCCAACCGCTAGATTTCAAATTTCTAATATTCGTTAGAAAGCTCTTTTCGATACGAACCCAACGGTTCCGGTTTTAGGAGAATCCGACGGTCGGATCTCCCGTAATGTCCGTGTGAAATAAATGGTCGAAATTCACGAACTGCCGCGGCGCGGCGCGTTCTATTCAGGCCATTATATTATATATATAATATATATAATATATATTTCGACGATTTCTATTTAAAACGAATTATATAAATAGTTTTAAATTCGTTTCAAAAGCAATTTCAACTTCCTTTTCAATTCAAATCAAAATTGAATTCTTCTTTATAAATTCGTTTAAAATTCATTTCTATTCAATTCAAATTTCAATTCAATTTGAATTCATTTCAATTCGCTTTCAATTCATTTCGAAATCGTTTTCAATTCAATTCATTTCGAAATCGTTTTCAATTCAATTCATTTCGAAATCGTTTTCAATTCAATTCATTTCGAAATCGTTTTCAATTCAATTCATTTCGAAATCGTTTTCAATTCAATTCATTTCGAAATCGTTTTCAATTCAATTCATTTCGAAATCGTTTAAAATCGATATAAATATCGTTCACGTCAAAATGGCGTCAATCTAATCATCACGGCTTCACATATTTCTATTTTCAAATATTTCCTATTATTAAAATATTTGTTATTATCAAAATATTCTTTATTTTCACGATTGGAATGATGCCCAATCAATTACCATATAAAGTTAATTATATGGATTTTCATACAACACATGTATATAATAGCAACGATAAATAATCAACCACCAACCAAAGTGCACTACACTGTATAAGCATCAAATATAGACATCTAATGCTTATAACAGCCTGTCAATCAATCGATTGACATATTTAATCAATCAGGATGAGTGAACTTCAAATTTCATCCCAACACCCGTGTGGGGTTTCAAACAATCAAACACAGATTTTATTTGTGCAGTTGGGCGACGTGTAAAATTTATCGACCCAATCAATGTCAGTCAAATCAGTGTACATAAACAAACCGTCCGGTTTGTAAATGAATGTTTATTTACTCACATCCACGCTAAAAATTATATTTTAACGATAAAACATTTTATTTCAACCCATGAATTTCTATTCAGTTCATTCTTTAAATAAAATGATATTTTTATTTTCTAACTTATTTTAGAAAATTTCGGCGGCATAACGGCACGATACTAGAAACGGGACGAGGCCTAGCCTTATCCCCAGTCTAGTGAAGGCCCACGCCATTCACACATCAATCAAACCATTCAATTCACCACACAATTCAATTTCAAATCAAATCATCTAACTAATCTATGCAACCAAACAAACAAGTCCATGGTCTGTGGACGGTTGTGTCGGGTGCTACTAAGCACCGTCTGCATCCTAGTATATATATATATATATAACTAGAAAAATTAAATTGAGAGGTGAGAAGTTCTCACAGATAGCTATCCAATCATCTTGACTCTTCTTTGATAGAAATCTTCATCGCTATCGCATCTTCGTTGCTGTAGCCACTACATATGTAAAAATCGAATTTTTACTTCGTTATTCAATATATAAAAATTGAATTTTTATTTCGAAGTTCAATATATAAAAATCATCTTTTTTCTTCGATGTTCAATATATAAAATAGAATTTTTTTTATCATCACTTCTATAGTGCAAAAATATAATTTTTATCGCTACCTCCTATATTCAAAGATAGAATTTTTATTTATAATCGTATAGATTAAAAATCACATTCTTTTCAATGTATAAAAATCCACCTTTCTTCTTATAAAAACCAATCTTTTCTTTTCTTTTTTTTTAAAAGTCCTACTTTTTATTTTTAAAAATCAATTTTTCTTCTAAACAAAAATCTCGTCTTTTTGCTTTTAAAAATCTCGCCTTTTTAAATATAAAGATTTCGCCTTTTCAAAAATAAAGATTTCATCATTATAAAAATCATCTCTTTATTTCAACGTATATATAATAAAAATCAAATTTTTATTTCGCTACATATACAAAGATGATATTTTTATATTCTCTATCTTACAAAGATTATATTTTTATAGTTCCTACTATGCAAAGATCATATTTTTATCTTTCTACTATATAAAAGATTATATTTTTATTTCTTTAAAAATATAAAAATCATATTTTCTATTTCAAACCATATGTATTTTTATTTCAAAAACACAATTCTATTTTTCTCTTTTCTTCCTAATTCTTTCTTAAAACTGATTTTACTAACCTAAAAAAAATGAAATTAAATTTAAATAAAAACCGGAATAAAACAATGCTTTATTATAAAATAAAACGGAAAAAAAAACTTATTGTCATTATCCTGGACGTCGACCTAGAGGGAGGAGAAGGCCAGGAGGAGCAGCGCGGTCATGGGGAGGTCGAACTGCGGTTTGGTGGTGCGGTGGAACGAGGCTGGCGGCGTCGACTACGATGTCGCGGTTTGGGTGGTGTCGCGGTGGATTTCAAGGGGCTGGAGGGTTTCGTGGTAGCGCGCACGAGGTAGGGGCGCGAGGGGAGAGGATCGATCGGGGGGGGGGGTTTCTGCGGCGGCTCACCAGGCCGCGACCGCCTCTGGTGGAGGAGCGACGGCTCCTCCCTTTTTTTTTCTATTTTCGTTTCCTTTTTTTTCCTGTAAAATGAAATCGGGGGGGGGGGCAATTTGAAGAAGGTATAGGGGAGGAGAGAGATTGTTTTATATTATTTATTATATTTTTTTTTTATTATTTATGAAAAGTTGACTTTTACATACGACCCCTAAACGAGGCCCACCGCCTGCCGTCCATAGCGTTTTACCCCCATTCCGAACACAATGGGATATGTATCGCAGGTTGATTCGATCGTTTGAATCAGTTTCCGTTAAATTTACATTTAAATCACTATATTGAATTTTAAACGTACATTTCAAATTATCGGGGTCACATATGGACTCGATAAATCCCAGAAAAATATTTCCTAGCTTCGTGTCGACGATACGGTCCTAACAAAACTAGTTTCGTCGAATTCTGAGACCGTTAGAAAAATGGCCATTTTCCAGTCGATTAAAATCAACTGAAACTGGTCAAACGCGTTTTCCTTTGCCACGCTCACATATTGATTCAAAAAATTATGAAATTTAAAACCTAGCAATAATTTGACATCACGGACCCAACAAAATTGGTTTCGTCGAAATCCGAGGTCATTTGCAAAATTTCCATTTTTAAGGGCCTGAATTCCATAGCGACTATTCAGAATTTTCAACTGGACATATCTTTTGATTCCCGCTATGAAATTTTGATTTTTCAGATTCGTTGGAAAGATGTTATCAAATAGATCTTATGATTTTTGGTTTCACTAAAATCCGGCTTGTTTTGCACCCGGTACATTCAATTGAAGTTTGAAATCGAATTATCGAACTACCGCGCCATTTTCAATTCTATTTATAATTATATATAAATATTTATATTCTAATGACGACGTATATGATATATACGTTCGAATTCTATTCAAATTAAATTTCTCGTCGATATTATTTAAAATAATCTATTTTAAATATGCAAAATTCGCTAAAATTTCCAAAACAAAAATTTTAAACTGGCCCAGATTTTCGGTTTATTACAATCTCCCCCACTTAAAACTTTTCGTCCCCGAAAAGGAACAAAGTCGAAAGTGGTTTGATTAATCAGCTCTACGCTCGATCTGGCTTCCACTCTCTAACTCTTTAGTTTCTGAGAATTTTCAAAATTTCAAAAATTTGGCTAACACCCTAAATTTTCGAAAAATTTCGCCATAACCTCCCCTGCACCGGGAGCATCGGGGAATTTCAAATAGCTTCCCCGGTCCTTCAGATCTCAAAAAGAAAAAGAAAAAGCCAAGCGGCTAGCCAATAGGCTCATAAAATCATCATCACCCAAACAAAACAGTAAATTATGTAGTAAATATGTACCTATTTGTCGGGCAAACAAATTTTATTCTTCGGCTCTAGCCTCCTCGCTATGACCTGTTCAATGTAAGTATATGTATATGCAAGCAAATGCGACCAATTTTCAATACAATTCAATATTTGGTTCAATTAGGCTAAATGGTTCAAAATTAGCAAACAAATAAACAAATAACACAAACAGCAATCAATTAGTGAATTAGAGTTTCAAATTCATAATTTTGATATATAGTCAAAAAGCAAATTTTTGATGCCAATTCACAACAATGTGTTCTATCTATATAAGTTTTGGTTCTCACACCAGTCTAATGGAAATATATAGAAAATCACACCTTCGAAACACGAAAATAAATGCTGATGATGTTTCGAACCACCATCAGAACATTGTCGGCCTACTAGAGTGCGGTTCTATATCTATCCAGTATATTAAAACTTCGAATATACGCGGATCAGACGTATACGCAAAATCTATATATACTGGATTGTCCACATCAATATAAATAAATAACCCAATACGAATAATTGATTTATATTTCAAAACAAGATTTGTTTTCATTTTCAAAAATATACTCTTCACACTCGTTCTAGGATACTACTGATCCCATCTCTAACGAGTCATTTCCGTTGGATATTACTAATCCAGTTTCTGATGAATTCTTTCGTATGGTTCTAATGTGTCTTGTTCTCTAAGCTTTGTAAACCAAAGCTCTGATACCAAAATGAAACGACCCGAACTTCCCCGGTCTCCGAAGAGAAGAGAAAGAACGAATTGTTTTGAGAGCAGGACAAAATAGAACGCATATAAAAGAACATCTCATTGTATATTACAACAATGCATCAGATTACAAGAATATACAGAGTATAACTGAATATTACACAGAAATAACAGAGATTTAAATTACATTTAAATACATCGCAGCGGAAAATAATACAATACACAACTAGAAGGAGATATACGGATACAAAGCTTTCCAGATATCGTTCCAGCTGTAAACCAGGATCCTGTGAATATAAATCTGCAAAACCAAAACTACTAGCTGCCCGTGTCAAAATAAGGGCACCCAGAGTTTAGGTTAAAACAATAAACTCCAGGTCAGTCATGTGACTGGTGTGAGAACTAAAACAGTTATTAATCTTTATTTTTAAAGTTAGGTAAATCAAGGGACCACGCCGTATAACACGGAACGGGTTTCCTCCCAAGAATACCAGTGCAAAAACAACAGCGCAATGCTAAATAAAGAAAAATGAAGCTATTATAAGACCCAGGTCCCATCACACAATGCAATCGCAAGCCGGAGGATAGGGTTTTTACCTTATAATAGCCAAGAATGCTTGATACGTTGAAAACAAATCATTTGATACTATTATAAGTGCATAGTATATAAAAACAACTTCAAATCATAAGTATCAATCATAGGCGGCATAAGTGCCCCATCCCACTATGTCGCCATACTAGGCTCTACAAATAAAACCGCAAATGTCACGTATTTGGAAATTGGATTTCCGTCTATGAACCGAGGCAAAAGATAGTCCTCTACCGATTCGAGACTGCCTAGCCCGAGTCTCAGGATCAGAGCTCGAGTGACCCTTGGATCGTCAGGGCCGGTCCACCGATGTGGATTAAAATGCCTGAACACTGCGTTTCCCCGCCCTTTGGGGCGTAAATGAGCCAACGAATGACTCCATCGGACCCGGATCGTCCGATCAAACCGAGGCGCCTCGCAACAGCAACAACCACATAAGTCAAACTCGTCAGGGCGTGTAAAACCACTGACGCCACTTCTAGCTAGGAGGAAACGCAGGCCCTCCCTGAGGTCCGTCTCCCGTTTTTGGTTCATACCGGGTGTGAAACTCGCGAAGTAAACGTTACACAAAGCTACGCCACAAAGGCCGTGCTTTGATCATCACCACAAGACTTTGCTTTTCAACAGAAGCCTCGATCAATTGCCACTTAGGCATGCCACACAGGCAATTCACTCCATGCGTTTGATATCCATCAATATATAACCCCTGAGCTCGTACGTCTCAGAGAAGGGCGTTAAGCAAGAGAATAAATTCTCCGCCGCCAAACAGATATATATTTAATAGAGATCAATCACACGGACTAAAATCCAATGTCAGACACACAGTCCATTTACAAGTCCGTTCTGGGTCTGAACGAAACCGGAGGCACCTAGTACCCCGCATATCCATCGATCTCCAAGTACGTCTGGACGATCACCAACTGTTTCCATCTTCTTGGGTGTACAGCCCGATCAAGATCATCAGTTATCACCCAAACGACGTGAAGACTTCTGGTCTTCGACCACCGTCTTCATCTTCGACACCACGTCGAATCAGTTATTCAGAATGGGATAAACCCGGTCTTTCTGAATAACTCACGTATATATTATAAAAGTGTTACACAAACACAACATACGCCTCATTCCAATTCAGAATATTCTTTTATTCAAACATTCCTATACTTTGGGAAAAGTTCCCATTCATTTTATCCAAGATAAATTCTTTAAATTTATTCTTTAATCTCCTTTGAATATCAATTCAAACTAGTCGGGATTAGCGAACCAACCCGAAGTAATCATTTATTTTATTTCCCAATCCCAACCTATTCATCCCATGAAGTAAAACTGGTTATACTTCATATCTAACACCACGGTGTTATCGGTAAATTCAATTACCATTACACGTTCAAATCTAATTAAAGATTTAACTATCGCCTAGAGCAAAACTGGTGATACTCCATTCTCAATCTTTTCAATCTAATTAAAGATTCATTAAAACTCCACTTAGTTTTAATCTGTGACTGGGTTAAAGAATCAGTGTCCTTTAAAACACGGTTCACGATAAACCCAAAATCACATTCCATTAATTATCGGGTTAAAGAACGCGTGTTATTTAAAACACCATTCACGATAAACCCAAGAACCAATATCAATTCAATTCCAATTAAATATTGTTTAATTGGTACACTTCATTAAATCTAAATAAAAAGATTTAATCTTTTCTCAACTGGATTCAAGAACAGTGTTAGTGAAGACACCATTCACGACAAACCCAAATCACATTTGATATTAAACACAAGGCTCTGAATAGAAAATATACCGGCTTATATTCAATATCAAATTCTATGACTAACAAATATCGTATTGGAAATAACGATATATATATCTTTCAAATTCCCATAACAATATCTGTATCATCACGAAATCCAACATCGAAATATTCCGAAGACAATTTCGATTCAAATCCACTCCAATGCAATCATTGGATATTCTGGTTATTTTTAAAACCCTTTTTAAATTCAATTTATTTACTTAAAAATAAATAGAATTATAATTCTAGTTCAAAACCAGTTCATTTCGATAAAAATCTATTTTTATCTTTTCAAATATGGAGTTTTTCATCCCAAATCTTCACAAATCATTTCTTATGATTTTACACAAATTATTACTATTTTTAATAATTTTATCAAGGCCCGTACAGTCGATTTCCATCAACGGTCATCGAACTGCACTTACAGCGACCTTTTTCGAATTTGATTTGGACGTATCTCCAAATCCAACCGCTAGATTTCAAATTTCTAATATTCGTTAGAAATCTCTTTTCGATACGAACCCAACGGTTCCGGTTTTAGGAGAATCCGACGGTCGGATCTCCCGTAATGTCCGTGTGAAATAAATGGTCGAAATTCACGAACTGCCGCGGCGCGGCGCGTTCTATTCAGGCCATTATATTATATATATAATATATATAATATATATTTCGACGATTTCTATTTAAAACGAATTATATAAATAGTTTTAAATTCGTTTCAAAAGCAATTTCAACTTCCTTTTCAATTCAAATCAAAATTGAATTCTTCTTTATAAATTCGTTTAAAATTCATTTCTATTCAATTCAAATTTCAATTCAATTTGAATTCATTTCAATTCGCTTTCAATTCATTTCGAAATCGTTTTCAATTCAATTCATTTCGAAATCGTTTTCAATTCAATTCATTTCGAAATCGTTTTCAATTCAATTCATTTCGAAATCGTTTTCAATTCAATTCATTTCGAAATCGTTTTCAATTCAATTCATTTCGAAATCGTTTTCAATCCAATTCATTTCGAAATCGTTTTCAATTCAATTCATTTCGAAATCGTTTTCAATTCAATTCATTTCGAAATCGTTTAAAATCGATATAAATATCGTTCACGTCAAAATGGCGTCAATCTAATCATCACGGCTTCACATATTTCTATTTTCAAATATTTCCTATTATTAAAATATTTGTTATTATCAAAATATTCTTTATTTTCACGATTGGAATGAGGCCCAATCAATTACCATATAAAGTTAATTATATGGATTTTCATACAACACATGTATATAATAGCAACGATAAATAATCAACCACCAACCAAAGTGCACTACACTGTATAAGCATCAAATATAGACATCTAATGCTTATAACAGCCTGTCAATCAATCGATTGACATATTTAATCAATCAGGATGAGTGAACTTCAAATTTCATCCCAACACCCGTGTGGGGTTTCAAACAATCAAACACAGATTTTATTTGTGCAGTTGGGCGACGTGTAAAATTTATCGACCCAATCAATGTCAGTCAAATCAGTGTACATAAACAAACCGTCCGGTTTGTAAATGAATGTTTATTTACTCACATCCACGCTAAAAATTATATTTTAACGATAAAACATTTTATTTCAACCCATGAATTTCTATTCAGTTCATTCTTTAAATAAAATGATATTTTTATTTTCTAACTTATTTTAGAAAATTTCGGCGGCATAACGGCACGATACTAGAAACGGGACGAGGCCTAGCCTTATCCCCAGTCTAGTGAAGGCCCACGCCATTCACACATCAATCAAACCATTCAATTCACCACACAATTCAATTTCAAATCAAATCATCTAACTAATCTATGCAACCAAACAAACAAGTCCATGGTCTGTGGACGGTTGTGTCGGGTGCTACTAAGCACCGTCTGCATCCTAGTATATATATATAACTAGAAAAATTAAATTGAGAGGTGAGAAGTTCTCACAGATAGCTATCCAATCATCTTGACTCTTCTTTGATAGAAATCTTCATCGCTATCGCATCTTCGTTGCTGTAGCCACTACATATGTAAAAATCGAATTTTTACTTCGTTATTCAATATATAAAAATCGAATTTTTATTTCGAAGTTCAATATATAAAAATCATCTTTTTTCTTCGATGTTCAATATATAAAATAGAATTTTTTTTATCATCACTTCTATAGTGCAAAAATATAATTTTTATCGCTACCTCCTATATTCAAAGATAGAATTTTTATTTATAATCGTATAGATTAAAAATCACATTCTTTTCAATGTATAAAAATCCACCTTTCTTCTTATAAAAACCAATCTTTTTTTTTAAAAAAAGTCCTACTTTTTATTATTAAAAATCAATTTTTCTTCTAAACAAAAATCTCGTCTTTTTGCTTTTAAAAATCTCGCCTTTTTAAATATAAAGATTTCGCCTTTTCAAAAATAAAGATTTCATCATTATAAAAATCATCTCTTTATTTCAACGTATATATAATAAAAATCAGATTTTTATTTCGCTACATATACAAAGATGATATTTTTATATTCTCTATCTTACAAAGATTATACTTTTATAGTTCCTACTATGCAAAGATCATATTTTTATCTTTCTACTATATAAAAGATTATATTTTTATTTCTTTAAAAATATAAAAATCATATTTTCTATTTCAAACCATATGTATTTTTATTTCAAAAACACAATTCTATTTTTCTCTTTTCTTCCTAATTCTTTCTTAAAACTGATTTTACTAACCTAAAAAAAATGAAATTAAATTTAAATAAAAACCGGAATAAAACAATGCTTTATTATAAAATAAAATGAAAAAAAAAACTTACTGTCATTATCCTGGACGTCGACCTAGAGGGAGGAGAAGGCCAGGAGGAGCAGCGCGGTCATGGGGAGGTCGAACTGCGGTTTGGTGGTGCGGTGGAACGAGGCTGGCGGCGTCGACTACGATGTCGCGGTTTGGGTGGTGTCGCGGTGGATTTCAAGGGGCTGGAGGGTTTCGTGGTAGCGCGCACGAGGTAGGGGCGCGAGGGGAGAGGATCGATCGGGGGGGGGGGGTTTCTGCGGCGGCTCACCAGGCCGCGACCGCCTCTGGTGGAGGAGCGACGGCTCCTCCCCTTTTTTTTCTATTTTCGTTTCTTGTTTTTTTCCTGTAAAATGAAATCGGGGGGGGGGGCAATTTGAAGAAGGTATAGGGGAGGAGAGAGATTGTTTTATATTATTTATTATATTTTTTTTTATTATTTATGAAAAGTTGACTTTTACATACGACCCCTAAACGAGGCCCACCGCCTGCCGTCCATAGCGTTTTACCCCCATTCCGAACACAATGGGATATGTATCGCAGGTTGATTCGATCGTTTGAATCAGTTTCCGTTAAATTTACATTTAAATCACTATATTGAATTTTAAACGTACATTTCAAATTATCGGTGTCACATATGGACTCGATAAATCCCAGAAAAATATTTCCTAGCTTCGTATCGACGATACGGTCCTAACAAAACTAGTTTCGTCGAATCTTGAGACCGTTAGAAAAATGGCCATTTTCCAGTCGATTAAAATCAACTGAAACTGGTCAAACGCGTTTTCCTTTGCCACGCTCACATATTGATTCGAAAAATTATGAAATTTAAAACCTAGCAATAATTTTACATCACGGACCCAACAAAATTGGTTTCGTCGAAATCCGAGGTCATTTGCAAAATTTCCATTTTTAAGGGCCTGAATTCCATAGCGACTATTCAGAATTTTCAACTGGACATATCTTTTGATTCCCGCTATGAAATTTTGATTTTTCAGATTCGTTGGAAAGATGTTATCAAATAGATCTTATGATTTTTGGTTTCACTAAAATCCGGCTTGTTTTGCACCCGGTACATTCAATTGAAGTTTGAAATCGAATTATCGAACTACCGCGCCATTTTCAATTCTATTTATAATTATATATAAATATTTATATTCTAACGACGACGTATATGATATATACGTTCGAATTCTATTCAAATTAATTTTCTCGTCGATATTATTTAAAATAATCTATTTTAAATATGCAAAATTCGCTAAAATTGCCAAAACAAAAATTTTAAACTGGCCCAGATTTTCGGGTTATTACAGTAAATAATAAAGTCAGCTGCTCAATAAGATTTGGAGGTAGAACCAAATTAAGCTGACAGCCATTTCGAATCGTAGATCACGATGAGAAACGAGAAAGGTGGAAGGTTTTCAGATTAGTCAAGGTTTAATTGAGTGGAGATTTAGATGATTGCACTTTGAAAAGCGAGGAAAGTATGAAGAAATCATTCTTGAGTTTCTTCCTGTATAAAACCAATGTATACATCGCTTGTGGTAGAACCACTTATCACTGTATATATTTTTGATTAAGAATTGAAGAGTTATTTCTGAGTAATCTTCTTAACTTTGAACTTCGAGGATGAAATTATTTTAAGGAGGGTATAATGAAACAACTTGGAAATTTAATCGCTTTTACTAAGGGAAAATAATAGATTTAAACTAATAAAAATCTTGATTTCTTTGAAAAATTTAGAGTGATAAATGTTGGTAATAATATACGAGAAATTTTGAAGAATTATACATTAAGTTGGAGGATATATAAAAAATTTGATTAAACTCAACTGAAAAAAACCAATATTTGAAAATAATAATTGATATGATTTAATGGAGTTTTACTACTTAATGTAACAACCCGTATTTTATGTATCGGAAAATCATAAAATATTTTTATTTTATTCCCTGAGGGTTGTATCATTCTCATATTTTAATATGCTGCTTATGGGGATGTGAGACATGTCCATAATTTTTACCGATTTTGTTTGTGACCATTTTGCCCATATTAGTCTTGTATAGGGCATAACTTTTGACTTAGATCGAATCAGGTGGTGAGACCTATGCCATTGGAAAGGAAATGATGATTGTCTTTCCGTAAAGTGGTTACATTAAAGATTTGGCTCAGCGGTTTGGGAGAAATCGTCGTTTTAAGGTTTTTCAGTTGGCTGTCTAGGTTTTGGGAGCCTAATAGGCTATTTTGGGAGAGGCCCATTAGTGGGCTGGTGGAAACTATAAATAGAAGGTGAGAGGTATGAGAAATAGTTTACTTCCTTATTCTCTCATTTGGTGGCCTTGTGCTCCTCCTTCCTCTAACACCTTTCCACCATTAAAAATCAAATCCAAGGGGGAAATCATAAATCTACACCATTGGAGGCTAGATCTATATCAATTGAAGCAAGAGTTCATCAGATCAAGGGGATTGGTGCGAGGTGCTTGCTGTTCGGATTCTTATTTCATCAATTTTAGCTTGTTTTGGAGAATCGGTCAGTGATATGCATCTCTCACATGGATTCAATGAAGTATATGAGTGTTTGTTCATGTTTTTCGTCAATTTCAAGTGTTTTTCCATAGATCTATGCATTGGTAAGTCCATTTTCATATAAATCACCCTGTGATCTGATTTAGCAAGTTTAGATAGGTAATTTCTATGCCATGTCATCTGAATATGCAAATTAGATCTTTAGTTTTGATTCATATACATATTTATGGCAGCGCTTTTAAACGTTGTGGTTGGTGGCCTAAGTGTCGTGGTTTATTTCTTTAGAAAATGTTGATGAATGCTATGGATAATATTGAACCTTACATTGATGTTGTTTGGTTTGATTATGATAATGGTTTCGATGAGAGTCCAGAAGGAGATGTTCGAAGAGATGCGATGTGTTCGTTGATCGGGTGGAAAGCAACAAATGTGTAGACAACTCAAAGGTCGTGAGTTGGTGGATAATGGTTGCTCGAGAAGGTTGCTTGAGCTATGGAGAGTCATCGGGTTAGATGACTAGAGATGTGAAGGCCGAGAGATTATCGTTGTCATGAGTTCTTACAGGCTCGAAGCAGGGGTACAATATAAGCACCTAAAAGACCGGAAGGTTGCTGGTCGAGTACCTTGGGTATCGTTGAAAAGCCTAGTTGTCAAGGCTGGACAGACATATGTATCGTTGAAAGGCGTATGGAGTTTATGCTAGAATTGGGGTTACCATTAGCCCTTGACATATGGCAAGGTTGGTCGTCATACGATTAACAATGGTTTCAAAGCAGGATTGGCGGTGATAGCCAGAGTCAGTCATGGATGATTGGTTGTTCTGTTTGTACCATCTCATGTAGGTCATCCAACGTCAAAGGAGATGTTCCTTGAGTGCTTGTCTGATATTGGTTTAGGCCTCTAGGGCTTGTGCTTGAGGGATGTTGAATTCGATTAGGATGGTTTACATGAGATATATATAATTTGGATGTTATGAGTGCTTACCATGGTTGAATGGGTGTTATGGTTTCCATGGGTGAATGATTGAATTGTTTATCGTAAAGGCTATCACTATTCGATGTAGGGAAGATGGGGTTGAGTTCTTCTCTGGTGTTGTGGATAAATTAGTTTGTTTATCTATCCATTCTCATATACTTTACTGTTGAAGTTTGTTTTTATCACTCACTAAGACTGTTGTCTGACTCAAGGTTTTATGTTTCCTCTTATTATCTTGGGTTTTTCATCCAGTTGTGGATGGACAAGCTAAGTAGCAGGTGATCGATGATTAGTGAGGACGATGCTGCTGTGCGAAGTCGAGCAGGAGGCTGGCGTTTTATTTTTACTACTATCTAGTATTTCTGTTTCCGCTGTTTTAGTTGCTCTATGAGTGTTGTAGTGAGGCCTTATGTATATACTTGATATTTCCTATGATGTTGGGGTAATCTTTCAGGATGTTGTGAAAGTTTGATGATGCTTCGCTACTATTACCTATTGTATATGTTCTATTATATTTTTTATTCTTGCGCTGTGAGTTCTACGACAGGTTTCAATGTTGTTTACCTACTCTGATGATGGTCCATAGCTGCCTGGCATACCTATCAGCGCATTATTCCTCTTGTTCAGTGCAGGGGTTGTAGGTGGTTGTCACATTTTGTATCAGAGCTCTGGTTTACGATTTTAGCCAAAAATCTAAAATGTAATTACGTATAAGAGACGTACTTGTATATTTCGGTTGGATGCTTACTATATATATTAGCATATATAGTAGTAGCGGTTGTATTCCTTTAGCAGTTTTTCTTGGAAGTGGCTAATTATTCTAAAATGCAGATTTAGAATTAGTAGATGACCATCAAGACACACTGCTAGGGGAGCTAATACTGGGGGGGAAATGGCGGTAAACCAGACTACCCTACCATATTTGAGGCCATGATGGAGGCATTCATGCGAAGGGTCCCCGCTCCAGTGGCAGTTATGGTAGACGTAGGAGTTCAGTTGCCTAGGGTTGTGGACTCTGCGAAGCTGTGCAAAGATTATATATCTCTTGGAGGAAACCATTCAAAGGAACTGAGCCAGCTGAAGAGGTTCAGAGGTGGATGGATTCTTGTGTTTGTATCTTTGGAGACTTAAATTTGGATGGTACCACCAAGAGAAAGCTTGCATCAAGGAAACTGCAAGGCAGAGCCATGGAATGGTGGAATTCTGTTACACTTGAGACTCCAGAAGAGGAGATTTCACGGGAGCAATTCCAGGCTAAGTTCAAAGCAAAGTCTATCTACACAACTCAGAAGTCTTCTTTGTTTAAGAAGTTCATGGAGCTGAAACAGAATGGTCATTCTTTGCTTGATTATTTTTCTGATTTCCAGGCCTTGTCCAAATACGCTCGTTCATACATTGATACATCTTATCAGAAGAACGAGAAGTTTGTTATGAGGCTGGATACCTATATTGGAAGCCGTTAGTGGATCACCTTGATGATATACATTCGAGATGCTTGTGGAAAAAGTTGTTCGCTATAAGAGCTTGTTTCTTAAGGAAGCGAATGTTACCGCTGCAACCAAAGAAGTTCAAAAACCACAGCAGGGTGGTAATAATAAGAAGAGGAAGAAGCAACAACAGAAAGGGAAGAATGGACAAAAGAAGCCTAAGAGTTAGGTTGTTTGCTTTAATTGCCAATTGAAGGGCCATTTTGCTAGTGAGTGCAAGAATCCCAAAGTTGAGACGAAGTGCTTCAAGTGTGGGAAGCCGGGCATGAGAAGAAAGACTATCCAGAATCAACTAAGGGCAAGCTGGTTGTGAAAGCATATGCTTTGGAAGCCATGCCAACTTCTTCGAGAGCTCCTACTGTAGAGGAAAAGGGGAAGGGTGTCATGGTGCAAGGTACACTTTCTGTTAATGGTGTTTCAGTTCGTGTGCTTTTTGATACTGGAGTATCGCACTCATTCATTTGCAATAAGCTTGTTTGTCGCTTGGGTTTGGAACCCGAAATTTGTGATAGACCATTTGTAACGACCCGCAAATCCGTAAGATCAGAGTTGACTACATACACCATACATCCAACCCAAATATCACGAAAATATGTATCAGTTTTTTTAGAAGAAAAAGGTAGAAGAAGAACAGAAATAACAACACATAATCTCACATCGCAGCGGAATAAAATATAATATATCATAACTTTTGAAATACAAAATTTGTACTGTATACACATATCATTATCAGAGTACAACATTTACAACACAGCGGAACAAAACTCTATATAACTGACACTGAAGCCTCCTACTCCAAGCTCCCTCAGATAAATCTATAAAATCCTGAACTGCTTGACTGCCCATACAAATTTGGGCACCTAAGAGTTTAGGTAAAACAAAACAAAATAAACTCCGGGTCAGTCATGGGACTGGTATGAGTAAACAATTTAAAACAGTTTCAAAAAAACTAAATGATATCTCATAAGACCACGCCGTATAACACAGAATGAGTTTTTCCCTTATGAGAATCCAAACCACTTGATTTAACTTTCAAATCCTTTTGAAAGAAAAGGATAAACTTTATATCAAAACTCTTTTAATATTATAATAGTGTCTAAATCAAGTAAATAACAATCTAGTGGAACGTTTGCATCTCACGTTCTACATATATAATATACAATTAAAACCGCAAGCACGTATTGGGTAATGAAATTCCAACTATGACAAGGTATGGAACCACCTGCCACTGGTGTATATCTAGAGGAGAATACACCGAGTTCAACAAGAACATCTTGCAACTCAGCCACACATGACCGACCACTCATTTCACTTAAGTGTATCGAATGTATATCACCAACAGTTGGGATCAACAACCGTTTCCCGAATGGGACAACATCGAATAGAATAAGGAATTAAATGAATTTCTAGATAGGTGATAATACAACCTAATGGGAGCTAACCACATAGCCATGTTGCCTGCCCGATTTTTGTCATTTCCCGGTTGTTGAGGCCTGAGGCTACGATTACTTTCCATTCATTGATAACACGATCACTTTGAATGCCACCTTATCAGATCCGTTAATCACTAATTGATTTGCACAAATATTTTGGATATTAAGCTAAGGGAATAAATCCGTTGCCACCATATATATTTGTGCAGTCCAACATATGCGATTTTTGGAAATATTCTGTCAGACATTCGTCCATATGGGACTGAACGAAACCGAAGGCACAATTTCCCTTAATAGAAAAAGCCCTTGCACTTTACTCCGTCTTCAATTTTCTTTGGCATATATAATTCGCAACACTTATGCTAATACAGAGTGGTTCTTTGGATAAGAATCCAACCAGTCTCTCCATATTGACAACGATGGTCAAAACTTCGATAGTCTATGATTTAACTATAAAAAAACACGTGTTCATTCAACATATCAAACAAATCACTGGGCTTTTAAATTAACATTTCATTAATTAAATCCCTTCTCCATTTCCTTGTCAATATTTGTTAAACAAATATTTTCAATCATCATCTTGGCCCTTTTCTCTATTTGGAAAACATTTCCATATATTGTCTCCTTTTATTTTCAATACGTAGAAAATACATTCTATCTATAATTGAAAATATTCCAATTACTTATCTCTTTCACGACCATTCATTTTTAGACTTAGGAAATATTTATAATCATATTTCGAAAAATTCACTTCCTTGGGTTAAAACGAATGTTGTGTAAAACATCGTTAAGACAGCCCAAACACTGCATTCAACTAACTCTTATTCAAACATTCCTCTTCGAGACTGGATCTTGCTATTTATCAGCTAATAATGAAATCAATCGAGTTGGGGTATAATTACCTGTTAGACCTTGACTAAAAATATTATTAACTTCAATACAGACAAGACCGCTAACTCGAATAATCGACATCATATTAAACCAATTTTCCATTTTTAAACGTATATACATTCCTCTTTCTATTCTTACTCGATTTAAATTCACAGATTTTCTTTTTGTTTATAAAATTCTATTTTTAAGTTTGTTTCCTTATCGACTTCTATATATATTGATATATAGAATTCATGTTATCAGATTTTCTTAAAAATATTCTAACTCCTTAAATTCGCGGAAAAATTCACCATAACCTCCTTTGTACCGGGAACATCGGGAAAATCCCCAAACTGCCACATAGGCCTCTCCATTCAAAAAGAAAAAGAAAAAGCCAAGCGGCTAGCCGATACGGCGCATAAAAACCCATATGTGAATTAAATACATACCTTTTTTCGGGCATTCTATATATATATATATATATATATATATATATATATATATCTTCATTAACTTCATTCCATACCTGTCTCATGTATATCCATACATTTCTAATTCATTTCAATTTAATACACTCGTTTTAACTCAACTCGTTAATTAACTCTTTGTCTATTTCACTTGTATATTTGAATATAACATGTTTCAAATATATTTCAACTTACTCATAAACTAATTGAATTCCATTTTCCACCTCATGTTTCATATTTGATTCGAATATGAAGTCACAAGTTAATTTTACTTATTCAAAGTCAACTTGATTTAATCGTTTTAACTTAATCCATTAATCATTTTACTAATTAACTCTTTTGCCAATTTCACTTTGAACATGACATGTTCAAATATATTTTAACTTGTTTATACTCTAATTGAATTCTATTTTTCAATTCAAGTTCCATATTCGATTTCGAATATACATTTACAATTCCAATTCACTTTCCAAGGTCTTATTTTGATTCAAAACTTTGATTAACTAATTTCTTTTCTACTTAGTTAATTCTATTAAATAATCAAAAATATGATTATTGTTTCAAAAATCATTTCATTTACTTCACCTGAGTTCATATATATTTTATAACTCAAGTCTAGATTTTTCTAATGAACATTCAGATTTTTATTTCCTTAAAATCCTTTTATAAATTTGAATAAACCGTTATGGTTTTTAAATGATTATGGCACTGCTTTTCTGAAAAATGAATTTTGACATAACTCAAAATCTATACGATGAAATCCATATTTTTCTCTTCCATTAGAAAACTATTATCAAATCGTTCCTGACGATTCTTGTTTCAAAGAATTCTGACTTCAATTGAGTTCTGTATACTCGATTGAAGTTCGAATTGATAATTTACGAACTGCAGCGCTGCGGCGAGTTCGTTTTAATTATATTTATATATATAAACATTTTAAACTTCGTTTCTAATAAATTCAACTCCATACTGATATATTTTTAATACATATCAAATCAGTTTCCCAATTCAATATCATATCTCCGATTTCCTAAAATAGTCGATTTTCCCTAACTCGGAAATAAACTTATTTATACTTCGATCTTCTATATTTAATTTCAGTTCCTTTTACAAATTATAAATCCTTTGGATTTATTTCTATTCTGTTTCTAAAAAATCTGCATTCTGAAATATATTTCGTTGTTACCATTTCGAAATGATTTCAACCTTCTATTTTCAAATTCTATTTGAATTTTCTATATTAAACTCCATTTGAATTTCTATATTCAATTCTATTTGAATTTTCTATATTAAAATTTTGTTTCAATTCTCTTTGAATTTTCTATATTCAAATTCTATATATTCAAATTCTATTTGAATAAATTCGAATTAATCGAATTCAAAATCATAAATCCTTACGGATTTATTTTAGTTCAATTTATATTCTGAACATCAGAATAAATTCCATCGTTTATTTCTTTAAAACGATTTCCCCATTTCTATTTTTAAATTCACATTTGAATTTAAATATTCAAATTATCCAATGATAATTTTTCCCACTTTACTTATAAACACTGTTTATAATTTCATTTCAATTATCTGATTATCCAATGAAAATCAACCTATTTATTTATAAACACCATTTATAAATTCACTTCAATTTCTTGTATTATTTAATTTATAAACATCGTTTATAAAATCAATACTTATTTTTATTTATTTTCAAAACAAGTAAATATTTTTAGCCCATTTTAAATTCAAATTCTATTTTTAGAAAATAGAATTTTCCTTTTTAAATCTCACAATATCTTTCACGATATTTTTATAATTCAACACTTAGGCCCAGTGATATTTAAACACCAAACAACCAATTATTTATTTTAGGTTTTCTAACACATCATATATGACAGTACATATGCAAACAAATAAACAAACAGATAATATATTTTTTAGGAATCCAGTCGGATTCCTCCAACCTGTTTTCCTGCATCCAAATATATTAGTCAACATAAATAATACCCATCTTGCTTCGAGGCAGGACATCGCGGTATGAAGGTCATCCACTAATATATATTTGTGGGGGCGCATAGGGAAATCATCCGCTATGAAACTGCGGGCATCCGCTAATGAGACTGCGGGAACAATCCAATCATCAACCCAATATATATATAATAGTCAACCCTAAATAACTAATATATTTAAATCAACCAGAGAGCATTCAAACAAGCAACAACAATTATTTTTACTGAATAAAAATAATTCTAAATAACAGGTGAGTGAGATTTACTCACCTTGTATTTTTAATTTGCCGAATATCCCAATTCAATTCCATATTGTTGCGCATCTACGAATATACTTGAGTGAATTCAGTACCTATGATTATTTATTTTATTTATCAATTAAGCTACATTAATTGAACTCACTATTAAAATAATTAACCAATTTATTCTATGTGTTTGAAATTTTTACTTTGTTGTCTTGCGGAATTACTCGGCTAATTTACAAGGTAAATACTCGAATAGCTTCTATATTCTTCACGCCTAAATACACCCTTCTCCACAACCAACCGATCCAACTCCCATATTACCATACGTAGCTTTATCCACCCTAGCCACCACCTTAATTACACTCATCATCACAACTTAATCGGATTATTTCATCCAAATTCGGACAGAATACCTACAGCTCCACTATAACATTTTGTCCAACACCTGGACTGCAAATCAAAACCTCTCCCTTCTTTCTTTTAATTCGAACTCTCAGCACTCCAAATATTATTTGAATCTAAGCCACCTCCTTAATCCTTCCTTCCACACCCATTCTTTGCCAGAAATAAGAATAGTAATGGCACCTCTAAAAAACTCGCACCTTCTCACTTCCAAAAGCACCACGCAACCCTGTAGCTATTTCCTCCCTTAACCGTGCCTTCACATAGTCCACCACCCAATATCCATCCTGACCCACCAACGCTACTTTTTTGTTTGAAATCGATCCTTCCAGTAATCGCAACCTTCATCAACTACCGGAGCTCCTCTCATCAACGTCAGTCTAACCTCCTCGCCATCCAAAGTTCAACAGTGAACTCTCTTTCCATTTCCGACCCCAAAAGACACATCGCGACTCATCCTCCATCGATCTTCTTGAAGTTGAACCCAATTCGATCGCACGACATGTTGAGCATAGGGAATAGAAGCAGCTTCCGTTCATGATTGGTTTTAAATATGTATTGGAAGTCACGATTTTTAATTCGAAATGAAATTCCGAATTTTTGAAAAGAGGAGCGGTTTGCATTTATCTCGAAGGAGGACATTTAAATTGGGCTTTTTGTTTTGGTTATGTGGATATAGAGAAGCCACCGTTGTTTTGTGGAGATGGAGGAGCCACCGTTGTTTGTTTTGTGGAGATGGAGGAGCCACCGTTGTTTGTTTTGGTCCACACAACACTGATATTTTATTTTAATTTAATTTAATTAAAACTGTATCCTAAAAATTTAGATAACCCTTGATCCTGAGCTCCTTACTGAACCCAACAACAGTCCTTCCTAGGGTTAAACCACCATTCTGAATCCACAGGGACAAGTTTCAAACCCCTATTCGATCATCTGGAGATGATATATATTTAAATCAATATAAATTAAATTCAAACAATTAATTCTTTATTATTAAATTATCCTTATTATCGTTCATACTCAAATAAGATTTATATTGATCATCTCTGAATCGTCTCGATTCAATATTGAATTTCGAATTCAATTATTTCTGTATTACGATAAATCGATTTATTCTAAATTAAATCATATTTCGATATTAAATCGATAACTCAATATAAAAAATTCATTTATATTGTCAACTCAATATTAAAAATAATATTAAATATTTAAAATTAACCGATGAAATATCCGGGTCATTACACCATTAATCGTGACTAATCCAGTTGGTAGTTCGTCCAATCTTTGCATGCTTTGTCGTGTTCTAGTGTTGTCAAGTCACGGTTGCTCTTTTATGTGTGATTGTTTTGTATTGAACTTCACTCGGTTTGGGATCATCTTGGGAATGGATTGGCTCATGAGGTATGCGGCAAGGGTGAATTGCGAAAAGCTAGAGGTGAGAGTTAGGGATGTGGAAGGGCGAAAGGTGTTGATTAGATGTAAGCGTGAAAAGGATGCCTTCATGAGCTATCTATATTCTGTTGGGGTTCCACAGGAAGACTTTTCATCTGTGTTGATTGCTAACGAGTATGAGAATGCCTTTGACGAGGTCAAAGGGTTGCCGCCGCATTGTGAGATCGAGTTTAGGATCGATTTGGTTGAGGGTGCTAGACCAATCGTTATGCCTCTTAGGCGGATGATGCCTAAGGAACAACGAGAGTTGGAGGTGCAATTTCGTGACCTTCTGGGAAAGGGATTGATTCAGAGAAGTGTATCTGAATGAAGTGCACCAGTCTTGTTTGGAACCAAGGCAGATGGCTCGTTAAGATTGTGTGTGGACTATCATGAGTTGAACAAGGTGACTAAGAAGAACAAGTATCAGTTACCAAGGATTGATGACTTGTTCTATTAGCTTCATGAGGCCAAAGTGTTTTCTCATATGGATTTGGCAACGGGATTTCACTAGTTGAGGATGGCTAAGGATAGTTGCCAAAGACTACTTTTATGACACCATCCAGTTTCTTCGAATGGTTGGTAATGTCATTCGGGTGGACTAACGCGCCAGTAGATTTTGTGGATCTTATGAATAGGGTATTCAGAGATCAGTTGATTAGCTTCGTGCTTGT
This sequence comes from Allium sativum, assembly GCA_030737875.1. Classification (NCBI taxonomy): domain Eukaryota; kingdom Viridiplantae; phylum Streptophyta; class Magnoliopsida; order Asparagales; family Amaryllidaceae; genus Allium; species Allium sativum. The sequence goes on from CM060911.1 coordinate 13,305,638, forward strand.
GTTCGTGGATGATTTTTTGGCTTATTCTCAGAATAAAGAAGAGCACAAGACGCACTTGAGAGTGTGTTGGAAATCTTGCAAAAGCATCAGCTGAGAGCTAAGTTTTCAAAGTGTCACTTCTGGAAGAGTAAAGTGAGTTTCTTAGTCCATGTTGTTTCTAGAAATGGTATAGTGGTTAACCCCGCTAAAGTAGCAGCAATCCAGAATTGGGATAGACCTAAGAATGCGGCGGATGTAAGGAGTTTCCTTGGGTTGGCTGGGTATTACCAACGATTTATAATGGATTTCTCCAAGGTAGCTGCACCGTTAACAGGATTGATGAAAAAGAACCAAGTGTTCGCATGGGATGCAAAGTGTGAGCAAGCGTTCAAGATCCTGAAAGAGAAATTGATGAGTGCACCTGTGTTAACCATTCCAAGTCGGAATGAAGAGATGGTGGTATACACCGATGCATGTGGCACTGGGCTTGGAGCAGTGCTAGTACAAAAGGATAAGGTTGTGGCTTACGCGAGTCGACAGCTGAAGCCGCATGAAAGGAACTACAAAACTCATGATTTAGAGTTGGCGGCTATTGTGTTTGCTCTGAAGATGTGGAGACATTACCTGTTGGGAGTTCGATTCGAATTGTTCACGGATCAAAGTCGTTGAAGTATCTTTTCTTCCAAAAGGATTTGAATCTTTGGCAGCAAAGATGGCTAGAGTTCCTGGCATCGTATAATTTTGGTATAACCTATACTCTTGGCAAAGGTAACACAGTTGCAGATGCATTGAGTTGAAGACATGCAAGTTTGGGTGCGATGTTTTCGGAATGGAAGAGCCTCGATTATTTGGCAAGGTTTGATTTTAGGCCAAGGTGCGAGTTGGAACCGGAAATGTTTGCAAGCTTATCGATAAGACCCACTCTTATCGAAAGTATTGACGAAAGCCACAAACGATATACTAAGTTTTTCGAGTTTATCCAAAAGATGGAACCAGAAGATAAAGAGTTCGATGTTGATCGAGAAGGTTGGCTTCGAAAGCAAGGGTGATTAGTTGTTCCTGATATCAACGGATTGAAAGATGAGGTTCTAAGAGAATGTCATCACTCGAAGTTGACGATTCATCGTGGTGGTAATATGATGTATTAGGACATGAAGCGAGTCTACTATTGGGAAGGGATGAAGCAAGATATTGGAAAGTTCATTTACAGGTGCACGAACTGTTAGTTGGTGAAAGCTGAACAGAAGAATCCGAGTGCTTTGCTTCAGCCATTGGAAGCTCCTACGTGGAAGTTGGAGAAAATATTTATGGACTTTATCGATGGATACCTAGAACCAGGGCAGGAAATGAGTGGATTTGGGTCATCGTGGATCGCTTGACCAAAAGTCCGAGATTCATTCATCTCAAGTCGACTAGGGCGACATCGTAATTGGCTGAACTTTTTGTGAAATGGATAGTTCGATTCCATGGTATCTTGAAGAGCATAGTGAGTGACCGAGATCCATTATTTACAAGTGGATTTTGGAAGAGTTTGCAAGAAGCTTTGGTAACCGAGTTATGTTTAAGTACAACTTATCATCCCCAAACTGATGGTCAAACCGAGAGGGTCAACCGAGTTTCGAAAGATCTCCTGAGGGCTTGTGTGTTAGATTTCAGAAGATCGTGGGAAGACCATCTACACCTAGCTGAGTTTGCATATAATAATATCTACCAGTCTAGCATTGAAATGACACCATAAGAGGCATTGTATGGTAGGCCGTGTAATTCTCCGGCATGTTGGTTAGAAACTAGAGATAAGTTGATATTTGGGCCAGAGACGATTAGAGAGATTTCGGATTGTATCGAGATCGTTCGACAACAAATGAAGGAAGCCCAAGATCGTCTAAAAAGTTGTGCTGATAAGCGTTGATAGGATTTGGAATTCGACATTGGCGATATGGTTTTCATGAAGATTTCGCCATTGAAGCATGTGATTCGATTTGGATATAAAGGAAAATTAGCCCCAAGATTTGTTGGACCATTTCCGATAGTCGAGCTAATTGGAAAGCTCGCATATACATTGGAGTTACCCGAAAATAATGTTTTCCATGTGTCATTTCTACGGAAGTTCGTGCATGATTCGAATGTGGCGGTATCTACAGAGCAGTATGAAGACCTAGAAGTGGAAACCGTAGTTGCAAAACCTCGTAAGCAGCTTCGTGTTGTGGGAAATGACATGAAATAGCTTAGGAAGAAGACGGTTAAGTTGATCAAGGTACAATGGAGTGAAGATAGCGACGATTTTACGTGGGAGACGGAAGAGAGCATAAGGGCAACTCATTTAGAACTCTTCGTTGGAAGGACCCTTTGATATCGTATCATCGTTATATTTGTATCTTGTTGTTTGATAGAATTCCGCGTGCTAGGATAAGGCTGTGGATGCATGGATTGATGGTTACTAGTTTTAATGATAGAATGGCTTCTCAGGGATGATAAGCATGCAGAATTATTGTGGTTGCTTGTGTTTGCTTGGAATTTCGGGGGAGAAATTCTTAAGAGAGGCGAATGTAACAGCCCGCATTTTACGTATCAGAAGATAGTAAAATATTTTTACTTTATTCTATGAGGGTTGGATCAATCTCATACTTTAATATGTTGCTTATGGGGATCTGAGACATGTCCATAATTTTTACTGATTTTGTTTGTGACCATTTTTCCCCTTTCAATCTTGTACAAGGCATAACTTTTGACTCAGGTTGAATCAGGTGGTGAGACCTGTGCCATTGGAAAGGAAATGATGATTGCCTTTTTGTAGAGTGGTTACGTTAAAGATTTGGCTCAGTGGTTTGAGAGAAATCACTGTTTTAAGGTTTTTCAATTGGTTGTCCAGGTTTTGGGAGCCTAATGGGCTGTTTTGGGAGAGGCCCATTAGTGGACTGGTGAAAACTAGAAATCTAGGGTGAGAAGTATGAGAAATAGTTTACCTCCCCATTCTCTCATTTGGTGGCCTTGTGCTCCTCCTTCCTCTAACACCTTTCCACCATTAAAAATCAAATCCAAGGAGGGAAATCATAAATCTACACCATTGGAGGCTAGATCTACATCAATTGAAGCAAGAGCTCATCGGATCAAGGGGATTGGTGCGAGGTGCTTGCTATTCGGATTCTTATTTCATCAATTTTAGCTTGTTTGGAGAATCGGTGAGTGATATGCATCTCTCACATGGATTCAATGAAGTATATGAGTGTTTGTTCATGTTTTTCGTCAATTTCAAGTGTTTTTCCATAGATATATGTATTGGTAAGTCTATTTTCATATAAATCACCCTATGATATGATTTAGCAATTTTAGATAGGTAATTTCTATGACATTTCATGTGAATATGCAAGTTAGATCTTTAGTTTTGATCCATATACAAATTTATGGTGATTTTGGTGAATTTTACATAATTATTGATGGAATTGTCATATTGGTGTTATTGTTGATTTCATAACATGCTTGTGATCATATTGGATGAATTGGTTGAGTTAGTTTCATCGAATGTATCGATTTGGTGAAGTTTTGGTTGAAATTGAAGTTGCATTAAAGGATGCAGGTTTTGGGTCACACGTATGGGTCGGTCGTGCATCATAGTGGAAATTTCTTGGGGAACAAGACAGGAAGGGTCGAGCGGGCGAGCCCAAGGAAGCAGGGTCGGTCGTGCATGCGCAACAGAACTTTTGTAAAGTTTGGAATGGTGAAGTAGAGGATCAGTCGCACACTCCAGTCGCCGCCCTAGTCCTTGTCGGTCGAGCAGGTGGATGTGCAAGGAGGTTTTGGTTTTACTCCATTAAGGGTGGTCGGTCGGTCGTGGTGGACTTGTGCCAACAGGGTCGGTCGATCAGATCATTACGGTGATTCTAGCGGAGGTGGCCGGTCGTTCAATTTTTGGTCGGTCACTCCAACCTAGATTGGAGGAAAGGTGTTCGGTACAAGGAGGGGTCGGTCGGTCCAAGGTAGTGAGTCGGTCGAGTTTTGGTAGCGCTTTAAAACGCTGTGGTTGATGGCTTAAGTTTTGTGGTTTATTTCTTTAGCAAATGTTGATGAATGCAATGGACAATATTGAACCTTATATTGATGTTGTTTGGTTCGATGATGATAATGGATTCGATGAGAGTCCAGAAGGGGATGTCCGAAGTGATGTGATGTGTTCGTTGATCGATGGGAAAGCAACGAATGTGTAGACACTCAAAGGTCGTGAGTTGGTGGATAATGGTTGCTCGAGAAGGTTGCTTGAGCTATGAAAAGTCATTGGGTTGGATGACTAGAGATGTGAAGGCCGAGAGATTATCATTGTCGTAAGTTCTTGCAGGCTCGAAGCAAGGGTACAATAGGACCACCTAAAAGACCGGAAGGTTGCTGGTCGAGTACCTTGAGTATCGTTGAAAGGCCTAGTTTTCAAGTTTGGACATACATACGTATCATTGAAAGGCGTATGAAGTTTATGATAGAACTGGGGTTACCGTTAGCCCTTGACATATGGCAAGGTTGATCATCATACGATTAACGATGGTTTCAAAGCAGGATTAGCGGTGATAGCCAGAGTCAGTCATGGATGATTTGTTGTTCTCTCTATACCATCTCACGTAGGTTGTCCAATGTTGAAGGAGATGCTCCTTAAGTGCTTGTCTAATATTGGTTTAGGCCTCTGGGGCTTGTGCTTGAGGGATGTTGAATTTGATTAGGATGGTTTACATGAGATATATAGTTTGAATGTTATGAGTGCTTACCATGGTTTAATGGGTGTTATGGTTTCAATGGGTGAATGGTTGAAGTATTTATAGTAAAGGCTATCACTGTCCGATGTGGGGAAGATGGGGTTGAGTTCTTCTTTGGTGTTGTGGATAGATTAGTATATTTATCTATCTATTCTCATATACTTTATTGTTGAAGTTTGTTAGTTGTTTTATCGCTCAATAAGACTATTGTCTGACTCAAGGTTTATTGTTTCCTCTTATTACCTTGGGTTGTTTATCCGGTTGTGGATGGGCAAACTAAGTAGCATGTGACAGGTGATTAGTGAGGATGATGCTGATGTGCGAAGGCAAGCAGGAGGCTGGCGTATTACTTTTACTACTATCTAGTATTTTTGTTTCCGTTGTTTGAGTTGCTCTATGTGTGTTGTATTGAGGCCTTATGTACATACTTGATATTTCCTATGATGTTGGGTTAATCTTTCAGGATGTTGTGAAAGTTTGAAGCTTTTCTATATGATGCTTCACTAATATTACATGTTGTATATGTTCTATTATATTTTATCCTTGCGCTATGAGTTCTACGAAAGGTTTCGATGTTGTTTACTTACTCTGATGATCGTCCATAGCTGCCTGGCATACCTATCAGCGCATTACTCCTCTTGTTCAGTGCAGGGGTTATGGGTGGTCGTCACACTTAAATATCCATGTTTTTAATTGTTTATAAGTAAAAGAAAATCATTTTCAAATTTTGTTTACTTAGATTAATAATTTAACTCAAAACAGAAAGTGTGATTGATAAATGAATTCTAAATTCTCAATAATTTATTGAATAGAATTTGTGCAAAGGGGTAACATACATAGGCATATATATATATATATATGATAACATATATATAAGAAGCAAATAAGGAGATTAATTAAGCTAAAGAAAAGGTTTGATAAAGTAAGTAAATAGAAATAAAAAGTGTTTACTTTATTAAATTATAACTATATACTTGCACACTCCATATTCTTACACCTCCATACGCTTACACCACCATGCTCTTACACGTGATGTGATAAGCCAAGCGTAGAGTAATGTTCGGATGAAAATTAAGGGTAAGGTGAAAGGCATTTTTCACAATTTTTCATCTTTTATTCTATTCCTAATTGTTTCCTATAAATACCACCCCACTTTCATTCGCTTCTTTACAACATAAAGCTTCTCTTCTTTCTCCTCTTAATCACTTTAATGGCTTCTACATCCTAGATAAAATATAATAAAAGAGTAATGAAATCACTCACACTTATATGAGCATCTAAAGGTGTCGAAACTATTGTTGAATCTCCTCTAATCTACATTCATAAGCCGCCACCAGCCGATGAAATTTGTAGACCGAGCTCCATTAAATTCCAAGCTAGGACAAAGGATATTAGAAGGGGAAAGGAAGTTCAAGGCTATTCATGGTAAAACAAGTTAAGTAGGAACATTTTGGAATAATCTAATAAGGGTATACCGAGTTTTGATAACACATAGTTCAAATCCAAGATGAGAGACTAACTTTAGAATGACCTTAACTACCGATATGTTAATGAAATGATTAGTATGATGAATATTAATGTTTAAGTATACTCTGATATGGTTTATCAAGTTTTAATTGATAATATTTTTGTTGTATGGATTATTTAGCATGTCACATTAAATATATGTCGATAAGCACAAAGGAAATCTCTTTTCTTTATTGAATGAAATGGAATGATAAAACAACTTAAAAATGGTTTGAAATATTTTAGAAATGAATCATAAAAAAAATTCTATGAATAAATATGAAGTTTGAAAAAAATGAAATTTGAATAAATTTTGGTGTGTCGTGAAATGGTAACTCGCAATTTCATTCCTAAAATTTTGATCTTTTGCATATGGAAAAATATGAATCCAAATTCTCTGAAATTAGATTTTTCCTAATCTTTATAACCATAGCTTTCAAACAAATGAAAAAAAAATCAATTTTCAATTAAGTAGATTTTGAAATATGACCAAAAGAAGATTTAAGTTGAATATATGGATTTTCCAGTGATAGAAAAGTTGTTTGAAGAATTAATCTAAAGTAGCACTTTTTGCAGCACTTTTCCAATTAGTGAAATCTGAACCATAACAAATCTTCTATAAACCTCTTATGAATATTTTAAAATGATTAAATGTGTAATGTCCCGAGTTTTGACCAATTTTGTTAAACAATAATTTATTGATTATATTAAAAAAATTATAAATAATTGAGTAAATTGAATTTAAATATTAGATGAAATTAAACGTTCTTTTTTATAAAATCTATGGACATGCATATTTGTGTATAAACAAATAAGTGGGGTTTTGTATTTTGATTAGTATTTTTATAATGGTTTCAAACTTGTATAAATTAAAAATAAGCATCATTTGAGTCCAATTCAGTGTAAATAACTTAAGAAAAATATAAATCACTTCATTGTCTTGAAATACTACATTAATAAAGAAATATATCATCTTTGTACTTGTGGTCTAAAACAAATAAGTGAAGAGATATGCATTGTACCATGAATTTGCCATTGAAGGTATTTGAATGCATCAACATTAAATGGTAAAACTACTTGGCAACCAAGTTTACCCTTTTTAAGATAAAAAGTACATGTGTGTACTACATTTTCATTAGCTATGCATTGTTATAGGACCAACTATATACACAGCTAAAGCAAATATATGGCATATGGCCGTATACATCTACCCAGGAATTTTTAAAGTGAAAGCCATATTAGAAAAACATTTCACCTCAATCAGAAACAAGAGCTTTGCTACTACAATACCTACCTATATCTAGCTAAATAACTTGGTTTTACTAGCATTCATGCACTTCAATCTGTAGACTGTACAAATATATTTACACGTATACTTCATTTTTACCTGAATTGATGTTTCAATTGAACCATGGAACATAGCTGCATCTCTATAATAAGCTACAAAACAGCTAATCCATAGCTGCCTACATTTCAATCACTCAACAAACACATGCATAGTTATACTCATGACCATTCATTTCAATTTACACATTGCACAACTACCATCTAAATATCCCATTAAATCAAAGCATACATAGCTATAAAATCATAGCTTCCTTGTTGTCAATCAACGTTTGCAGCTAAGACATTCCTATTGCAGGGTGATTTCATTTCCCATACACCAACTAATATATGCCCTATTAGTTTAATTATTATTTTTGCACTATAAATACACGTAGTTCACTTCAAACTCTCACTAATTCATTTGAACCAAACTAAACGAAATGTAACAACCCGGAAAATCTGAGGCAGTTTAAAAATTTTAAATTGGCTATTTTAGTGAATTTTAAATATTTAAAATAAATTATTTTAAATAATAATGATGAAAAGTATGTTTGAATTGCTGTTTGAAAATAAACATAATTATTTTAAATTATGAACAAGGCCTGAAATGGCGCGGCAGTTTCAAATTTGGAATTCGAACTTTGACTGACTGTACCGGGTGCAAATTAAAACGGATTTTAGTGAAACTAAAAATATTTAAATCTATTTATGAATATCTTTCTAACGAATCTGAAAAATCGAAGTTTCATAGTGGGAGTCAAAAGTTATGGCCAAATGAATTTTCAGAAAGGTCGCTATAGAAAATTTATAGCCCCGGAAAATAGCCATTTTGCAAACGACCTCAAAATTTGACGAAACCACTTTTGTTGGATCCGGGATGTCAAATTATTGCTAGATTTAAAATTCCATAATTTTTAAAGTTAATATGTGAGCATGGCGAAAGAAAATGTGTTTGGTTGATTTCAGTTAAATTGGATTGACCAGAAAATGACCATTTTTCAAACGGTTGATTTGAAATGATTGATTGTGATTGAAATCCCAATAGGATTAGTATATGGGAAAATTCGTCTGCGTACGAACTAGATATTGAAAATCCCCATTGTCAAAAGCTGCGAGGCTTTAAGGTAGAGCGAGGAGCCATACTCGGGACGGTGCCGGTTTTAACTACCCTGTCGTTATGCTGCCGAAATTTTCAATAATATTCATGTCTTAGAATTATTTTCATGTGTTGAAACTATATTCATGTGTTGAATAGAAATTCAAGTGTTGAATAGAAATTCATGTTTTGAATGAAGTTCATGTATTGAATAAATTCTTTGAAAGATAAAAATAACATTTTTATTATATATATAGACTATATAAAATATTAGTATTTTAAATAAATTATTTTAACACCAAAAATAACATTTTTACCTTATGTATGAACTATATAAAATAATCGTGTTTAGAAATAAATTGTTTTACAATAAAAATAACACTTTTACCTTTTATATAGACTATTAAAATATTAGTATTTTAAATAAATTGTTTTAACACCAAAAATAACATTTTTACCTTATGTATGAACTATGTAAAATAATTGTGTTTAGAAATGAATTGTTTTACAGTAAAAGTAACACTTTTACCTTATGTACAGATTATATAAAATAATCGTGTTTTGAAATAAATTGTTTTACAATAAAAATCACATTTTTATGATATATATGAACTGTTAAAAATAGTGATGTGTTGAAATAAGTATCTGTTGGATAAAAATATCGCTTTTATCAAATATGTGAAATGAGTATGGTTTGGAAATCGAAGAATGAATTATATTTATATTTATATATATATATATAATATTAAAATAATCGAATAACGAAGCTGCAGTTCGTATTTTGAAACTGAGATTTCAAAAGATTATTGCGGGAGATCCGACCATCGGATTTTCCCGAAACCGAAACCATTGGGTTCGCTTTGCAAATATCTTTCCAACGACACCCACTTTGTAAAGATCCAACGGTTGGATTGTTTGAAATGTTTAATTCAAATCTGAAGAAAAACAGTGCTAGAATCGATTATATTTATATATATATATAAATATAATTAAATTAAATCGAATAACAACGCTGTAGTTCGTATTTTGAAATCGTAACTTCAAACGATTGTATCGGGAGATTCGACCGTCGGATTTTCTAAAACTGAAACCATTGGATTCGTTTTGAAAAGATCTTTCTAATGATATAAAATTTGTGAAGATCCAACGGTTAGATTTTCAGATATATGTAAATCCAATCTGAAGAAAAACAGCGCCACGGCCGCGTTATGGCCTGAAGCGTCGTTTGAATGAATTGGCTATTTTTAAATAAATAAAAATAACGATAAATCGTGGTAAAATATTATAAATGATATGGAATGGAAATAAACTGAATTTGCTCGGTTTATTTGATATTTGATGGTTGAATGTGTTTGGCATGAAAATTACATTAAAGAACATAATTATTGATGTCAAATAATTTAACCATTGAAATGAATTGATTTGAAATTCTAAATATACGTGAATTATTTGAAAAGGCCGAGTTGATTCTCATTTCAAATAATTGATCGACGATTGAAAGTCGAAGATATGAAGACGGTGCAAGACCGATGATCTTCACGTCGATTGGAGGGGTGCTACTAATGCTCATGATAGGAGTAGCTACCTTGAAGGGGCTGAAGTAGTAGCCGTCCGGACGTACTTGTTGATTGTACGGATGTGCGAGGTATTAAGTGCCTCCGGTTTCGTTCAGACCCAGAACGAACTAGTAAATGGACTGTGTGTCTGACATTGGATTTTGTTCTGTGTTGATTGATCTATATTAAATATACATTTGTTTGGCGGTGGAAATTTTATTCTTTTGCTTAACGCCCTTCTCTAAGACGTACGAGCTCAGAGGTTATATATCGATAGAAATCAGTCGCATGGAGAGAATTGCCTGTGTAGCATGCCTAAGTGGCAGATGATCAAGGCTTCTGTTGAAAAGCAAAGTCTTGTGGTTGATGATCAAAGCGCGGCCTGTGTGGCATAGCTTTGTGTATAGCGTTGTTTCGCGAGCCTTACACCCCGGTATGAGCCAGAAACGGGAGAAGGACCTCAGGGAGAACATGCGTTTCCTTTTAGCTAGGAGTGGTGCTTCGGGTTTTGCATGCCCGGGTATTTTACTTATGTGGATGATGGAAAGCGAGGCCTCGGTTGATTCGGTCTCTTCGGAGCCGATGGTGTGGTCGGATATGACCGGTGACGCCCCATAGGGCGGGGAAATGCAGTGTTCAGGAATTTTAATCCACATCGAGTGGACCGGCCCTGCAGCTAGCGCGTCTCAAATACGGTAAGAACGATCCCTTGCCTTGGTTCATGACGGAAATCCAATTTCCAAATACGACATCATGCGGTTTTAATTGTATACCTATATATGGCGACATAGTGGTATAGGGCATTAATGTCGTCTATGATTGATACTTATGATTTGAAATTGTTTTTGAAACATATAAACATTTGTAATAATATCAAATGCTTTTGTTTTATTCGTATCAAGCATATTTTGGCCATTATATGGTAAAACTCTATCCTCCAGTTTGTATTGCATTGTGTGATGGGAACTGAGTCTTATAATGGCTTCACTTTTATAAAAAGCATTGCGATGTTTGAAAGATTTACTTGTTTTAAAGCACTGGCAATCCAATGGAGTAAACCCGTTCAGCGAAAGTGGCGTGGTCCTGTGATTGGCCATATTATAAAATAAGTTAAGTAGATTTCTCATACCAGTCCCATGACTGACTCGTAGTTTGTTTCACTTGCAAACTCGGGTGCCCCTTTTTCTACACGGGCAGCCTTGTATTCAGGTTTTAGCAGGCTCTTTCTGGATAGCTGGAGCTGAAGATGGATTCTATCATTTATCTCTTTTTATGTTGTTCAGCTCCTGTTGTACATATTATGTTTTGTTTTCCGGTGTAGACATTTATGTATAGCTGAACTGTATTTTGTACTAAGTATGATCTTGTATACTGTGTAACTCTGATGATTATGTTTATCCAGTGCATTCTATTGTACATTATTTGGTGTATTTATTTATTTCTGTTATGTTGTTATCTGTTTATGTGTTATATTCCAAAGATTACCCTTGCCACCGTCGTACGGGGTTTGGGGTCGTCACACGAAAATGGCAACTGAATGGTTAAAAATGGATGAAAAGCATAGCATAGAAAGTAGAAACCTATGAGCATGAGAAACTTGAAACATGCGAATGGAAAACTAGAAGCTAAAGATTGGAAACAAAATGGAATTTGAACCTGGACAGAAATGCTACAAACAGAGAAACATGGGACAATATATGAGTAAACTTCCCTTTATCTTTTGCTTGTTATGGTGATGCTTAATAGACTTGTGTGTATGTGTGGCTAGTCATTATAACCTTTTATTTGAAACTTGCAATTACACAAGACCAAAAACAGAAATGGAACTAGGGAATGGCATAAGCCAATGTGCATCAATTTTCTTCTTAAACTTGTAATGTGCTATTTATATTATGATGTAACTCATATATATACAAGTCCTAGGTGTGTTATGTACATGAGGTTGTGGTAAAAATTTGACTACTGGTAAGCATACTAAGATGCCTGCAAGTGTAGATTAAGGGAAAGCTTACATCTCCCATTAATTTTAAAATAAATAACATAACTTCTAGTTTGCTTTACAGTTTAATTCCAACATAAAAGTTGGATGTTTAGGCCTTAAGTGTAAATTAAAAATGTTTTGACTTAAATCAAAATTTGTATTTTAGAGATGTTAAATTATAGTGAAGGAAGTATTAAAATCTCAAGAATTCGAATATCTAAATTTTGTAATTCAATTATACAAGCGTGTATATCTCTGGAAACCACAAATTTTAACGTTAATATCATGATTTTTAGTGGTGTGTATAATGAGAATTTCTAAATTAACCACAAAATGTATTTTTGTCTATTTCTTGCATCGTCGTCGACAAGAGGCCATGGAATCGGGCATGGGGTAGAGTGACAGTTCGTGGGGCATAAGAAAAATGTTTGATAATTTTTCCATAGTTTGATTTGCAAAAACGAGATAGATATAGGGTTTTTGGTTGTGACTTTTTGGGTCTCGGTCATGGTTGAACTGCACTGACATAGAGGAGAGAGGAACATGCGCGCCATGGGGGATCGAAGCCAGTTGTTGTCGACTTTGTGGTGGTGAAGTTTGAAGATGAAAGGACGCAAGGGGAGGCGGCACGAGGTGGTTTCTTGGATTGAGGTATAAGTTAAATGTTCGGTGACACTGCTCATTTTCGCTACAGGGGGTTGTGGGGGCATTTGGGTGGCGTCGACGTGATGAGGACGCGAAGGCAGACTTGTGGGTGGGTTCAGGTGATCGATCATCGGAGGGGATCGCTGTGCACTTGCACATGCACGCATATTTTCACTAAGAAGGGAGTTTACTGGAGATGCTTCCATCCATTTTGTAGCAGGAAGATGGAAACACGACTTATGTTGCATTGAGGCTTGGTCCATCTGGATGGGGGTACTGTTTATACAAAAGAAAGAAAAAAAAGAAGGCGTGAGGCTAGATCGAAGAGAACTGAAGGAATGGGAAGAAGCGTCAGTAAGAAAAAAAAGAGATAATGGGAATATTGAGCAAAAGGGAAATAGTAGAAAGTACAAACAGAATCGAAATATGAAAAATGGGGGCAGGCCTTTTTTGCCATTGGGTTTACTGGGCCAAGGTTAGGCTCAGTATTTTAAAAGAAGAAAAATTAAATAAAACAAATAAAAGAAAGTTTTTAATTTTTTAAGTAAAGTTTTTGTCATGTATATAATTTGTGATGGGCTGTTGGGCTTGGCCCAATTAAGAGAACGAGAGTTTTAAATCAAATAAAATATAATTACATGTCTAAATTATATATTGAGGTGTATAAGTTAATCAAAGGAATATATTCGAATAATTTGGCTTGCGTCTTTACATTGTATTCAAACGTTAGTATTTATAAATAGTTCGACACGGTTATCAAGTTTAAAAAAAATCCAATTTAAATTAATTAATTTATTAAGTGTTTTAATAATAAATATTATTAAAATTAACCAAATGTAAATTTAGTCGTTTAACTGAATTAACAAACCTTTTATAATCAATCAATAATGATCTGTAATTTAGTAAATTATGAATTGTTCGTTTAAGTATCTAATTAATTGAATTGTGTTCAGTTATGTTAAACGTAAGAATATATTGTTATTGACACCCTTTTAGTAGAAATAAACATCGTTCCACTATATAAGTATATATTTGATTCGCTGAATTGTTTGAACACCCTGTCAGCAGAAATAAACACTGATCTGCTATTATATCAATTTGATATATTTCATCAGTAGATGTATATATATTTGTTAAGATATTATATTATCAATTGATAAATGTTGAATTGTATATATTTGGTTGTTATGAAAATTGAGTTAATGACTTGTATGTCGTTTGTTAAAAGAAATGTTATATGTCATTGGGACTACTAAGTGATAATTTATGTAAAGTAAATCAGAAATTAATTTAAGTTGTTAATAGTTTGAAAAATTGTTTTAAGAAACAAGTAAAGGTGATTATTTTAAATTAATTATTTTATTAATTAATTTAAAAAGGAAGATTAACTATAACCAGTTAATCAAATTTGTTTTAAGTTGATTTACATCAACTGTTTTTAATGAAAGTTAATTGTTAAATTAATTGGGTTTCAATTAACAGGAATGATTTTAACAAGTAATTGTTAAACATAGAAATCCTTTATTTAGAGTTAATTAGTATTTCAATTAATTGTTTTTGGAAAGATAAATTGTGCAATTAAACAGAGAGCTGAAAATTTGATAACTTATACTAGATAATATTTTTAAATTTATCCCTTAATTAAGTCAGTTTTAAAGATAAATTAACTATAAAAGGAAAAGGGGATTTATAGGGTTAAAATCCTTGGTTTTAAATATTGAGTTAATCAAGTCAACTAGGTGAATGTTTTCAAACAACAATGTTGTCTTGAAAATGGTTTAAGATTTGAAAATCAATTGGATTTACAAATTATTGGTTGTCGAATATTTTGGATTTCAAACTTCTACAAATCTTAACGATAAGAATGATTTCGACTCAAGGTCTGAGAGGTAATTTAAATATCCCAACTTGAACGATTTCACCATTATCTGATATATAGTATTAGTTTGTGTTCAAAATGAGGGTTAGAATTGAATATCATTTTCGTCTATGAAACCTATTTTCAAGAGTGAGATTATCACGTAAGAGAACATAAGAAGTTTCTAAGTTAACAAGTACTTATGTTTTCAAATAAATATGAATAAGTTGGTATTTGAACTTAAATAATTGAAGATTTCTTTTAAGTAAAGCTTAGCAGATCCAATGGAAATAAACCTATTCATTTTATTTTATACTTGATAGTTAAATCACCGACTATCAAATCATGACCTTTTACGTTGTCATTTCAAGTGCCGGTATCTAATTTTACTTCGATTCGATCTATACGTTTCAAGTCAGAGATTATTGAATATGGAGATTATGCAAGGGTTGTTCTGTTAATCCTAGGTAGCAATTGTCTAAGATGGATTTACAAGATATTGTCTTTGGTTTGTTAAGTCCCAGGTCAACTTGTATGGACGAATGTCTGAAAAAGTATGCCCAACAGATTATATGATTGATCTCTTCAAACTATGTTTGGTGGCGGAGGAATTTGTTTCTCTTAGCTTTATACCCATGGTATTAGTGAAATCAATTTGTGATTTGATGGGTCTGACGATTTGGCATTCAAATTAAATGAAAATGTGATATTTCTAAAGGTATGTTCAGACCTCAAGCCTCATCAATGGGGAAATGGTATAAAATCGAGTAGGTCGCATGGCTATATGGGTCGCTCCCATCAAAAGAGTATATCATTACCTGATCTGGAGAAATCAAATGCTTTCGGTTGTTCCTTTTTATTTTGTATGCTATTGATTTGGTTGGCTGGCCCCCAACCATTGTAACGACCCGTATTCTACGTATTAGAGGATCGTAGAATATTTGTTTTATTTTCATACGAAGTCATATAGTTGTGTAACTTTGGGAAATGACTATTGGGGCTATTTCCCACATTCACGATTTTTGTCGGATTTAAAATGACCGTTTTACCCCTGTCAAACCTTGTTTTGCCTATAACTTTTGATTGGTAAGGATTTTTGACTTGAAACCACTTCCATTGGATTTGGATGATGGTTTCTCATTCCGTAGAGTGGTCACACTAATCAAACGATCTTACCTTTTGGGAGATATGACTGAAATAAAATTTGAAAGATGGAAAATAGCCTAATTGGGCTTAGTTAAGTGATTAGCAGCTAGGCCCATAACCCAATTCGGGATTAGGGTCATGGGAGAGCTGAAAGAAGTTGGAGAATGATCTCCTTTCATTTTTCAAGCCGCCACAAACCTTTCGCAAACCTTAATCATGGCATCCATCTTCCAAATCTCTCTCTAATCACTTTCTAGTCACTAATTAATCAAATCTACATCAAATCAAGTTGAATTAGCACCAAATTCAAGATAGGGATGCTCCGCCACATTTGAATCTGAGCCAAATCAGTAAAAGTTTCAGATATATCATTTATTATTGGCTAAGGTGAGTGATTTACATGTTTGTACACTAATTAGGGCTACTTAGGGGTGATTAGTGATATTAGCAAAATTATACATCTAATAATTCTGGAAAAATATGTAAAAATTCTAAAATCATATTTTATGTCATATATATGAAATTGGGTTGATTTGGATGTTATTTTGTTAATCCTAGAATTTAGGGGATTAAAGGAAATTCATGGATTCAGGTATGTTTGATCTAAACTAACATATGAAATCATTGTTTTGATGTTTTGGGTTGATTCTACATGTTACTACTGTTATTTGGTATGTTTTGTTATTGCACATGAAAGTTAGAATGGTTGAAAAAGCCGTCGTTTGGCGAAATTAGCTTGTTGGAAAAACTATAGGGTTATTGATCTAAACTAACATATGAAATCATTGTTCGTGATGGTGACCCCCAGGGTGGTCACGACCCTATGGTCACGACCCCTATGGTGACCACGAGACGATGATGACCACGAATCGAGCCGTGATGGTGACCCCGAATCGAACCGGATTTGAGCTTCTACCACACACGACAATCGTGAACTCTTCTAAAGATCAATGCAAATTCGACCGAAACCCGAGATGCAAAGAAAGTCCAAGCCAGAAGTTATCGCTTGGGATCCTGATGGGAACCAACGAGTTAACTTCAAGAGTGGGATTTGCTGCGGGATGTGTGCAAAGGAGTCCTCGACATCTATAACTTTGGTTCACCATTGAGAGAGGGGGAATGTAGACGAACAAGAGCCAGGGCGGTGTGGACTGGTTAGCCCGTACCCCATAGCCAGGGCGGTGTGGACTGGGTAGGGTTATTGACTATAGACCAACACGGTGTGGTCACAGCAATAGTTGTACGGAGTCCAGGGTGGTGTGGACCCGTCATGGCCCCAATGGATTTGGTGATCAAATTGGTGGATATCGTACGCTTTACGCACCGAGTGAGAGATGTGAGGAAGATTGCTCTGTTTGATGTTTGCTATCTCCATGACATGCCCACTTCCATTTTACACTCTATGTTAGTGTTACCTTAGAGTATTGTACATCCTGTTGTGCTAACTCTTTGGTTGCAGGTCCAAGTCAGGTATGATTATTTATACCTCTTATTGCTTTATTTTGTTATATAGGATTGCTATCACCCACATCAGACTTTTGTCTGACCCAGAGTTTTATGTCTCTTCTTATTACTCTGGGTGCTCCTAGACGAGCAGACTTGAGGCAGATTAGGTGGTAATGCACGATTAGCTGTCCGAAAATGAGCAGGAGGCTTCTACGTACTATATATATATTCTCTCTATGTTGTTGTTGGTCACTGCTTTGGGAATTAGTAGTGTACCTCTTTTATTTCCTTTTAGAGACAGTATTTTAAAGTTGTAATAATTGGATGTGAAGCAGTATTTGGATTCCGCTACTCTGATGGATATAGTTTAGTTTTCAGCTTGTATATTGTCTCGCCTGTTTTATATCAAGTTATGTTATTACTGTATGTTATTCCATGCGCTATGAGAAATACTACAGGATCTTTGGTACTTCATCGTTTCAACCCTTTTGACGATCATCCCGTGCTAGTCGGGCATTGGCACAATGCATTTCGGGGGAAATTTCTGATGGTACGGGGAGGCCGTCACACTTGGTATCAGAGCCTAGGTTGTGTAGTTTAACCTAGGGGAAGACATCAGGGAGAGATAGTATACATATATAAGAGCGCATATTTGTGATATTTTGGTTTCCAAAAACTATATATATACTATTAGTATATCTAAGGATGAAGTCGCCCTGCACTGGCACCACTAAGGATATGGTTAATCGTTTTCTCTTACAGACTGAACGATGAGCCGAAATACGAGGAGCACAGTGAGGAGCTCCACATCGGGAGTTGAATAGGGAGCGGGTTCAGGAGCTAATAATGGGAATGTCCTTGATATAAGGACGATGTTTATTTCCATCATGGAGAGATTCTTAGGGATGCTCTGGGAGAAGTTCCTAATGCTGCTAGGTGCAGTAGTGCAGGCTCCTAGAGTCGATTTCGCTAAGCTTAACAAGGATTATACTAGTCTCGGTGGGAAGCCGTTCCATGGAACGGAATCAGCTACGGAGGTCCAGGATTGGCTTGATAGTTGTGTGCGCATCTTCGAGGATTTAGGGATCGATGATGCAATGAAGAGAAAACTAGCATCGCGTCAGCTTCAAGGATGAGCAATGAATTGGTGGAATGCTATTAAAGCGGCTATTCCCGAGGATCAAATTAATTGGAATCGGTTTAAGACTCGCTTCAGTGACAATTTTATTCCAGCTGCACAGAAATCAAAATTGTTCAGGAAGCTTTTGGAGCTGAAGCAGAATGGTAGGGCAGCCTCGGAATATATTGTTGAATTCGATACCTTATTGAAATATGGATTATCTCTTATCGATACTGCCGAGAAGAAGAACGAGAAGTTCATAATTGGCCTAGATGAGTACTTGCGGGAAAGACTTATAAACCATATCGATGAGACCTTCGAATTTATTGTGGGAAAGGCATTGAGATTAGAGAGCCTTTATCCTAAGTCGAAGACCGAGGCTGCCATTGCATCTGCAGAGGAGCCAAAACTGCAGGCAAGCGGTGAAGGCAAAAAGAATTCCCAGAAAAAGAGGAAACAGAACCAAACCAAGGATGGTCAGAAAAAGAAGAATAAGAAAGATATCGAGTGCTTTGGCTGCGGCAAGAAGGGCCACTATATCAGAGATTGTTGAGCGAAGCCAGGGGAGAAGAAGTGCTTCAACTGTGACCAAGTGGGACATTTCAAGGGAAAATGTCCACAACCCCCTAAGGAGAAGCAGATCGGGAAACCATATGCTATCAACATTGTTCTTTCTTCGTCGAATGCCTAACTAAGACGGAGAAGGGAAAGGGTGTTGTTATTCAAGGTATGCTTTCTATTTATGATGTTCCTGTTCGAGTATTGTTTGATACCGGGGATTCCCATTCCTTTGTATCTAGTGACTTGGTAGATAGGTTGGAAACGAAACCCGAGATTGCGATAGACCTGTAGTTGTGACGAATCCGATTAGTGGTTCGACTAGCCTTTTTATGATTTGTCATAATTTAGTCTTATCGAGTCATGGATGTATGTTCGCTTGTGATTTCTTTGTTTGGGCTTTACTGGGTTTGGCATTATTTTGGGAGTCGATTAGCTCCAAAGGTAAGGGGTAGTGGTAGAATGTGAGGGGTCTTCAGTGACCATTAGAGCGGATGATGGGCGGAGGGTGGTATTCGGTTGCCTACCTAGTGATGGGGTGATGGCTAGTTTTCTAAATTCCCTCGACATCCTGCATGATGAGTTATCAGATATACCTATTGGTGGCGAGTATCCAGACATCTTTGAGGAAGTGACCGGACTTCCACCACGCCGAGAGATCGAGTTTTGGATTGGTCTAGTGAAAGATTCCAGACCTATAGTGATGCCTCTTCATCGTATGGCGCCAAGGGAGCAGTGAGAGCTCGAAGTGCAAGTCGGCGATCTTTTGAGGAAGGGATTTATCCGAAGGAATGTTTTCGAGTGGGGAGCACCAATTGTATTTGCTATTAAGGTCGATGGTTCCCTTCGCTTATGTGTGGACTACCACGAGTTAAACAAGGTAACTAGGAAGAATAAGCATCCTCTTCCACGAATAGATGATTTGTTTGATCGACTAAACAGAGCAAGAGTGTTCTCCTAATTAGATCTCGCAACATGATTTCATCAGCTCTGAGTAGCAACTGAGAGTATACCTAAGACAACATTTCGGACGCTGTTTGGATTCTGTGAGTGGTTGGTCATGCCATTTGGGTTGACTTATGCACCCACATATTTTGTTTATCTTATGAATAGGGTTTCCAGGGATCAATTAAATAAGTTTGTTTTTGTGTTCGTGGATGATATCCTGGTTTACTCAAGGACAGAGGAAGAACACAAGGAACATTTAAGGACAGTGATGAAAGTGTTAAGGATGAAAGCGAAATTTTCTAAGTGTAACTTCTGGATGAGGGAAGTGAGGTTCTTGGGCCATGTTGTTTCAGAGAATGACATTGCTGTGGACCCTACGAAGGTGGCTACGGTACAATATTGGTCTACGCCAAAGAATGAAATGGATGTGAGAAGTTTCTTGGGATTCGCTGGATATTATTGTAAGTTTATTCAAGATTTCTCCAAGAGTGCATCACTCGAAACTGACTATACATCCCGGTGGTAAAAAAATGTATCAAGACATGAAGAAGACCTACTACTGGGAAGGGATGAAGAAAGATTTTGGGAAGTTTATATCCAAGTGCATAAATTGCTAGTTAGTTAAAGTCGAGCAAAAGAAGCCTTGTGGTCTATTACAACCACTGAAAATTCCCAAATGAAAATGGGAACAAGTCTCAATGGATTTCATCGATGGTTTACCAAGGACTAGATCGGGTCATGATAGTATTTGGGTGATTGTGGATCGATTGACCAAAAGTGCAAGGTTCATATCGGTCAAGTCAAATAGAATGACAACTAAGTTAGCGGAACTGTATATGAAGTGGGTAGTGAGATTTCATGGAGTACCTAAAAGTATTGTGAGCGACCGAGATCCATTATTTACTACTGGGTTTTGGAAGAGCTTACAGGAGGCCTTAAGGTCCGAATTACATCTCAGTACCGCGTACCATCCTCAAATCGATGGTCAAACAGAGAGGGCGAATCATGTTAGAGGGTCTCTTGAGGGCTTTTATATTGGATTTTGGGGGGTCATGGGACGACCATTTGCATCTGGTTGAGTTCGCATATAATAATAGTTATCATTCTAGTACTGGTATGGCTCCATTGGAAGCTTTGTACGGAAGATCTTGTAATTCACCATCATGTTGGTTAAAAACCAGTGAAAAAATTGTGCTTGGGCCAGATGTGGTAGTGAGAATGATTTTACTTGTGAAACCAAGGAGAAATAATGAAGTCGAATCCAGAGCTCTTTACCTTGTAAGATTTTAATCGCGATATAGTAATCCCTTGTTAGTAAATCACATGCTAGGATAAGCTTGTTGTGTTTATTATGTATGTTTGATTCTTTGTAAATGGTTGATAGTCATGCGAGACACTATTGTTTGTTTTCTTGGTTAAGGAATTTCAGGGGAGAAATTTCTTAAGGGGCGAAGAGTGTAACGACCTATATTATATATATTGGGTATCACAGATTTTTTTTTAAATTTTCATACGAAGTCGTACAGTCATGTAACTTTGGGAAATGACTATTGAGGTCATTTCCCACATTCATGATTTTTGCCAGATTTAAAATGACCTTTTTGCCCCTAGCGAATCTTGTTTTGCCGATAACTTTTGATTGGTAAGGATTTTTGACTTGAAACAACTTACATTGGATTTGGATGATAGTTTTAGTCACATTAATTAAATGGCCTTACCTTTCGGGAGATATGACTGAAATAAGATTTGAAAGATGGAAAACAGCCTAATTGGGCTTAATTAAGCGATTAACAGCTAGGCCCATAATCCAATTCGGGATTAGGGTTAAGGGAGGGCTGAAAGAAGTTGGAGAATGTTCTCCTTTCATTTCTCTAGCCGCCACAAACCTTCCTCAAACTCTAATCATGGCATCCATCTTCCAAATCTCTCTCTAATCACTTTCTAGTCACTAATTAATCAAATCTACATCAAATCAAGTTGAATTAGCAACAAATTCAAGATAGGGATGCTCCGCTACATTTGAATCTGAGCCAAATCAGTAAAAGTTTCAAATCTGTCATTTATTATTCGTTAAGGTGAGTGATTTGCATGTTTATACACTAATTAGGGCTAACTAGAGGTGATTAGTGAGAATTAACGAAAATATACATCTAATAATTCTAGAAAAATATGTAAAAATTCTAAAATCATATTTTATGTCATATAAATGAAATTAGGTTGATTTGGATTTTATTTTGTTAATCCTGGAATTTAGGGGATTAAGGGGAAAATCATGGATTTGGGTATGTTTGATCTAAATTAACATATGAAATCATTGTTTTGATGTTTTTGGTTGATTCTACATGTTACTACTGCTATTTGGTATGTTTTGTGATTGCATAGGAAAGTTAGAATGGTTTAAAACACCGTCGTTTAGCAAAATTAGGTTGTTGGAAAAACTGCCTGGTTTATGTTCGTGATGGTGACCCCCAGGGTGGTCACGACCCCCATGGTCACGACCCCATGGTCACAACCCCCATGATCACGACCCCCTATGGTCCCGCCCCCATGGTGACCACGACCCCTATGGTGACCATGACCTTATGGTGACCACGACCCCTATAGTGACCATAAATCGATGGTGACCACGAACCGAGCCATGATGGTGACCCCGAATCAAAACAGATTTGAGCTTCTTCCATACGACGACGATTGTGAACTCTTCTAAAATTCAACTCCAATTCGACCAAAACCCAAGATGCAAAGGAAGTCCAAGTAGGAAGTTATCGCTCAGTATCTAAATGGGAACCAACGAGTCAACTTCAAGAGTGGGATTTGCTGCGGGACATGTGCAAAGGAGTTATCGATATCTATAACTTTGGTTCACCATTGAGAGAGGGGGCATGTAGACGAACCATAGCCAAAGCGGAGTGGACTGGTTGGCTTGTACCCCATAGCCAGGGCGGTGTGGACTGGTAGGGTTATTGACTATAGACCAGGGAAGTATGGTCATAACAATAGTCGTACGAAGTCCCGGGCGGCGTGGGCCCATCATGTCCCCAATGGATTTGGTGACCAAAGTGGTGGATATTGTATGCTTTACGCACTGAGTGAGAGATGTGAGGATGATTGCTATGTTTGATGTTTGCTATCACCGTGACATGCACACTTCCATTTTACACTTTATTTAGTGTTACCTTAGAGTATTGTACATCTTGTTGTCATAACTCTTTGGTTGCAGGTCCAGGTTAGGTATGATTATTTATACCTGTTATTGCCTTATTTTGTTATATAGAATTGCTATCACTCAGACCAGACTTTCGTCTGACCCAGAGTTTTATGTCTCTTCTTATTACTCTAGGTGCTCCTAAGCGAGCATACTAGAGGCAGGTTAGGTAGTTATGCACGAGTAGCTATTAGGAGACAAGCAGGAGGCTTCCACATACTATATATATTCTCCATGTGTTGTTACTGGTCACTGCTTTGGGCATTAGTAGTGTAGCTCTTTTATTTCCTTTTAGAGACTGTATTTTAAAGTTGTAATAATTGGATGTGAAGCTGTATTTTGGATTCCGCTACACTGATGGATATGGTATAGTTTTTAGCTTATATACTATCTCGCCTGTTTTATATCAAGTTATGTTATTATTATATTTTATTCCATGCGTTATGACATATACTACATGATCTTTGGTAATTCATTGTTTCAACCCATTTGACGATCGTCCCGTGCTAGTTGGGCATTGGTACAACGCATTTTGGGGGTAATGTCTGATGATACGGGGTGACCGTCACAACCTTGGTAATGATATATTTGGTACTCTCAAGTGGAATGCGGGGCCGATCATGTTTAGTTGGGTTACAAGATGTTCGTGTTGAACCCCAATGTATTCATCTCCAGAGGTACATTGACGGAAGGTGGTCCCACACCTTGTCATAGTTGGAATCCATTCTCCAATAAGCGCCCACGATTTTGTTTGTATACTATGTATGTAAGGCGTGACATGCAAGCGTTCCGCTAGATTGCTACTTATTTGTATTTGGACACTATTATAATATCAAAATAATATTGTTTTCAAACAATACTTTGGGTTATCGTAAGGTAAAATCCATCCTTATTTATGTGTGGATCGGCCTTATGATTATCTTTTCTTTCAAAAAGTTTTTGAAAGTTACAATCAATTTTTAAAAAAAAAATCGTTTACTCACACCAGTCCCACGACTGACCCAGAGTTTATTTTTCTATGTTTTACCTAAACTCTTGGGTGCCCAAATTTGTACGGGAAGTCAAGTGGTTAGGATTTACAGATTTTTCATGAGGATTTTGGAGCAGGACGCTTCAACATTACATATATAAAGTTTATTTTCACTGTATTCTGTATATGATATACTCTGATGACGTAAGCAAGTTCAAATTCAGTTTGTATTTCAAAAGTAATTATATATCTATTATATTTCATTCATTCAGCTGTGAGATTCGTGTTTACTCTGATTTTGTTATTGTGATCTTCTTTTCGTCTATTCTAACTTTTCTATCTTATCTATTCTCACCCTCTAATTTCTTTCTTCGACATCTAGGTTTTAGTATTCTTTGGGTTGAACTTGTGATGTATTGAGTCGACCTAAAGGATGCTGAAATTCGGGTCGCCAGAAAATGCATATTTTAAAGATTGTTTAAAAGTTTTATAACCTGTTTTAAAAAAATTAATGACTGGGTTTAACCCAAAGCAGATATAAGCAACCATTTTAATCTTGTATAAGGACCCGTAATTTTCCCATGAAGGAAAGAGCGGATACTTTGAGGACATGACAGATCAGAACACAAACATAAGAAAATTTCACTGTTAATTACCACAATTCAATCAGAATACAAGAATATATAGAGTATGAATAAATATTATACATCAGAGAAATATCAGAGATTTAAATGCCTCACTGCAGCGGAAAAATAATACAATACACGACTGAAAGAGATATACGGATACAAATATTTCGGTTATCATTCCAGCTATAAACCAGGTTCCTATGAATATAAATCTACAAAACCAAAACTACTAGTTGCCCGTGTGGAAAATAAGGGCACCTAGAGATTAGGTTAAAACAATAAACTCCAGGTCAGTCATGTGATTGGTGTGAGAACTAAAACAGTTATTAATCTTTATTTTAAAGTTAGGTAAATCAAGGGACCACGCCGTATAATACGGAACAGGTTTTCTCCCAAGAATACCAGTGTATAAAACAACAGCGCAATGCTAAATAAAGAACAATGAAGCTATTATAAGACCCAGGTCCCATCACACAATGCAACACAAGCCGGAGGATAGGGTTTTACTTTATAATAGCCAAAGAATGCTTGATACGCTAAATTTCATCTTTTAATACTATAAGTGTATAGTGTCAAAACAATTTCAATCATAAGTATCAATCATAGACGACATGGGTACCATATATCATGTCGCCAATACTAGGCTCTACAATTAAAACTGCAAAGTCACGTATTGGAAGTTGGATTTCCATCTGTGAACCGAGGCAAGGGATCGTCCTCTACCGAATTCGAGACGCTCTAGCCCGCCCCTCAGGACCCAGACTCAGGTGGGCCCTTGGATCATCGGGGCCGGTCCACCGATGTGGATTAAAATGCCTGAACACTACGTTTCCCCGCCCTTTGGGGCGTCAATGAGACAAATGACTCCATCGACTCCACATAGTAACTGACACCACCCTAGCTAGAAGGAAACTCATGTCCTCCCTGAGGTCCTCTCCCATTTCTGGTTCACAACCGGGGTGTGAGGCTCGCGAATTAACGCTACACAAAGTTGTGCCACACAGGCAGTGCTTTGATCATCAACCACAAGACTCTGCTTTTCAACAGAAACCTTGATCATTTGCATCTTAGCATGCCACACAGGCAAACCACTCCATGCAACCGATATCCATCAATCACATAGAATGTTATCCAATGTCTGACACACAGTCCATTTACAAGTCCGTTCTGGGTCTGAACGAAACCGGAGACACCTTGTACCTCGCATATCCATCGATCTTTAAGTACGTCTGGACGATCACCAACTGGTTCCCTCCTCTTGGGTGTACAGCCCAATCAAGATCATCAGTACTTATCCAAACGATGTGAAGACCTCCGGTCTTCGACCACCGTCTTCATCCTCGACACATCGTCGAATCAGTTATTCAGAATGGGATAAACCCGGTCTTTCTGAATAACTCGCATATATATAATAAACAAGGGTTACACAAACACAACATAAGCCTCATTCCAATTCAGAATATTCTTTTATTTAAATATTCACATTATTAGGGAAAGGTTCCCATTAATTTTATCAAAGATAAGTTCCCTAAAATGAATTCTTTAACCTTCTTTTGAATACCAATTCGAACCAAATTATGGTTTATCCAAACTAGTCGGGATTAACGAACCTTACCGAAGTAATCATTTGTTTTAAATTTCCCAATCTCAACCTATTCATCCCACGAAGTAAAAGTGGTAATACTTCATATCTAACACCATGGTGATATCGATAAATTCAATTACCATTTCACGTTCAAATCTAATTAAAGATTTAACTATCGCCTGGAGCAAAACTGGTGATACTCCATTCTCGATCATTTCAATCTAATTAAAGATTCATTAAAACTCCACTCGGTTTTAGTCTTCCCAAAAATCAATATTAATGATTGTTTAACTTGGGAAATCATATCCTGTCTTTAACTGGGTTAAAGAACCAATGTCATTTAAAACACGGTTCACGATAAACCCAAAATCACATTCCATTTACAATGAAAATTCAAATGGAAAACAAATCGATATATATAATCGATATAAACTTCCATATCCGACTAATAATATAAATGGAATAATGACAAAGCCTTTTAAATTCCAGATATATTAGTTGTCTTCCTCCACGGAAATTCACTTCGATCATTACCAAATCGAATTCCATTCCATTCCAATTTATTTTATTAAATTGGAAAACTTTACTTTGGAAAATCCCCTTTAAATCTTAACAAAGGATTTATAAATTCCAAATCATATTTCACTGTAAATCGGGTTAAAGGATGAATATCGTTAAAACACAGTTCACGATAAACGCAATTCACATTCCACTAACCATCGGGTTAAAGAACAAGTGTTATTTAAAACACCGTTCACGATAAACCCAAAAATCAATTCGAATTCAATTCCAATTAAATACCATTTAATTGGTATACCTCATTAAATCTAAATAAAAAGATTTAATCTTTTTCTCAACTGGGTTTAAGAACAGTGTTAATGAAGACACCATTCACGACAAACCCAAACCCCATTTGATATTAAATACAAGGCTCCGAATAGAAAATATATCGGCTTATATTCAATATCAAACTCTACGACCAACAAATATCATATTGGAAATAACGATATAAATATATCTTTCAAATTTCCATAACAATATCTGTATAATCACGAAGTCCAATATCGAAATATTCCAAAGACAATTTCGATTCAAATCCATTCCAATTCAATTATTGGAAATTCTGGTTACTTTTAAAACCCTTTCAAATCCAATTTATTTATTTCAAAAATAAATGGATTATAATTCTAGTTCAAAACTAGTTCATTTCGATATAAATCTATTTTTTTTCTTTTCAAATATGGAATTTTTCATCCCAATTCTTTCCAAATCATCTCTAATGATTTTACACAAATTATTGCTATTTTTATCAACGCCCGTACAGTCGATTTCCATCAACGACCATCGAAACTACACTTACAGCGACCTTTTCCAAATTTGATTTGGACATAATTTCGAATTCAACCGTTAGATTTCAAATCTCTAATATTCGTTAGAAAACTCTTTTCGATACGAACCCAACGGTTCCAGTTTTAGGAGAATTCGACGGTCGGATCTCCCGTAATGTCCGTTCGAAGTCAATGGTCGAAATTCGCGAACTGCCGCAGCGCGGCACGTTCTATTCAGGCCATTATATATATATATATATATATATATATATATATATAATATATAATATATAATATATATAATATATATTTCGTCGATTCCCTTTCAAAACGTATTTTATAAATCGTTTTAAATTAGTTTTCAAAACGATTTCAACTTCATATTCAATTTCTAATCAAAATGGAATATTCCACATCATCGATATATAAATGATAATATTTTCAAAACGTTCGATT
Organism: Allium sativum; assembly: GCA_030737875.1. Lineage (NCBI taxonomy): Eukaryota > Viridiplantae > Streptophyta > Magnoliopsida > Asparagales > Amaryllidaceae > Allium > Allium sativum. The sequence goes on from CM060911.1 coordinate 13,333,712, forward strand.
TTGAAACCAATTCCTTTTCGATATTCATTATAAAAATGAATAAAATCGATATAAATATCATTCGCGTCAAAATGGTGCATATCTAATCAACACAACTTTATATATTTCAATAACTTTGTTATTCTATTCAACAAATGGATATTTTCTTCAACACATGAATATATATTTTATTCAACACATGAATATTCTTTTATTCAACACATGAATATTTATTCTATTCAACATATGAATTTTTATTCTATTCAACACATGAATTTTCTTTTATTCAACACATGAATATTTATTCTATTCAACACATGAATTTTTATTCTATTCAACACATGAATTTTCTTTTATTCAACACATGAATATTTATTCTATTCAACACATGAATTTTTATTCTATTCAACACATTAATTTTCTTCTATAATATTCTTTATTTTCCAAATTGGAATGAGACCCAATCAATTACCATATAATGTTAATTATATGGATTCCATACAACACATGTATATAATAGCAACGATAAATAATCAACCATCATCCAGAGTGCACCACACAACTGCATAAGCATTAAATATAAATAATTAACGCTTACACAGTCTGTCAAACCATCGATCAACATATAGCTAAATAATTGGGATTAGTGTACGCCAAATATCATCCCAACACCCGTGTGGGGTTTCAAATCAACAAACACAAATTTTTATTTGTGCAGTTGGGCGATGTGCAAAATTTATCATCCCAATCGATAATAGTCAAATGGGTGTACATAAACAAACCGTCCGATTTGTTTATAAATATTTATTTTATATACACGTTAAAAATTATATTTTTAACTATAAAATATTTATTCATTCCATATCACACAATCAATTTTTCACAACACATCAATCAAACAACCAAGTCATCTATGGTCTGTGGACGAGGGGTGTCGGGTGCTGCTAAGCACCGTCTGCATCCTAGTATATATTTCAACTAGAAAACAAATTAAAAAGCGAGAAGTTCTCACCTCAACCGGTTTTGAAATCGTTAATTAACGTTTTTTTTAACTGAATTAAACCATGTGTTCAGATCAGTCAAAATCCCCATTAGCTCAGTTTCTGCTCTGGTCAGTTTCATTATGTAATGCTCGGCTTCACGGTTACAACGAAACTGAAATCGTGGAATTTTGTTCCTGTTTGAACGAGATATGAAAGTTTAAAATTTAATTACTTTAAGGATTAATTAAAATAATTAAATGGATTTAATTACATTAATCCCTCTTCACCATCCTGACAAAAACGAGGCCGCTCCCTCTACCTTCTTCGTGACCGATTGAATCCAAACACCGCCGTTTCTCTCTCCTCTTTGCGCCACCATGAAGCCACTTCAGATCGATCCACCATCACCACACCAACCGCCTTGAACTCCTCTTTCATTTCCTCCCCCTCTTCACGAACTCGCACCCCCCCCGGACGGTGAAAACTGCGCTCGAACTTCATGCCTTCCAGACTGGATTTCGGCTTCCCCGATGATCTATACCCGATCTCCTCCGTTGAAACTCGAGTTCCCTCCTAGCTCTTCATTTTCCCCTTTGAAATTGCCCCTTAATTCGCTGTCTATCAAGAGAAATTAGGCTAGAATGTTAGGAGCGATTTCTGGCGTTGGTTTAGTGGGTGACGGTGGCTTTGAGTGAGTAGTGAAGAATTAGGTTGGACCATATTATATATTTATTTTTTTAATTTATTTAATTTCGAAAACACCCTTGTATTGATACGAATTCGAAATCAAACCCAACGACTATCGCCTCTAGCTAATTACCCCCATTCCGAACACAACGGAATATGTTTCGTAAGCCAATTCTAATATTTCGAACAGTTTTTCTTCAAATTAAAATATAAAAAATTCAATTTTAGATTTGAACGTACATTTTATTTTGCCGGGGCCTCAAACTGACTCTAAAAATTCCATAAAAATTATTTCTAGCTTCGTATCGACGATACGGTCCTAACAAAATTAATTTCGTCAAATTTTGAGATCGTTTGAAAAATGGTCATTTTCTAGTTGATCCAATTTGGTTGAAACTGTCAAAACACGTTTTACTTCGCCACACTCACATATTGATTCAGAAAATTATGAATTTTGGAATCTAGCAATAATTTGACATCCCGAAACCAACAAAAGTGGTTTCGTTGAAAACTGAGATCGTTTGCAAAATGGCTATTTTTAAGGCCTTTATATATATTAAAATGTATATAAATTCCACAGCGACTTTTCTGAATTTTCAACCGGGCATAACTTTTTATTCCCTCTATAAAATTTCAATTTTTCGGATTCATTGGAAAGATATTCTCAAATACATTCAAATATTTTTGGTTTCGCTAAAATCCGGTTTATTTTGAATCCTGTACATTCATTTGAAATTTGAAATCGAATTTTCGAACTACCGCGCCATTTCCAATTCCTTTTATATTTAAAATAAAATATTTATTTTCTAACGACGATTCAACTAAATTTATACATTCTAATTCTATTCAAAATAAATTTCTCGTCGTTATTATTTAAAATAATTCATTTTAAATATTCAAAATTCATTAAAATTGCCAAAATAAAAATTTTAAATTGGCTTGGATTTCTGGGTTATTACAATCTCCCTCACTTAAAACTTTTCATCCCCAAAATGGAACGAAGCTGAAAGTTGTTTAACTAATCAACTCAACTTCCAATATTTTTCATTACGGCTTAAGTTCTTCAACTTTTCAGTTTCTAAGAACCTTTCAAATTTTTCAAAAATTTGGCTAATACCCTAAATTTTCGAATTTTTTTGCCATAACCTCCCCTGCACCGGGAGCTTCGGGATATTTCAAATAGCCTCCCGTAGCCCTCACCATCCAAAAGAAAAAGAAAAAGCCAAGCGGCTATCCAATCGGCTTATAAAATCATCAAAAACCCCAAGAAATACAATAAACATGTACCTATTTGTCGGGCGAACAATTTTATTCCTCTGCTCTAACCTCCTTGCTATGACCTGTTCAATGGATATACATGTATGCAAATTCAAACAATTTTCAATTCAGTCCAACATTGGATACAATTTGGCTAATTGGTTCAAATTTTAATTAATCTACCAATAATCAAACAACACAATCAGCAATCAAATTAATTGATTAACGTTTCTAATTCATAATTTTGATATATATACTGAAAATCATGTTTTTGATGCCAAGTCACAACAATATGTTCTAACTATATTTCGGTTCTCACACCAGTCAATTGGAAATATATAGAAATCCAACTTTTGAAACTCGAAAGTAAATACTGGAGATGGTGCACCATCACCAGAATTATCCTGGGGCGACTAGAATGTGATTCTATATCTATCCAGTATATTAAAACTTCAAATACACGCGGATCGGACGTATATGCAAAATCTTTATATATTGGGTTGTCCAAATCAATATAAAAATAATATTGAAATACGAATAATAAAGTTTAAATTTTGAAAACAAAATTTGTTTTCAATTTTATTTTAAAAACATCACTCTTCACACTCGTTCTAGGATACCACCGATCCTATCTCTAACGAGTCATTCTCATTGGATATTACTAATCCAATCTCTGATGAGTTCTTTCGTTCTGTTCTAATGTGTCTTGTTCTCGAGCTTTGTAAACCAAAGCTCTGATACCAAATATAAGGACCCGTAACTTCCCCGTGAAGGAAAGAGCGGTTACTTTGAGGACAAGACAGATCAGAACAAAAAGAACATTTCACTGTTAATTACAACAATTCCATCAGAATACAAGAATATATAGAGTATGAATAAATATTATACATTAGAGAAATATCAGAGATTTAAATGCATCACTGCAGCGGAAAAATAATACAATACATGACTGAAAGAGATATACGAATACAGAGCTTTCCGGATATCATTCCAGTTGTAAACCAGGTTCCTATGAATATAAATCTGCAAAACCAAAATTACTAGCTGCCCGTGTGGAAAATAGGGGCACCCAGAGTTTAGGTTAAAACAATAAACTCCAGGTCAGTCATGTGACTGGTGTGAGAACTAAAACAGTTATTAATCTTTATTTTAAAGTTAGGTAAATCAAGGGACCACGCCGTATAACACGGAACGGGTTTTCTCCCAAGAATACCAGTGCATAAAACAACAGCGCAATGCTAAATAAAGAACAATGAAGCTATTATAAGACCCAGGTCCCATCACACAATGCAACACAAGCTAGAGGATAGGGTTTTACCTTATAATAGCCAAAGAATGCTTGATACGCTAAATTTCATCTTTTAATACAATAAGTGTATAATGTCAAAACAATTTCAATCATAAATATCAATCATAGATGACATGGGTACCATATATCATGTCGCCAATACTAGGCTCTACAATTAAAACCGCAAAATCACGTATTGGAAGTTGGATTTCCATCTGTGAACTGAGGCAAGGGATCGTCCTCTACCGAATTCGAGACGCTCTAGCCCGCCCCTCAGGACCCAAACTTAGGTGGGCCCTTGGATCGTCAGGGCCGATCCACCGATGTGGATTAAAATGCCTGAACACTGCGTTTCCCCACCCTTTGGGGCGTCAATGAGCCAAATGACTCCATCGGCTCCACAGAGTCACCGATATATCTGAGGCGCCTCGCAATCCAACAACCACATAGGTGAAAAATATATAAATGTCAGGGCTGGTAGGTCACTGACACCACCCTAGCTAGAAGGAAACGCATGTCCTCCCTGAGGTCCTCTCCTGTTTCTAGTTCACAACCGGGGTGTGAGGTTAGCAAATTAACGCTACACAAAGCTGTGCCACATAGGCAGTGCTTTGATCATCAACCACAAGACTCTGCTTTCCAACAGAAGCCTTGATCATTTGCATCTTAGCATGCCACACAGGCAAACCACTCCATGCAACCGATATCCATCAATCACACAGAATGATATCCAATGTCAGACACATAGTCCATATACAAGTCCGTTCTGGGTCTGAACGAAACCTAAGGCACCTTGTACCTCGCATATCCATCGATCTCCAAGTACGTCTGGACGATCACCAACCGGTTCCCTCCTCTTGGGTGTACAACCCAATCAAGATCATCAGTAATTATCCAAACGATGCGAAGACCTCCGGTCTTCGACCACCGTCTTCATTCTCGACACATCGTCGAATCAGTTATTCAGAATGGGATAAACCCAGTCTTTCTGAATAACTCGCGTATATAATAAACAAGTGTTACACAAACACAACATACGCCTCATTTCAATTCAGAATATTCTTTTATTTAAATATTCGCATTATTAGGGAAAGGTTCCCGTTAATTTTATCAAAGATAAATTCCTTAAAATTTATTCTTTAATCTTCTTTTGAATATCAATTCAAACCAAATTATGGTTTATTCAAACTAGTCGGGATTAACGAACCTTACCGAAGTAATCATTTGTTTTAAATTTCCCAATCCCAACCTATTCATCCCATGAAGTGAAACTAGTAATACTTCATATCTAACACCACGGTGTTATCGGTAAATTCAATTACCATTTCACGTTCAAATCTAATTAAAGATTTAACTATCGCCTGGAGCAAAATTGGTGATACTCCATTCTCGATCATTTCAATCAAATTAAAGATTCATTAAAACTCCACTCGGTTTTAATCTTCCCCAAAATCAATATTAATGATTGTTTAACTAGGGAAATCATATCCTGTCTTTAACTGGGTTAAAGAACCAATGTCATTTAAAACACGGTTCACGATAAACCCAAAATCACATTCCATTTACAATGGAATCTTCATGGAAAGCAAATCGATATATATAATCGATATAAACTTCCATATCTGACTAATAATGTAAATGGAATAATGGCAAAGCCTTTTAAATTCCAGATATATTAGTTGTCTTCCTCCACAGAAATTCACTTTGATTATTACTAAATCGAATTCCATTCCATTCCAATTTATTTTATTAAATTGGAAAACTTTACTTTGGAAAATCCCCTTTAAATCTTAACAAAAGATTTATAAATTCCAAATCACATTTCACTGTAAATCGGGTTAAAGGATGAATGTCGTTAAAATACAGTTCACGATAAACCCAATTCACATTCCATTAATTATCGGGTTAAAGAACAAGTGTTATTTAAAACACCGTTCACGATAAACCCAAAAATCAATTCGAATTCAATTCCAATTAAAACCATTTAATTGGTATACCTCATTAAATCTAAATAAAAATATTTAATCTTTTTCTCAACTGGGTTTAAGAACAGTGTTAATGAAGATACCATTTACAACAAACCCAAATCCCATTTGATATTAAATGCAAGGCTGTGAATAGAAAATATATCGGCCTATATTCAATATCAAACTCTACGACCAACAAATATCGTATTGGAAATAACGATATAAATATATCTTTCAAATTTCCATAACAATATCTGTATAATCACGAAGTCCAATATCGAAATATTCCAAAGACAATTTCGATTCAAATCCATTCCAATTCAATTATTGGAAATTCTAGTTACTTTTAAAACCCTATCAAATCCAATTTATTTATTTCAAAAATAAATGGATTATAATTCTAGTTCAAAACTAGTTCATTTCGATAAAAATCTATTTTTATCTTTTCAAATATGGAATTTTTCATCCCAATTCTTTCCAAATCATCTCTTATGATTTTACACAAATTATTGCTATTTTTAATAATTTATCAACGCCCGTACAGTCGATTTCCATTAACGACCATCGAACTACACTTACAGCGACCTTTTCAGAATTTGATTTGGACATAATTCCAAATCCAACTGTTAGATTTCAAATCTCTAATATTCGTTAGAAAACTCTTTTCGATACAAACCCAACGGTTCTGGTTTTAGGAGAATCCGACGGTCGGATCTCCCGTAATGTCTGTTCGAAGCTAATGGTCGAAATTCGCGAACTACCGCATCGCGGCGCGTTCTATTCAGGCCATTATATATATATAATATATTATATATATTTCGTCGATTTCCTTTCAAAATGTATTTTATAAATCATTTTAAATTCATTTTCAAAACGATTTCAACTTCATATTCAATTTCTAATCAAAATTGAATATTCCACATCGTCGATATATAAATGATAATATTTTCAAAACGTTCGATTTTGAAACCAATTCCTTTTCGATATTCATTATAAAAATGAATAAAATTGATATAAATATCGTTCGCGTCAAAATGGTGCATATCTAATCAACACAACTTTATATATTTCAATAACTTTGTTATTCTATTCAACAAATGGATATTTTCTTCAACACATGAATATATATTTTATTCAACACATGAATATTCTTTTATTCAACACATGAATATTTATTCTATTCAACATATGAATTTTTATTCTATTCGACACATGAATTTTCTTTTATTCAACACATGAATATTTATTCTATTCAACACATGAATTTTTATTCTATTCAACACATGAATTTTCTTTTATTCAACACACGAATATTTATTCTATTCAACACATGAATTTTTATTCTATTCAACACATTAATTTTCTTTTATAATATTCTTTATTTTCCAAATTGGAATGAGACCCAATCAATTATCATATAATGTTAATTATATGGATTCCATACAACATATGTATATAATAGCAACGATAAATAATCAACCATCATCCAGAGTGCACCACACAACTGCATAAGCATTAAATATAAATAATTAACGCTTACACAGTCTGTCAACCCATCGATCAACATATAGTTAAATAATTGGGAATAGTGTACGCCAAATACCATCCCAACACCCGCGTGGGGTTTCAAATCAACAAACATAGATTTTTATTTGTGCAGTTGGGCCATGTGCAAAATTTATCGTCCCAATGGATAACAGTCAAATGGGTGTACATAAACAAACCGTCCGATTTGTTTATAAATATTTATTTTATATACACGTTAAAAAAAATATTTTTAACTATAAAATATTTATTCATTCCACATCACACAATCAATTTTTCACAATACATCAATCAAACAACAAAGTCATCCATGGTCTGTGGACGACGGGTGTCTGGTGCTGCTAAGCACCATCTGCATCCTAGTATATATTTCAACTAGAAAACAAATTAAAAAGTGAGAAGTTCTCACCTCGACCGGTTTTGAAATCGTTAAATAACATTTTTTTTAAACTGAATTAAACCGTGTGTTCAGTTCAATCAAAATCCCCACTAGCTCAGTTTCTTCTTTGTTCAGTTTCATGATGTAATGCTCGGCTTCACGGTTACAACGAAACTGAAATCGTGGAATTTCGTTCTTGTTTGAACGAGATATGAAAGTTTAAAATTTAATTACTTTAAGGATTAATTAAGATAGTTAAATGGCTTTAATTACATTAATCCCTCTTCACCATCCTGACAAAAACGAGGCCGCTCCCTCTACCTTCTTCGTGACCGATTGAACCCAAACACCGCCATTTCTCTCTCCTCTTTGCGCCACCATGAAGCAACTTCAAATCGATCCGCCATCACCACACCAACCGCCTTGAACTCCTCTTCCATTTCCTGCCCCTCTTCACGAACTTGCACCCCTCCCCCGAACGGTGAAAACTGCGCTCGAACTTCATGCCTTCCAGACCAGATTTCGGCCTCCCCGTTGATCTATACCCGATCTCCTCCGTTGAAACTCGAGTTCCCTCCTAACTCTTCATTTTCCCCTTTGAAATTGCCCCTTAATTCACTGTCGATCGAGAGAAATTAGGCTAGAATGTTAGGAGCGTTTTTTGGTGTTGGTTTCGTGGGTGACGACGGCTTTGAGTGAGTAGTGAAGACATAGGGTTGGACCATATTATATATTTATTTTTTTAATTTATTTAATTTCGAAAATACCCTTATGTTGTTACGAACTCGAAATCAAACCCAACGACTGTCACCCCTAGCTAATTACTCCTATTCCGAACACAATGGAATATGTTTCATAAGCCAATTCTAATGTTTCAAACAGTTTTTCTTCAAATTAAAATATAAAACATTCAATTTTAGATTTGAACATACATTTTAATTTGTCGGGGCCACATACTAACTCTAAAAATTCCAGAAATATTATTTCTAGCTTCGTATCGATGATACAGTCCTAACAAAACTAATTTCGTAGAATTCTGAGATCGTTTGAAAAATGGCCATTTTCTGGTCGATCCAATTTGACTGAAACTGTCAAAACACGTTTAACTTCGCCACGCTCACATATTGATTCAGAAAATTATGAATTTTGGAATATATCAATAATTTGACATCCCGAAACCAACAAAAGTGTTTTCGTCGAAAACTGTGGTCATTTGCAAAATGGCTATTTTTAAGGCCTTTATATATATATATATTAATATATATATAAATTCTACAGCGACTTTTCTGAATTTTCAACTGGGCATAACTTTTTATTCCCGCTATGAAATTTTAATTTTTTGGATTCATTGGAAAGATATTCTCAAATAGATTCAAATATTTTTGGTTTCGCTAATATCCGGTTTATTTTAAATCCTGTACATTCATTTGAAATTTGAAATCGAATTTTCGAACTACTGCGCCATTTCCAATTCCTTTTATATTTAAAATAAAATATTTATTTTCTAACGACGATTCAACTAAATATATACGTTCTAATTCTATTCAAAATAAATTTCTCGTCGTTATTATTTAAAATAATTCATTTTAAATATTCAAAATTCATTAAAATTGCCAAAATAAAATTTTTAAATTGGCTCGGATTTCCGGGTTATTGCATCTTGGCTCTAATAAGCCGATGAATACGCCTGATTTTTCTATTCATGAAATTCAGTGGGATGTTTAACTAAGCGGATGTTCAGGAGAAATCAATTCCTAGTTTACCTGGACTTTGAGTTGAACGAGTGATATATATGATTGAAATATCAGAAAGGAGTTAAGTACAAAAGATCAAGTTTTCTTAAGGTAAATAAATCAGATTTGTTATGGATGATCTTCTTGTATTTAATATCAAATTCTAATGAGGGAATCCTTACTATCTATGAGGATTTAGAAGGTGTTCGCATAAGTATTCGACGAATAGCAGAGATTGAACACGGAAATTGATATCGAGTAAAATAAGTATGACTTCTTCGGATCTATTGTACTAAAATGGACTTACCATCCAAGATGACTAAATTAATGAGGTTTATTGAGTCCATTTATACACTCGAAGAATATTTGAAATAGATCCTAAAAAGATGTTTGTGAAGAAATGAATTAAGAATTGAAGAACCTCAAAAATCGATACTGCTTAAATAGCATTTTTACGGTCATTTAGCTGAAGTAATAGGGATTAAATTTGGGTGAATCCTATTTGAAAAACACTTCAAATCAGTCGATGTTTCGAAGCTAAGAATGATGGATGAGCAATGATGAATAAACAAGAATAATAGAGACTAAATAAAGGTTGTTGTCACTGACCCTCAAGCAATTTTCCCACATTATTAATAGATAGTGGTTTTGCATTCAGATCTAATGGGAGTAATGCCTTCGGTTTATCCAAACCAGGATGACTTGTGTGGACGAATGTCTGATGCTACACTTCTAATACACGCATATTGATCTCCATAAATGTATATACGTTGGGTGGTGTGGGAAGTAACTATACTGCACTATATACATCCTTCTTTGAGACGTACGAGATCAAAGGTTGTACACTAGTGGAAACCAATTGTGCGTAATAGACTTGGCAATATGGCATTCGAAGTAAAGGATGTTCTTTGTACAAGGAAATCGATGACCTTAAGCTTTATCTCCCAGTAATATCAGAAAAGGACCTGTTTTGAGGCTATATGGGTCGCACCCATTAGGATATGATCATAACCTTTCTAGATTACCTTAATATGTCGAGTATGTGGTGTATGCTGGGATATATAAATAGTTCAGTTACGACCAGGTGATGCCATATTCATTCAGTGCACTACCTTTGGTCTGGGTGGCTGGGCCGGTCTTACCTAGTACGGAGGGTGGGGATTCTTAGGTACATCCCTTTAGAGATGTACTATATAGAAAATGTAGTCCTTTACCTTGCCACTACATGGAAATCAATTTTCTCTAAGAGCTATATTAGGGGTGCATAAGTTAATAATGGTAATAATTTCACCTTTTGATTTGATTTATTTTAATGGATTTTATCTCGCAAGTCATTAAAAATAATATCAGACAATTTTACATAGCAAAGATCTGGTTACCATAAGGTTAAAAACCATGCCATGTTTATGTGTGGTCGCGGTCTTATGGGATACCCTTGTTTTCAAATGATAGATTTAAGTTTCTTACACCAGTCTGATGATTGGACCAAAGTTTAATTTCCTACCCTTGGAACTATGGATTTCTCTTGGTGACCAAAGGGATTAGATGGATAACACCATTGTGGATCATGAAGCCTTGGAGAATTTTGGAGGCTAGTGGAACATGGAGATTTTGGACCCTATCATTATATTTACCTATCATTTCGTTGAATTTATGTTTGCTATTCCTTATACGAATGGAGTTTATAACCATTCCCACAAGACTAGTACTTATCAGACTATTTTCTTGTACCTTCTGATGTAAATTATTGTAGTTTTAATGCGATGTGAGATTCTACTTATTCTATTTTTATCTATACTTTCTTTTTACCCCCAAATTGTCTGACTTTCCGGTACTAGATCTATGGTTGTGAACACCGAGAAGTATTAATGTTGATTTCTAAGGTCGGGGAGTTGTGCCATTTCATTTATTATTTTAGTACTCAAACATTCACAATTGTAACCTGCCTGAACCAATGCTGGGGTTTTACCCGTCATTTAATGATCCCGCCTCCATCCAACATAACCACTTTAAGGTGGCATGAATCTTTCTTGTTCTCAAGATTCTAGTGGTCCGCCCAAAAAGAAGAATGAACATAAGGTATATTTTTCTTCTTTTCTTGTAAAATGGAGAAAAGAAACAACCATGTTTTTTACAGCTGCTACATAATTCGATATATGCATATTATTATATAAAAATATTTTCCAAGCTTATTCATTAAAAACTAATGCAATGTCAAAACATCTAACCCTTAGTTTGTTAATCCATATATGATCAGAACATAATGTTTCAAAGTGATACTTAATTTTTCCTAGTGAAATTACTAAATTAATCAACTATTTATTGAATTACTTTAACCATTGGATTTCCAGACCAATCTAACATAGTTAGGTGATTTCAGATTTAAAAATATCCATTTCTATAGCTTTAGCATAACATTTATTACTACATGTCTGGTAACCTACTAAGAATATGATTAAAATTCATTAGAATTTTGTCAATGGTCCCCCAAAAAAAATCATTACGGGGAAAAATATTATTTGTTGAATCTAAAGGAAAATATGATATAGCCATCACGCTATTTGAAATATTGGACTATTATTAAACATTTATTTTTTAAGTTTACTACGATGCCCTAACCCGAGACTATAAACAAAGAGCATTAACAAGTAATAGTGTTTGTTGATATAGAGAATGTAACACCCCAAAAAATACATAAACATTAATAATAAATAAATAAGAATAAAAATAAACAATTTAATGATAAGGCTAGAAAATGACGTTTTGCAACTTTAAGGATTTGGCTACGAAATTGTTTTATTTGGATTTGTGGCGAAATTCTGAATCGTTTTCATATATAATATGCTGAAAATGGTTAATGTATAAAGAAGTTACAAGCAAATGAATTTGGATGATAAAATGCAGAATATATATATATATATATATTTGTGTAATATATATATGCCAAAAATATATTCAAAATAAAGAGGGAGAATATGACATTTGAAATGAGGATAAGATTATAGGGACAAAGGATATTTTATATAAGGAATAAGATTAAGGAAATAAAGCAACAAATTAATTAAATAAACACCTCAGCTTCACAGCGTTCATTAGGCGTTTCAGTGACCAGGAGGTCAACCACCCCTCAGGATGGCGGTCGACCGTCAGTCGACCGCCTGGCGGCTGAATAGCCTAGTGATTCTATGTTTGGTTAGAGTTTTCTAAAGGGATATATATAAATAAAAGGCCAGGATTAAATCTGAGCAATCCAATGGCCTACGCTCTCACGGGAAACTATATATAGACCCTCGTATCACACAATAGAACCCTAGCCATTCTCTTATCCCTGCCTCCATGTTGCCTCTCTGCCAATGCTAAATTCAAGAAAAAGGCTAGGAATTTCTTTTATTCCTCTAACCATTATTCATATCTTCTCTAATCTAATTCATATAGGTTTTTAGAATGAACTCTGGATTTTATTTTTTGTGTGTGTGTGTGTATATATGTATATATAAGATTCAAAAACATGTTTCTTTCATATTTATATTAGAAGGATTATTGGAGCATGTTTGCCGCAAAGATTACGCATAGATCTAAATCTACTACAGAAATCCTATATGTTCTTCCCTAGATCTATGAGTGGAACGTCGTGTACTCAGGCATATTTATATTTTTATTAGATTATCATGTTGATATATATGCCTAAAAGGATTTGGAAATCGATAACATCAATATCAAAACCCCCCAAATCCTCTATTTTATAATTGCGTAAGAATTGTCATGTTATTTGGATTTTGTGGACTCCTGGTTTTAATATTGGATTAAGAATGGAAAGGGTGTGGCTGTTGTTTCTACTTTGTGTAATCCACCTTATGAACATATGATTGTAACCTAAAAGGGTTTAAATTTTTGTATCTCATGATTTGATTAGGTTTGAATTCTATTTTTGGATCCAAACGTATTCATACTGAAATATGTCAAATGTAAACGTTTTTATGTGCATAATACCAAAAAGGGGTGAATTAGATCAAGTGGAAATTATAAACATACATGTATATATATATTATATGTGTATGTTATACTCTATTTTTGATCTAGTATTGAAATCATTCCAACAAGACTAGGATGCAAGTTGAAATTTGTATGTATGTATATTTTCCATTCAGTGCTATTTGTTATTTTGCTATTATGCCATCATGCCTAAGTTGTAGCGGTAAAAATATGGAAAAACTTACTTTTATAACTTGATTAGAAAAATTGACAATTGCCATCTCGTTAGAACGTTTTCTCGTTCATATGAATATTTACGTTATTTAGGCAGTATAATGATTATACTTATGTAAACGTAACCAACGTAATTAACATTACATTAGCGTAATAATGCGATTGAGATAGAATTCGGATTTGAAATGTTCCCATATGTACAAATATATTTGATTGCTTGTGTGTGTAAGAATGGATTTATATATATATATATATATATATATAATTAGTGACACACATGCACAAGGTTAGTTGCCATTTGTGGTATAAGTCTGCCCGGAACCGACCGACAAATCCTACAACCATAAGTAGGCCCAACTAATGTGAGAGGTCTGGGTGCCATGGGCTATTCAAACTTAGCACACTAGATACGAGGTTAAACTAAGTTGTAGTAGAAGCCTGCCCGGAACTGACCGACATATCCAACATCTACAGGTATACGGTTTAATGTGAGAGATTTAGTGTGTGTATATATATAACTATATATATAAGTCTATTGCATGTGAAAACAGGTAGCTTTACTACACCTTGAGAAGTTCATAAGTGGCTGGCTCTCTTTTTATCTAATTTGGGTCTTAAGTGGTTAGAACTAGGATCCCTCCAAAGGTTTACTCCTTAGAGAGGAACCAAAGTCATGGGACCCGCCCTTATTAAATTTGAAGTAAGTCTTTGGGTCCTTCTTCTCTAAAAGTAGTTAGGCTTAAGCGGTAACGAAGTAGGGTAGTTCATGGGGATGTCACCTCTAGAAGCTTGTAAGGGCTCAACTAGGGACATATTTGGTAGATGAAATATATGTGGCCATTGCATGCTAACCTACTGTCTAGGGCAAGTCTTAAGCGACGTAGGTGTCCTATCATAATATCAGTTAAGTAGTAACATTCGCAATACTACTTCTCATATTACAATTGAGAGTATAGACTTTAAGAACATTGACGTATTAGGACGGGGTCTAAAGAGGCTAGAGTCTGCCTTAAGGTTATAAGAGATCGTAAGAATCCACCTTTAATTGGGCCATAAGTGACCGAGAAATGCCAACCTTGTTAGGACTTTATACTAAAAAAACTAAGGAGCGATTGACTTGGATATCTACCTCATTGGTTAAATACTTTGTGTTTGTGTGAATCTTGTGTGCTGTATAGACATACCTTGACATATGTAACCTGCTAAAAATGTAGGGTATGGACATTAAGTAACACCATATTTCAGTCACACAGAACTTTATGTTCTGACCCCTCTCCTTAACATATCCAACAAGTCATTAGATGGGGTAAAAGCCATTGACGAAGTCATGATTGGAGCTGAAGAAGAAGACGAAGTTGTTATGCTATTATTAGTAGTTATTGCTTTACTTCTTTTGGAAACGTGTGAGAATGAATTATTTGATGTACCCATTGAACATATGTAACTTTGACCGTTCTATTTCTATGATTCTTAAATAAGTGGTACATCTTATTTCAAATATTATATTTTCCCTTTCTGTTGTATGAGAATTTCATTTGAAGTATATGTTTATATTATCTGTGCAAATATAATCCTTACAGGAACCAACGAACCGTTTAGAATGGTTCTAAGTTTCGATGGACCTTTTGCGGGTCGAAATTTGGGCCTATTCCGGGTGGGTTATTATATTTTGTATCAGAGAAAAAGTTACCTGATTATAAGGGAGTTATACATATGATAGGCGTATTTGTAATTTGAAAAAGGTTTTTTAGACTATATAAATATACAATATGTTTACCCCAATAAGCATACGCATTTATACTAGGCATATGTATTGTTTTCTTCCCTTTTCAGCTTAAATACTATCTCAGGAGTATCCACTAAAATTTTCTTCCTTTTCTTTTCAGATAGTAGAATGGCTGATAATCCTACTGATCAGGGTAACCAGGAAAGTCCCTGATACTTGCTAGAATTGTTCCAATAATACCTCCGTATTATGGAATAGGTCGTTGTTGCTAATCCTGCCCCAACGGCACCTGCAGCTCTTGCCGCTGAGGTAGCCTTTGACTTTTCTCGCTACTGTAAGACCTTTGTGGATCTTAGAGGGAAATCATTCACTGGGAAGGAAAGTTTAACTAATCTCAGTCTTGGATAATGGACTATGAAAGAATTTTTAAGGCTACTAGCTGGCCTGATGAAGTGAAGAGAAGAATTGTGGCCTAACACTTGAATGATGAGACCCTTGAATAGTGGAATTTAGTTTCTGTAGAGAATGAGGGTTGGATATTTACCTGGGTCGAATTCAAAACCCATTTCAAAAAAAAATTTTTGCCAAGTGCAGAAATGACTATCCAATTAGAGAAATTCATTCACCTCAAGCAAGGAAGCTTGAGCTTGCAAGAGTATATAGCCAAATTTACCGAATTATGTAAGTTTGGGAGAGGTTTGGTAGACACCCCATGAACAAAGCCTTGAGATTCGTTAAAGGGCTGAACTCTACATTGAAGGAAACTTTATGAGCCCAAGTAATGTTTGGGGCAACTTTTGAAACCCTTGTAGAGACGGCTATCCTCTGCATGGTTGAAGGTTCCAAGGAGGATAAAGAAGGTGAGAAGGGAGAAGGAAGTTCCAACAAGAATAAGAAAAAAGAATGGTGGAAAAACAAGAAAGGAAAAAAAATTCAAAAAAGGAAGCAAAGACTTGTACGAGGTACAACCGCAAGGGCCATGAGGCCAAGGATTATAGAACCTCGTTGGCAAAGAAGGAATTCAAAGGAAAGTGTTACAACTGCCATGAAGATGGTCACATGTCTAAGGACTGCCCAAAGCCTAAAGTTATCAAAAGTGGCTGAAACTAACTAATAGAGGTAGCACCACTCCAAAGCCGACCCCCAAAAAATCATGGGCAACCCACACTTGAAGGTATAACTTCTATTTTAGGAAATTCTGCATACACGTTGTTCGATTCTGGAGCGACTCGTTCTTTTATCTCTAAGAGACTAGTTAATATGTTGAACCTTCCCATGTCTATCTCTGATAGAGGTGGCCAACCTTATCGGAGAATCTAAGTATCTTGAACTATTTTGCAAAGACCTAGTATTGAAGGTCGACAACGTCGAGTTCCTTTGCGAAGCATATGTGTTGGATTTTATGGGGTATGACCTTATCCTAGGTATGGACTGACTATCATTTTATGGGGTTGTCCTAGATTGCGACAAGAGAATCGTTCGTCTTAGGAGCCGAGGAGGACGTAGCCTAAATATTCCTTGTAATGTTACGAACAAGGATAAAGCTTTATTATGTTACTTATCTCCTAGTTCTAAAGGACCATCTTCGTTCCCTATAGTTTGTGAATTCTTGGATATTTTTGAGGAAGTCACAGGAATTCCACCCTATATAGAAATATCTTTTCATATTGACCTAGAGAAGGATGCTAGACCTATAGCAATACCCTTGAGGCATATGGCGCCTAAAGAAAGAAGGGAGTTGGATAGGAAAATTTTAGAATTATTACGAAAAGATTTCATTCGACGAAGTGCCTTAGAATGGGGTGCACCTATTGTATTTACCACCAAAGAAGACCGATCTTTAAGACTTTGTGTGGACTATATGGAACATAATTAATTGACCAGAAAGAAAAGGTACCCTTTACCTAGAATCGATGACCTTTTTGGCTACTTGGGGGAGCCCGAGTATTTTCCCAATTAGATCTTGCTACTGGATTTCACCAGTTAAGAATTGTGGAGAGCAGTAATGACAAAACTGCATTTAGGACGCCGGACTGATTGTTCCAATGGGAAGTTATGCCCTTCAGACTGACAAATGCACCCGCTTTCTTTGTTGACCTTATGAGTAGAGTGTTTAGGGGTATTTTAAATAAAATTGTGGTAGTTTTCATAGATGATATCCTTATATTTTCAAAAGATCATAAAGAGTACGTAAATAACATGAGATAAGTGTTAGGGATATTAAGAAAGAACCAATTGAAAGAAAAATTCTCGAAGTGCCATTTCTAGAGGGAAGAAGTAAGATTTTTGGGACATATTGTTCCAAGCGAAGGCTTGGTCGTAGACCCCGCAAAGATCGAAGAAATCAAAGAAAGGAGGATACCTCGAAATGCTATGGAAGTAAGAAGCTTCCTTGGATTGGCCGGATATTATCGGAAATTTATTAAAGACTTTGCAAAGATTTTTACTCCTTTAACCCAATTAACAAAGAATAATTTGGTGTTTTCTTAGAGTAATAACTGTGATATAGCCTTTAAGAAATTAAAGGAAGTATTAACTAGTGCACCAATCCTAATTATACCTGATGGTTCAAAACAGATTACAGTTTACACCGATGTGTGTGGGACCAATTTATGAGTGGTCCTTATGCAAGAAGGAAGAATGGTTGCTTACGCTAGTGGACAACTCAAGGATCCAAAGAAGAGATACCCAGTTCATGACCTTGAGTTAGCCGCAGTAGTGTTCGCCTTTAAATGTGGAGGCATTATCTTTAAGAGATAAATTTGAAATCTTTACTGACCATAAATCCCTTAATGTATTTATTTTCTCAATTCGACCTAAACTTGAGACAACAATGGTGGATGAAATATATTGCCTCATTTGATTTCATGATCTAGTATACTCTGGGAAAGGGGAATGTTGTGGAGGATTCTTTAAGTAGAAAACACGCAACCTTGAAGATGATCTCAAAATGGAAATAATTAGAGTTTCTCTCTATTTTAATTTGCAACTCTCACCAACCACTTCTAATGGTTTTCTTGGAGCCCTGATAGTTAGACCTACTCTAAGAGAAAGGATTCGAAATATATAAGACCTTGATGAAGAGTTAAGAAGCGTAAAGGAGAAAGTGGGAAGGAAAGAAACCTTTCCGCATTCGGTTAGATATTCGATCGGCAATAATGTGAGTTTAATTTGGTATGGATGACTTTACGTCCCTAAGGTTGAAGGGTCAAGGAAAGAAATTCTAGAGGAATGCCATATGTCAAAAATGACCATACACCCCAGTGGGCATAAAATATACAAAAATATGAAGAGGAATTTCCATTGGGAAGGGATGAAGAGAGATGTAGCCGGATTTGTGGAAATGCTTGACATGCCAAGAAGTCAAAGCGGAGCAAGGGATGCCCGGAGGATTACTGCTACCCTTAGAGATCAGTATGTGGAAGTGGGAACATATTTCCATGGACTTTATAGACGGACTTCCTAGAAGCAAAAAAGGGGAACAAGGCCATTTGGGTTGTGGTAGATCGCATAACCAAAAGAGCCCATTTTATACCAGTCAAGAAGATAAGGACTACAGCCTCGTTAGCCCAGTCGTGTGTCAAAGAGATAGCCAGATTACATAGTATCCCATCGAATATCGTGAGTGATAGAGACCACTTGTTCACAAGAGAATTTTGGAGAAGCCTACGAACAACATTGGGAACGAACCTCAGTCATAAGAATCCACCTTTAATTGGGCCATAAGTGACCGAGAAATGCCCACCACGTTAGGACTTTACCCTAAAAAACCAATGAGCAATTCACTTGGATATCTTCCTCATTGGTTAAATACTTTGTGTTTGTTTGAATCTTGTGTGCTGTGTATATATACCTTGACATATGTAACCTGCTAAAACTATAGGGTATGGACTTTAAGTAACACCATATTTTAGTCACGCAGAACTTTATGTTCTAACCCCTCTCCTTAACATATCCAACATGTCAGTAGATGGGATAAAAGCCATAGACGAAGACATGATTGGAGATGAAGAAGAAGACGAAGTTTTTATGCTCTTATTAGTAGTTATTCTTTACTTCTTTTGGAAATTTGTAAGAATGAATTATTTGATGTACTCATTGAACAGATTTAACTTCGACTATTGTATTTCTGTGATTCCTAAATAAGTGGTACATCTTATTTTAAGTATTATATTTTCCCTTTCCGCTGTGTGGGAATTCCATTCGAAGTATATGTTTATTTTATCTATGCAAATGTAATCCTTACAGGAACTAATGTCCCGTTTAGAATGGTTCTAAGTTTCGATGGGCCTTTTCTAAGTCGAAATTTAGGCCCGTTCCGGGTGGGTTGTTACATAGAATATGGTGGTTAGGAGCGACCATCCATAATCTTGTGTTTAATAAGTCTTAAGCATGTCGATAAAGTGCTTAATTTTTTTTAAATGACTCAAGTGGATCAACATACTTAATTCTTGTTTATTACAATACTACGATGGCTACATGATCGATCCAGAACAAAGCATAACAAGAGTAAATTCCATAATTCACATAACAACAGTACGATCACATATATATACATACATCAAGTACAACATGAACAAATGTACATAAGTGGATATACCATCCACAATATGCATACATCAATCCCCATAAAAGAATATGTACAATCATCAGAGTACGCTACCAAATAACCAAGTAACTAGCCTAGCCCAAAATTCGCCTAAGCAATCAAAATGACATAAGCAGCACAAAAGCAGAAGTTGAATAGATAGTATCAACATCAAGCGATACTTGTAAAATCTTGGTCGGACCTGAGTATAAAATACGCTAGTCAGTCTAGCTTAAACGATATAATTAGGACATGATAATGCAAGTTAGTACAATATATTAGCATAATATCTTAAGGGAGAAGTTATGACACAAATATACAATATCATAGTTCTAGGTGAACAAGGTCAGATTTATCACATAACGTATAATGGTTTACATCGATTATGGATTGCCAAGCACTTAGGCTAGGTATATAGCTTTCGTGGCACATAAACAAATAGGAAATCATCATAACACATCATTTAGAACGCAATAAAGAGTTTAAGTCAACATGAATAAATCACCATGTACATATTGAAATTCTCAGATAGCTTTTATTCTATAAATATATAATAAGTGAAATCATAAATATAACTTAAAACTCAAAAAATAACTCAAGATTGGTTCCAAACCACCAAATAACAATGAAGTAAAAAACATCATAAACCAAATTCGAAAAGATTACAATGGCCAGGATAAGGTTACAAACACCTCCTCTAAGCAGTTTCATCTTAAATGACAAGGTCGCTAACGCGTCCCCAAAGCAGTTTTGTTGGCAATGGAAAGGTCCTAACACCTTTCCAAGCAGTTTTGTCCCAACAGACAGGGTCGCTTACACCTCCCCAAGAAGTTTTGCCAACCAATATTATTCCCTTGGGTAGACTCTTAGGTGTACAAAAGACAGACACTCTGGTCTAATTCCTGAATGTGTCACAAAGTCTTAGACAATAGCTCAGCTAGTAATAACAGTGCGTCATATACCACACGTTCTCACTTATCGATTTACATACTGACAGTAAATTCCAATATAGAGAACGATAGGTTCAATCAACGATTCTGGAATTAACTAACACAATATATTTTTGCGTCCCATAACATGAGATTTATTATATCGTTTAATTCTTGTTTCTCGCCTTCTCAAAGTGTACAAAAACATGTCATTTTATATAGAAAATACTTAGTTTTAGGAAAAAAGTTTGAAAAGAGATTCTCAAAACATTTGAATATTTCTTTGGAAACCTTTATATTTCGGAAAGCACTGCACTATTTCCTTAAGTTGAACTTTGTAGAATAAATCATAGCAATTTTTTTCAAACCAATATCTACATAAAGAAAATTTCTTCTAAAATCATTTTATAAAAATGTGCATGGTGTAAGAACATCATAGGAAAATAATAATAATGCATAACAAAGTGTATATGAAATTTGTCTAACCCGAGTTATTGATAGACAATAATTTTGGCTTTTTAATAGCCCTAGCACAAAACAATTTTAAGCCTCATGAACACAAGTTGGTCAAGGTTAAATAGAGGTAAATAAGTGCTTGAAAATATAGGAAAAACTCTAAAAAAAACACAGGAATAGGCACAGAGAAACACATATAGACCGGCCATGACCTGGCTAAAATCGCACTGCCCATGTCAACCTAGGTTCGAACCTGATGCAAGCCAGGTTGACCTAAGGACACAAATGTCCATCGTTTCAATCTTGCTCCGATTACAAATTTTGATCAACTTTTGGACATACTTCAGGATGAATATGTAACACCCTTAAAAATAAACCTAAAATAGGCATAAGGTAATTTAATTTTAGATAAATAATAACCAGTAATAAATTAATAGGCTGAAAATAAAATTTTGAATAATAACCAGTAATAAATTTATTTATTGAGAGCGGAGTCCATATGAAAAATATATTAATAAAACAAGTTATGCTTAAACATTTACACACAAGGTTTTAAATTCAAATAGATTAAATTAAATCCAGAATATAATTATTTACAGATTGGCATAAAAGAATATTCCAAAAGGATTTGAATTTGTGTGTATATATGCATATACAAAGGGGAAAATGATAATCAACATAAAGAAATAAATCAAATACATTAATTAAGACATTAATAGAAAGAAATGCCATAGGATAATTAAATCTCCTGGCTCAACCCAGAAGAAGGTCGATTGCCTCTATAGAAGGGGGTCGACCGTCCTCCTATAGAAGGGGTCAACTTCCCTTCTGGGTAGATGAATACTAAGTGTATTTCATTAAGGAGTTTTATATAATATTTGTAATGTCCCCACTCTGGTACACTTATCCAGAAGTAGCGATGCCACGAATAAGCCATAGTGCTAATAGAACAATATTACAACTTAACAAAAGCTTATCGGAATATAAAATCATTCATAGTACATGATTTTAAATGGATGAGCTATTATACAATCATCCCATCATAGATATGATTACAAAGATCCAAGAGACTAGTCATTAAATAATTATACATAGGGATACATAAAGAGATAATATACATAATAAAAATCTTAACTTTAAAGCATCCAACTAACCATCTAAACTTGAAAAGTTTTAAGTGTAGCATCATGAGCAACACAGACCTAGTGAGATAGCTATTTAAGCTTAGTTTTCAAGTCATTTGTTAATAGGTTTTATTATAGTTTTATCATGATTTTTCTCTTCAAAGGTTTCATCAATCCAAAATTTAAAACAAAAATCAAGGAAGACTTTAATATTTTAAATCAAACAAGTTTATAATAAGTTCTTTCCATCAAAACCCATAATTTATCAAATATATATAGTTATGAATCTAAACCGCACCCTTGAGTTGGTTTAGGTGTTAGGATATGTTATCCTATTGCGGTTGGCATCCCATCACTAAGTAGGGATGTACTCTACTTGGCTCAATACCAACATAGAGTAATAGTGCACTACCTAAGATCTATTGTGTTATACCGTACTCCATCAAATAAATATAATTAAAAAAATGTTTCTTTTAAGTTACTTTTCAAATTCATACTTTTAATGTTTAAGATAAACCCGAAACCACCACAAAAATACTCCAATCTATATTTCAGAATAACATCAAGGTAAACAACTACATTTGTAATCGATTCATAAAGGTTTTATAATCAAAAAGAAAAGACAACATTTGAAAAAGTGCTATAAAAAGTTTCAGCATGAAAAATAAAAAACAGCAGCATTTAAAAAGCATTATAGAAAGTTCTAGGCTTATTGGAGTGCTTTATAAAAAAATTTAGAGAAGAGACATCATTTTCAGAAATGCTATGAAAAGTTCTAGGTGGTTTATTGTGGTTTTAGGCTTAAAACAACTACTACAGCGTTTTAGATGTGTTATGGAAAGTTCTGTTCTTTTTAAAGTACTTTATAATCAGTTCAGAGAAAAGACAACGCTTCAGAAATGCTACTAAAAGCTCTGGATGGTTTATGTTGGTTTTAACCTTAAGATAGCTACTACAACGTTTCAGACACGTTGTGAAAAATTCTGAACATGTTAAAATACTTCATAGTAATTCAGAAACGGCACCTCTTCAGAAATGCTACAAAAAGATCTGGTTTGGGACACTTTAATGTTAGAAACACTTACAAAGTGTTTCAAATTCAGAAGTGTTTCAAATTTCTAAAAATCAGTTTTTTGATCAGTTTTTCGGCCAAATGTTTGATGCAATTTCTGTATGATAAGTATAGTTATTAACTCCAAATTTTCTATAGTAAGAGCTTCCTTAGTCTACTTAATTACCATTAAAAGAAATCCTTTAAATCATTTATCAATTTAATATATAAAATCCAACATCAAGAGGAATTTTTAACATGTCCATTTCGGGCAGATTTTTACCTGACTTTGCGTCCATTTTTCAGGTACAATAACAATTGAATTAGAAAAGGTGGCCGAAGAGAAAGTTGTAGGCCTTTGAGTTAGCTTTCAAGATTGATAAAGAAATCGAAACTTCATCAATAATTACAAAAGTTATTATCAAAATACCGAACGTCATTTTCAGGGGTTCAAGTCCAATCATTCATTCATAAATTTCTCAACTTTTCTTCAAAATATCAAATGAATACATGAGCTTAAATAGTTTTTCTCACCTTATAATTGTATCTTGATCTTGTATTTATTTTCTAGTCTTCTCCCAAACTTCTACTCTTTATCTTACTTTGTTTTTGTTTTGTAAAGGCATGAAAAGAAGTGAACATTTACACCCTTTATATAATATTTTTCAAGGCTAGTTTGGTAATTTAGTTTTAGACACTTGTCCAACTTATCTTCATGCAAGATTTAGTATATAGACACATGCCTTCATAGGTGTCTTTAGAGGTTTCTACACATGGACACCTAATGGGTTTATGTGTCTTTACCTCCTTAAATCTCATGACATGTGCACCTTTCTTTTTATGGCACATATCCCTATCATTTCAAGCCATTTTTTCATATTCTAAAACATGTACACATATACCATTTGTATTTTATTTATAAATTATGTATTATGTATATATTTATACATATATATATATATTCGTATATGTATGTATTCATTATACTTAAATAATTGAATCAGATTGAATTAATATATTTAAAATTTCTAGAAACTTTTCATACCTGGATTTTTGAGTTATGTTGTTACGCTCTACCACCCTTGGAAAAAGATTTCGTCCTTGCATACTAGGCTTCAACCCAATCTAGATAATATTTACGAATTTCCAATTCTACCTCCAATGATGCTTCGTCTTTGTTTTGATGGTTCCAGTGAATTTTTACTAAGGGGATTTCTTTCATTCTTGGTTTCTTAACTTTTCTGTCTAGAATTCGAACAGGTCTTTCAATGTACTTGGTCCCCCTTTTAACTTCAATGCCGCTTAAATCAATCACTTGATATGGGTCAGAAGTATACTTTCGTTGCATTGATATGTGAAACATGTTATGTATATCTGATAATTTCTCAGGTAAATCGAGTTCGTATGCAACTTTTCCAATTTTCTTAGTAATATGAAATGGTCCGATAAATCTCGGTGATAATTTTGCCTTCTTCTTTCCAAATCGCATTACCCCTCGTACCGGAGAAACCTTAATAAGGACTTGATATCCTACTTTGAATTCCAAATCCTTCCTTCTATGATCAGCATAACTCTTTTGCCTACTTTGGGTTGCTTGCAATCTTTCCCTTATAATGGAAATCTTCTCAGTTGTTTCCTTTACTAGATCTGGACCAAGAAGCTCACGATTCCCAACCTCTACCTAACATACCGGCGAACGACAAGGCCTTCCATACAAAGCTTCATAGGGGGCCACACCAACACCTGCATGATAACTATTGTTATATGCAAATTAGATTAAAGGTATGTGAGTTTCCCATGTGATTCCAAATTCCATTATACAAGACCCTAACATATCTTCTATGATTCAATTCACCCTTTCAGTTTGTCCATCTATTTGAGGAAGAAAGGTTGTAGTCAGGTTTAGTGATGTACCTAGTGCTTTTTGAAGACTTCTCCAAAACCTTGAAGTGAATCTTGAGTCTCAATCTGAAACTATGGTAATTAGTATACCATGTAGTCGAACAATCTCCTTTAAATAAAGTCTACTCAATTTCTCCATTGAGTAAGTCATGTTATAAGGTATGAAATGTGCTAAGTTTTCAAGCAATCCACGGCTACCCATATTGTGTCATGACTTTGTTTTGTCATTAGTAATCCATTGATGAAATCCATTGTTATATGCTCCCATTTCCATTTAGCAATAGGAAGTGGTTGCAGAAGTCCTGTCGGTCGTTGTTGTTCTGCTTTAATTTGTTGGCACGTAAAACATTTTATCACAAATTCGACAACATCCTTCTTCATTCCATTCCACCAAAACTGATGCATAAGATCCTTAAACATTTTTGTGCTTCCTGGGTGTACCGTAAGCCTTGAGCAATGTGCTCCACTAAGAATTTCGTTTTTCAATTCAGGTTGATTTGGAACACAAGGTCAATTTTTGAATCTATAACCTCCATCATTACCAGTGTTCCAATATGTAGGTTCCTTATCCATTATTTTCATAAATGACTCCTTTAATTGCTCATCTTCTTCTTGGGCTTTCAATATGCTACTTACCAAAGTTGGTTGAATAATAAGTTTACACAAATGTGCTACTTTGTTAACTATAGCTCCATTAATCATCCTCGTGCAAGCGTTCATATTAGCAAGAGTCTCTAGAGCCCTTCATTCTCTAATCATCAAATGGGCTATCACGCCATAAGTCTTTCGACTTAATGGATCTGCAACTATATTTGCCTTTCCTGGATGGTAATGTAATGTAAAACCATAATCTTTTATAAATTCCATCCACCTTCTTTGTCTCATATGTAATTATTTTTGAGAGAACAAATATTTAATACTCTTACAGCCAGAGTAAACATGAAATTGTTCTCCATAAAGGTAATGCCTCCAAATTTTTAAGGCAAACACAATCGCGGCCAATTCTAAGTCATAAGTCGGATAATTGGATTCATGTGGCTTTAATTGACAGGAGCCATAAGAAATAACTTTGTCTTCCTGCATTAGTACGCATCCTAATCTTTGTCCGCATGCATCAGAATATACTTTATATGGACATCACTCCTTAGCAAAGACATAATTGGTGCCTCGGTCAATCTTTTCTTTAAAGTTTCAAATGCTATCTTACATTTTTCATCCCAAATAAACCTAGTTTCCTTACGAGTTAATTTTGTTAATGGATATGCTATCTTTGAGAAATCTTGAATAAATCTTCGATAGTAACCAGCAAATCGTAGAAAACTTTGAACTTGTGTTGGTGTTGTCAAAGGGTTCCATTTCAACACCGCCTCAACCTTTGATGGGTCTACTCCTATTCCGTTCTTTGAGACAACATGTCTAAGAAATTTTACTTCCTCCAACCAGAACTCACATTTACTTAATTTTGCATATAACTGATGTTCTTTTAGTGTTTGTAGACATAAACACAGACGACATTCTTGTTCCTTCTTTGTCTTAGAGTAGACAAGGATATCATTAATAAACACAGTAATGAAATGATCAAGATATGGACGAAACACACGATTCATTAGATTCATGAATACAGTTGTAGCATTGGTAAGACCAAAAGGCATTAACAAGAATTCATAGTGTCCATACCGTGTTTGGAAAGCTATCTTTGGAATATCTTCTTCTTTAATTCTTAATTGATAATACCCAGATCTTAAGCCAATTTTCGAAAATACGGTAGCTCCTTGGAGCTAATCAAGTAAATCATCGATCCAAGGAAATGGATATTTGTTCTTAATTGTTACTTTATTAAATTCCCGATAATCTATGCATAAATGAAACATTCCATCGTGCTTCTTTACAAACAATATTGGTGCTCCCCAAGGAGATTTACTAGGTCTAATAAATCCTTGATCCTCCATCTCCTTAATTTGTTTCTTTAGTTCTTGATTTTCCATCAGAGACATATGATAAGCTTCTTTAGCAATAGGAGTAGTACTAGGGATTAAGTCAATATAAAAATCAATTTCTCTTTTTGGTGGTAAGCCTAGTACATCCTAAAAAAATTCTTTAAATTCCTTTACTGTAGAGATTTGGTCCACCAATTGACCCTTATCCTCAATACTGGTATAAGCAATATATCCAGATATAAAAGCGTCTTCAACCTTATCACATGAGTAAACGAAGGTTTCATGCTCTCGAATTGTCAAACTTATGGTCTTCTAATGAAAATTCAAGATAGCTTGATATATTATAAGCCAAACCATCCCAAGGATGATATCAAAATGTTCCATTGGAAAGATAATTAAATTATCCACCATATCCTTAACTTCAAAGTTAAGGATACAACTCCTACACATACTTTCAAGTTTAACCCTCCCTTCTACTACACTATATAATTTCAAGGGATTTAATAGTTGTTCAATAAGTAATCCTATCTTAGTAGAAAATATTTCAGCAATAAAAGAATGTGTGGCACCAGTGTCAAATAAAATTCTAGCTTGAAAGTCAAAAAGAAATACGGTACCTTCTACTTGAGCTTTTTCAGAAACAACTGCATATACCCTTCCTTGTTGCCCCTACTGTCCTTCCTTGGCTTCTTACAATTCCGACTAATGTGCACAAATTTATTGCAATTGTAACATACGATTGCCTTAGTACATTTTTGATAAATGTGTCCTGTTTCGTTGCACCGGTAACATCTCCTTACTTTGTCAGGCTCCTATTCTTATTCCGTCAGTCCTTTACCTCCTCCATTTTGGTTTCTTCTTCTCATCTGGTTTCTTTTGATTGTCAGAAAGATTGTTTGGTTTCCTTTTTTTTGAAATCTTCCTTTCTTGCTAGAACTGAAGATAATCTTCTTCCAGATTTAAAGCTTCTGCTACTATCATCTCATAAGTTTTGCGTCTGTCACCAATAACATGTCTTCTTAAGGGATGGATTAATCCCCTAGCAAATCGTCTAGCACGCTTTTCGGGTGTAACAATTAAATGATTCTCGAATCGGGTTAATGCTTCAAACTTATTTTGATATTGGGCTACTGACATACCATCTTGAGTAAGATTTTGAAATTTTGTCTCCATCTTCTCTCTCTCTCTCATTGTACGAAAAATACTTATCCAAGAACTTTTCCTTAAATTCGTCCTATGTCATTTGTTCCGTCTCATTTGGACTAGTTGTTGTTCGAATTATCTCCCACCAATTTCGAGCTTCCCCTGATAATTGAAAGGCTGCCAACTTCCTCTTGCCAACTTAATTACATTCTAGAACTTCGAATATATCCTCTAGATGTTGAATCCATTGTTCTGCCTTAATTGGATCAACATTTCCAACAAATTTTTCTGGCTTCAACCCTTTAAAATGACTTAAAAGGCTGTTTGTTGAAGATGTTAAAGAGTCTTGCTCGATTTGCTTGATAAAAGATGCGAACAATTCCATAACATTTGGTTGTGCGAAGAACTGAGCCTATCGACTTTGAGTTATTGAGTTGTTTTGATTTTCCATGACCTTCAATAAAGAACATCTAGTTATGGTCATGAATGAAATACACCTTTAGTTATAAAGAATTTTAAATATCTACTGATATACACAAGTCATGATCACATAAACATGTTATGTTACATATAACCATTATTTACAAACAAAATTTTGGGTGTTTATCTACAACCTCCCCAAATTATTTATAGTTGTTCATAATAATTAATATGTTAACTAATACTTAACTTCTTATTTCATTTTTAATCTATCACTTCCTTTGATGAAAAAGGGCCTGTTTCATTCTCTACTGCTCGAGAAGGTCCGGTGACTTCTTAAGAGTAATCATTTAAGCCAACTGTCTCAGACTCCTCTTCATCATATTGTTCCACTATTTTATTTGGAAGTCATTTCTGTCTTATATACCCTCCTTGTGGTGGTAATGCTCCTTCTAGCCTTAGAAATTCTAAAGCATCTCCATTGTCGGTTCGTTTTGCCAATTTAATCACCATCTCAAAGGGTTTCATCTTCTGGCACAGACGGTAAAGAATAAGATCTCTTTTTAGATCGTCTTTATAATCATTAGCTCTATGATAAATTTCATATATTTCATCAAGGAGAATCATCATTGCTATCTTTTTAAGCACACGCTTCTCTGTTGTGCGACTTGCAGTAATTAATCGTTCATTTGGTGTGGTGGTGCACTTAACCCCACCCCATGAATCCCCCGTACACCAAGTTCTGTTGCTTGCCATAACTTATAACTGCAAATAGTCATAAGGATGTCAATAATTGTATAAACTTCCTATTCCAAAAAATTAAATTGTGATACTGTAAAGTATTCCAAAATCACCACTTAAATCTTGGCCATGACACCAATAATTGTAACATCCCCACTCTGGCATACTTATCCAGAAGCGGCGATGCCATAAATAAGCCATGGTGCTAGTAGAATAGTACCACAACTTAACAAAAGCTTATCGGAATATAAAATCATTCATAGTACATGAATTTAAATGGAAGAGCTATTATACAATCATCCCATCATAGAATATGGTTACAAAGATCCAAAAGACTAGTCATTAAATAATTATACATAGGGATACATAAAGAGATAATATACATAATAAAAGTCTTCACTTCAAAGCATCCAACTAACCATCTAAACTTGAAAAGTTTTAAGTGTAGCATCATGAGCAACACAGACCTAGTGAGATAGCAATTTAACCTTAGTTTTCAAGTCATTTGTTAATGGGTTGTATTATAGTTTCATCATGATTCTTCTCTTCAAAGGTTTCATCAATCCAAAGTTTAAAACAAAAATTAAGGAAGACTTCGATATATTAAATCAAACAAGTTTATAATAACTTCATTCCATCAAAATCCATAATTTATCAAATATATATTTATGAATCTAAACCGCACCCTTGACTTGGTTTAGGTGTTAGGATATGTTATCCTATTGCGGTTGGCATCCCATCACTAAGTAGGGATGTACTCTACTCGGCTCAATACCAACATAGAGTAATAGTGCACTACCTAAGATCTATTGTCTTATACCGTGCTCCATCAAATAAATATAATTAGAAAAATGTTTCTTTTAAGTTACTTTTCAAATTCATACTTTTAAGGGTTTAAGATAAACCAGAAAACACCACAAAAATACTCCATTCTATATTTAAGAAGAACATCAAGGTAAACGACTACATTTGTAATTGATTCATAAAGGTTTTATAATCAAAAAGAAAAGGGAACATTTGAAAAAGTGCTATAAAAAGTTTCAGCATGAAAAATAAAAAACTGCAGCATTTAAAAAGCAATATAGAAAGTACTAGGCTTATTAGAGTGCTTTATAAACAATTCAGAGAAGAGACATCATTTTCAGAAATGTTATGATAAGTTCTAGGTGGTTTATTGCGGTTTTAGGCTTAAAACAGCTACTACACCGGTTCAGATGCGCTATGGAAAGTTCTGTTCTTTTTTAATTACTTTATAATCAATTCAAAGAAAAGACAGCGCTTTAGAAATGCTACATAAAGCTTTGGATTGTTTATAATGGTTTTAAGCTTCAAACAGCTACTACTTCGTTTCAGATGCGCTGTGAAAAGTTATGAACTAAATAGAATACTTCATAAGTAATATAGAAAAGGCAGCGCTTTAGAAAGTCCACAAAAAGTTCTAGTTTGAGACTTCAGTGTTAGAAACATTTACAAAATGTTTCAAATTCAGAAGTTTTCAAATTTCTAAAAATCAGCTTTTTGATCAGTTGTTCGGCCAAATGTTTGATGAATTTCTCTTTGATAAACATATTCATTAACTCCAAATTTTCTACAATAATAAGCTTCCTTAGTCTATTTAATTACCATGAAAAGAAATCTTTAAAATCATTTATCAATTTAATATATAAAATCCAACATCATGAGGCATTTTTAACATGTCCATTTCAGGAAGATTTTAACCTGACTATGCATCCGGTTTTTAGGTACATAAACGATCGAATTAGAAAAGGAGTCTGAAGAGAAAGTTGTAGGCCTGTGAGTTAGATTTCCAGATTGATAAAGAAATCGGAATTTCATTTAGAATTGCAAAAGTTATGGTCAAAATACCAAACATCATTTTTAGGGGTTCAAGTCCAATCAATCATTCATAAATTTCTCAACTTTTCTTCAAATATGAAATGAATACATGAACTTAAATAGTTTTTCTCACCTTAGAATTGTATCTTGATCTTGTATTTATTCTCTAGGCTTCTTCCAAACTTCTACTTTTTATCTTACTTTGTTTTTGTTTTGTGAAGGCATGAAAGGAAGTGAACATTTCCACCCTTTATATAATATTTTTCAAGGCTAGTTTGATAATTTAGTTTTGGACACTTGTCCACCTTATCTTCGTGCAAGCTTTAGGATGTAGACACATGCCTCCTTAGGTGTCTTTAAAGGTTTCTACACATGGAAACCTAATGGGTTTATGTGTCTTTACCTCCTTAAATCTCTTGACATGTGCACGTTTCATTTTATGGCACGTGTCCCTATCATTTCTAGCCACTTTTTCATATTCTAGAATGTGTACACATATACCATTTGTATTTTATTTATAAACTATTTTTTATGTATATATTTATACACATGTATTCATATATGTATGTATTCATTATACTTAAATAATTGAATCGGATTGAATTAATATATTCATAATTTCTAGAAACTTTTCATACCCGAATTTTTGAGTTAGGATGTTACGATATTGCATCTGATAGACCATCCAGAATAAATCTAAATAATCTAATGGTCTATACTCACACTTGCAACTATAAATATTAGATGCATACTATATACGTTTAAATGTGTCTATAAATATTAGATTCGAATGCATACTATAAATATTAGATGCATCTTATAAATTATGTTTGTGTACTATATAGATGCATATTCGATGCATACTATATACATTTAGATTAGGAAATAGAATTTGAATATCCCCAATTGGAATTTATATGTATATTTATATGTGTATGAGTTAGTGACTTTTAATTATAATTAATGATACATTGACATGAGATTAACCATTGCTTGTGGTAGAACCCTGCTCGAAACCGACCAGCATATCTCACATCTAAAAGCAAGATGGGTTAATGTGAGAGTCTCAGTGTCATGGGCGTAACGACAAGATTTTTTGTTAATTCAATTTAAACATTTGAATTTATTTTAAATGTTGAGTTGATAATATAAATGGATTTTTGTACGGAGTTTAGCGATTAATAATTGAGATACGATTTAATTTCAAGTATATTGAATTATCGTAATACGAAAACGAAATGTAATTGAATTCCAAGTTAAAACCGAATCGAAATGTTTCAAATAATCAATATAAATTGTATTTGACTATTAATGATAATAATAATTTATTATCGAGGAATTGATTATTTTTTAATTTGAATTGTATCTACCGATTTAATATGGTTAATTTATATATACGTTCGAATTAAATTTCAGAATCTATTCCGTTGAGTTTAGAATAGCGTTATAATATTGAACGTCGGTCGTTATGTTAAAATAAATGTTCGTAATTTTGAGTTTTGCACCCTAAGATATTTGACTATAAAATTAATGGATAAGCTCGAAATCAAATCGATATCTTTTTAAATAAAATGGAAATCTCTTTATATCGAATCGAATTAAATTCAGATTAAATACGATGTCTTAAGCCGACCTACTAATGGTACTGTACACAGACCTATTTCCTCTCTTTCTCTATTTATACACGATCCCCTCCTTTCTTTCTTCTCATTTTTGTTCTTTTGCAAATAAATTGATCAAAGCTTCAAATTTAATAATTGTCATTCCTTTCATTCGCAAAACACTAGTAAGAAATCAAAGCCTCCCCAAAATTTTGTTCTTCAAAATTCAAAATCGGTCGAACCCTAATCCTCGCCCTTCCTCATTAAATCGCAACGAAACCTTCAGGAATCGAACTAAAAAAATTGGCCGCTCCCTCCTTTTAGTTCGAAAATTCAAATCATTTCCATATAAAAAAAGGGAATCGCAATTCGGTCAATCAAATGCGAGTTCACATCAGGATGGGGAGCTCGCGATTCAGGTGTGCGAAGTTGAAGCTGGGACTTTTATCAGCAGTCATGATCTGAAGAAGCAACATTAGGTGAGTGCGATATGTATTGGATTTTTGGGAAGGCATTCGAAGGGTTATCCACACCGGTGAGCGAGTTTTTGTTGTGTGTGATGCCTTCCAAGCAATCCTGTGATTCCACTATAACACGCGGTGCTACTAGCCATGATGGCCACATGCGTTGTTTAGGTTGGTGCGAGCTATAAAGTATGGAGGGGAAAGGATGGAGATGTAGTGGATTAGCACAGTAGTGGAGCTCGATGATTTATTGTCAAGTTTGGTGGTCAGCTTTCAAGCATTAAAGAGTTCAATGTTTTGGGCAAATCAGTGGAAGGTTGTAGGCAATGTTCGACGGGATTTTGGGTAGAGGTCGATTAGAATATTCCCCTAGGTGGTGCGACAGTAATCAGAGGAAGTATGGGTGGTGAATGAGATTTTACTGGGGTAGCTTTGAGTGTTCAGAGAGAAAGTTTAGACTGTGGGTTATCAACATATAAGATAATTATTTTAATTTAGCATTTAAATTTTTAATTAAATTTAAATTGTTCGATACATATAAAAATATATACAAGATTTTATCGAGTGGAGTAAGTCGAGTAATTCATAATTGTGGATTACATAAGTTGGAATCAGAATGGATCAAAAATAAAATCAAGGTGAGTAAACTTACTCTGCGGATTCATTTATAATTTTATTATAAACAAAAATTTATTTTAAATAATTTTTGGATGTTGTTTGTTGGTTGTTTGGATGCATTGAATATTATATATATATATGTATATATATACATATGTGTTAGTTATATAGGCTTTGTGGTTGTCGCTATTATATATATATATATATATATATATATATATATAGGATATTTCCCATAGTACCATTAGCGGATGACCCGATGCGCCCCACAATATATATAGTCGATGACCTTCTATACCGCGATATCCTGCCTAAAAGCAGGATATGTACTACTTCCGTTGTCTAACATTTGTGGATGCAGGAAAACAGGTTGGAGGGATCCAACCGGATTCCTCAAAATTTATTATTGTTTGTTTTCATATATATTATAATATATGATGTGTTAGAAAACCTATGATTGATAATTGAGTGTTTTGGATGTTTGAATATCACTGGGCCTAAATATTGATATATAAAAATATTGTGAAAAGGAATTTTGAGATTTAAATGGGAAATCTATTTTTCCAAAATAGAATTTGAATTTCAAATGGGCTAGGAAATATTAATTTTTTTGAATAATAAAAATAAGTAGTGAATTTATAAACAATGTTTATAAATGAAGTGAAATAAATTATCGGTGGATAATTTAAATATTTAAATTCAAGTATGAATTTAAAAAGAGAATTAGAAATCATTTCAAAAAGGGAATGATGGATTTTATTCTGAAATTCGGAATATAAACTAAATTGAGATAATATAATTGATAAATTGAATTGGAATTTAATATACAAGATTGAGTTGTAAATAAATTTATAACCTAGTAACGAAAAAATCGATGATTAGGACTAATCTAGAATATTAAGTTGGATTTGGTAAATGAGCCAAATTTATATTAAAATATATGAGAATGTTAATTTGAATTGATTTAATAAACGAAATTTAAACATTTATATTTAAATTTAATTAAAACGAACTCGTCGTAGCGTAGTTCGTAATTTGACGTTTCGAAGTTCAATTAAGTACATATAACTCAACTTAAGTTGGAATTCTTTGAAACAAGAACCGTCCGAATCTATTGAATAATATATTTCTAATGGAAGAGAAAAATATGGATTTCATCTTATATATTTTGAGTTATGTCAAAATCAAATTTCTAGAAAAACAACGCTATAATCGTTTTTAAATCATAACAGTTTATTTAAATTAATAAAAGGATTTTAAGCAAATAAAATTTGGATTTCCATTAGAAAAATCTAGACTTGAGTTATAAAATAAATATGAACTCAAGTGGAGTAAACGGATTGATTTTTGAAGCAAAAATCATAATTTTAATTATTGAATAGAATTAAATAAGTAGAAGAATAATTAGCTAATCGAGTTTTGGATTAAACTTGACTTTGGATAAGTAATTAGGATTTGTGAATATATTTTCAAAATCGATTATAAAACTTGAGTTGGAAAAGGAATTCTATTGGTTTATAAGCGAATTAAAATATATTTGTACATCATATGTTCAAATAAAAAGTGAATACGCACAAGAGCTAATTAGGAATAAATTAGCAAATTGATTTAAAAACCGATTGGATTAAGTTGGAATAAATTGGGAATGTTTGAATAAATGTTTGAACAGGTATAGAATGAAGATAATGGAAGAAATAGATTGAATGCCCGAAAAAAGAGGTGCATATTTAATTTAATATGAGATTTTATGAGCCTATTTGGCAAGCCACTTGCCTTTTTAATTTTCTTTTTGAATGGAAAGGGACTAGAGAGGCGATTTGTAGTTGTACCGATTGACCCGTACAAAGGAGACTCTAGTGAAATTTTCTGGAAATTTAAGGAGATAGAAAAATTTAAGAAAGTTTAATAACTAGAAATCAACTTATCAATTATATATGAAATTTAATAAGAGAATAAATGTATAATGGAATTTTATAAGAAAAAAGGGAATTTATAAAATTTAATCTTGAGAGGATGGAAGGAGAAACGTACACATGTTTAAAGTGAATGATGGTTTAAAAGCAACGTTTTGCAGATTGAAATGATTTTTTTGATATGAAGTTAAGAAATGGAGTTAAGAAATTAGAAACTGACTAGAGATTAGTCAAGTTGAATGGCTTCCTGAGTGTCGATCTAATGTTGGTTTCGACCTTCGGGGTTGATACTTAGGGAGTTGTTCTCTTACTAGTTTATGATGAATGTAGAAGAATAGTGATTGGTGAATATATGGAAATGTTTTCTGATGTTAAAAAGAGATATTTTCTGAAATATAGAAAATAAATAGTTACGATAGATGGAAACATTTTTCTAAGAATTGTGAGAGGCTAAACGGGTTTAGAGAAATATTTGGGCAAAGAAACTGGAGAGAATCGAGAAATGATAAATTTAGTTAATTAAATATTAATTAAAATGGGCTTAGTGGTTGTCTGATGTTAATTAATAGTATTCCCTCGGGAATAAAATCTTTGGATGATGTTTGTTTCTTCAATAGTTAAATAACTGACTATCGAAATACTGTCCAATTTAAATACCATCATTTTCAATACGGAGAGACCGGTTGTATTTACTATCCGAAAACGACTCGTATAGGCATAAGCGTTGCGAATCAGATTACGCTGAAGATAATTAAAGGCAGAGTAAAGTGCAAGGGCTATTCTGTTAATCCTAGGTAGAAATTACCTAAGATGGATTAACGAAATAGTGTCTTCGTTTGTCCAGTCCTAGGACAACTTTTATGGATGAATGTCTGACAGAGTAAGCCTAACATATCGTCTATATTGACCTCTTCAAACATATCTACGTTGGTGGCAGAGGAATTCATTTCTCTTAGCTTTATGCTCGTGATATTTTTGGGGAAATCAATAAATGATTTTTGTGGGTTTGATGATGTGGCATTCAAAGTAAATGAAGAGTAGCATGTCAAAAAGATAAGCATGGCCTCAAGCCTTACAACCGCGAAATGGGATAAAATCGGGTAGGTCGCATGGCTAAGAGGGTAGCTCCCAGTTAGGGTGTATCATCACTTGATATAGAGAAAATTCATTTGCTTCTTTCTTCTATCGCTGATGTATGCTTTCAGTAACAGTTGCTGATCCCAACCGTTGGTGACAACACATTCGGAACGTTCAAGCGAAGTGAGTGACCAGCCAAGTTTAGCCTGGGTTGCAAGATGTTCTTGTTGAACCCGGTGTACTCCTCTCTAGAGATACATTGTCGGTAAGTGGTCCCATACCTTGTCAGTTGGAATCCATACTCAAGTAATTACCCTCAGTTTTGATTGTTTACTATGTATGTAGAACGTGAGATGCAACCATTCTGTTAGATTGCTATTTACTTGGTTTAGACACTATTGTAATATCAAAAAAGTATTGATTTTAAAGAAATTTTGGGTTATCATAAGGTAAAAACCATTCGTGTTTATGTGTGGATCGATCTTACGATTATCCTTTCATTTACAAGGATTTTTAAAAAGTTAAACCAAGTGGTTGGAGTTTACTCACACCAGTCCCGTGACTGACCCAGAGTTTATTTTGTTTTGTTTTACCCTAAACTGTTGGGTGCCCAAATTTGTATGGGCAGTCAAGTAGTTCAGGTTTTTTTAGATATCCTTGGAGGAGCTTGGAGCAGGAGACATCAATGTTAGATATATACAGAGTTTATTACGCTGTGTTATATATGTGATGAACAAATGTTGTGTTCTGATAATGTTATGTATATACAGTCAGATTTTTATTTAAAAAGTTATGTTATATAATATATTTTATTCGTTCCGCTGTGAGGTCATGTTTACTCTGATGTTGTATTATTGTTCTTCTTTTTCTATTCTAATATTTCTTTCTATATCTCACCCTCTAACTTCTTTCTATTGATCCTATAATTTGTGGTGTTTGGTTAGTGGATATGATATTTGTATCGATAATAAGGATCGGAAAAATGTCGGTTCATTACAATGGGCCATTATAATTAGTACACTAAGACGCAAGAAAAAGACCAACTTGTAGTAGAAGCCTGCTCGGCAAATCCAGCAACTACAAGTGGTCGATTTGATGTGAGATGTCTAGTGGATATATATACATATGTGTGTGTGTGTGTATTTGTGTGTGAAGTAGTCCTGATTTGAGGAGGTATTAAGGGGCTGAACGGCCTTGTTGGGTATTAAGTAGTCAGGACTAAGTTCATTCCTAAGGTTCACGCCTTTGTTTAGGACCCAAGTCATGAGACTCCCCCCTACAAAGGTTTTAAGTGGTCACGAATTCCGCCTTTCTCTTAAAAAGGTATTAAATGGTCCTAATAGACGATAAGCGTATGAATGGGGTAGTTCTCCAAGTAATGTCCGCTTCTTATATAGGGGGTTAATGAGGGCTGACCAAGGGATGGTTTATATAAATGGCCTAAAGGAACCACCGTCTAAGGTAAGTATTATGTGGTTAGGAGTTCACCCATAGGGACAACTAAATAG
Source organism: Allium sativum (assembly GCA_030737875.1). Classification (NCBI taxonomy): domain Eukaryota; kingdom Viridiplantae; phylum Streptophyta; class Magnoliopsida; order Asparagales; family Amaryllidaceae; genus Allium; species Allium sativum. Next base: position 13,372,770 of record CM060911.1, read on the forward strand.
TAACAAGATAGTCCGCTCAGAGGGTCTTAAATGAAGTTGTGTTCCTACCTAAACCTGGTATTAAGTGGTTGTTACTATCTCTGGACCTACAAGGAGAGTATATATATATATCTAATAATGTTGATGTTAGGGACGAGGTCTTAATTGGCTAGGGTCCGCTATAGGGTATTAAGTGATAATAGGAATCCGCCCTTAATACTTTTAGGTAATGGCCTTAAGTGACCAAGAAGAGCCTGCCTTGCGGGGTACTAAGAAACTGTAAGGATGTCCACCCTTATATAAATATGTGGGGCTTAAGTGCATGTAAGGATGTCTGCCTCATATGGTCAATTGTGTGTGTTTTGCTTGCGTAGACATAACATGAAGAATTTACACTTCCAAATATAGGAAATAGTCATTCCTAAACTTTTATGATTTTCATTCATAAGAACTTTATGTTCTAACCACCCTCCTTTTAACATAAATAGGTTAGTAGGTGAGGACGCATGGATTAGTGATGATTAGTGATGCTTTGGAGATGGATCCCGACGATAGAAGATTTAATCATTTATGGAAGTATTATTATCATTATGTTATTGGACAGTTATTATTGTTGATGTACCTTATGTTTGATACTCGTTGTTTCATGACATTTTGATGGTTTTATCCATGGTACATCTATATCTTATACTTGAGACTCTGATTTCGTTTAGATTGCTATATGATATATGCTTTAGTATTTCCTTATAGGAACAAATGATTCATTTAGAATGGTTCTAAGTTCTGATAGGCCTTTTCTAGGTTGGAATTTGGGCCCATTCTCGGTGGGTTGTTAGAGAATCAAGCTACATAGCTTTGCAAAATTAAAGTTTAACATTCAGACAATAAACTAGAAAAATATTTTCAATGGTTTGGCACAAAACGAAAGAGCAATGTATTCTCAAATAGGACAAAGGTCAGATTTGGACTGTAAAACTTGATCGAGACAAAACTGAGAATTATAGTAACGAATTTCAACAGAAACCACACTATCTCAACATGCACCTTACGTTTTCGCTAGAATGAGAAAGGATACTCACCTTAGATTTAAATTTAGCAAGTTTCAGCACAAAGATGAAGGAAGATAGAGACTTTGTCTTCAAAAAAAAAACTTAGAGAACACCTGTAATTCAACTAGCTGAAATATGCAACATAAAAAAAAGAACAACTAACCATAACTTAATTTTGTGATTAAATAATTCCATGAATCTTATAGAGATTACTTATAGAAATGTTTATCTAACAATCTCTTTAAGTTTTGAATAAATGTGCTACGACTTTTGCTTAAAATTTTGAGAGGGGTTTACTTTTCTTTTACTGCAAAAAGAAAAAAGAAGAAGGAAATTCTTTTTTCTTTTGTTAACTATAGGAAAATTTGTGCGTACCAAACTTTTCAAAACCTTATTATATGTGTAATTATGTGTGAAGTGTAAATAGATCCAAAATTAGGAGATTAGCAGATTATGCCTGGTTATATGACATAGTTTAGCCCCCTTTACGCTACTTTTTGCAAGTTTTAATGCACAACAATTTACAAACTCAAGGCGAATGCTATTTCAATTCTTTTGTAAATGTTTTCAAACATATTTATATATATCTAAATAGTTTTAACCTTTTAATACAACATTTTTAATATTACACATAATAAAATTCACGTTTTCACAAAATTATGTTTTACACTATTTTTTTTTTTTGCAAGGTTAACGGGGTTGAGTGGACCTCTACCACTTTTATTGAGGTACCGGAGTTTTACATTATAATTTGTCAAAACTAATATGTTTTATATTTTATAACTTTATAAAATTTTGCATAACACATTTAAAAATTTTCTAACTCTTTATAAAACTATTCTATTTATGTTTTAGTGAAGACTAATATTTTACAATTTGTTGTAAACTTTTACAACTTTTATTTACAGAACTTACATTTCTAAGTTCACATTTGTGTAAAATATAACTATTCTTTTTAAATAAGCATCAAATCTTATTAAAAATATTATTACATACTTAAATATTGATTTTAACTCAGTACTTACCTTTTGTTCCTTCCTTTCAACTCAAACAAACTTAGAATTTTAAATTCCATTAAAATTTATTGTTTCGCTCTATCTTGAAATTTACAGAAACAAGTACATATAAATCTCCTAAACACTTATAATTTCATATTATAAAGCTTACAAAAAATTTATTTGGGGATTACTATTTTTATTACAAAATTATATGTTGAAATAAACCTTTTCTTTTGTTTATCTAAGTTAACCAGAATAACATTACTTAAAATTTTAATCAGATTGATTCCAAACTCATCAAATTGATCAAAACGACCAATATAATGATTAATTACTCAAAATTGATATTATTCTTTTGATTATCTGATTTATATTTGATTATATTGCATCCAAACATAATTTTAACCACAATCCAATTTATTTTCAACTTATAATTCTCAAAACCCTTAAGTTCACAATTCAAGGATTTTTTATGAGTTAACCTCCCCAAAGCAAGTTAAATCTGCAATTTATCTCATAGGTAATCACACAAAAGTAAGGGTTGTTACAGACTTCCCCTTGTAAAAATTACGTCCTTCCAATTTCCTTAGGGAAAAGTCATATCAACTTATTTTATTTCATCAACACAAGACATAATAAATGAAAGAGATAAGCTTGAGCTTAAAATTTCTCATCCCTATGACAGGAAGATACGAAATCAGGATATGATCACTCGATAAACTCTTTGGTTCCCAAGTGTATTCATTAGGATTATCTAACCATTAAATCTTCACGAATGGCACATTCTTGTTCCAAAGGCGTTTAACCTTCAAAGAAAGGAGATGCATAGGGTGTTGCATAATAAACATCCCGGGTTAGACCTCTAGCTCCTTCAAAACACAAGTATCAAGTGTAGAATCTAAGTCTCATAGGCACTTCCTTGGTTGAGAGACGTGAAACACATCATGAACTCCAAAAAATCAATCAGCAAGTGCAGCTCTATAGGCGATAAGACCGATATGCTCCATAATAGGAAATATACCAATGTAGTGGGAAGAAAATTTCCCAATTTTGCTGAAACTCATCAACCCCTTTAAACGAGAAGCATGAATATAGACAGAATCACTGATTGTGAACTCGAGAGGCTTTCTACGGTTGTCCTTGTAGGATTTTTGGTGACTTTGAGCCGATTTCATTATCTCACAAATAAGTATGATTTTCTCGAATGCTTCAAGAATAGAATTGGGTTTAGAATAATCTTCTCCCAAGAATCGAGCCATTAAGAGGGAGAGCGACACGGTCTACCATATTAAGCTTCAGATGGGGTTATGCTAATAGAAGATTGATAGCTATTATTATAAGCGAACTTAACCAAAGGAGTATGATCCTTCCAACTACCACCAAAAACCCAAGAATGCAAGCTCGAAGTAAATCTTCGAATATATGATTCACCCGCTTAGTCTTTCCATCTGGTTGTGGGTAATATATAATACAAAGACTAGGTTTTGTTGTGTACCAGAAACTACTTAGCAAAGACCATATTACAATTACACCAGTCAGGCAAGGAATATCGTGAAGTCTCACGATTTCCTTAATTTACAACATAGATAGATAAGAAATTGTCTTATTGGGTCTAATAGAAATGCAAACGAATGAATTTTAGTCAAAAGATTCATTGCATCCCCACCTTAAAAAATTACATGCATCGAAGGTTAAGTTACCATATTTTCTAATTATTTAAAACTTCCATTTGTCTTCTAGAACCCAATTATAATATTTAGAACAACTCAATTATCATTTTAAAATATTTTCATATTCAAATATTAACTTTAATCGACATTCCATCTTTTAAATATTTTCTTACAACTTAATCTTTAATTTGTTATCCGTTTTAACAACAAAATTATTATTTAACAAGAACTTACAAATTTATTTTGACAAAATGAATCTTTTGATTCTTCTTTGTCACAAACATTTGTTATAAAATTTCTGGAATGTAATTTCTTCATTCAGCTAATGTGGGTTAAAATAATTTCCTTACCTTCTTATTTAAATCCAACTTATTTCAAACCAACCATTCACCAAAACCCGATTTCTTCGTTTATTTAACTTTGGTAAATATATGAATTATTTTTCTTCAATTCGTGTTTAATGTTCTTTACTAATAAATCACAATCTAATATATAATCTTTTTTCTTAGCATGTACTCTACAAATGCTTGCTCAACTTTTCAAATCTCAAAGTAAATCAATGATGTTGCCTTACCATCGGTTATAACTAATCACCTGATTGAATGACTACGTTTTTAATTATAAAATCAAAACAACCTAGCCATTTAATTTTCGATTACTTTTATAGTTCGATGGCTGCATAATCATCAAGTTATGTGAGCGTATTTCCAAAATATTGCACTTATTTGGTAGTTTACTCTTTCTAAATGATATCTTCTTACCCAAATGTATGTATGTTTTTATAATCTTTTGCTTCTCAAAACCTGATTTCATTTATACAACTTCTTAACTTATATCAAATAACATTAAGCCACAAAAACAACAATTCATATTATAGCTTAGCCAGAAAACCAATTCAATAGCGATATTGCATCGCCCTGCTTAGCTACCTTTCATAATTTATTCGATGTCTTAATATTATCTTGATACTTATAGTTTCCTTTAATTACTTACTTTGTTACAGAATTATGTTCGAACACCTCGCATTAGTGTCTAAATAATTCATATCGATAACGTCGATCAAACGCACTAACCAAAATCCTTAAAGCACTCAATGGACAATTAAATATAATAAACAGTCATAAGTTTTCCCTTCAATATTCCGATTAGGTTGAAGTCATCAAGGGATTTGCAATAGTAGTAGTTCCTGAGTTTGAAAGATGTTGTACATGAAAAGGATGTAGGATCTGCTTGCTTCATATTTTTATTACACCGAATTAATTTTCGTTCATGGGAAGGGAAACTCTTCCTATTCGATCTCTTTGGAACAACTAACTCATAAATACACTCTTTCCCCTTTCAACTGCTTTTAAGTGAGTAGTGGAGTCGATTGATTCCCTAGAAGAAATATTAAACTGAAGCATCATTTCCTTCCTAGGAGAGGAGATAAAAGAGTAGAAACTATAAGCTTCGTACCTCGAAGAAGCTTCATGAACTGTTCGGTAGACATGTGAATGTTGTTCAGATGTGGATTACTAGATTTCTCATTTGATGCCGCACACCGAAACCCACCCTAGTAAAGAGTATTACTGAGTAATACAATCAATTAGGGCAAAGAATAGAGCTGGTTAAGAGAGACCATCCATAATCTTGTATTAACCAAGAATTAAATGTGTCGATATATTATTATTTATTTCTTCCTCAACTGATTAAACATATTTAATTCTCATTAATACGATACTGTGATGGATATAGGATCTATTCAAAACAAAACACAATATAAATAATAAACACAGATCACAGAATAGAAGATATAGACACACACACACACACACACACATATATATATATATATATATATATATATATATATACGCACACACACATTACGTACAGTACTACATATAAGTGGTTATACAAGCCATTGTACATATACACACATTAAAATCCCATAATAAAAAAGGAATATAGAACTGTTATCAGGTTCAAAGCTTAAGCCCTCAATGGCGACTGGCGTTTCACTCTTTTCTCCTTCCTCTCTCCTCTTGTAGCCTTTTCTTTCAAACGCTTCTTCCTTTCTCAGCTAATTCTGCTCGCCTCTTTCATCTCAACTCCTCACCCCAACCCATCTTTTGTCTTATGGTATTTTGCTGTCGAATTCAAACCCTTCGCCTTAAAGAGATCCAACCTTTCAACACCTCTCTCGGCCAGATCTGCCTCTTCCCAACTCGTTCTCGCGGTGTCCCCATGTTGGTCATCCTATGGAAATTTCACGACTCCCACACAACTCCTTCTTATCTCAATATTAGGTACACTTGCCGAAAGGCCGACTGCTTGCGGCTTGGATCGATTTTCGACGGGTTGGTAAGTGTATTTGTTTTTGTGGTTCTTAGGTGAGCTATGTGGATCTGTTGGTAGTAGTCTATCTGGGCGGCTAAGGTTTTGACTTCAGTTCATAGTTTGCCTTGGGGTAATGGTGTCGAGATTCATTTTGGGTTTGGTTGGAGATGTCTTTGTTTGTAGTTTGGATTTGTCATGTAATTTAAGGTAGGAATCTGTCTTGGTATCTGCTATGTTAATCTGTTGCTTTGTCTTCAACTACTATAGTGGAACTTGTAGTTCCATGTGTTGAGTTGCATCATATGTAAGTACTCGTTGGTTAAGTGTTGAGAAGTGGGCTTTGAATGCGATTGTTGTTGAGTTTCTTTAGCTCGAAATTGCTTAACTACCTTTTGGTGGCAAGCGACTTCCTTGCAGCTTATAGGTCTTGTACACAGGTGACCTTTGGTCTATTCGCAGCCAGTTTCTTGAAGTATGAAATTCTTTTGCAAATTACCCTGGAATAGGAAGCATGCTTTGAACCTTTGTTCATTGTATATCCTCATGTTTTGGTGTAATTTGTATTTTAAAATATGGAATGTAGTAGTGGTATGACAATTAGATCAACTCTTATGCTGTAATCTAGTTAGATTTAATGGACGGTCCACTTCAAAAATGATTGTAGCTGATAGATTTACTCTCTTTCACCTGTACTTTCATGTATCGTTAGTAGTTATAATGATAGTGGCACAGTCCACGATAAAAAAATGGTTAGCCTTGCCAAAAAAATCCCATAAAAGAATATGCACATCATCAAGTCACGATATAACTACAAGACAATTATACCGGAAACTATGTGTATAATCCAAAATGGTCGATCATGATATTTAAGGAAAAAACAGCTAAGTGTATGCTATAAGACCCACCCTGTAACACAGCATGGCCCGAGTTATAAATAGAGGGGTAAATTTAACTTAATCAAGATAACCAATATATGAATTATGATGAGATTATAATAATGTTCACTAAAAGGAAACATTCCTTTAAGTCATAAATGAATGGTTAACATAGTTTTCCATAGGTTATAAAGTCCATAAAGATCTAGTCTCACTTCCATAGTAGCACCTCTAAGGGATGAAGTAAATGTCTCGGTTGCTGATGCTTGGTTTTCACGAACTGACAAGTCATACAATGTCTTACATAACTTTCTACGTCTCATTTCATGTCATCCCCGTAATACAAGCGACACATGTCATTATACATCTTGCTGCTGCTTGGATAAATATTATACTTAGATCGATGACATTCAGCTTGAATGTCTCGCCTAAGCTCTAAAATAGATAGCATGACTATTCTTCCCTTCCTGTGAAGGCATCCATGGTAATACCCGTCGAAATCCCTTAATACAATATCATCAAGGGGTTCAGACTTACACTTCTGAATAAGAGCATAAACATTGGAATCTTGCTGCGGAACCTCAGCAATCCAATCTAAAAGAGTAGGTCGAGCATCCCTGCTATATAATAAGATAGAAAATCTGAAGAAGTGGCATGATCTCAAATATCACACAAAGATAGATTCCCTAAATCTTTCCATTTTTGCAAGGATCAAGGAAGCAATGACTGAATGCTTAAGAATCAAAGCATCGGCAACACAATTCCCCTTCATTGGGGGTATCCTGAATGTTGAAGTCATAAGATGCAAGGAACTCAAGCCAATGTTGTTGTTGCATGTTGAGATCCTTCTGAGTGAATAAGTACTTGAGCAATTTATGATCACTATAAAGGATAAAATTTTCACCCAATAAATAATGGCGTTAAATCTTTAATGTGAAGATGATGGCGACTAGCTACCCTATCACGTTGCATAAGCACAGTGCCAAGACAATTATGGCTTGCATCGGTATATACAATAAGATCTTGGTTCCATTATGGAACCACCATGACAAGCACATGAGTAAGAAGCTATTCTAGTTCCTAATAGGAGGCTGCACAATGATCGAACCAAATGAAGCAAACACCTTTTATCTTTGTGAGTAAGGTCAGTAAAAGGAAGCACAATGCAAGAGAAGCCTCTAATAAATTAACGATAATAAAATGCCAATCATAAAAAGCTACAAATCTCCGAGACATTCTCAGGGCTCTTCCAATTCTGAATAGCCTTGATCTTAGAAGGATCGATCGAGATGCCTTTGGTTGATACAACATGGCCTAAGAACTTAACTTGCTTCTCCCAGAAATGGCACTTAGAAAATTTTGCTTTAAGTTGATATTGCCGAAAAGTACTCAAAAAAATCCTAAAATGATTTGCATGCACGACTTCAATTTAGAATACAAAAGAATATCATTAATGAATACACACACATTTTTATCGCGATATTCTCGGAATACTCGATTCATAAGGTCGATGAATTATGCGGAAGCGTTCGTCAAACAGAATAGCATGACTAGCCACTTATAAGAACTGCATCGAATGCGAAAAGCAGTAAGAGGAATGTTGTCCTCTATGACTCGAAGATGATGAAACCTCGCAGCAAGGTCAAACTAGAAAAATACCTTTGCCCCACTCAATTGATTGAACATATCATCGTCTTAGGAAACATTTTTTTTTGATAGTTAACTCATTAAGCTTGTGGTAATCTATGCATACCCTAAGAGTCACATAAGACTTTTTCATAAATACCACCATGTCACCTTATGGTGAAGAATGGACTGAATGAATTGCATTACTTTAATCTTGATAATATACTTCTTGAGTTCCTCATTCTCTTTAATTGACATTCTAGTAGGAGGATGACTTACATTATGTGCCCCTAGAATGAGGTCAATACGAAACTCAATTGCCCACTTGGGCGGTAAGCCCGTACCAAGCTCAAATATATCGGTAAACTGACAGATAACGGAAATATAAGACACATCAACATCATTATAGTCTCAAGACTCATGAGAAAAAAGTGATGTTTCAGTTTTTGTGATCAACATTCGAAGGAATAAGGGATAACTGATTAGGCAATTCAGGATGTTAAAGGCACAAAATCCTCTTAACACAAAGAATCCCGACCTTGTATTGCACAAGCCAGTCCATACCAAGAATCATGCCGAACCCAAGAGTCTGAATCTCGTGCGGATTCACATAGAAAAAAAAAAGCCACACAAGACTATTTCAATATCCTCACAGAATAAATTGAGCATTACAGATCCTCCAATATGATTTGCAATCCGCAGAGAAGTCACCAAACACATAACATCCAAAGATAAAGCATCGACAAGTTCTTTCAATATGAATGAATGTGACACACCCGTATCGAATAAACCCGAATCGATCTATGGCGACCCTTCTTAGTCGATTCAAACCGATAATTAAACTGACTTAAACTGATCAACAAGACGTATCGCTTGGGGTTACAATGCATGAGAACTGGAAAAAAACCTTTTCATTATTATTGCAATAACATTTACATCAGGGTACAATAACAAAAAAATGCACAGCGAAAATAACTATACCAGAGTATAAAATGTACACAACAAAAAAATAGACTCTTAGCAGAAGAAATAAAATGCTCTGGCACAACTCGTGCTTCAATCCAGCACCTGCTCTGTAAAATATCTGCAAACCAAAGCTACTAGGATGTCCATGTTGAAAATATGGGCACCCGGAGTTTAGGAAAGAAAAATAAACTCCACGTCAGTCATGGGACTGATGTAAGAACTAAAACAGTTATTTACTTCATTTGCTCTCATTAAATCTTTATATTCAAAATTGAATAAAGATTACTCTTCAATTTAACATAGGAATTCATTCTTCCTTTTAAATGGGTTACAGAGCAAACGTTATTTAAGACATCATTCACTATAAACCCAAAGTCATACTTTCTTCTTAAATGAAATTTTCATGAAAATCGTATCAGCTCATAATCGATATAATTTGCCATATCGGACTAATACTGTAAGTGGAATAACGGCAAAGCCTTTTCAAATTCCTAAAATAGTAGTGGTCTTTATCCATAGACACCTATCTTGATTACCACTGAAATAATTTCTATTCAATTCCAATTTTATTTATTAATTGGAAAACTTAACTATGGAAAACTTCATTAATCTTTATTAAAAGATTTGTTCCATACTCTTCACCTTTAACATGGTTAAAGAACGATGTTATTGAAGACACCATTCACGACAAACCCAATCTTAATTGATATTAAATATAAGATTTAAATATAATTTACATTAACTTATATTCAACACCAATTCTCATAATTAACGAATACTATAAGTGGAATAATGATATAAACATCTTCCAAATTCCTCAAATCGTAAACGTCTACACAACTGTAATCAATACCAAATATTCGAAGATCATTTCTATCCAAATCCAATTTATCCAAACTAGAAAACTTTTCTAAATCAAAAGATTTACCAAAACATTTCCTTTGAAATGGCATTTATATTTGATAAACCAAATAACTTAAGTTCATTTAACTTAAATTCACAAAACGTCGCTTTATCGTATTCAGCAAGTTAGGCTGAAAGCACGAAAATCAAAATATAGTTCGAAGCTTCATATTTCTTTCTTAAATCACTTATTATGATTTATCATAATTTTCCATATTTTTAATAATTTTTGTTGGGCCATTTCAATCGATTTCCAATTACAGCCATCGAACAGCATTTACACGATCTTTTCAAAAATAGATTTAAACATAACTTGAAATCTATTAGTTGAAATCCAAAATTTCTTCTTTTGTTTTAAAGATACTATCAATAGCAAATAAACGTTTCTCATTTCGGGAAAAACCGATTTAAATTGCGTTAGTTATGCTCGTTTGAAGTTCATGGTTGAAATTCGTGAACTATCATTGTGCGACATGTCTTATTCAAACCATATTATTATTTAAAATAAAACTCATCCGATTCAGTTGGAATATATTTTATGAAATGTTTATAAAATCGTTTAAAAGCGATTCCAACTTCAAATTCAATTATAAATCAAACTTTAATATTCTACATTATTATAATATTAAAATAAAAAAAATTCAAAATAAAAAATCTTTTGAAATCTGAACTTTCCTAAAATCCATTATAAAAATCAATAAGATCATTGGAACAATCTTCTCAAGTTAAAAATGTCGTTTACATATTTAACTCTAATTCACTTTTGAATTTATTATTCAAAATCTATGTTTAATTAGAACAAGTCGTTTCTAATTCAAACTCTTTCAAATCCATTTCAACCTTTTCACAAGTCATTTGAAATTATCTCAAATTCATCTCCAAATCGTCTTGAATGGAAAAATCCAAATTCCATTTTCATGTCTAATTTCATTCAATGAATATATTATTCATTTGAAATTTTGATGGAACGAGACCCAATCAATTCCCGATTTATTTCATATTCGTGGTGTTAATTGTGTGAACAATTATATTTACAACCACAATGGTTATCATCCATCAACAATAGTTATAATATAAGCGTTATAGTCGTTAATGCTTATATGTACATAGTAATAATAAAACTTGAATAACATCCATCATCCACGAAGTAACCATAGCAAGCACAAGCAATCAATATATAATCAGTTGACGATTATAAATAACTTTTCAAGTTGAATTAAATGAGTTCTTACATTGATTTTTGATAGTTGTAATAACGATTGCTTTTAAATTAAATTAAACAGGGATTTTATTTAACTCAAAATTCCAACTAGCTCTAATCTCGTCTAAACCAGTTTGCACATGAAGTATTTGTCTCCATGATCCCATAGCAACTCATTTCGTCATATTCTGAGTTCATACGAGCAAGATATAATTGCTCGAATTTGAATAAATAAACTACTTAATTATTTAATTTAATTTCTTCTCCATGCTTACGTTCTACAGCTCACTCCCCTTCAACGTTCGCCGTCGTCACCTAGGCTATGTCCAGACCGCCGCGACCCCACCATGACCTCCCCCAGTCCGTGTTGCCGCCATGCCAACCGATGGCACCCCTTCAAGCGCCGAATTTCACCAGAAAAATGCCCCTGATCTAAAACCACGTCGGCCAGAAATTTGTGTGCCACAGGCAATCGTTCGTCGTGCCACCACACCAGTTCGACGCACCAGCCTCTCCCCTACCACATTCCAGTTGACCACTTAGCCAGAAAATGACCATCGCCGCTGCTATCACTAGATCTTCGTTTGCCACTTCACCCTAAACATCATCCACATTTAACTATCTTCCACGGCCACCGCAGGTCCTTTTAGGCCAACCCCCAACATAAAATTCGTAGACCATCCTCCCCTTTCCAACTTCCTAGTTGACACCTCTGGCCAACACCTCACTGTTTGCACGCAATTCAAGGAAACCTGAAAGTCACCCCGTTGACTGCGAACCTATATTTACACCGAACCACTACACCAATTGCCACCAAATTTTTCTGTAAGTAGTACTCGACATACACTACAACTTTCTAGTTTGAACTTTCCTCCAATTCATCATCGTTTAGAAGATATAAATTAAAATATAGAGAGGCTTGTTCACAAATTTGGAAGTTGTTTTGATTTGGGAATTAGGATTAGGAAATTTGAGGGTTATTTATAGTGTAGATACTTTAGGTTTGTTAATATTCTATTCAATTATTATATTACTTCTTGCCTATCTCTGTCCTTGATTGATGTTTATATATTCGCATGGATACATACAAACTCCGTTCGTGATTAAAATTGACATAATACTATGGTTTGCAATTACGGCCCTAATGAAAATTGTTTCGTTGAAATCCAACTTCATTTGCTCAAATAGCGCTAGTTTTAGTTCAAATTATTGATTTTATATACATACAGATTTATATTGAACATTTATAGATCACACAGCCACATACTAACTCCGATTGATCCGAAATTTGAAATTTTACAATATTTAACCATTACGGATCTAATAAAATTTATTTCGTAAAAAACAGAGGTCGTTTGCAGAATGGTTGTTTTCTAATATTCAATTAAATCGATAAAATATAATTTAAATTCAAAAAAAAAATCAATTTAATAATAATGAATTAATATTATTGTATATATCCAAACATAATATCATATAGCTCCAAAATAAACATACTTAGGTTTATAACTCAACACTTCCATTAATCGGTGTGACACCCCACGTCCGTTAATGTCACTCACTAAGGGAACGCATTAAGTTTCGTGAAGCGCTATAGGTAAACAGACACAGAAAAATTACAAGATGGACATAAATAAGGCAGCAGCTGAAAATTTAAACTTTTATTTCAAACTTAAGTCATAATACCGTGGTCCACAATTTCATAAGTCACAAAAACCATTACAGTAAAAATACTTTTGTCTTGCACCATCAGAGTACATAAGTAAATTAAAAGTATCATTCCCCCAAATAAAAAGAGTTAAGCCATAGTAATACTTAGAAGTAGCTCCTAGCAAGATGATATCTGATTCCAGATTAAGTCTGAGTGTTTCCTCCCTGAGAACCTGAAGGGAAGGGGGCGGGGAACGGAAGAAAGAAGGGGAAACAACAGGGTCAGACATAAAGTCGGGCGAGTCTAGTTACTTTTAGCCAGTAGATAATTAAAAGCAACATGATAGGCATATAAAGTGGATAAGAGAGAGATCACTACATAAATGGCAGGTGTGAAAAGGTAAGCAAGTTAAGTTGTATGTGCCTCACTAATGATTACTCTGCATTATTACTAGTATAACTGAAATAAGATGATCCCTTCCACTATAACTGGTAGGCTTAGGTCATACGTCCAAGTATACCCTAACCACTACCATAATCGATCGGCTCCTTACCTTGTAGATATCCTGCGCTGGCCCCACAGTAGGAGGTATCACTTCCTAAAGTGGCAACCAATGGTGTGCACAACCATATCTGCTGGTGTCACGGTCGTTTTAGCCTCCTATGCCGGCCCATGCACACACATGTCCCTTGTCGGTTTGCGCCGGCACACCATCCGCCTCGTTTGGGTCTCTTACAATCAATCAGTAAGCGTGCCCCTTTCTCCGCCTAGTACGGAGGTCCATACATGATACCAACTCCGGGTTACTAACTGAAATGGGTCCCACACAATATGATGCAAGCTCTCTCCCTTGTCTTGTATCCCCCACTAGGTTTCCCACTGTCTATGTATACCCTTAGGTGTCTTTAGTTACATAGCCCTATACTAGTTATGCTTACCCTATAAGGTGTCTTTAATTACATAACTTCATTACATTATCTATCGGTTATGTATACCACTAGGTATCTTTAATTACATAACCATTATCTACTGCTTATGTTTACCACTAGGTGTCTTTAATTGCATAACCTTATTTGGTTAAGTTCATGGGCCTATATATACATATTACCCACTCCCTCCAATTTACTTAACCCGCCACTACCCATCCAATTTTACTTAACCCTAACTTAAGTCCATAGTCATACTAAATTATGTTAAGTAGTCTATTTCATTACCATGTCCAATTATGGTTATAATGGGCTAGACCTCCCAAATTAGGCCTACAATGTGTGGATGCTGGATATGCTGGTCGGGTCCGGGCAGTCTTATTCCACAGTTGGGCCTAACCTCGTGTCTTAGCCTGATTCGTATTTGCGTACTTAGAACCCCCACATTAGTTTCAACATTAGTAACTGCTGGATATGCCGGTCGGTTCTGGGCAGATTTCCACCACTAATGTAACCTAACCTCGTGTCATAAGTACCATTTACAATTCCTAATTGTAAATTACTAAACGTTACAAATTAATCCAAATCTACTTATGTTATTATAGGTAACTATTTCTATGTTTTCCCCATTTGAATTACATGTCCCATTTCCTATTAAACATTACATAATTCATGCCAATTATAATCCCTTTTTCCCCGTTTTCTCTCTAACGTATTCGTACGTATTTTGACGACATCTATGCTATAAAGTAGCCTAGCTATAATAATAAAAGGGAATATGACAAGGGTGTTAGTGTCAACATGTCTTGGCTCAAACATGAACATAAACTGGCATAAAAACAAAGTGAATGGACATGTGATTAACATCATAATAAAGTGGACATCAAACTAGTAACTTGTGGCAATCACTATGATGTTTAAGCAAGCATAATGAGATCTAGATTTAACATTAGGTGCCCAATTACCTAGATCTAGCATAGTTGGGGGTGACATAGCAACATGTTTAGATCAAAAGGTAATTCACATGTCAAGTTTACAACATATATCAATGTATCACAATATGACAAGTGAAAGGTGATTAACATAAAGGTCTAGATCCAAGTAATGTCACAATTATCCAAATTAATAGATGTACTTCCATCATAACATGGTTACAAATCAAGATCCATATAAACATCATAATTGAATCACCACAATTATATTAGATATAGGAAATTAGATCTGTCATGACATAGGATAGAATTTCATATTAACGCAGAATCATACTTTACAACATATCCAATTTATTGTCTATCATAGCATAATTTTATTTATCTAAACCTAAAAGTAATCTAGAAACTCACTGCGTTAGGTTTAGAGAATTTAGGAAGAACGGATCTAGAATTTCTGAATTGGATTTGTAGAATATGTCGTTGTAGAAACGGTTCAGTTCGCACTCCAGCAGCAAATGGACTTCATGGCTCCCATTGAAGAGAATATGTGAAATATGACACATATATATAACTGCCGGACCCCCTGAAACTGAGTGCCACCTCAGCCCTAGGGGTGTCGACACCCCTGTGGGTGGGTCGACCCCCTAGAACGGGAATTTTGCCGCTCAGAGGAATTTTTCGAATTTGAATCCTCTGGATAGGATTCTGACTCATTTCTGACTCACCTCTAACTCATGCGTATATATAAAATATTTTGTGCGTATACAAACTTAAAACACTCATAACTTCTTCATACGGTGTCTGTATTACGCAAACCAAATGTCTATCTTGACCAGAATTTCGAGACGGAGGCAACGGTGCAGTACGTTTCCTTTAATTCTGAACATTAAATTAATTATTATTTAATTTATTCTCTTTAATGTCATTAAAAATTCTGGATGTTACAATCGGTATTCTATTTGTAACAATCCTTTTATTTTATTTAATAAATTGTAATGTTTTATAAACGATTCCATCGCGACTTTCTGAAAATTTGATTTGGACATAACTCATCTACAAGACGAAATCTCTATTTTTCACTTTCATTAGAAAACTATTGTTCAATAGATTCGAATGTTTTTTGTTTCAATGGATTCTGACTTATATTGGATCCTATACATTCATCTAAAGTTCAAAACATAATCTTACGAACTACCGCGTTGATGTAAGCTCGTTTTTAATTATATTATAAATTATACATTCAAACCTTAAATTAAAAAATTCAAGTTGTTAATTCTTAAAATAAATATTTTTAAAATATTTAAATAAATTAAGTATTCTTTACTAAAATTGGGATTGTTACACGATATAACGCGAAATAACAATGAACCTTTAAGGAGGTGTACCTCGAGGCTGAGATGAACCACCTGATTCACTCGCCACATTTAGATTTCCTGAATTATACCATTTAGCCTATTAGGATAAGTCAAGATCTTATGCCCTTCTTTCTTACAATAACGACATATAGGAGGCTTAGGGAACACCTTAGAAAAATGATCATGCAACCCAAAATTGTAGCATCTCATCGCTGAAGCCGAATGGGGTACTACATGAGGCTGAGAACTAGAGTTGCTTTGCTTCTTCTACTTATTTTTATGGAAACACTTAGACTTATAAAAATAATAGCGCTTCTTGAATGGATTTCTCCAAGCCTCGGAGTTTGGTTGGTTTGAAACCAAAATAACCGTTTAGGAAACAATAACCGAACCTTATTACATTACCTTATTACATTATCTACTGGTGATGTATACCACTAGGTATCTTTAATTACGTAACCTTATTGGGTTAAGTTCGTGGGCCTATATATACATATTACCTACCCCCTCTAATTTACTTAACCCATCATTACCCATCCAATTTTACTTAACCCTAACTTAAGTCCATAGTCATATTAAATTAGGTTAAATAGTCTATTTCATTACCATGTTCAATTATGGTTATAATGGCTAGACCTCCCACATTGGGCCTACAATGTGTGGTGTTGGATATGCCGGTCGAGTACGGGCAGTCTTGTTCCACATTTGGGCCTAACCTCGTGTCTTAACCCGATTCATATTTGCGTACTTAGGCCTCCCACATTAGGTTCAACATTATTGGCTGCAGGATATGCCGGTCGGTTCCGGGCAGACTTCCACCACTAATGTAACCTAACCTCGTGTCATAAGTACCATTTACAATTCCTAATTATAAATTACTAAACGTTCCAAATTAATCTAAATCAACCTATGTCATTATAGGTAAATATTTCTATGTTTCCCCATTTGAATTACATGTCCCATTTCCTATTAAACAGTACATAATTCATGCCAATTATAATCCCTTTTTCCCCATTTCCTCTCTAACGTATTCGTACGTATTTTGATGGCATCTAGGCTACAAAGTAGCCTAGCTATAATAATAAAAGGGAATATGACAAGGGTGTTAGTTTCAACATGTCTTGGCATAAACATGAACATAAACTGGCATAATAACAAAGTTAATGGACATGTGATTGACATCATAATAATGTGGACATCAAACTAGTAACTTGTGGCAATCACTATGATGTTTAAGCAAGCATAATGAGATCTAGATTTAACATTAGGTGTCCAATTACCTAGATCGAGCATAGGTGGGGTGACATAGCAACATGTTTAGATCAAAAGGTAGATTCACATGTCAAGTTTACTGTAACAACCCGCAAAATCAGAACCAACTTAAAATTTTTATTTTAGAAAATTTAATGAATTTTGACAATATAAAATAATTTATTTAAATAATAATGATCACAAATTTGATTTAAATCGAAGTTAGAATGATTGATTTAATTTTAATTAAAAAAAGAGTTAGAAATAACGCGGTAGTTTGAAAAGTCAAACTTGAACTTTGACTGACCGTACAGGATGCAAAATTTAACGGATTTTAGTGAAACCAAAAATATTAGAATCTATTTAAAAATAACTTTCCAACGAATCTGGAAAATTGAAATTTCATAACGGAAATCAAAAGTTATGGCCAATTCAATATTTAGAAAGGTCGCTATGAAATTTATAATGGTCAAAATGCTACTTTTTGCATACGAAGGAATTTGAACTCGAAACCACTTCCATTGAGTTCAGAATGATGTTTCTGCATTGAAAAACAGTTAACACTTATATATTTCGAGTTTCGGAAATTATTTGTGTAAAAATGTATCTTTAATATTAAATATATTGGCCTTAAAAATACTCATTTTTCAAACGACCTCAGTTTTCGACAAAATCACTTTTGTTGGAACCGGAATGTCAAATTATTGCTAGGTTTCAATTTTCAGAATTTTTCGAATTAATATGTGAACGTGGGAAAAGAAAATGTGTTTTGACTATTTTAGTTAAATTTAAACGCCTTAAAAATAGCCATTTTTCAAAAAGTCTCAGAATTCGACGAAATAAATTTTGTTAGAACCGTATTGGCATAAGAAAGCCAAAAATAATTTTTCTGGAATTTTCGGAGTTCGTATGTGGCTCCGGCGTATTTATTTGTACGGTATACATTAAAATATTAATAAAATAATGTAATTATTCCAAAACTCGTAACAGACCTCGGAATTGGAGCCCGGGACATAGCCCATCGCGTTCAGAAGGTGTCAAAACCTTAAGAACGACAGTAAGCAGGCCTAAATCGGAGTTCGGACCAAAACGGGCTTTAACAGGCTAATTAAATTATTAAATAATGATTAGAAAAACCTAATATAATATTATAAAATCCAAAAAACACTGTTCATCCGTCCTCTTCCGTCGTTTTCAGCCGCAACATGAACCCATGAACATTCAAAACTTCAAACTTCGATTTCTCCCTCAATTCTCAACGAAATCCTTCGTGTAAATACACGTTTCGAAGAGATTTTCGTGCTCTTCAATCTCCGACAAGAATCACCACCTCTTATCGACGGTAGCCACCGCACCACCTCCGCAAAGCCGCGGCCTTTGCACCCCTACCGCGCCCTCCACGTTGAGCCGCACCTCCTCCAACTTCCGGTGAAGATAGCCCTCTCGTAGCTCTTCAATCTCCCGCAAACCGTTCGTAAAACCGTCGACTATAGCTCCCGAAATTCGCATTCAAAGTTTTGAACAAATTCTGAAATTAAGGTATGTTGCTTCAGATTTTGCGACGCTTTTAAGCGTTACTGCGACAGTTGTTAAAAGCCAGAATTATTCAAAAATCAATAACTAATTCATACGGACTCCGAATCTGAAAATTTCAGATCCGACAGGACCGTGACGACAAGTAGGCTTTGCTGAGACGGATTGGAACGAATTCTTATCCAATCAAGGTGAGAATTTATTTTTAATATAAATTTAATTAATTTAATTATTATTAATATTATTATGGCGTTATGTGAAATTGAAAGTCGAACACAATTGAATTTGCGATGAAATGTTGCCATGTGATGGATTCAAATTGTTGTGATGCTATGATTGTAGATCCATTATGTTTATTCATAGATCTGTTAATTTTAAACATAGATCGGTAGGAAAAATTAGATTTTTCCTCGTTTAAATTTGTTGAAGTATGCCTTGTGGATATGAATCATATACAAATCTATCATCATATACGTCGTTATGCAATTCACATTTATTTTAACGTGAATTAAAGTAGGAAATTCGCATCGTCGTGAAATTTACATCGTTATGCAATTTACATTATTTTTGTTGTGAATTAAAGTAGGAAGATTTACATTTTTATATGATTATTTTAAAATGTAAAATTGAACGATGAAAATAAAAGACGATCTTTTTATATTTAAAATAAAAAGACAATCTTTTTATATTGTAAACAAAAAGATGAAATTTTGACGATGAAAATAAAAGGACGATCTTTTTATATTTCAAATAAAGAAGTTATTATTTTCATTGTAAAATAGAAAAAGTCATATTTTTACATTGTAAAATAGAAAAAGTCATATTTTTACATTGCAAAATAGGAAAATGAATATTTTTACATTGTAAAATAGAAAAGATACATTGTAAAATAGAAAAGTCATATTTTTACATTGTAAAATAGAAAAAGTCATATTTTTACATTGTAAAATAGAAAAGTTGATATTTTTACATTGTAAAATAGTAAAGTGATATTTTTACTTTGTAAAATAGAAAGGTTAATATTTTTACATTGTAAAATAGAAAAGATCATATTTTTACGTCGTAAAATAGTAAAGCTAATATATTATAAATATAAAAAGATGATATTTTTGCATTGTACATTAAAAAAAAGAAGATGTTTTTACATTGTATGAAATGAAACATATTTTTATATGTTATTTATGAATTTTTCATCGCATGAAATAAATAACATTTTTATATGTTATTTATGAATGATTTTTCATCGTATGAAATAAATAACATTTTTATATGTATTTATGAATGAATTCACACCGTATGAAATAAATTACATTTTTTGTATGTTATTTATGAATGAATTTCCGCCGTATGAATAAAATTACATTTTTATACGTAATTAAAAAGGTGAATTTTCTTTGCATGACAAAGGTTACATTTTTATATGTAATTTATATATGAATTTGCACCGTATGACAAAAATTGCATTTTTCTATGATATAAAAATGTAAATTTACATTGCATGATTAAAATTACATTTTCCAATGTAATTTAGAGATGAAAAATAACGGTAGAATGAAAATTACATTTTTACATGTAATTAAAATGTGAATTTGCACTATAGGATAAAAACTACATTTTTAGATGTAATTTAAATATGAATTTATGTCGTATGATAGGAATTACATTTTTCTATTTAATAAAAATATGAATTCCCATCGCATAATAAAGATTACATTTTTCTATGTAATTTAGATGTGAATTAGAACGATAAAATAAAAATGACATTTTTCTATGTAATTTATATATGAGTTATAACGGTATGATAAAAATTATATTTTTTTTAATGAAGAAGAACAAAATAATGTGAATCCTTTTATTTACATTTTCTATTGTAAAGAAAAAGAACAAAATTGTGTGAACCATTTTATTTGCATTTTCTATTGTAAAGAAAAAGTAAAAAGAGAGTTATATTTCTTATTTGCATTTTTAGATGCAAATAAAGCATAAAAAGAAGATTATACTTTTATTTGTCATTGTTTTGTTAAATAAAAGTAAAAGAGTTAAAAAGACATTTTATTTACCATTGTTTTGTTAAATAAAAGTACAAGATATAAAAGAACATTTTTATTAACATTATTTTGTCAAATAAAAAGACAAATACATGAGATACACTTTTATTTGTGTTTTATGTACAAATAAAAGTACAAGATTAGAAATACACTTTTATCTACACTGTATTTGTTGAAATAGAATTGTTAACGAAATGAGCATATCACTTTTGCTCATCTTTGTTGAAAACAGAAATTATGTGAAAAATATAAGAATCACTTTTATTTGCATAATATACAGTAGAATTTATACGCAAACATAAAATCCAATTTTTTTTTTATTTGCAAAACTTGTATTAGAATTTATATTCTAATATACAATTGTATTGTTGGTCAAAATATACACTGAAAAGTATTGTTAAGAAACTTCATACAAATAAAGAATAATGGAATTTATATTCCATTTGTCATCCGCAATAATGCTATATAAATAAATTACTGTTTATGTGACTTTAGAAGTATATAGGGAAGTCATATGAGTAAAATATATTTTACTCGCTATAAATGACATGTTTAGTGAAATTGAAATTGGTTAAACCTATTAACCAATTATGTATTTACTTATTTATATGAACTGTTGTTGGCTGAAAACCCTACACGGGTATTGGGACGATACTTGACTGACACAAATCCCAATGTTTAATTATATGTCTATCGATTGATCGACAGGCTGCGATGAGCATTATTATTTCATTTTAACGCTCACACAGTTGAAATCGTCACTCTGGTTGTTAATGGATGGATTGAAGATTATTTCCTGTTATTATCCTATATATGAAATGTATGAAACCCATATGACCCAAATTATATGGTACATGGTTGAGTCGCATTCCAATGCAGAATTTCTTTTTAAATAAAGAATGTTTACATAATAAAAGAATTTTTGTAAAATAAAAGATTTTGTATTATAAAGAATATTTTACATAAATAGTATTTTATTGATTATTTTAAATATTTTTAGGATAAATCTTTTATTTAAGATCATTAGATCTTAACATTTATGTTTGGTGATTGGTATATAGATTGGATTTGTAGTGGACGATGTTTTAAATAACATTTATCCTTTAATCCAATTTACACTGAAATTACTATTTGAAATTTGTAAATCTATTTTATAAATTTAAAAGATACAGGAATTTATAACGATTATTTGTTGATTTGAATTCTGTCGAAATTCCATATTTTGAAAATTGGTTTTGGGTTTATCGTGAACTGTGTTTTAAATGACAATAGTTCTTTAACCCAATTTAAGACAAGATTGGTTTATTGAAATTAATAATCTTGTAATAATGATTTTTGTATTAAAAATCAAAATTGGAATATTAATAAGTCTTTTTAGAAAGATTAAAAATGTAATTTATTTTATCTTTGATAAAATTAATGAGAATCTTTTAATATAAATAATAATTTTTATTTAAAAGGATATTCAAAGTTGGAATGTGGCGTATGGTTGATTTTAATTACAAATACGCGAGTTATTCAGAAAGACCGGGTCTAACCCATTCTGAATAATCATCACGACGATCAAGAGTCGAAGATGAAGACGGTGACTGAAGACCTGAGAATTTCACATCGTTTGGTTGATGGTGACTGATATCTTGAATTGGGACTGATCCCCCAAGGCAAGGTAAAAAGTGATGATCTTCCAGACGTACTGGAGATCGACGGATACGTTGTTTCGTTCAGACCCAGAACGAACTTGTAAATGGATAGCATGCCTGACATTGAAATTTATTTCATGTAATTAAATTGGTTTTTATTTAATATATAAATGCATGGTGGCGGAGGATTTATTCTCTTGCTTAACACCCTTTTGTATGTTAAATAATTACCGATCGCATGATATGAGTTGTTGATGTGGTATGCCAAGTTGCACTTGATCAAGGCTTATTGTTGCAAAGCAGAGCCTTGTGGGATGATCAAAGCATAGTCTATTTAGGCATAGCTTTGTGTAACGTGACTTCGCGAGCCTCACAGCCCGGTAGAATCTAAAACGGGAGAAGGGAACGCAGGGTGTGCACACGTTTCTTTCTAGCTAGAGTGGTGCCAGGGACCTACCAGCGCTGGCATTTATTCATTGTGGTTGTTGGATTTTTCGAGGCCTCGGTTTATGCGGTCGCCACTGGCCGTATTATAGGTCCAAAAGGACCGGGGAGCGTGTGTTCAGGAATTGCCAATCCACAAAAGTAAGTGTGGACCGGCCCTGTAGGATCCAAGGGTTGGACAAAGTACCAATCCTGGGGCATTTGCTAGAGTTTCTCGAATCGGTAAGGATCTCCTCCCTAGCCTTGACTCAGATGGAAACCCAAATTTTCAATACGACATCACGTAGTTTTGATTGTATACCTATATATGGCGACATAGTGGGATGGGGCACTCATGCCGTCTAGGATTAATACATTTACTTTGATGTATTTCAAATTGGTTGCACACTATTATTATATAATACCGTGTTTATCGTATCAAGCATCTTTTGATCATTATAAGGTAAAACACTATCCTCCGGTTTGCGTTGCATTGTGTGATGGGACTTGGGTCTTATAATGGTTTCATTTTTCTAAAAAGCATTGCGTTATTTTGACGATTTACTTTAGTCATGCACTGGCAATCTATAGGAGAAAACCCGTTCCGCGAAAGTGGCGTGGTCCTGTGATTAGCCTTATTATATTTTATAGGTTAGGTAGAATTCTCACACCAGTCCCATGACTGACCTGTAGTTTGTCCACTGGCAAACTCGGGTGCCCATATTTTCCACACGGGCAGTCGAGTAGTTATTTTTGCAGATATATTAAACAGGATTCTGGGTTGAAGCTTAAAGCTGTGTCCAGAGATAGAGAGTCCTCCGCTGTGTTCTTCCGTTGCAGTATATTACATTTTTTGTATTTATCTTCCGCTGTAATTATATTCCAATGTACTCTGATATGTATATTCTGTACTCTGATGTAACATTTATTATAGTGTTATAAAAGTCTTCTATTATCTGTTGTAATATGTTGTATTCCAAAGTTAAAGTATTCGTAGATTTTCACTTTTTGGGTCAGACCTGTGTGGTTTATGGTCGATTCAAAGGGTGGGAATTTGCGGGTCTTTACAGTTGGTATCAGAGCTCTGGTTAGCTCAAATCTTTGGGGTACAACTTGTTAGAACTGAACAAAAGACTCATCAGAGATTGGATTAGTAATGTCCAATAAGAATACTCATTAGAGATAGGATCAGCAGTATCCTAGAATGAGTAAACTCGTTAGAGATGGGGTTAGTAATGCCTTAGAACGAGTTAAGAGTTACGAATTTATAATTAACGTGTTTTTGATATTTATAATCTATTCTTTGAAATATGATTTTTATATATATTTTGAAAAGATAATTAACCATTAAAATTTAAAATTAAGATAGTTAATTTTACAATTTTTAGCTACGTTTCTTTTCGAGGACGAAAAGTTTTTAAGTGGGGGCGATTGTAACAACCCGCAAAATCAGAACCAATTTAAAAATTTTATTTTAGAAAATTTAATGAATTTTGATAATATAAAATAATTTATTTAAATAATAATGATCACAAATTTGATTTAAATCGAAGTTAGAATGAATGATTTAATTTTAATTAACAAAAGAGTTAGAAATAACGCGGTAGTTTGAAAAGTCAAACTTGAACTTTGACTGACCGTACAGGATGCAAAATTTAACGGATTTTAGTGAAACCAAAAATATTAGAATCTATTTAAAAATATCTTTCCAACGAATCCGGAAAATTGAAATTTCATAACGGAAATCAAAAGTTATGGCCAATTCAATATTTAGAAAGGTCGCTATGAAATTTATAAAGGTCAAAATGCTACTTTTTGCATACGAAGGAATTTGAACTCGAAACCAATTCCATTGAGTTCAGAATGATGTTTCTGCATTGAAAAACAGTTAACACTTATATATTTCGAGTTTCGGAAATTATTTGTGTAAAAATGTATCTTTAATATTAAATATATTGGCCTTAAAAATACTCATTTTTCAAACGACCTCAGTTTTCGACAAAATCACTTTTGTTGGAACCGGAATGTCAAATTATTGCTAGGTTTCAATTTTCAGAATTTTTCGAATTAATATGTGAACGTGGGAAAAGAAAATGTGTTTTGACTATTTTAGTTAAATTTAAACGCCTTAAAAATAGTCATTTTTCAAAAAGTCTCAGAATTCGACGAAATAAATTTTGTTAGAACCGTATTGGCATAAGAAAGCCAAAAATAATTTTTCTGGAATTTTCGGAGTTCGTATGTGGCTCCGGCGTATTTATTTGTACGGTATACATTAAAATATTAATAAAATAATGTAATTATTCCAAAACTCGTAACAGACCTCGGAATTGGAGCCCGGGACATAGCCCATCGCGTTCAGAAGGTGTCAAAAGCTTAAGAACGATAGTAAGCAGGCCTAAATCGGAGTTCGGACCAAAACGGGCTTTAACGGGCTAATTAAATTATTAAATAATGATTAGAAAAACCTAATATAATATTATAAAATCCGAAAAAACACTGTTCATCCGTCCTCTTCCGTCGTTTTCAGCTGCAACATGAACCCATGAACATTCAAAACTTCAAACTTCGATTTCTCCCTCAATTCTCAACGAAATCCTTCGTGTAAATACACGTTTCGAAGAGATTTTCGTGCTCTTCAATCTCCGACAAGAATCACCACCTCTTATCGACCGTAGCCACCGCACCACCTCCGCAAAGCCGCGGCCTTTGCACCTCCACCGCGCCCTCCACGTTGAGCCGCACCTCCTCCAACTTCCGGTGAAGATAGCCCTCTCGTAGCTCTTCAATCTCCCGCAAACCGTTCGTAAAACCGTCGACTATAGCTCCCGAAATCCGCATTCAAAGTTTTGAACAAATTCTGAAATTAAGGTATGTTGCTTCAGATTTTGCGACGCTTTTAAGCGTTACTGCGACAGTTGTTAAAAGCCAGAACTATTCAAAAATCAATAACTAATTCATACGGACTCCGAATCTGAAAATTTCAGATCCGACAGGACCGTGACGACAAGTAGGCTTTGCTGAGACGGATTGGAACGAATTCTTATCCAATCAAGGTGAGAATTTATTTTTAATATAAATTTAATTAATTTAATTATTATTAATATTATTATGGCGTTATGTGAAATTGAAAGTCGAACACAATTGAATTTGCGATGAAATGTTGCCATGTGATGGATTCAAATTGTTGTGATGCTATGATTGTAGATCCATTATGTTTATTCATAGATCTGTTAATTTTAAACATAGATCGGTAGGAAAAATTAGATTTTTCCTCGTTTAAATTTGTTGAAGTATGCCTTGTGGATATGAATCATATACAAATCTATCATCATATACGTCGTTATGCAATTCACATTTATTTTAACGTGAATTAAAGTAGGAAATTCGCATCGTCGTGAAATTTACATCGTTATGCAATTTACATTATTTTTGTTGTGAATTAAAGTAGGAAGATTTACATTTTTATATGATTATTTTAAAATGTAAAATTGAACGATGAAAATAAAAGACGATCTTTTTATATTTAAAATAAAAAGACAATCTTTTTATATTGTAAACAAAAAGATGAAATTTTGACGATGAAAATAAAAAGACGATCTTTTTATATTTCAAATAAAGAAGTTATTATTTTCATTGTAAAATAGAAAAAGTCATATTTTTACATTGTAAAATAGAAAAAGTCATATTTTTACATTGCAAAATAGGAAAATGAATATTTTTACATTGTAAAATAGAAAAGTCATATTTTTACATTGTAAAATAGAAAAAGTCATATTTTTACATTATAAATTAGAAAAGTTGATATTTTTACATTGTAAAATAGAAAAGTTGATATTTTTACATTGTAAAATAGTAAAGTGATATTTTTACTTTGTAAAATAGAAAGGTTAATATTTTTACATTGTAAAATAGAAAAGATCATATTTTTACGTCGTAAAATAGTAAAGCTAATATATTATAAATATAAAAAGATGATATTTTTGCATTGTACATAAAAAGAAGAAGATGTTTTTACATTGTATGAAATGAAACATATTTTTATATGTTATTTATGAATTTTTCATCGCATGAAATAAATAACATTTTTATATGTTATTTATGAATGATTTTTCATCGTATGAAATAAATAACATTTTTATATGTATTTATGAATGAATTCACACCGTATGAAATAAATTACATTTTTTGTATGTTATTTATGAATGAATTTCCATCGTATGAATAAAATTACATTTTTATACGTAATTAAAAAGGTGAATTTTCTTTGCATAACAAAGGTTACATTTTTATATGTAATTTATATATGAATTTGCACCGTATGACAAAAATTGCATTTTTCTATGATATAAAAATGTAAATTTACATTGCATGATTAAAATTACATTTTTCAATGTAATTTAGAGATGAAAAATAACGGTAGAATGAAAATTACATTTTTACATGTAATTAAAATGTGAATTTGCACTGTAGGATAAAAACTACATTTTTAGATGTACTTTAAATATGAATTTATGTCGTATGATAGGAATTACATTTTTCTATTTAATAAAAATATGAATTCCCATCGCATAATAAAGATTACATTTTTCTATGTAATTTAGATGTGAATTAGAACGATAAAATAAAAATGACATTTTTCTATGTAATTTATATATGAGTTATAACGGTATGATAAAAATTATATTTTTTTTAATGAAGAAGAACAAAATAATGTGAATCCTTTTATTTACATTTTCTATTGTAAAGAAAAAGAACAAAATTGTGTGAACCATTTTATTTGCATTTTCTATTGTAAAGAAAAAGTAAAAAGAGAGTTATATTTCTTATTTGCATTTTTAGATGCAAATAAAGCATAAAAAGAAGATTATACTTTTATTTGGCATTGTTTTGTTAAATAAAAGTAAAAGAGTTAAAAAGACATTTTATTTACCATTGTTTTGTTAAATAAAAGTACAAGATATAAAAGAACTTTTTTATTAACATTATTTTGTCAAATAAAAAGACAAATACATGAGATACACTTTTATTTGTGTTTTATGTACAAATAAAAGTACAAGATTAGAAATACACTTTTATCTACACTGTATTTGTTGAAATAGAATTGTTAACGAAATGAGCATATCACTTTTGCTCATCTTTGTTGAAAACAGAAATTATGTGAAAATATAAGAATCACTTTTATTTGCATAATATACAGTAGAATTTATACGCAAACATAAAATACAATTTTTTTTTATTTACAAAACTTGCATTAGAATTTATATTCTAATATACAATTGTATTGTTGGTCAAAATATACACTGAAAAGTATTGTTAAGAAACTTCATACAAATAAAGAATAATGGAATTTATATTCCATTTGTCATCCGCAATAAAGCTATATAAATAAATTACTGTTTATGTGACTTTAGAAGTATATAGGGAAGTCATATGAGTAAAATATATTTTACTCGAAATGACATGTTTAGTGAAATTGAAATTGGTTAAACCTATTAACCAATTATGTATTTACTTATTTATATGAACTTTGTTGGCTGAAAACCCTACACGGGTATTGGGACGATACTTGACTGACACAAATCCCAATGTTTAATTATATGTCTACCGATTGATCGACAGGCTGCGATGAGCATTATTATTTCATTTTAACGCTCACACAGTTGAAATCGTCACTCTGGTTGTTAATGGATGGATTGAAGATTATTTCCTGTTATTATCCTATATATGAAATGTATGAAACCCATATGACCCTAATTATATGGTACATGGTTGAGTCGCATTCCAATGCAGAATTTCTTTTTAAATAAAGAATGTTAACATAATAAAAGAATTTTTGTAAAATAAAAGATTTTGTATTATAAAAAATATTTTACATAAATAGTATTTTATTGATTATTTTAAATATTTTTAGGATAAATCTTTTATTTAAGATCATTAGATCTTAACATTTATGTTTGGTGATTAATATATAGATTGGATTTGTAGTGGACGATGTTTTAAATAACATTTATCCTTTAATCCAATTTACACTGAAATTACTATTTGAAATTTGTAAATCTATTTTATAAATTTAAAAGATACAGGAATTTATAACGATTATTTGTTGATTTGAATTCTGTAGAAATTCCATATTTTGAAAATTGGTTTTGGGTTTATCGTGAACTGTGTTTTAAATGACAATAGTTCTTTAACCCAATTTAAGACAAGATTGGTTTATTGAAATTAATAATCTTGTAATAATGATTTTTGTATTAAAAATCAAATTTGGAATATTAATAAGTCTTTTTAGAAAGATTAAAAATGTAATTTATTTTATCTTTGATAAAATTAATGAGAATCTTTTAATATAAATAATAATTTTTATTTAAAAGGATATTCAAAGTTGGAATGTGGCGTATGGTTGATTTTAATTACAAATACGCGAGTTATTCAGAAAGACTGGGTCTAACCCATTCTGAATAATCATCAAGACGATCAAGAGTCGAAGATGAAGACGGTGACTGAAGACCTGAGAACTTCACATCGTTTGGTTGATGGTGACTGATATCTTGAATTGGGACTGATCCCCCAAGGCAAGGTAAAAAGTGATGATCTTCCAGACGTACTGGAGATCGACGGATACGTTGTTTCGTTCAGACCCAGAACGAACTTGTAAATGGATAGCATGCCTGACATTGAAATTTATTTCATGTAATTAAATTAGTTTTTATTTAATATATAAATGCATGGTGGTGGAGGATTTATTCTCTTGCTTAACACCCTTTTGTATGTTAAATAATTACCGATCGCATGATATGAGTTGTTGATGTGGTATGCCAAGTTGCACTTGATCAAGGCTTATTGTTGCAAAGCAGAGCCTTGTGGGATGATCAAAGCATAGTCTATTTAGGCATAGCTTTGTGTAACGTGACTTCGCGAGCCTCACAGCCCGGTAGAATCTAAAACGGGAGAAGGGAACGCAGGGAGTGCACACATTTCTTTCTAGCTAGAGTGGTGCCAGGGACCTACCAGCGCTGGCATTTATTCATTGTGGTTGTTGGATTTTTCGAGGCCTCGGTTTATGCTGTCGCCACTGGCCGTATTATAGGTCCAAAAGGACCGGGGAGCGTGTGTTCAGGAATTGCCAATCCACAAAAGTAAGTGTGGACCGGCCCTGCAGGATCCAAGGGTTGGACAGAGTACCAATCCTGGGGCATTTGCTAGAGTGTCTCGAATCGGTAAGGATCTCCTCCCTAGCCTTGACTCAGATTAAAACCCAAATTTCCAATACGACATCACGCGGTATTGATTGTATACCTATATATGGCGACATAGTGGGATGGGGCACTCATGCCGTCTAGGATTACAAATTGGTTGCACACTATTATTATATAATATCGTGTTTATCGTATCAAGCATATTTTGATCATTATAAGGTAAAACACTATCCTCCTGTTTGCGTTGCATTGTGTGATGGGACTTGGGTCTTATAATGGTTTCATTTTTCTAAAAAGCATTGCGTTATTTTGACGATTTACTTTAGTCATGCACTGGCAATCTATAGGAGAAAACCCATTCCGCGAAAGTGGCGTGGTCCTGTGATTAGCCTTATTATATTTTATAGGTTAGGTAGAATTCTCACACCAGTCCCATGACTGACCTGTAGTTTGTCCACTGGCAAACTCGGGTGCCCATATTTTCCACACGAGCAGTCGAGCAGCTATTTTTGCAGATATATTAAACAGGATTCTGGGTTGAAGCTTAAAGCTGTGTCCAGAGATAGAGAGTCCTCTGCTGTGTTCTTCCGTTGCAGTATATTACATTTTTTGTATTTATCTTCCGCTGTAATTATATTCCAATGTACTCTGATATGTATATTCTGTACTATGATGTAACATTTATTATAGTGTTATAAAAGTCTTCTATTATCTGTTGTAATATGTTGTATTCCCAAAGTTAAAGTATTCGTAGATTTTCACTTTTTGGGTCAGACCTGTGTGGTTTATGGTCGATTCAAAGGGTGGGAATTTGCAGGTCTTTACATTTACAACATATATCAATGTATCACAATATGACAGGTGAAAGGTGATTAACATAAAGGTCTAGATCCAAGTAATGTCACAATTATCCAAACTAATAGATGTACTTCCATCATAACATGGTTACAAGTCAAGTTCCATATAAACATCATAATCGAATCACCACAATTATATTAGATCTAGGGAATTAGATCTGTCATGACATAGGTTAGAATTTCATATTAACACAGAATCATACTTTACAACATATCCAATTCATTGTCTAACAAAGCATACTTTTATTTATCTAAACCTAAAAGTAATTTAGAAACTCATAGCGTTAGGTTTAGAGAATTTAGGAAGAATGGATCTGGAATTTCTGAATTGGATTTGTAGAATATGTCATTGTAGAAACAGTTCAATTCGCACTCCAGTAGCATATGGACTCCATGGCTCCCAGTGAAGAGAATATGTGAACTATGACATATATATATCTGCCAGACCCCCTGAAACCGAGTACCACCTCAGCCCTAGGGGTGTTGACACCCCTGTGGGTGGGTCGACCCCTAGGTCGACACCACTCTAGTGGGGTCGACCTCCTAGAGTGGGAATTTTGCTGCTCAAAGGAATTTTTGGAATTTGAATCCTCTGGATTGGATTCTGACTCATCTCTTACTCATGCGTATATATAAAATATTTTTATGCGTATACAAAATTAAAACTCGCATAACTTCTTCATACGGTGTCCGTTTTAGGCAAACTAAATGTCAGTCTTGACCAGAATTTCGAGACGGACGCAATGGTGCAGTCCGTTTCCTCTAATTATGAACATTAAATTAATTATTGTTTAATTTATTCTCTTTCATGTCATCAAAAATTAGGGGTGTTGCATTCTTTCCTACTCAAAGGATTTCGTCCTTTAAGTTGAGAAGAGTGCATATCCTACCATCCATCATCCATATACTCATGCACCAATCACTAGCATCAATTGTCCTTAAAGATTTCTAATGCTTATATGAATATATGCAAAGGTGTGTGTATATGTCCCAATACTAATGCGAAGATCAGGTTGTCTACTGATTCAGTTGACCTCCTTAATGCAATGTATGTTAGTGCCATGAGTCCAATATGTATGCAAATAAACCTATTATATTATATAATTTCTATATGTGTGCACACCCACTCGTCCAAATGCGATGTCCATATGCCAGTTCATCCATTTTCATCCATAAAAGAAAAGAAAATGCTCACACATCCATATGCAATATAAAAGTGATTGAGTCAATCTTAGTGCCTAATATGTGTGTATATGCGTCCACAGGCAACCACTAGCAAACACTTGCGTCCACTTGCATCCATCAAACATAACATGTTTCAAACACATGTTTACATCCATAGGATTCCTATTTAAAGGTCAAAAATACGATGGATAAGATATATTCTATTGACAGAAACAAGTACTGATTTAACTTAGGAAAGGAGTTAAGAACATACCCTCGAAAAGAAAAGGGTACGAAGCAAGAATCTTGTCTTCGGTATCCCAAGTCGCGTCTTCTGGGTTATCTCCCTATTGAACCTTTAGCAACTTGATTTCCTTATTGCACAGCTTCTTAACCTCTGACCCAAGAATACGGGTGGGGACTCGTCTGACTGTCGCCTCCTATTCCACTTCGACTTCTTCCAACATGCTCGGCCCAACAACATCCGCGTGTCATGCAGGCACTTTCGCAGATGAGAAACATGGAAACCGTCATGAACACCGGATAAATTTTCTGGGAGCTTTACTCTATAGGCCATTTGGCCAATCCTCTCGGTTATGGGAAATGCTCCCACAAACCTAGGTGCCAACTTCACTGCTGATCCGAAGCGAACCACATTCCTCAGAGGTGACACTTTGATAAAAACTAAGTCTCTCACTTTGAATTCGATGTTGGTTCTTCTCTTATCTGCATAGGACTTCTGCCCATCTTGAGCTGTCTTTATACACCGTCGAATATGGTCAATCTTTTCGGACATTTCCCTAACCATATCTGGTCCAAGTAATAATCATTTTGTAGATTCCCACCAACAAGTTGGAGAACTACAGGGTCATCCGTACAATGCTTCGAAGGGTTCCATACCGATGCTATCCTGATAGCTGTTATTATAGGCAAACTCTACTAAAGAAAGATTCTCTTCCCAAGTCCCTCCGAAGTCAAGGATACACGGCCTTAAAAGATCTTCTAGAATTTTGTTCACCCTCTCCGTCTGCCCGCCAGTCTGAGGATGATAAGCAGTGCTCAAACACAACTGTGTACCCAATGCTACTTGCAAGCTTCTCCAAAATTCGCTGGTAAAGATGGGGTCACGATGCTGGAAGTAACTCCGTGGAAACGAATTATCTCACGAATATAAATTACTGCCAACCATGATGTCGTCCTTTTACTTTTAACTGGAATAAAGTGAGCGCTCTTAGTGAGTCTGTCCATTGTCACCCAAATACTGGTATTACCTTTCTTCAATTTAGGAAAACCATCTATGAAATCCGAAGAGAGCTCTCCCATTTCAACTGCGGAACCTCCAATGGATGAAGCAGTCCACTGGGCTTCTTTTGCTCAGCTTTGACTTATTGGCAAACCAAACATTGAGAAACAAAATTGGCCACGTCCTTCTTCATCCCAGCCCAAAAAAAAAATCCTCTTCATATCTCTGTACATCTTGCCACCTCCTGGATGAATGTTCATCTTAGAATGGTGGGCTTCTTCTAGGACTGCCTTTATCAAACTTCCAGTTTGAGGAACACAAAGCCTTCCATCTCGTCGCAACCACCCCTTTTCATCTATGGCATATCTACTGAGGTGACTAGAAGTCTCCCCTCTTCCGAGCTTATCCATGATGTCTAGAATCTGTGGGTTACCTTGTTGCGAAGCTCCTATCTGATCCACAAGAGTCGATCGTATCTCCAAGGATGCAAATAAATCAGGCAAAACCTCGATGGAGGGTCTAAAATCAGAAGCTGATATGAACTCCAAGTTCTTTGTTTCCACAAATAGAGGAATCAGACCCACCCTCTGCCTACTTAGTGCGTCTGCCAGCACATTACCCTTGTCGGGGGTATAAGCAATCTCAAAATCATATGAAGTTAAGAACTCCATCCACCGTTGTTGCCTTAAGTTTAGATCCATTTGTGAGAATAGATACTTGAGAGATTTATAATCGGTATATAATTCGAACTTTTCTCCAAGTAAATAATGATGCCACATCTTTAACATGAATACTATGGCAACTAGCTCCAAATCATGGGTGGGGTAGTTCTTCTCATGAACTCTCAACTATCTACCCGCATAATATATCAATTTCCCTTCTTGCATCAGAACCACACCAAGCCCTATACCGCATGCATCCGTGTAAACAATAAACATTTTACTCCCATCGGGCAAGGTCAAGACTGGGGCTATTGTCAGAGCCCTTTTCAATTGTTGGAAAGCAACGTCATAGTCTATGTCCCATGAAAATGCCAAAAAAAAAATCAGCCTGGTGAGAGGGGCTGATATCTTTGCGAAGTCCTTAATGAACTTCCTATAATAACCTGCCAACCCAAGAAAGCTTCTCACCTTGGTTGCATTTTTAGGAATATGCCAATCTTGTACTGCAACCACTTTGGCGGGATATACAGCTATCCCTTCTTTGGAGACTACATGCCTCAAGAATCTCACCTCCTTTCTCCAAAAATGGCATTTGGAGAACTTTGATTTTAGCTGATGGTCACAGAGAGTTTTCAGAACTTCTCCCAAATATTGGGCACGCTCTTCTTCACTCTTAAAGAAGATCAAAATATCATCAATGAAGACTACGATGAATTTTTTTTAGGAACTCCCGAAACACCCTACTCATTAAATCAACAAAATAGGC
The DNA here is from genome assembly GCA_030737875.1 of Allium sativum. Lineage (NCBI taxonomy): Eukaryota > Viridiplantae > Streptophyta > Magnoliopsida > Asparagales > Amaryllidaceae > Allium > Allium sativum. Next base: position 13,408,006 of record CM060911.1, read on the forward strand.
GGGTGCATTTGTCAACCCAAAAGGCATAACTAACCATTCAAAGAAACCGTCTGGAGTTCTGAAAGCAGTCTTATCTATGCTGTCCTCAGTAACCCTCAGCTGATGGAACCCCGTAGCCAAGTCCAACTAATAAAATACCGAGGCACCAACAAGCTGATCAAATAAATCCTCAATCCTCGGAAGCGGGTGCCTATTCTTCTTGGTGAGCTTATTTAACTCTTTATATTCAACACACAAACGAAGCGAACCATCTGCTTTGGTTGGGAATACTACTGGAGCACCCCACTCAGATATGCTTCGTCTGATAAACCCTTTTTTAAGTAGCTCCCCTACTTGCTTACTCAGCTCCCTCCTTTCTCTTGGAGCCATGTGGCGCACTGGTAATGCAACTGGCTTTGCATTGTCCACCAGATATATGCGGAAGTCGATCTCACGCCTTGGAGGTAAACTCTGTACCTTATCAAAAACATCAGGATAATCTCGAACCATTGGAACATATTGCAAATCATCTATGGATGCGCCTAGAGACTCTAGGAAGCTAAGCATAACGGACCCATGGGGGTCACAAGAAACTTCGAGGGTCTTCCCATGACAAGTCGGGAGTCTAACAACCCCTTCTCACAATTCAGAATGGCCCCATACATGGCAAGACAATCCATTCCTAGAATCAACCTATAGCCCATAAACCCGAGCACATATGCATCGCATTCAAACTCGACGCCTAACACAAATATTTTTAAACCCCGACAAATCATCGATAAATGAGTCGAACCACTAATGGGGTTTGAAACAACCACGAGATCTACTGCCATACTAGTAATTAAATGAAGAAATTCAACCACAGAACTAGATATAAACTAGAGTGAAGCACCAGAATCAAAAAGTGTTCTAACTGGATGGTTTGAAAGAGAAACTAAACTTTCTACGGAAATTTTTTCTACCTCTTTCAGGAGCACTGATCGCGAGAGCATGCACCTGCCCTCCAGAAGTCCCTGCTCTTTGCCCTTGTCCATGCGATCCCTATTTCTTCGGGCACTCTTTAGAGAAGTGTCCGACCTTTCCACAATTAAAGCAACTGGCCTTCCTTCTCTTACAATCTTTGATCAGGTGGTCCTCCTTTCCACAATTGTGACATTTTCTCTTATCCTTGCCTTTATCGTCTTTCCCTCCTTTCTTCTGCTGTTGCTGCCCTTTCTTGGGCCATACCTTCTTATTCTGCGATGTCCCCTCATCTTTTGTTTCCTTCTTTTCTCCCTTTCCCTCCTCATGCATTAGGGTCATATCAACAAGCTTTTCAAAGGGGCCCCCATTGGGAGATGGGACAAAGCTAAACCGTGCAGAGGCTCATTCAGCCCCTTAGCAAACTGTAAATCCCTTTTGTGTGGTGTGTCTACCAACTCTAGCCTGAACCTTGCCAGCTGGTTGAAATTGTTCACATACTCCTTCACCGTCAAATTTCCTTGCTTGAGTGTTAAGAACCTCTCCATCTATATGCTTTTCTCCGCTTGGGAAAGAAATTTCATTTCGAACCTTTGTCTAAAGTCTTCCCAAGTTTCTACCGGACGTCCAGCTTGGGTGACTTCCTACCAAAATGAGGCTCCGTCCTTTAACATCCAAGCAGCTAATTGAATTTTTCTTCGGTCCTCCACTTCAAGATTACGAATAAGTCCTCTGTCTCCTTAAGCCAATTCCAAGCTTCTACAAATGTCTCGTTCCCATGGAATGGCCTTCCTCCCATAGCTTGAAAGTCTTTGCAGACCTTGGCAAAGTTATCAGCTTTTGGAGGGGGAGGAGGAGGAATTACTGGTGCAACTGGGGGAGGAACGTCTCTTTGGCCTTTGGCCGGTGTCATGGACTCCTAATACGTTCCGAAACCATCTGGGTATTGTGACGTCCTCTGTGAGATTAGGGATGTATTGTTCCCCAGACATGTTGAAAAACGCAAAAGGAAGAAATTTAGATAAAGGACCGAAGGATACTACATATGGCTTTTTGGGGAATGTTTCTCAAAATAGACTTTTCTTTTTGAAAATGCTTTCCTTTTAAAACCTCTTATTTTGAAAATAATTTTCAAAAACTTTTATCTAATCAGGTAACCTTCAGCTCTGATACCAAGTGTGACACCCCATGTCCGTTAATGTCACTCACTAAGCGAATGCATTAAGTTTCATGAAGCGCTATAGGTAAGCAGACATAGAATAATTACAAGACGGATATAAATAAGGCAACAATGGAAAATTTAAACTTTTATTTCAAACATAAGTCATAATACCGTGGTCCACAATTTCATAAGTCATAAAAACCATTACAATAAAAATACTTCTATCTTGCACCATCAGAGTACATAAGTAAATAAAAAGCATCATTCCCCCAATAAAAAGAGTTAAGCCATAGTAGAGACAAGAACTTGATTCATACTTCAGAAGTAGCTCCAAGCAAGATGATATCTGATTCCCGATTAAGTCTGAGTGTTTCCTCTATGAGAACCTGAAGGGGGGAACGGAAGAAAGAAGGAGAAACAATAGGGTCAGACATAAAGTCTGGCGAGTCTAGTTAATTTTAGCTAGTAGATAATTAAAAGCAACACGATAGGCATATAAAGTGGATAAGAGAGAGTTCACTACATAAATGGCAGGTGTGACAAGGTAAGCAAGTTAAGTTGTATATGCCTCACTAATGATTACTTTGCATTATTACTAGTATAACTGAAATGAGATGATCCCTTCCACTATAAGCTGGTAGGCTTAGTTCATACATCCAAGTATACCCTAACCACTACCTTAATCGATCGGCTCCTTACCTTGTAGATATCCTGTGCTGGCCCCACAGTAGGAGGTATCACTTCCTAAAGTGGCAACCCAGGGTGTGCACAACCATATCTACCGGTGTCATGGTCGTCTTATCCCCCTCTGTCGGCCCAATGCATGCACATGTCCCCAGTCGGTTTGGGCCTGCCACCCTATCCGCCTCGTTTGGGTCTCTTACAATCAATCAGTAAGCGTGCCCCTTTCTCCGCCTAGTACGGAGGTCCTTACTTGATACCAACTCCGAGTTACTAACTAAAATGGGTTCCACACAATATGATACAAGCTCTCCCCCTTGTCTTGTATCCCCTACTAGGTTTCCTACTGATATGTATACCCTTAGGTGTCTTTAATTATATAGCCTTATACTAGCTATGCTTAACCTATAGGGTGTCTTTAAATACATAACTTCATTACATTATCTATCGGTTATGTATACCACTAGGTGTCTTTAATTACATAACCATTATCTACTGGTTATGTATACCAGTAGGTGTCTTTAATTGCATAACCTTATTGGGTTAAGTTCATGGACCTATATATACGTATTACCCACCCCTCCAATTTACTTAACCCGCCACTACCCATCCAATTTTACTTAACCCTAACTTTAGTCCATAGTCATACTAAATTATGTTAAGTAGTCTATTTCATTACCATGTCCAATTATGGTCATAATGGGCTAGACCTCCCACATTAGGCCTACAATGTGTGGATGCTGGATATGCTGGTCGGGTCCGGGCAGTCTTATTCCACAGTTGGGCCTAACCTCGTGACTTAGCCTGATTCGTATTTGCGTACTTAGACCTCCCACATTTGGTTCAACATTAGTAACTGCTGGATATGCCGGTCGGTTCCGGGCAGATTTCCACCACTAATGTAACCTAACCTCGTGTCATAAGTACCATTTACAATTCCTAATTGTAAATTACTAAACGTTCCAAATTAATCCAAATCTACCTATGTCATTATAGGTAACTATTTCTATGTTTTCCCCATTTGAATTACACGTCCCATTTCCTATTAAACATTACATAATTCATGCCAATTATAATCCATTTTTTCCCGTTTTCTCTCCAACGTATTCGTACGTATTTTGATGACATCTATGCTATAAAGTAGCCTAGCTATAATAATAAAAGGGAATATGACAAGGGTGTTAGTGTCAACATGTCTTGGCATAAACATGAACATAAACTGGCATAATAACAAAGTGAATGGACATGTGATTAACATCATAATAAAGTGGACATCAAACTAGTAACTTGTGGCAATCACTATGATGTTTAAGCAAGCATAATGAGATCTAGATTTAACATTAGGTGCCCAATTACCTAGATCTAGCATAGTTGGGGGTGACATAGCAACATGTTTAGATCAAAAGGTAGATTCACATGTCAAGTTTACAACATATATCAATGTATCACAATATGACAAGTGAAAGTTGATTAACATAAATGTCTAGATCCAAGTAATGTCACAATTATCCAAATTAATAGATGTACTTCCATCATAACAAGGTTACAAGTCAAGATCCATATAAACATCATAATCGAATCACCACAATTATATTAGATCTAGGAAATTAGATCTGTCATGACATAGGATAGAATTTCATATTAACGTAGAATCATACTTTACAACATATCCAATTCATTGTCTATCGTAGCATAATTTTATTTATCTAAACCTAAAAGTAATATAGAAACTCACTGCGTTAGGTTTAAAGAATTTAGGAAGAACGGATCTAGAATTTCTGAATTGGATTTGTAGAAATGGTTCAGTTCGCACTCCAGCAGCATATGGACTCCATGGCTCCCATTGAAGAGAATATGTAAAATATGACACATATATATAGCTGCCAGACCCCCTGAAACTGAGTGCCACCTCAGCCCTAGGGGTGTCGACACCCCTGTCGGTGGGTCGACCCCTAGGTCGACACCCACTAGGGGGGTCGACCCCCCTAGAACGGGAATTTTGTCGCTCAGAGGAATTTTTCGAATTTGAATCCTATGGATAGGATTCTGTCTCATTTCTGACTCACCTCTAACTCATGCGTATATATAAAATATTTCTGTGCGTATACAAACTTAAAACTCTCATAACTTCTTCATACGGTGTCCGTTTTACGCAAACCAATAGTCTATCTTGACCAGAATTTCGAGACGGACGCAATGGTGCAGTACATTTCCTCTAATTTTGAACATTAAATTAATTATTATTTAATTTATTCTCTTTAATGTCATTAAAATTTCGGGGTGTTACAATCTGTATTCTAATTATAACAATCCTTTTATTTTATATAATAAATTGTTATGTTTTATAAACGATTCCATCGCGACTTTCTGAAAATTTGATTTGGACATAACTCATCTACAAGACGAAATCTCTATTTTTCACTTTCATTAGAAAACTATTGTTCAATAGATTCAAATGTTTTTTGTTTCAATGGATTCTGACTTATATTGGATCCTATACATTCATTTAGAGTTCAAAACATAATCTTACGAACTACCACGTTGATGTAAGCTCATTTTTAATTATATTATAAATTATACATTCAAACCTTAAATTAAAAAATTCAAGTTGTTAATTCTTAAAATAAATATTTTTAAAATATTTAAATAAATTAAGTATTCTTTACTAAAATTGGGATTGTTACACGATATAACGCGAAATAACAATGAACCTTTAAGGAGGTGTACCTCGAGGCTGAGATGAACCACCTGATTCACTCGCCACATTTAGATTTCCTGAATTATACCGTTTAGCCTATTAGGATAAGTCAAGATCTTATGCCCTTCTTTCTTACAATAACGACATATAGGAGGCTTAGGGAACACCTTGGAAAAATGATCATGCAACCCAAAATTGTAGCATCTCATCGCTGAAGCCGAATGGGGTACTACATGAGGCTGAGAACTAGAGTTGCTTTGCTTCTTCTACTTATTTTTATGGAAACACTTAGACTTATAAAAATAATAGCGCTTCTTGAATGGATTTCTCCAAGCCTCGGAGTTTGGTTGGTTTGAAACCAAAATAACTGTTTAGGAAACAAAAACCGAACCAAACCAAACCGATATTTTTTGAAACCAAAACCAACCGATCCACTATTATTTGGTTCGGTTTGGCTGGTTTGTCAAGTTTATCTTATAATGAAATAGATCTTCTAGTTGCTGATATAACATAGGATTAAAACAAATAATTAAGTTCATATGATGCAAATATTTTAGAAATCAAACTCTTCTTCTGGAAATGTCAATATGCACTTAAGGAAAATGTAATATTGTTATGAAATATTGTAAATAATAACATTGTTAGTGGTAATCTCTTAATTTTTAAATAAATAAATTTTTAATTTTGGTTTACTTCGTTGATTTGGTTTTCAAATATTAAAAACCAAACCCGACCAATAAACTGAAGTAATATAAAAATAAAAGCAAAAAACCAACCAATTAACTTACAAAACCAAACCAAACCGACCAAACTTAACCAGTTTGGTTGGTTTAATTGGTTTTAACCAATAAGTTGTCACCCTTATCGGACTTAACATCACTTTCTTTCTCATTCTCGGCTGCGTCAGGATGAAGGGTTGCATCAACTAGCTCCTCGAAAGTTAGATTGAGTTGCAACATGAAAGATTCTTAAGATACTTTTTGAGACCATTCATGGATTTAAGATTCGTCTTGTATAAAGTAGAGATTTGCCCTAGGCCATATTTTAATAAGGCCTCAATGAAGTAACATATTCAAATACACTCAACGTCCCTTATTTAAGTTCAAGGAAGGACGAGCTAAGATTTCTTACTCGGATTCAAACACAAATTTGATCTCAAATCTTTCCTTGAATTACTCCTACTCTAAGGTGTACGCATCGACCTAAATAACTCAGACCAATCTAATGTATGCACTTGTATCATGCTTGATGCTATGAGTATGTGGTGATTATCTGAAATATCCATCTACGTAAAGATACACTCACTAGTGCAGAGCCATGCCTGGATATCAAAAACTGACTTGGAGCCTTTAAATGGCTTGCCTCCGAGATGTGTGAAGTCATTGCACATATGAAAAAATAAGGATCTGTGTGGTGGAGAAGAACGAGGAAGCACCAGAGGCTATATGCTCCTAATAAGCTCAAGTATCCGGTCACGTGGACATGTAAACACCTTCAGGATATGAGACCTAGGACGACTCAACATCCTAAGGAAGATCGTTATTATTTCCAGCCATTAGCTAAAAATGAAAAATAAGATTGGATTATTCATAAGGGTAAAATATTATCAATCAAATTTAATACGAAAGGAATACTATTGAACTAAAATTGAACATTCTTAGATTTGTTCCCCTATATCTACCCTTAAGGACATGAGAATGGTTAAGGACAAGACTATAAAAAACTTCAATTAGAGAGGATGTCTGCACTCGTATTGTGCATTATAGTATGTATATTGTTTTGTGTTTATAACATTTTGTTCTGAATTCATCTCTGATAACAAGCTGTGACGCCCCACTTTAGGACCCACCCTAATAAAGAGCATTGTTAGGTAATATTGTCTATTAGAGCGAAGAATATGGTTGGTTAGGAGTGACCATCCATAATCTTGTATTAAACCAAAATCAAATATGTTAATGTATTTTTTCCTTCGTCAACCGATTGATATATTTAATTCTCATTACAATACTACAATGGCTACAGGTCTATTCAGACCAAAATACAATATGAATAATAAATACATATCACAAAACAGTGGATACAGAGATATACACACACACACACACACACATCATGTATGGTACAAAGTATATATGAATGGTTATACAAACCACTATAGATATGTACACTTCAAAATCCCATAAAACAATATATACATCATCAAATCATTATATAACTACAAGACAACTACACCAAAAACCATGGATATAATCCAAAAGGGTCGATCATGGTATCCAAGGAAGAACAACCAAGCATAAACCAAAAGACCTAACTTGCTACTTGGTTTGACTCTGGTAATGAATACAAGGGTCAGTAAAACTTGAACAAGATAATCACTATATAATGAGATAACAATAATGTCCACTAAGGAGAAAAAATTCCTTTAAGTCATAAAGGAATGATATAACAAAGATTTTTATAGGTTATATATGATAAATGCACAGAGTACGCAAAGGATTTACTCAAGAAGGGTAATTATAATGCTCGGATGCTTCCTTCAATAAATGCAACACAAGAATAAGTCACACAAAATCTCAAGAAGGAAACCGTAAAAACCAAAAATCACATAAACTTAGGAACACAGTTAAGAGTTCAAAACCAAGAAATGAAATCACCATATGCACATAAATCCTCAAATACCTAAAGGTTATGTATATATAATAATAGTCATCCCCAAAAATGGTGAAATCATCAATAAAAACAAAATTTAGAAATAATACAAATTTTGGATCCAAACACAAGATTGGAAATCTAGAGCTACGCCTACACATGCTAACCACAAATGGACCAAAGTTATGCCAGTCTTAATATTCACAAGACATATACCTTTTCAAGATGACCAAAAAATCGTAATGACATAAGATTGACTCGATAATCGTAAATATCACGAGATCCACAAGATTGACCTGAAGGTTGTAAATGGCACTAGATAGACCCAAAGGACTAGTACTGGAGAATCCACAAAATATGTCACATACTCTCAAATAGTAATCCGAATAGTGGTAACTTTATGTCCCACGCCATATGTTCTCATGACTAGTTTACTCCTTGCAAGTCAATCCCACATTAGAAAACACGAACAACAATAGCATCGAACAGACAAGTTTAGAATCAGCCAAAATAATAAATTTGTGTGTCTCATACTACATTGTTTACTAAATCGTTTAATACACACCCTCTCCTTTTCGAAGGGAGAAAAAACGTGATTTTGTATTAGAAAAAATATTTTGTAAAAACCAGGTTTTAAAATCAATTTTGGAATACAGTAAAAAAACCTTTAATTTTGGAAAACTCTTTCATAATTAACATTATTCATGTATTCTACTTTATATAAAATTACAGTGTAAAATATTTTTTCTTAAAATGAAGTTTATATATGAAAAATGTCTTTTAAACAGTTTAGAAAAACACGTATGTGCTCGAAAATCACAAGAAAAAGACATAGAAAATTTCACACGAAACACATCAAAGTGTCATTACAGATTCGTGGTAAACTAGGCTTCTTTATTGTTGAAGAAAGAAACAAATAAACACAAGAAACTTAATTTAAATACTTGAGTGGCTGTGTTATGATACACATGAATTAACACTTGATTTCGATCATTAAAACCATACCCCAAAGCACCCTTAAAATGCACAAATCTAAAACAAAAGAGCACAAAATCACTGTAAATTGCCTAGGCATTTTCCTAGGCTGGATCAACCCACATATTGCTTGGGTCAACCCTTAGGTCGACCCAGGTGAAATGACCTGCTCGCAATCCACATTCGGGCCCCTCCGGTCGAAGCACGAACGCCTCGTGAAAACGCATAGAGAAAGAAATTAAAGGATAAGAAAAGAAAGAAAGCATGCTTTGATTAGAAGAAAGAAGAAGAAGACAAAAAATAACATAATCATATTAGATACAAAATCTTGCAGTGGAATGATAAAATATAATATAACAAACATTCTTTCCCATAAAAATTAATCAAAACTGCTAGAACACCTGAAAACAAGATTTCACACTGAATTGCAGCCAACGTGGAGAGAGGCCACTGGTTGATAGTTGCAAGGGAGAGAGAATACAGAGGCAAAAAAGTCAAGTGTACCCCCTGAATTCAACGATGGGGGTATATTTCGGGTGATTTTTCTCTCGAGCATTCTAGCAATGCTTAAAATTAATATATCTATTATCTATAATATTGAGCAATACAAGTCTTGCTGACGTGTACACTGTTATATCGCATCATTTTAAAATGCATCCACTATTTTGATCTCTCTTCCTTTCTTTACTTGCTTATCCAACCGTTACCGCTGCTCTTCCTACGCGATTGCAGCTTTCTCTCCCATTTTTCTGCGCCCTGTATCCTTCTCTACTAAAGTATTTCAATAACTAATTTTCATACACAAAGTTTTTTTTTTTTGATTCTCTTCCTCAGTTGCCCGATCTCTCTTCAGTCGTTATTCATTTTTTTCCTTGCTTCATCCCTATTAAAGCTAGGATGAAGCTATTTTGCTGCATCGAAAACTAGAACATGGTGGATTATGGGTTAGTTACTTCATTCTTTACTATCTTGCCTATCAACGAACTTTGGACTCATTTCTTTATACTCCTATACTTATGTATCTATGATTTTTTTTATGTTTTTTCCAACAAATATACCTTTTGTGCATATACTTCGCTCGACTGTACGTCATACTGAATTACCTATTACCATCGATCTATATATGTTTTTTCCGTAGTTTGAATATGACAAGAATACTATATGTGATTGACCAATCTAAGGTCTGTAAAAGTATGTCTGTGAAATCCTAACTAGCATTACAACCATAAACAATAATACTAGTGTGGTTTGGATTCATTGTAAAAGAGAAATGCTAAAGTTTTATTTCTCTTAATGTAAAAATGTTTTACAAACTGGAAATTGAATGAATTAAACAAGGTATACTGTGCCTCTTTATATATTGTGGCAAACAGTATGCAATGTTACAAAATGTACAAATGTACAGGCCAGGATGAAAATAATAAAGATAATGACCAGAGGCCCATCGGTATGCTTCTGATATAAAATATCCTTTGTGTGATAGCTTCTCATTCTTATTACGCCCCTCATATTGAACTTCGTTTAGGGTTTCCACCTTCTTCCCCCTTTTCATCTTCCTCACTGATTACACGAAGTTCCTCCATAAAACGATGGAAATTTCTTGCTGAGAGGGCCTTCGTTGATACATCTGCTCTCTGGAAGTAAGAGGGAACGTGTGTAACTTCTAATTTTCCTCTAGCCACTTGCTCGCGTACGAAATATAGATCGATTTCTTTATGTTTCGTGCGCAACTGTTGAATGGAATTGACAGATAGTGAAATCGCACTCTGGTTGTCGCACCAGGTAACTGGTTTGTGATTCAAGCCGATTTGGAGTTCTCGAAGAATATAGCTGATCCACATCAGCTCGGCGGTGGTGCTAGCAACTAATCTGTACTCTGCTTCGGTGCTTGAGCATGATATAGTGGCTTGCTTCTTCAAACACCAGGATAAAGGGTTGGATCCGATATAATCGCAGTACCCATAAGTAGATCTACGATCGTCTGGGTCTAATGCCCAGTCAACGTCACTGTAAGCATGTAAATTTACATTCTTTTCTGCTTAGTAATAGTCCATGATCTAGGGTACCAGCTAGATAGCTTAATATATGCTTAACAGCCTTCCAATGCTCATCCAATGGGTTTTGCATGAATTGACATACCCTGTTTACTCTGTAGCATAATTCTGGTCTTGTTATAGTTACATATTGAAGTGCACCGATAATGCTTCTGTAAAGTTTAGCATTTTCTATAGCTTCACCTGTAACTCTGGATAATCGTAGATTAGTAGTCATTGGCGTTGGCAGTGATTTTGCTTTTTCCATGTTAGCTCGTTCTAAAATTTCTGTAATATACTTCTTTTGGCATAACATGATTTCTGTATTTGATAAGTAGTTGACTTGAATGCCTAAGAAGTAGTTTGCAGCTCCTAAATCTTTGATTGAGAATGTTTTGTTGAGACAGTCAACAATACTGTTAATTTCCTGAACATTATTTCCAGTGATGAGAATGTCATCGACATAGACTAAAACATAATTAATTGTCTTGTCTTTAGCCTTTATGTAGAGTGAACTGTCTGACTTGGCCATATTGAATCCTGGTCCAGGAAAAGTTGATTTAAGTTATCTTACCAGACCCTGGAAGTCTGCTTTAACCCGTATAATGCCTTGTGTAGTTTGCAAACCAATCCCTTTTCTTCTGCTTTACTGTAACCTATAGGTTGTTGCATATAAACATCTTCCTTTATATCACCATTAAGAAATGCATTATACACAACAAGTTGCCTGATATTCCTCCCTTTAATTAATGCTATTGTCATGATGATCCTGATGGTCGTGTGCTTTACAACTGGTGAAAAAGTATCACTAAAATCAAACCCAAACTGCTGTGAATAGCCCTTTGCCACTAATCTGGCCTTATATTTTGATATGTTGCCATCAGGATTTCTTTTTAGTTTATAGTTCCACTTACACCCTATAATGTTTTTGTGCTTGGGTGGATTCACCAGACTCCATGTTCCATTTTTAAGCAGAGCGTTATATTCCTCATTCATGGCATTTCTCCATTTAACATTACTAACAGCTTCTTTATAGGAGTTAGGCTCTTTGTTGTCTAAAGATGTTATGTATGCTTTGGGCTTAAAAACACCATACTTAGCTCTAGTCATAATATGATGTGCATTTTTGCTTCTGGTATGATTATTGTTAGTATTTCCTGTCCCATTTCCACTGCTACTACTGCTATTATAGCCATGTTGACTGTTATTGCTGCATTCATCTGTATTTACTGCATTATTGGAATCTTCTTTTTCATATTGATTTGACTCTCCAACATCATCATTTTGATCATCTGTGCTGTAGTCAGATTTGGTGCCAGCAACAGTATGTGTGTCACTTAATTCACCATGTTGATTTTCTTTATGTCTGTAGTTGTCCCAGTCAGTCAGCACCATAGGTGGTTGCAAACTGTTGACTATTTTGCTAGTATTTTTCATTTCCTTTTCTACAAAAGGAAAAATATCTTCATTAAATATGACATGTCTAGAAATGTAAACTCTGACTTTATTATCCGAACATTTGTACCCTTTTTGGTTGTTCGGATAGCCTAAAAAGGTAAAAGGAGTGGATCTAAGACTGAGTTTATGTTGATTATAAGGTCTGCGGTAGGGAAAACACATACACCCAATTATTTTGAATGCTGAATAATCTGGTTTAGTTCCAAACAATTTCTCATGTGGACATTTTCTATCAATTATTTTTGTAGGCATTTTATTTATTAGAAATACTGATGTATCAAACGCCTCTGCCCAAAATTAGAGAGGCAAAGATGCTTGAGACATCAGTGTTAAACTAGTGTCTACAATGTGTCTGTGCTTCCTTTCCACAAGGCCGTTTTGTTCAGATGTATGTGGACAGGTTATTCGATAAGCAATCCCTTTATCATCAAAGAATTTCTTTAAGGGTTTAAACTCTCCCACCATCAGTCTGTATGCATTTCACATTGTGATTGATTTGTTTTTCAACATTTTTAATGAACTGAACTGTGACATTGGATACATCATATTTTTCTTTTAGAAAAAATATCCAAGTATACCTACTATATGCGTCAACAAAAGATAGGTAGTACCTGTGGTCTTGATCAGTATTAATTGGTGATGGCCTCGAAACATCTGCATAAACTATCTCAAGTCGGTTATTGTAAACAGTTTCAGAATCAATAAATGGAAATTTGTAACTTTTGCCTATTTGGCAGTGTGAACATATGAATGAATCAGGTAAACTTTCAACACAAATGTTATTATCATGCAGTATCTTCTTTACAGTTTTAATATTGAGATGGCCAAGTTTTCTATGCCATATATCAAACAAGTTTCCATCATTTGTAGCAGTAAACTCAACATTGTAACAATGACTTTATGATATTCATAATTTCTGGTCTTGGATTTGCTGAATTTATAGAGCCTAGTTTCCATATTACACTGCAACAATACATTATTATCAATTATGTCCTTAACTACACAAAACTTGGTGTGAAACTCAAAGTACACATGGTTGTCGTTGGCAAGTTGTGAGGCACTAAGTAAGTTTTTCTATATTTTAGGAACTCTCGATAAATAATTGAGATATAGTTGTCTCTTACCATTAATAAAACCATTACCAATATGCGATATTCTTATCATTTCACCGTTTCCCACACGTATAGCTTGTGTACCTGTGTAGCTTCTGTTTCCAAATTTTAAATTTTACATTCTGCTGGTCACATAATTCGTCGCTCCTGAGTCAGGATAACATTCATCTAAATTGATGTCATCTGATTTGTTAGAGTCATTAGCACGGCTTGTGTGTCCTCTGTTGTTGTCTGCATTGCTCTTTTGTTGATTCAGTTGAGCCATATTGGTACTCGGCCTGCCTTGATTTGTTTGATTTTGCCTTGCCACATTAAATTCAGAGTTTTTTTTTTTGAGCAAATTGATATGTAGCGCGTGGCTACACAGCCGGTTAAATAATAGATAACAGTGTATATCCAACTGACATACCCAGTTGGTGGTCCAAAATACAAACAACACAGAGTCAACGATACATCATACAACACACATAGAGAGTAGTGAGGATATAAGTACAAAAGTGATCAGAGCAAGCTGAAAACCATCATAATTATACAAGTATTAAGCCAAGAGATAAGGCGCCCTTCATCAGACATCACACGAGATCCATACTAGTCTCAGTATCATTGCTGTTGACCGAAGAAGCTGGTGAAGAGGCCGCCGGCAGAGCAAACCGGAATGTATCTGCATGATTGGCACCAGAACCTGAAGCGGATGAATAAATATGAATGATGCGGTGACAGATAGAAATGATTGAATTAGCCTTGTTGTTAAAAATTCGTGCGTTTCTTTCTTTCCAAATACACCAACTATAAGCGGCCAGTAAAATATCAAGAGTAGGACTAGAGTCAGATTCCCAATAGGCAAAGAAAGAGGAAATAGTGGGGATGCAACCAATTAAATATGAGCTTACTGCAGCCCAGATTGGGAAGGAAAATTCACAGGAGAAGAAGAGATGGTGAATGGATTCAGAATGAGAATTACAGATAGGGCAATTAGGATCGGGAGCGACGTTGCATTTGAAGAGTTTTTCTCTTGTATTGACCTTTTCATGAATCAAACACCATTGGAAGAAGAGAATTCTCGGAGCCAGCTTGCATTTCCATAGTCTTGAGAATTTAAACCGTCTACCCGAAAAATTCAGGTACTTGTAACATGATGAAACAGAAAAACCTTTGGAAGGAGAGAGCACCCAGACATAATGATCATCTGTATTATTTAACTGAGTGATGCTAATGAGAGCAAAGATCTTAAGCAACTGCGAAAGAATACTCCTATCAAAAAGTGAACCTGGAATTAAGCTTACATAATCATTACTAAATGCATCAGCAACAGACAGTGAAGGATTAGTTTGAAGAGAAAAGAGTGAAGAAAATGAAAGAGAGAGAGGTAACTGACCAGCCCAAATATCATGCCAAAATAAACAGGATGAACCACCCCCCAAAGAGACATGAAACAAGAATTTAATACGAGGAAGACAGGATAGAATCCCATGCAAGAAGGGAGAGATTAAAGAGGAAGGACGATGATGCAAAACGAGATGAGGGTTAGAAGAAAAGTAGCGAGCTAAAATCCAATCTTTCCAAATGAAGTTTCCAGTGTTTAGGAGTCTCCAGACCCATTTAGCCAATAATGCAGTATTGAAATGGTTAAGGTCAAGAACACCAAGTCCCCCCTGCTCAGGGTGAAGACATACAGTCCTCCAGTTAATTAGTTTCTTGATTTTTTGACCATTCCAAAGAAAAGAACTACGAATTGAATCAATCTTGCAGATTACCCACTTGGGGAGTTTGTGAAAAGACATCCAATGTGTAGGGATAGCCGAAAGCACAGATTTAACTAGAGTTAAACGGCCCATGGATGATAATGAGCTTGCCTTCCAAGATGCTAATCTAGATTCAATCTTATTAATAAGGGGGAGCCAATCGTTTTTATGGAGCTTAGAAGGTCTGAGAGGTAAACCGAGGTAGAACAATGGGAATTTTGCTACTTTGCAGTTAAGAGTGGAAGAAATTGAGTCCCCAAGATGATCAGACTTACCAAGCATGTAAATAACACTTTTGTTAAAATTAATGGAAAGACCTGATATCGACTCGAATACATATAACAGGATTTTGAGACACTGGATATGGAAGGGATTAGGTGAAGAGAAAATAATTGTGTCATCTGCAAATTGTAAATTGTTGATGCATAGTGGAGAATTTGGGAGGGAAATACCATCCAAGTAACCATGAGAGGAAGCTTGTTTAACCATTTGGTTGAACACATCAGCGACGAGCACAAAAATCAGAGGGGAAAGAGGATCGCCTTGTCTAAGCCCACATTTAGATTTGAAAAGGTTTCCAGAAGCACCATTTACTGAAACTTTTGAGCAGCTAGAGTTAAGAATATTATCAATCCATGAACACCATTTATCTGAAAAACCCCTGTGTCTAAAAACATCCATGACAAATGGCCAACTTACTGAATCAAATGCTTTGGAAAAGTCAAGCTTTAGTAGAACACCAGGTGTAGATGAATGATGACAGAAGGAGATTATTTCTTGAGTTGCGGCGATACAGTCATGAATATTCCTTCCCAGAATGAAAGCAGACTGTTCTGGTCCAACAAGAGTGGCAATAACAGACTGAAGACGATTTGCTAATACCTTTGTAATAATTTTAAAAGTAGTGTTTAGCAGGCTAATAGGGCGGAAGGAAGATAAAGTATTGGCCCCCGAGTGTTTAGGGATGAGGATAATGTTGGCATAGTTTAGCCTGGCAATTGAGGTAGGATCGTTGTAAAATTCGTTGCACATGTCAATAACATCATGTTTGACTAAGGCCCAAAAATGCTTAAAGAAAACTGGGCCAAACCCGTCAGGTCCAGGGGTAAATCTGAAGTAGCACCTACTAGCCACATGCCCAATTTTTTTTCGCATATTTGACATTTAACATGATTGTTACCATTCCATCGACCTTTTCCTCTACCCATTTGTAACTGATTATTTCTGTAATTAACTATTTCTTGATTGCTGCTTTGTCCTGTATTATTTCTTGGTATGTTCTTGCTTTTGGCAGCAAAATTGACCGTATAATCTGCTTGTGATGATTTCTTCTGCTATATTCTTACAAGTAGTGTAGAGTAAACATATTGTAGGTCAGGTATTACTCTTTGTGATACAATGAATTTAACCACAGATTCGTATTCATCGTCTAAATCGGCTTTGATATATAATACTTGCTCGCTTTTTGAAACTTTATGACCTGTTACCTCTAATCTGTCACATAGGGTTTTAATCTTGGTTAAGTATTCATTCATCGCCCTATTATCCTTCTTAATAGTCTGTAACTGGCTTCGGTAATGCATAATTCTTGATGCAGATTGAGCTATGAATATTCGTTCAATAGCATTCCAAATTTCATGAGATGTAGTATTGCCAACAATTTGAGATAATAGGTTTGCACTTACAGATGAGATTAACCATGAGGCCAGTAAACTATCTTGCTTCTGGTACATTACATAATCTTGGTTACTGATGAGATTACCATCTTTATTTGTCACCCTTGCAGGTGGAATAGCGATTGTACCCCTGATGAATTCTTGAAGGCCATACCCTCTCAATGCAGTTTCGACTTGATATTGTCAAAGCATATAGTTGTCCTCATCGAAAGGGATGGTGATGACATTGCTTTTAGGCTTGACGAGGGTGATGGGACTGGTGGCTGGGTTATTGGCTTCTACTCTAGATGTGGCTGAACTTAATGTATCATTGTTTCCAGCCATGTTTCAAGAGGAAAGTGGCCAGATCAGAAAACATGATGATTGGAAGAGGTTTCGTGGATGGAAAGAAAACTAAATAAGTCATTCTCTGCAACCAGAGACTGATTCTATCAACCGTGGGACAAGAAAAATCGTTGATTGGAAGAGGTTTCTTGGATGGAAAGAAGTCTGAATAAGTCCTTCTCTGCAACCGGAGACTGATTCTACCAATTGTGGGATAAGAAGAACGTTCCTTGGATGACAAAAAGGCTAAAACTATCATTTTCTACAACTAGAAACATAGAAATCTAATCAAACGAGGACACTGATCTGATGATCAGCACTGCAACCAAGGTAGTGATAGGATATCTATGGCGAGACAGTGAATACAGGTAAGAACATAACCATACTTGTGAATGGAAGGCTCGACTTCGATGATGAGAATTCTCTGAGAAATGATAACAACCCCTCCATCACTTTTGTTGGATGGATTTAATGATTATCTTGATGCAGAATCGATTTTTGTAATGATGTCGTTTGGCTTTTTCTCTGATACCATTAAAGAGAAATGCTAAAGTTTATTTCTCTTATTGTAAAAATGTTTTACAGACTGCAAATTGAATGAATTAAACAAGATATACTGTTCCTCTTTATATGTTGTGGCAAACAATATGCAACATTACAAAATGTACAAATACCGGCCAGAATGAAAACAATAAAGATAATGGGCTAAGGTCCATCGGTATGCTTTTGATATAAAATATCCTTTATGCGATAGCTTCTCATCCTTATTACAGTGCATACATTTTTATTGCTGAACTTATATATTAACCATATAACTCTTACCACGCATGCTCAGTTTTCAGCATATTCTCTTTTTTTTCATGATGTTTACTAATACACTTTATTGTTTGCTTTAAGAAAATGATGATATGAAGTTACCAAACATTTTCCAAAAATAGTTGGATGCTGTTTTCGAATTCTCACCAAAAAACTATGAAATGAATATCAAATATGCAATCCTCACCACTCGAACAATAACTAGGAAAAATATATTCTCTCATCTATCCTCTTCTACGTATCAGGTAAAGTTTTCTCCATCGGTGTATATGATAATTTGTTAGAAAAGTGAAACTGATAACAACATTTACCTTATTTTCCCCCTTTATCTATGATTTATATGACCTGCTATAGACCACAACTATGAATGACCAATGTACAACCGTTAATAATGATCCAACTCAAAGAGATGATACCAATTCAACTGATTCTGATTTCAAAAGGAAAAAATGGTACTCTGACTTATTATTGGTCTACTTAATTTCTTATGTTGCTTGCATAGTCAAGATTTATTAATTTTTACTGCGAACAAACTCTCAATGATGTATCCAATGATATAACTTATTCTCCTTCTCCATCTACGAGAAATGATGGACAAAGAGGGATCTACTAAGATGTATGCTAACGGCACAATTTATCGTTACTTTCTCTTCCCTGATAGGCAATAAATATCCTAACTTTATTTATTCATATATGCCATATCATCTTTTTAATTTTTAAATGTATAACTTGGTATTAACTTTCTTGGCCTTATTAAAATACTGTTTTCCTCTATGCTTTCATACTCCATTATACGTTGGTCTACAACAACGATATTTGTTTTTGAAGGATAATGAAGAAGGTAACAATCTTGTACTCATACACAAGCAGAGATGAGCATATGAAAATATAATTGTGGGTGGACTCTCATATTATGGAATTGCTATTCTTCTTCATGCATTTTAACTTTTGGTTATGCATTTCAGTTAATTGTTACTTTTTGCTTTGTTTTTTCACCCAACATTATGGTACTCTTATATAACCTATTTTCCTTTTACCTTTATTGAATGTGTTTTATAATTTTTTCCTAAACTAAATTAAATGTTGCTCCAAGATCATAGTTTTTGTGCATTATACAAGTACGACTTGAATGTGTCATTCATTTTGAGTACAAATTTTCTACACGGTCTATGGTAATATATATATAACTCTGAATATATGCGACGTTGTAGTGCGCAATTGCATCAACACAGCTACAGTGTGTGGACAATAGAAATGTGCACAATGATAGAAGTTTAGTGACGATAAGCTTAATGAATTTTACATTGATCTCGCAAAAGCTAGAAGCAGTGAATGCTGAAGTGGTTAAGTGTGTGATTAATTTATTTATTTTTTGAAAAATGGGTACTTTTATTATAATAAACAAGGTACATAGAGAAGTTCAAGGTGGTAACAAAATACAATAACGCACACAAAACGATGCAAAATACTAAATATTAGCTCGAACTTAAAACGACCAAGCAAGGCAAACATAAATGATGATACAATATAGCAAGCTAAACCCAACAAACATCGAAAATAACCACTACAAAGACTACCACAACAAACCACAAAAAGCTTGTAGTTGTTTTAACACAGCAAGCACAAATGTCCAACCAAAAGGTCCATAGCTCCAAACTAGCATAACACAGCAGACTGCCAAGACCAAACATACTCTAATCCAAGAAATGCTACACACAAACAAATCACCAGTTGAACTAACATTTCTTTAATATACCTCCATTAGTAACTCCACCTCGATTTCCTCCTCCTTCTTTCAACTTTCTTGTTTTCGTTCGAGTTTGAATTTGATTCATAAGTTTAACCCACTCTGGGTTTTCCTCTACTAAGGGTTCATCATATACAAGCTCGTTAACATTTTTGTATTTACTAGGTCTAAACTTTGTTCTCCTCTTTTTAAAACTATTTGTAGAACTATAAGAGCTACCAAACTCGTTCATGATAATATCTTTATTTACAACATCCTCATCATATTTAAACTCACTACATTCTCCAAAGTTATCCATTCTAATACTCTTTTCATTCTCTTCATAATTTCCTAATGCTTTAGCAGACTTATTATACTGCTTGCATCTTATACTATTAACCTACTCCTGCATGTTATATTCTTCTTTATCTTTACTAGTTGCATAACATTGAACTGTGTCTTTATCACTTTCACCCCCCTTTGACCCCCTTATAAACATCATTACCATCCAATAAGCTAAAAGGATTATCATATACACTTGTATTAACCTGAACATTACCACCAGTAGGACCTGGTTTAAACCTTTGTCCTTGCATTTCTTAGCAGTAACATTCAAACTATCCATATGCATGTTATTTTCTACACAATCACCCTTATTTGTAGCCTCAGTTTTTTCATGATTATTTATATCCATCCCATTTGCTGAGTTTAAATTATTCTTAGGGGACCACACTTTAACAGATTTACAAGTTACAGAAGAATGCCCAAAGACTTTGCAATTTGAACATATAGAAGGAATTGGCCAATTATAGGTAACCTTATGCCAAACTATATCACCGTTACAACTTTGAATAGGAACTGAATCAAGGAATTTAAAATCTGAACTAACCACCACCAGAAATCTAGCATAGGAAATTCTGCTTAAATTTTCAATAATATTATCCAACTTTAGTAGGTTACCCAACATTGATGCAATCCTACTGATTGATTCTATAGACCAAAAATCTAGATCAAGATTTGGCAACTGAACCCACAAAGGAATTGTGTGTAAGAATTCTCTATTCAATTTCAATCTAGGTTGCCATTTCCTCATAAAGATCAACCTTTTATTATAAAAATATGGCCCTGATTCTAAAATTTTGTCATAATCACTAGCATTATCACATTTCAGAATGAAAATTCTATTTACCCTAGAAAATAGTTTATAACTCACTTTCAATTCCCAATTTCGATCTATATAGTCCTTTAAAAAGTTGAAATACGGTTTATTGCCAAAGACATAAAAGACTATAGAATTATACCACCGCTCTCTAGCCTTATTTGCTAGATCCTCGTAAAGAACCACAATCTTAATATTATACTTAATTATTGGTTCAAAATAACTAGGTTTGATTGAATTTTGGTGATAATTATTCTCTGTTATAACGTCCCTCCATGCTTTAGATTAAGAACAATTAACCGTAGAAAGTAAATCTTGTTCCTTTGAAATCAGATCGAGGAAATCCTTTCTAGGCTTAATATCTGGAAAAAGTTCAGTACCTTCAATTAGAGACATCCTACACTGTGCATGTTGTTGAGAAGGATAAATATCTGAAGGAATTGCAGAACGATGGTCTGAATCGAAGGAAGGGCGAATTTTGATGAAGAATCAGAGAAATGAGAAGTGATTAAATTTTGAAATGATGAGAATTTTTGCAATATAGATATATTTCTTCAAAGCAGCACAAATGATGAGAACGAGAGAGAATTACAATAAAAGAAGCTGGTTTAACCATCTAATATTAATGGTTGGACTGCTGGTTTGATTATTCGCTTTGGATCCATGTACAATTGAAGTTTAATTAAGTTTCAGACTCTAGTAATACATGATTCGGGTATTTAAGGTCGGACCATGGTTGGTTATGGCCAAGAAAACACTAATTATTAGTTAAGTATAACACACTTTAGTTATGATACTTGTACTCTTTATTACTATGTTAAAACCTGTATCTTGATGATGGCTTTCTACAAATGCCACCACTTCAGTATTGTTTGTCCATTTCAATTTCTAACTGAAATTTCATAAGTTCTATCGCCTCTGAGCTTAATATATTGCTATAAACAAACCCATGAATTTGTTTGTACTCAAAATTCAAGTGCCACCAATCAATTTTCAACTTTCGGTGTTAACCGATTAATTAAATTAATTAGTTACTCACTTTGAATGAATGAATGGTTAATTGCATGATAGGGGACTATTTGGAGATGGAGCTTTTTTAATTTTGATCAAAAATACTTGCAACATTAAAAGTCATATTATTATTCCTAATGTCATTATACTTGTTTGCTCTCTTACTGCAAAGTAGATTCATTACCAAATATGACAAAAAATGTTTTAGCATGGCACAAACATTTATCCAACCTACCATTCGTTTCTCTATAATTATCTTATACACATACCACTGTCTTAAAACTACAAATCTTGGTTACAAACTCAAGATGGTAACATGTCCCCCATTTCACTATGGTAACATGGGTTTTATGATTAACATGTAAACAATATTGTTCATGATGTTGTTGTTTCATAACACTCGTATGGATCATTATAATCGCTTTCATATCTGATTATAAAACATTGTACTATTTAAAATACATATAAATCATTTATGGTTCATTTTCTTTGTTACATTGCATGCTGCCTTTTTTCCTAACATATTGGACTAACTTACTATTTCCGAACTGAACTACATGCATTTAATTTTCTATAAAAATTACCTCTGCTTTCGTGTGGATATTGATAGCCACCTAAATCATACGAAGCTGGTTTCTACCACAACCAAATAACAAAACAAAAAATGTATGTACTTAAAATGGATGACTTGCTACTGCTGTCATGACAAGACTTCGCAATGAAATCAACCAACTGCCATCACATAAAACATCATCTTATTTAAAAACTATATTACAATTCCCACATACTCATTACTGCTGCCTATCCACATGTGAAGCACGGGTCTTATGCTAGCATATATATATATATATATATGTATATATGTATATATATATATGTATATAGGATCAAGAGCACCCCTAATAGTGCAGCATCCCTTTAGCTTCCTGATTTCCACCACACATTCCCGTTTCACCCTCCTCTCACTAATTCTCTTTCCCTCCACTAACTTATTTAACTATAAATAGGTGGCTCTTATTCGAGTGCAAAAGGGATGCCAAGAAATAGGGGTGCCATATATGCTTCTGTTGGATCTAGATTAACCCTAGAGAGAGGGTGAATAGGGTTTATTGAATTTTAGCGAGTTATTAAAAAATTCACAGATCACAGAATATAGCAGAAATAGAAATGCAGAAAGTAAATGACACAAGATATACCCAGCTTCGGCAAAATCCTGCCTACTGCTGCATTCCTAAGGTTTCTACTAAGGGTTAATAACAAATCCCACTTACAAACACTGTAAACTGCACTCTCTGCTCCTGTACTAACCCTACGCTCAAAACCCTAGACTGATCTATATCCCCTAGGTCATATTTTCCCAAATTACAACCCCGTAATCCGTAACCCTAGATTTTACAGACTCTAAAAACTGTCAGTTAAACCCCTAACTGAATCCACTAATATTTTATAGACACTAGAAACTGTTTCGTTTGTTTTACAAATAAAAAATACAAAAGTATAAACCCTAGGTTTAAAGAGATTAAACTCACCTTTAGCTTAACAACTTGGTCGGCCCCTTTCAAAGCTAGTGCACCCGTATTTGCTATGTCTCGTTCTCTTTCCTTTATGGAATAAAAATGGCGACGACTGAAAGAAAGCTAGGGTTTTCTATGAATTTCCCAAATCGAATCTCGATTGTTCTATGGAAGATGAATCTCTGATGCCTTCAAAAAATTGTGGCTTACTTCTCTACGATTTGGGAATTACTCTATCGAAAATCTGTGAGTAAATTGAATTTGATTTCTCTGTTTTTCTTCGAAGTGTGGCTTTGATTTTCGATGCTTGCCAGTGATGTAAATGGTGTTGGAAATAGGATTTCAAATCCTTAAATTTCGCTCTGATTTCAATTAAATGGCTTGGCCTAATAGCGTGGCTTTCCCTTTTGGTTTGCTTGATTCTTCAATTGATTTGTTCGACTTTAAATTGAGATGAACCTAGTCTTGAATTTCGACCATAAATGTGGAAAGACCTGATTTGATGTTTTCCCAATTCCCTTGCGTAATTCCTTTGAATTTGCCATGAATCCCTTGTGCATTTTTGGAAAGAATTGAATGAATTACTTCTTGAAAATGTGTATATTGTTTTCTGGAAACACAAATTTGCCTTGCCATTTCTAGACTGATTTGAAACATGAAATTACTTTCCCTCCATTGATTGGCATGATTTAAAAACCTTGCTTGATATACAAATTTCTGGGATGAACTTGGACATGTTCATGATCGAGAAAAAAAACTGGAAGTAAATTTCATGTCCCCTTTTTAAAAACTGTTGCCAAAAATTTAATTACTGAATTACCGAAAACAATTTATTTTCCCCTTGCCAAAAATGATTGTGTATTTCTGAAAAATAAAAGCTTTCCCCAAATACATTGCTGTGCCCATTAAAAATAGATTTTACAAAAAAAATCTTTCCCAAAATTGCTGCATGAATCTCTTGCTTACAGTGCATCATGCTGACTTGTATCACTGATCATTTGTGACTGCACCACCATCTTGAACCATAGAAATATGTCCATACAATGCACTGTACATCCTTGGTTTACTTTATTTTGTCTTGAACAATTTACCGCTGATCCATTATTTCCATGTATCATTGAATGTGCTAGATCATGTTGTGTCTCCTATATAATGTTGAATTGTGTAGACAAGATCTGCCTTGTATTCAGATATGTACATCACCGTCTTTATATTGCTCCATGCAAGTTTGAATTGATGATTGATTTCTTGCCAAAGCACGTTAAGTCGAATTTGTGTTTGTTGCATTTGTCACTTGTAAATACTGCTCCATGATCACTTTGAGCCATGTAACATATATATGAGTATATCCTAGAACATGCTGAAACCTCTGGCTTGTGTTTTTACTACGACTGTTTGTTATATGTGATAATCTATGTGTACACTGAATTGTTGTGCGTGTGCGTGTGTGTGTGTGTGTGTGGAATCTTTCATGTTACCATGTTGAGTGATCACATTGCTTTGGCTTGTTTCGCATATGTCTTGTGTATCATACTTTACATGTTGATGCTCCATACCTTTTGACATTGTGTAGTTGTTCTTTCGACACTTTCTCGGAAACAGTTTTGCATTTCCATACCTTGTTAAATGCTGCAGCTCCATTTGTACTTGTTGCATCATTATGAAACTGGTGTGTATTTGTTGCTCTCATATTTGTCCATTTGCTTCACTGTGTCTTAAACATGTTGTGCACACCATGTTGCAGCTGAATCATTCTTGATCATGTAAAGTCATGTACAACATGCACCATGCATTTGTATGTTGGCTATTCCATTTCTGAACTTGTGCTTGTGCCATCTTGCAGTAGTCTTAATTCATGAACTTGTAAATGTTGTAATTGTTTGCATATGTCCTCGGCCATTTATGTCAGGCTGCCTCGACCACTTTGCTACACATGAACTTGAGACTTGAAACTTTGCACCATACACATGTGTTGCCTGAGTATGCACCGAGTCGAGTTGGTCCACATGGATGCTCCTCGGTTGCACACTGGATTTGCGAGGCAGTGCACACGTGTATATGTATGCATGTGTGTACATGCAGCTATCCAGAATGATTTTCCTGTCCCTGCACTGTTATATGTGTATATACATACACATGTATGTGTATACATGTATCGAGTGCGTGCTATATTCACATATCAGATCAAGTCATGAAAAATTATGAGAAACACACTGAAATTCTGAGGCAAATAAAATTTTAAAAATAAAATTTATATTTGCATGTATTCTGTTTCATTTCTGTTGCAGTGTATTGTGTGTGTGTTTCATGTGACATGTAAGCAGATGATGACTGGACTGACAATGAATGGACTGACAGAAGACAGAGACAAAAGATGACAGTGAAAGTATATTAGTGTGTGAAACTGTAAATGAGTGTCTGAGTGTATGATTGTATAATCGAGTGTCTGTTGAAAGGAGCTTTGTGTATACTGAAATTGATTGTACAATAATGAATATCAGTGAAATGTACAAATAGTGGAGTTTATATTTTTGTACTGTTTAAATATTAAAATAAAATATTCTATTTAAATAAAATACTGTTGAATATTTGAATTCGTGTATAGTCGTATTCTATTTAAATAGAAATATTATATTCTTGTCTGCGATGTGATATGACATTACAGTAACAAACACATTTAAAATAAAATATACTTGTTTGTTATCATCAAACAAAAATCATATAATTGTGTATATAACTACGTTATATATAATAATCTACCCCTTTTAACGATGACAAACAAATAAAAGATTTTGAATATGTTAAATGTGTTTGACAATGAGTTGTGGAACTCCCCCTATTTGAATGCTCACCCTACAACAAACCCCCCCTAGAACTATGCATGAGTGGAAAGAGATGTAAATTGAAGAATTTTCAAAATTAAAAATATTTAAAAATATTCACTCATAAATTAAAATCTCAACCCATTCTCCCCCTTTTGTTGTCATCAAAAGGATTCAGAAATTAAAACATAGATGAAAAATGACTAAAAATTATAATTTTAGCTCAAGAGGAAGAGAAGCCATCATAAATCTCAATCAATCAAACAAAAATCATAATATTCTAAGAACTAGTGGCATATTTCACATTGTAGATAATGACGGATTTATGATGAAATTTATAAAAAAATGGAGAGAGTATTAAAAATACGAATATTTTCGAATTATTTTCCAAAAAAAAATTATAACTTGAAGCACAAAACAGTGATGGATTTGGACTATAATTGACAATTCAATTTAAGTGACGCAATCATATAATCTCAAATCCCAGTAGCTATCAATCAACAAATCATAATACGTCATAAAATATTAACACATTTCACAGATTAGAAAATGGATTGATAGGATGGTTTTTAAAAACCAAGGAGAATTTCATATATAAATTTAATTATTGTAAATTCTTTTCTTTTCTTTTTATTTAAGAGAACACTGACCACGCATAACCAGATCTTGGATTTTTAAATGAGGTTAGTCATAGCTTAAATTATAAGTTATCTCATAACCATGCATGACCAAAGCTTGGATTTCTAAATGAGGTTAGAGGCACACTTATATATTAATTATATTTACCATTTTCAGCTCTAAAGGAAAAACTCCTCGATATATAAAAACAATATGGATGATAGAAATGTGATAGGTATTGAAATGGTTTGTGAAATAAATTTCTAAATTAATCATATTATGAAATATGATCAACTGTACCGAGATCATTGAGAATTTTCAATTGTCACTAATTCTGAAATATAACATAGTCCCATTTCTATCACGAATATTTCCACTGTGTACTCAAAAAAGATTTTAAAACATATTAACTCTCCACATTAATATTAAATTATCATGCATGGCAAAATGATGACAGATAAAGGAGATGGTCATGAAATAATTGCCAATTCAAAGATATTATAATAAATGTTCAACCATCATGAAAATTTTAAATAAAATCTCCTCTTGTTGTGAAATATACTATAGTAACAATTCATCACAATTTCAAAATCTGTTAATAATTTTCATGAATTATAAATACAGTCCAATTTGGATATTGATTTCAATTTCTGAATGAATAACCAATAAATAATCTTAAAATTGAAAATCAATTACGAGAGGAATATGAAGAGCTATACAGGATAAGAGGGATTAAAATATATACAAAAAATTTCAGCACATCTGATACCAATTGGTATCCTTATTAACAAATTTTAATCACAAAGCCCAACCATACAAAATCAACAAATTTGGCACATTTATCAGAGCTGCAGACAAGAACAAGCGGTTATTTGAAAAACAGTATCAGAGCAGCAACCATATCATAAACAAACAATTTCCAAAATATTTTCAAAACAATATCAGAGTAGCGCAAGAAATAGTTTCAAATCAGACTTGTCAAGATGACGGTCACATAAGATGATTCATGATCCAATGATTAAATATACCATTTATTTGAAATCATTTGAGGAATATAAAACTCTCAAGATTTAGTGAATCAATCACACCAGATTATTAATTTCAGATTCAAGGTATGTGTGAGATTCAATAAATCAATAATTTAAAATGATTTTAACAAACAAATATTTAAATCAAATAACCATGAAATAATAGAGAGATTTAAGACCATTTTTTCAAAGAATTTTTAAAATTATCTCTAATAAGTATAAGAGAAATTTCATATCATTTACATCAAGTTTGAGAGGTATTCATGATCCAAAAAGTTAAAAATAATTTCTTTGAAATCACTTGAATCAATGTCAAGTTTGAGATATAATAAATTATTCACACAAGATTGATAATTTCAAGTTTAAGTGGTGTGTGATATTCAAAATATCAAGAATTTTAGATGATTTCAAACAAAACTAATTTCAACCATAATAATCATGAATAAAGATGAATTTCAAGATGTATCACTAATTCAAGACAATTTAAAATATTCAAGCCAATCTGAAAATTTCTGAAATTATCACAATTGATAAATAACAGTGTGCTGTAATGAGTATAACTTCTCAAGACTTTCCAAAATGAATTAGAAGAGACTCAAAACAGCAAAGGTGTGTGAAATTCCACAAAACTTTCAGATCTTCAAAAATTTAGAATTCAAATTAACAGTGTTCAAGATATGACAAGAATACATTAACACTGTTATGAATTCCGAAATTAGAAAATAAACTTCAAAATAATTGCAGATATTTACAAATTCAAATTCAAGATCTGGAAATAATTAAAACATAAGAGTTCTACAAAAAAGAGAATTTGCAGAAGATGTGAATTCTACAATTGGAAGTTTAAGGAAGCTAAGAAAAATATAGCAGTGACAAATCAAAAAACAAAACAAAAGAAATAGAAGGTGTAAAAGGAGAAATAAACAAAAAAACAGAGTATTTACAAAGATGAGTTCAGAGATTATACCTGAAATCCATGTAAACCAGAATCTACGACTCAGCCCATCTTGGCTAAGGAACTCTGAATGATACAGACATATAGAATAGCTTGAATTCAATTTCCTTTTAGCAAAGAAGTTCCTCAACCTCCTCTAGTACTAACAATTTAGGGGATCGAGTGGTCTAACAAAATTTACCTTTGTACCCTTTGGAACCCAAATTTGTTTGAGTTTAACGAAGTTTTTTTTTTGGGATCCAGGATTGTTTAGATGGATTATTATAAAACAATTTCACATCATGATTTTGATTCAAAAATCCTTTGAAATTTTTAGGGTCCAAATTTTCGAAACAATTCTTTCCAAAGCAGTTTGAAGGATTTTTAAAACCATTAGAATTTCATTTTCCAAAAACATCATTTTTTCAAAAACCAAGACCGCGCTTATTTTCAGAAGAGAATTGGTTTTTCAACAGCATATTTGAAGACTTTTCTCCATCAAAAAATTTAACCAATGTTGATTCAAGCTGTTGAATTTTAGATTTAAGATCACTATTTTCTTTTATCTAATTCGAACAACGATTTATGGTGATCTTACTCTTTTCATCATCATTTTGTTTCAAATCCAAGAGTTCGTTTTCAAGCTTTTCAATTTTGGCCTTGGACTCAGAAATTTCATTTTAAAAACTTTTCGACTCTCAGATTCAAATTTCTTGAGTTTTTCAATCTCAATTTCTAGCTCATTCAGAATAGACTCGGTTTTCAACAAGCTTTGATTTTCTGCAAAAATATATTTGGAATTTTCAGTCATCTTAAAATTTATAAGTTCTTTTTGCAAATAATTGTTTGTACTTTCCAGTTCTATCTTGTTCTCTTGTAAAATCAGAATTTCGTTCTCAAGTTTTTGAATATTTTTATTTTGACGAACAAGATTATTTTTCAAATTTAAACAATTTTTGCAATTATAATTTGAAGACTTCTTGACATTTTTAAGCTTTGATTCCAAAAGATTATTTTTGCAGACCAACTCAAGTTTTTCAAATTTTCAAATTTTATTTTTAGATTTTAGATTCTCAACAGATTCAGTTAAACCATTTAAACAATGAGTTAAATCTTTATAAGAAAGATCTTATGTTGAGTCTACATCTGAATTTCCGTCTATAAAACCAGTTAAGCCCAAATCTGAAACTGAGTCGACATTCCGGGGTTTTGAGCTGATGTTGTCAATTTGTCCATACTTTGTATTGAGAGTATTCCAGATTTTCTACGCAGTTAAATAATTGGAGATAAGGCTATACTGAACATCATTAATATAAGAATATAAAATATGAATAGCACGAGAATTAAACCCAATATCATTTCTACTAACCACATCAAATCCATGAATAACAATATCCCAACATTTAATATCAACAAATTTTAAATATAACCCCATTTCTAATTTTCAATTTAAAAAATTTGTACCACTAAAAATAGATGGAATACGATTGGAGTGACTCTCAAAGGACTGACAACTAGTATGACCAATTACTCTAGAGTTAAACAAAAACCTGCTCTGATACCACTTGTTGGATCTAGATTAACCCTAGAGGGAGGGTGAATAGGGTTTATTGAATTTTAGCGAGTTATTAAAAAATTCACAGATCACGGAATATAGCAGAAATAAAAATGTAGAAGGTAAATGACACAAGATATACTTAGCTTTGGCAAAATCCTACCTACTGCTACATTCCTAAGGTTTCTACTAGGAGTTAATAACAGGTCCCGCTTACAGACACTGTAAACTCGCACTCCCTGCTCCTGTACTAACCCTACGCTCAAAACCCTAGATTGACCTGTATCCCCTAGGCCAGATTTTCCCGAATTACAACCCATAATCTGTAACCCTAGATTTTACAGACTCTAGAAACTGTCAGTTAAACCCCTAACTAAATCCCCTAGTATTTTACAGACACTAGAAACTGTTTCGTTTGTTTTACAAATAAAAAATACAAAAATAAAAACAAACAAAAGTATAAACCCTAGGTTTAAAGAGATTAAACTCCCCTTTAGCTTAACAACTTGGTCGACCCCTTTCAAAGCTGGTGCACCCATATTTGCTATGTCTCGCTCTCTTTCCTTAATGGAAAAAAATGGCGACGGCTGAAAGAAAGCTAGGGTTTTCTACGAATTTCCCAAATCGAATCTCAATTGTTCTTTGGAAGATGACTCTGATGTCTTCAAAAAATTATGGCTTGCTTCTCTACGATTTGGGAATTTCTCTATCGAAAATCTGTGAGTAAATTGAATTTGATTTCTTTGTTTTTCTTCGAAGTGTGGCTTTGATTTTCGATGCTTGCCAGTGATATAAATGGTATTAGAAATAGGATTTCAAATCCTTAAATTGCACTCTGATTTCAATTAAATGGCTTGGCCTGATTGCGTTGCTTTCCCTTTTGGTTTGCTCGATTCTTCAGTTGATTTGTTCGACTTTAAAATGAGATGAACCTAGTCTTGAATTTCGACCATAAATATGGAAAGACCTGAGTTGATGTTTGCCCAATTCCCTTGCATAATTCCTTTGAATTTGTCATGAATCCCTTATGCATTCTTGGAAAGGATTGAATGAATTACTGCTCGAAAATGTGTATATTGTTTCCTGGAAACACAAATTTGCCTTGCCATTTCTAGACTGATTTGAAACATGAAATTACTTTCCCTCTGTTGATTGGCATGAACTTGGACATGTTCATGACCAAGAAAAAAAAACTGGAAGTAAATTTCATGTCCCCTTTTTAAAAAACTGTTGCCAAAAATTTAATTACTCAATTACTAGAAACGGTTTATTTTCCCCTTGCCAAAAATGATTGTGTATTTCTGAAAAATAAAAGCTTGCCACAAATATGTTGTTGTACCCATTAAAAATAGATTTTACAAAAAGAAATCTTTCCCAAAATTGCTGCATGAATCTCTTGCTTACAGTGCTACATGCTGACTTGTATCACTGATCATTTGTGATTGCACCACCATCTTGAACCATAGAAATATGTCCACACAATGCAGTGTACATCCTTAGTTTACTTTATTTTGTCTTGAACAATTTATTGTTGATCCATCATTTCCATGTATCATTGAATGTGCTAGATCATGTAGTGTCTCCTATATAATGTTGAACTGTGTAGACAAGCTCTGCCTTGTATTCAGATATGTACATCACCTTCTTTATATTGCTCCATGCAAGTTTGAGTTGATGATTGATTTCTTGCCAAAGCATGTTAAGTCGAATTTGAGTTTGTTGCATTTTTCACTTGTAAATACTGCTCCATGATCACATTGATCCATGTAACATATATATGAGTATATCCTGGAACATGCTGAAGCCTTTGGCTTGTGTTTTTACTATGACTATTTGTTATATGTGAGAATCTATATGTACATTGAATTGTTATGCGTGTGTGTGCAGAATCCTTCATGTTACCATGCTGACTGATCGCATTGCTTTGGCTTGTTTTGCATATGTCTTGTGTATCATACTTTACATGTTGATGCTCCATACTTCTTTGACATTGTGTAGTTGTTCTTTCGACACTTGCTCGAAAACAGTTTTGCATTTCCAAACCTTGTTAAATGCTGCAACTCCATTTGTACTTGCTGCATCATTGTGAAACTGGTGTGTATTTGTTGCTCTCATATTTGTCCATTTGCTTCACTGTGTCTTAAACATGTTGTGCACACCATGTTGCAGCTGAATCATTCTTGATCATGTAAAGTCATGTACAACATGCACCATGCATTTGTATGTTGGCTATTCCCTTTCTGAACTTGTGCTTGTGCAATCTTGCTGTAGTCTTAATTCATGAACTTGTAAATGTTATAATTGTTTGCATATGTCCTCGGCCATTTATGTCGGGCTGCCTCGACCACTTTGCCACACATGAACTTGAGACTTGAAACTTTGCACCATACACTTGTGTTGCCTGAGTATGCACTGAGTCGAGTTGGTCCATGTGGCTGCTCCTCAGTTGTACACTGGATTGGCAAGGCAGTGCACACGTGTATATGTATGCACGTGTGTACATGCTGCTATCCAGAATGATTTTCCTGTCCCTGCACTGTAATATGTGTATATACATACACATGTATGTGTATACATGTATCGAGTGCGTGCTATATTCGCATATCAGATAAAGTCATGAAAAATGATGAGAAACACACCGAAATTCTGAGGCAAATAAAATTTTAAAAATAAAATTTATATTTGCATGTATTCTATTTCATTTCTATTGTAGTGTACTGTGTGTGTGTTTCATGTGACAGGTAAGCAGATGATGACTGGATTGACAAGGACTGGACTGACAGAAGACAGAGACAGAAGATGACAGTGAAAGTATATTAGTGTGTGTAACAGTGAAACTATAAATGAGTGTCTGAGTGTATGATTGTATAATCGAGTGTCTGTAGAAAGGAGCTTTATGTATACTGAAATTGATTGTACAATAATGAATATCAGTGAAATGTACAAATAGTAGAGTTTATATTTTTGTACTGTTTAAATATTGAAGTAAAATATTCTATTTAAATAAAACACTGTTGAATATTTGAATTCATGTATAGTTGTATTCTATTTAAACAGAAATATTATATTCCTGTCTGAGATGTGATATAACAGTACAGTAACAAACACATTTAAAATAAAATATACTTGTTAGTTATCATCAAACAAAAATCATATAATTATGTATACAACTATGTTATATACAACACCTTTCTCATATATATATATATATGTATATGTATATATATTCATATATATATATACAACAAACATAATTCGAGTACATCAGATAAGTTAGCCTGGACGGTAATAATAACATATCCTTACACATGATGATACTTACAACACATAAAATAGCAGAAATACAACATAAATCATCATAGAAGAAAAAGTAGATAATAACATAGATACAAGAATATGTCTCGACTCGAGCTCCTCTCTTAAGCTCCGAGCGACTCCAAAGCTAATTTGGAAAATCGATCTGACCCGAGCATTAAGGGAAAACAATGCCCGAATCAGTCTGGAATACCCGAGTGTAGTAATTTACATCTTGAACAACTTTCTTAACTTTATCAAATCCTCTTTGAAAGAATAGAACTCCTGTAAGATAAGTCCACACGTAAACATGGAATATGTTTTTACCTTATGATAACAAAATCATTCATATCAAATAAAGTGATAATATTATTATGTCTACCTTTAGATAAAGCCCAATAAAGTAAATAAAATCATATGTGAGATCATAGGATTCCACAACCCTGTAAGGCTATACAATAGAAACTGGTAGGTTCGTTCATAGGAGAGAATGATTTTTCATGGAAAGGTAAGGGACAACCTTCCATACAATGCACCCATAGAGGGATGTACCAGGGCTCTCCTTCCTTCGTACCAGGTAAAAGCGTCCCAGCCACACAAACTCGAAGTTGGCGCACTAATCGAATATGCCATCTCCGAGTCTACCAATCTATTCGAGTGCGCTCAAAATCATCGTACTTGAAATATATAGATTATAATATATAGAAGGGTGATGAACACATCTTAATGGGCGCGACCCACATAGCCAAATGACAGGCCTTTTTTCTGTCGTTTTCAGGTGATCAGGCCAGCGATAGCGTATATCTCTCATATATATCACATACCATCTTTTTATGCCACACTTCCATTTCGTCGGTCACCAATTGATGTCCACAAAAGCATAACCTCTAAGCTCATACATCTCAGAGAATGATATTAAGCTAAGAGAAATTGCTTTCTTTTCCTCAAAACAGATGCATGTTTGTAGAAATTAATGCACATGATCTAGCAAATGCAATATCAAACACTCCTCCATACAAGTTGTCCAAGAAAAGGACAAATCATTGAAAATCTTTTACCATACCCAATCTGGTATCACACCTAGGAATAGTATCAAGAAGTCCTTGCACATGAAGATCTCCAAAACGTAGGGACCACTGCTATAAGTACAATATATAATCCTATGAGCTAACTAGGACATCAACAAGCAATCCTTTATATTCTGAAAGCCTGCGCCTTCACAGCATAGTCATAGTCATTAGGATAACCTACATATAAGTTTCAAATGCCAAGCTAGGTCGAAGTGGTTTCAGATTCATTCTGATCTAGGTTCCTCGAACAAACATGTTATAATTTAAAAAGGAAATTTAGGTGATAGTTGATTCTTTAACCATGAACCATATTCATACAATGAAGCACATCAGCAGCATATGCTCATTTAATTAAATCATTCATTAAAATCATTACATCAATTCTTAAAAAATTATTTCAAATGCTTATCTTGTCAGAATAAGTATATTCACAAACCTCTTCATTTTAGGCTTAGAAATCGTATCCATGCACTTTGCTAAGTAGAATAAGTGCATTCACAAATCATAGTTTTCATACTTAAAAAATATCTATACTCAAATCAAAGGTATAAGTAAAGTCATAAATGATAGGCGGGTTAAAACAATGTCATAGTATACATCATTATTTATTAAACCCAAAACTATAGATACTGAGCACAAACGAGATATAATGAGAAAAGTGATCATACTCAATACCAATCTCTAAATTCCACCTATACAATTCGTCAAATAATGGTGATAACATGCTCCAAATTCATACAATAATACAAGTTCGGAATTCAAAATTTAATATAAGGCAAACCTATATATTGTAAATATTCTGTTTAAAAACAAGGTAAGTCTTAGCAATTTAAACCTTTTATTTTAAATATTATAAAATCTTATTTGATTATAAATCGATTCATTTAGAACTTAGCTTACAAAATCACATTATTTAGTACTTAGCTTATTAAAAAAATCGTTTAAAGGCTTCATTCAATTCTTTAAACTTTTAATACAATTCTATCTTAAGTTATAAAATCCATTTATAAATCAATTTACAAGTTCAATAGTTCATTGGGTAAATCTTGTTTCAAAACATTTATAAATGTATAAAACTTATTCATTTATTAAATCTTTATTTAATAACTAGATAAATCTTAATCTTAAAACTTGGTTAGGTTTTCAACACTTGAAAACATTATTTATAAAACTTGTTTACAAAATAGGAATTCAATATAAAATCCTTAATAAAATCCAATTATAAAATCTTGTTTCATTTAATAAATATGATATAAAATCAATTCAAAGTCTTGTTTTGGAAATAAAAAAGTTCTATAATTTCAAATTTAGAAATTTTACCTTATGGTAGATCATCATATTCAAAATGCTAAATTTAGTCATCTGCCACCAGTAACTTGACCAGTACTTTTTACTAAAAACATAACAACATTGAATTGATTTAGCAATCATCATCGTTTTTAGTGATACTTAGGAAAAACAACTCATGGGTGTGTAAAATGAAAGCGAATAAAATCCAAAACATTGAGGAATCTTGTTGGACCTCTCCAACCTGTCCCCTGCATCGTAGTTCACATATTAGCACATATATGCATAATAATTAGAAAATAACATCTAATTGGTATAAGATGAATCTTTCTTTTAAAAGCACACATTGTCAAAGGTCCTCCGTTCACAGACGGGAATATATAACCACAACCAACCAATTAAGCAATAAATCATCCAAACAACCAATCAAATATACCATGCAAATAAATATCAATTCAACAATGAATATTTTAAGACGACCTCCCATAACTCCTGCACTTAACAAGGGAAATAATGCACTGAAAGACGTGCCAGACAACTATGGACGATCATCAGAGTAGAATAACATAAGCGGAACCTGTCGTATAGCTTACAGAGCAAGGAAAAAATATAACATAACATATATAACAGGTAATAATAGTGAAATATAATTGCACAGAAATTCAAACTTCCATATCATCAAGGAATGTCCATAACATCTTTGAACTACATCAATAATCTCTGTACAAAGGCCTTACTACAACACTCAAAGAATACATCGGACAACGGAAATTATCATAATATGTATAGTAAGAAACTAGTATGCAAGTCTCCTTCTAGTTGTCGCTCTACATCCTCATCCTCACTAAAATATCACCTATCACCTGCTGCTCAGTCTGCCCATCGAAAGCCGGAGGAACAACTAAAGGTAATAAGAGGGAAACATAAAACCTTGTGTCAGACAACAGTCTTAGTGAGCGATGAAACAACCAACTAACATCATAAACAAAGTATATGAGAATAGGTAGATTAGCCAACCAATCTACGAACACACCAAAGAAGAACCCTATCTTCCTTCCCCACATCCGATAGTGATAGGCTTTACAAACAAACATTTAAAAACAACTATACATTCGTGGCAATTAGAAGTAACCAGACAATAGCAATCATAGAAACTAGTTATATCTCACGTAAACCATCCTAATCGAGATCAACATAACTCAGGCATAAGCCCCAAAGGCCTAAACCAATATCAGACAAGCACCCAAGAAACATTTCCTTCGACGTTAGACAATCTACGTGAGACGGTACAAGCAAAACAATCAACATTCAAAACTCTGGCTATCACCGCCAATCCTGCTTCAAAACCATCGTTAATCGTATGACCAATAAACACCTTGCATCAACTATTAAGGTCTAATTGTAAATCCCAGTTCTAGCAAAATTGCATACGCCATACAACAAAACGTAACTAGGCCCGTCAAGCTTCCTAGGGTACTCGACCATTCGACCGATCTTTTAGGCATCCCTATTATACCCTTGCTTTGAGTCCGCTAGAACCTACGACAACAATAATTCCTTGGCCTCCATAACTCTAGTCGTCATCACCGGCGACCATCCATAAGCTCAAACATACTCAGCAGCCATAATCCACGAGCTCAAAACACCCTTGAGTCCTCTTCACATTCGTTGCATTACAACGACCAACGAACACATCACAACACTTCGGGCATTCCCATTTGAATTCACTTCGAAGTCACAATCATCGTCGATCCAAAATTACGCATCATTTGGTCGATATCTCTATTTACAACATTTTCAGCCTTCTCGCTATGAAAAACAATGCACATCATTTTTGCCTTCACTCACAGCGTTTTCAAACGCAGTCCTTCCTTAGGTTGTTCATAACCTGACCCCATTAGGTCATTCCACGACCTTGCAAACCTAATCCCTTTGGCCATCACACGAACAACCCAAACTCCTCCTTTCCCCAAGACCTTACTTGCCCAGAGGTCCAACAACCTAAAGACAACAGACCTAACTTCGATTCTCCGCAATGTCCCACTCCAGAAGATTCAACGACCTAGCTCCTTCGAATCACCCCTTCAGCTCCAACGACCTAGAGCCAACCAACGTGACCTCGATGCTTCCCAACGACCTACTGCCTTCAATAACCTAGGGAATCCATGATCTAAGATGCCAGCGACCTAACTCCCTAGAATTTCTTCCCGGTCCATGCTGCAGAATTTCTGCCTGGTCCATGCTCTAGAGTTTATGCCCAGTGCATATAACTGTCCATTCCATCAAACAGCCCTGTCCATCAAACTATACAATCCATCAAACTGCCCAATCCATCAACTATCCATTTCTTGGGGAACAAGATACATGACCTGAACTAAGAAAAACGACCCGATTCCAGATCTGACCATAAATAACTCCGATCTTGACCAAATCATCACCAAACGACAACATCGATGCGATCGATTCATCCAAATCATCCAATTCAACCATAAACACTTTATGAAATCATTAACAACATAAAAATAACAATTATTCATCGATAATCATATAAATTCACCAAAATCATGATAAATGAATGAATAACAAAATAATGGATCTAACTTGCATAAACATATGAATTACATAAGAATTACCGGTTTTAAGTTGCTTGATTAGATCATATGGTGATTCAAATGAAAATGACTTACCATAAAGTAGATCTTGGTGAAAACAACTTAAAATGATGAAAATTAGATCAAACAACTCATATACTTGATTGAATCCGTGTGAGAGATACTTATCACTCACCAAATCTTTAAACAAGCTATAAAACAACGAATTACGAATCCGACTAGTGAAGATCTAACTCTAAACCACTTGATTGGATGCAATCTTCGTTCGCTTGGTGTAGATCTAGCTTCGTTTGATGTAGATCTTCAATCTTCCTTTGTAGATCTAGAATTTAATGGTGGAAAGGTGTATTTGATTGAGCTAGGAGGATTACGAGCTCAACCAAATGAGAGAATGAAGAAAGTAGACTATTCTCCATGCCTTTAACCCCCTATTTATAGTCTCCCACCAGCCCAGTAATGAGCCTCCCCAAATCAGCCCATCAATGGCTTATAAACTTGTATAGAAAACAATGTAGCACTAAAATAACGATTTCGCCCAAACCGTTGAACCAAATCTTTATTGTGACCACTCTACAGAATTGGCAACACCATTTCCTTTCCAATGAAATTGATCTCAGCATCTGATTTTATCCTAGTCAAAAGTTATTACCTGTAAAAGACCGATAGGGGCAAAATGGTCACAAATAAAATTGGTAAAAATTATGGACATGTATTACATCCCCATAACTGACATATCAAAATATGATAATGATCCAACCCTCAAGGAATTAAATAGAAATATTTTACGATCCTCCGATATGTAAAATGCAGGTTGTTACATTCCCCTCCCCCTTTAGGAATTTCGCCCCCGAAATCACAAACAAACACAAGCAACCACAACGATTCTGCATGCCTATTGTTCACGAGCAACCAGTTCTATCATCCAAACT
Organism: Allium sativum; assembly: GCA_030737875.1. NCBI lineage: Eukaryota > Viridiplantae > Streptophyta > Magnoliopsida > Asparagales > Amaryllidaceae > Allium > Allium sativum. The sequence goes on from CM060911.1 coordinate 13,447,830, forward strand.
AGCAGCCATCAAACCATGCATCCATAGCCTTATCCTAGCACGTAGAATTTTAACCCCAACAACAATCACAGTAGCACAATTTACAATGATGTAAAGATGACATGATATTTATGGGTTATACCGACGAAGATTTCTAGATGGGTCGTCTTCATCTTCTCTTCCGTCTCCTATGTACAATCGTCATCATTCTCACTCCATTGTACCTTGACTAGGTTAACCATCTTCCTCCTAAGCTTTTTCGTGTAATTCCCCACTGCACGAAGTGGCTTACGAGGTTTCCTAACTACGGTCTTGATTTCTAGGTCTTTGGGCTGCTCTGCAGATACCACCGCATTCAAATCATGTACTCACTTCCGTGGAAACGACACATGGAAAACATTATGCACACTCGACATCTTCTTGGGTAACTCCAATCTATACACGAGCTTTCCAATTCGCTCGACTATCGAAAACGGTCCAACAAACCCAAGATCTAACTTTCCTTTACTTCCAAATCGAACCACATGCTTCAACGGCAAAATCTTCACGAAAACCAAATCGCCAACGTTGAATTCCAAATCCTTACAAGACTTATTGGGTTAACTCTTCTAACGATCTTGGGCTGCCTTCATTCGTTGTCGAACAATCTTAATACAATCTGAGGTCTCTCTAATCGTCTCCAGCCCAAGTATCAACTTATCTTCAGTTTCTAACAAACATGCTGGAGAATTACACTGCTTACCATACAACGCTTCATATGGTGCCATCCCATTGCTCAATTGTAGCTGTTACTATATGCAAATTTAACTAGATGTAGATGGTCTTCCTATGATCCTCCGAAGTCTAATACACAAGCTCTTAGGAGATCTTCCAAAACTCGGTTAACCCTCGCGGTTTGACCATCAGTTTGGGGACGATGAGCCATACTCAAGTAGAACTCAATTCTTAAAGGCTCTTGTAAACTCTTCAAAGTTCCAATTGTGAATAAGGGATCTCGATCAATCACTTTGCTCTTCGGGATACCATGAAATCGAACTATCTACTTAATATATATAGCTCAACCAACTTCAATGCTGTCCTAATCGATTTGACATGAATGAATCTTGCACTATTGGTCGAGCGATCCACGATGACCCAAATCTCTTCATTTCCTGCCCTAGTTCTCGGTAGTCCATCGATAAAATTCATCGATATCTATTCCCACTTCCATGTAGGAACTTCCAATGGCTGAAGCAATCCACTTGGTTTCTTCTATTCAACTTTCACTAATTGGCAGTTCATGCATTTGGAAATAAACTTTCCAACATCCCGCTTCATCCCTTCCCAGTAGTAGGCTCGCTTCATGTCCTGATACATCTTGTTACCACCAGGATGAATGGTCAACTTTTAGTGATGACATTCCCTTAGAACCTCATCTCTCAATTCGTCGGTATCAGGAACAAGAAGTCGTCCCTACTTTCGAAGTCAACCTTCTCGATCGACCTCAAACTCTTTATCCTCTAGTTCCAACCTCTGGATAGTCTTGACAAACTTTGCATCACACTTTTGGCTTTCACCAACCCTTTCTATGAGAGTAGGTCTTGTCGATAAGCTTGCTAATATTTCATGTTCCAACTCACATCGTGGCCTGAAATCAAATCCTGCCAAGTACTCGAGACTCTTCCATTTCGAAAACATCGCACCCAAACTTGCGTGTCTTCGACTCAACGCGTCTGCAACTATGTTACCTTTGCCAAGAGTATAAGCTATACCAAAATCATATGATGCCAGACACTCTAACCATCATTGCTGCCGAAGATTCAAATCCTTCTGGGAGAAAAGAGACTTCAGCGATTTATGATCCATAAACAGCTCGAATTGAACTTCCAATAAGTAATGTCTCCACATCTTCAGAGTAAACACAATCGCTACCAACTCCAAGAAACTTCTCACATCCGTCGTATTGGTCTATCCCAGTCCTGGATTACTGTCACGTTAGCAGGGTCAACCGCTATCCCATTTCCAGAAAAGACATGGCCTAAGAACCTCACTGCACTCTTCCAAAAGTGACACTTCGAAAACTTAGCCTTTAGCTGATGCTTTCGTAAGATTTCCAAAAGAACTCTCAAGTGTGTCTTATGCTCTTCCTCATTCCAGGAGTAAACCAGGATATCATCCACGAACACAAGCACGTACTTGTTCAACTGATCTCTGAAAACCCTATTCATAAGATCCACAAAATACGTTAGCGTGTTAGTCAACCCGAATGGCATCACCGACCATTCGAAGAAACCAGATGGTCCTAAAAGCAGTCTTCGGCACACTAACCTCTGCCGCTCTAAACTTATGAAATCCCGTTGCCAAATTCATCTGAGAATTTTTTTGGCTTCGTGAAGCTGATCGAACAAGTCATCGGTCCTCAGCAACAGATACTTATTCTTCTTAGTCACCATATTCAGCTCACGATAGTCCACGCACAACCTCAATGATCCATCAGCCTTGGTTGCAAACACAACTGGTGCACCCCATTCGGATACACTTCTCCGAATGAATCCTTTTTCTAAAAGGTCACAAACTTGCACCTCTAACTCTCGCTATTCCTTAGGCACCATTCGTTTAAGTGGCATAACGGTAGGTTTAGTACCCTCGACAAATCGATTCTGAATTCAATCTCACGATGCGGTGGCAACCCTGTGACCTTTACAAAGACATCATCAAACTTTCTTGCGATCAGCACTGATGACAAGTCTTCTCGTGGAATCACAAACGAATATAAATAACTTGCGAAGACAAAATCTTCGGTCCTCCATCGAATCACAACCATTCGCCCTTCCACATTGCCGACTGTCACCTACAGCTTCTCGCAATCCACTTTTGCCACATACCCCTTGAGCCAATCCATACCCAAAATAATTCCAAACCCAGCGAAAGTCATAACAAAACAATCATTCATAAAAGAGTAACTGTGACTAAATAAACTCAACCACGACAAGCCATACAAAGAATAGATAAACCCCACAATGGATTAGTTACAATCAAATGCCTATTACAACTTCAGTTCCTGAACCTAATCAGCATACAATCTTATTATAGGTAAAAGAAGACGATTATCTAGTACCAAATAGAACTCAAACAAACTTCACTGGCAGAAAGCATATCTAAACTAACAACAACTTCTCCTAATTATCATCAGGAATGCAATAGGAAATCAGAATAGCTTCCAGAACACATGCTTCCTCCGGTTGTTTATTCTTCAAGAAATCTGGTTAATCTTTCTTCTCATGTCCAAGCTTGTTGCAGTTATAGCACCTCCTCTCAGCTTTCTGCTTCTTACAATCTACGGAAAAATGGCCCTTCAGCTGATAGTTAAAGCACATGTCATTCTTCTTAGGTTTCTTCTTTTGGCCATCATTTCCTTTCCATTGCTTTTTCTTTTTCTTATTCAGCTTCTTTGTAGCACTGGGGCCAGTAAAAGTTTCTTCGCGAGGCTCATGCATGCTTTTAAAAGCCTCGTCCCAAGCAGCACTGATCCTTTCTTCTTGCTCCTAAACTCGGCGTCGAAGTTGCTCCAAAGGTATACTTATTCTTAACTCATCTTCTTCATCTGTGGGAGAATAATCCCTTTGTCGCTTAGCGGAATCATCCCTAGGTACTTGCACAGGAACACCACGCTCTACTATCGCCTCTTGAATGGGCATCCTTAGTATGACTGCTGCCATCATGGCCTCGAACATAATCAGACATTTCGGTATAACAGTGGAAGCTCCCAGCTAGCTACCATCGCCTACCCTTCCAGTCGCAGGCTTATCCCAGATAGTGTTTACCGTAATTTGACAACTCATTCTAAATCTAAATATATAATGATTAGTCCACATATAAGATAATTGCTAATAGAGTTCAAACGCTATTATACTATACACTACTATATAACATACATCCGTCATAAATCTGCAAGTATGTCTCTTATATGTTATTACGTCCTTGAACTTTGGCTAAAATCGATAATCAGAGCTCTGATACCAAATGCGATGACCGCCCATAACTCATGCACTTAATAAGGGAAATAATACGTTGAAAGACGTGCCAGACAACTATGGACGATCATCAGAGAAGAACAACACAAGTGGAACCTATCGTATAGCTCACAGCGCAAGGATAAAATATAATAGAACATATACAACATGTAATAATGGTGAATCATAATTGCACAAAATTTTAAACTTCCATATCATCAAGGAATATCCATAACTTCATTGAACTACATCAATAATATCTGTACGAAAGGCCTCACTTCAACACTTAAATAATACATCGTACAACCGAAATTATCATAATATGTATAGTAAGAAACTAGTTGGCAAGCCTCCTGCTCGTCATCGTTTAGCATCCTCGTCCTCACCAAAATATCACCAGTCATCTGCTACTCAGTCTACCCATCGAAAACTGGATAAACAGCCCAACGTAATAAGAGGGAAACATAAAACATTGAGTCAGACAACAGTCTTAGTGAGCGATAAAACAACTAACTAACACCATCAATAAAGTATATAAGAACATGTAGATTAGCCAAAAAATCCACCAACACATCAGTGAAGAACCCAATTCGCCTTCCCCACATCCGATATTGATAGCCTTTACAAAAAACATTTAAAACCAACTATACATTCATGGCAATCAGAAGTGACCAAACAATAGAAATCGTAGAAACTACTTATATCTCACGTAAACCATCCTAATCGAGAACAACATCACTCAAGCACAAGCCCCAGAGGCTAAACCAACATCAGACAACTACCTATGAAACATCCCCTTCTGCGTCAGACAATCTATGTGAGATGGTACAAGCAAAATAATCAACATTCAAGACTCTGGCTATCACCGCTAATCCTGCTTAGAAACCATCGTTAATCGTATGACCGGATAAACACCTTGCCATCAACTGTCAAGGTCTAATGGTAAACCTCAGTTCTAGCAAAACTTCATGTGCTATACAACGAAACGTAAATAGGTCCGTCAAGCTACCCAAGGTGCTCGACCATTCGACCGGTCTTTTAGGCGTCCCTATTATACCCCTGCTTTGAGTCCATTAGAGCCTACGACAACGATAATTTCTCGGACTCCATAAATCTAGTAGTCATCACCGACGACCATCCGTAAGCTCAAACATACTATAGCAGCCACAATCCACAAGGTCAAAACACACTTGAGTTGTCTTTATATTTGCTGCATTACAATGACCAACAAACACATTACAACACTTTGGACATTCCCATTTGAATTCACTTCGAAGTCACAATCATCGTCGATCCAAAATCACACATCATTTGGTTGATATCTCAATTTATAGCACTTTCAGCCTTCCCACTATGAAAAACAATACACAATGTTTCTGCCTTTACTCACAGCGTATGTTGTCCTTCCTTTGGTCGTTCACGACCTGACCTCACTACGTCATTCCATGACATTGCAAACCCAGTCCCTCTAGCCATCACACGAACGACCCGAACTCCTCATTTCCCCATGACCTGACTTGCCCAGAGGTCCAACGACCTAAAGACAATCGTCCTAACTTCGATTCTCCGCAACTCCCACTCCAGAGCTTCAATGACCTAGCTCTTTTGAATCACCCCTTCAGCTCCAACGACCTAGAGCCAACCAACCTGACCTCAATGCTTCTCAATGATCTACTGCCTTTAACGACCTAGGGAATCCATGATCTGAGACGCCAGCGAGCTAACTCCCCAGAATTTCTTCCCGGTCCATGCTCCAGAATTTTGCCCGGTCCATGCTCTAGAATTTTTGCTCGGTCCATCTAACTATCCAGTCCATCAGACTGCCCAGTCCATCAAGCTGTTCAGTCCATCAAACTGCCCAGTCCATCAACTATCCATTTCTTGGGGAACGGGACACACGACCTGGCCTAAGAAAAATGACCTGACTCCAAATCTGACCAAAATAGCTGCAATCTTGACCAAATCATCACCAAACGATAACATCGATGTGTCCTAATCATCCAATACAACCATAAACACTTCATGAAATCATTAACAACATCAAAATGATAATTATTCATCGATTATCATATAAAATTCGCCAAAATCATGATAAATGAATGAGTAAACAAAACAATGGATCCAACTTGCATAAACATATGAATTAACATAAGAATTACCAGTTTTAAGTTGCTAGATTAGATCCTATGGTGATTCAAATGACAGTGTACTTACCATGAGGTAGATATAGGTGAAAACAACTTAAAATGGTGAAAATAAGATCAAACAACTCATATATTTGATTGAATCCGTGTGACAGATGCTTATCATTAACCAAATCTTCAAACAAGCTTAAAAACAACGAATCACGAATCCGAACATCGGAGATCTAACTCTAAACCACTTGATTTGATGCGATCTTCCTCCGCTTGGTGTAGATCTAGCTTCGATTGATGTAGATCTTCAATCTTCCTTTGTAGATCTAGAATTTTAATGGTGGAAAGGTGTATTAAATTGAGCAAGAAGGATCATGAGCACAACCATATGAGAGATTGAAGAAAGTAAACTATTCTCCATGCCTATAACCGCCTATTTATAGCCTCCCACCAGCTCACTAATGGGCCTCCCGAGATCAGCCCATCAATGGCTTATAAACCTGTACAGAAAATTGTGTAGCACTAAAACAACAATTCCTCCCAAACCGCCAAACCAAATCTTTTATGTGACCCCTCTACGAAATTGAGAACACCATTTCCTTTCCAATGAAATCGATCTCAGCACCTGATTTGATACCAGTCAAAAGTTATTCCCTGTACAAGACTAATAGGGGCAGAATGATCACAAATAAAACTGGTAAAAATTATGGACATGTATCATATCCCCATAACCAACATACCAAAATATGAGAATGATTCAACCCTTAGTGTATTAAATAGAAATATTTTACAATCCTCCGATGCGTAAAATCCGGGTTGTTACATATTTACTATATGATATAACAGTATTCCAAAAAGTGTGAGAGTTAACCCATCATCCACCAATCAACGTTTTCACGTTGTTTATCAAATTTTAAATAAGCGTTTGGAGTTAAATAAAAATCAAAACAGCTCCAAACCAGACCAATCTAAGTCGTATACCTTGGACTCACAAATACAAACCCAACACTACTTGTCTCTCCCAAATATAACCTTTTATGAAAGAGTTACACATGTTATAAATTTATATATGAATTGAAATAGTTTAAATATTAATTTAGGTCATTAGCATAACTTAATCACCTAATCAACTTAACTAATCTTCCTTCTTTCCAGGTTACTAGGTTACGAAGGAAACCCATTCGCCTTGACCACCAGTCCAACACAAGCCACAGGACCCCCAACTCCCATCACCCATACCACCACCCCACTTCAACGGCCTAACACCATGAACGTCGGACATTCTATCGCCTCCATTCTCCAGTAAACGTGAGTTGACCGAAAACTGATCAAATTCTAGTCTTGCATTTCACAGGCCACATTAGCGCCTCCGACTACTACCATTGGAAATATCTCCCTCTGTCGCCCTTTTTCCTTCAAACACCATCACCTGAAATTTCTTTGGTTGTGAACAACATGCCAAAACATGAAATGGCCTAGGTTGTTACTTTTGATGATTTTCGGCTAATTCCGGCTTTCAATCGATGAACGACCAACTTAGATGAATTCGTGTCTTCGATACGAACAAGTTTCATGTCGGGCGTTTTAATAATTGTGGATGGATTGAAAAGTGAATTTCAGCCATTAATTTGTTGTGACGGTTAGGGTTTTGCAAATGGAAGAGACAATTCTTATTTATAGCCTCCACCAAATCACTATTTATCAAGTATGAAAAGTTCCAAACTCAAAACGAGACATGCTCATTGTCATATATGGTTAATAACCCACATTTCAAATACAATAGAACTAGTTTCGAAAGCTAATTTGATCGTATGCAAATTCTAGCTTTTGAAATCATATTCTAATTTTATATCATTTATCGATAAGAGTTATGTCATGCACGACCGCATAACAAGTCTGATCGATAGAAAATTTTGAATCTTACAATAATTAACCGTTCTGTATCCAATAAAATTTCTTTCGTCAAATTCTGATACCATTTGCAAAATGATTATTTTCATGTGTTAACGAAATAGACTAATATAAATCAATTTCCAAACACTCAAAATCAATTGATAATAATTTCTTATTGTCGTTCTAATTCATATATAATTATAACTGAACTCCAAATCAATTTAATTTCGTGTTAAATTCTAAGATTTAGAATTTCAAGTTAATTCCCTATTCAGATTCTCTATTAATTTGATTCAAGTCAAAAAAATTCAATTTCATTCACTTTAACATTTAAATTCTTTATAAATTAAAGTATTGATTCCGGGTTGTTTCATTATCCCCTCTTAAAAGGATTTCGTCCTTGAAACCAACCCCAAGAGGAATGCCCCAACCATAAAAGCTTCTTCCAACATATTTCGAAATCATGTTAAATTTTCCAGCACTTGAAATTGTGAAAAAATTTGATAGCGCATGCTTCACACTGTTAGGTCCGTAAAAAATTACAACATCAATATATGACACTATACATTGCATCTCACTGATGAGGCATCCCAAACCGTGGGGAAACGATATATATGACCCACATAAGATATGTAATCCGAAATACGTACCATTTGTTTGGCAAACAAATCTTTACTAATGAAACCAAAAGCCATAAGAAAACTAATAAGCTTTTGCTTCCATATACCTATATACTTACGTAACCCAAAAAGAGTTAATAAAATTGACAAGTAATACAATAACCATAATACATGCATAAAAAAATGGCAACCATAGAAACAACAAAATGCGATGCAACTGCCAATAATGATGCAAATATACAAGCAACACAACTACAACATACGTCATATGAAATCATAAACAACAATCAAACCATAATATCTTATTGTGTCATATTCATTAATAATCATAACTCATGGTTAATTAAAGTTCTAAATCTCATCATCGCACACAAGCAATAAATAATCTACTAAGTGTTACCTTATGCTCAACTATCTCAGGTAATTACTTAACTAATCATTCATACTACCTAAAACAATTCAATGACCGAAATCTCGAATTCATTTCAAGTTAATATACCTAGCATGTATATTTATTCATGAAAATTAATATTCTACGTTCTAACAATATTTAGTTCACTAAATTAATTAATTAATTCTGGTTTGGCTTATAAACCACCAAACCTCAATTTTCCTAAAAATGATTTTGACACAACATAAAATTTACAAGATGAAATCTAGATTTTTCTCTTTCGTTAAAAAATTATAATCCAATAGATTTGGAAGAATTTTGTAACGACAAAGATTTCGCCTGGACCTAATCGATCGCTAAAGCGACCAAGACCGTTTGAATCCCGCATATGCTAACTTTGGGCATACAACACATCAGAACAAATAACAGAAGGCTTTTATAAACATTATAATAATTTTACATCAGAGTACAGAATATCAGAGTGCATCGAATATAATAATATAGCGGAAGATCTATTTACAACAAATTTAATAGAATGCAACGGAAGACTATCAATGCTTTGGATAAAGCTTTAAACTTCGATCCAGAATCCTGCTCAATAATTAAATATCTGAAAAACAAGCCACTCGACTGCCCATGTGGAAAATAAGGGCACCCGAGTTTGCAAATGAAACAAACTATGAGTCAGTCATGGGACTGGTATGAGAAATCTTTACTTAATTAATCTAATAATAATAAGGCTAATCACAGGACCACGCCGCTAATGCGGAGCGGGTTTACTCCATTGGATTTCCAATGCATAAATTAAATAAATCTTTTAAAAACAATGCAATGCTTTTTAGAAAATGAAATCATTATAAGACTCAAGTCCCATCACACAATGCAACACAAACCGGAGGATAGAGTTTTACCTTATAATGATCAAACATGCTTGATACGTATAAAATAATAGTTAATATTATTATTAGTGTCTAATCAGTTTTAAAATACTTCCAAAGTAAATGTATCAATCCTAAACAGCATAGTACCCCATCCTACTATGTCGCCATATATAAGTTTACAATCAAATCCGTAATGTCATATTGGAAATTGGGTTTCCATCATGAGTCGAGGCTAGGGATGGATCCTCACCAATTCGAAACACTCTAGCAAATGTCTCAGGATCACACCTATAGGAAACCCTTGGATCTTCAGGGCTGGTCCACAAATACTTTAGTGGGTTAATTATGTCTGAACACACGTTTCCCGGTCCTATTGAACCTATCAATGGGCCACTATCGACCAATATGTCCGAGGCCTCGTAATCCATCATCCACATAAGTAAAAATGTCTGGGTTCCATACGATGACACTACTTCTAGCTAGAAAGAAACGTGTGCACTCCCTGTAGTCACAAATCCATTTTTGACTTATACTGGGGTGTGAGGCCCGCGAAGTAATGCTATACACAAAGTTATGCTCAATAAAGCTGTGCTTTGATCATCAACCACAAGACTCTGCTTTTCAACAAAAGTCATTATCATTTGCATCTTGGCATGCCACATTGAAAATCCAAGCCATGCGATCGATAACTATCAATATATAACCTCTGAGCTCATGCATCTCAGAGAAGGGTGTTAAGCAAGAGAATAAATTCTCCGCCACCAAACTGATATATATTAAATAGAAATCAATTCACATAAAATGAAATCCAATGTCAGACGCACATCCGTTTACAAGTCTGTTCTAGTTCTGAACGAAACCGGAGACACCTTATTCCTCGTCCCGTATGTCCAATACGAAAGAGAGGTGCTCGCTTATCCGTACAATCAACAAGCACGTCTGGACAACTACCACTGTAACCCTTTCCTAGAAGCAAATCAGTCCAGGGCATCAGTAGTCATCCATTCGATGTGAAGATCATCGGTCTTCAACCACCGTCTTCAATGTCTTTGACTTTAAATCGTCGTATAATTATTTGAAATGAGATTGAACTCGGTCTTTTCAAATAATTATCGAATATATATAATTTAAAATCATTTCATATCGTTAATATTATTTATAACGATTTATCATTATTTTTATTTATATAAAAATAGTCCAATTTAATTTAACGATGCTTCAGGTCACTATGCGGCCCTGGCGCGGTTTTTACCCAAATTTGATTTACACATTTCTCGAAATTTAACCGTTGGATTTTAATAAATTTTATGTCGTTAGAAAGATCTTCCCTGAGCGGACCTAATGGTTCCAATTTTGGGAAAATCCGACGGTCGGATCTTCCGATATAATAGTGTAAAGTTACGATTCCGAAACGCGAACTACTGCGCGTGATTCATTTAATTTTAATTTGTATTTATATATATGAATATAAATCATTCGACGATTCCACTAACGTGTTTAGCATGCCAAATAAAAGAATGTTTTGTTTTGCATAACCATTTAAATGTTTCTAGTGATATATAGAAGAGATATTGTATTTGCAAACAAATTCCTGTATTTTCTAATAACAAATAAAAGAGAAGTTTGTTTGCATACATTTCCAATGTATTCTAATGCCAAATACAAGGAGAAATTTTATTTGCATGACTTTCTACAGGTTTTCTAATGTCAAATAAAATATAATTTATTTGCATACATTCACTACATGTTTTTTATAATGTCAAAAAATGTAATCCATTCATATAATATGTCGCTAATGACAAATAAAAGATAATTTTTATTTTCATTATTATTTATGCAATTTCTATTTTTAACTTTAACAAATAAAAAGAAATATTTTTATTTGTATAAGTTTCAATATATAACATAACACATAAAATGTTTATTTTAATTTGCATACAATTCGAATGTATAATTTGACAATAAAAAATGTCTCTTTAATTTGTACACAAATTCTAATGTATAATTTGACAATAAAAATGTCTCTTTAATTTGTACACAAATTCTAATGTATAATATAACATAAAAATGTCTCTTTAATTTGTACTCAAATCCTAATGTATAATTTGACAATAAAAATGTCTCTTTAATTTGTACACAAATCCTAATGTATAATTTGACAATAAAAATGTCTCTTTAATTTATACACAAATCCTAATGTATAATTTGACAATAAAAATGTCTCTTTAATTTGTACACAAATTCTAATGTATAATTTGACAATAAAAATGTCTCTTTAATTTGTACACTATGTATAATATAACATAAAATTGTCTCTTTAATTTGTACACAAATTCTAATGTATAATTTGACAATAAAAATGCCTCTTTAATTTGTACACAAATTCTAAAGTATAATTTAACACAAAGAATGTCTATTTTAATTTGTATAAAATCTATTTTTAACATAGCCAATAAAAGTGATATTTCTATTCGTGTATACAATTCCTACTCCTAACATGTCAAATAAACATGATATTTTTAATATAACAAATAAAAATGATATTTTTAATATAACAAGGAAAAATTATATTTTTAATATAACAAAAAAAATGAATTTTTATAATAACAAATGCAAATCTATTTTAACATAACAAATAAAAATGATTCTTTTATTTTGTTGACATCTATTTTGATGACAATTCATGTAACGACAAGGAATCTCCGCTTGATCCGAATCGATCGCTAAACCGATCAAGACCGTTCAAAACCCCTGATCGTTTGAGAACAGGACAAATCAGAACGCAGACGGAAGAACATTTCATTGTATATTACAACAATTCCATCAGATACAAGAATATATAGAGTATAAATGAATAAAATACATTCGATAAGTAACAGAGATTTAAATACAGTACTACAGCGGAAAAATAATACAAAACACAACTGAAAGTAATGCGCGGATACAGAGCTTTCCGAGCATCGTTCCAGCTGTAAATCAGGATCCTGTGAATATAAATCTGCAAAACCAAAACTACTAGCTGCCCGTGTCGAAAATAGGGGCACCCAGAGTTTAGGTTAAAACAATAAACTCCAGGTCAGTCATGTGACTGGTGTGAGAACTAAAACAGTTATTTAAACTTTACTTTAAAAGAGAGTAATTCAAGGGATCACGCCGTATAACACGGAACGGGTTTCCTCCCAAGAATACCAGTGCAAAGAATAAACAGCGCAATGCTTTTTCGAAAAATGAAGCTATTATAAGGCCCAGGTCCCATCACACAATGCAATGCAAGCCGGAGGATAGGGTTTTCCCTTATAATAGCCAAACATGCTTGGTACGTTTAAAAACAAATCATTTGATACAATTATAAGTGTATAGTGTCAAAACAATTTCAATCATAAATATCAATCCTAGGCGGCATGGGTACCATCTATCATGTCGCCATACTAGGCTCTACAAATAAAACCGAAGTATCTCGTATTGGAAATTGGATTTCCGTCATGAGTCGAGGCAAGGGGCAAGCTCCTCTCCGCTTCGAGACACTCTAGCAAATGCCTCGGGACTACACACTCTGGGTAACCCCTGGATGCTTCAGGGCCGGTCCACACTTACGTTAGTGGATTAGTACTCCTGAACACACGTTTCCCGGTCCTTACAGACCTAAAATCGAGGCGCCTCATCCAACAACCACATAGGTGAAAAGTATATAAATGTCAGGGTTGGTAAGTCACTGACACCACCAAAGCTAGAAAGAAACGTCGTGCTCTCCCCGCAGTCCTTATCTCGTTTTTAACTCATACCGAGGTGTGAGGCTCACGAATTCACGTTATACACAAAGCTACGCCACAAAGGTTGTGCTTTGATCATCAACCACAAGACTTTGCTTTTCAACAGAAGCCTTGATCAATTGCCACTTAGGCGTGCCACACAGGCAATTCATGTCATGCGACTGACGTCCATCGATATACAACATCTGAGCTCGTACATCTCAGAGAAGGGCGTTAAGCAAGAGAATAAATTCTCCGCCGCCAAACAGATGTATATTTAATAGAGATCAATCAACAAAGAATAAAATCCAATGTCAGACACACAGTCCATTTACAAGTTCGTTCTGGGTCTGAACGAAACTGGAGGCACTTTCCTCGCATATCCATTGATCTCCAAGTACGTCTTGATGACCACCAACTGATTCCCTCATCTTGGGTGTACACCCCAATCAAGATCATCAGTAATCACCCAAACGATGTGAAGACTTCCGGTCTTCAACCACCGTCTTCATCTTCGACATATCGTCGAATCGGTTATTCAGAATGGGTATAAACCCGGCCTTTCTGAATAACCCGCGTATATAGTAAAAAAATGTTACACAAACACAACATACGCCTCATTCCAATTTAGCAGCCACTAACCGTAAATCAACAAGAGAACAATTTCCCAAATATTAACCCCGAAGGCCGAAACCAACATCAGATCAATACCTAGGAAACCATTCTTCTTAGCTAACCTATAACTAGTTTCTAAATTTCATATTCTTAGGGAAAGGTTCCCATTAATTTTATCAAAGATAAATTCTCTAAATTTATTCTTTAATCCTCCTTTGGATGTCATTTCAAACCAAATTATGGTTTTCCAAACTAGTCGGGATTAGCGAACCACACCGAAGTAATTATTTATTTTATTTTCCAATCCCAACCTATTCATCCCATGAAGCAAAACAGGTAATACTCCATATCTAACACCACGGTGTTATCGGTAAAATTAATTACCATTTCACGTTCAAATCTAATTAAAGATTTGACTATCGCTTTGGAGCAAAACTGGTGATACTCCATTTTGGCTCACTTTCTAAATTTGATAATTTAAATTATCAATTCACATTTCAATCTAATTACAGATTCATTAAAACTCCTTTTACTAGGTCAAAGAACTAATGTCATTTAAAATACAGTTCACGATAAACCCATATCACATTCTATTTATTATCGGGTTAAAGAACAAGTGTTGTTTAAAACACTGTTCACGATAAACCCACAAATCAATTCTAATTCAATTCCAATCAAATATATTAGAAATTCTGATTATTTAAAACCCCTTTTCAAATCCATTTTATTTATTTAAAAATAATTAGGTTAATTCTAGTTCAAACCTAGTTCATTTTTGATAAAAATCTATTTTTTGCTTTACAAATGTGGGATTTTTCACCCCAGTTCTTCACAAATCATTTCTTATAATTTCACACAAATTATTGATATTTTTGATAATTTTATCAAGGCCCGTACAGTCGATTTCCAACAACGGCCATCGAACTGCACTTACAGCGACCTTTTCCAAATTTGATTTGGACATAATTCCAAATCCAACCGTTAGATTTCAAATTTACAATATTCGTTAGAAATTTCTTTTCGATACGAACCCAACGGTTCCGGTTTTAGGAGAATCCGATGGTCGGATCTCCCGTAATGTCCATTCGAAGTCAATGGTCGAAATTTACGAACTGCCGTGGCGCGGCGCGTTCTATTCAGGCCATTATATATATAATATATATATTTCGTCGATTTCCCTTTTTAAATGAATTTTATAAATCATTTCAATTTGTTTCAAAAACAATTTCAACATTCATTTCAAATTCAAATCAAAATTGAATTTTCCCTTATAAATTCTTTTTATATTCATTTCTATTTGATTTCAATTCAAATCGATTTCAATTCTATTTCAAATTCGTTTTCTATTCAATTCAATTCAAATTCGTTTTCTATTAAATTCAAATTCGTTTTCTATTCGATTCAATTCAAATTCGTTTTCTACTCGATTCAATTCGAATTCGTTATATATTCGATTCAATTCAAATTCGTTCTCTATTCGATTCAATTCTAATTCATTTTCAATTCGATTCAATTCATATTCGTTTTATATTCGATTCAATTCAAATTCGTTATATATTCGATTCAATTATAAAAACGAATATAATCGGTATAAATATCGTTTGCGTCAAAATAGCGCATCTCTAATCAACACGGCTTTATATATTTCAATAATTCCGTTATTCTATTCAACAAATGAATATTTATCCTATTCAATACATGAATCTATATTTTTGTCAACACATGACTAATCTCAACGAATGAGTACTGTCCACGTGTGACTATTTTTGTTATTTAATATATTTTATAAAAATTATGGTATCTATCGTTTGATTTCAAATCAGACTCCAACCGTAAATTAGTAAGAGAACGATTCCCTGAATATTAACCCCGAAGGCCGAAACCAACATCAGATCAACATCCAGGAGACCACTCATCTTTTCTATTTTCCAGTTAGTTTCTAATTTTATATATGATAAAGATGTAAATTTTATCATTAAAATATTTCGTTCAACACATGACTAATCTCAACGGATGAGTACTGTCAACACATGAATCTTTATTTTGTAATATTCTTTATTTTCCCAATTGGAATGAGACCCAATCAATCACCATATAAAGTTAATTATATGGATTCCATACAACACATGTATATAATAGCAACGATAAATAATCAATCATCATCCAAAGTGCACTATACTGTATAAGCATCAAATATAGATATCTAACGCTTATAACAGCCTGTCAATCAATCAATCGACGTACAACTAATTATTGGGATTAGTGTATGTCATATATTATCCCAATACCCGTGTGGGGTTTCAAATCAACAAACACAGATTTTTATTTGTGCAGTTGGGCGATGTGTAAAATTTATCGTCCCAATCAATGTCCTTCAAATAGTTGTACATAAACAAACCGTCCGGTTTGTAAATGAATATTTATTTATTCACATTCACGTTAAAAATTATATTTTTAACGACCAAATTATTTAATTCAACCTATGAATATTCTATTCGGTTCATTTATTAAATAAAATGATATCTTTATTTTTCTAACTTATTTTAGAAAATTTCGGCGGCATAACGGCACGATACTAGAAACGGGACAAGGCCTAGCCTTATCCCCGGTCTAATAATGGCCCACGCCATACACATATCAATCAAATCCATTCCATTTCACCAAACAATCAAATTCAAATCAAATAATCTAACCAACTACACAACCAAACAAACAAGTCCATGGTCTGTGGACGATGGTGTCGGGTGCTACTAAACACCATCTGCATCCTAGTATATATTTATATAACTAGAAAAGAAAAGTTAAAGTGAGAAGTTCTCACCAAAGCTATCCCAACTCCACAACACTTCAATTGTAGGAAATCATCACTGTTCTCGCCTTTTGTCACTTTTGTTGCCCGTAGCCACTACATATATAAAAATCACATTTTTATATTGTTGCTATGTATATAAAAATCATATTTTTATAATCACTTCATATATTTAAAAATCGAATTTTTACATCGCTACTATATAGATAAAAATTCTATTTTTACATCGGTGTTCATATAATAAAGAGTATATTTTTATCACGTTATTCTCTATATAAAGATTTCGCCCTTTCAAATATAAAGATTTCACCTTTTCAAATATAAAGATTTCGCCTTTTCAAATATAAAGATTTCACCTTTTTATTCCTTCTATAATATAAAAATCATATTTTTAATATGCCACTAGTATAAAAATTATATTTTTAACTTTTCTATATTATAATAATTATATTTTCTACTTCTACAATATAAAAGATTATATTTTTTTCCTAATTTAAAATCGTATTTTTCTTCTATGAAAAATCATATTTTTATTGCACCAAATCATATATTTTTAACATATATAAAAAAAACGTTTCTTTGCTACGATATATATCGAATCTTTTGTCTTTAAAAATCATCGCTTTCTAATGTTGAAAATCATCGCTTTCTAATGTTAAAAATCATCGCTTTCTAATGTTAAAGATCGTCTCTTTCTTACAACTAAAAATCGTATTTGTCTAATCACATAATTTATATTTTCCAAATTAAAAATCAAATAAAAATCAGTTTTGAAAATCAAATAAAATCAGTTTTTAAAATCAAATAAAATCAGTTTTTAAAATCAAATAAAATCAGTTTTTGAAATCAAATAAAATCAGTTTTTCTATAATACATAAATAATAACAAATAAAAAGGATTATAAAACTCACCTCGATCTGGGTTTTCTGCGAGGGGAGGGGGGGTTTGGACGCGAGCTGCTGGCCGGAGGGGCAGCGTCGGCTCTGGCGTCGGCGAGGAGGAGGGCTAGGGCATTGGGTCTCGTTACAGAAGGGGGGCGCGAGGAGATGAATGCGAGAGGGTCTAGGGTGCGGGTTGGAGAAGGAAGAAGGCGAAGAGGAGGCAGGAGAGAGGATCGGTCGGAGGGGGAGGCGCGAGGTGGCGATTGGCCATCAAGGGCGCGACGGCGTGCTTCCCGAGGGAGGGGGTTGAATTGCGATGTCGAGTTCTTTTTTATTTTATTTGATGCGTTGACCTTCTGAAGAAAGGGGAAGGAGATAAAGGTTATATATTATAATTTAATTATTTTATTATTCCAAAAAGTAACCTTTCCATTCGATCCCCAATTCAAACCCAACGACTGCCGTCCCTAGCTAATTACCCCCATTTTGAACACAATGGGATATGTTTCGTAACCCAATTCGGTCGTTACGATCTGTTTTCGTCAAAATCAAAGTATAACTCTATATATTAAATTTGAACGCACATTTCAATTTACTGGGGCCACAAACTAACCCTAAAAATTCCTGTAAAATATTTTCTAACTTCGTATTGTCGATACGGTCCTAACAAAACTAGTTTCGTCGAATTCTGAGACCGTTGGAAAAATGACCATTTTCCAGTCGAGTAAAATCAACTAAAACTGGTCCAACGCGTTTTCCTTTGCCACGCTCACATATTGATTCGAAAAATTATGAAAATTGTAATCTAGCAATAACTTGACATCACGGATCCAACAAAAGAGGTTTCGCCGAAATCCGAGGTCGTTTGCAAAATGGCTATTTTTAAGGGCCGAAAATCCATAGCGACTATTCTGAAATTTCAACTGGACATATCTTTTTATCCCCGCTATGAAATTTCGATTGTTCAGATTCGTTGGAAAGATATTCTCAAATAGATCCTATTATTTTTGGTTTCGCTAAAATCCGGTTTGATTTGCACCCGGTATGTTCAATTGAAGTTTGAAATCGAATTATCGAACTACCTCGCCATTTTCAATTCCTTTTATAATTTAAAATAAATATTTAAATTCTATCGACGATCTATATAATATATACGTTCGAATTCTATTCAAAATAAATCGTCGTTATTATTTAAAATAATTCATTTTAAATATTCAAAATTCATTAAAATTGCCAAAATAAAATTTTTAAACTAGCCCAGATTTCCGGGTTATTACAATTCTATTCCAACAAAATGATTAAAGGTGATAATTTATTTTATTGACAATTCTATTTCAACAAAATGAGTAAAAATGATGATAACTTATTTTGTAGATAACTCTATTTCAGCAAAATGATTAAAAATTATAATTTATTTTGTTGACAATTCTATTTCAACAAAATTATTAAAAATGATGATAACTTATTTTGTTGATAATTCTATTTCAACAAAATGATTAAAAATGATGATATCTTATTTCGTTGACAATTATATTTCAACAAAACATATAAACATGATTACTTAATTTTATCTACAACTCCATTTTAACAAAATGAATAAAAATGATAACTTCATTTTGATAACAATTTTATTTTAACAAAATGAATAAAAGTGACAACTTCCTATTGTTAACAATTCTATTTTAACAAAATGAATAAAAGTGACAACTTCATTTTATTCACAATTCTATTTTAACAAAATGTACAAACATAATAACTTCATATTATTTACAATTCTATTTTAAAAAAAATGAATAAAAGTAATAACTTCATTTTATTTACAATTCTATTTTAACATCACAAAATCATATTTCAGGACATGATTCTTCTTATTTAACAGAACGTATTCTAACAAGATGACATTTCTATTTGACAAAATCATATTCTAACAAAATATATCTTTATTAAACAAAAACATATTCTATCTAAATGACATATTTATTTACAAAATATGTTTTCTAACTAAATGACATATTTATTTACATACATTTTTCTATGTATTCTAATGACAAATAAAAGAATAATTTAGTTGCATACATTTTTCTATGTATTCTAAAGACAAATAAAAGAATAATTTAATTGCATGCATTTTTCTATGTATTCTAATGACAAATAAAAGAATAATTTATTTATTTACAATTTTCTATGTTTTCTAATGACAAATAAAAGAATATTTATTTGCTTACAATTTCTATTCAACATAACAAATAAAAAATGATAATTTTATTTGTTTACAATTTCTAATTCAACTTAACAAATAAAAATGATAATTTTATTTGCTTACAATTTCTATTTAACAAAAAAATGATATTTTGTTTTAACACAAATTTATTTAACAAAGTTGATATTTTGTTTTAACACAAATTTATTTAAAAAAAATGACAATTTAGTTTGTCAATTCTAATTCAACAAAATGAAAATTTGATTTTTGACATGTTATATTTCAACAAAATGTTAATTTTTGTTTTGACAATTTTATTTCAACAAAAATGTTAATTTTTGTTTTAACGATTTTATTTCAACCAAAATGTTAATTTTTGTTTTGGCAATTTTATTTCAACAAAAATGTTAGTTTTTGTTTTAACAATTCTATTTCAACAAAAATGATATATTTTGTTTCAACTATTTGGTTTCAACAAGAATGATATATTTGTTTTCAACAATTTGGTCTCAATAAGAATGATATATTTGTTTTTAACAATTTTGTTTCAACTATTTTGTTTCAACAAAATGATATTTTTGTTTCACTATTTTCTTACAACAAAATGTTCTTTTTATTTCAACTATTTGGTTTCAACAAAAAATGATATTTTTATTTCAACCATTTTGTTTCAACAAAAATTGATATTTTTGTTTTCAACCATTTTGTTACAACAAAAATGATATATTTGTTTTCAGCTACTTTACTATAACAAAAATGATATATTTGTTTTCAACAAATTTATTTCAACATAATAATCATCAAATTAACAGATCTACATAACAACATCAATCATCAATCCCTGATCAAATCACATATAACATCAAATAGAATTTAACAGCGGATTGGAAGAAAAATCACAATCATAATTAATTAATTTTAATTATAAAAAAATAAAATTCTCACAGTGATTTTTAATTCTGTATAATTCAGAATTAAATTAGCCCCAAAATTTGATTTTCTCCAAATTTGTTCTACTCTGTCCTAAAATGTAGATCTCTTCAATACGAGTCCAACGCAATTCGTTTCGCTGCATTCTGTTTTGATATGACGAAGTTATGGTATTTTGAACATTCGAACACATTAACTAATTAATTAATTAATAATTCATTTAGTTTTTCCTATTACCCTTTCTAATAGATGAAAACCATTCCCTTGAACCCATCGTTCAACGTGTAATCTCGCCGCCGCTTGCAACTCCGCCGACCGGAATCTGATCGCACCCCCTCACACGAAGCGCCGGAGCATTGCCCACCTATGGCATGAACGCCGTCCAATTCGATGGCCGGAGTTGGCCAGAAAACCCTTGCGAACGACGAACCGTAGAAGCCCAAATTCTCCCAATCGACACGTCGAAATCTGATCGTAGCGGGTCAAAATGAAGAGCTCGAATTGCTTTTTGATTGGGTGTTTGGAGTTTTGATTTTTATTAAGGGAAGAAAAAGACCAGTTGGAAGAAAGTTCGATGCTTTGGGGCCATCGATGAAGAACATGGCGGCGGCTCTAAATTAGTTTTTAGGGTTTTGGATTATCTCCTATTTATAAATAAAATATTATTAAATCCCTAGTTTACAAATAAACCCATTAATTCTCAATAACCCCAAATTCAGCCCAACGAGAGTTGTACCTAGCCAAATACCCCCGTTTCGGATACATTGGGCTAGGTCCCGTCAGGCCAATTGATCGTCTCATCCCATTTTTCTTTTATTTAAAATATAAAACATTTAATTATTTAATTTGTTCGTACATATATATTTACCGGGGCCACATATGAACTCCAAAAATTCCCAAAAAATAAATCTAGCTATGTTTTGATGATACAGTCCTCAAAAAATTAATTTCGTGGAATTTGGAATTTTTTTGAAAAATGGCCATTTTCTGATCGATCCAATTCAAATTTAAATTACCAAACACATTTAAATTTATTGTCCTCACATATTAAATCCAAAAATTATGAAATTTTGATTCTAACAGTAATTTTACATTTCGGATCCAACAAAAGTGGTTTTATCGAAAACGGAGGTCGTTTGCAAAATGTTAAATTTTAAGGGCTATATTTTGTTTTAAAATCCATAGCGACTAATTCTAATTTTAAAATGGACATAATTTTTTATTCCTGCTATGAAATTTCAATTTTTCAGATTCGTTGAAAATATATTTTTAAACAGATTTAAATATTTTCGGTTTCACTAAAATCCTATTTATTTTGAATCCTGTACATTCAGTCAAAGTTCAAATTCAAATTTTCAAACTGCCGCGCTATTTCTAACTCCTTTTATAATTAAATAAAATATATTCATTCTAACTTTATTTAAAATAAATTTTTAGTCGTTATTATTTAAAATAAATTATTTTAAATATTCAAAATTCATTAAATTGCTGAAATAAAAATTTTTAATTGGTTCCAAAATTCCGAGTTGTTACAATCTCCCCCACTTAAAAAATTTCGTCCTCGAAAAGGAACGAAGCTGAAAGTTGTTTAATTAACCAACTCAACTTTCAATCTTTTATTGGTTTCAATTTAATTTCATTAGTTGAACTAATAATCACACAACACAACCATCAATCAATTAGTTGATTAGCTTTTCAAATATATATAACTTTTATATATTTAAAAATCATATTTTCTAAGATCAGATTATACGTAATCACAAATACGCTAATTATAAACTTGTTACTCTCAACTCATTCTAGGGCATTTCTAACCCCATCTCTAATGAGTTTCTCATCCTAGGATACTACTAATCCTATCTCTAATGAGTATTATCACTAATGAGTATTCTTTTATAGGATATTACTAATTCTACCTCTGATGAGTCTTTTGTTCAATTCTAACGAGCTGTACCCCAAAGATTTGAGTTAACCAAAGCTCTGATACCAGCTGTAACGACATGGATTTCACCTGGACCTAATCGATCGCTAAATCGACCAAGACCGTTTGAATCCCGCATATGCTAACTTTGGGCATACAACACATCAAAACAAATAACAGAAGACTTTTATAAACATTATAATAATGTTACATCAGAGCATAGAATATCATAGTACATCGAATATAATAATACAGCGGAAGATCTATTTACAACAAATTTAATACAATGCAACGGAAGACTATCAATGCCCTGGACACAGCTTTAAACTTCGATCCAGAATCCTGCTCAATAATTAAATATCTGCAAAACAAGCCACTCGACTGCCCGTATGGAAAATAAGGGCACCCGAGTTTGCAAGTGAAACAAACTACGAGTCAGTCATGGGACTGGTATGAGAAATCTTTACCTAACTAATCTAATAATAATAATGCTAATCATAGGACTACGTCGCTAACGCGGAACGGGTTTACTCCATTGGATTTCCAGTGCATAAATTAAATAGATCTTTTAAAAAGAACGCAATGCTTTTTAGAAAATGAAATCATATTAAGACTCAAGTCCCATCACACAATGCAATGCAAACCGGAGGATAGGGTTTTACCTTATAATGATCAAACATGCTTGATACGTAGAAAATAATATTTAGTATTATTATTAGTATCTAATCAGTTTTAAAATACTTTTAAAGTAAACGTATCAATCCTACACGGCGTAGTACCCCATCCTACTATGTCGCCATATATAGGTTTACAATCAAATCTGTAATGTCGTATTGGAAATTGAGTTTCCATCATGAGTCGAGGCTAGGGATGGCTCCTCATCGTTTTGAGACACTCTAGCAAATGTCTTAGGATCACACCTAAGGGCAACCCTTGGATCTTCAAGGTCGGTCCACAAATACTTTAGTGGATTAATTATGCCTGAACACACGTTTCCCGGTCCTATTGAACCTATCAGTTGGCCACTATCGACCAGTATATTCAACGCCTCGTAATCCATCATCCACATAAGTAAAAATGTCTGGGCTCCATACCATGACACCACTTCTAGCTAGGAAGAAACGCGTGCACTCCTTGCAGTCACGATCCCGTTTTTGACTCATACCGGGGTGTAAAGCTCGCGAAGTAACACTATACACAAAGCTATGCTCAATAAAGCTGTTCTTTGATCATCAACCACAAGGATCTGCTTTTCAATAAAAGTCTTGATCATTTGCATCTTGGCATGCCACATTGACAATCCACGTCATGTGATCGATAACTATTAATATATAACCTATGAGCTCGTACGTCTCAGAGAAGGGTGTTAAGCAAGAGAATAAATTCTCAGCCACCAAACATATATATATATATATATATTAAATAGAAATCAGACATAGAATGAAATCCAATGTCAGACACACATCCATTTACAAGCCGTTCTGGGTCTAAACGAAACCGGAGAAACCTTATTCCCCATCCCGTATGTCCAATACGGAAGAGAGGTTCTCGCTTATCCGGACAATCAACAAGTACTTCTGGACAACTACCACTATAACCCTTTCCTGGGAGCAAATCAGTCCAGGGAATCAGTGTGAAGATCGTCGGTCTTCAACCACCGTCTTCAATGTCTTCGACTTTAAATCATCGTATAATTATTTGAAATGAGATTGAACTCGGTCTTTTCAAATAATTCTCAAATATATATAATTTAAAATCATTTCATATCGTTAATATTTATTTATAACGATTAATCGCTATTTTTATTTATATAAAAATAACCCAATTTAATTTAACGACGCTTCAGGTCATTATGCGACCTTGACGCTGTTTTTACCCAAATTTGATTTATACATTTCTTGAAATCTAACCGTTGGATTTTAACAGATTTTATATATTTAGAAAGATCTTCCCAAAGCGGACCTAACGCTTCCATTTTTCAGAAAAACCGACGGTCGGATCTTTTGGTATAATCGTTTAAAGTTACGATTCCGAAACGAGAACTACCGCGCGCGATTCGTTTAATTTAGTTTATATATATATATAATATTATATATAAATATAAATCATTCGACGATTCCACTAACGTGTTTAACATGCCAAATAAAAGAATGTTTTATTTTACATAACCATTTAAATGTTTCTAGTGCTATATAGAAGAGATATTATATTTGCAAACAAATTCCTATATTTTCTTATAACAAATAAAAGAGAAGTTTGTTTGCATACATTTCCAATGTATTCTAATGTCAAATATAAGGAAATGTTTTATTTGCATACATTCACTACATGTTTTTTTAATGTCAAATAAAATGTAATCCATTCGTATAACATGCCGCTAATGACAAATAAAAGATAATTTTTATTTTCATTACTATGTATGCAATTTCTATTTTTAACTTTAACAAATAAAAAGAAATATTTATATTGGTATAAGTTTCAATGTATAACATAACACATAAAATATTTATTTTAATTTGCATACAAATTCTAATGTATAATTTGACAATAAAAATTGTCTCTTTAATTTGTACACAAATTCTAATGTATAATTTGACAATAAAAATGTATTCTAGTGTATAATTTGACAATAAAAATTGTCTCTTTAATTTGTACACAAATTCTAATGTATAATTTGACAATAAAAATGTCACTTTAATTTGTACACAAATTCTAATGTATAATATAACCAAAAAATGTCTCTTTAATTTGTACACGAATCCTAATGTATAATTTAACAATAAAAATGTCTCTTTAATTCGTACACAAATCCTAATGTATAATTTGATAATAAAAATGTCTCTTTAATTCATACATACATCCAAATGTATAATTTGGTAATAAAAATGTCTCTTTGATTTGTACACAAATCCTAATGTATAATTTGACAATAAAATTGTCTCTTTAATTTGTACACAAATCCTAATGTATAATTTGATAATAAAAATGTCTCTTTAATTTGTACGCAAATTCTAATGTGTAATATAATATAAAAATGTCACCTTAATTTGGACACAAATCCTAATGTATAATTGAACAATAAAAATGTCTCTTTAATTTGTACACCAATTCTAATGTATAATTTAACATAAAAATGTCTATTTTAATTTGTATAAAATCTATTTTTAACATAGCCAATAAAAGTGATATTTTTATTCGTGTATACAATTCCAACTCCTAACATATCAAATAAAAATGATATTTTTAATATAACAAATAAAAATGATATTTTTATAATAATAAATAAAAATGATATTTTTATAATAACAAATAAAAATGATATTTTTATTTGTATGCAAATCTATTTTAACATAACAAATAAAAATGATTCTTCTATTTTGTTGACAATTATATCCCAACAAAATGTTTAAAGATGATAATTTATTTTGTTGACAATTTTATTTCAACAAAATGATTAAAAATGTTGATAACTTATTTTGTTGACAATTCTATTTCAGCAAAATGATTAAAAATGATAATTTATTTTTGTTGACAATTCTATTTCAACAAAATGATTAAAAATGATGGTAACTTATTTTGTTGACAATTCTATTTCAACAAAATGATTAAAAATGTTGATAACTTATTTTGTTGATAATTCTATTTCAATAAAACATATAAAAATGATTACTTAATTTTATCTACCATTCCATTTTAACAAAATTAATAAAAACGATAACTTCATATTGTTAACAATTTTATTGTAACAAAATGAATAAAAGTGACAACTTCCTATTGTTAACAATTCTATTTTAACAAAATGAATAAAAGTGCAACTTCATTTATTTACAATTCTATTTTAAGAAAATGATAAAAGTAATAACTTCATATTATTAACAATTCTATTTTAACAAAATGAATAAAAGTATTAACTTCATTTTATTTACAATTCTATTTTAACATCACAAATACATATTTCAAGACATGATTCTTCTTATTTAACAAAACGTAATCTAATAAGATGGCATTTCTATTTGACAAAAACATATTCTAACTAAATGATATCTTCACTAAACAAAAACATATTCTATCTAAATGACATATTTATTTACAAAATATGTTTTCTAACTAAATGACATATTTATTTGCATACATTTTTCTATGTATTCTAATGACAAATAAAAGAATAATTTAGTTGTATACATTTTTCTATGTATTCTAATGACAAATAAAAATTAATTTAGTTGCATGCATTTTTCTATGTATTCTAATGACAAATAAAAGAACAATTTATTTGTTTACAATTTTCTATGTATTCTAATGACAAATAAAAGAATATTTATTTGTTTACAATTTCTATTCAACATAACAAATAAAAAATGATAATTTTATTTGTTTACAATTTCTAATTCAACTTAACAAATAAAAATGATTATTTTAATTGTTTACAATTTCTATTTAACAAAAAAAATGATATTTTGTTTTAACATAAATTTATTTAACATAATGATATTTTGTTTTAACACAAATTTTTTTAACAAAAATGACAATTTTAATTTGTCAATTTTAATTCAACAAAATGAAAATTTGGTTTTTGGCATGTTATATTTCAATAAAATGTTAATTTTTGTTTTGACAATTTTATTTCAACAAAAACGTTAATTTTTGTTTTAACAATTCTATTTCAACAAAAATGTTAATTTTTGTTTTGACGATTTTATTTCAACAAAAAGGTTAATTTTTGTTTTGACAATTTTATTTCAACAAAAATGTTAATTTTTGTTTTAACAATTCTATTTCAACAAAAATGATATATTTTGTTCCAACTATTTGGTTCCAACAAGAATGATATATTTGTTTTCAACAATTTGGTTTCAACAAGAATGACAAATTTGTTTTGAACAATTTTGTCAACAAAAAATGATATTTTTGTTTCACTATTTTCTTACAACAAAATGTCCTTTTTATTTCAACTATTTGGTTTCAACAAAAATTGATATTTTTGTGTCAACAAGAATTGATATTTTTGTTTTCAACCATTTTGTTAAAACAAAAATGATATATTTGTTTACAACTATTTTATTATAACAAAAATGATATATTTGTTTTCCAAAATTTTATTTCAACACAATAATCATCAAATTAACAGATCTACATAACAACATCAATCATCAATCCCAGATCAAATCATGTATAACATCAAATAGAATTTAACAGCGGATTGGAAGAAAAATCACAGTCATAATTAATTAACTTTAATTATAAAAAAAATAGAATTCTCACAGTGATTTTTAATTCTATATAATTCAGAATTAAATTAGCCCCAAAATCTGATTTGCTCCGAATTCGTTCTAGTCTTCCTGAAATGTAGATCTCTTCAATGCGAGTCCAACCCAATTCGTTTCACTGGATTCTGTTTTGATATGACGAAGTCATGTTATTTTGAACATTGAAATACATTAATTAATAAATAAATAATTAGTTTATTTAATTTTTTCTACTACCCTTTCTTCCAGGTGAAACCCATTCCCTTGAACCCATCGTTCAACGTGTTACCTCATCACCGCTTGCAACTCCGTCGACTGGACTCCGATCGCACCCCCTCACACGAAGCGCCGGAGTGCCACCCACTTACGTCATGAACGTCGCCCAACTCGATGGCTGGAGTTGGCCAGAAAACCCTTGCGAACGACGAAGCCTAGAAGCCCAAATTCTCCCAATCGACACGCCTAAATCTGATCATAGCGGGTCAATATGAAGAGCTCGAATTGCTTTTTGATTTGGTGTTTAGAGTTTCGGTTTTTATTAAGGGAAGAGGAAGATCAGATGAAAGAAAGTTAGGTGCTTTGGGGACATCAATGAAGAACATGGCGGTGGCTCTGAATTAGTTTTTAGGGTTTTGGATTATCTCCTATTTATAAATAAAATATTATTAAATCCCTAGTTTACAAATAAATGCATTAATTCTCAATAGCCTCAAATTCAGCCCAACGAGAGTTATCCCTAGCCAAATACCTCCTTTCCGAACACAATGGGCTAGGTCCCGTCAGCCCAATTGATCGTCTCAGCTTTTCTTTAATTTAATATATAAAACATTTAATTATTTAATTTGATTGTACATTTAAATTGACCAGGGCCACATAAGGACTCCAAAAATGCCTGAAAAATAAATCTAGCTATGTTTTGACGTTACGGTCCTCACAAAATTAATTTCGTCGAATTTGAAGACCATTTGAAAAATGGTCATTTTCTGGTCGATCCAATTCAAATTTAAATTACCAAACACACTTAAATTTACTGTGCTCACATATTAAATCCAAAAATTATGAAATTTTAAATCTAACAATTATTTGACATTCCGGATCCAACAAAAGTGGTTTCGTCGAAAACGGAGGTCGTTTGCAAAATGTTCAATTTTAAGGGCTATATTTTATATTAAAATCCATAGCGACTATTTCTAATTTTAAAATGGACATAACTTTTTATTCCCACTATGAAATTTCAATTTTTCATATTCGTTGGAAAGATATTTTTAAACAGATTTAAATATTTTTGGTTTCACTAAAATCCTATTTATTTTGAATTTTGTACATTCAGTCAAAGTTCAAATTCAAATTTCAAATTGTCGTGCTATTTCTAACTCCTTTTATAATTAAATAAAATATATTCGTTCTAACTTTATTTAAAATAAATTTTAGTCATTATTATTTAAAATAAATTATTTTAAATATTCAAAATTCACTAAAATTGCTAAAATAAAAATTTTAAATTGGTTCCAAAATTCCGGGTTGTTACAATCTCCTCCACTTAAAATATTTTCGTCCTCGAAAAGGAACGGAGCTGAAAGTTGTTTAATTAACCAACTCAACTTTCAATCTTTTATTGGTTTCAATCTAATTTCATTAGTTGAACTAATAATCACACAACACAATCATTAATCAATTAGTTGATTAGCTTTTCAAATATATATAACTTTTATATATTTAAAAATCATATTTTCTAAGATCGGATTATACGTAATCACAAATACGCTAATTATAAACTTATTACTCTCAACTCATTCTAGGGCATTTCTATCTCCATCTCTAAGTATTTTCTCATTCTAAGATACTACTGATCCTACCTCTAATGAGTATTCTTTTATAGGATATTACTAATCCTACCTCTGATGAGTCTGTTGTTCAGTTTTAACGAGTTGTACCCCAAAGATTTGAATTAACCAAAGCTATGATACCAGCTGTAATGAAATGGATTTCGCCCGGACCTAATCGATCGCTAAATCGACCAGGACTGTTCGAATCCCGCATACGCTAACTTTGGGCATACAACACATCATAACAAATAACAGAAGACTTTTATAAACATTATAATAATGTTACATCAGAGTACAGAATATCAGAGTACATCGAATATAATAATACACCGGAAGATCTATTTACAATAAATTTAATACAATGCAGCGGAAGACTATCAGTGCTTTGGACACAACTTTAAACTTCAATCCAAAATCCTGCTCAATAATTAATTATCTGCAAAACAAGCCACTCGACGGCCCATGTGGAAAATAAGAGCACCCGAGTTTGCAAGTGAAACAAACTACGAGTCAGTCATGGGACTGGTATGAGAAATCTTTACTTAACTAATCTAATAATAATAAGGCTAATCACAGGACCACGCCGCTAACGTGGAACGGGTTTACTCCATTGGATTGCCGGTGCATAAATTAAATAAATCTTTAAAAAACAACGCAATGCTTTTTAATGAAATCATTATAAGACTCAAGTCCCATCACACAATGCAACACAAACCAAAGGATAGAGTTTTACCTTCTAATGATCAAACATGCTTGATACGTATAAAATAATATTTAATATTATTATTAGTGTCTAATCAGTTTCAAAATACTTTCAAAGTAAATGTATCAATCCTAGACGGCATAGTACCCCATCCTACTATGTCGCCATATATAGGTTTACAACAAAATTCGTAATGTCGTGTTGGAAATTGGGTTTCCATCATGAGTCGAGGCTAGGGATGGCTCCTCACCGATTCGAGACACTCTAGCAAATGTCTCAGGATCACACCTACGGGCAACCCTTGGATCTTCAAGGTCGGTCCACAAATACTTTAGTGGATTAATTATGCCTGAACACACGTTTCGCGGTCCTATTGAACCTATCAATTGGCCACTACCGACCAATATATCCAAGGCCTCGTAATCCATCATCCACATAAATAAAAATGTCTGGGCTCCATACCATGACACCACTTCTAGCTAGAATGAAACATGCGCACTCCCTGCAGTCATGATCCTGTTTGACTCATACCGGGGTGTGAGGCTCGCGAAGTAATGTTATACACAAAGCTATGCTCAATAAAGATGTGCTTTGATCATCAACCACAAGGCTCTGCTTTTCAACAAAAGTCTTGATCATTTTCATCTTGGCATGCCACATTGACAATCCATGCCATGCGATTGAAAACTATCAATATATAACCTCTGAGCTCGTGCGTATCGGAAAAGGGAGTTAAGCAAGAGAATAAATTCTCCGCCACCAAACAGATATATACTAAATAGAAATCAATTCACATATAATGAAATCCAATGTCAGACACACATCCATTTACAAGTCCGTTCTGGGTCTGAACAAAAACGAAGACATCTTATTCCCCGTCCCGTATGTCCAATACGGAAGAGAGGTGCTCGCTTATCTGGACAATTAACAAGTACGTCTGGACAACTACCGCTGTAACATTTTCCTGGGAGCAAACCAGTACAGGGCATCAGTAGTCATCCATTCGATGTGAAGATCGTCGGTCTTCAACCACCGTCTTCAATGTCTTCGACTTTAAATCGTTGTATAATTATTTGAAATGAGATTGAACTCGGTCTTTTCAAATAATTCTCGAATATAATAATTTAAAATCATTTCATATCGTTAGTATTATTTTATAATGATTTATCACTAATTTTTATTATATAAAAATAGTCAAATTTAATTTAGCGACGCTTCAAGTCACTATGCGGCGCTGGCGCTGTTTTTACCCAAATTTAATTTACACATTTCTCGAAATCTACAGTTGGATTTTGACAAATTTTATATCGTTGGAAAGATCTTCCCAAAGCAGATCTAACGGTTCCATTTTTGGGAAAATCCGACTGTCGGATCCTTCGGTATAATCGTTTAAAGTTACGATTCCGAAACTCGAACTACCGCGCATGATTCGTTTAATTTTAATTTATATATCAAAATTTATATATAAATATAAATCATTCGACGATTCCACTAACGTGTTTAACATTCCAAATAAAAGAATATTTTAGTTTACATAACCATTTAAATGTTTCTAGTGATATATAGAGGAGATATTGTATTTGCAAACAATTTCTTATATTTTCTAATAACAAATAAAAGAGAAGTTTGTTTGCATACATTTCCAATGTATTCTAATGTCAAATACAAGGAGAAGTTTTATTTACATGACTTTCTACATGTTTTCTAATGTCAAATAAAATGTAATTTATTTGCATACATTCACTACATGTTTTTTTTAATGTCAAATAAAATGTAATCCATTTGTATAATACGTCGCTATTGACAAATAAAAGATAATTTTTATTTTCATTATTATGTATGCAATTTCTATTTTTAACGTTAACAAATAAAAAGAAATATTTTTATTTGTATAAGTTTCAATGTATAACATAACACATAAAATGTTTATTTTAATTTGCATACAAATTCTAATGTATAATTTATCAATAAAATTCGTCTCTTTAATTTGTACACAAATTCTAATATATATTTGACAATAAAAATGTTTCTTTAATTTGTACACAAATTCTAATGTATAATATAACATAAAAATGTCTCTTTAATTTGTACACAAATCGTAATGTATAATTTGACAACAAAAATGTCTATTTAATTTGTATACAAATCCTAATGTATAATTTGACAATAAAAATGTCTCTTTAATTTATACACAAATCCTAATATATAATTTGACAATAAAAATGTCTCTTTAATTTGTACACAAATCCTAATGTATAATTTGACAATTAAAACGCCTCTTTAATTTGTACACAAATCCTAATATATAATTTGACAATGAAATTGTCTCTTTGATTTGTACACAAATCCTAATGTATAATTTGACAATGAAATTGTCTCTTTGATTTGTACACAAATCCTAATGTATAATTTGACAATAAAAATGTCTCTTTAATTTGTACACAAATTCTAATGTATAATATAACATGAAAATGTCTCTTTAATTTGTACGCAAATCCTAATGTATAATTTGACAATAAAAATGTCTCTTTAATTTGTACAAAAATTCTAATGTATAATTTAACATAAAAAAATTCCTATTTTAATTTGTATATCTCTTTAATACGAGTCCAACGCAATTCGTTTCGCTGCATTCTATTTTGATATGACGAAGTTATGGTATTTTGAACATTCGAATACATTAATTAATAAATAAATAAATAATTTATTTAATTTTCCTATTACCCTTTCTTCCAGGTGAAACCTGTTCCCTTGAACCCATCTTTCAACGTGTAACCTCGCTGCCGCTTGCAACTCCGTCGACCGGAATCCGATCGCACCCCTTCACACGAAGCATCGGAGTGCCACCCACCTACGGCATGAATGCCATCCAACTCGATGGCCAAAGTTGGCCAGAAAACCCTTGTGAACGACGAACCCTTGAATCCCAAATTCTCCCAATCGACACGCCTAAATTTGATCATAGCGGGTCAAAATGAAGAGCTCGAATTGCATTTTGATTTGGAGTTTCGATTTTTATTAAGGGAAGAGGAAGATCAGATGGAAGAAAGTTCGGTGCTTTTGGGCCACCGATGAAGAACATGGCGGCAGCTCTGAATTAGTTTTTAAGGTTTTGGATTATCTCTTATTTATAAATAAAATATTATTAAATCCCTAGTTTACAAATAAACCCATTAATTCTCAATAGCTCCAAATTCAGCCCAAGGAGAGTTGTCCCTAGCCAAATACCCGCGTTTCGGACACAATGGGCTAGGTCCTGTCATCCCAATTGATCATTTCAAACCACTTTTGTTTAATTTAAAATATAAAACATTTAATTATTTAATTTGATCGTACATTTAAATTTACCGGGCCACATACGGACTCCAAAAATTCCCAAAAAATAAATCTAGCTATGTTTTGACGATACGGTCCTTACAAAATTAATTTCATTGAATTTGGAGACCGTTTGAAAAATGGCCATTTTTTGGTCGATCCAATTCCAATTTAAATTACTAAACACATTTAAATTTACTGTGCTCACATATTAAATCCAAAAATTATGAAATTTGGAATCTAACAATAATTTGAAATTCCGGATCCAGCAAAAGTGGTTTCGTCGAAAACGGAGGTCGTTTGCAAAATGTTTAATTTCAAGGGCTATATTTTATATTAAAATCAATAGCGACTATTTCTAATTTTAAAATAGACATAACTTTTTATTCTCGCTATGAAATTTCAATTTTTCTGATTTGTTGGAAAGATATTTTTAAACTGATTTAAATATTTTTGGTTTCACTAAAATCTGATTTATTTTGAATCCTGTACATTCAGTCAAACTTCAAATTCAAATTTTCAAACTGCCGCGCTATTTCTAACTCTTTTTATAATTAAATAAAATATATTTGTTCGAACTTTATTTAAAATAAATTTTTAGTCATTATTATTTAAAATAATTTATTTTAAATATTCAAAATTCACTAAAATTGCTAAAATAAAATTTTTAAATTTGTTCCAAAATTCCGGGTTGTTACAAATTTTATTTCAAAGAATTCTGACTTATGTCGAATCCTATATAATCATTTGAAGCTTAAATCGAAATATTACGAAGTATCACATTACGATGAGCCCTTTTTAAATTTAGTTTAATTAATTCGTTCAATTTTAATGAAGTCCATAAATTCAAGACTTATTTTCTTACATTTCCATATAAACTTACTAACTATTCAAATTCAACTTGGAGATCTCGATTGTCCAAAATCATCAAATATTCCATTTTATTTTCATTCTTATTTAAATTCGTTATTAAACAACTTTATTAAGTTTTGTTCTTACTTCACATATGTATGTAAGAGAAAAGATTATTCTTATTCAAATATAGAAGTAAATACCCATAAGTGATTGGGAACAACTATAAATCAGTCAAGCATAGTCAATGCTCCAAAGTGGATGAGCGAAACCAATCAATCAATAAATGATAATAATTACATATCATTATTTCCTAACAAACTAATCATCCATAAAACTATTTATTTTAGTTTGAAAATTTTCTTTATATAAAAAAATATGAAAATTCAGTAAAATTATTTCATTTACCACTTTTGGGAAAATAATATTTCGTCAGATGACTTGTCCATGTGTTTGGAATTCTTATCAAAATGAGGATTAGCCATTGGAATTGAATCCAAAATTCAGACTTAACAAATCAACCAACTCAATATAACAAGTTTATATACAATTACAAATTTTCTCTCATATATACACTTAGAAAAACTCAATTTAGAGTATTATTAACTCTATCTCTACTAAATTTTAACCTATCAGACTTTGGCCTTCGACAAACCAAAGCTCTAATACCACGTGAAATGACCCTCTCGAAGTCTACGTTCTGGCCCGTCCAACTGAAGCACGAACGTTTCGCGAAGACGGTTGAAGAAAGAAACTAAATGGTGAGAAAAGAAAGAAAAAAGGTTTATAATAGAAAAAAGAAGAAGAAGACCATAATAACAAAATCATAGTAGATATAAAATCCCATAGTGGAACAAGAAAATATAATATGACAAGTACTCTTTCCCATTAAAGAGTAATATACATATATGCCCATATATATATATATCTTTATTATAATGCCAATTCTTAGGATGTGGTGAAGCTTTTTTGCTATTCCACAATAGCCCCTCACTTTCCTTCCTCCTCGGTACAAACACCGGTTTAAACTTGAGGGCAGTTGTGTCTTTTCACTCCCCCATTTCCTATAACCCACTCCCACACCGGTTACCGACATGTTTTCTTTTCCTTCCTTTTCCATTGCCTTTCTTCGTTACCTTCCTCCACATTCTACGCCTATTTTTTCATTCCATGCTTTCTCTTTCTTCCGTCAACCCTAACCTTCTTCCTTCTTTCCTCCTATGTCAACGCCAAATTCCTTCCCACTTTATTTCCGACCTCTCTCCCCTATTACATCCTTAACCGCTTCAGATCTGTTCACCTATGTCCTTTTGTTGTTTCCTCATAAACGGAGATGAAAATCAGGTTTTACGTTCCCCATTTTCCTCACAACGGACGCTGCTCCTCCTCTTTCGCATTGGACCAACCATGCCTCCACTTCCACGAACAGTGCACAAGTGAAATCGGGTTTTATTTCCTTAATTGCCACATACCCGCTCGTCGTTACTACCAATCTTTCTTATTTCTTTTCAGGTCTATGTTGTATATCCAAATCTGCTGCTAACTACCTTGGTTTAATGATGGATCCATTTCTTTTACCGCGTTTGCTCTACTTTCCCGAATCCATTTGGTTCTTCGTGCCAGTGATGGTACACTACCTCATTTCAATATTTACATACGCAGTTCCATGAGTACATAGCTACATTCAACAATGATAAATTATGTTAATAGATGAGTTCCATAACATATTTATAACGTAGATAATCTTCCATATAGTTGTTTTTTCTTTTCATTTTCTATAATTGCAAATTTCACTGCGACTTATGATGACTTTTTTTTACACTTGAGATTTTTGGTGCTTTAAAAAATTTTAGGGGATTGTTAAAGGGACTCCAATAATGGTTAGGGGGGCTAATTTTTAAATTAATGTTCAATTGTTAAGGGGAACCAAAAAGATTAGCCTCCCCTTAAACATTTAATTAGAAAAAAAATCCAATATTAACCTTATCATCCCATTTAATGTAAACCTTAACACATAAACTCTAATTAATGAGCACAATTTGATGAAATAAAAAAGAGAATATAGTTAACATAATGAAGACACAAAAAGATTAGCCTCATGTCCTATTTTCAGTAAACTAATATTTAACCAAAACTATACGGCACAACATGGCAGTTGACGAAGGTTCATCAGAAACAGCTTGTTTTACTACTACAACAGACTTGGAGTACTTGGAGCAATACAATTTACCATTCCAAGCCAAGCAGCGTCACAATCTAGAAATGGACAGTGGCGGATCCAGGATCTAAGTTGAGGTAGGGCAAAAACTTTTGTCCCACACCCTCAAGTAGCTTCAAGTTCTTCAATATATATACAAACCATTTTCCTACACAGCAAACCAACAAAGATGTGGAGACTTGCTTGGCAATATGGGCTGTCTTGTGGCCAGGTAGGGCGGATCCTTGTTTTCCATTAGGGCGGACCCTGAAATGTTGTCTGATTTTGCCATAAAAACATTTTTCCACCTAGGGCATTGGCCCTAGCTGGCCTGAACGTGCATCCGCCCCTGGAAATGGATGATTCTAAACAATGTATAGAGAAGCACAAAAAGAAGTGCAATTCTTATATAGAATTAAATTTACAATGATGCCATGAAAATACAACAAATACCACCTTCCAAGAAGCGAAGAAAAACTACTCAATGTCACCAGATAAAGATAGCTCAGAAGAGCCGCCAAGCCACTCTAAAATGGTTAAAAGGACAGCTAAAATATTAAGTGATGCAGACGATCTAAATGATCTTATATTTAACACTAATGTAGGAAAAAGGTATGCGAAACTGAAATATAAGCAATTAGAGAGAAAGAAGAAGGCAGCTGAAGGAAAACTTAGTAGCCTAAACCATAGTGTAGAAGCTGAAACTTCGCAAAAGGTACATACTACTAAACCCAACGAGTCTGATACAAATGTGCTGGAAAAAGTGGGAAGTCAGAAGAATCTCCGATTGAAAGAACAACATATGGACTTGGCTGAGAAACTCAGTAGCATTAAGCTAATCGATGAAGCAAAATCTTCACATAAAGTAAATGTTATCGAGCCAAAAGATTTGTCATACAGACTGCCATGCCCACCGTATTTTGTCTTCAACAACAAAAATTACGACTCCCCAATCGATTTCAAAAACAGAAAAAGTTAACGTAAATAATTTGCCTTTCCAAAAATATAGAAAACACGTTATCGTCCGACTGTTTTCTTTTAGTGGTCTTCTTTCGCACTATTTTGACGAAGTACGATTTCGATCGCGTTTTTATGGATCCGCGTTTTTCTTTTTAACTTTGGAGAAAATGATATTCGGTTAGGAGAACATTGCAGGGCTGGAGAAGAACACGCGATAAGCAGTAGAGAATGATAAGGATATTTTTGTTTATTTGTGTTTTTATTTTTTTAATATACTGTCCTCCCCTTAACAAATCAAAAATATGTATGAGTCCCCTTAAAATTAGCCCTCCCCTCCCTCCCCGTCATTATTGGAGCCCCTTTAACAATCCCTATTTTTTATGTCCAAATTTTTTCTTTTTCGTTTCTTGGTTGAAAGTTGAATCCGTAACAAAATTCATTCTATGTTTACTAACTTATGGTTCATAATTATTACATATATTGTTTACTAGGTTTTAGACAATACTAATAATTTATTCAACGATCTATCATCTGCAATTCCCTTCATTCTCATTTCTCTTTGGTCACCAATTCCTAAACCACTACTTTTACGTTTGCAGTTGATGCTAACAATTCATATTTGGAGATCTGTAGGATATGTAGCAAATTAATTTTTTGGGTTTGTCCTTCGTAATTTGATTTTTATTGTGTTTTCCTATCCATTCGCATTTGGAGATCTGTATGATGACTACCATGATATTATTCCTAATTTCAATCAAGAATATTGCATCATTTATAACCTTTTTTTGTCATTATATATAGCCGATAGTACAATAGAATTATTTCAATCTAAGTTGTATGTAACAATGAAGTTTAAAGTTAGTAACTATTTTACCTTCTATTTGAAATAAACATCTTCATTTTAATCATGCTTTATTACTATTTATCGCCAGTATTTATTGTTTCTACAAAGAAGGTACTGTTGATTGAACATTTAGATTTAATAATTTATTATTTGGTTGCTTTGCAAATTTTGACTTCACTAGAATAAGGGTATTTAATTATAGACATATAGATGTTTGGAACTTAGCTCATTATATTTTCTTATTTGTAGATAGTTGTATTGTTAAGATAGTATCTTAGTTTGTGTGTTTGAATAGTTTATTAGTCCTGCAGAATATAAAATGCTATCTAATTGTATCTGTATTTAACGATTTTGTTGTAACATTCCTTAAAATTTCAACCATTTAAGCTATTGAATAAAATATAATTATTGAATTCAAAATGGCTTTTAAACAAATTTATGATGTTATTAATGAATGATTTAAATATTTATTTGTGATAAACAACAATTTATAATTTGTTAAATTGTGATTGATAATGATGAGAATTAACAATTTGTATGCACATTTGGAACAAACAACTTTAAGTTATTATCGATAAAATTTAATAGTTAAATCCTTGATTTTATTTAAAGGTTCAATATAAGAATTAATGCGCGATAATTGAAAATAAAGTTGTGATTGTTTCCAGTTTAATTTTGTATAGGAAGAATTATAACAAAACAGAGTGTCAACGATATATAATGTACATTTTAACTATCGTAATTAATGAAAATTAATGTTAACATTTATAATAATAAAGTATACATTTTTATTTTTAAATATAAATATAATTTTACAAAGATAATAAATTCAAAATTCTAAAACAATATTTTACGGTCATTGAATAATATCTGTAAACAATATAGAAATGTTTTGATGTGAGATTAAAAAACTTTAACTTCGAAATAGATTTTGA
This sequence comes from Allium sativum, assembly GCA_030737875.1. Taxonomy (NCBI): domain Eukaryota; kingdom Viridiplantae; phylum Streptophyta; class Magnoliopsida; order Asparagales; family Amaryllidaceae; genus Allium; species Allium sativum. Next base: position 13,487,704 of record CM060911.1, read on the forward strand.
ATTGTGTGTGTTTAGTTTAGTTTAAATAAACTAGGTCAATCGTTAAATTACAAATTCCATAATATATTTTTTAATTTGCAATGTGAATGATACATTCATTTGTTTTCCTCATTATATTAATTTACTCCCCTTCATTGTATTAATTTTTTTCCATTCATTCTATTTATGCATCTTATGTCATGTACTTATTGTCATTCCTAAAATTTATTTTCATCTCCTTGTTTTTCCTTGTTCCTTTTATTTCACATTACTATTTTTCCTAAAAAACAAAATCTCCATATATATTTTGCTTCTCTTGTTACATTCAAAGCAAAAAATAAGAAAAAAACACTTGGAAAACTGTCAAAATAACATATGTATAATGTTAACCACTTAATCTATAGACTGTTTTTAATTGACGAAAATAAATACTAGATTAGATTTACATGTCATGCCTACTCAGTCAATTTAATATCTGTGTGATCTAGTTAGAAGAGACATCTTAGGAAATATTTTGACGTATTTTGTCTCCACTCTATTTCATCATTAATCATGTTAATATCTTTATCTTATTTTCACACATCTAATTTATAATTATGGCCTGTAGTCTTCCCTTCTTTATTTTTTTCCCACTTATTTTGCTACCTACCTTAAATCACCCAACAGTCATATTGTTCACATTCCTACGCTCTTAAAATCTTCCTTTTTATCACGTTCCTCTCTTATATTCATTGGCAAATTCTATTTGAACCCAAGAATTTGCTGAGTAAACCCAACAAATCTGAAAAAATAAGGTGAACCCAGTATTTTGCTGAGTTCACCAATAAATTATTTAAAAAAGACATTTTTACCCTCCCTCGTAGGGGCACTACGAGATTTTATAGTCTACCTCGTAGATCCCCTACGAGATTCTTTAACTTACCTCGTAGAGTCCCTAAGAGGTAAAGTGAAGAATCCCGTAGGGGCTCTACGAGGTAGACTAAAGAATCTCGTAGGGGCTCTACGAGGTATGTTGAAAATTGAAGAAAAAAAAATATTGCAAAGCAGAGGTAGTTTTGTCATCGTTTTTTCTGGGTATACTCAGCAAATTCCTGGGTCTAAATAGAATTTGCCATATTCGTTTTATTTCAAAATAAAAAGGAACCATGTATTCCCCTTATTCCTCTTTCTAAACATAAATTATAATCTCTCTTCTCTCTCTCAAACCTGGACCTCTCTCTGGAAATATTCATCTCCTTTGTGGATCATATTTCTCTTAGTAAGTCACCATCTTCTTCCTAAAATCCTAATCTATTGCCTCCCCTCTTCTAAAAAACATAAGAGATAGAAAAAAGGAAAATCTTCAATTTGTTTTGCTTTTGTTGCTACCTTCTATTGGCAGTCTTATGTCTACTTGTATCCGTCGTTAAATCACGCAAGATGAATTTCATCTCACGATTAACATTCTTTTTGCAAATATTGACATTGAATGAAATGATGAAAACATTTAAGTAAAAAAAATTGATTGTTAGTTGTTTATTACATGACATTAAATCAATTATTAAATGTATGTTTGTTTTCATTTACATGAATTGTTGATAGTAAATTTCATGAAATGTTAGTGGTTGTTTATATTAAATTGTAGTTTTAGTTTAATGAAATCATAGTGAAAATTCACATCAAATCATATTTGTTCATCGCATGGAATAATAGTCATTGAGGTAAAATATGTTATGTTTGCATTGTTATCATCCTTTTATCATACTGTAAGTTCCCAATATTTATATGAATTGTTAGTTGTTATTTACATGAATTGTTAGTTGAAAATTTCATGAAATGTTATGTGTAAATTATGTGAAATGATAGTGATAATTCACTTGAAACCGTGCTTGTTCATTGCATGAAATGATAGGGAATGATTCATAATATGTTTTGGTGCATTGTCTTCATCCTTGCATAACACCTTATGTTCTCAATATTATATATTGTATACGAAACGAAGTTGACATTGGATCGAACGATGTTAAGTTTAAATTAATGTTTGATATATTTGACCTAAAATTATGAAATTGAAATTTAATGCAAAGTTGTTATTAGGTTTTAAGCTAAATTTTGTTGTTTGATTTAATTTTTAGTGTCAAAATTTAATATATATTTTTCATTAACATTGAGGTAAGGAGTTGGTTTGGTTTAATTTAAGTTAAAGATTAAATTAACATAATATTGTTATTAAGGTTAATTGTTTGATTGATTTAAGGATAAAATTATGAATTTGAATTAAGTGATAAATAATTAAACTTTCAATGGTGTTTTAATTTAGTGAAATGAAATTTAAATTTATAATTTAGGTTTTGATGTGAACGGGATTAGATTGGAATTTATATTGTAAACTAATATAAAACTTTATTGAAATATGAAATTTAAAATTTAAAATCTGAAATTTTAATTTGAAACTTGGAAATGTTAACATGAGGTTTGGATTGGATTTGGAATAATAACGAAAATCTGTATTTGAATTAAATCGATTTACAACATAAATATGATGTTTATGTAAATTTGAGCACTTCATTTATTGTGTTACTTGTACATTTCACTTGAGTTAATTTACATGCATAAGAATATTAATCCTGATTCGAGTGTTATGTGTTTTGCATGAAATGCTCAGGTCAGACCCGAGTGTTGCAGATCTAAGGATTTTTAGCTATCAAAGTTAGAGAATCGTAAAGACGCGCGCACTGATTTGATAATTTCTACAGATTTTATTTTATTTAAAATCTATGTACTTTCACTGTGTAAAGTTTTTTGTACAAACTCTGATATTTTATGTAAAATTATTCCGTTGTGAGATATTGTAGTTTATTTATTCTGTGATTTCTGTGTCTGATACTATTTAAACCTCGTAAGCTAAATAACAATCTGTCGTTTGGAGCGGTTTGAGTTGGTTTTATTACCGACGCGAAGCGGTTAAAAAGGACAGGTCGTTACATTTGTTGTTGTTGTAGGTCGGTGTATTTCCGCTTTGGCACAATTATTAAAGATGAGCATATTATGCATTTGACTATGCCTTAAGAAGAATATTCATTTGAAGATAGTATTACCAATACAGGTGAACACAAATTAGAAGATATCACATTTTTCTTTTTCAATTTTAGTTAGTGCCATTATTTGCTTCTTAATACTTTATTATTAAGGCATGGTTTAGTAGCTAGATAGGCCATATTGTTTATGTTTTAGTCTTCCCTTAATTACAAGATTAACTCTTAATCAATTAACCTTTTCAAGTAAATTTGTTAATAATAACGATTATTTTCGTCATCACCTTATATACACACACACACATATATGCATGGAAATAAATGTACATGAATATACTTCATTTATTCGTTTTATAATTATAGTATATTGCACAAAAGTAGCACTAATTAAAAATAGAAATGCGTCTTTTTTCAATGTATTTGGTAAATATCTTTATTTCCTTTTTCAACATATTTGGGAAGCGTTGATCAGGAGGTTTTGGTTGCAAAGGATAATTCATTAACCGATTTTGTGAACATGACTATCAACCAACTTTGTAATAGGTTTCCGATGAAAAATCCATAATAAACAATCTTATAATTTTATATGACAACATATAGTTGAACAAAGAGCAATACCCCGGAAATTACCAAATCTATTTCTTCCAGGTTGGATCAACAGGTGGGTTGATTGACCATGGTTGTGCTCAAACTTTTAGTCATATGTAAAAGGATGATTTCTACTTCTAAGGACATTTTTTCTGTAAAACTGTTATATGATACGGTGATCTGGTTTTCACCATTTAATTTTTTCATATGCTAAGCATTTATGTTTCCGGTTTCTTTACGTATGCAATTATATTTGTTTACCTTTCTATTAGATGACATAGACTATCATTTTCCAACTCATGTTATTTCTTTTAGACCTTTTCCCATTATTATTTTTCTCAATAGAGAATTAGTTACATTTCTATTTGAAAGTTATTTTATTTATGCAAGGCATAACATGTTATTATCCAACTTCTCGAACGATCTATGATTTTTATAAAGGCGATGTTTCCCCTAAAAATCAGTTTTCCTTATTATTTTACCAACTTGAATAAATTGCCATGTATTCAACAATATTTAATAGTTTCCAAAAAAAATCGTGTAATGATTACAAAGTTATTTATCTTATGCATTGGTTACCATTCCTATTTTATTTCATTGTCGTCTATCACCCTTGAAAAAATTTGAATGAAGTGACTTTTCAAATTTCTCTAGGAAATAGTAAAAAAAATAAAGTACATTTTTTTTTTAGTTTAATGGAATGAATTTTCTCAGTAATACTTTCTACACCTGTTCATGAAGGTTTGATATTGATAACAAATAATATCTAAGATTTTCTTGCCTTTTATTGATGAAAACCACATGGGAACTTACGATATTATTCTCTACAAAAAATAAAAGTACAGTTTTATTTAGTTTAATGGAATGAATTTCCTCAGTAATACTTTCTATACCTGTTCATGAAGGTTCGATATTGATAACAAATTATCTCTAAGATTTTCTTGCCTGTTATTGATGAAAACCACATGGGAACTTATGATATTATTCACTACAAAAAGTAAAAGTACAGTTTTTTTAGTTTAATGGAATGAATTTTCTGAGTGATACTTTCTATACCTGTTCATGAAGGTTTGATATTGATAACAAATTAAATCTAAGATTTTCTTGCCTTTTATTGATGAAAACCACATGGGAACTTACGATATTATTCATCCTCCCATTGATTTTAAAGTAAGTCTAAAAAATGTTTGATTGTTGACTTAACTTAGAAGTAATATAGTATGGTAATATTAACATTCTTTTTATTCCAAAATAAATGTTCTGCATGTTATCATTTCACCAATATGGCTGATCCTAAGCACATTGTCTCTTCCCTCTTGGTTTTCTCTTATAGCTCTCTAATTTATGGAAGCGTCTGTCTTTTACTTAAAAAAACTGAAATGCATAAAAGAAAAAGAAAGGATCGAGTCTAATTATAATAGGAATTCAATGGTAAGAAGTCCAAGAAGTTAACATTGGAAAAGTAGCTCCCTTGCCTATGCTGGAATTCAGGGGAAAACAACACTGATTGTTCATTTTCAGAATTCAAGTCGGGTAAAATGTGGTTGTCCTACCTTTTTTCTATTCAGATGCTCTAAATGCATAGCAGGTACTAATTTATCCACCATTTCCCTATCACTGTAAACGTTTTTGATGGCCTTTTTTTTGTTACAACATAGATAAGGAAACACAATTTACATGTGTGTGTGCGCACATATGTTTTGAAGGCTGCACAGATAGACCATTTCAACGCTGCAATACTTTTTTTTTTTCAAATTGTAGAGTTCAATCTGTAAGAAAACCTCCTGGCAAAAATTGCTCTGGGAAACAGCACAAAGTACAAAAGTATAGCTTTTTTATGGTAGTGATGATCTTTTGTTTTTAGTCCACAATTATTTTTTGTTGATATTTGAATGATTGTTATGGTGGCCTACTTACTATTGCCTTTATTCACTGAATAAAAATTCATTATCTTTTACGCATTGTAGACATTACTCTTAGTCAATTTTCATGTATGTAAAACTTAAAATTATGTTCAGTAGATTTCTTCAATATATTTAATGCAAAAACACTATTCTCAATTTGAATGTTCATAGGATTACATTTCTTTTGGTTTTACAAAACATTAATCTCTGTAGCGGCTGAGGAACACATAGATATGGAACAACCGAATTCTGAAATACTTGGACACATGAAGGTAAACATATGGATTATTTATTGGCCAAGATGGCAACATATTTTGTTAGTTAATCTTTAACTGTTTAATCAAATTTCCATTTTTATATTTATTTCTTACACATTATTATAGTTAATTTAAAATATTTGTATATTTTTTTCACTTTATACTGACATGTTACAAGTTATTGGATAAAACAATAGTTTATTGGGTTATGTTTTTGTCTGATGGATAAAGCTCTCAATTATCAGTTGACAAACTTTTATGATAAATATTTCACTCACCAATTTATTTTGTTTCCTATCCACCTGTTCGATACTTAGTAATATTTTTTACCTTTCTCATCTCCCCTACTTTTGTCCCCGGTTGAACATGGTAACAATCCGACTGCCATAATAAACTAAGCAATATATTCCCATGTATACTATACTGACAAAAAAATAGGTTGACTGTCGTATGTTACCAATTTTTGTACAAATTTAATGCGCAGTCAAATGTCATTCCATTTGCTACCTACATGACATATTTGTTACTCACTGTATATACATGATCTTTGTTAACTTATTGCCACCTTTTCAAATTCACATATTCGAGTTAATATCATTCTTTGATTCTATTGAGAATTACTTTCATCGCATGCACCTCCCTAATTCTTACTGGGTTAGTTGAAAGAAACATCAAGTTTTACAATGTCCGATATGCTTTTTTTTATTTTATGTTAAATAACTTTATGTACCAATTTTTACTTTTGATATCATTTCTCTGGCTTTAATTACTCCATAATTTACCATATGTAATCAACGTTTTTTTATCCAGTTTGTTATCGGTTTCGAAGTTGAAGTATTGATGATGTAAACCTGTTTTCACCAGGTAATGCCTGGAACTTTATGTGAATTTTTCAAACCGTTGGTTCATTTGACTAGATTCCAAAAGTACTTATTTTTATTATTACGACAAAATGTATGAATTAATGACTCAATGGCCTTAAAACAATAAGACATTCTAAATTGAGAATGTGATTATTGTTCTTAAAATGAATATATAATTCCCAGTTGGTTTGTTTATAACCCATCCGTCTTCAAAACTGAGAATTATGTCTACACATATGCCTTATTAATTAATCTAGTTAGTCATTTTTAAGCCGACTGTCTTCCACCATTCTTACTTGAGCAAAGTTTTGTGTTTCCCATGTGCATTACAACATATGAAAAAAAAAGACTGCCAAATATATTCGTGTATACATATATTTTCTTTCCATATTTTGAAAAAAAAAATTGCATGAAAAACATTCTTATCACCTCCATCATCCGTTGTTGTAATAGGAAGGATTTGTTTCTTCTCCGGGCTCCTTTTTATTTTGTAGTGCATGTTGAAAATGCAAATCCCATTACTCCAAAGAATAGTCTAATGTTTACCTTTTCTCTTTGGTAAAGGATCGCACGTCTCCAGGATGGTTTTGTAGGAGCATTTTATTCCGAACCCACAGACCAGTTTCTGGCTTCTGCTCCAATTATTTACGAAGGTTTGAAATTGAAACCATGGTTATCTTTTTCTTCATCACAACAGTGCATAAAAGTTACATTTATATATTTGGTAGAATCATTTTAACTTGTTTCTAAACTTATCATCATTTGTAATATACACAAATATTTAATCTGCCATTATTAAGATTTTTATTTGATATAGGTCTCAGTCCTGAAGAGGATATTTATTTCCTTCTTACAGGGTAAATAGCTTAACTACTAATTTCATAAGTTCATTTTTTTTCCCTGTTATGTTGCACCAGAATTTGACACTTTCAATTACACTACCATTCATGCTCATGCTTAAATATATTTACAAGGTAGATGCATAGGTGCATTGAAGATGAATGCATTCAGATTATTCACATTTGTGGCAATGGTTCTTCTTCCCACTTCATTGCTACATCTGATACAAGTTGTTAATGTCCAAACAGAAAAAAGCAACTTTTCGTTTTGTTTGTACAAGAACTTTGAATATTTTATCACTGTTTTCATATATTTTTTTACAACTGAAACGTGTATATGGTGTCAATATGTGATGAAGTTTTTCTTTGATGTCAGCAGAATAAATAATATTTGGTTCTTAAAAATCTGCTTGGACCATGCTCACAGTTGGAATGCCTTCTTTTGTCCAGTGTTTTTGAATATTTACATGTAAACAAGTTAATAATGTTGAATTTATGCAGCAGGTCGTCTACATCACGTCCAATTTTCCTGCTCTATTCTATTTTGTTTTTTTCAAATTGCGATATCCTAAATTTGTAAATCCAAAATGCCGCAACAACATCATTTCAGCTTTGGTCATGCACACGTCCATCGGGCATGCCTACGTACTGGTGTGTATATATATATATATGTGTGTGTGTGTGTGTGTGTGTGTAACATACATAATTAGAGTACAATAGATAAATTAGCCTCAAAAATAATAATAACTTCTCACATGTGTTGATATGTACAACACATAGAACAACGAAAATACATCATAAATCGTCATAGCATAGTGGAAAAAGTAAATAATAACATAAATATGAGAATACGTCTCGACTCGAGCTCTCTTCTAAGCTCCAAGCTACTCTAAAGTTAGTTCAAAAAAAAAAAAAAAACTTGGTATCGTCTGAGCATTAAGGGAAAAGAATGCCCTGATTAGTCTGGAATATTGAGTGAGGTAACTCACATCACAAACAAGTTGCTTAACTTTAGAAAATTCTTTGAAAGAATGGAGCCTCTCATAAGATACGACTACACATAAACATGATATATATTTATAGTGTCTATCTTGGGGTAAAACTCAGTAAAGTAAATAAAATCAAATGTGAGATTACCGGATTCCACACCCCTATAGGGCTATACAATAGAAACTGGTAGGTTCATTTATAGTGGAGAATAGATATCCATGGCCAGGTAAGGGACAACGTATCGTACAGTGCACCTCTAGAGGGATGGACCGGGGCTCTTCCCCCTCAGGACCAGGTAAGACCGACAAGCTACATAGACCCAAAGGTGGTGTACCGACCAAATATGCCATCACTCTTGTCTTACGACCTATCCAAGCGCACTCGACATCATCATACTCGACATATAGAGTATAGTATCTAGTTGGGTGATAAACACACCCTAATAGGCGTGACCCACATAGCCAAACGACGGGCCTTATTTTTTTCATTGTCGGGTGATAAGTAGCCTATACCTTTCACACATAGCACATATCATCTTTTGATGTCACATTGTCATTCCGTTGATCACTAATTGGTATCCAGAAAGTAAAACCGGTGAGTTTATATGCCTTAGAAAAGGGTGTTAAGCTAAGAGAAATTGCCTTCTCCGCCCCAAGTAGATGCATGTTTGTAGAAATCAATGTACGTGATCTAAGAAATGCAATGTCAGACATCCCGCCATACCAATTTTCCAAGAATAGGACAAATCAAACAAAATCTTTTACAACATATGTCGGGTTTCACACCTATGATTAGTAACAAGAAGTCCTCGCACTTGCATATCTCCATAACATAGGGACACTGCTACGAGTATAATATATAACCATAAGAGATAATCAGGACATCAATAAGCAGTTCTTTCCATTCTGAAGGCCTACGCGTTTACATCATAGTCATAAGCATAATCATAGTCATCATGATACTTGCATTTAAGTTTCGTATGCCAAGCCAGTTCGAAGTGATTTTAGATACTGATCCTGATTCCTTGAATGTAACGATCTAGAGATTTCGGCTTGTTAAGTAATTAATTTATAACTTGGGAAAATATATTTTTACAAGCAAAACAAAAGATAACATGTATTGATAGCATTTGAATTAACTGTTATATTTGGTTACCATAGCATTTGGTAGGAAATGATACCCAAAACACACCTCTTCCTACGTGGACAAGTGTCTTGGACACTTGTTCAAATGCATGTAACCATGTATGCATGAGAGACATGTGTCTCTTAGGTTTCACTTTCCTAAAGTCCTTTTCCTATAAAAGGAACCCCACCTTTTCATTTCTCCTCACTACTTCTCCTTTCATGCTTCTTCTTTCCTTCCCTCTTCACCATTTCCCTTCTCTTTTTCTTCCAGTTCCTTCTTCAGTTTCGGCCAAAGCCACTCCCTCCTCCTCCCCAAAAATCCGACCTCCTCCCTTCCTTTCCCTATTTTCTCTACTAGTTCCCCTCCCCACCTCGGCCAAAACCTCCCCCACGACCTCACCTACTCACGGTCAAAACCACCCCATTGCGCTTTCCCAACCAACAACCAAACACCACCATCCAACCCCACGCCAACCTCCTCCATATAAAAAATATAAGGTTAAAACACACACACACACACACATATATATATATATACACACACACATATTCATGGAGGAAAAAACCTAGAGTCGTTACGCGGTAACACTGTCCAATTTCGCTGTCAATACTCACATTCTTGGGTCCGTCCATTAAAGAATGGTGGAGTGGAACCCTTGGCGAGAAACTATGCACTTCTATATTTTTATAGTTGTCATGATAGTTTCGAAATATCTGTTTAATATTGGTTGAATGTTGTACAGTTAGTTCCATACATACTCACCTAACAGATAATGTTGCTAAATCTTCAAAGCAAATACTACTTTTACTATATCCAAATTCATTTAGCTCTGTCTCAATTTTGGGTTGATACACTAAAGCATCAATTACACAAACATTACATTTTGAGCAGATCTCTCAGCATTGCTTTCATGTCAAAATCAAATTATTATATCATCTATACGATTTCAAGTAAACTTTAGTTCGAAAACTTAAGCTTTGTTATCCGCAAACCATTCATCCTCGGTTTATTATTTTAAACATTAAGTAAATTTTTCCTTGCTGCATATTACCCATGTGCCTACATACCTACTAATTTTACATAACTTACTGTGTAAGTAAGAGAGCATTCGCATATATTGATTCATTTTCCATACTCTTCTTAGCCACACAACCTACAAATGAGCTCATTGTATCAGTAAATTGTTCCACTTACTCATACAAATATGTATACATTTATTTGTACTCGGCTGTTAACATCAACGTGTGTCTACACACACACACACACACACACACACACACATATATATATATATATATATCAATCAGGTTACTACTTGCAACGTTAGGAATAAGCCACTTCCATGTATCTTCTTATCTAATATGCCTTTTACCTTCAGCAAAATAATGTAAACAAACCCATATTTCATCTAGCAATTTCAGCGAGTACAAAGCATACATTCTTTGATCATATTGGCTACATCAAAGCATTAAAACTGGATCTTAGAAATATCAAATTAACATACATGTTATTTGTTCAGCTAATAATCTTTTTAATGATTTAACACAACAATAATTCATTATTCCTAGATACTTTAAAATTAGCAAACTCTTCAGCTTATCAAATCTGTTAACTCTTGCTTCCTAACCTGAAATCAATCCCTGAGCTACCCTATTCAAACGAGACACCCTAGAAGATTACCAAGGAAATCAAACAAGGGCCATACTTACAAGTATGGTGTGAATATAAAACATTAGTATATGACGTATGAGACTTAAAAGCTTGTTTATCATGTGTATTCTTTTTTACTGAGCATACCTTTCACCGATATATCATTCCAAGGATGTATTTATTAACCTTACCTCAGAAATCAATAAGTATAAATATCATTATATATATATATATATATATATATATATATATATATATCTGGAAGTAAGCCATTCATGCAAATATGAATCAAAGCTTGCATTCAAACAACATACACATTCCTCAATCAACTTCCCTTCCCCTAGTGATTTGTTTCATGTCTTATATAACTGCTAAGTCTATAACATCACCTAGGACTTATCTTAACAATTCCATGCTCGGTCCTAACACTTTACATTAAACACATGGGTTGCACAATGCCTAAGACTTCACTCTGTTAACCCAACACACAAAGGCCTATAGGGCATAAACATACCATGTGCATACTTGACATCCTACCTGATGCCAAATAGATCAATGTAATCCTGGTGACATGCACCAGCCATGACCCATTAACTGTAGTTACATGTTAGGTTTAAGGAATCTATTTCCCCAACACTTCCCTTATGCACTCTTCTATGTGCATAATCCATGTACTCATTGACTATTCCCATTTTCTTTGACTCTGGATTTAACATGTTTCAATACATGTTATATACAGTTAATTTAGTATGCAAACTAATGCAACCATTTGGCAGACATGTGCATACAATCATTAAATCCAAAAGGAACACTTTCATGCAACTATTAAAATCCAAATAAGTATTAAACATTGATATTTAAATTGGCATAAACAACATTATCCGAATCCATTTACTGATTTAAATTTCACTTATATTTAGAGAATATATTTCATCAACTAAAATGCCTTCTTATGTGCCTAAATTCTTATACTGCTGTGAGCACATGTCTAGATGTGTTTAAGTACCTCTTAACCCTTGATTCTTCTTATGAATCTCCTCATATAATAATATAAGGATTTCTGCTCAAAGAATTTAATAGACACAATTGGATTAGCACATGAATCTTTCATTGCTCCACCTATACCCTTTTATAGAGATAAACATAAGCTTAAACTCACGTGTTTATGCTCTCATCCCCTTCATTTAAACCCTACCTCACAACAATGTTACATAAATCTTCTAGTTAGTTTTATCATATCTATATAGGCTTTTATTCATAATAATCATCATGCTTATTTATCACAAAAGTATGCTAATCAGGTTATCAACATTCATATTTTGATTGCACTATTTTACAGCAAAATACACATATAAAAAGGCTGCCTAAAATAGGTCTTGATGCCATACATAAAACGAAACATACTTACCAAAATGCTTTCACCCCTTGATCTAGTGCCTCTTATATTTTCCACTTTATTCCAACTGTGAATCAATCATTTTCCACTCAATATCTCGATGGTCCTAATAACTAATTGATTCCTTGGCATCCCTTTTTTTATTTATTTAGCACGCTTCTTTCTATTTTAGGTAATAAACTCATCATGCCATTTGCATGACTTGGTTATCATAGGTGGCCCTTTTATTTACTTAAGAGAATATGTGTACATTACCATAATTTTGGGCAAGGACTATAATTAACATACAAAGGATGTTAAACATTTCCTAGTTATAATAAGGTGATAAATAATACATAGCAAATTATATCTATAATTTTTATTCCAGCCAGTATCATGTTTATTACATTCAAACTAATTTACGTGTTGCACTCACATCATGTATATTTTCAGGTTGTCTTGTGTATTATTCATGCACAATGCACACATATATCATGCACACACACAAAGTATCATTGTCTATTTATTTATCCTATTACACGCAGAGAGATTTATTCATAAACTAACATAAAATAGGGTTACAACTTCAGAGTCATCACATACACCCCTCCTTTTAAAAATTATGTCCCATAATTTTTGCATACTTTCATTTTGTATTTAAATAGAATATCAATATGTATAAAATTGATCCATACCATCCCAAGCCAATCACTGACTTGTTCTTATGTGCCTGTTTTCAAAACAAGTTCATAGCATATGTTCAATCATCATTAAACATGTCCACTCAAAGCAAAAAGAAATTTGAAATGAAACATTACTAAGAGCCATTTTCATTTGGATCTAGACTCCCTTAATCTTATAGTCATGTTTCTTAATTTTTCTTTCCTACGCTACTCTAAGCATCACAATTCCATATCTTCTCATTTTGCAATTCCAGGTCCTACATGTTTTAGTATATGTTACCTATACATTGATACAGTAAACTCAAAATATATAGTTAATGCAAGCATCAGCCATATCATACATACCCATGCATTTATCTGAAAATGACATTCATATTGCCATTTAAATCTAGAAAAGCTATATGCAAAAATATTTTAAAACTGGGTTATAACAATTGTTTCGATAACATAACAAAATACATATATTAAATATATCTATTTTTATACAGTTTTAATATAACTCAGAATATAAGCCAGTGTTCTGATATACTTTTGTGACACTCTGATCACATCACAAAACTATTACAAAAGTGTTTGTAACTTTTTCTTTTACAAGAAGTTGGGTTATGCTTTTCCTACTTAAAGCTTGAAGCATTTAATTATCAAGAAGATGCATTTTTTGTTGGGATCCCTCCTTTATTGGAGAGTTTCTAGAAAATTCTAGACCTTTCTAGAGAAATCTAGAATTTTCTAGAATGTTTCAGAGAACTCTAGGGAAGTGTAGAATTCTCTAGAAGCTTGTGGAAGAGTGTGGAACCCTCTGGAATATTCTTGAGATGTGTGGAACCTTCTAGAACCTTACGGAAAAGTATGGAAGGATGCATAAGGGAATGGAAGAGTGCAGAGATTCGTAGAGAGTATGTTGCATTCTAGAGAATTAATCTCCACCCTTGGATGTAAATAATCTCCACCACTCATCATGAATGTTGAGTAGTATAAATAGGAGAAGGAGCCTTCATTACTATCCATCAAAGAATCCAAAAGAAGAAGCCACTTCTTAGAGTGAGAAAAAAATACTTGAGAGTTAGCAAGCCTCTTTGAGTGAAAAGAGAGATAGCTTGAGAAATATTTATCCTTAAGCTTGAGCCAATAAGTGTGAGTTACTTTTGTAATCATATTATTGTAATCTCACTATTCTTTTGTATAGTGAAAGAATCTCCATATTGGAGAATTATAAACTCTTTAGCTCTCATTGCTACTTTTAATCTTAAAGTGCCTATCTTAACTTCACGAAGCGAGAAAGACCGAGATTCCCCAATAGTTGTATCAGAGTCAGGTTCATCCGTAGCCGTAATCAAGCTCGTGTAAGTTCAAGATGGAGGATAATGTCGCTCATGATGGAGACATGTTCAAGCTCACAGCCAACAACTACTCCTATTGGAAGCCAATGATGGAAGGCCACTTGTATTGTAAGGATTTGCATGAGCCCATCATCGACAAAGATAAGATGGAAGGAAAGAGTGATGCTCAATGGGAACTGTTGAACCGGAAGGCTGTTGCTATGATCAGTAAGTACATTGACAAAACTCTCTTCGAGCATGTTTCTACTTATACAAATTCCTACGAATTATGGACAAAGCTTGAGTCCATGATTCAGAAGAAAACGCCTCGCAACAAGGCCAATTTAGTTCGACGATTGGTGAAATTGGAGTATAAGGATGGTCATAGTATGATTGAGCACTTGAATAACTTCAAGGGGCTCGTAAATCAACTAACAAAAATTGATATGAAGATTGATGATGAGTTACAAGCTCTTCTAGTTCCTTACCGGAAAGTTGGGACACACTTGTTGTTACACTTAGTAACTCAGCTCCAGAAGGAAAGTTAACTATGGATACCATTAGTGACAGCCTTTTTGGTAAAGAAGCAAGGAGAATGGAACGAGATGAGTCTATTCATCCCGAAGCTAATGTTATTGAGAATCAGGGTAGGAATGAAACTCGTGGACGTAGAAAGAGCCGAAATCCACATCAATCTCGAGGAAGATCCAAGTCACGCTCGAAGATTGCACGATTACTACGGAAAGATGGGTCACAAGAAAATGGAATGCCGAAGCTTCAAAAGAGACCAAAAGGCCAATAATGTTAAGCCTGACCAAATAAGCCTAACAAAGAAGCAAGAAGAAAAGAGTACTATTGCCATAGTATTGAAGGAAGATCTGCTATATCTCGTTGGTGAAAGTAACATTCTAAACATTGCTTGTGATGAGAGTTCTTGGATTATTGACTCTGGTACTCCACATGAAAACTTCTTCTCATCCTACCAAAGAGGCGACTTTGGAACGGTGCAAATGGGAAATCAAGATGGAAGCAAGATTGTTGATATAGGAGACATCACTCTGACGATAAGCACCAGGTGCAAGCTTGTTTTAAAAGATGTGAGGCATGTCCCGACCATGCGCCTTAGTCTTATCTTCGTTGGAAAGCTAGATGATGATGGTCTGATGAATTATTTTGGTGAAGAGAAGTGGAAGATCACCAAAGGAAGTTTGACAATGGCTCGAGGAAAGAAGGTAGGATCATTGTATGTAATGCAAGCTAAGCTATGCAAAGGAGAAGTAAATGTATCTACTGATGATATGGACATATGGCATAAACGACTTAGGCACATTAGTGGGAAAGGTCCTCACATACTCGTTCAGAAAAAACTCCTCCCTGATGTGAAAGGTAAACCACTTCATCCTTATGCTCATTGTTTAGCCGGAAAACAACACAGGATTTCTTTCCAAAGATATTCTCCGCCCACAAGGAGAACATCTAGACCTTGTGCACACTAACTTATGTTCGATGTCTGAGAAATCCATTGGTGGTGCTCTACATTTTGTCACCTTCATTGATGGTCATTCAAGAAAAGTATGGTTGCACCTGTTAAAGTCAAAGGATCAAGTGCTTGATGCCTTTAAAGAATTCCATGCTCTAGTGGAGCATGAGACTGGACGGAAGATCAAGTGTGTGCGATCAGATAACGGAGGTGAGTATATCGGTCATTTTGAAGTCTATTGTAAGAAATATGGCATTAGGCTAGAGAAGACTCCACCCAAGACACCACAATTGAATGGGCTAGCTGAGAGAATGAACCGAACCATTGAAGAAAGAGTTCATTGTGTGCTCTATCATGATAAGTTACCCAAATCATTTTGGGGGAGAAGCTATAATGGCTGTGATCGACAACCTCACACCATTAGTTCCTTTGGATGGGGCCATTCCCTAGGAAGTTTGGACGGGCAAGAGGGCTTCATATATTCATCTCAAGGTGTTCGGGTCAGGGCATTTGTTCACATCCGAAAAGATGAGAGAGCTAAGCTTGATGCAAAGACAAAGGAGTGTATCTATCTTCGTTCACCAAAGGATGAATTTGGGTACCGTTTGTGGGATCCAATTAACAAGAAGGTTATTCACAGTAGAGATGTTGTATTCTTCGAAGACCAAACAATTGAAGATATCAAGAATTCAGAGAGGCCAAGATTGGGAAGCTATAAGAACACTGAACCTACTCCGGTTCGACATGAAGATAATAACACATAAGAAAGCAATGATGGTGAAGTTCACGAAATTCATGATGAACCGGTTCAGGAAGAACCTCAATCTAGCACTCCAATCGCACCGGAGCCAACACGATCCTCAAGGGACAGAAGACCATCCCCTGATACAACATAGAGGAGTACGTTACGCTCACTGATGAGGGGGAGCCTCAAAGCTATAAAGAAGCAATGAGTGATTGTCATAAAGAAGAGTGGAGAATGGCCATGCAAGAAGAAATGCAATCCTTGCATGAGAATAACACATATGAACTAGTAGAGCTACCAAAAGGGAGAAGATCTTGGAAGAATAAGTGGGTGTATAGAATCAAGACTGAAGAAAACTGTTCAAAGCCTCGCTACAAAGCGCAGTTGGTCATCAAAGGATTCGGACAAGAAAAAAGTACTGAGTTTGAAGAGATATTCTCTCCCGTGGTAAAGATGTCATCAATCCGAGTTGTCCTTGGCCTAGCAGCCGCGCAAGATTTGGAGATTGAACAACTTGATGTCAAGACGGCATTTCTACATGATGACCTAGAGGAAGAGATCTACATGGAACAGCCTGAGGGATTCAAAGTTCTAAGCAAAGAAAATCTAATGTGTCGCCTCACAAAGAGTCTATATGGAGTTAAGCAAGCACCAAGGCAATGGTACAAGAAGTTCGACGCATTCATGGCAGAACATGATTTCGAAAAGACGGAAAGTGATCATTGTGTCTTCATAAAGAGGTATGTAAGTGGTGACTTTCTCATACCTCTGCTCTATGTAGATGATTGCTAATCATTGGACAAGATCGCATAAAGATAGTTGCTTTAAAGAAAGATCTAAGCAAGAGCTTTACCATGAAAGATTTGGGACCGGCTAAACAAATCCTTGGGATGAAAATAACTCGTGATAGATCAAAAAGACTGTTGTGGCTATCCCAAGAGAGATATATCGAGAAAGTGTTGGAAAGGTTCAACATGCACAAATCAAAGCCGGTTAACACTCCATTAGCTGGGAACTTCAAGATAAGTTTGAAGCAGAGTCTAACAAGTGAAAAAACATGGAGGAAATAAAGAAGAAACCATACTCATCTGTAGTTAGCAATCTCATGTACGCAATGACATACACAAGACCAGATATCGCCTATGCAGTTGGTGTTGTCAGTCGCTTCTTAGCTAACCTAGGGAATGAGCATTGGGCTGCAGTCAAATGGATCCTCCGCTATCTACGTGGAACTTCCAAAAGATGTTTATGCTTTGGAAAAGGAAAACCTGTGTTAGAAGGATATACAGATGCAAACTTGGCTGGTGACATTGATTCAAGGAAATCAACATCGGGATACTTAGGTGGGGCTATTTCATGGCAATCAAAACTGCAAAAGTGTATTGCATTATCCACTACAGAGGCAGAGTATATCGCAGCTACTGAAGTTTGCAAGGAGCTATTGTGGGTGAATAACTTGTTGCATGAATTAGAAGTGGATCGAGAAAAGTATGTCTTGAAGTGTGACAATCAAAGTGCAATTTACTTGGAAAAGAATTCAACATTTCATTCCCGCACAAAGCACATTGATACAAGATATCACTGGATCCGAGGAATCCTCGAGGAAAAGCAAATACATCTTGACAAGAATCACACAGATGAGAATTGGTTTGACATGATGACCAAGATAGTATCAATAAAGAAGTTTGAAGATTGCTGTCAAGGTGTCAGCCTACTACTATCCCCCAATTAAGTCGGGAGGGGGAGATTTGTTGGGATCCCTCCTTAATTGGAGAGTTTCTAAAAAATTCTAGACCTTTCTAGAGAAATCTAGAATTTTCTAGAATGTTCCAGAGAACTCTGGAGAAGTGTAGAATTCTCTAGAAGCTTGTGGAAGATTGTGGAACCCTCTGCAATATTCTGGGGATGTGTGGAACCTTCTGGAACTTTACAGAAGAGTATGGAAGGATGCACAAGGGAATGGAAGAGTGTAGAGATTCCTAGAGAGTATGGAGCAGAGAATCAATCTCCACCCTTGGATGCAAGTAATCTCCACCATTCATCATGAAGGTTGGGTAGTACAAATAGGAGAACGAGCCTTCATTACTATCCATCCAAGAATCCAAAAGAAGAAGCCATTTCTTAGAGTGAGAAAAAATACTTGAGAGTTAGTAAGCCTCTTTGAGTGAAAAGAGAGATAGCTTGAGAAGTATCTATCCTTAAGCTTGAGCCACCGAGTGTGAGTTACTTTTGTAACCATATAATTGTAATCTCACTATTCTTTTGTATAGTGAAAGAATCTCCATATTGAAGAATTATAAACTCTTTTGCTCTCGTTGCTACTTTTAATCTTAAAGTGTCTATCTTAACTTCACGAAGTGGGAAAGACCGAGATTCCCCAACATTTTCTCCCTCTTACAAAATATATTACACTGGGTAGTTCATACAAATACTTATAGCAATTATACCCTTTTGATTTCCCTGGGCCTATGAGACATAGCTTGTACTATGGATTTTATGTGAATGTGCCTGTTATATAATTTCATTTTTACAAATGCTTATATATATAACATACCATGCTTTGGCCAAACCAGCCTCATTTATCCATTGCATGTGAGTATGCTTATTGAATTAAAACTTAGCAAAGTATTTGCATGTCTATCCTCCTTGGATGTCTTAGAGTATATGATTTACTCAAATTTTACTTGATATAAACACTTGCAGGGTTAAGCCTCATAAAAATTTGGGTTTCATATCATATTTTTTCCTTAAATTATTCTACAGTATATTCAAGTGAGTGTACTAATTTTTCCAAAGACTTCTACATCTAAAAATGCACATGAGCCTGTGTATGTGCATACGCCCATTCATTGATGTTTCTATGTATCGTGGTCAGCACTCTGCCTTAGAATTAAACTTACCAATATGTAAAGCATTTAAAATTATTCAATTAGCCTTATACTTACCACAAAACATTACACTTTTATTTTAAATATTTCCTATATAGAAATCAAGCCAAAACTATGGCATTTGATGTTTAAGTTGCACTGAAATACTATGATGCATGTTCATGCATCCTTCATGTATTTGGGATATAAAATTTGCCTACCTAAAAATAGGGGTGTAAACGGGTCGGACCGGACCGAATGGAGGTGTGTCCAAGCTCTATCCTATAAGAATTCGGACGGACATGTACCGGACATTATATAGCCTCGGACCGAGCCGGACAACGGACTGTCCTGTCCGATATAGCCTTGGATAATAAAAAAAACATTGAACATTTTAAATCGGACCGAACACTGGTGTGTCCAAGCTTTGTCCTATAAGCGAATCGAACAGACACGGAACTGACACCTTATAGCTTCGGACCAAGCAGGACAACGGACTGTCCTGTCCGATATAGACCCCTACCTAAAAATGCCTATGTTTTCAAAAAGAGTGAAATTAATTTTCTAGTACACTTCCTTACAAAAGCTGGCATGCATTGGTCTTATATTTTCATAGCCAGTTCTTTTTTTCCAAACACTTCCTTTTAAAAATCAAATCAAGGCTTGTGGCATATTTATGGACCTAAGATATCTTAAATTATATAGCTAATACTCCTAGTTTCAGCGCCTATTATATTTAGATATAGAGAGGACTATCACATAAGTACTTTGCAAGTCAATTAAAAATGTATTCGGTCTTCTTCTTCTTCTTCTTTTTTTAAAAAAAAAAATAATAATAAAAAAATGGTACGCTTTATTAAATTCTTTAATTACAATACATAAGTAGGTTATCATACTAGCCTACCGAAAATACAATGCCAAATTAAATGTGAAATACATGAACAAACTAAGCTAAGATAAGAAGCATGACCTCTGATAAGATCGGCTTTGTTGGAAACTCGGTTTCAAGTGCACAATCCTTGCACTTCGCCAACAGCTTGATACTCCTTTACGCCTTCAAGAGTGAGTGGTACACATTAAAACCTCCCATTACCTTGCTTTTTCAGGGAAGAACTGCCTATTTGCATCTGGTCCATGATCTCCACCCAGACAGTTTCCTTACATCATTCTTTAATCTTTGCATTTGTGAGATGCAGAAGTTTAAAAAAGACAGTAATCACCACAATATTTCTTCAAACTATATTCTATATAATTCCAGTATTGGAGGAATTCGCAATCACATTACAGATAGAAAACTTGTGAAAAGCAAACAAAATGCCTACCAAAAATCTAAAAGGAACTTCTAAATAATGTTGCCCTGTCACTGCGTAGTTATCACCATGAAATATGTAATCTAACCATGCTTTCGATAACCCATTTGAAGTAGAAAAACCAGAATACAACATCACATAAGTCTACTAACATCTCAAGAAAAATTCCGATAACCATGTTGAAATTGTTAAAAGGGTTCACACGATTTTAGAAAATAGATATGAAATTTTATGGATATAATAGTGCGTCAAAAACTAGAAGGAATAATCGGCAAATACTGCTTCTAGGTGACAGCCTCATAAAAAAAATAGAATTGATAGTTTTTGAGCTGCTGTTAATCCACTCTTCATTACAGATCTCAATCGATCAAATTAAATCCAACACCAGTAGGTTGTAAAACATCAATCCTAATTCATGATCTTCGCTGTTCGAACGAATCCGCCAATTTCAGATTTGAAAAACAGCGAGATTACCTGAAATCAATTTGGACTTTGGTGAGGCACAAGGAATTGATGATGTGGGCACGACGCGGTGTTTAAATCAGTCGAAGTAGTTAGATGTAGGAAAAATTCCAAATCTGATTTTTGAGTTGAGGAAAGATGATGAAATAGTAAAAGGCTAATCAACGTGAGTAAATCATGTTGAAATTTGTGTTGAGAAATCAATAAGGAAGGGTCTGAACATGAGCAGGAAAGCCGATCTAACCAAAAAACATAGAAAGCTAGGTCAATATAGTTAAGGAACGAGGATGAAAGGTGAATCGAAGAAGGAAGATTAAGTAGAGAGAAAGAGGCGGCGAAAAAACGTTGGTGACCTAGTCGCTAATTTTTAGGAAGAAGTCGGCTGTATATCCGAGTTATGTTCGTACGCACGCGCGTGTATATATATATATATACATATATATATACATATACATATATATATACATATACATATATATACACACACGCGTATGTATGTATGGGAAGGTTCGAGAGCACCCCAAAATTCTGTCAACCACAACCAACTATTCCACACATTCTCTTTTTTTCCACTCATTCTCTCACTTCCCAGTCACATTCTTTAATATAAATTAGTGGTTGTGGTTCGGATGCAGATGGGCGTCTGAAATTCAGAAGGCTCCCTGATCCTCTCTTTCTATATATATATATATATATATATATATATATATATATATATATATATATATATATATATATATATATATATCACGGAACCTTTTTTCTTACTTCAAAAAATATTAACATATTTATATTCAGGCTTGTTTTAGCATGTTACTCACAAGCATTTCATTCGGTCTATATATGATTTTCAAAATGCATTTTACTGTTTCTTGACACATACCATTCAAAATCAACTCAGCAAATTCTCAATGTTAACCCAGGTTTCTAGTAAATGAAAATCTCATCATTCATTCTTTTAATCTAGGATATTATTTTAACAACCTGGTATCTAAACATTATACTTTTTTGGCTTAAACATGCAATTTACCGTACTCGTAGGTTATATGTCAATGTCTCATGACTATATCCATATATATATATATATATACATATATATATATATACATATATATATATATATACATATATATATATATAGGATCAGGGATCACATTCAAGATACATGAGTTCAAAATACCATTCAAGATACATGAGTTCAAGTTATTGTTAAGCATGTGTATACTCAGGCATCACATTCAAGATACATGAGTTCAAAATACCATTTAACTGCAGCCAAGCCTATATAGTGTCAGTTCATTTCTGTTTAATGGGACCGATTTACAGATCCACAGTGTTATGCAGCATGTACAACATATCTCATGACATAACTATAGAAATATGTGAGAAAAATATATAAAAATCCTATAATTCATGTTATACATAATCACAACATATCATTTGTAAATTTTAAACATATTCATAATCAGACCTGATGGTTGCCACAATTTACAATTATTTAAATAAGCAGATCTGATAGGCATAAAATATAGATTGGATTCAAACGAAATAGATAAGTCATTATAATTGTGTTAGTAAATTTCTCACTCACCTTATAGCTTCCAATTTCTCAGTTTTGAACCCTTTTAGGCTTACAATCCCCAAATTCTTATAAATCTACAATTTATCTAAAAAGGGGAAAATTCTAGATCTGTAGAATTGTAAGAAAAAGGGAAGAGCGAAGAATCTATCATTGAGCATCCTCTTCCATTGAATCTACTAAACTTCCCAATTCCATACGAATTTGATTTGATTTAGTATGTGTATGAATAATTTTTTTTAGAAATTAGGTTAGAAAAGGAAGAAAAATAGCATAGCTCCGCTGCCTCTGTAGATTTGAATGGAAGAGAATAGGGCTCTATCCCTTTATTTATGGGGGTGGTAATGGCCTAGAATTGTCGGATTAGTTTTAAGCTATATCTGTCCATTCGTTTTTATAATATAATAAACCAATAACTTAAAACCTAGCCGTCACTGGCTATTTGACGCCTAGTAGGTCGACCTGGGCGGTCGATTGCTAGTCGACCCCATGTCGACCGCCTGGGTATCAAACTTCCCAGGTCGGCTTGGTTAATTAAGATAAGTTATTAAATAAATATCTATTTATTTATTTTCCATCTGTTTTCTTATTTCGTCCATAACTTCTTCATACGGACTCCGTTCGTTAAACTCCAAATATGAAAGTTGATCAGAATTCCGAGACGATTGCAATGGTTAAAGTCTCGCAGCTAAATTCCATCACTTATAGAAATTCCTATTTTTGAGCAGCTAAATTCCATCACTTGTAGAAATTCCTATTTTCGAAATTCTAATAATTAATTTATATTGCCAAAATTCCGGGTTGTTACAAATACAATAACCGAGTCTCATTGGTTTGGACATGTATATGGCAGTTTCATGGATTCTACTAACTTAATGTGTAACTTATCGTTTGATCTTTGTGTAAATATGTCTGACACACACGCATGCGCGCATACACACACATGCATATGTATGTATGTATCTATTATCTATGTATATATCTTAAGACATATTTCCTATCCAAGCCAACCTTATTACCCATTTCATGCATTTATTTTCCAAACAAAGACACAGTTGTGTACCCTTTTCAATGCATTTGTATGTATGTATGTATATAATGCCATGGTGTTTTATTGCTTGCTTCTACTGAACATAATCATCTTAGCATTGTATAAGATATGTGCACAAATTCAGAACATATTTCCCTGATTCAATCTTCATTAGTATAGATGTACTTCAGAGAAGATAACAAAGGCATATACATTATCAAATCTTTACATTTTTAGTGTTGTCATTGTAGCAAATAGTTGGAGTTTTAACACAAAGTTTTATTTTTACAAGATGATATCATTCAGGCCATTTGAATTAACTATGAGCCTTATTTCATTTTACAAGTTCCATTGGAGAACAGGATTTTATTCTCACTGAAAACGTCATAAAACCAGTTATATATATCACAACTAAAAAGGGCTCTTTTTAATCCAAGAATCATCTGTGAAACCAAGCCAATGTTGTGTTAATTATACAGTGTTTTTTAGTATTATCATACGGCCTTGTACCCTATAATATAAAATATATCGTATTCATATGAATATTGTTACCTATGAGCCTTAGCATAAGGATAAAACATGTGTGTCCGGCCATACTTTATTTAATTCATCATCCCATTAGCATATGGATTATATATAATACCATGGAACTATTACCCACTTCATACAACTTTTATAAAATTGCAATGAGATTTTTATTAACATGAAGCCTCCTGGGCAACCCCATATAAAGTGTATTCAACTTAAAATAACTTTTAATATATCCAGATTCATTTAGTTCCATCTCAATTCTAGGTTAATACACTAAAGCATCAACTACACATACATTCATTTTAAGCAGATATCTCAACAATACTTTCATGTCATAATCAAATTATTACATCATCTACACGATTTCAAGTAAACTTTGATTTAATAACTTAAGCTCTGTTATCAGCAAACCATTCATACTTAGTTTATTATTTTAAATATTAAGTAAAAGTTTCCTTGCTGCATATTACCCGTGTGTCAACATACCAACTCATTTTACGTAACTTACTGTGTAAGTAAGAGAACATTTGCATATATTAATTTATCTGCTATACTCTTCTCAGCAACATAACCTACAAATAAGCTCTTTGTATCGGGAAATTGTTCCACTCACTCATGCATATATGCATATATTTCTCTATACTTAGCTGTTAACACCAATGTAAATATATCAATCAGGTTATTACTTGCAACATTAGGAAGAAGCCACATCCACATTTCTTCTTATGTGGCATGACTTTTCCCTTCAGCAAAATAATGTAAACAAACCCAGGATTCATCAAGAAATTTCATTAAGAACAAAGTATCCATTCTTTCATAATTTTGGCTACATTAAATAATTAAAACTGGATCGTAGAAATATCTGATTAACAAACATCATAATTGCTTAGCAACTATACTTCTTAATCATTTAACACAACAACTGATTATTCCTAAATACTTTAAAACCAGCAAACTCTTCAGCTTATCAAATCTGTTAACTCTTGCTTCCTAACCTGTAATCAATCCCTGAGTTGCCCCATTAAATTGATACACCCCCAAAATATAGCAAAGGCAATCAAACAAGGGTCAGAATTAAAAGTTTGGTGTGAATAGGAAACATTAAGTATATGGCATATGAGACTCAAAAGCTTATTTATCATGTATATTCATTTTTACTGAGCATACCTTTCACTGATATATCATTCTGAGGATGTATATGTACAACTTTACTTCAAAAATCAATAAGTACAAATTTCAATATATATATATATCTCTGAAAGTAAGTCATTCACGCAAATATGAATCAAAGCATGTATTCAAACAACATATACATTCCTCAATCAACTTCCCTTCCCCTAGTGATTTGTTTTATGTCTTATATTACAGCTAAGTCTACAACATCACCGTGGATTTATCTTAACAAATCCATACTCAGTCCTAACACTTTACATTGAACATATAAGTGCACACTGCTTAGGACTTCACCCTGTTAACCTAGCGAACAAAGGCCTATAGGGGCAAAAACACGCCATGTGCAAACTTGATGTAACACCCATAATTTAATACACCATAATTATATATAGGAGATAATAAAATGAATATTAATTAATTAAAATTCATAATTGAGTAAAATAGACTCTACCATTGCGTTTGTTACAAAATTCAAGTTCAGATAGACACTTGGATATCGTAAATTGAAGATAAAGAAGTTATAAAATGAAGATGAAACACCCCACCTCCGTTAGGGTCACTCTCAAAGGGAATGCCCTAATTTTGGTGGAGGTTTATAAGTATAAGTCACAGATACACAAGACAGATATAAATACACATATTTTTGAATAGCGGAAAACAACAGCACTTTTATTCCATCAAAATACGTGTTTACACAAACCATGCCATAATTGTCTTATAATACTTCCAAAACCATTACATTTTCATAACTGTCTTGATTTCATAACTTAAAGAAGCATAAAAACAAAAGTAAACTGCATAAGTCCCCATAGTTGCTATCCAAAGCCATAGTCCAAAACGAAAGAGATCCAAGCAATACATTCTTTCTCTTCAAGCTGGATGTGAAAACTGGTCAAGCTACGGTATTCCCTCCCTGTGGACCGGGGGGGGACGAAAGAAAAGTAGAGTCAGACATAAAGCCTGAGTAAGTCTAGGACTATTCAGTCTATGAATAAAGAATTGGGCATGATAAGTATAAACTGGAAATGGGAAAGCACTATAAACTAGATTAAGTTGTCTAGAGTCGAATATACTATCGTACCCCATATTAATCTCTGCATCCATATAAACTAGTTCCCAACAGGCACCCCATAATCAGGGTGAAGTGATCCATTTCTAATGATCGGCTCCTACTCGCATAGTTACATGTGTCTTACGGCCCCCGATGTTGTAGTTACCTATGCTGGTCCCACCATGGGGTGTATCAAGTCTCATGGTGGCGGCCCGACACAATTCTAGAATGCACAGGTATACTACTGGTGCCCAGTGCCTAATTTTTCTGCGCCGGAGTGTGTGCACGCCCGCACCCCGTTAGAACCTACACTGCTGCACCATCGCCGTCGATTTGACCTCTTACAGTCAGCCCAGTAATCGTGCCCCACCCTGCCTAGTTCAGGGTATCCTGATACACCTTGTAGGGTTACTGCTGAAAAGGGTCCCCCGCTACTAGGTTTTCTATTTCTAGCCAACATGCTAAGTTAGTTAAGTGTTCTATAAACCTAACCCCCAATCAGTCTGTATAGTTTAGCATGTTAAATTTGATTAATTATAAATTCAGTTTACTTAATCCTATCAATCCTGACTCAGCCTTAATTGTCTTATTAAAGCCTCGACCTCTCACATTAGACAGGTATTGTTGTGACTGGCTGTTGCCGGTTGGTTCCGGGCAGTCTTACGTCACAACTCAGTCTAACCTCGGGTCTTTATTGGGCTCAATGTTTAACCACCCACATTGGATAGGTATTGTTGTGACTACTGGACAGCCGGGCGGTTCCGGGCAGGTTTATGTCACAACGCAATCCAACCTCGGGTTAAACACATCGTATTTTCTAAATTTACATATTTTGTCTCTTTTCTTTTTATATGTAAATATTTGCGGCCCATTATTCAAATTCATCTTTATTGGGTAAAATTAATTTATACCCCTTAGATGTTCTCAAGGTCGTTGGCATGCGTCAAACATGCCAGCACATATGTTTTAAATTTTAACCCAAACGTCATTACCCCCGTTTTATACGTTCGCTACAATATAACATATGTTAGGTTTAACATTTAAACCCAACTTAGCCACATGAAAAAGGGGAGGCTTAGAGCATGGTGTTTATATATTCTAAGTAACATCAAAAGGGGAGTGTGAACGCATGAACTTGCAACGTAACAATCTAATTAACATAAATTAGGCACTTGTGAACTTGCATTGTAATAGCATATAATCATGGCATGAACATACCTAAACATGAATCATGGTTTTTAATCTATTCATATAATCATGGCATAAACATACCTAAACATGAATCATGGTTTTTAATCTATTCATGTAAACTTGCAATTGGAATGTGAATCTAACTTAATTATGTGTCGTATATATTATCATATGATTTTGATAACAACATAGGCCTAAAACATGTTTTCAATTAGGCATAACACCAAACATAGTTTAGTCATGTTCATAGAGTCAACACAAGTTCACAAAGATGCTTACTTTTGTCTCTAATACAAAAGTATGGTTTTACACTTGAATCATGATGCCAATTCCAACATAAATTCATATGAGTCATAATACCCAAATGGATCCAACTACACTAAAAGTGATTATAAAAAAATATACATCATGTTGGCATAATAGTGAACCATATACTTGCATGAATCTCAATTAAACTACCACAAACATATAGTCGTTAACTTTCAACATGAATCATATACTTGCAATTA
This sequence comes from Allium sativum, assembly GCA_030737875.1. Lineage (NCBI taxonomy): Eukaryota > Viridiplantae > Streptophyta > Magnoliopsida > Asparagales > Amaryllidaceae > Allium > Allium sativum. Next base: position 13,516,221 of record CM060911.1, read on the forward strand.
TCCAATAGGTGTTGTGATAAACTACCACAAACATATAGTTGTTAACTTTCAACATGAATCACATACTTGCAAATATCCAATAGGTCTAACATCGTTATACCACAACATCCCAAATCGGTTAGAATCATAGCAACATACAATTATGAATTATTATCACCACAAATTAAGTACAATTCCATTTCTCATTTTACACAAATCAAAACACAATTATTCATTCACATCGGAATAACACTCTACTTACAACGTATGACGAATCTTCAATTCAGGTTTCTGAATTCTGAATTTGGAGATGCTATCCTTTGTTGTAGGCGTTGTTTTGATTTAGTTGTCGTTGCTTTAAGCTTTTGAATTGTCTCCTAATCGTCTTTCAATTTTGACGGCTACTCCTAGTCTTTCCTCAGCAGCATGACGGTCTCATTCTCTTTTTTATTTGTATGAATTAGGTGGAGTCTTAGGTCCTTTTTATAGAGTTTGTGAATTGATTAGAACCGTCGATGGAGCTTGGATTAATAATAGCTGTTCGTTTGAAAGAGAGTCCAATCAGGAGCTGACACCTAGCCCTAGTGACAAGGCAAGACTCAGAAATTTGGCCAAGCACAGACCAGGCCAGCCAGGAGGGGCTGGGTTCGACCTGGCTCAGGGTCCCGGTCGACTCCCCAGTCGACCCCCAGGTCGACTACCCAGTCGACCCCCAGGTCGACTACCCGGTCGACCTGGGTAGCCCAGGTCGACTACCCGGTCGACCTGGGTGTCTTGGGCGGGAAAATTCCCGCCCAGCCCATTCTGGTCCGATTTTTTTTTTTTTTTTGAAATTTGAATTTGTTCTGAGCTGTTTCTGTCTGTTTGAATTTTAAACTGAATTCTGAAACTTCCGGAGGCCATATCTTCTTCATACGGAGTCCGTTTTATGCAAACTCGGACTCTATCCCAAGCAGAATTCCGAGACGAACGCAATGGCGTATCCCGTTTCCCTTAATTCTTTGATTTGAAATTAATTATACTTTAATTTGTAAATTTCACTGTTATAGAATACACGGGGTGTTACATTCTCCCCCACTTAAAAAGATTTCGTCCCCGAAATCTTCAAGTTCAGGAAGAATGTATATCCTAACATCCAAACGTCCATCTACTCATCCATCAAACACGAGCATCCATTGTCCTTAAAAGACTTCTAATGCTTCATGATCATATGCGAAGTGTGTGTACATGTACTTATCTAATGCAAAATCAGGCGGCCTACTGATTCAGTTGATCTCCTTAATGCAAATTATGTAAGTGTCATGAATCCATTATGTATGCAAATTTTCCTATTCATGATTCTACATGAGTGCACAATCATTCATATATAAATGCAACATCCATATGACAACACATTAAACTTCAACCATATACGAATATAAATACATATATGCATATGCAATATGAAGTGACTGAACCGATCTAAAACCTAGATTGTGTGTGTATATGCAACCACGAGCAACCACTAGCAATCACTTGCAACCACTTGCAACCATCATCCATAACATGTTTCAATTACATGTTTTCATCCAAAGGGTTTCTACCTAAAAGATAAGGTCGAGGAGATATACCTAAAAAGATAGATAAAAGCATAACTTAGGGAAAAAGAGATCAAAGATGTACCCTCGAAAAGAAAAGGGTATGCTGCGCGTATTCTAGCTTCAGTTTCCCAAGTTGCGTCTTCCTCGGCGTCGCTCCACTGAACTTTGACAAGCTTGACTTCGCGGTTGCGTAGCTTTTTCACTTCCGTTCCTAATATGCGGGTTGGAACTTTCCACATGGTTGCTTCGCGTTCCACTTCAGCTTCCTCAAGGATGTTTGGCTCTACCACTTCAGTAGATTCATGTAGACATTTTCGGAGGTGCGAAACATGGAAAACGTTGTGAACTCCGGCCAGCTTTTCGGGTAGCTCTAATCTATAGGCCATTTTCCCAATTTTCTCGATGATAGGAAATGGCCCTACGAACCTTGGTGCTAGCTTTCCTGTGGTTCGAAAACGAACAACGTTCCTTAGCGGAGATACCGTAAGAAAAACCCTGTCCCCAACCTCAAATTCAAGGTCGGTCCTCCTCTTGTCGGCGTAGGATTTCTGTCTGTCTTGGGCTGTCTTCATCCTTCTTCGTATCAAGTCTACTTTCTCTGAAGTCTCTCGGATCATATCTGGCCCAAGTATGAGCTTATTAGTAGACTCCCACCAACAAGTGGGCGATCGGCACGGTCTTCCATATAAAGCTTCGAAGGGCGCCATTTCGATGGTGGCTTGGTAGCTGTTGTTGTAGGCAAATTCCACCAAAGGAAGATGGTCTTCCCACGTCCCTCCGAAGTCAAGGACGCACAGTCTTAAAAGGTCTTCCAAACCTCTGTTCACTCTTTCCGTCTGGTCGTCGGTTTGGGGGTGATAGGCTGTACTCAAGCATAACTGTGTGCCTACCGCTTCTTGCAGACTCCGCCAAAACTCACTTGTGAAGATAGGGTCTCGGTCACTAACAATGCTGGATGGTATTCCATGGAGTCGAACAATTTCCTTGATGTAAAGAGATGTTAGGGATGAGGCAGTTCTTTTACTCTTGACAGGTAAAAAGTGGGCGCTTTTAGTAAGCCTATCCACTATTACCCAAATGCTAGTGTTGCCTCTTCTAGACCTAGGCAGCCCATCAATGAAGTCCATTGAGATGCTATCCCACTTCCATTGAGGGACCTCTAGAGGATGGAGCAGACCGCCAGGCTTTTTCTGTTCCGCCTTAACCTGTTGGCACACCATACACTTAGAAACGAAATCTGCCACATCTTTCTTCATGCCGCTCCAAAAGAAAGTTCTCTTTATGTCCTTGTATATTTTATCTCCGCCTGGATGTATCGTCATCTTGGAGTGATGTGCTTCCTCGAGAACCTTATTTACTAAATCCCTTGTCTGTGGGACGCATAGTCTTCCGTCTCGCCTTAGCCAACCCTTATCGTCGATGGAGTATCTGTTGAGGTGACTTGAAGTCTCACCCCTAATTAGCCTATCAATCGTTTCCACAAGCTGAGGGTCTTCACGTTGTGTTGTCCCTATTGAGTCCACTAAAGTTGGGCGTACTTCGAGAGATGCTAGCAAGCCCGGTACAAAATCGGAGGAGGGCCTAAAGTCAAAGCTGGCTATAAACTCTAGGCTTTGCCGTTCAACAAACAGCGGGCTTAGGGTCAGTTTCTTTCGGCTCAACGCGTCTGCCACTACGTTGCCTTTGCCCGGAGTGTAGGAGATCTCGAAATCGTACGAGGCAAGAAGCTCCATCCATCTCTATTGCCTTAGGTTAAGATCTTTCTGTGAGAAAAGACACTTCAAAGATTTATGGTCAGTATACAGTTCGAATTTCTCACCTAGGAGATAGTGGCGCCAAGACTTAAGCGCAAAGACGATGGCAGCCAACTCAAGATCGTGGGTCGGGTAGTTCTTTTCATGAACTTTCAATTGCCTTCCACCATAAGCTACTACCCTCCCTTCTTGCATCAAGACAGCGCCTAGCCCTGTCCTACATGCATCTGTATAAACTGTGAACATCTTGCTTCCTTCTGGCAATGTCAGAACTGGGGTTGTTGTAAGAGCCCTTTTTAGTCGTTGGAAAGCAAACTCGCAATCCAAATCCCAATTGAACACTAGATTCTTCTTTGTCAGCCTTGTGAGTGGAGCTGAGATTTTCGCAAAATCCCTTATGAATTTTCGGTAGAAACCTGCTAGTCCTAGAAAACTTCGGACCACAGTTGCATTCCTTGGCGTTTTCCAATCCTGTACCGCTACTACCTTGGCAGGGTCCACAGCTAACCCTTCTTTGGATACTATATGCCCAAGGAACCTCACTTCCTCTCTCGAAAAGTGGCATTTGGAGAATTTGGCTTTTAGCTGATGGACTCGCAGAGTTTCCATGATTGCCCTTAAGTGTTGAGCATGTTCCTCTTCACTCTTTGAGAAGATCAAGATATCGTCTACGAAGACCACTACGAACTTGTTGAGGAATTCTCTGAACACCCTACTCATTAGGTCCACGAAGTAAGCGGGTGCGTTTGTCAAGCCAAAAGGCATGACAAGCCACTCAAAGAATCCGTCTGGGGTTCTGAAAGTTGTCTTATCGATGCTATCATCAGCTACCCTTAGCTGATGAAATCCAGTCGCCAAATCGAGTTAGGAGAAAACAGACTCTCCTACAAGCTGATCAAACAGATCGTCAATTCTGGGGAGAGGGTGCCTATTCTTTTTCGTTAGTTTGTTGAGCTCCCTATAGTCAACACATAGATGGAGTGAACCATCCGCCTTTGTGGCAAACACCACTGGAGCGCCCCATTCTGAAATGCTCCTTCTAATGAACCCCTTCTCTAGAAGCTCTTTAACCTGTTTACTGAGTTCTTTCCTTTCCCGTGGAGCCATGTGTCTAACGGGCAACGCAACGGGCTTTGCATTATCTACAAGATATATGCGGAAGTCTATCTCCCGCTTCGGAGGTAAGCCCTTCACCTCTTCGAAGACATCCGGATATTCACGGACCACTCTAACCGATTGCAAACTCTCAACATAAGCATCTAGCGATTCGAGATAACTAAGCATAACCGCATACGAGGGATTGCAAGTAATTTCCAGAGTGTTACCGAGTTGGGTCAGAAGCCTAACCACCCTTTTCTCACAATCAAGGATGGCACCATTACTGGATAGCCAATCCATGCCCAAAATCAAACCATATCCCGAGAAGCCCAAAACAAAGGCACTACATCTAAATTCTACGCTTAGAATAGAAATTTTCAATCCCACACAGATCATAGACAAATGAGTCGGGCTCCCAATTGGATTTGAAACAATTAAGGGGTCCTCTACCATACTAGTTTCTAGGTGCAGAGATTCTACTAAAGCAGATGAGATAAAGGAGTGTGATGCACCAGAATCAAATAAAGTGCGAACTGGGTGATCATAAAGATAAACTACACTTTCTACAGAAGTATTTATACCTCGCTGTTGCAGAGGTGGCACTTCTAGCACATGAACCTGTGCCCCTGAGGTGGATCCAGCCCTCTGCCCCTGCCCTCGTTTCTTTGGGCAATCCTTAGCCATGTGGCCTGTCTCACCGCAAGAAAAGCACCCACCATTCATCTTGGCCTTCTTTTTCCGGCAATCTTTCACTAAGTGCCCCACTTTGCCACAGAAATTACACTTCCTCTTCTCTTTGTTGTCTTTCCCGCACTTCTTAAAGTCTGTCTTCTTAGGCTGTAAACCCTCTTTCTTCCCTTGAGAGCTTTCTTCCTCTGTCTCCTTCTTGCCCTTATCCTCTTCGTTCAGCAATGCCATCTGCACCAACCTTTCATACGTAGCTCCCATGGGTATATGGGTCATGGCCAAACTGTGTAATGGCTCATTCAATCCTTTGACAAAGCGGAGAGCCTTCTTGTACAGAGTGTTGACTAGATCCAGTCCGAACCTAGCCAGCTGATCGAACTGATTAACATACTCTTTGACTGTCATATTCCCTTGCTTAAGAAATAAGAATTTTTCCAATTGAAGGCTCCTTTCAGCTTCTGAAGAAATTTAGCCTCAAATCTTGCCCTAAAGTCCTCCCATGTTTCCACTGGTCTTTCTGCATTGGTGACTTCCCACCAGTAGGAAGCCCCGCCTTTAAGTAGCCATTTTGCCAGTTGTACCTTCTGCCTATCTTCTACCTCAAAGATGACGAATAAGTCCTCGGTTTCCTTCAGCCAATTCCTGGCTGCCACGAAGGACTCGGTTCCATAAAAGTCCTTTCCTCCAATAGCTTTAAAATCTTTACATATCTTAGCAAAAGTATTACCACGCGGAGGAGGTGAAGGAAGAGGTGTTGCTGCAGCTGGATGATTTCCTGCAGCTGGGGGAGGAGGAACAGTGGGACCTGGCTGATTGGCCCTTGCTTCTAAGAATCGTCTAAACCAACCAGGTATTGGTATACCCTCTGGCAAGTTAAGTTCTTCGGACATGCTGAAACAAAAAGGATAGATTCAAAATGAAGGATAAAAGATAGTACCTATGGCTTTGGGGGACTATGCCTTTTTAAAGTAAAATAACATTTTATCTTTAAAAATGCTTCTTTAAGGTTTTCTTTTGAAAATAAATTTTCAAAACTTTTTATCTTATCTGGTAAACCTATGCTCTGATACCAAGTGAAACACCCCACCTCCGTTAGGGTCACTCTCAAAGGGAATGCCCTAATTTTGGTAGAGGTTTATAAGTATAAGTCACAGATACACAAGAAAGATATAAATACACATATTTTTGAACAGCGGAAAACAACAGCACTTTTATTCCATCAAAATACGTGTTTACACAAACCATGCCATAATTGTCTTATAATACTTCCAAAACCATTACATTTTCATAACTGTCTTGATTTCATAACTTAAAGAAGCATAAAAACAAAAGTAAACTGCATAAGTCGCCATAGTTGCTATCCAAAGCCATAGTCCAAAACGAAAGAGATCCAAGCAATACATTCTTTCTCTTCAAGCTGGATGTGAAAACTGGTCAAGCTACGGTATTCCCTCCCTGTGGACCGGGGGGGAACGAAAGAAAGAAGACGAAAGAAAAGTAGAGTCAGAAATAAAGCCTGAGTAAGTCTAGGACTATTCAGTCTATGAATAAAGAATTGGGCATGATAAGTATAAACTGGAAATGGGAAAGCACTATAAACTAGGTTAAGTTGTCTAGAGTCGAATATACTATCGTACCCCATATTAATCTCTGCATCCATATAAACTAGTTCCCAACAGGCACCCCATAATCAGAGTGAAGTGATCCATTTCTAATGATCGGCTCCTACTCGCATAGTTACATGTGTCTTACGGCCCCCGATGTTGTAGTTACCTATGCTGGTCCCACCATGGGGTGTATCAAGTCCCATGGTGGCGGCCCAACACCATTCTAGAATGCACAGGTATACTACTGGTGCCCAGTGCCTAATTTTTCTGCGCCGGAGTGTGTGCACGCCCGCACCCCGTTAGAACCTACACTGCTGCACCACCGTCGTCGATTTAACCTCTTATAGTCAGCCCAGTAATCGTGCCCCACCCTGCCTAGTTCAGGGGTATCCTGATACACCTTGTAGGGTTACTGCTGAAAAGGGTCCCCCGCTACTAGGTTTTCTATTTCTAGCCAACATGCTAAGTTGGTTAAGTGTTCTATAAACCTAACCCCCAATCAGTCTGTATAGTTTAGCATGTTAAATTTGATTAAGTATAAATTCAGTTTACTTAATCCTATCAATCCTGACTCAGCCTTAATTGTCTTATTAAAGCCTCGACCTCTCACATTAGACAGGTATTGTTGTGACTGCCTGTTGCCGGTTGGTTCCGGGCAGTCTTACGTCACAACTCAGTCTAACCTCGAGTCTTTATTGGGCTCAATGTTTAACCACCTACATTGGATAGGTATTGTTGTGACTACTGGACAGCCGGGCGGTTCCGGGCAGGTTTATGTCACAACGCAATCCAACCTCGGGTTAAACACATCATATTTTCTAAATTTACATATTTTGACTCTTTTCTTTTTATATGTAAATATTTGCGGCCCATTATTCAAATTCATCTTTATTGGGTAAAATTAATTTATACCCCTTAGATGTTCTCAAGGTCGTTGGCATGCGTCAAACATGCCAGCACATATGTTTTATATTTTAACTCAAACGTCATTACCCCCGTTTTATACGTTCGCTACAATATAACAGATGTTGGGTTTAACATTTAAACCCAACTTAGCCACATGAAAAAGGGGAGGCTTAGAGCATGATGTTTATATATTCTAAGTAATATCAAAAGGGGAGTGTGAACGCATGAACTTGCAACATAACGATCTAATTAACATAAATTAGGCACTTGTGAACTTGCATTGTAATAGCATATAATCATGGCATGAACATACCTAAACATGAATCATGGTTTTTAATCTATTCATATAATCATGGCATAAACATACCTAAATATGAATCATGGTTTTTAATCTATTCATGTAAAGTTGCAATTGGAATGTGAATCTAACTTAATTATGTGTCGTATATATTATCATATGATTTTGATAACAACATAGGCCTAAAACATGTTTTCAATTAGGCATAACACCAAACATAGTTTAGTCATGTTCATAGAGTCAACACAAGTTCACAAAGATGCTTACTTTTGTCTCTAATACAAAAGTATGATTTTACACTTGAATCATGATGCCAATTCCAACATAAATTCATATGAGTCATAATACCCAAATGGATCCAACTACACTAAAAGTGATTATAAAAAAATATACATCATGTTGGCATAATAGTGAACCATGTACTTGCATGAATCTCAATTAAACTACCACAAACATATAGTCATTAACTTTCAACATGAATCATATACTTGCAATTATCCAATAGGTGTTGTGATAAACTACCACAAACATATAGTTGTTAACTTTCAACATGAATCACATACTTGCAAATATCCAATAGGTCTAACATCGTTATACCACAACATCCCAAATCGATTAGAATCATAGCAACATACAATTATGAATTATTATCACCACAAATTAAGTACAATTCCATTTCTCATTTTACACAAATCAAAACACAATTATTCATTCACATCGGAATAGCACTCTACTTACAACGTATGACGAATCTTCAATTCAGGTTTCTGAATTCTGAATTTGGAGATGCTATCCTTTGTTGTAGGCGTTGTTTTGATTTAGTTGTCATTGCTTTAAGCTTTTGAATTGTCTCCTAATTGTCTTTCAATTTTGACGGCTACTCCTAGTCTTTCCTAAGCAGCATGACGGTCTCATTCTCATTTTTATTTGTATGAATTAGGTGGAGTCTTAGGTCCTTTTTATAGAGTTTGTGAATTGATTAGAACCGTCGATGGAGCTTGGATTAATAATAGTCGTTCGTTTGAAAGAGACACCAATCAGGAGCTGACACCTAGCCCTAGTGACAAGGCAAGACTCAAAAATTCGGCCAAGCACAGACCAGGCCAGCCAAGAGGGGCTAGGTTCGACCTGGCTCAGGGGCCCGGTCGACTCCCCAGTCGACCCCCAGGTCGACTACCCTGTCAACTTGGGTGTCTTGGGCGGGAAAATTCCTGCCCAGCCCATTCTGGTCCGATTTTTTTTTTGAAATTTGAATTTGTTCTGAGCTGTTTCTGTCTGTTTGAATTTTAAATTGAATTCTGAAACTTCCGGAGGCCATATCTTCTTCATACGGAATCTGTTTTACGCAAACTCGGACTCTATCCCAAGCAGAATTCCGAGACGAACGCAATGGCGTATCCCGTTTCCCTTAATTCTTTGATTTAAAATTAATTATACTTTAATTTGTGAATTTCACTGTTATAGAATACACGGGGTGTTACAAAAGAAGTTTGGACTATATTTAAATAATTAATCAGCTCAGAAAAGAAACGGTCTGGAGTCGACCTGACCCCACGTAGGTCGACCCGTGTCGACCCATGCTAAAGGTGGGTCGACCCACCTGCATGAAGGAAGAATTCCTACACCTAAACCTGACCTATTTTGTATACTATATTCTTTGCTGACTCAGCATGAGGTGTATGGTTTGATTTGATAACCTAATCTCCTATGGTTTATAATTGTCCTAACATATCTATAAATAAGCTGGCAGCCTCACCATTTTCTTACTCACAAACATTCTTCATCTTCTTCTTCCCTTAAGTTATTTCTGAATAAAATTAAGAAAATGTCGAGGTGCTGGCAGAACTTAGATTGAAGGGTAAATTCATGATTTTCTTCTACAACAACTATTACAGAGACTCTTTTTCTAGATCTAATTCAAATCACTACGAGTTCTAGTTATTTTTAGATCTGATATTTAAAAAGTATTTTGATAGTAAATGATTTGGATTTGAAAATTAACAATGTTTATAAGTTTTTATGTTATTATTCTTTTACTGTCAATTATCTATTTAGTTTTCTATTATTACCTATTATATGTACATCCTTATTATTCCCTTTCTGTTTTAGTTTTATTCAGAGTCTTATGCTTATTTATTCAGTTTATTTATTTCTAAGTTGGATTCATTTTCTTCTTTTCCTTTTTATTTTGCGCTAAGCCTAGGCCATCGAGTTCCTAGGTTATTTCCGTTAAAATTGCGTAAAAATGGGATAAATTGGAATAACTTGTAATAATGGTAAAAAGGAGATTTGGGCATATAGAAACATAAGAACCATTGACTGTATAATTGAGATAATATGTAAGCATGTTAATCTGAATAGGTTAACTTAATTTTATATTAAGTAGAACATGTTATGAAAATATATGTGAATCAGATGCAATTAAGTACAACATGTTAATGTAATCTATATACATCAAAGTAGGTGCTTTTCTATTTTGGGGGAAGGGTTGTACACAGAATTACGTAAATGTCATTTACAACCACGCTTACTAATGAACTTAAACCAGCTAAGTTAAACCTGTTAATTAACAAGCTAAGAGGTTCCTCATCTGCTATTTATATCTGGAGGACACTTAAAATCCTTTTTCACTTGGGGGAACAAGCCTAGGGGTGGCTTGTGTCAATCTATTGTGTGGAAACTCTATCAGTCGGTACCTCTGTTGGTATCATATCGGGGCCTCGCACTCGGTAGGGGCCAGGGCGTGCTTCACTGATCTGGATTATAAGAGGTTCAAAATCTTGGAGTTAGGTACGGGAGCAATCCAGCGAAGCCATAAGCGTGCATGGGTAGGATAGGAAAAACTAAGATGTTGTAACACTGGTAATAGGGTTGTTTAAAGTTGACGGGTTAGGGATTGATATCCCCTACAGTCATGGCTGGCACAGGTTACTCGTGTCTGTAAGGAGCCGATCGCTGGGTAGAAATTAGGGTAACATTTAATCCTGATAATCTGATAGTTACTATAGAAACTTGTTCTTGGGATATGAATGAGAAGCTAACTTGATCTTGCCTTGTCTCGTTTACTTCGTACTTGCATACATTACTGTATTTTCTCATTCAATATTATTGATATGTCTTGATACTTCTTTCATGCTTATGCTAGAAATCACTGGAACTCGCCAGACTTTATGTCCAACCTATTTTATTTTTCTTTCTCTCTCTTTCTCCTCCTCCCCCCGGGTTCTTAGGGCGGTGGACAATAGAAGTGACCATTATTCTACTCAGCATGGACTTGGATTATTTCTCGTCCTATGTATTACTTCAGTTTCTTTTCTATGTTTATTGTTATGGCATATGAGGGATATTATTTTATGGTTTTGTACTTTGATGGTTTATGATACAGATGATTATGATTATGACTTATGGCATCTGAAAATGTAATGTTGAATTTGGTTTTAACAAAAGTTTGAAAAATTATTTCTGCTGCATTTTATATTTTATCTTGTTAAAAGTAGTCTTTGTAATATTATTTCTCTTTACATAACTTAATGAATCCCTATATAGATGACATTAAGGGACGTGGGTTGTTGTCACATTTGGTATCAGAGCCTAAGTTTACAAGATCATAGAAATAGATTTTGAAAATTTATATTCAAAGCAAAATGTTTCAAGTAAAACCCTTTTTTAAAAAATGTATCCCCTCAAGCCATTTACAATATTCCTTCGATCTCTTTTTGAATCCTTGTTTCTTCTCTTTTCAGCATGTCTGGGGCTCCTAATTTCCCCGAGGGCATTCCCATTCTAATAGGTTCCGTAGATACATAGAGGCTACGGCACCTGTCGAAGTGCAAGGTAATATCCCAGTTGCAGTTGCAGTAGCTCCACCCAATCTTATAGTCAACTTATCTAAGATTTGTAAGGATTTCTATGCGAAGGGAGGCAATCCATTTCGTGGTATTGAGAGCTTTGTAGAGGCAAGCAATTGGCTTAGGGAGACAGATAATGTGTTCGATTTGTTGGAGCTAGATGATAGGAGAAAGGTTCAGTTGGCCGCTTAGCAACTGAAAGAGGAAGCATCATATTGATCGGAGGTGACTTAGGTAGGGAAAGCAATGGCCACTTGGGATGAGTTTAAGCGTAGATTTAAGAAGAAGTTCATGTCGTAGGCTAAGGAAGGAATGCAAATGGAGAAGTTTTTGAGTTTAAAACAAGGAAGTATGAATGTGAAGGAATATGCCAATAGTTTTAATCAATTAGCAAGATTTGGTTTGGATTTGGTAAACACTCCTCATAAGAAAGCTTTGAGATTCGCGAAAGGGTTAAACCAACCATTACAAGGACTAGCATTGACACATATCCCGATAGGAGAAACTTTCGAGAGGCTAGTATCCATGGCTTTGATACATGAGGACGGGAAAGAGGAGAAGAAAGAAGCTAAGTCTAAGGAGGCACAACCCAAGACTGATAAGAAGAAGTGGTGGCCCAAGAAGGGTATACCAAAGAAAGGAGGAAAACTTGATAAGGCACAAATCAAGACAGAGGTTAAGTGCCATAGCCGTGGGAATTTGGGGCACTTTGTTAGAGACTGTAGAAAGACGAAGAATGCTTGTTTCAATTGCGGTCAAGTTGGACAATTCACCAAGCAGTGTCGTAATAAAAAGGGTCAGAAAGCGGGAATATCTGGAGGATAGGTTCATGCTCTATAGGCCGCTCAGGTTGGCAGACCGGATCGATGTAGGTAAGTCACCGCTGAAGGTTTGATATCTCCTTTTGACTCTCCTATTAGGGCTTTCTTTGATTTTGGTGCTTCTTATTCATTCATATCCAATTATGTGGTAGATGATCTGGACCAGGACACTAGTATAGTTTATGATCCTGTTATGGTCTCAAACCCCATAGGAGGTATGACTCATTTGTCTATGATATGTAGGGGTTTGAGAATTTCTGTTATGGGCTACGAGTTTGAATGTGACGCATATGTTCTTGCCTTTATGGGTTACAGGATTATTTTAGGAATGGATTGGCTCGCCATGTATGGTGCCATTCTAGATTGTGGGAGGAGAGTTGTAGGCTTCTAGCGTGCCACAGTAGAACTCTTGAGATTTCTTGTGTTCCATGGGGATCAGTTATGCTTAGTTTCCTAGATTCCCTTGACGCTTTTGTTGACGATCTTAGATCAGTACCCATAGTCAGAGATTTTCTGGACGGTTTCTTTGAGTGGTTGGTCATGCCTTATGGGCTGACCAATGCACCCGCATAGTTTGTGCATTTGATAAGTAGGGTGTTTAAGGAGTACCTGAATAAATTTCTTGTGGTTTTCATGGACGACATTCTGGTTTTATCGAGGAACAAGGAAGAACATGTCGTACACTTAGAAGAGGTTCTGCGCACTCTCAAATTGCATCAACTAAGACTAAATTTTCACATTGTCATTTCTGGAGAAAGGAAGTAAGGTTCCTAGGGCATGTTGTCTCCAAGGATGGAATAGCGGTGGACCACGCTAAAGATGTCCCGATTCAAGATTAGAAAGCCCCTAAGAATGCGATAGAGGTTAGGAGTTGCTTGGGATTGGTGGGTTACTACAAAAAGTTCATTTAGGACTTTGCATGGATATCAGCTCCGCTCACCCATATGACAAAGAAGAATTTGGTTTTCACTAGGATCATTGATTACGAGTATGCATTCTACAGGTTAAAGAGGGCTCTGCCATTAGCCCATGTTCTGACTCTTCCCGATGGTAGCAAGGTGTTTACGGTCTACACGGATGCTTGTGGCATGGGATCAGGTGATGTTTTGATGCAAGAAGGTAGGGTAGTCTAGTATGGAAGTAGGCAATTGTGGGTTCACAAGAAGAACTACCCCACCCACAACTTGGAGTTGACTGCAATGGTGTTGGAACTTAATTCTTGGCGACACTATCTACTCAGAGAAATATTTGAGCTCTACATGGATCACAAGTCACTCAAATATTTGTTCTCGCAAATGGATCTCAATTTAAGACAGTAACGATAGCTGGATTTCCTTGCGTCTATGATTTTAAGATAGCTTATACCCCATGCAAGGGGAATGTGGTTGCGGATGTGTTGAGTAGGAAGAAGATGACCTTGAGTCCTCTATTCATAGAGAGGCAGAGCTTGGAGTTTATTTTGACTTTTGATTTTAGGTCATCTACGGATTTTACGCCTGGATAGTTGGCATCATTGGGGATACGACCTATTCTTATGGAGCGCATTGGATCTACACAGCGATAAGATCAGCAGTTAGTGGACATTTTGGATAGTCTTAGTGGAGGAGAGAACTCTAGTCACCTAGCTAGATATTCTGTGGACGATAAGGGGTGACTACGTCACGATGGAAGGTTGTGTGTTCCCTGAGTTTGAGACTTGTTGAGGACAGTTCTTGAGGAAGCTCATAGCTCTCGGATAACAATCCATCTGGGTGGTGACAAGATGTACCGAGATATGGAAAGAGTTTTTCATTGGACTGGCATGAAGAAAGATGTGGCAAAGTTCATGTCCCAGTGTTTGACTTGTCAGCAAGTGAAGGTTGAACAAAGGAAACCTGGCGGATTACTTCAGCCCTTGGATATTCCACAGTGGAAGTGGGAGAGCGTTTCTGTGGATTTTATTGATGGACTACCCAGATCGAGGAAGGGAAACATGAGTATATGGGTTATAGTAGACAGATTAACAAAGATCGCTCATTTTATCCTTGTTAAGAGTAAGAGGACAATAGCTTGGTTAGCATCGATATACCTAAAAGAGATCGTTCGACTTCATGGGGTACCTTCCAGTATAGTAAGTGACCATGACCCTATCTTCACGAGCGAGTTTTGGAAAAGCTTGCAAGAGGCGTTAGGTACACAGCTACGACTTAGCACAGCCTATCACCCTCAGACTAGTGGACAGACTGAGAGGGTCAATAGGGCTCTCGAGGATTTATTAAGACTGTGTATACTAGACTTCGGAGGGACTTGGGAGGAGCATCTCCCATTGGTTGAGTTTGCCTACAATAATAGTTATCAGTCGAGCATTGGTATGGCTCGCTTCGAGGCACTTTATGGACGACCTTGCAGACCATCGACATGTTTGTAGGATTCTACGGACAGACTTCTACTTGGGCCTAAGATGGTTAGAAAGACTTTTGATAAGATACACCTTATTCAAAGATGGGTGAAAGCATCTCGGGACAGGTACAAGTCATATGCCGATATAAGGAGGACTGACTTGGAATTTGAGGTAGGAGATATAGTCTTTATCAAGGTATTACCTCAAAGAAACGTTGTTCGCTTGGCTCGGTAAAGAAGTTGGCGCCGAGGTTTATAGGGTCATTACCCATAGTTGAGAGGATAGGCCTGCAGAGTTAAACTACTAGAGAGACTGGTGGGAGTTCACGACGTGTTCCATGTTTCCCACTTGAGGAAATGTCTACCTGATTCAGTAAAGGTAGTAGAGCCAAGTGCACTTGAGGATGTAAAGATAGAGAACTAGGCGTCAGTTAGAAAAGTTCCTACCCATATTCTTGGATTGGGGGTTAAGAAGTTATGCAACAAGGAAATCAACTTAGTGAAGGTGGAATGTGGAGAAGATCATGATGATGCGACATGGGAACCCGAGGAAAATATTCGCGCTTCTTACCCTTTTATCTTTGAGAGTACATTCTTAATTTTCCTTTTTAAGCTTTTGAATTCGTATTTGTTTTCCTGTCGTTTGAATCTTTGATCCTTAGGTACAAACCTATGGTTGAAAACATGTGTTTGAGACATGTTATGCTTGATGGATGCAAATGGATACAAGTATTTGCTAGTGGTTTCCTGTGGATGCATATGCATACACATTAGGTACTAGATCGGCTCAAGCACTTACATATTGCATGTGGATGTATGCACATTTTTTTTTATTCTGGATGAAAATGGTTGAATCATCATATGGATGTTGCCTTTTGATGAATGATTGTGCACACATATAGAATTTATATGTACTATTAGGATTCTTTTGCATACATATTGGACACATGGCACAGACATATATCGCTTTAAGGAGGTCAACTGAATCAGCAGAGGGCCTGATTTTCGCATTAGTATAGGAACATATACATAACACCTTTGCATATATTTGTACAAAGCATTAGAAATTTAAAGATAATGGATGTCAGTGGTTGATGGATGAGTAGATGGGCGTAGGTTTTGATTAGTAACATTCTTCTTAACTTAGAGATTTCAGGGACGAAATCCTTTAAGGAGGGGAGAATGTAACACCCCATAATTTAATACACCAAAATTATATAAAGGAAATAATAAAATGAATATTAATTAATTAAATATTCAGAATTAAGTAAAACAGACTCTAGCATTGCATTCATTTCGAACTTCTGGTTCAGATAGAATCTTGATTTTCGTAAATCGGATCGAGTATGAAGGAGTTACGAACTAAAAAAGTTTGATCTATATTTAAATATTTAATCAAATTGAAAAAGAAATGGTCTGGATTCGACCTAACCCACATGGGTCGACCTATGAGTCGACCCATGGGTCGACATTAGTGTTGACCCATGCTAAAGGTGGGTCGACCCACCCGCATGCAGGACGAACTCCTACACCTGAACCTGACCTATTTTATATACTATATTCTTTGCTGACTCCGCATGAGGTGTATGGTTTGATTTTATAACCTAATATACTATGGTTTATAATTATCCTAACATATCTACAAATAGGCTAGTAGCCTCATCATTTTCTTTCACACAAACATTCTTCATCTAAGCTATTTCTGAATAAAATTAATGTCGAGGTGTCGGCAGAACTTAGATTAAAGGGATAATACTTGCTTTTCTTTTACAACAACAATTACAAAGACTCTTTTTCTGGATCTAATTAAAATTACTTTGAGTTCTACTTATTTTTAGATCTAATATTTAAAAAGTATTTTGATAGTAAATGATTTGGATCTAAACATTAACAGTGTTTATATGTTATTGTTCTTTTACTATCAATTATCTATTTAGTTTTCAATTATTACCTGTTATATGTACGTCCTTATTATTCCCTTTCTGTTTTAGTTTTATTTACAGTCTTATACTTATTTATTCATTTTATTTATTTCTGAGTTGGATCTATTTTCTCCTTTTCCTTTTTATTTTGCGCTAAGCCTAGGCCATCGAGTGCTTAGCCTATTTCCGTTAGAATTGTGTGAAAATGGGATAATTGGAATAACTTGCGATAATGGTAAAAAGGAGATTTGGACATACTGGAACATGAGAACCATCGACTATATAATTGGGATAATATGTAAACATGTTAATCTGAATAGGTTAAACTTAATTTGATATTAAGTAGAACATGTTATGAAAAGATATGTGAATCAGATGTAATTAAGTACAACATGTTAATGTAATCTATATACATCAGAGCAGGTGCTGGTCTGTTTTGGGGGAAGGGTTGTACACAGAATTACATTTAATAAGAAATGTCATTTACAACCATGCTTACTAATAAACTTAAATCTGCTAAGTTAAACCTGTTAATTAATAAGCTAAGAGGTTCCACATCTGTATTTATATCCGGAGGGACATTTAAAATCCTAGCTCACTTGGGGGAACAAGCCTAGGGGTAGCTTGTGTAAATCTGCTGTGTGGAAACCGTATCAATATCCCTGTTGGTATCATATCGGGCCTCACACTAGGTAGGGGTCAGGGCACACTTTACTGATCTGGATTATAAGAGGTTCAAAATCTTGGAGGTGCATATGGTGGTGTTCCGATGGAGTCATGGGCGTGCATAGGTCCGATGAGGGGAAACTAAGACGTTTTCACATCGACGAATAGGGTTGTGTCTTTAAATTTGACGGGTTAGGGACTGATATCTCCTACTATCGTGGCTGGCATAGGTTATTCATGTTAGTAGGGAGTCGATCGCTGGGTAGTAATTAGGGTAACACCAAATCCCGATAATCTGATAGCTGGTGCAGAAACTTGTTCTTGGAATATGAATGAGAAGCGTACTTGATCATGCCTTGTCTCATTTACTTCGTACTTACATACTTTACTGTATTTTCTCATCCAGTATTATTAATCTATCTTGATACTTCTTTCATGCTTATGCTAGAAATCACTGGAACTCACCAGACTTTATCTCTAACCTATTTTGTTTTTCCTTCTCTCTCTTCCTTCCCCCTCCCCCTCAGGTTCTCAGGGTTGTGGACAACAGCAGTGTCTTTGATTTTATTCAGCTTGAACTTGGATTATTTATCATCCTATGTATTACTTTAGTTTCTGTTCTATGTTTATTGTTATCGCACATGAGGGATATTATTTTATGGTTTTGTACTATGATGGTTTATGAGACGGGTGATTATGAATATGGCCTATGGCATTTGAAAATGTAATGTTGAATTTGGTTTGAATAAAAATTTGAAAAATTATTTTTTGCCTCATTTTATATTGTCTTATTAAAATTAGTCTCTATATTATTTTTGCTCTTTACATAACTTAATGAATCATCATATGGGTGACATTAAAGGACGTGGGGTGTCACACTTGACATCTTACCTGATGCCAAATAGATCAATGTAATTTCTGTGACATGCACCAGCCATGACTCATTTATTGTAGTTACATGTTAAGTTTAAGGACTCAATTTACCTAACACTTCCCTCATGCACTCTTCTATGTGTATAACCTATGTACTCAGTAGTCATTCCCATTTATTATGTCCCTGGATTTAATATGTTTCAATACATGTTATATACATTTACTTTAGTATGCAAATTGATGCAACCATTTTGGCAGACATGTGCATACAATCATTAAATCCAAAAGGAACACACTCATGCAACTATAAAAATCCAAGTAAGAATTAAATATTGATATTTAAACTGGCATAAACAACACTATCTTAATCCCTATTTAGTAGTATAAAGTTCACTTATATTTAGAGAATATATTTCATCAACTAAAATGCCTTCTTACATGCCTAAATTCTTATATTGGTGTGAGCATATGGCTAGAGGTGTTTAAGTACCTATTAACCGTTGATTCTTCTTACTGGATCTCCTAATATAATATAAGGATTTCGGCTCAAATAATTTAATAGACACAAGTGGATCAGCATATGAACATTTATTGCCCAACCTACACCTTTTTATAGAGAAAAACATAAGCTTAAACCCACTTGTTTGTGCTGCTTATTCACTACATTTAAACCCTACCTCACAGCGATGTTAAATAAATCTTCTAGTTTGTTTTTACTAGATCTATATAGGCTTTTATTCACATTAATCATCCATTCTTATTTGTCATGTCAATCAGGTTATCGGCATTCATATTTTAATTGCAATATTTTACAGCACAATACATATAAAAAGGCTTCCTAAAATAGGTCTTAATGTCAAACATAAAATGAAACATACTCACCAAAATGCTTTCTCTCCTTGATCTAGTGATTCTCAGATTTTCCAGTTTATTCCTTGTTCACTTCTACAGCTCCATTAATATTTGGTACTTAAGTAAAAATGATAGTATTATTTTAAAAAAATTCCCAAGGCTTACACCTTAATGGTTTTATATATAATAACATATTAGGGTTTTGTCCTCTTATAAAATGTCTATTTTATCCCTAAGCCAACTGTGAATCGATCATTTTCTACTCGATATCTCGGTGATCCTAATAACTAGTTGACTCCCTGGCATCCCCTTTTTATTTGTTTAACATGCTTCTTTCTATTTTTGGTAATAAAATCATCATGCCATTTGCATGACTTGGTTATCATAGGTGGCCCTTTTATCTACTTAAGAGAATAAGTGTACACGACCATAATTTAGGTAAGGACCATATTAAATATGAAAAGGATGTTAAAAATTTCTTAGTTACAATCAAGTCATAAATAATACATAGAAAATTATCTCTGTAATTTTTATTCCAGCCAATATCATGTTTATTACATTCAAACTAATTTACGTGTTGCACTCACATCATATATTCATTTCCAGGTTGGCTTTTGTATTATTCATGCACAATGCACACATATATCATGCGCGCACACACAAAGTATCATTATCCATTTATTTATCCTATATATGTGAAAAGAGATTTATTTATAAATTAATATAAAGTGGGGTTATAAATTTAGAGTCATCACACTAACATTCTCTTTCAGTTTTGATTAAATTTGCTATGATTTGGTATTCAAATTTTGAGAGGGATTTGGTTTTCTCTTATGGCAAAATGGAAGAAGAAGAAGGAAATTCTTCTTTCTTTTTAGTGTAAGAAAATTTGTGCAAACCAAACTTTCTAGACCTTTCTTAGATGGGTAATTAGGTGTTAAGTGTAATTAAGGCCCAAATTAGGTGATTAGCATAAGATTAAACCTAATTATGCTTATCTAACACACTTTATCCCCCTTGTACACTACTTTTTACAAGTTTTAACACAACAATTTGTAAACTCAACGCAAATGCTATTTCAATTGTTTTAACATATTTGTACATGTTTAAATATTTTAAAAGAATATTTTTAACATTATATAAAATAAAATTCACATTACCCAAAAACAACATTTTAACTATAATTTGTTAAAACTTATAAATTTTGTATTTCATAATTTTATAAAAATTTAAATAACACATATTAACTCTTTTTAACACTATTTTATTCATATTTCATCCAAATTTTATTTTATAATTTTTCGTACACTTTTACTTCTTTTATTTACATAACTTACATTTTTAAGTTTAAATTTGCGTAAATTATAACTTCTCTTGTTAAATAAACATTGAATCTTATTCAAAATATTTTTACACACTTGATATTTACTTTAAATCAATATTTGTCTTTTATTCCTTGTTTTCAAATCAAACAAACTTGGAATTATCAATTTTCATTAAAATTCATTGTTTCGCTCAATCTTGAGATTTGATGCAACAAATACACATAAATCTCCTAAACACTTGTAATTTCATATTATAAAGACAAGTACTCCAGCATGTGCGATGCACGTGTCCAGGACTGATTGGTGATAAAACCATTGGTTGTAAGCATACTTGCACCTTACAACATAAGTTTGATGAAAAAAAGTAAATAACTATTATATTTATATCTTTAAAAGTTCAGCCAACTTTAAAATTTGTGCTTCTATAGATTTTCTTGGTGGAATAGTGATCCTCAAAGCAATCATACCACTTCCTTTAGTTTTGAACTTGAAAAACATAGGATGTGCTTGGAGTAAACGGTGACGGGACTATTAAGTGGAGCAGGAAATTAAACATGGTATATGTTTGGCGTAATCAAGTAGAGTATTTAAACAGGCTAATCAGGGGTGTTGAAACATGATAATTAAGGGTAAACGGGGTAATCAAGTAGGGGTGTTAATCGGGCGGACCGGACCGGACAGAGGGGTGCTCGTGTCCTGTCCTATAAGACTTTCGGACGTACATGGACCGGACGAGAAGATGGCTCAGTCATTGCTCGTACGAGCCGGACAACGGACGAACGTGGTTCGCACAACTGGAAAAACATCAAACATTTTAAAATGGAAGTATTTTCGTATACTTCTTCTTGTCCTAAATCATGTCCTAAATGAGAATCGTACAGACACAGACCGGGCAACTTACCCCTTTGGACCGAGTCGTACAACGAACTGTCCTGTACGATTAACACCCCTATAATTAAGTGGTAAATATGGATATTAAATGGGCCAAAACGGGGTATTATGTCAAAACTTTTCCGCTGGCGTCCGATACGCTCTGTTTGCTATACGGGGTAAATACCTCGTTTAGTGTTTGGATGCATCCAACCCGATTCACCATTCTAACCACCTAATAATAACTTTAATATAATAAGAACCAAGAATCCAAAGATAGTTGACCAAAATTAATAGTAATTAAGTTCTACCTAAAAGACTGCATGGAATATTTAGTTATATACATCTATCATTAGCTTCCATGATTATGTTAGTCTTCATGGTATAAGCCTACTCAAAAGACTGTGCATGTAACAACCCGTATTTTCAATAACCTGTTATAACATAAATGGAGGCAGAATTAAACTGAAAAATCTGAATCAAGGAAAACGGGCTATGCCATTGCGTTCGTCTCAGAAAAGTACGCGAAATAGAGTCCGAGTTTTCGAAAATCGGAGTCCGTATGACCAAGATATGGCCTCGCGAAGTTTCACGAAAAATTCCCAAATTAAAGTATACTTAATTAAGTGAAATGGGTTGCGCAGAGAAATATATATATATTGATATATATATATATATAATTGAAAATTAAATAAATAAATATGCAAAAATGTTCAAAACAGCGAATTGGGAGAGGGGAATAACCGAACCGGCCGATTTTTGAGGTCGACCCAAGCCCGCTGGGTCGACTAGGGGTTAATCCAGGGTGTTTGGCTGTCAACCCGTGGGCCGATTCGCTTAAATGCAGATTTTGCATTTGGATGGTTCTCATGGTTCATCTTTAATCTAAAGGCCCTAGATGGTTCCTACACTTGACTTCTTCCCCAAGACATGCTTTGATGGCTTGGATTGAATCTAGGTTTAATCCTATGGCCTAAAACACTTGCCTAATCTATAAATAAGACTCTAACCTACCCTAAACCCTCATTATTCACTCATGTAACTAAACTATGGCCAAATTTCTACTCTCATGGCATCCACTCAACTATCCTAGCCTTCACTTCATTTCTATGAGAGGTTTCATGATCATGAGAGTGTTAGAGAGTCCCTATGTTAGTATGAGAGCTTCTCAAGTTGATTTCAAGGCAAAAGCTTTGATCTTTGTTCATAAAGATGGGGTTTTTATTGATTTGGAGTGTGCATCTTTGGGTTTTTGGGTGATGGCATGCATAGGCTTCATCACAAGCTTTAGTTCAATCGATTTAGGCCTTCATAGCAATGTAAGCCCTTTCCCTACTCTTAGATATTAACTATGAAGTTAAATGTTCATGTTGCAAGTTTGGGTTTGATCATTGAGAATGATACATGCTATCATGTTATGCAAGCTTATGAAGTCATTATCTTGATCTTATGAGCTAAAAGCTACAACCTTTATGTTGAAATGTTGCATCATGCAACATGAGAACCTTCATAACCTTTTATGTCAACTTGCATATGAAGTCATAACCCTTATATGATGATATATGCGAGTTTCTAGTCATCATTCCATGTCTTTTGTCACCATGATTCGCTTATGTGCCAAGTTTGGGTTTATGCATGTTTTTGAGGCTTAAGAATGTAACATGCAAGCTAATGAACACATTTGTGCCTCATTTGCCACCATGATTAACTTGTGGCTTAATATCCATTTTTGTCATGCCTTTGCCAAGTCTCTTCTTTTAATCCATTACGTTGTTGCGAACGTATATGCGAGTTTAAAAAGCGTTGGGGTCACATTATGGGAAAACATAATGATATGAACATGATTTGGGTAAATGGGTATAAACATGACAACGTGTAACGTTAAATATGACATGTGTTTATACTTGAAAACATGACTTGAAATATAACATGGAAGTGACATGTAAGTATGCATAAAAACATAAGCTTGGGAATTTACCTATTAAGTTAGGTCTACCCATTGGGAATTTACCTATTAAGTTAGGTCTACCCAATTGCTTGAAAACTTGAATATGAACTGACACTAGTCTAAACATGAAAGTGGCCAACTCGAGGTTGGGTTGAGTTTGCAACATAAAGCTACCCGGAACCGACCGGCCTAACTAGTAGTTGCAAACAATAGGACCCAATGTGAGAAGTTTGTCATGTTGTGCTTGAACCCGAGGTTAGACCAAGTTGTGGTGTAAAGCTACCCGGAACCGACCGGCTTAACTAGTAACCACAACAAAGTCTAATGTGAGAGGTTGGGGTGCATTAAGTAATTAATGCCACATGATAGGGTTAAGTTAATTTGATTAATGACTCTTAATCAAATATGACATGGACAAACGGGTTAAGTAAATTGATTAGGCTAATGATACTTAACAAAACATGACAGGGTTGGGTAGGTTAAGTAACTTGATTTGCCTAACGACACTTGACCATTTTTATACGACGAGGGGACGGGATTAAGTTAACCAACACTTAATCAATCCAACACGATAACTTGATAAGGTTAGGTAAATTTTCTTAGTAACACTTAACCGTTTAATACAGTTAATGGATGGGGTTAAGTCAACTCAGACCTAACTAATCTAAACATGGTAATTGGACGGGGTTAAGTTGATTTACACTTAACTAATCTAACTCGTTAGTTTGATGTGGTTAAGTGACCTATACTTAACCAATCTAACGTGAAAACATGATAAGGCTAAGTCACGAATCACTTGAATACGCTTGACCGATTTGACTCGGTAATTTGACAAGGTCAAGTTAATTTATATAATTAACCAATCTAAAATGATAATTAGACGAGGTTAAGTTATGGATTGCTTAATATACTTAGCCAGCTTGACACATGGTTTGTAGGGTTAAGTCTTGGACTTGGATACTTAGCCAATTTTGACATGGTTTGTAAACGGGCTAAGTTATGAACTTAAGTGACACTTAACCCATTAGATAAACCCTAATTCGGAGGATTAGGTAAATAACCATAGTTAACAAGGATTATGGAAATAAGGCTAAGTGGTAAACCTTAGTTAAGGGAAACTAAGTAATAATTCTTAGTCAAGGAAATTTGGACCATTTCTTAGATAGATTAGTAACCCGATACGTTAGGTCAACGTTTAAGTATGCGTGTAGGAGCAGGCTATCTGATTTAGATAAAGGCTCCAACGAACTGGGTAACGAAGCAGCGGCTTCGGGGAACGTGAGGATATTCTTGGGATCCCTCTGTGAGCTGCCAGGTCATTTACTAGGCTCACGAGAGGTTGAGGTCTGCGGTAGAAGAACCAAGAATATGCCTTGGTTGCTATGCGAGCGACCTAAAGACTGGGGTGGATAGCAGTGAGTCGACGAATACATAAGGTGCCCGAGATAGCAAGTTCGTCGATCATCTACCATCTTGAGTCAAGCGTGTACGTACGGAAAGGCAGGGAACACCCAACAGACCATAATTGCTATCTAATTATGGGTGAGGTAGGCCGTAGGATGTGGGCTGGCCGGAGTGTAGTTCTCATGCAAGATTTTCTCTTGTGTTGCCTTTCACTAGTTGAGGGAGGGGTCTCGTGGGACCATAGCCACGTGTAGAAAAGCAGACCTTAGTATCTGCATCGGCAGATAAATCTAAAGCTCCCGACCGAGTCCTGTATTTCTTGTTTTGCCCTGTGACAGGACTCGGATGGCACGATGTGATACATGTGCATACAGTTATAGAAAAACGATTCAC
Organism: Allium sativum; assembly: GCA_030737875.1. Classification (NCBI taxonomy): domain Eukaryota; kingdom Viridiplantae; phylum Streptophyta; class Magnoliopsida; order Asparagales; family Amaryllidaceae; genus Allium; species Allium sativum. Next base: position 13,541,431 of record CM060911.1, read on the forward strand.
GATGAATGCGTGGGAAAAAGGGCGCGGTTGAGGGTTAGCGTAATCCCTAGTGGCCTAGGTGGTTTAACCCAAACCGAAATACGAAAGCGTGCAATAGGTAAGCGTAATCCCTAGTGGTGCTAGGTGGCGTAAGTCCTAGTAGTTCAAACGATGATTCATAGGGAAGAGCCTAGCTAGAACAAGGGTGACAGTCCAAACGATTTAAAGGATAATACGACATGAGGAAGCCCGTACGAGGTACGGCAAAGGACTGAACTTATATAAATGGAAAGAAACATATGATTTGAGTAACCTATATATGCGATATATTAGGTTGACATGGACCATTACATGACTTTTGAGTAAGGGTCATTCACGGATAGCACGTGATACAGTTGGGATACTAGTACGGTAGGTGCAGAGCGGGCATACAGGATAGATACCATGGGACGTTATACGTAATAGATATCTTGGGGATATTATACTTGATAGAAACCTGACGATGTGATACCTTGTTTTATCTTGACATCGTAATTTATCATGACACCTTAGTTTTCTGAGTTCAGTAGTTCATCCTGTTATTTTGATTTAGCTTATCTATCTTGTTATCATGCTTATGTTCATCTCAGTTTCTCATGTCAGTTAACTTTACTAGTTTTTATGCTAATAGTAGATAGGGCTTACTCAGTCTTTTTGACTGACCCGTTTTGTTTCGCCTCTTTTCTTCCGTTTCCCCCCCAGGTTACAGGGAGGAAATACTGTTGTTTAGTTCGGACTTCTTCTGCTTGAAGGTCATCATGGATGGCTTGAACTTTTCTTGGCTAATAGCTACTTTACCGTTTTTACTTGGGGAATAATTTATGAAAATGTCTTTATGTTTCTTTAGTATTGCAAGACAGGTTTTGATGTACTCTGATGTAAAAGGCTTTAGACCTTATTTATTCATGTTATGAAAGTTTGATTTTACTTCCGCTATTTTATATGTTCTGTCTTGTGATATTTCTGTGCATGTTTACCAATAATGCCCCTCTAAAGCTAGTGCATTCCCTTGCGAGTGACCCTAGCGGAGGCAGGGTGTTACATTTGGTATCAGAGCAGAAGGTTACCAGACTGGGCAAAAGTTTTTAAAGACCTTCTGAAAACTATTTGAAAATCGTTTACAAAGAAGCATTTTTCAAGAAAATTTTCTTTTAAAAGAAAAAGGCTATTCCCCAAAGGCCATTAGCACTATCCTTGTTTCCTTAATTGAATCTCTTTTCCTTTCTTTCCTCCATCTGTAGTCACAGTGGTTTTAACTGCGACTAGTCTTTTCTATCTACGAAAGTGTTTTCCTTACGATGGAGGTGGTTCTCGAGAGACCAGTGGCCACATTATAAGAAAGGATAGTGAGGAAGAGGATAAAGGATACGAGCTTAAGGATGAGCAACTTGTTGGTATGGCTCGGCCCAGGACGAGAGAGAAGGATGAACAATGAAACCCATGACGAGATAGTACCTTTGGCATGGTAAAACGGGACGGATAGTTAAGTATTGTGGGACAAGGACAAGATGATCGTGAAGACAATGGTATACCCTCACTAGAGTACCTGAGTAGGGGGGTAACATCCTTGTTGAAGATCTAGTTATTCTTTTCTATCATCCCGTCAAGACTTTGTTTTGATCCCCGCATCATTTAAGTTTGCTTCGATAGTTGAGTCTCTGCACCTTAAGTACTAGCGTAATAGGGAATCCCATTTTTGTCTCAAGTCCTGTGGAGAATCAGTCCATTTATTCATGACTTGTTTTGGATTTGAGAATGACATGCCTCGGTTATGGATGGATTCTAGGGATGAAGTGGTTATCCAGTAAGGGGTGCCACTCTCGGTTTTGATAGGAGGGTAGTTAGACTCTTGACTAGCCTTGGTAATACCCTCAAAGTCTCGTGGAACCTTTTGGGTTCGGTCATGACTAGTTACCTAGAATCCCTTGATACCTTTACTGGAAATTGGAAGCCCAATCGAGTGGTGTTCGCTGATAAGACGGATGGTTTATTTCACTTATGCATGGGTTATAGAAATCACCTTAGTAAGTGCGCTTGATAACCTGGTTGGCATCTGTTTACTTTCAAGAGAAAGTTCTTCTATGTGGAATACCTTGTGGTACGAGGTCCGAGATTCATTAGTGAATTTTGGAAAGCTTGCATGAGATCATGAGTACGCAGTCATGTTTGCGTCAAGTATTTTAGGAAAAGGATAAGTGCAAGTGGAACGAGAGGCGACGAAGAAATGAGTTTCATCTCATGTTATGGAAACAGGAAATAAGAAGCTACGAAATCGCGAAGTTAAAGGACGGTCAAGGCACAATGGAATTAAGCTCAAGGAAATACGACTTTGATGGTCAAAGACTAGATACGCGCATGATATCTCTTTTTGGGAGTATATCCTTGATCCCTGTTTTCTGTAGAGCTTACTTGTAGGCTATCTTTTGTGGACATCCTCTCGGTCCTATTCTCCGTTACAAACCCTGTAAGGAGTTTGTCCTGTTTATCTTCTCGACCCTGTTTCAGGGAATTCTAGGTAGAACCCTATGGATGTAAACATGTATTTGAAACATGTTATGATTGATATGGTTGCAAGTGGTTGCAAGTGGTTGCTCGTGGATGCGCGAATACACATTAGATACTAGCTCGACTCGGTCACATTTCATATTGCATATGCACGAGTATTTATACTTGTTTATGGATGAAATCGAATGTTTTATCATGCGGTTGTTGCATATGAATGAATGATTGTGCACGCATATAGTATCTACATGACTAGGACTATTTGCATACATGTTGGATTCATGGCACTATACATATTTTGCATTAGAAAGATTATTCAGGCCTGATCATTAGCATTAGCTAAGGAACATGTACACACACGTTTTGCATATATTCATACAGCATTAGAAATCATCTAAGGACAATGGTTGCTTGTGGATGATGTTTTGAGTAGATGGATGATGGATGGTAGGATATGTTCTTCCTAACTTGGAGATTTCGGGGACGAAATCCTAAAAGGTGGGGAGAATGTAACAACCCGTATTTTCAATAACCTATTATAACATAAATGGAGGCAGAATTAAACTGAAAAATCTGAATCAAGGAAAACGGGCTATGCCATTGCGTTCGTCTCGGAAAAATACGCGAAATAGAGTCCGAGTTTTCGAAAATCGGAGTCCGTATGACCAAGATATGGCTTCGCGAAGTTTCACGAAAAATTCCCAAATTAAAGTATACTTAATTAAGTGAAATGGGTTGCGCAGAGAAATATATATATATTGATATATATATATATAATTGAAAATTAAATAAATAAATATGCAAAAATGTTCAAAACAGCGAATTGGGAGAGGGGAATAACCGAACCGGCCGATTTTTGAGGTCGACCCGAGCCCGCTGGGTCGACTAGGGGTTAATCCAGGGTGTTTGGCTGTCAACCCGTGGGCCGATTCGCTTAAATGCAGATTTTGCATTTGGATGGTTCTCATGGTTCATCTTTAATCTAAAGGCCCTAGATGGTTCCTACACTTGACTTCTTCCCCAAGACATGCTTTGATGGCTTGGATTGAATCTAGGTTTAATCCTATGGCCTAAAACACTTGCCTAATCTATAAATAAGACCCTAACCTACCCTAAACCCTCATTATTCACTCATGTAACTAAACTATGGCCAAATTTCTACTCTCATGGCCTCTACTCAACTATCCTAGCCTCCACTTCATTTCTATGAGAGGTTTCATGATCATGAGAGTGTTAGAGAGTCCCTATGTGTAACACCCCACACCCGCTAAGGTCACTCACTAAGGGAATGCCTTAGTTTTGGTGGAGCATTTTTAGTGAGTATAGAACAGAAAAATTACAACAAGACAGATATAAGTAATACTTGAAAATTTAAAACATCCTTTTATTGCAGCGGAAAGTAAAACATGTTTGGTTACATCACAAAACCATAACAAGAGTCAAGTACATAATATCCATCCTGATAAAATAGAAGTACATAATCCCACTACATAGACAATAGCCATAATAGAAAAGATAAACCGAGCTTTACTTCTACGATCCAAGCCCAAAAGATAGATATAGCGGTCTGATCCAAGCCCACTAGTGCTAGGCCCACTCTGATAACCTGAGGGTTGGGAAAAAGATAAAAACAACGGGGTCAGACATAAGTCTGAGTGAGTCCTATAACCCTAACAATACAACCATTAAAGTAATTAGGGTATGACATAAATAAGGTACGGTACCTCTGGGGATAATGGCTACACTAAGTAGCCAACTAAACACCGGATGTACTACTATAACCGAAAAGACGCATTTATCCACCCAAGGATAATTCTTACACCACCCCAGACTTATTCACCCAAGGGTAATTCCTACACTGCACCACACCAGTTCTACCCACCAAGGGTAATTCCTACTTAAAGGTTGATCCCACTAAGTGTACTTAGTAATTTTTTTACCCGGTAGTTTCTTGTACCCCTACACAGGTGTCGTCTGCCCCTATTTTTACTAGGTGTACCCACTACCCCCAAGCGATCGGCTCCCTACCGTAGATACCCGTGCTGGTCCCACAAAAGGGGGTGTATCATTCCCCAAAGTGGCTACCATATAATATCACTGTGCACGGCTTTATATCTACACGATGCAACAATGACTTACCAACCAGCCCGGGTCCACACACGCATATGAAACCCGTTGATCCCGCGTTGCCACCGCTAACCCGTTTTGGCCGCTTATAGTCAAGTCCAATATGCGTGTCCCGTCACCCGACCAGAGTCGAGCCCACAAAGATACGTTTGGGATATTGGTTGAAATGGGCCCCCACAAGCTACTACTTAAGCTTGCTACTTTTATCTAGTGCATCCCACTTAACCCTTTAACCATGTCCCCTTACATGTTATAGATCTTGGTTAAGTCCTTTAATCATATTTCAATTGCCACTTAGGGCACCCACTAGATTTCCACATGCCACCCATGGCACTTACTTAACCCCTTAATCATGTTTAATTACATGTTCCACCTTGGTTAAGTATTCTAATCGTATTCTCACATGCCACCCATGGCACTTACTTAACCCTTTTATCATGTTTAATTACATGTTCCACCTTGGTTAAGTATTCTAATCGTATTTTTCTATTGCCACCCAAGGCAACCCACTGGTCTCATCATGCCACCCCAAGGCACCCACTTAACCCCTCATGTCCCACTACATGCTAATATGGTTAAGTGTTTTCTTAATTCATTAATTAAGATCATGACCTCATAAAGACCTCTCACATTAGACCGTCTTTTATGACTGCTGGATATGCCGGTTGGTTCCGGGCTGACTTCTGTCATCAAAAGGGCCTAACCTCGTGTCTTTACTTTAATCATGTATTTAATTTATGACTAAGACCTCTCACATTGGGCCAATCATTTGTAGCCGCTGGATGGCCGGTCGGTTCCGGGCAGACTTCCGCTACAAAAGGGTCCAACCTCGTGTCTTAGTTGATTAATTACACCTAATTAATCACCCCCATATTAATTATCCCTATTAATATCAAGTTTTCCATAACATGGGTAGACCTAACTCAATAGGTAAATTCCCATGGGGTAGACCTAACTCAATAGGTAAATTCCCACTTATGGTAATTTATTTTTATGGTATGCTTAATCATACCCAATCATACTTTTATTAACATATTTATTACCCCATCGTTCCCCACGTAAATCGTTCTCATTTCACGACATAATAAAGGGAAAGATCCATCACAAATATCATGGGTTTAGCATATAACTTTGTCATGGGTTAAGAGGATGTCAACTTGCATATATGAACATATATTAACCCAACTACATATAACCCAAACTTGCATATTATCATACACATGATTTGCATAACATGTTAAACTTGCATATAAGCATTCTCATAACTTGCATAACATGTTAAACATGCATTTAAGCATACACATGACTCGCTTAAGCATTCATATACTTGCATAAGCATTCACATACTTGCATGAACATGCATAACTTGCATATCACATTAAACTTGCATTTAAGCATATACATAACTTGCATAGCATCATGCACATAACTTGCATAGTCTTATACACATAACTTGCATATGAACTTGCATCTTAAAGGAGGATAAACATGCATAACATATAAGGGTATCATCTTGCATATGTATGCATCATATTTAAAAGAGTATACTTGCATGTTATGACTTATGCATAATATCAAACACTTAGCATGCATAAAACCACTTACTTATCATGCATGAAATCAAATACTTATTATGTATAAACCCACCACTTAACTTGCATAAACCCAAACACTTATCATTCATAAAACCCAATACTTAGTATGCATACAATCAAATACTTAGCATGCATAACATCAAATACTTTAGCATGCATAACATCGAATACTTAGCATGCATAACATCAAATACTTAACATGCATAACACCAACTACTTAGCATGCATAAAATCACATGCATAACTTGCATATCATGTTACATATAACTTGCATATATTCTCACATATAGTTTGCATAACATGTCACATATGCATAAATGTTTAACATAGTGTTATGCATCATAAAACATGGCCTTAAACTTGCATTTAACATAAAACTTGCAAATCACATATCATACAAACTTGCATAAATACATTTATCCACAAACATAGCCATGTCTTATCATATCCTACCATAATCAATCTAACAATTGATTATTTAAAGCCATAGAAACTCACCAAAACCAAGATTAGCAAATCAATGAAGTAAAACTAGTTGCCAAATATGAAGAAGAAGGTGATTAGGGGTTGATTAACTTGCAACTCTCTTCATATGATTTGTGGAGGCCATGACCAAGTTTCATTTTGCCATAGTTTAGTTACAAAACCTAATTATGAATGAATTAGGATAGGGTTAGGGTCTTATTTATAGGATTAGGTGAGTGTTTTAGGCCCTTAGATTAACCCTAGGTTAGATTAGGACCCTTAGATTTAGGAAATCTCTAGAAACCAGCCCTAAGACCAAGCCCAAACCCCAAACTGGTGCACCCAACCACAGAACCCTCTAGAAACTGTGCAGGTTTCTTGGCTCGGCACGGGCGCACTTCCCAAGTGCGCCAGTGTATCTTTGTACTGGCGCACTTCACAAGTGCGCCAGTGCATCTTTTTTCTGGCGCACTTCACAAGTGCGCCAGTGCATTTCTGGCCTGTTTCTGGTTTTTCTGCCTAACTTCGTTCGTCCATATCTCTTTCATACGGTACCCGTTTTACGCAAACTCGGACTCTATTTCGCGTATTTTTCCGAGACGAACGCAATGACGCAGCCCGTTTCCCCTAATTCCCACATCTGAGATTGATTATACTTTAATTTGTGAACTTTAATATTAACCGAAATTCGGGGTGTTACATTCTCCCCTCCTTAAAGGATTTCGTCCCCGAAATCTCTAAGCTAAGGGGAATGCATATCCTACCATCCAAACAACCATCTACTCAAACCATCATCCACGGGCATCCATTGTCCTTAAAACAATTTCTAATGATGTATGAGCATATGCAAAAAAAGTGTGTGTATATGTTCCCTATCTAACGTATGAACATATGCAAACCATGATAGTGCCATGCATCCATTATGTATGCGAGAGAACCCTATCGACACATACAATATCTACATGAGTGCACAATCATTCACCAAAATGCATCATCCACGTGATAACACAACCATTATACATCCATAAATATATTTTCCTACACACAAATTTATGCAATATGCAATATGTAGTGACTGAGCCGATCTAGTGCCTAGAGTGTGTGTATATGCATCCACGAGCAATCACTAGCAAACACTTGCATCCACTTGCATCCATCAACCATAACATGTCTCAAACACATGTTTCAACCATAGGTTTACCCTATCTAAAGGTCAAAGGTACTAACGAGAGGACATACTAAAGATAAGATAAGCACAAGATATGCGATGAAGGAGAAGCAAAAGGACATACCCTCCAAAAGAAAAGGGTACCTCGAACGCATCTTCACTTCCGTCTCCCAGGTAGCGTCACTCTCTTCATCTCCCCTTTGTACTTTGATTAGTTGAACCTCTCTGTTTCTCAACTTCCAAATCTCTGACCCAAGGATGCAAGTAGGAGCTCGTCGAATCGTCGCATCACGCTCTACTTCCACTTCTCTAAGCAGGCTCGGCTCTACCGCCTCTGCGGTCTTATGTAGGAACTTCCTCAAATGTAACACATGGAATATCATGTACACCACTAAGCCTGTCGGGCAACTCCACTCTATATGACATCTATCCAATCCTTTCCTTAATAGGAAACGGTCCAACAAACCTTGGTACTCACTTCCCAACAGATCCAAAGTGAACCACATTCCGTAACGGAGATATCTTAATAAAAAGCATGTCCTAATATCAAACTCAAGCTATGTTCTTCTCTTGTCCGCATAAGATTTCTGTTTATCTTGCGTCGCTTTCATCCTTCTTTGAATCAAATCAATCTTTTCCCGAATTCTTTCTAGCCTTATCGGCCCAAGCAAGATCTCATCCGTAGATTCCTACCAACGTGTAGGTGATCGACAAGGCCTTCCATAAAGAGCTTCGAAAGGTGTCATACCAATACTGGACTGAAAGCTGTTATTATATGCGAACTCCACCAATGGAAGATACTCTTCCCATGTACCTCCAAAATCTAAGATACAAAGCCTCAAAAGGTCTTCTAGGACATGATTCACCCTCTCGGTCTGGCCGTCCGTCTGAGGATGATATGCGGTACTCAAACATAACTGAGTCCCTACCGCCTCTTGCACCCTCTTCCAAAACTCTCTAGTGAAGATAGGATCTCGGTTACTCACTATGCTAGAGGGTACCCCATGCAATCGAACTATCTCTCGCAGATATAAAGAAGCTAGCCATGGAGCGGTCCTCTTGCTCTTCATAGGTATAAAAATGGGTGCTCTCAGTAAGTCTATCTACCACCACCCAAATTCCCGTATTACCCTTTCTTGATCTGGGTAACCCGTCAATAAAATCCATCGAGATGCTATCCCACCTCCATTGCGGGACTTCCAATGGGTGAAGCAACCCACCTGGTTTCTTTTGCTCCGCTTTTACTTGTTGGCACACCAAGCATCGAGCGACATACTCGGCCACATTTTTCTTCCTACCGGTCCAGAAGAAAACCCTCTTCATGTCTTGGTACATCTTGTCCCCACCGGGATGAATGGTCATCTTAGAACGGCGTGCATCATCAAGAATAACCTTCCCCAAACCCTCGCCTTGCGGTACACAAAGTCTACTGTCTCTACGCAAGCACCCCCTATCGTCTAGGGTGTACCTACTCAAATGGCTGGACGACTCCCCCCTTATGAGCTTCTCTACCAACTCAACCAACTGTGGGTCGTCCCTCTGTGCTCTTCCAATCCGCCCCAAAAGAGTAGGTCTAACCTCCAAGGAGGCTAGCAAACCGGGTACAAAGTCAACGGAAGGTCTAAAGTCAAACTTAGAAATAAACTCTAAGCTCCGTCGTTCAACGAACAATGAACTCAAGGACAACCTTTTTCTACTTAAGGTGTCCGCTACCATGTTACCCTTACTCATAGGATGCTAAGGATCCCATCCACTTTTGCTGTCCTAAGACTATGCGCTCGAAGAGTCTCCAACACTTCCCTAAGATGTAGGGCATGATCTTCTCCACCAGAATATCATCCAAAATCATCACAACTGTCTCCCACGCAGACCACCCTAGTCGAATTCGGCATCCCCCAAATGCAAGCCCCAAAGGCCTAAACCAATATCAGACAAACACCCAAGGGATACCTCCTTCGAATTCAGACGACCTACGTGAGATGATACTAGTAAGAATGGCTAAATAATTAAGCCCTTGTCCAATTCTGGATGTTCTCGCCAGTCTCGCTCCAAAACCGTCGTTTATCCCATACTGGCTCTGCTCAGCTTATTGAGTACATACGAAAACTTATTTCGCTCCTAGAAAAGACCAAAATGTCATCTACAAAGACCATCACGAACTTATTTAGGTACTCCCTGAACACCCTTCTCATCAAATCAACAAAGTATGCGGGGGCGTTCGTCAAACCCAATGGCATCACCAGCCACTCTTAAAAGAAATCATCCGGAGTCCTAAAGGCAGTCTTTTCTATGCTATCCTCAGCCACTCTCAACTGATGAAATCTCGTGGCTAAGTCCTACTACAAAAATACTGAGGCGCCAGCCAACTGATCAAAGAGATCATTAATCCTCGGCAATGGGTATCTATTCTTCTTTGTGAGTTTCTTTAGTTCTCTTTAGCCTACACAAAGTCTGAGGGACCCATCCGCCTTCATAACAAAAACTACTGGAGCGCCCCACTCCGATGTACTTCATCTTATGAACCCCTTCTCAAGCAAATCGCCTACCTACTTATGGAGTTCCCTCCTCTCACTAGGAGCCATGTGGCACACTGGCCAAGATACTGGTTTAGCATTATCCACCAGATATATTCGGAAGTCAATCTCCCGCTTCGGAGGTAAGCCCTTCACCTCCACAAACACATCCGGGTATTCCCGGACCGCTCTAACAGATCGCAGACTCTAGACCAACGTGTCAAGCGATTCTAGATACCTTAGCATAACAGATTCTATGGGGTTACAAGAGATCTCGAGAGTGTTACCCAGGCGACCCATAAGCCTAACAACTCTCCCTTCAAAATGAAGAACGGCACCCCTACTGGATAACCAGTCCATGCCCAAAACTAACCCATAGCCCGTGAAGCCCAAAAGCATCACATCTTAAACTCAACGCTAAGTATAGAAACTTTCAAACCCAAACACATCATGGAGCCCAATTGGGTTTGGAACATCTAAGGGATCATCTACCAAACTGGTGTCTAAGTGCAGTGACCCAACTATCAAGGATGAGATAAACGAACTAGATGCGTCAGAATCAAATAAAGTTCGAATTGGATGATAAAGAAATCCAACCTCAAATCTAGACGGCCTTATCCCCATCTGGTACCCTAGTCGTGAGGGAATACAACTACCCCCCCCAGAAGATTCCATACCTTGCCCTTGCTTCTTTGGACAATCCTAATAAGGTGTCCTATTCCTCTCAAAAGGATAACCACTTGCCTTCTTCTTCCCTATTCTCCACTCGTAACTTCCCACCAATGAGGTTTCATCCTTCATTAACCAAACAACTATTTGAGCCATCCACCCATCGTCTATCCAATAGATACCTACCAGTCCTCCTCCTTCTTGAACCAACTTCTAATCCGACTAACGTCTAAGTCCCTTGAAGTGGTTTTCTATCCTTACCTATCTTAGAAAGATCATCTATACGCGGAGGGGAAACTCAAAACGAGAGAAAGGAAGAGATTCAAAATGGAGAATTCGAAAGATATAAAGATGGCTATTGGGGATTATGCTTTTCTTTCAAAAACTTTTCTCTTAAAAGACATGTTTTTGAAAATACTCCTTTCCAAAAATATTCTTTAGAAAATAGTTTTTCTAAAAAATTTATCTGTTCCGGTAACCTTAAGCTCTGATACCACGTGTAACACCCCACACCCGCTAAGGTCACTCACTAAGGGAATGCCTTAGTTTTGGTGGAGCATTTTTAGTGAGTATAGAACAGAAAAATTACAACAAGACAGATATAAGTAATACTTGAAAATTTAAAACATCCTTTTATTGCAGCGGAAAGTAGAACATGTTTGGTTACATCACAAAACCATAACAAGAGTCAAGTACATAATATCCATCCTGATAAAATAGAAGTACATAATCCCACTACATAGACAATAGCCATAATAGAAAAGATAAACCGAGCTTTACTTCTACGATCCAAGCCCAAAAGATAGATATAGCGGTCTGATCCAAGCCCACTAGTGCTAGGCCCACTCTGATAACCTGAGGGTTGGGAAAAAGATAAAAACAACGGGGTCAGACATAAGTCTGAGTGAGTCCTATAACCCTAACAATACAACCATTAAAGTAATTAGGGTATGACATAAATAAGGTACGGTACCTCTGGGGATAATGGCTACACTAAGTAGCCAACTAAACACCGGATGTACTACTATAACCGAAAAGACGCATTTATCCACCCAAGGATAATTCTTACACCACCCCAGACTTATTCACCCAAGGGTAATTCCTACACTGCACCACACCAGTTCTACCCACCAAGGGTAATTCCTACTTAAAGGTTGATCCCACTAAGTGTACTTAGTAATTTTTTTACCCGGTAGTTTCTTGTACCCCTACACAGGTGTCGTCTGCCCCTATTTTTACTAGGTGTACCCACTACCCCCAAGCGATCGGCTCTCTACCGTAGATACCCGTGCTGGTCCCACAAAAGGGGGTGTATCATTCCCCAAAGTGGCTACCATATAATATCACTGTGCACGGCTTTATATCTACACGATGCAACAACGACTTACCAACCAGCCCGGGTCCACACACGCATATGAAACCCGTTGATCCCGCGTTGCCACCGCTAACCCGTTTTGGCCGCTTATAGTCAAGTCCAATATGCGTGTCCCGTCACCCGACCAGAGTCGAGCCCACAAAGATACGTTTGGGATATTGGTTGAAATGGGCCCCCACAAGCTACTACTTAAGCTTGCTACTTTTATCTAGTGCATCCCACTTAACCCTTTAACCATGTCCCCTTACATGTTATAGATCTTGGTTAAGTCCTTTAATCATATTTCAATTGCCACTTAGGGCACCCACTAGATTTCCACATGCCACCCATGGCACTTACTTAACCCCTTAATCATGTTTAATTACATGTTCCACCTTGGTTAAGTATTCTAATCGTATTCTCACATGCCACCCATGGCACTTACTTAACCCTTTTATCATGTTTAATTACATGTTCCACCTTGGTTAAGTATTCTAATCGTATTTTTCTATTGCCACCCAAGGCAACCCACTGGTCTCATCATGCCACCCCAAGGCACCCACTTAACCCCTCATGTCCCACTACATGCTAATATGGTTAAGTGTTTTCTTAATTCATTAATTAAGATCATGACCTCATAAAGACCTCTCACATTAGACCGTCTTTTATGACTGCTGGATATGCCGGTTGGTTCCGGGCAGACTTCTGTCATCAAAAGGGCCTAACCTCGTGTCTTTACTTTAATCATGTATTTAATTTATGACTAAGACCTCTCACATTGGGCCAATCATTTGTAGCCGCTGGATGGCCGGTCGGTTCCGGGCAGACTTCCGCTACAAAAGGGTCCAACCTCGTGTCTTAGTTGATTAATTACACCTAATTAATCACCCCCATATTAATTATCCCTATTAATATCAAGTTTTCCATAACATGGGTAGACCTAACTCAATAGGTAAATTCCCATGGGGTAGACCTAACTCAATAGGTAAATTCCCACTTATGGTAATTTATTTTTATGGTATGCTTAATCATACCCAATCATACTTTTATTAACATATTTATTACCCCATCGTTCCCCACGTAAATCGTTCTCATTTCACGACATAATAAAGGGAAAGATCCATCACAAATATCATGGGTTTAGCATATAACTTTGTCATGGGTTAAGAGGATGTCAACTTGCATATATGAACATATATTAACCCAACTACATATAACCCAAACTTGCATATTATCATACACATGATTTGCATAACATGTTAAACTTGCATATAAGCATTCTCATAACTTGCATAACATGTTAAACATGCATTTAAGCATACACATGACTCGCTTAAGCATTCATATACTTGCATAAGCATTCACATACTTGCATGAACATGCATAACTTGCATATCACATTAAACTTGCAATTAAGCATATACATAACTTGCATAGCATCATGCACATAACTTGCATAGTCTTATACACATAACTTGCATATGAACTTGCATCTTAAAGGAGGATAAACATGCATAACATATAAGGGTATCATCTTGCATATGTATGCATCATATTTAAAAGGGTATACTTGCATGTTATGACTTATGCATAATATCAAACACTTAGCATGCATAAAACCACTTACTTATCATGCATGAAATCAAATACTTATTATGCATAAACCCACCACTTAACTTGCATAAACCCAAACACTTATCATTCATAAAACCCAATACTTAGTATGCATACAATCAAATACTTAGCATGCATAACATCAAATACTTTAGCATGCATAACATCGAATACTTAGCATGCATAACATCAAATACTTAACATGCATAACACCAACTACTTAGCATGCATAAAATCACATGCATAACTTGCATATCATGTTACATATAACTTGCATATATTCTCACATATAGTTTGCATAACATGTCACATATGCATAAATGTTTAACATAGTGTTATGCATCATAAAACATGGCCTTAAACTTGCATTTAACATAAAACTTGCAAATCACATATCATACAAACTTGCATAAATACATTTATCCACAAACATAGCCATGTCTTATCATATCCTACCATAATCAATCTAACAATTGATTATTTAAAGCCATAGAAACTCACCAAAACCAAGATTAGCAAATCAATGAAGTAAAACTAGTTGCCAAATATGAAGAAGAAGGTGATTAGGGGTTGATTAACTTGCAACTCTCTTCATATGATTTGTGGAGGCCATGACCAAGTTTCATTTTGCCATAGTTTAGTTACAAAACCTAATTATGAATGAATTAGGATAGGGTTAGGGTCTTATTTATAGGATTAGGTGAGTGTTTTAGGCCCTTAGATTAACCCTAGGTTAGATTAGGACCCTTAGATTTAGGAAATCTCTAGAAACCAGCCCTAAGACCAAGCCCAAACCCCAAACTGGTGCACCCAACCACAGAACCCTCTAGAAACTGTGCAGGTTTCTTGGCTCGGCACGGGCGCACTTCCCAAGTGCGCCAGTGTATCTTTGTACTGGCGCACTTCACAAGTGCGCCAGTGCATCTTTGTTCTGGCGCACTTCACAAGTGCGCCAGTGCATTTCTGGCCTGTTTCTGGTTTTTCTGCCTAACTTCGTTCGTCCATATCTCTTTCATACGGTACCCGTTTTACGCAAACTCGGACTCTATTTCGCGTATTTTTCCGAGACGAACGCAATGACGCAGCCCGTTTCCCCTAATTCCCACATCTGAGATTGATTATACTTTAATTTGTGAACTTTAATATTAACCGAAATTCGGGGTGTTACACTATGTTAGTATGAGAGCTTCTCAAGTTGATTTCAAGGCAAAAGCTTTGATCTTTGTTCATAAAGATGGGGTTTTTATTGATTTGGAGTGTGCATCTTTGGGTTTTTGGGTGATGGCATGCATAGGCTTCATCACAAGCTTTAGTTCAATCGATTTAGGCCTTCATAGCAATGTAAGCCCTTTCCCTACTCTTAGATATTAACTATGAAGTTAAATGTTCATGTTGCAAGTTTGGGTTTGATCATTGAGAATGATACATGATATCATGTTATGCAAGCTTATGAAGTCATTATCTTGATCTTATGAGCTAAAAGCTACAACCTTTATGTTGAAATGTTGCATCATGCAACATGAGAACCTTCATAACCTTTTATGTCAACTTGCATATGAAGTCATAACCCTTATATGATGATATATGCGAGTTTCTAGTCATCATTCCATGTCTTTTGTCACCATGATTCGCTTATGTGCCAAGTTTGGGTTTATGCATGTTTTTGAGGCTTAAGAATGTAACATGCAAGCTAATGAACACATTTGTGCCTCATTTGCCACCATGATTAACTTGTGGCTTAATATCCATTTTTGTCATGCCTTTGCCAAGTCTCTTCTTTTAATCCATTACGTTGTTGCGAACGTATATGCGAGTTTAAAAAGCGTTGGGGTCACATTATGGGAAAACATAATGATATGAACATGATTTGGGTAAATGGGTATAAACATGACAACGTGTAACGTTAAATATGACATGTGTTTATACTTGAAAACATGACTTGAAATATAACATGGAAGTGACATGTAAGTATGCATAAAAACATAAGCTTGGGAATTTACCTATTAAGTTAGGTCTACCCATTGGGAATTTACCTATTAAGTTAGGTCTACCCAATTGCTTGAAAACTTGAATATGAACATGACACTAGTCTAAACATGAAAGTGGCCAACTCGAGGTTGGGTTGAGTTTGCAACATAAAGCTACCCGGAACCGACCGGCCTAACTAGTAGTTGCAAACAATAGGACCCAATGTGAGAAGTTGGTCATGTTGTGCTTGAACCCGAGGTTAGACCAAGTTGTGGTGTAAAGCTACCCGGAACCGACCGGCTTAACTAGTAACCACAACAAAGTCTAATGTGAGAGGTTGGGGTGCATTAAGTAATTAATGCCACATGATAGGGTTAAGTTAATTTGATTAATGACTCTTAATCAAATATGACATGGACAAACGGGTTAAGTAAATTGATTAGGCTAATGATACTTAACAAAACATGATAGGGTTGGGTAGGTTAAGTAACTTGATTTGCCTAACGACACTTGACCATTTTTATACGACGAGGGGACGGGATTAAGTTAACCAACACTTAATCAATCCAATACGATAACTTGATAAGGTTAGGTAAATTTTCTTAGTAACACTTAACCGTTTAATACAGTTAATGGATGGGGTTAAGTCAACTCAGACCTAACTAATCTAAACATGGTAATTGGACGGGGTTAAGTTGATTTACACTTAACTAATCCAACTCGTTAGTTTGATGTGGTTAAGTGACCTATACTTAACCAATCTAACGTGAAAACATGATAAGGCTAAGTCACGAATCACTTGAGTACGCTTGACCGATTTGACTCGGTAATTTGACAAGGTCAAGTTAATTTATATAATTAACCAATCTAAAATGATAATTAGACGAGGTTAAGTTATGGATTGCTTAATATACTTAGCCAGCTTGACACATGGTTTGTAGGGTTAAGTCTTGGACTTGGATACTTAGCCAATTTTGACATGGTTTGTAGACGGGCTAAGTTATGAACTTAAGTGACACTTAACCCATTAGATAAACCCTAATTCGGAGGATTAGGCAAATAACCATAGTTAACAAGGATTATGGAAATAAGGCTAAGTGGTAAACCTTAGTTAAGGGAAACTAAGTAATAATTCTTAGTCAAGGAAATTTGGACCATTTCTTAGATAGATTAGTAACCCGATACGTTAGGTCAACGTTTAAGTATGCGTGTAGGAGCAGGCTATCTGATTTAGATAAAGGCTCCAACGAACTGGGTAACGAAGCAGCGGCTTCGGGGAACGTGAGGATATTCTTGGGATCCCTCTGTGAGCTGCCAGGTCATTATACTAGGCTCACGAGAGGTTGAGGTCTGCGGTAGAAGAACCAAGAATATGCCTTGGTTGCTATGCGAGCGACCTAAAGACTGGGGTGGATAGCAGTGAGTCGACGAATACATAAGGTGCCCGAGATAGCAAGTTCGTCGATCATCTACCATCTTGAGTCAAGCGTGTACGTACGGAAAGGCAGGGAACACCCAACAGACCATAATTGCTATCTAATTATGGGTGAGGTAGGCCGTAGGATGTGGGCTGGCCGGAGTGTAGTTCTCATGCAAGATTTTCTCTTGTGTTGCCTTTCACTAGTTGAGGGAGGGGTCTCGTGGGACCATAGCCACGTGTAGAAAAGCAGACCTTAGTATCTGCATCGGCAGATAAATCTAAAGCTCCCGACCGAGTCCTGTATTTCTTGTTTTGCCCTGTGACAGGACTCGGATGGCACGATGTGATACATGTGCATACAGTTATAGAAAAACGATTCACGATGAATGCGTGGGAAAAAGGGCGCGGTTGAGGGTTAGCGTAATCCCTAGTGGCCTAGGTGGTTTAACCCAAACCGAAATACGAAAGCGTGCAATAGGTAAGCGTAATCCCTAGTGGTGCTAGGTGGCGTAAGTCCTAGTAGTTCAAACGATGATTCATAGGGAAGAGCCTAGCTAGAACAAGGGTGACAGTCCAAACGATTTAAAGGATAATACGACATGAGGAAGCCCGTACGAGGTACGGCAAAGGACTGAACTTATATAAATGGAAAGAAACATATGATTTGAGTAACCTATATATGCGATATATTAGGTTGACATGGACCATTACATGACTTTTGAGTAAGGGTCATTCACGGATAGCACGTGATACAGTTGGGATACTAGTACGGTAGGTGCAGAGCGGGCATACAGGATAGATACCATGGGACGTTATACGTAATAGATATCTTGGGGATATTATACTTGATAGAAACCTGACGATGTGATACCTTGTTTTATCTTGACATCGTAATTTATCATGACACCTTAGTTTTCTGAGTTCAGTAGTTCATCCTGTTATTTTGATTTAGCTTATCTATCTTGTTATCATGCTTATGTTCATCTCAGTTTCTCATGTCAGTTAACTTTACTAGTTTTTATGCTAATAGTAGATAGGGCTTACTCAGTCTTTTTGACTGACCCGTTTTGTTTCGCCTCTTTTCTTCCGTTTCCCCCCCCAGGTTACAGGGAGGAAATAATGTTGTTTAGTTCGGACTTCTTCTGCTTGAAGGTCATCATGGATGGCTTGGACTTTTCTTGGCTAATAGCTACTTTACCGTTTTTACTTGGGGAATAATTTATGAAAATGTCTTTATGTTTCTTTAGTATTGCAAGACAGGTTTTGATGTACTCTGATGTAAAAGGCTTTAGACCTTATTTATTCATGTTATGAAAGTTTGATTTTACTTCCGCTATTTTATATGTTCTGTCTTGTGATATTTCTGTGCATGTTTACCAATAATGCCCCTCTAAAGCTAGTGCATTCCCTTGCGAGTGACCCTAGCGGAGGCAGGGTGTTACATTTGGTATCAGAGCAGAAGGTTACCAGACTGGGCAAAAGTTTTTAAAGACCTTCTGAAAACTATTTGAAAATCGTTTACAAAGAAGCATTTTTCAAGAAAATTTTCTTTTAAAAGAAAAAGGCTATTCCCCAAAGGCCATTAGCACTATCCTTGTTTCCTTAATTGAATCTCTTTTCCTTTCTTTCCTCCATCTGTAGTCACAGTGGTTTTAACTGCGACTAGTCTTTTCTATCTACGAAAGTGTTTTCCTTACGATGGAGGTGGTTCTCGAGAGACCGGTGGCCGCATTATAAGAAAGGATAGTGAGGAAGAGGATAAAGGATACGAGCTTAAGGATGAGCAACTTGTTGGTATGGCTCAGCCCAGGACGAGAGAGAAGGATGAACAATGAAACCCATGACGAGATAGTACCTTTGGCATGGTAAAACGGGACGGATAGTTAAGTATTGTGGGACAAGGACAAGATGATCGTGAAGAGAATGGTATACCCTCACTAGAGTACCTGAGTAGGGGGATAACATCCTTGTTGAAGATCTAGTTATTCTTTTCTATCATCCCGTCAAGACTTTGTTTTGATCCCCGCATCATTTAAGTTTGCTTCGATAGTTGAGTCTCTGCACCTTAAGTACTAGCGTAATAGGGAATCCCATTTTTGTCTCAAGTCCTGTGGAGAATCAGTCCATTTATTCATGACTTGTTTTGGATTTGAGAATGACATGCCTCGGTTATGGATGGATTCTAGGGATGAAATGGTTATCCAGTAAGGGGTGCCACTCTCGGTTTTGATAGGAGGGTAGTTAGACTCTTGACTAGCCTTGGTAATACCCTCAAAGTCTCGTGGAACCTTTTGGGTTCGGTCATGACTAGTTACCTAGAATCCCTTGATACCTTTACTGGAAATTGGAAGCCCAATCGAGTGGTGTTCGCTGATAAGACGGATGGTTTATTTCACTTATGCATGGGTTATAGAAATCACCTTAGTAAGTGCGCTTGATAACCTGGTTGGCATCTGTTTACTTTCAAGAGAAAGTTCTTCTATGTGGAATACCTTGTGGTACGAGGTCCGAGATTCATTAGTGAATTTTGGAAAGCTTGCATGAGATCATGAGTACGCAGTCATGTTTGCGTCAAGTATTTTAGGAAAAAGATAAGTGCAAGTGGAACGAGAGGCGACGAAGAAATGAGTTTCATCTCATGTTATGGAAACAGGAAATAAGAAGCTACGAAATCGCGAAGTTAAAGGACGGTCAAGGCACAATGGAATTAAGCTCAAGGAAATACGACTTTGATGGTCAAAGACTAGATACGCGCATGATATCTCTTTTTGGGAGTATATCCTTGATCCCTGTTTTCTGTAGAGCTTACTTGTAGGCTATCTTTTGTGGACATCCTCTCGGTCCTATTCTCCGTTACAAACCCTGTAAGGAGTTTGTCCTGTTTATCTTCTCGATCCTGTTTCAGGGAATTCTAGGTAGAACCCTATGGATGTAAACATGTATTTGAAACATGTTATGATTGATATGGTTGCAAGTGGTTGCTCGTGGATGCGCGAATACACATTAGATACTAGCTCGACTCGGTCACATTTCATATTGCATATGCACGAGTATTTATACTTGTTTATGGATGAAATCGAATGTTTTATCATGCGGTTGTTGCATATGAATGAATGATTGTGCACGCATATAGTATCTACATGACTAGGACTATTTGCATACATGTTGGATTCATGGCACTATACATATTTTGCATTAGAAAGATTATTCAGGCCTGATCATTAGCATTAGCTAAGGAACATGTACACACACGTTTTGCATATATTCATACAGCATTAGAAATCATCTAAGGACAATGGTTGCTTGTGGATGATGTTTTGAGTAGATGGATGATGGATGGTAGGATATGTTCTTCCTAACTTGGAGATTTCGGGGACGAAATCCTAAAAGGTGGGGAGAATGTAACAACCCGTATTTTCAATAACCTGTTATAACATAAATGGAGGCAGAATTAAACTGAAAAATCCGAATCAAGGAAAACGGGCTATGCCATTGCGTTCGTCTCGGAAAAATACGCGAAATAGAGTCCGAGTTTTCGAAAATCGGAGTCCGTATGACCAAGATATGGCCTCGCGAAGTTTCACGAAAAATTCCCAAATTAAAGTATACTTAATTAAGTGAAATGGGTTGCGCAGAGAAATATATATATATTGATATATATATATATATATATAATTGAAAATTAAATAAATAAATATGCAAAAATGTTCAAAACAGCGAATTGGGAGAGGGGAATAACCGAACCGGCCGATTTTTGAGGTCGACCCAAGCCCGCTGGGTCGACTAGGGGTTAATCCAGGGTGTTTGGCTGTCAACCCGTGGGCCGATTCGCTTAAATGCAGATTTTGCATTTGGATGGTTCTCATGGTTCATCTTTAATCTAAAGGCCCTAGATGGTTCCTACACTTGACTTCTTCCCCAAGACATGCTTTGATGGCTTGGATTGAATCTAGGTTTAATCCTATGGCCTAAAACACTTGCCTAATCTATAAATAAGACCCTAACCTACCCTAAACCCTCATTATTCACTCATGTAACTAAATTATGGCCAAATTTCTACTCTCATGGCCTCCACTCAACTATCCTAGCCTTCACTTCATTTCTATGAGAGGTTTCATGATCATGAGAGTGTTAGAGAGTCCCTATGTTAGTATGAGAGCTTCTCAAGTTGATTTCAAGGCAAAAGCTTTGATCTTTGTTCATAAAGATGGGGTTTTTATTGATTTGGAGTGTGCATCTTTGGGTTTTTGGGTGATGGCATGCATAGGCTTCATCACAAGCTTTAGTTCAATCGATTTAGGCCTTCATAGCAATGTAAGCCCTTTCCCTACTCTTAGATATTAACTATGAAGTTAAATGTTCATGTTGCAAGTTTGGGTTTGATCATTGAGAATGATACATGCTATCATGTTATGCAAGCTTATGAAGTCATTATCTTGATCTTATGAGCTAAAAGCTACAACCTTTATGTTGAAATGTTGCATCATGCAACATGAGAACCTTCATAACCTTTTATGTCAACTTGCATATGAAGTCATAACTCTTATATGATGATATATGCGAGTTTCTAGTCATCATTCCATGTCTTTTGTCACCATGATTCGCTTATGTGCCAAGTTTGGGTTTATGCATGTTTTTGAGGCTTAAGAATGTAACATGCAAGCTAATGAACACATTTGTGCCTCATTTGCCACCATGATTAACTTGTGGCTTAATATCCATTTTTGTCATGCCTTTGCCAAGTCTCTTCTTTTAATCCATTACGTTGTTGCGAACGTATATGCGAGTTTAAAAAGCGTTGGGGTCACATTATGGGAAAACATAATGATATGAACATGATTTGGGTAAATGGGTATAAACATGACAACGTGTAACGTTAAATATGACATGTGTTTATACTTGAAAACATGACTTGAAATATAACATGGAAGTGACATGTAAGTATGCATAAAAACATAAGCTTGGGAATTTACCTATTAAGTTAGGTCTACCCATTGGGAATTTACCTATTAAGTTAGGTCTACCCAATTGCTTGAAAACTTGAATATGAACATGACACTAGTCTAAACATGAAAGTGGCCAACTCGAGGTTGGGTTGAGTTTGCAACATAAAGCTACCCGGAACCGACCGGCCTAACTAGTAGTTGCAAACAATAGGACCCAATGTGAGAAGTTTGTCATGTTGTGCTTGAACCCGAGGTTAGACCAAGTTGTGGTGTAAAGCTACCCGGAACCGACCGGCTTAACTAGTAACCACAACAAAGTCTAATGTGAGAGGTTGGGGTGCATTAAGTAATTAATGCCACATGATAGGGTTAAGTTAATTTGATTAATGACTCTTAATCAAATATGACATGGACAAACGGGTTAAGTAAATTGATTAGGCTAATGATACTTAACAAAACATGACAGGGTTGGGTAGGTTAAGTAACTTGATTTGCCTAACGACACTTGACCATTTTTATACGACGAGGGGACGGGATTAAGTTAACCAACACTTAATCAATCCAACACGATAACTTGATAAGGTTAGGTAAATTTTCTTAGTAACACTTAACCGTTTAATACAGTTAATGGATGGGGTTAAGTCAACTCAGACCTAACTAATCTAAACATGGTAATTGGACGGGGTTAAGTTGATTTACACTTAACTAATCCAACTCGTTAGTTTGATGTGGTTAAGTGACCTATACTTAACCAATCTAACGTGAAAACATGATAAGGCTAAGTCACGAATCACTTGAATACGCTTGACCGATTTGACTCGGTAATTTGACAAGGTCAAGTTAATTTATATAATTAACCAATCTAAAATGATAATTAGACGAGGTTAAGTTATGGATTGCTTAATATACTTAGCCAGCTTGACACATGGTTTGTAGGGTTAAGTCTTGGACTTGGATACTTAGCCAATTTTGACATGGTTTGTAGACGGGCTAAGTTATGAACTTAAGTGACACTTAACCCATTAGATAAACCCTAATTCGGAGGATTAGGTAAATAACCATAGTTAACAAGGATTATGGAAATAAGGCTAAGTGGTAAACCTTAGTTAAGGGAAACTAAGTAATAATTCTTAGTCAAGGAAATTTGGACCATTTCTTAGATAGATTAGTAACCCGATACGTTAGGTCAACGTTTAAGTATGCGTGTAGGAGCAGGCTATCTGATTTAGATAAAGGCTCCAACGAACTGGGTAACGAAGCAGCGGCTTCGGGGAACGTGAGGATATTCTTGGGATCCCTCTGTGAGCTGCCAGGTCATTATACTAGGCTCACGAGAGGTTGAGGTCTGCGGTAGAAGAACCAAGAATATGCCTTGGTTGCTATGCGAGCGACCTAAAGACTGGGGTGGATAGCAGTGAGTCGACGAATACATAAGGTGCCCGAGATAGCAAGTTCGTCGATCATCTACCATCTT
Organism: Allium sativum; assembly: GCA_030737875.1. Lineage (NCBI taxonomy): Eukaryota > Viridiplantae > Streptophyta > Magnoliopsida > Asparagales > Amaryllidaceae > Allium > Allium sativum. The sequence goes on from CM060911.1 coordinate 13,565,264, forward strand.
GAGTCAAGCGTGTACGTACGGAAAGGCAGGGAACACCCAACAGACCATAATTGCTATCTAATTATGGGTGAGGTAGGCCGTAGGATGTGGGCTGGCCGGAGTGTAGTTCTCATGCAAGATTTTCTCTTGTGTTGCCTTTCACTAGTTGAGGGAGGGGTCTCGTGGGACCATAGCCACGTGTAGAAAAGCAGACCTTAGTATCTGCATCGGCAGATAAATCTAAAGCTCCCGACCGAGTCCTGTATTTCTTGTTTTGCCCTGTGACAGGACTCGGATGGCACGATGTGATACATGTGCATACAGTTATAGAAAAACGATTCACGATGAATGCGTGGGAAAAAGGGCGCGGTTGAGGGTTAGCGTAATCCCTAGTGGCCTAGGTGGTTTAACCCAAACCGAAATACGAAAGCGTGCAATAGGTAAGCGTAATCCCTAGTGGTGCTAGGTGGCGTAAGTCCTAGTAGTTCAAACGATGATTCATAGGGAAGAGCCTAGCTAGAACAAGGGTGACAGTCCAAACGATTTCAAGGATAATACGACATGAGGAAGCCCGTACGAGGTACGGCAAAGGACTGAACTTATATAAATGGAAAGAAACATTTGATTTGAGTAACCTATATATGCGATATATTAGGTTGACATGGACCATTACATGACTTTTGAGTAAGGGTCATTCACGGATAGCACGTGATACAGTTGGGATACTAGTACGGTAGGTGCAGAGCGGGCATACAGGATAGATACCATGGGACGTTATACGTAATAGATATCTTGGGGATATTATACTTGATAGAAACCTGACGATGTGATACCTTGTTTTATCTTGACATCGTAATTTATCATGACACCTTAGTTTTCTGAGTTCAGTAGTTCATCCTGTTATTTTGATTTAGCTTATCTATCTTGTTATCATGCTTATGTTCATCTCAGTTTCTCATGTCAGTTAACTTTACTAGTTTTTATGCTAATAGTAGATAGGGCTTACTCAGTCTTTTTGACTGACCCGTTTTGTTTCGCCTCTTTTCTTCCGTTTCCCCCCCAGGTTACAGGGAGGAAATACTGTTGTTTAGTTCGGACTTATTCTGCTTGAAGGTCATCATGGATGGCTTGGACTTTTCTTGGCTAATAGCTACTTTATCGTTTTTACTTGGGGAATAATTTATGAAAATGTCTTTATGTTTCTTTAGTATTGCAAGACAGGTTTTGATGTACTCTAATGTAAAAGGCTTTAGACCTTATTTATTCATGTTATGAAAGTTTGATTTTACTTCCGCTATTTTATATGTTCTGTCTTGTGATATTTCTGTGCATGTTTACCAATAATGCCCCTCTAAAGCTAGTGCATTCCCTTGCGAGTGACCCTAGCGGAGGCAGGGTGTTACAGTGCAACAACCTAAAATTAACACCTATAATTGACGTTTCGTATCTGAATAATTGTGCTAATTGAGGAATGTGATGGTATAATATAATAGATGATATTTAATATTCTAGTATATACGTCAAGGTCAATTGGTAAAGGCTGTCAAAAAATGTGTTCATTTGTAAGCACCAACAAACATGAATTTACTTTCTTTTCAATTTGCTTTGATTTAGTTCTGTATTTATATTGTCTAAAATTACTATGATTTTCTATGATATCTGGGTAAGATCCAAAAACACGTTTCACATAGCTATAAAGTAAAATATGGAAGTATAGACTACTAAAATCGATATATGGCATTATATACTTCATGTTATATAACTTTTTTTTTAGCAAAACACAAAATAATTTATGATGTCAATGTTACAAATAAATCTTATAAGTATCTAATTAAAGAGTATTTAGGAGCTAATGGCATTATAAAAAAAGCTCAAGAAGATGAGAATTAGTGAGGTTGATGTGCATGGCTATCTGCTTCTACTTCTTTATGGATTTCTTGGCCTTGGAAGTGAGAAGCTAGTATATCCTAGCCATGGCTCGTCTGTTGGCAGTGTTGGCATCATCTCCCATGCTGCTCCTCCAGATGTCCTTCTCTATGTTGACCATGTCTACAGGCAGCTCTATGTTTTTGAATAGTCGTCGTCATCCACCTTTTCCTTGCAGCCAATGTTCGACAGCATGCATATTTGCCTTGCACATTTTTAGGCCCAGGACAATAGTGTAAGAATCCTTCACATAGCAAGACCTTCCAGTGTTTCCTTACCAATGCAAGGAACTTGTAACAGAACTAGCATTAACCTGTTGTACATATATAAATTGGTGTAATTTCAACTAATATTAATATAACACTACACAACTTTTATTTTTACTAGTTCACATATTATAAAATAATTTAGCATATGAACAAAGAACATTAAGTTAGCAAATGCTGAAGCACGTAATATTAAATATGACATCATATCTTATAGTCACATCCAAGTCAAACAAAGACCATCTATTTTAAAAATGAAAATAAACAAGGATCTCAAAATTAAATGGAACAAATATCCAGGCTATGCAGATAAATATCAAATATGGTTTGGTACCTATATTGGCAAGCATTATACATATTAGCCACTACTCAAAAAACCATGTCTTTGTTAGCATAAGTTGTAAAGGGAATTTTTGAACAATGTAGCATGCTATGTCAGTTTGCATGTATGATGCCATAATAAAGTAGTATAGCAACTGATGGGTACGAAAGATCTAATTTGAACTTTCATTTCCAATAATTTGTAGTATATTTTTAGGACAAATAAGGAATGTAGTATATAACATACGGTTGAATGTATGGTATATGATAGATTACAACATTAAATTTTACCACTCACAATGATTATTTTCAAATTGGGAGCAACAACATTGCATCGAGGGATCTTTCATACTTAGAATTACTATAAATTAAACCTAGGATGTGGAAGTTTAGCATTGATTTGAATGTGTAATATAAAAAAGAAAAGTAATATAGTAATCCAATGTCTAAAATTTAAAAAATGGACCAAGTAAAAAAGAAAACCAAATATTTTACATGAAAATGAAAAATTTGGAAAACCACTGTACTTGAAATTAGAGAGCGAGAGAGATTTCTAATGCAAACATGAAGTTTCAACTGTCAAGACTCGAGTAAGTGCACATAATTACACTATTAGATTATCACATGATCAAAACCTATCAAGGCACCATTTGTTAATTTTAATGGGAAAAGTGTGCGATGTAGGTTATATTTATCAGTGCAGAAAGATTGATATCATCATTATGAACAACAAACTCCTTTGAGAGGGGTTCATAATGAGCTAGTGCTTTGCAATTTGTTAAAAGTGCAAGATTCTAGTAAGAATATTTTCAAAAGGGATCATTCATATTGAAAAGATACAGCTCAAAGAGGATTTACTAACTTATGCAAATTTTAGCGGTATAAGCTGACATCAAAATTGAGGTCGAATATCAAATGGTTATTATAGCAATTACTACATATGCAGGTCAGCTTTGATATAGTTGTTCGATTTTTTGGACTATGAGTTTGTAAACCATGCAGATTGAGTGTGAAGGAAGGACACATCTACGCAACTTCTACCAATAAGAATGATACTTTATTAAAGGAAAGAACATGCTACAGTGTTTCGAGTATAAAAATATAACCTTTAAAACCTTTATCTTTAGCATCATATGACTAAGCTAGAAGTCCTTAAAGACTTGTACGCAACTTGAAAGAAAAAACCATATGCACGCAAACACGCACTTTATTAAAGCAAAGCGCACGTTACGGCATTTTCGGTTTAAACTATATCCTTCAAAACCTTTATCTATAGCATCGTATACTGAAGCTAGGGGTCATTAACAACATTTATGCAACTCGAAAGAAAGAACCATATGCATGTATGCACGTACGCACACACTCCCACATATACACATGCATATACATATACATGTACATATACATATATAAACATATACATATATGTATGTATAGAGAACAAATGCTATAATAATCAGGATGAACTAATGCATTAAATATAATTTAGTAGTTTCTTAACCGCTTAAGGAATTAAAAATAAATATTGGTTTTTGTTTAGAAGAAGGCATGCACTAATCATATGTCATGTCATTCTACTTTGAATTTGATATATTTTAAAATATTTGAATACACTTATCCAAGTATATGTAATGATCGACGCTTTCTAATAAACAGAAAAGCGCGAATTTTAAATAAATACTGCAAGCGCACAGATCGTGTAGTATGCAGGTCGAATCACAGTGAGGTAAATTAAAATCAAATTATTTATCTAATCTCTTGGGCGAGTTAGACGAAGTTTGGAGATTTGGTTGAAATAAAAACAAATTGAAATTGCAAAATTAGGATATCGTTGAATCTAATCAAACGATTAATCAGTAATGAAAATAAAATAGCAAAGACAACTTGAGCTCTATCAAATCTAATTGAATAGATGGCACAAATTGCTTGGAAAATAAAATGCAAAACACAAATAAAATGCAGAAATTAAAATTGCAGAAAAAGAAGAACAACAAAAAGTAAAATTAGGATTGTCGTTGAAACTAATCAAACAACTAATCGCTAATAAAAAAATTGTAAAATACAATTGCTGTTCTACCAAAACTAATTGTGAAGACAACACCAATTGCTAAGAAAAATAAAAGAAGAAGAAGAACTTTTATTAATGGAGGTTAAGACAGAAAAATAGGATGGTGGCTACAATGATATTACAAGGGTATTTATAGGAGATAACCAAACCCTAACCCTAATTACAAATGGGCCTAGCTATTTCAAGTAAGTAAAATGCCTTTTGTCATTTGGAACAAGTTCTAGGCCTTTTCTCCTTTTCTCTTGCAAGCCTCCTTTAATTTGAGATGTGCATGGCCTTTTTATCAATCATTTTCTTGTCCAACAACAACTAGATGTGAGATCTTCATCTACAATTCTTCAAAATGTAAATATATAGCAATATGATCTCCATTTCTCTACTTTTCTGGTTGCATGCGGGGTGGGTTGGAATATCTGTAAAAGTGACAAAACAATACCCAAATAATATTTATTTATATACAAAAGATAAGATATAAGAGCATAAGATAAACACATTTCTATGTTAATCAAATACCCCTAATATAACAGATAAGTTGATTATGAGCCTATGGTGTTCTTTAACCCGATAATTAATGAATGTGATTTGGGTTTGTCGTGAATGGTGTCTTCACTAACACTGTTCTTGAACCCAGTTGAGAAATGATTAAATCTTTTTATTTAGATTTAATGAAGTGTACCAATTAAATAATATTTAATTGGAATTGAATTGATATTGATTTTTGGGTTTATCGTGAACAGTGTTTTGAATAACACTTGTTCTTTAACCCGATAATTAATGAATGTGATTTGGGTTTGTCGTGATTGGTGTCTTCACTAACACTGTTCTTGAACCCAGTTGAGAAAAGATTAAATCTTTTTATTTAGATTTAATGAAGTGTACCAATTAAATAATATTTAATTGGAATTAATGGAATGATTTTTGGGTTTATCGTGAACAGTGTTTTTAAATAACACTCGTTCTTTAACCCGATAATTAATGGAATGTGACTTTGGGTTTATCGCGAACCGTGTTTTTAGATGACACTGATTCTTTAACCCAGTCACAGATTAAAACTAAGTGGAGTTTTAATGAATCTTTAATTAGATTGAAAAGATCGAGAATGGAGTATCACCAGTTTTGCTCCAGGCGATAGTTAAATCTTTAATTAGATTTGAACGTGAAATTTAGAAGCTAACTGTCGGTTAGCCAAGCAGAATGGTTTTCTGGATATTGATCTGATGTTGGTTTCGGCCTTCGGGGTTAATATTTGGGGAATTATTCTCTTGATTAATTTACGGTTAGTGACTAATGAATTGGAATGAGGCGTATGTTGTGTTTGTGTAACACTTATTTAAATATACGCGAGTTATTCGGAAGGACCGGGTTTATCCCATTCTGGATAACTGATACGACGATAAGTCGAAGATGAAGACGATGGTCGAAGACCGGAGGTCTTCACGTCGTTTGGGTGATAACTGATGATCTTGATTGGGCTGTACACCCAAGAAGATGGAAACAGTTAGTGATCGTCCAGACGTACTTGGAGATCGATGGATATGCGGGGTACTAGGTGCCTCCGGTTTCGTTCAGGCCCAGAACGGACTTGTAAATGGACTGTGTGTCTGGCATTGGATTTCATTCTGTGTGACTGATATCGGTTGCATAGAGTGGTTTGCCTGTGTGGCACGCTAAGATGCAAATGATCAAGGCTTCTGTTGAAAAGCAAAGTCTTGTGGTGATGATCAAAGCACGGCCTTTGTGGCGTAGCTTTGTGTAACGTTTACCTCGCGTGTTTCACACCCGGTATGAACCAAAAACGGGAGAGGACATCAGGGAGGACTTGCGTTTCTTTCTAGCTAGAAGTGGCGTCAGTGGTTTTACACGCCCTGACGAGTTTGACTTATGTGGTTGTTGCGGTTGCGAGGCGCCTCGGTTATATCGGTTTCGGCCGAATGCATTCTGGTCGGCTGACGGACCAGACTTACACCCCATAGGGTGGGGAGACGTATTGTTCAGGCACTATAATCCACATCGGTGGACCGGCCCTGACGATCGAAGGGGCAGTTGCGGCTGTTCCGGTGGCTCGGGCTAGAGAGTCACGAATCGGTTGAGGATCTTGCCCCTAGCCTCGGTTCATAGACGGAAATCCAATTTCCAAATACGAGACTTTGCGATTTTGATTGAATAACCTATATAAGGCGACATGATATATGGTACCCATGCCGCCTATGATTGATACTTATGATTTGAAGTTGTTTTATACACTATGCACTTATAGTAGTATCAAATGATCTGTTTTAAGCGTATCAAACATTCTTTGGCTGTTATAAGGGAAAACCCTATCCCCCGGCTTGCGTTTGCATTGTGTGATAGGACCTGGGTCTTATAAAGAAATAAAAGTATCAAGATAGGCATATAAGACTGGGTAAGAGATAACAGTATCATATAACAGGCATAAACATGATGAACATGATAAGTAGAATAAACAGAGTGGATTATGCTTCTCAAATACTTTTCTCTGCACCAATACTAGTATAACAGGATTTATGACAGAATTAGGTGTCCCCTAATATAACAGAAACAGAATGATCCCAACATAATCATAATGGTAGTTCTAGGTGTACTCTAGTTACATAACGGATTTTACCCCAAACAAAAATAACTGGTACCTCAACAGAAATAACGAATATTACCCAAACAGAAATAACGGGTACCTAAATAGAAAACAGACAGGACTAGATGTACCGTAATTACTACCCTAAACGATCGGCTCCTTAACATGTAAATACCCTGTGTCGGCCCTATAGGAGGGTGTATTACTTCCTAAAGTGGAAACTACAAAAAGAAACAGACCTATTTAATAGTGCTACAACGGCTTATTTTCCCTCATAGACCAGGACCAATGCATGCTCATGACTTCGTTGGAACGCGCCCGTACACACCCCTTTTCAGATGAACGTCTTACTATTAGTTCAGTATGCGTTCCCTGACCCCTACCTAGTGCGGGGACCGCTTTTAATACCGGAATGGGTTACTGACAGATATGGGCCCCACACAGCAGATTACACAAGTCAAACCCCTAAACTTATGTCCCACAATTATCTAGGGTTTTTAACAGGTTAAGCCTTATAGATTTACAGGTTCGCCTAACCCCACAAATTAACAGGTTAAGTTCAGGTTAACAAGTTCATATAACCCCAACAGATTAAATAGGTTAAGTATTATAGGTCAACAGGTTTATATAACCCCAATATATTAAACAGGTTCACTTGACCCCGACAGATTAAACATGTTTACTTAACCCCAACAGATTAAATAGGTTAATAGGTTCATATGACACTAACAGATTAAATAGGTTCCATAAGTTATATACAGTTTCATTACATGTTCCACTTAATCCTTGAATTAAGCCTACAGATTTACATGTTCATACACCCCAAATTTCAGTTATATTCCATAGTACAAGATATTCCCCAATTTTCCCTCTTTTATTTTCATTCCCAAACATTCCCTGTCCCAATTTTGTTCATATGTAGATTTCTTACGAGATTGGCCTAGGCTCGAAGGTAGTCTAGGCTTATAAAATAAAAAGGGAATAAGAGAGGGTGAAGAACAGAAATAGGCATAATAACAATAGAAATATTAATAACAACTGAACAATAGAATAGGTGTACAGAAAAATGCATTTAATTATAGCTGAACTGTTTAGGTATGAATTAGTTTCTTAATAAGCATAGGCTCAGAACCAGATTTATCAACATGTCAGGATTACTGTTAAACTTTATATCTAAAAGTAACATGAACTCACAAAGATAGGATCAGTGTACAAGAAATGCCTCAGATATATGTATAGGTTGGTGTTGTAGAAGATAGTCCTGATTCAATCCAAGGTGAGGCAGCATCCCGTTATCTCAGTTGTTTTATGTATAGGAAAATAATAGAAATGTTGGCCTTTATATAGACTATCTCTGACAAACTCAGCACACAAACAAGTCCAGTTACAGAAAAATATATTCGGCCAGATCAGGGTTGGGTCCACCTATCCCCACTTGGGTCGACCTCTGGGTCGACCCACCTAACCTTGGGTCGACCCATAGGTTGACCCAGCCAAGCGTGGGTCGACGCATAACGGGTTAGATTCCCGCCTACGGTTCCTGCTTCGTTAATTTGATTTATTTTAAATTCTGGTTCGATTTATATTTACATATATTCTTCTTATATATATATATATACATACATACAACATACATATAAACTTCTAACCATTATATCTTCCTCTTACGGTGTGCATTTTACGCGAGCTCGGAGTCTATCTTAACCATATTCCGAGGAAAACGCAATGGTTCAGTCTGTTTTACTTAATTCCCAATATTTAATTAAGTATCCCTTTAGTTTATAAATGTTCTATAAAATTACAGGGTGTTACATTCTACCCTACTTAAACGATTACGCCCCTGAAATCACCATGTCTAAGAGAACGTTACTATCCTAACATTCACCTACAATCATCTACTCATCCATCACCCTCAGGCATCTATGGTCCTTAAGAATTTATAATGCTTGTATGAACATATGCAAAGGTGTATGTACATGATACTATGCTAATGCGAAAATCAGGCGGTCTACTGGTTCAATTGACCTCCTTGATGCAATATATGTTTATGCCATGAATCCAAGATGTATGCAAATAGTCCTAGTATATTATGTAATTTCTATATGTGTGCATAATCATTCGTTCAAATGCAGCATCCATATGATGATACATTCATGCTTACCCATAAAATAAAATGCACACACATCCGTATGCAGTATGAGAGCTAGCAAACACTTGCATCCATCAAACATAACATGTCTCAAACACATGTTTACATCCATTGGTTTTCTACCTAAACGTCGAAGATTCGATCGATAGGATATACTCAAATAACAAAAGCAAGTACGAATAAAAGCTCGGAAAAAAGTTAAGAGCGTACCCTTGAAAAGAAAAGGGTACAAAGAGCGAATATTGTCTTCATTCTCCCAAGTGGCATCCTCGCGGTCTTCTCCCCACTGCACTTTCACCAACTTAACCTCTCTGTTGCGTAATTTCTTAACCTATGATCCAAGTATATGGGTAGGAACTCGTTTAACTGTCGCCTCCTTTTCTACCTCTACTTCCCCAAGCAGGCTCGACTCAACCAGCTCTACTGTATCGTGAAGACATTTCCACAAATGGGAAATGTGAAAAACATCATGAATGCCTGCCAATCTCTCCGGCAATCTCACCCTATAGGCCATCTGACCTATCCTCCCCACCATAGGAAATGGCTTTACAAACCTTGGCGCCAATTTCCCTACAGATCTGAAGCGAACCACATTCCTTAGAGGTGATACTTTGATGAAAACCATGTCTCCTATCTTAAACTCAAAGTCTGTCCTCTTATCTATGTAGGACTTCTGCCTATCCTGAGCTATCTTCATACGTCGACGAATAAGATCAGTCTTTTCTGAAGTCTCTAATCATCTTAGGTCCAAGTAGAAGTCTATCTGCAGTCTCCCACCAACAACTCGGTGATCTGCAAGGTCGTCCGTATAGTGCCTCAAAGGGTGGCATGCCTATACTAGCCTTACAACTGTTGTTGTAGGAGAACTCCACCAATGGAAGATGCTCTTCCCAAGTCCCTCCGAAGTTTAGGTTACATAGCCTTAAAAGATCCTCAATAACTCTATTCACCCTCTCAGCCTGTCCATCAGTCTGAGGGTGATATGTGATGGTCAAACATAATTGTTTACCTAGTGCCTCTTGTAGGATCTTCCAAAACTCACTTGTGAAGATGGGATCACAATCACTCACTATGCTAGAAGTTACTCCATGTAGACGGACTATCTCATGAAGATAAACTGATGCCAACCATGCTATTGTTCTCTTGCTCTTAACAGGAATGAAATGAGCGCTCTTAGTAAGCCTATTTACTATAACCTAGATACTGGCGTTGCCTCTCTTCGATCTAGGCAAACCATCAACGAAATCCATAGAGATGCTCTACCACTTCAATTGTGGGACATCCAAAGGATGAAGCAAACCGCCAGGCTTCTTCTGTTCAGCTTTTACTTACTGGCAAGCTAAACACTAAGCTACAAACTCTACTGCATCTTTCTTCATCCCGACCCAAAAGAAAATCCTCTTCACGTCTCAGTACATATCATCGCCGCCTGGATGGATAGTCATCCAAGAATGATGGGCTTCCTCAAGGAATGTACTCAAAAAATCCCTAACTCGGGGAACACAAAGCCTCCCATCTCACCATAGCCACCCTCTACTATCTGTTGAATATCTACTGAGGCGACTAGAAACCTCCCCTCTACTGAGTCTATCCAAGATGTCTGCTATTTGTGGGTCCTATCACTCCGAAGATCTTATCTGATCCATAAAAGTACGTCGCACCTCTAAAGATGCCAACAAACCAGGTGTAAGATCCGTAGATGGCCTAAAATCGAAGGTTGATATGTATTCTAAACTCTGTCTCTCTACAAATAGAGGACTCAAAGTCATCCTCTGCCTACTCAATGCGTTCGTCACTACATTACCCTTGCCAGGGGTGTTAGCAATCTCAAAGTCATAGGACGCTAGGAATTCTATCCATCTTTACTGTCTCAAATTGAGATCCTTTTGTGAGAACGGATACTTGAGCAAGTCATGGTCCATGTAAAACTCGAACCTCTCTCCAAGGAGATAATGCCGCCGCTAAGTCTTAAGGGAAAACACTACAGCAGCAAACTCTAAATCATGGGTAGGGTAGTTCCTCTCATGAACTCTCAACTGTCTACTACCATAGCATACTACCCTTCCCTTTTGCTTCAAGGCGGCACCAAACCCTGTACCACATGCATTAATGTACACTGCAAACACTGTGCTCCCATATGGCAATGTCAAGACTAGGGCTGTTGTCAGAGCCCTCTTCAACCGATGAAAATCATCCTCACAGTTGATACTCCAAGAAAAAAATCATCCTCACAGTTGATACTCCAAGAAAAGACCAGAGTCTTCTTCATCGGTCTAGTGAGTGGGGTTGATATCTTTGCGAAGTCCTTAATAAATTTACTATAATAGCCCGCTAAACCAAGAAAACTTCTCACCTGCAAAGCATTCTTTGGGACCTTCCAATCTTGAACTGCAACTACTTTCACGGGATGCACCGTTATCCCATCCTTGGAGAACACATGCCCTAGATATCTCACCTCCTTTCTCCAACGGTGATACTTGGAAATTTTGCCTTAAGCTGGTGTGCTCTAAGAGTCCTCAAAACCTCTCCTAAATGTAGGGTATTCTCTTCCTCGCTCTTCGAGAAAACCCGGATGTCATCCACAAAGACCACCACGAACTTATTCAGAAACTCCCTAAACACCCTACTCATCAGATCCACAAAATACGCAAGTGCATTCGTCAACCCAAACGACATAACTAGACACTCAAAGAAGCCATATGGAGTTCTGAAAGCGGTCTTGTCTATACTTTTTTCGACCACCCTCAACTGATGAAATCCCATGGCCAGATCTAACTACGAGAAAACAGATGCACTGACAAGTTGGTCAAACAGATCATCAATCCTAGGGAATGGGTGCCTATTCTTCTTGGTGAGCTTACTCAACTCCGTGTAATCCAAACATAGGTGAAGTAAGCCATCTGCCTTAGTTTCAAAGACGACTGAAGCACCCCATTCTGATATACTTCGCTTAATAAACTCCTCCTCAAGTAGCTCCCCTACTTGCTTGTTAATCTCCCTCATTTCCCTAAAAGCCATGTGGCGCATAGGCAATGCGTCAGGCTTCGCATTATCCACTAAGTATATCCGAAAATCAATCTCACGCTACGAAGTAATCCCCAAACCTCATAAAAAACATCCGGATACTCATAGACTATGGGTTCAAATCGCAAATCATTAGCAAAAGCATAAAGTGATTCTAGGAAGCGAAGCAGGACAGACCCCTTTGGGTCATAGGATTTCTCGAGAGTCCTCCCACGACAAGTCAAAAGTCTAACGACCCTCCTCTCATAGTCTAGGATGGCACCATACATAGATAGCCAATCCATCCCTAGAAGCAGACCATAGCCTATAAAACCAACCATATATGTGTTGCACTCGAACTCGATGCCTAACACGGATATCCTCAAACCCCCGATATATCATAGACAGATGAGTCGTTCCCCCAATGGGGTTTGAGACGATAATGGGATCAGAAACAATACTAGTTCTAAGGTGCAGAGACTTAACCACAGAATCAGATATAAAAGAGTGAGAAGCGCTAGAATCAAAAAGAGTCCTAATTAGATGATCGGAAAGGGAAATCAAACCTTCAACAGAAACTTTCCTACCTCTGTCCAGTCCATTGGCCTCGTGAGCATGCACCTGCCCTCTAGAAGGTCCTACCCATTGCCCCTGTCCTTGCTTCTTCGGGCACTTCCTAGTATAATGTCCAACTTCACCACAGTTGAAGCAAGCATTCTTCCTTTTTCTGCAATCCTTGACTAGATGACCCAAGCTCCCACAACCATTACATTTCTTCTTTCTCTAAGCTTTGTCGTTCTTTCCACGTTTCTTTTGTGCTTTTGACTTGGGTCACGCTTTCTTGTTTTGAGTCACATCTGCCTTAACCTCTTTCTTTTCATCTTTACCCTCTTTGTGCATCAATGCCATATCAACAAGCCTCTCAAAAGTTCCCCCGTCGATATATGAGACAATGCCAATGCTTTGAGAGGTTAATGTATTCCTCTCGCGAACATTAAAGCTTTCTTGTGTGGGGTATTCACTGTTTCCAGCCAAAACTTTTCCAACTGATTGAACTTATTGATAAACTTTTTAACTGACAAACTTCCTTGCTTAAGTGCCAAGAATCTCTCCATCTGCATACTCTCTTCTGTCTGAGAAAGAAACCTCATCTCGAATCTCTATCGGAAATCAACCCAAGTATCAACTGGATGCTCTGCTTGCGTCATCTCCCACCAAAATGAAGCCTTTTCCTTAAGCTCCCATGTAGCCAACTGTATCTTCCTACTATTGTCGACATCAAAAAGTCCAAACAAGTTCTCTGTCTCTCACAACAAATTCTCTGCTTCCACAAAGCTTTTAGTTCCACAGAATGGTTTTCCTCCTATATCACAGAAGTCCTTGCATATCTTAGAGAAATTATCTACTCACAGAGAAGGAGGGAAACGACTTCTACTGGGGAAGCATCTCCTTGGCCTCCAGTAGGTGTCATAGCTTCAAGATATCTACTAAACCAAGTCGGTATCAGAACGCCCTCGGGAAGATTGGATTCCCCAAACATGCTGAAAAGAAAACGAAAGGAATTCAAATAGAGAATCAGAAAGATATTTATATGGCTTTGGGGATGAAAAATAGTCTTTTCTTTGAAAGTACTTTATTTTTGAAAACAATTTTCAAAACTTTTATCCAATCTTGTAACCTTCATCTTTGATACCAAATGTGACGCCCCACGTCTGTTAAGGTCACTCTTTATCAGAATGCATTAAAGCATTATAGGTAAACGGAAACAAAATCTCATAAGATAGACGTAAAAATAGTAGTGGAAATTTAAAACTTCATTATTCAGCAGAAAAATGTCATAGTCTCAAAAGCAGTTACAACATCAAGCTACAATACTAAAACCAAGTACATCAAACCAAAACATCTCCTTTGAGCTAAAAACCATAAAAGTACAGGAATGTAAAATCATAATCCATAAGAATAGTTGTTAATAAAGTAGATAACTAGTCTAAGCGATACATCAAAGCAGATCCAGATCCAAATAGAAACAAAGGAGAGAGAGTCCTAATCATGCCTGAGCGTTCCCACCCTGAGAACCTAGGGGAAGGAAGAGAGAGAAAAAGAAACAAAAAGGGTCAGACATAAAGTCTGGCGAGTCCAGTGACTTTTAGCATATAAAGAAATAAATGTATCATGACAGGCATATAAGACAGGGTGAGAGATAACAGTATCATATAATAGGTATAAACAGGATAAGCAGAATAAACATAGTGGACTATACTTCTCAAATAATTTTCTCTGCACCAGTACTAGTATAACAGGATTTATGACAGAATTAGGTGCCCCTTAGTATGACAGAAACATAATGATCCTAACAGAAACATAATGGTAGTTTTAGGTGTACTCTAGTTACATAACATGTTTTACCCCAAAAAGAAATAACAGGTACCTCAACAGAAATGGTTGTTACCCAAACGGAAATAATGGGTACCTAAACAAGAAACATACAAGACTAGTTATACCATAATTACGATCCCAAGCGATAGGCTCCCTAACATGTAAATACCTTGTGTCAGCCCCGTAGTAGGGTGTATTACTTCCTAAAGTGGCAACCTACAGAAGGATATAGACCTATTTACTGGTGCTATAGCGACTTATTTTCCCTTACAGACCGGACCCATGCACGCTCATGACCCGTTGGAATGTGCCCGTATACACTCACATTTCATATGAACCTCTTATTATCAGTTCAGTATGCGTACCCTTACCCCAACCTGGTGCTGAGTCCCTTTCAATACTAGAATGGGTTACTGACTAATATGGGCTCGACACAGTAGATGACACAAGTCAAACCCCTAAACTTGTGTCCCCCAATTAACTAGGGTTTTTAACAGGTTAAGCCTTACAGATTTATAAGTTCGCCTAACCCCTATAGATGTTCAGGTTAACAAGTTCATATAACCCCAACAAAATAAACAGGCTATGTATTACAGGTTAACAGGTTTACAAAACCCCAACAGATTAAACAGGTTTACTTGACCCTAACAGATTAAATCGGTTTACTTAACCCCAACAGATTAAACAGGTTAATAGGTTCATATAACCCTAACAGATTAAATAGGTTCAACGGGTTATATACAGTTTCATTACATGTTCCACTTAATCCTCGAATTAAGCCTACGGATTTACATGTTCATACACCCCAAATTTCAGTCATATTCCATAGTACAAGATATGGCCCAACTTTCCCTCTTTTATTTTCATTCCCAAACATCCCCCAATTATCCCAATTTTGTTTATACGCAGATCTCTTACGAGATTGTCCTAGGCTCGAAGGTAGTCTAGGCTTATAAAATAAAAAGGAAATAAAAGAGGGAGAAAAATAGAAATAGGCATAATGACAACAGAAATATATAATAACAACTGAACAGAAGAATAGGTGTATAGAAAAATACATGTAATTATAGCAGAACTGTTTAGATATGAATTAGTTTCTTAACGAGCATAGGCTTAGATCCAGATTTATTAACATGTCAGGATTACTGCTAAACTATATATCTAAAAGTAACATGAACTCACAGAGATTGGATCAATGTACAAGAAATGCCTCAGATATATGTATAGGCTGGTATTATAGAAGATAGTCTTGATTGAATCCAAGGTGAGGCAGCATCTCATTGTCTCCATTGTTTTATATGTAGGAAAACAATAAAAATGTTGGCCTTTATATAGACTATCTCCGATGAACTCAGCACACAAACAAGTCCATGTACCGAAAAATGTATTCGGGCAGATCAGGGTTGGATCCACCCACCCCCACCTGGGTCTACCTTTGGGTCGACCCGCCTGACCTTGGGTCGACCCATAGGTCGACCCAACCAGGCGTGGGTCGACCCATAAGGGGTCAGATTCCTACCTACTGTTACAGCTTCGTTAATTTTATTTATTTAAATTCTGGTTCAATTTATATTTACATATATCCTTTTTATATATGTATATACATACAAACTTCTAACCGTTATATCTTCCTCTTACGGTGTCCATTTTACACAAATTCGGAGTCTATCTTAACCAGAATTCCGAGATAAATGCAATGGTTCAGTCCATTTTACTTAGTTCCCAATATTAAATTAATCATCCCTTTAGTTTATAAATTCTCTATAAAATTACGGGGTGTTACAACCCATGTCCCATTTACGACTGTTGAAACGGGGGAGGGAGCGTCGGCTAGGCTGGTTTCCTTACCTTTGAGACCATCGTGTCGCTGGAAAGAGCGGGCCAATTTAAGGACTTGAACAAGGTCCCGATTGATCTTCCTCTGTCCTATCCTAGCGGCACAAGTTCTGGAAGTCTAACCTTGACTGCTAGGGAGAAAACCCCTCCAAGAGGGCCTCAATCAAGTCTACAGGGAGTGCACTTAGAGCACACACTCATAAGCACTGCATAACACAAAATTTATTTGCGTGTATAGGGTGGTAAAGTCTAATCTTGAGTCTATTTAATGAAGGTGAAATGGATCGAGATAGCAGCAGCGATAGACACCGAGGTCTTAGGTCTGGAGGCCAGCAACCACTGAGGAGCTCGATAATAAGAAGTTTTAAGAAAACGACTGATTATTCACAATCCTCTTCTCACTCGCATGGCCAAAGCGATGATCACCGACAAATAAGACACTCGGAATCCCCACCCCCTATCATACAATCTTCGAGGACAGATTCAAGGTTTTAGACTGTGGGCACAAGTACGTAAACGCCGATACTCCCTCCTTACACTCCGCCAATAGTGCCTGCTCACAAATCAACCAGTAAAGATACATTGCCAGTAGACCGCATGTTGTCGTAGGCGGCCACGTTGAGGAAAGGAACGGAAGCCTAGAACCGCACTCGCAAGCAGAGGAAGGCACTCTTGAAAGAGATGTTTCCCAAGTATTATTTTGAGGAGCTGAAATGGATGCCAGAAATCTTCCTGATCCCTCACGAGGATATTGACGAGGTGTGGGGGAAAGTGTGTTGGAGAATGGAGTTTTGATGACAACAACCTTATTTCAATATTAGTTGATTATAAAATATATACTAACATCTCTATCTAGAATATATATATATATGCAGGAAATGTATACGGGAATTATTACTAAAGAGTGTACAGTTTTAGAGTTTTAGAGATTCAAGAGATTTAGAATTCAGAGAAGATTCAAGACTCATAAGTAATAATGAAATCAAGAGTTCAAGATACATTTAGTATGAATAGCACTCCAGGTTCAAATTCAAATTCTGTTTTTCAAATTCTACTTTTCAAATTTCAATTCTATATTCAAATTCTGTTCAAATTCTAATTAAGTTTTTCTATTTAATTTTTATTTTAAACTTGAGTTTCAAAGCTTATAAGTTTATACATATTTATATAAGTTATATACTTTTATATTTTTATATTTATATGGTTTTAAACTTTATAATTTTATACGTATATTCATATAATTTATATTTATGATTTCATATGATTTTCTACTTCATAATACTTATTTATATCATTGTGTTTTAATTTAAAAATTTCCATAATTATATATATATATTAAAACACTTGAAAATTATTCAAATTTCAATTTTTCAATAACATATGTTGACATACATATGTTGGCATGTCGACATATAACTTTTATATTTTCAGTTTTGAAAGGAAGTGTCTTTTCACCATTTGTATCGTTCCAAAGCATTGCAACCTTTCAAATTTTGTAAATAGGGGCTGATTTCGAATTTTTTAGCATTCTTCTTCTCCATCTTCATTCGTTTTCATTCCTCTATTATTATTTCATATTTTTATGATTTCTACGCCTATACTCTACAGATTTCAATTATAGTTATATAAAACATCTTCTCTTTTCACTCTCTACTCATTATTCTTTGAATCAAAGTGCTATTGAAGAGTTATAGGGCTGATGTAATCATTTGGGATTGTTTTGGGATAGTCTATTAAAGGTGTGTTCCTTGTAGCCGTGAAACCAAGGAAGGAAACAGTGTTAACCTTGTAGCCAGGGAAATCAAGGGTGGTAGTGGAAACGGTGGTAACCTTGTAGCTGTGAAATCAAGGGTGTTGTACTTGAATATTGATATAGTAATAAAACTCTGCACATTCCAGCATTGCGTGGGACTGGACGTAGAAATAATCATAACTAGTATAAAAACCGGTGTGTTCTTTCCTTTTCTGCATTTTATTTATGTTTATTTTTGTGCTTGTGTTTGATTTTGTGTCTATGATCATTTCTATGGTGGGTTATTCATATAGTAAATCATATTAGTTTTATATTTTCTTAAATTCCTTGAAAACACTATTTACCCACCTCTAGTGTTAATTTTTCCTTAACGATCTATTCTGCATTCCCTAACAATTGGTATCAGAGCAAGGTCTTTCAAAAAGTTCATAATATGATTTTTGAAAATTTAAATGGAAACCAACACTAGTAATAATAATTCTTTTGTAGAGGGTTAGTCCACTGCTAGACCATCACTGTTTAATGGCAGTAATTATTCATATTGGGAATGTAGAATGGAAATATATTTGCAATCAGTAGGATTAGACACATGGAATATCACATAGACTGAATATGTAGAACCACAACTAATTTTTCACAATGGACTAATGAACAAAAGGCTGCTGCACAAAGCAATTCGAAAGCCATGAATATGTTGTTATGTTCATTAGATAGGAATTAATTTAGTAGAGTGTCAGCTTGTAAATGTGCTTATGAAATTTGGAAAACTTTACAAGTTACTCATGAAGGAACTAGTAAAGTTAAACAAACAAAGATATCGATGTTAATTAATTAGTTTGAGTTATTCAAAATGAACGAGAATGAATCTATCTCCGATGTGTACTACAGATTTGAAGAGATAGTGCATTCATTAACCGCACTTGGAAAAACTTATTCCGAAGAAGACCAAGTCAGAAAAATATTGAATGCATTGACTTTAGAATGGGATCAGAAAACATTAGAAAATGAAGAAGCCCACAATGTCAGTGAAATGAGGATTGAGGGGTTAATCGAAAATCTGTTGTCTTTTGAAGTCCAATTACAGAAAAGAAGGGAAAACAAGCCTAAAAAGAAATCCATAGCATTTAAAGCAACCACAAATGATTCTGACTCAAGCAGTAAAGACAGTGAAGAGACAGACTTATTGAAAAGACTTTTCAGAAAATTTTTGAGATATAGAAAGAAAAATAATTTTCAAAGAAATAACCAAGGAAGTTCAGGAAGAAATGATAATAGATGTTATAACTGCAATAAACCAGGACATATGAAGAGGATGTGTCCCTATCCAGATAAACGAATCAATAGACGGACAATAACAATTCATCAAAGAAAATAAATAGGGCATACGCAGCAACTCCAAACAATTCAAATTCATCATCAAGTGATGAAGAGCCAGAAACTGGAAATACAAATCTGTGCTCACAACAATTCAGAATTCAAAAACTATCAAAGAAATGGATCTAAAAACCGGGTATGCCTTAATTAGTTTTTAATTTTCTTTTGGTTGAATGGATGCTTTGATTGCTTTGGTTGTTTGCTTTATTTTTGAAATTTAAACTTTAAAATTCAAACTTGAAATTTAAAATTCAAATTTGAAATTTGAATTTAAAATTCAAAATAATAATTAAAAAACAATTAATAAATAAATTTTGGATGTTTTCTAAGATTAGTAATATTTCAGGAAATAAGTTAAACTGAAATATAAATCAATAATTTAAACCAAATGTCCTTTGAAATTAAACATATATGTCAACATACATATGTCTATATGTCAACATATCAGCCTGAGAATTGAAATTCAAAATTTGAATTTCAAAGGTTTAAAAAGCTTTTCACCAACTCCCACGATCTGAAAAGGTGTCATTGATTTCTGAAAAGTTGTGCCTATTCAATTCATATCCATTCAATTTCTATTTATACATCTATTCTCTCTTCCTCTCATTCACAACTCAAACTATATTCTTCGTATCTATGCTATTCAAAACAAACATTTCAATGGCTTCCTCAGGTTCATCTCAGAAATTGAAATTAATCAAAACCAACAAAGGTTGTATCCACAATGATAGAGAAGCAATCAAAATCTATGTTTACTATTTAGCAAATGCAAAAGTCAATACGGGTGCTTTTGCCATCTTTGGAGACTTTCCATCCTATGATCTTATCTCCCATTTCAATCACAATGAAATATTAAGCTTAATTGACTATCGGGATAACGAAGATGTATGTTACCCGAAGCTTGTCAAGATGTTCTATGCGAATCTTAATCGTGGATTTTTCAAAGGCAATGAAGATCAAATTTGGAGTAGCGTCAAAGGCACTCAAATTGTTCTTGATTGTGAATCTTAGGAAATATCTTGAATTTTAGAAGCAAGGGCTCGGATTTTTTGGATTTCAAAATAGATGAAACTGATTTAGAAACTTATCACAACATATTTGAAAGCAATGCTCATGTGGAATTCAAAAATCTCTTTTTTCTGCCCTAAAACAAGAATCATAAACCTTCTCCTTTAACATACCATCACTCGCCGTTCTAAAAATTTTAACAACCCAACTCTCAAGGTCCAAAAAGCACTCTTTGCTATCATTGGTGGCTATGTCATCAATTGGGCTGACATGATTTTGAGAGAATTCAAGCTTATAGAAACTTCATCAAGAGAAAATACTCTTTATTATGGAGTTTATCTCACTCGTATTTTCATATATTTTGGAGTTGATCTTTATGGAGAAGAGTTTGTACCAAGAAAGGTGTTTGATTCCACAAACATACACCTTATGCAAATTCCACTCACTTTCAATCCCTATGAGACATTCGAAGATAAACAAGCTCGAATGCAATAAGAAAAAAAGTCTATGGAAATTGAAGAAGAAGAAACTTGAGAAGTGTTGAGTGTCCAATCAACAATGGAACCATTTCTAAAGAGATGATTGTTCAAAATCAAGTGAAGATAGTCAAAAATCAAAAGAAGATCAAAAGGAGTTCTTCCAAAATGACTAAGTTCATGAGCAAGATAAGAAGAAAACTTGGAATTTATCTTCCTCATCATCATCCACTGAAAACTAGCCTATCTAGTTTAAGTTATCTTTAGTATTTTCTTGTGTTTGCTTTCGAATATCGTATCTAAGTGAGTCTTAATTAGTTGGATGTATTTGCTTTTTAAGAAGTAATGAATGGAGCTTTATTTATGTTAAATCATCTTTAAGTTATTGTAAAAACTTTAGAATTAAAAATAATATAAAAATAAGAACATAAGATTCAAAATTTGAAAATTTTCAAAATTTTTAACTAAGTATGGCGACATACATAGTTCACTATGTCGACATATAACTGCTAGTTTTTCAAAATATTTCAAAATTTAAATTTAAATAACTAACTCATATCCATTCAAACACAATGAATTCCAGACCCTATTTAAGCCTATTTCTTCCAGAAAAATTCATTATTTCATTTCTCTTTCTTCGCTATTCAATTCTTATCAAAACTATGGCAAATTCAATTCATAACTTAAGTGAAAATCTTGAAGAGACATTGAATTCCTTCTAGAACATTCTCTCTATAATACTACGAAACCAGCGTCAACTTGAATTAAGCCAAATAAAGATGTTTAAGCAACAAAAGAAGAACTTTTATGCCATCCGTTGGCTAATCTCTTCTCTTTTCAGAGATGAAGATGTGACGGCCCGCCCCGCACCAACCGTCATTTACTCCAAAGGTGCGTTGTACACATGTCTAGTTAGCACGGAACGGGTCGTCAGAAGGAAAGGGAAGTAGGGATTGAACATACTTGACATAAAACAGGAGAGACAGTGCATAAGCTGAAAACCAGAACTAAACATCATAGCAGCGGAAATTCAAAATACAGCTTATTACAACTTTCAAACTGTCTCAAAGCAAAAGCAAGATAAAGGAGGTACACTACTAATGCCCAAGTAGCGACCACCAACGACACAGGGAGAATGTGTATATATATATGTATCATACTTGGAAGCCTCTTGCCCGCCTCCGAATCAGCTACTCGCGCATCACCAGCTAACCTGTCTCTAGTCTGCTCGTGTGAGCACCCAGAGTAATAAGAGGAGACATAAAACTCTGGGTCAAACATAAAGCCTGGTATGAGCGATAAGCATCTAAAGTGAACAATAACAGGTAGACTAAAACATACCTGAACCTGGACCTGCAACCAAAGGGTTAGCACTACATACTGTACAACACTCTAAGGTACCATATCAAACGGTGTAAAGATACGGAGGTGGGGGAGGTGTGCATGTCATAGTGATGGCAAACAATCAAACATAGCATCCATCCTCACATCTCTTACTCAGTGCGTAAAGCATACGATATTCACCACTTCGATCACCCAACATACCTTGTTAAGATCACTTTGCCCCATGAAGTCATAAATGGCTTCACTGCACTGATAACGTAGCCATAAATCCTTCGCTATGTCCACTTTGCCCCATGGAGTCACAAGGACCCCACTGCACTGGCTCATAGCCTTACTAATCCTTACTATGTCCACTCTGCCCCATGGAGTCACAAGAACCCCACTGCACTGGCTCATAGTCTTACTACGCATCACCTTGCCCCTCAGGTCGTAATGACCCTACTGCACTGATAACGTAGTCTTGCTACCATCACCTTGCCCCTCAGGTCATAATGACCCTACTGCACTGATAAGTAGCCCATCATCCATTTTCAGTGGTGAATCGAAGTTATGAACGTCGACAACTCCTTAGCACACGTCCCGCAGCAAAGTCCAACCATGAAGTGAACTCATTGGTTCCCAACTGGATCCTGAGCTCTAACTTCCATTTGGACTACCTTTGCATCTCGGGTTATTGGTCATCACCAGATCGGATCGGGTCGTAGCCTTCAGGTCATAGTGGTTCGGTTCGGAGTCCAGTTTCCCTTCGTCACCATGGTTCGGATCGAGTCACGCCATCAGCTCGTGGTCACCCATACGGATCGGGTCGTGCTCACCCTTTCGGATCGGGTCGTGGTCACCCATTCGGATTGGGTCGTGGTCAGGTGCATCTTCCCAGATCGTCAACTCGTGAGCTTCTGAAGTGGATCGGGTTGTGCTCCTCCCTTCGGATCGTGTCGCCTCATCAAGCTGGATCGGATCGTGGAGAGGATTCACGATCGGGGTGGCCATACGGATCGTTGTCTTCGGGTCGGATCGCCCCTATGCCCACCGATCCGGTCCGGTTCGGGCAGATTCCTGCAGTTCTTCCAGCGAGCAGTTTACGCCCCTCGACGGCGTTTTCGACCATTCCAACTATTCTAAGCAATCACAAAGCATTTCATACAGTCATAGCAACATGCATCATCAACCACAAACATCAAAACAACAATATGATAGGTTAAAATGGATCAAACATAGCCAAAATCCCTTATTTTCCCTTAAGCATGTTTAGGTGAAACTTATGATATAATTAGCAAAACTTAACCAAATTAGCCCAACTTCATATCAGAGGTCTAAAACATCATTCCGAATTTTATAAACATTTTTCCAGAATTTTATCACGTTTAAATTCGCTAATTAACACTAATCACCCCTAATTAGCCATAATTAGTGCAAAACTATGCAAATCACTCACCTTAGCCACAAATAAACTAAGATCTAAAATAAATCTCTGATTTGATGTGGATCCCAATGCTAAACAGCAGCTCCAATGTTGCTTTGGTGTAGATCTTCCTTGATTAGGGGTTGCTAAGCCAAATCCTTGACCAAAAGGTGATTTGGAGGTGATTTAGAGGTTAGAGGCCATTTTTAGGGTTCCTTGGTGATAAGTGGAGGCTAGAAAACTGAAATGGAATGATTTTCTATCTCATTTCAGCCTCCCCATAACCCTAATCCCGAAATGGGTTATGGGCCTATACACTAATCACCTGATTTGGCCCGGTTAAGCAGTTTTTCACCCTCCAAACCTTATTTCAGCCATATCTCCCAGACGGTAAGTCCGTTTGGCTATTATGACCACTCTACGGAAAGGTAAACCATCAAACAAATCCAATGGAAGTGGTTTCAGTCAAAATTCCTTTCCAATCAAAAGTTATGGCCAAAACAGTACCAACTAGGGGCAAAATGGACATTTAAAAATCGACAAAAATCATGAACATGGGAAATGACTCTAATGGATGTTTCCCAAAGTTACATGACCATATGACTTCATACGGGAAAGAAATAAATATTCTACAATCCTATGATGTGTAGAATACGGGTCATTACAGAAGATAACAATCTTGCTAAGGCAACACCAACAAAAGAAGATGAAGATTGGGAGGTCATCAAGAAGGATCCTATCTTTAGAGAAGATAGTTGGGTAGAATTTCTAAGAAACGTTTGATTGTTTGGTATGATTTGATTTGTTTGAACTTGTCCGAACTTATATAGTGATTGGTTTGAATTACATGACTTAAAACATGTATATTAAAATATATGTAAATATTACTTGGATTGGTTTGCTTGTTTGTATATATAACTCAAAACATATGTAATCATGATATTTGGGTTGATTTGTTTATATACTTAGTACTGATTATAGTATAGCCATAGATTTAGGGGGAGTATTTTATGATTATAGGATATATATAGAGAGAGTTAGGATTCGGGGGAGTACTTTGCTTTAATATAAGAGTTATTTAGAAAGTTATAGGATTTAGAGGGAGTATTTTTAGAATTTCTTTTTGATAATGCCAAAGGGGGAGAAATTATAAAATATAAACATAGTTTAAGTAGAGTATATAGGATTCATAGTGACATGGGGAGTATTAGAAGGATCGGCATCAACAGTTATGAATATTTTATAAACTAAGGTTTTCATCATCAAAAAGGGGGAGATTGTTGAAGAATGGAGTTTTGATGACAACAACCTTATTTCAATATTAATTGATTATAAAATATATACTAACATCTCTATCTAAAATATATATACATATATGCAGGAATTGTATACAGGAATTAATACTGAAGACTTTACAGTTTTAGAATTTTAGAGATTCAAGAGATTCAAAATTCGGAGAAGATTCAAGACTCATTAGTAGTCAAGAAATCAAGATTTCAAGATAGATTTAGTAATAGAGTCTAGTTTATGTAAGACTCTGAAGAGCACTCCAGGTTCAAATTCAAATTCTGTTTTTCAAATTTCAATTCTATTTTCAAATTCTAATTTAGTTTTTCTATTTTAATTTTGATTTTAAACTTGAGCTTCAAAGCTTATAAATTTATACATATTTATATAAGTTATATACTTTTATATTTTTATATTTATATAGTTTTAAACTCTATAATTTTATAAATATGTTCATATAATTCATACTTATGATCCATATGATTTTCTACTTTATAATACTTATTTATATCACTATGTTTTAATTCAAGAATTTCCAGAATTATATATATATATATATTAAAACACTTGAAAATTATTCAAATTTCAAATTTTGAATGACATATGTTGGCATGTCGAAATATAACTGTCATATTTTCAATTTTGAAAGGAAGTGTATTTTCACCATTTTGAAAGGAAGTGTCTTTGCAAGTGGTCCACGGGTCTCGGCCCCCCACCGAAGCTGAATATAATCCCAATCAACCAGGGTTGGGACAGGGAAGCATCCCTTAACCAGTTGGTGGAAGCACTGTACTTGTCGAAGTTTGCCTCAGGTGCGAATAGGTAAAGTCATATTCTCAGAAGTGCTTAGAAGTACGGTAACATGGAGATGAAGTAGACTAATTAGCCTTCCTCTTCACTATGCAGGTTCCTCTGGAGTAGAGGTGACAATAGGCTTTGGACCAACACAACCCGAATAACCCGGGATAAGAGGGGAAGGTTTAAGGGAGCAGCTCGGTGAAGGAGGTGGTCCAATGTACACATTTTTCGAAGCTGACATTGCAATCTTCAAGGAAATGTTGGAAGGAGATGGGAAAGATGTGTAGTTGGTTAGGCCGGTGGAGGCGAGTGAGCATACAATACATAATTTGGTTGAGGAAGAGAAGGCTCGACTGCTTGCCAAGTCTAAGGAGCAGGAATAGAAAAGGGTAGCTGATAAGCTGGCCCGCCAAACAGCACTGGTAGATGCTAGGTTAAAGGCTGAGAGGGAAGCCATGGCTAAGGTGGCGGAGGAGGTAAAGAAAAAGGCTAACGCCGAGGCTTCCAAGAAGAAGGCTGACGACATATTTAAGAAGCTACAAGAGGTCGAGGCCAAAAATGTTAAGGCTGGCAAGGCGGCACAATAGAAAGTGATTGAGAAAGCCAGCGGAAAATAGAAGAGGGCACACCTGCGATACTTTCTCTCTCCAGCGAGGTCACTCCCAGACTCTGAAATTGATCATGCTTGGAGGAGAGGAAGTCACAGAGATTTCGAGTGGCGACGATGAAGAGGAAGATATTTTATTAATGGCCCTCAGATCATCTTCTCTGTCTTCTCTGACCAAGGGGAGGAAAGGGAAAGGAGGGAGCATTTCCAGGAAGAAGAAGAGAAAGAGTGATGATCGATCAAGTGGCAACTCGAGTAAGAAGAAGAAAAGGAAGGATAAAGAGAAGGAGAAGGAGAAGGAAGAGGTGGAAGAGGGCGAAATGCCCAGGTGATTGTTATAGAAAGCTTTTGCTTATGCAGGACGATAGGATACGCTAGTGTGACCCTCTCTTTTGGAAGCATGATGTGGTTTTCATGTACATCACGTCATTAGGAAAAGAATTAGCTAGATGTAGTTTGCTTTTGGGTGTGAATGAAAGTGCTAGTTGACTTTTCTTACATCACATTTCATATTAAGTGTTCAAATATTCGTCTACGCTTTCCAGTTTCTATACCTGCGCAAACATACTTGTTGTTACATTAAGCAAATATAATCTCGGGACTTCACACTCGATGCTTGACTCGTGTGAAGCTTGTGTGTTGATCCTACTCTCGAGACCCTTCATTCGGTCATGGGTCTTAGGTCATGCAGAGTTCAAGCTTGGTGTCTCCCCTCTCGAGCTCTCCTTGCGGTCGTTGATCCCGAGTCGTAGGGAGGCATTGTGGACGTCTTTGGTTCGTCCTTTAGACTCTCCCGTCGTTTCATTCGGGTTAGAGTTCAAGGGAAGCGTTGATTCTCCAGTTGTTGCCCAGATCCAGACCCTTTCGTTCGGATGGAGCCAAACGAGCGATCGATATCACATTCATTCGATTTATGGGATGCCCGAAGTCCGAAGACCTAGGGGTTGGATACTCAAGTGAATGAGCGTCCCAACTTGTTTAAACTCGGCCTCGTTGTTGGTCTGAGACTCAAGTCGAGTTATTTTTACTCGGCCTTGTCGCTTTTTCAAGACTCGAGTTAAGGGGGATCGGTTTCAAGCTTTGGGGTTACGATTCAGTGTTGTGCGCTCGTGTATGCAAGTCGGTTATGATAGTTTCTCAAACATACTATGTAGAAAGTAAACACACTAAGAATATAAACATCTGAAACAATCTTTACTGATAACTTTGGCATTAATAGCCTTTACTTTAAAATACCTTAAATTTGAAGAAAACAAAACATCATTGGAAAGAGGTGAATCTGTACACTAAGTTATGTGAAGTAGCAGAGGAGGTGTTCGTTGTTTCATGCTTTTGGAGTTCGGCGCCATCAATGGTCGTTAGCTTGAAGGTTCCTTTCCAATTCTTCATTTAATGACGTACGGACCTTCCCGGTGAGGACTGAAACCAGCCTGTGTGGGAAAGATTCGCTTCAGGACGAGGTCATTGATGTCGAACTTTTTTGGACGGACTTTGGAGTTGAAGTATCGGGCGACCCGTTGACGCTGAACGGCAGCTTTGAGTTCAGCTTCGTCTCTTTTCTCTTCAAGTTGGTCAAGTGATTCCAAGAGAAGATCTTGGTTAGTCTTTGGATCGTAGTAAGTAAATCAATGATATTGCGGTTTGAGCTCAATGGGAATGATGGCTTCGGAATCATAGGCGAGAGCGAAAGGAGTATGGCCAGTCATTGACTTATAGGTGGTCCAGCAATCCCATAAGGCTAGAGGGGGATCATATACCCATAAGCCTCTAACCTTTTCCATATGCTTCTTGATGACGGATTTGATCACTTTGTTATCAGCCTCGACTTGCCCATTGGCTTGAGTATGAGCTATTGTAGAGAACTTATTTTAAATGTTGTGTCATCGACAGAAGGTCTTGAACTCAGTGTTCATGAATTGGGTCCTGTTGTGAAAAATGATAGCTTGGAGGACTCCATATCGGGTGATGATATTGTGGACGATGAAATTGATCACCTTCTTAATAGTAATGGTGGTAAGTGCCTCAGCTTCTGCTCACTTGGTGAAGTAATCAACTGGGATGATAGAATAACGTGCACCGCCTCTGGCTATCGGAATAGTTTCGATGATATCTATCCCCCAAATGGCATAAGGCCAAGGGTTGACCATTTGTGTCAGTTCGGTAGGAGGGGATCTTGGAATCCTGGAAAACCTCTGGCATTTGTCGCACTTGCGGACATAGTCTACGGCATCTTGGTCAAGTGTGGGCCAGAAGTAACCATATATAAGAATCTTCCTTACTAGATTTTGCCCCCAGTGTGGTCATCGCATTCGCCTTCATGCACATCCAGTAGCACACAGTCGGCGTTGTTGTGGGATGCACACCAGAGTAATGGAATAGAGAATCCCCTTCGGTAGAGCACTCCATTTTGGATGATGCAGTGAGATTATTTGTGGATGAGTGCTCGTCTTTATTTGTAGCGCTTAGGGAGGATTTCCTGTTGTAGGTAGTTCTTGATTGGCGTCATCCAAGACTTGGGCTCAGGATTGACCTTCGTCGTTGCGACCAAATCAGTCTACATCTGATTGATGCTTGGAGAATCAAGTACTTCGATTGGGGCTAACCACATGAGTTGTGCATCCCGGCCCCAGAGCTTGCTAGCTTGGCTAATGAATTGACTTTCTCATTATGTTCCCGAGGGACGTGCATAATGATGTAGTGGTCGAAGTTGGTGAGCAGTTCGTGGACCTGAGCAATGTTGGGAGCGAGTCGTGACACCTTGGCTTGATATTCGCCTTGCACCTGGCGTACGATAAGCTGTGAGTTGGAGTAAACATGGATAGCCTTGATGTTAAGTTTGATTGAAACTCAAAATCTAACAATCAAGGCTTATGCTACATCATTGTTGGTGACAGGGAAGTCGAGCTTCAAATCGTAATAGACTGAGCGTTTTTTAAGAGTAACGAGAACGACTCTAATGCCAGAATACTGACTGTTAAAGGATCCATCCACGAACAGCTTCCATTCAATGTTCGAAGGCTCACTGTCTTCCGTAGGAGGTTCTTCAAGGATTGTGAACTCCGCTATGAAATCTACGAGGGCTTGTCTGAGGATGGCTTGAAGAGGGATGAAGGTAATCTCAAATTGGCTCAGTTCTATGTTCCACTTCAAAATTCACCTGACGCCTCAGATTGTTGCAGGACCTATCATGGTGGTTGGTCGGTGTATACTTTGATTGGATAGGACTAAAGGTATGGTTATACCTTTCAGGAAGAGATCAATGGGTAATAAGCAAGCTTCTTGAGCTTTGGATGATTCTTTTCTGTCCCTGTCAATCTCTTACTGATGTAGTAAACGGGTCGTTAGACACTATCTTCAATGCGCACAAGCACCAAGCTAATTACTTGCACACAAAAAACTAAATACAAATATAAGTCTTTGTGATCCACGAGTTTGAACAATATAAGTGGTCGCTTTAGGTGATTCAAGAGGTCCTGGAATGCGGCAACGCACTCCGGTGTCCATGTGAAGTTGTGCTTCCTTTTTCTAAGCAAGTCGAAAAAGGGAATGCATTGGTCGACTTCTTTTGAGATGAATTAACTAAGAATGAACACTTTCCCGTTTAAGCTTTGAACATCCTTGATGCTCCGGGGGGCTTGGATATCCCGGATAGTCTGGATTTTCTCTAGATTTGCTTCGATGCCTCATGAATTGACAATGAAACCCAGGAATTTTTCCGATGCAACGCCCAAAGAGCATTTCAAGGGATTGAGATTCAAGCTATATTTACGGAGAACACCGAACATTTCAGTGAGATCATTGACGTAGTCATTTGGTACCCTCGTTTTCATGAGCATATCATCCATGAAAACCTCCA
Source organism: Allium sativum (assembly GCA_030737875.1). Lineage (NCBI taxonomy): Eukaryota > Viridiplantae > Streptophyta > Magnoliopsida > Asparagales > Amaryllidaceae > Allium > Allium sativum. The sequence continues at coordinate 13,595,686 of CM060911.1, forward strand.
TGCATCTCCTAGTCTGGTCCTTGAACATGTGGTTGACCAGTTGTTGATAGTGACTCTAGCATTCTTCAGACCGAAGGGCATGACGACATAGCAGTAGAGTCCAAGGTCGGTTATAAAAGAAGCATGATCCTGATCTGGAAGGTATATTAGAATGCGATTGTAGCCTGAGTACGCATCCACGAAGGATAGAAGCTAGTAGCTGGCAGTTGAATCAACAAGTTAATCGATCTTCGGAAGTGAGAAGTTGTCTTTTGGCGGTCTTTACTCAAGTCTGAGTAGTCGGCAACGTTCCCATTTATCGTTTTCTTTCTTGACCAAGACTGGGTTAGAGACCCATTCGAGGTAAAGGGCATCGCGGATGAAGTCATTATCTAGTATCTTATCCACCTCCTCTTTAAGTGCAGTCGATCTTTCAGTTCCCAAGATTCGACGCTTTTGTTTGACTGGAAGATGCTTCAGGTTGATACTGAGCATGTGGCAAGCGATTCCTGGGTCCATGCCGCACATGTCAAAGTGGGTCCAAGCAAATACTTCAAGGTTGGCTCTTAAGAAGTCCACAAACTCTTCCCTTATTATGGGTGGAGTTGCGACCCAACTTTCAAGACCTTTTTCAGGTCGGTGGGGTTAGTCGGAACATCCATCATTGGTTCTACCAGGGAAGCCCTCTCGAAGTAGGGTCTTCATCCTTCTTCGGATCGAGATCGTCGGAAAGACGGCAGTGGCGACTGAGTTAGGACTCGGACACCTTTAATTATTACGCGGAGGCGGTCTTGGCGCTGGAAGGTGAAGGCACTATCTTTCCTTTCACCTTATTGACGGCATCCTTCCATTCATTGAGATAGTAGGCTGATCCAGTTCTCTATCGGGAATTTTATGAGCAGGAACCATGGCGACATGCAGAATCAGAACTTTGCGAGTAATGGGTATTCGAAGAAGTCATTACAGGAAGAGATGACGTCGATCACTACAATTATGGGCCTATATTTACTAATATTACCCACCAACCCGATATGTACTTAACCCTCCCACTGATTCAAACATGTTTACTTAATGGTTAAGTTTGTGGGCCTATATTTACTAATATTACCCACCAACCCGATATGTACTAAACCCTCCCACTGATTCAAACATGTTTACTTAATGGTTAAGTTTGTGGGCCTATATTTACTAATATTACCCACCAACCCGATATGTACTTAACCCTCCCACACATTATGTTATATTGGTTAAGTGTTGTCAATTTATGTTAACTTAACCCACCTACTCATCACGCCGTGTTGGTTAAGTGTTTCTTATTAACCCTTCTCACTCGTCATGTTGGATTGGTTAAGTGTTTCCTATTAACTTAACCCCGTTCATTCATCATGTTATATTGGTTAAGTATTTCCCGTTAACTTAACCCCATTTGTTCATCAAGTTACATTGGTTAAGTGGTTCTTATTAACTTAACCCCACGCGTTTATCATGCTGTATTGGTTAAGTGTCATCAATCAATTCAAGTTAACTTAACCCACCCAGTTGTCGTGTTACATTGGTTAAGTGTTGCCTTCTTGTGTTAACTTAACCCTTCCATGCATCCTGTTATATTGGTTAAGTGTTGCTCTCTTGTTTTAACTTAACCCTACCCGTTCATCATGTCATATTGGTTAAGTGTTTCTTATTAACTTAACCCTACTCATTCATCAAGTTGTATTGGTTAAGTGTTTCTTATTAACTTAACCCTACTCATTCATCATGTCATATTGGTTAACTTAACCCTGCTCACTTGTCTAATTAACATGTTATAACGGTTAAGTGTTCTAAATTTACTTAACCTCACCTTCTTGTCTAATTAACATGTTATAACGGTTAAGTGTTCTAAATTTTACTTAACCTTACCATTCTTAGCATGTCTGTTTATTAGCATTAATTAATTTATTAATGCCTCAACCTCTCACATTAGAACTGTTGTCTGCAGTTGCTGGATCTGCCGGGCGGTTTCGGGCAGATTTCTACCGCAAACTCATTCTAACCTTGGGTTTTGGGCTAAATGCGCTAACCTCTCACATTAGATCTATGTTGTTGCGGTTACTGGATGTGTCGGGCGGTTCCAGACAGTTTTACACCGCAACTTAATCTAACCTCGGGTTAGGCATGTTTATCTTTTAGCATATTTACCATACATGTCCAAATCTAGATTTTATATGCTAATCATCCCAAATTCACAAAACTAGTCATGTTCCAATTCTCAAGTAATACCCCAACAAAGCTGATTGCAAGTTATACTCCATAAATTCAAATTCAAGTTATTACTCAAAATAGGTTAGATCCAATTTTCCCAAATTTGCAATAATAGTCATGCCCCAAAAATCACAATATAACACATGCCCTAAGGTTTAGTCATATTGCACCGTACAAAATATTCTCCAAAAACCCCCAAATCATGATTCACAGTATAAACTACGCCAAATTATAGCCTTTAGTTACAGTGCATGCCAATTACCCAAAATCCCAATTTATGCGTGTTCACATTTAATAGTTATCCCTATCTTACTATAGGTTTTCATGCCTAAGTAATACATCACTATACACAATAATCTCCTTCTTCCAAGTCATAAACTATCACATATATATATATCCCAATTTTAAATCTTAAACCACAACATGTACTATGCCTTACATATTTATAGTTCAATTTACGCCCCAAATCCCAAGTCATAGATCCAATATACTTTATGCCTCAAATCTCAAGTTATATGTTCGATACACTTTATGTTTTAAATACAACATATGTTATGTCCTCAAATCCGTTACAAATCAGTAACGCCCAATTATACATAATTTAATACTTTTCCAAATTTTAGCGCTGGCCATGTCCAAATCATATGTTATGCCTAATTTTTTCCAACATACGTTAATCTCTTATGAGATTTGGCTCAGGCTCGCAGTAGCCTGGCTATAAAAACAAAAAGGGAAGAAGGAAAGAAGAGACAAAGAATGACATAATAATATCAATGAGACAGATCCAGTGGATATAGAAAGACAGATAGAAATAGGAATAATCTCATATTCATATTTATTACAATGTCAGAATCACAATTTTACTTCTGAAAGTAACATGAACTTACAAATTACATAACGGTCTTGAATTTTGGGATCTGATTTCTAAATTTTATTAGTTATCATTTGACGTAGACGTTTGATTTGATGTTCTTCTTAATCGATTACTAGTTTGGATTTGATTTTCCAGTTTAGAGAGGATGAATAGAGGCTTAGGCTAGCTTGTAGACGAACATCATGACGGCATCATAGGTTTAGGGTTATGATGTTAGGGTTTAGGTTTAGCTACGTATATATAGATGTCTAGGATTATTTAGAGCCCTTAGATGAACTAGGAGTCCATCAGAACCACCCAGCTCAAATACACATCATCCGACCACTCAGAAGAAGACATCATCACAGAACACTCTAGTATTCTGTACTGGATCGGTATGGGCACACTTGGCAGGTGCGCCAGTGAATTTTTGTACTGGCGCACTTGTGAAGTGCGCCAGTGCATTCTGATCAACTTCCGGTTTTTCTGCTTAACTTCGTTTGTCCATATCTTCTTCGTATGGTATCCGTTTTACGCAAACTCGAACTCTATCTCAAGAAAAATTCCAAGATGAACGCAATGGCGTAACACATTTCATCTAATTCTTCTTTAATAATTAATTATTCTTTAATTATCTCTTATGTCCTGTTTTAAAATTACGGGGTGTTACAGTGAGGATCCAGACCTGGCTCTGATCCCCATCTCCAAGTTCAACTGACAGATCGACCATGCCTATGGGTTGGTTAGAAGAATCATTGAAGTCGTGGATCATGGCATGGCAGGGTTTCGAGTTCTTGGCCTCAAGTTTCATCTCGTTATAGGCCGACTTGAAGATAATGTTGGTTGAGCTTACAGAATCTATGAAGATCTTACGAAAGTTTCATCTGCTTCGTAGTTGAAATGCTTTATGGAGTTTGCATACTCTTCCATCTTACGGAATTTGTCATGAGAGGGGTGAGGCCCATCGCAGATGGTACTGATCATGATGCCACGTGGACTTTTATTGGATGGCCCTAGGGCAGCACTAGCTAAGTGGAGCGGACATTGAAGGTTCTGCGGCTGCTTCAAGGGGAGTAGGATTCTGAACGTACTGTTCCAGACATTTCTCGTGGATGAGCTTTTCAATCACATCCTTGAGGTGGAACCAACCATTGGTGTTATGCCCAAACATATCATGGAATCTGCAATATTTGTCGGAGTTCTTATCATGGTTGGTAGATTCCCTTGTATTGGGCTTCTTATACAAAAGAGTGTTATAGGTCTCTAGATAGATTGCCTCCAACTCTCAATTGAGCGGAGTGTAGTTCCTGTAAGTGGGACAGCGGTCATGCTTCTTGGGATCTACAGGAGCCTAGTTGTTATTACAACCACTGGGTTTGTCGTTGTTCGGCTTGGGCTTGTACGGGACCGCCCCCTTACAATTGCCAGAAAATTCTCCGACTTGTTTTCCTTTGATGTTGTCTTCAATGGTGCCAGTGTGTGGGGTTTTGGGGGTGGCCGCCTTAGGCAGCCCTGTTGCACCATGCTTCCTCTTGATACATGAATTGTCCGACCTTTTCGTAAAAAGCTTCCAGAGTCTTGGGTTGCTTTATGTTGATCCACGATCCGAACATGGAGCTAGGAAGAACACCCTTGGCAAGTTGGACAAGGACTGTGAAAGGCTCCGGATCGCTAACCTCAGCAAGGGCGATGTTAAAACGCTCGAGGTAGCTTTTGAGGGTTTCTATCGGACCCTGATAGAGGTTGGAGAAAGAGGGTATTCCTTGGCGTAGGAATATGCATCTTGAATTACTTGAACATTTCCATATCCAGTTGGTCAAAGGTGGAGATAGATTGAGCCAGGAGCAGGGTGAACCAAAGTAAAGTTGTACCTTCCAAGAAAACTAGGAAGCATTTGCACTTAACGAAATCAATGGCCCGAGTGGAGTCCATTTGCTACTCATATTGATCTAAGAAGCTATAGGCGTCAGTCTTTCCCGCTAGTGTGCGAGTTGTGGCATGTTGAAGCGTCGGGGACACCAGGCTTCGTGCATGACCCTGGTAAAGAGGTTATGTCTCATGTTGGCTTTCCTCGTTGACTATAACACCCTATATTTTACATTCATAATAAAATGATTATATTTTTGAAATTTAACCCTAAAACATTTACCAATGTGTTCGTGGTAATTTTCTGATTTGTTTTGGTATATGGCATGACCAAAATGGAGCTTGTATGCGTAAGTTATCAATGTTAAATAATTAGAGAATTGTATGTATATGAAAATATACATGTATACACATAGAATTGAAATTAAAGTGTAACCATGATTTATAATAGGAATAAAATAAATTAGGAAAGCCACATGAAACAGGTAATTAAACGTTATTAATTAAAAATGTTAAAATCAGGAACAACGACCCAGAAAAGTGCTCCCAAACCTAAGTGGGTCAACCCACAAGAGGCTGGGTCGATCCATGCAATTTCAAGTCGACCCAGGGGTCTACCCTAGCGGGTTGAGGTTCATTTTCTATGACGTGTAATTTTCCGAAAATGCAGTTCAGATTTTGTTTGATCAAATCCAATGGTACAGACTTTCTCGTGCACCTATAAATAGACTACTATGGCCTAACCTAAATCTCATATTTTTTGAGATGCTTCCTAGGCTCTGCCATTCTCTTCTTCCTCCAAATATTTTCAAAAAATTAGAATACTTTTCATAGGGGTTCTGATTCAAGGTTTGAAGATAAGAGAAATAAATCTACAAATAGGTATTCAGAATTTCGATCAGCGTGAGGTAAGTCCTTGAATCTGGTCTATATAGGTTTCTTTCTCTTTTCCTCATCTTTTAACATCATATTTGTGAATCCGTGGTTGTTTTGATAATGGATTCAGTTAGGGATGCCATGAAACAACAAATCTGGTTCAGATTCATGGATTGGAAACATGTTAGGTGAGTGGATTTAAATTATACCTTTCTAAATAAGGGTATATCTACCGTTTACATTCCCCATCATTCTTATCATGTTAAATAAATGTGAATTATGATAATTGCGGTATGATTCATTTTTTAGTTATGTTAAGAATTTTACTGTTGTATAGATCTATTCTATGAAATTGTTAAAAATTGCTGTAATACTGAATTTGTGAGATTTATAGATAATAAAACAAGGAATATGTTGAAAAAATAGTGTTAGTGGCAAATTGGGAATAATGGTGGGATTAATTCTGCGTAGAACATATTGAGAACATTTCTGTTGCATAAAGCTTGTTTTCGTTAAACATCTATCAGAATTGGGTTTTACTGTAAACACTGTAATTATAGATTTTACACTAGGCATGATGAATGTGGATAATCAAGTTAATTGGCAATCCGATAAGATAAGACAAGCGCATGATTAAAAGATAAGGCATAGGGTATAATAACACATTAGCATGATGTGCATGGACTAGTCCACACGTACGAAGGTGAAGAACCCAACGGGGTAAAACATCGAGGTGTCTGGAGGCGTGGGGGGAGCACGTCCATCTGATCCTTCTGCCTATGGGACTGAAAGGAAGCACGTGGCTTCCAAGGGATGTGGTAGGGTATTCCATGGTGGTCCTTTGTTGTGGTGCATGCTCAGGCTGTACTCGTAGAGGTTGGGTCTGCATGTTACCGCTCGGTGAGTATACCTTGACTACAACGGTAGTTTAGCAATTAGAAGGCTATGGCGGTACGGCATTGGGGTGGTTTGACGATTTGCCTGCAAATAGGATGCTTAGGAACAAATAAAGGATAGTAATTTTCGGGTATCTGTCAACGACAGTCAGTGTGATGAAGAAAGACGAGCTAAACCTACAGACCATCGATCTTTCCCTATCGAGAATTTGGTTGTGGGACACGCCAATTTGGATGTAGATTGTTTGCTAGGGGCACTTCACTTACCTCTTGATGTAGTCTTTCACTAATTGAGGAAGGGGCCGAGGTAGGACCATAGCCACCGTAGAAATGCAGACCATAGTTTAGATATTTGTACTTTAGGCCTTTATAGCAAACCTATACAGATATGGAAAAGCTCTCGACCAAGTTTCATACATTCAGATTCAGTCCTACTACGGAACTCGGGGTACAGTAGGTAGTACATACATGTGAGGATCCGGATACATGCACATCGCACCGGGTGTTGTATCGTAGACGTTAGGGCATTACTCTGTGGCAAGAGTAGATTTGATAAAGGGGATAGGATATGGCAGTTCGTACGCTTCTGTAGCATAGTGATAATAGTTATATCCGGAACGTGGTATAATTTTATGGAGATCTGTACGTTGTTCCAGCGTAGGATGAGAGTTACAGATGCTTCTATGGCATGACGCTGGGGACCGTGCCAGGAGGTTACCATGGGGACTACCTCGATATTGGGGGTAGCTGCATATATATAGTATTATTAGGTTAATCTACTAGGAGGTATATGGATACGATGTGTGTAAAGCCTTGAGTGCTATTAACCCAAAGCAACCTTATAAACAAGAAAATGTAACTAAACGATATATGTAGGGTTATTTCAGAATGTGTAATTTAAGTCCAGTCACCAGAACTTATGTTCCGATCCCTTCCTCATAACATACCCGCAGGTTATGCTTTTGGCAAAGATATGATATATTTGGATGCTAGCTAGACAGTATTATTACTTTGGTAAGGCTATATTTGATTATATTATATTTTATTCCATTCCACTGTGAGATGTTTTCTGACCTCTGATATGTTTTATATCCCTGTCTTTTCTGCAGGATACCAGACGAGCCAACTCGAGTTTCGATAGATTGGGTTTTTTTGAAGAAAAAATCGGTCTATTGGAATTTGAGTTGTTACATATGGTATCAAAGCCTAGGTTTAGGATTCCTGTTTAAGTAATGAGAGCACGTACTTGCATATTCCTATATAGTAAGAACAATATATATATATGTATATATATATATATATGCCTGCATACAAGAAAAATTTTGAGTCATCAAGACTTGTACGCTGAATGAGAATGGTATAGGAAACCTAAGAAATAGGGCAAATTTACAGTTGGTTAAGAGCGTCTACAAGATAAAATGGAAATGATCAATTCAAGAAAAACCATTGAAAAATGACAGTACAACAAAGGAAATGCAGGCAATCGACCGACCCTCTTTTTTCTTCTTTTCTTAGGTTTATACGTGGTTGGGAATCAGATGGAAAAAAAATCTGAAGGGTCGGGTCGACCCATGTTCTTGGTGGGTTGACCCACGGGTCGACACGCTCGGAGTGGGTCAACCCATTGGTCAACACACCCGCTACAATGGGTTGACTCACACTCGCAGATCCATAAATAATAAAAGAAGAAGCCGAGAGGCTTCATCGTTTATTTTGCTTCCCCCCAAATTCACTGAAAACCCATTGATTCCTCCAACTTTCCAAAGCTGCCACCGCCTCGAAACTCCACTGTTTATTGTAAATTTGGTGCCAAATCGAAGCTCTTGACGTTCTTCATCCAGATTTACACAACTTTCTCTCAGATTTGGAGAAAATTTGTTATGCAACCACAACCTTCTCTTGCCACCGATTTTCCCTAATTAAACCCTCGAGAGATCACTTGGTGCAACAAACAAAGGGATATAGTGGAAGCATACGCGAGGACCAACAAATATAGTATTTTGCTAGAAAGATCGGTCAAGTTCACGGACTTATTAGGTACCCCTTTGGAGGCATTGTTTAACATAGTAGGGCTAGACAACATCTTGGACCACAACGTGGTGGAGAGGAAAGCTTGTCCAAGGTTAGTACAGCTTTTTTATGCTAATTTAGTAAGTAGGGAAGATAATGGGATAGTAGTTTTGGAGTTAGAAGTAAAGAGAGTACATATTATGTTCACTGAGGTACAGTTTAGGGCCATGCTTGGTACACAAGGCGAGGGCCTACATTTGGAGGAAATGGAGATGACAAGTATGGCAGTAATATGTAGGATTTTTGTGAATGAGAATGTCAGGATTTGGGACACGATGCATTGTGCCTACTAGCTAGAGTGGTCATATGCATCATGTAGTATAACCTGGCAGCAAAGACATGCAACTTTAACAGAGTTTCTCCAATGATTAGGTCGGCTACCTATGCAGTTTTTGCAGGACTTGAGGTGAATTGGGCTCGTTTGATTTTGTAGTACCATGCCTCCTCCATGGAGATGAGACAGACCACCATCCCATTTGGACACCTTTGGACGATGGTTTTTCGACATGCTGGGGTCTCCTTAGCGAGCGAGAGTCACATTTCACATCCCCACTATCTTATAGACCAAGTCATGTTGACTAGGATGCACATTGAGTTACAGGATATAAAGCAGGTGGACTCGCAGCCGATGGAGCATGAGGGTGATGATTGGGGTGACGGGGTGATGGATTTGACGGAGGTGATGGAGGAGGAGGATTTCTAGATATAGATGCTGCAGATATAGTCATCCGGACGAGGGAGGCCAATAGGGCCAGGGAGAGCAGGAGTTTCCCCCAACAGGATTACCATATAGGCCTTTGGTTGGATATCACCCCATAGCAGGGATTGATCCCCAATTTGCACAGACAAAGAAGCCACTGTAGTATCAGTGTTTTAATCCTCCATAGGATTATCAGTATGCCGGCGCAGAGCAGCCGTGGGGAGGCGTAGGGTCTTCCCAGTCAATGGAACAAATGGTCATCTAGAGAGCTTTGGGATATGAGAGCTGATATTAGGACCATCTCAGATAGCGATGCTTAGATAGCTAGAGAGCATCAGGACATATTTCTTGGACAATGAGAGATGGAATGAGCACAGATAGAGGCTGCCTAGATAGCACCAGCAGAGCTTGCAGCAGATATACGCCGCTCCATTGTAGCTTGACCGGATGGAGGCAGAGATGCGAGATATGCATCTAGAGGTTAGATATGGTACTAGGCGCGAGGAGGATCATCTAGGTAGGGTGGAGGATACCCTAGGTAGTTAGATTTGTTTATCCGCGGTCTTTTGGGCAGTGGTCCAAACCTCCATTCCAATGATTGATAGTTGTGGAATTGCTTGTTGGACCACATGTCTTGGACTTGACTATCTTAGCTTGACTTGTTGTAGTAGGACGTATGTTTTAGATTTAACTTTTGTTGTTGTAGTGTACTGTTTGTAACTAAAACGTTGCTTATAGAAAGGAAGTTTCTATTGGAATTACTATAATTATAATTAAACGACAAACGGAACACTAAAATTCCAAGATAATAATAATAAACAAGGTTTCCTCAAAAGTATTGCGAGGAGAGAGGATTTGGAAAATTTTATTTTTCCAAAGTTATAAATTTGAAAAGTTGGATGATAGGATTTTTAGAAGCAAAAAATGGATGAACTATGCCTTTGCTTTGCAAGGGTATGGGAAAAACTGGTCGAAAAATATTTTTATTTTTCAAAAGATACTGCATTCATATAGAAATTGCCAGTATATTTAGGATGAGTGCATCATATTTTCAGAATTTTTTCAAAGAAAGGAATTTGCATTCATATAGGAGGTACTGTTTAGGCATTCATTGCATTCATATTATTGCACATGTAACACTTTGGAGAAGTGCACAAATGGTTGAAAAATTGGATGAACGCCAATTGGTTGTTGTTGATACGAGGAAGAACATTACTCAACTCCTATTAAATTTCGGGGACGAAATTTCCTAAGAAGTGGAGAATGTAACACCCCGTATTTTACGTTAATAATTAAATGATTATACTTTTGGAAATTAACCCTGAAACATTTACCAATGTGTTAGTGGTAATTTTCTGATTCGTTTTGGTATATGGCACGACCAAAACGGAGCTTGTATGCATAAGTTATCAATAAATTAAATAATCAGAGAATTGTATGTATATGGACATAACATGTATACACGTAGAATTGTAATTCAAATGTAACCATGATTTATAATATGGAATAAAATAAAAAAGGAAAGCCACATGAAGCAAATAATTAAACGTTATTAATTAAAAATGTTAAAATCAGAAACAACGACCCATAAAAATGCTCCTGGACCTGGATGGTCGACCCACGAGAGGTTGGGTCGACCCAGGGGTCGAGTCGAGCGGGCTCAAGTTCATTTCCAACATTGTGTGATTTTCTGAAAATGTAGCTCATATTTTGTTTGATCAAATCCAACGATACAGACTTTTTCGTAGACCTATAAATAGACTAGCAGGGCCTAGCCTAAATCTCATATTTTCTAGATGCTGCCCAGGCTCTGCCATTCTCTTCTTCCTCTAAATCTTTTCAGAAATTTAGAATACAAATTCATAGGGGTTCTGATTCAAGGTTTAAAGATAAGAGAAATAAATATACAGATAGGTGTCCAGAATTCTGATCAGTATGAGGTAAGTCCTTGAATCTGGTTTATATCGGTTTCTTTCTCTTTTCCTCTTCTTTTAGCATCAGAATTGTGAATCCGTGTTTGTTTTAATAATAGATTCAGTTAGGGTTCATGGGTTGGAAAGCTGTTTGGTGAGCGGATTTAAATTATACCTTTTTAAATAATGGTATATCTACCATTTTCATTCGCCGTCATTCTTAACATGTTAAATAATTGTGAGTTGTTGTAATTGCGAATAATTCATTTTCCAGTTATGTTAAGAATATTACTATTGTATAGATCTGCTTTATGAACCTATTAAAAATTGTTGTAATACTGAATTTTTGAGATTTACAAATAAAAAAGGGAATATGTTGCAGAAAATAGTGTTAATGACAAATCGGGAATAATTGTGAGATTGATTCTGCGTAGAACACGTTGAGAACATTTCTGTTGTATATAGCCTATTTCCGTTAAACATCTGCCTGAATTGGGAATTACTATAAACACTGTAATTATGGAATTTACACTAAGCCTGGATATTTCTTAAGAATATTATTAGGTCAAGAAAGTGTAAACAGAATTACAGAAAGATTTAGGAATAATGAAGAAGCCTAATTTGCATGTAAAATTTATAGTAATTGAAATTGTAGATAACTGCACTGAGACACGAGGTTAAGTTCAACTTGTGGTAAAAGCCTGCTCGGAACCGCCTGACAAATCCTGCATCTACAAGTGGTCAACTTAATGTGAGGGGTATGGAGCCTAAACATATATAAAATATATGTATGCAATGGAAATAAATGATATGTATGAAATTTTACAAGACATTAAAGAGATGAAAGTTACAACTGTAAGAGTTTGGTTAACACCGAAGAATAAAAAAAAGTGATGAACGAGGAATATAACCTATTATAATTGATTATATGGGAATAATAGGTAGGCTTGTCCTAGGGACAACTGGATATTATAACAAAGGTTATAATAAATCGAAAGGAAACTTATTAGTAAACCATAGTTAAGAGAACTAAATTAATAAGTAAACAACAACAAGTTGTAATGACAGTGTAAGATGAGGTTTGTAACACCCCGTAAAATACATAAATATTAATAATAAATAAAATAAACAATATAATAATAAGCCGGAAAATGAGATTTTGCAGCTTTAAGAATTTGGCTATAAAAATCTTTTATTTGGATTCGTGGTGAAATTCTGAATCGTTTTCATGTATAATATGCTAAAAAAGATCAGTGTATGAAGAAGTTGCAAGCAAATGAATTTGGGCAGTAAAACGCAGAAAAAATATATATAATTATTTGTGTGTATATATATATATACCCAAAATATATTTAAATATAAGAGAGAGAATTTGAAATTCAAACTAGGGATAGGACTACGGGGACAAAGAATAACTCATATAAGGAATAAGATTAAGAAATTAAGCAATATATTAATTAAATAAACACCTCGGCGCAACATATGTCCATTGGGAGGGGTGTTGAATGCTGGTCGACCGCCTGGCAGTTGAACAGCCAAATGAATCTATGTTGGTTAGGGTTTTCTAAAGGGATATATATAAATAAAAGGCCTGGATTAAATCTATGTAATCTAACGGTCTACGCTCACACGAGCAACTATGTATAGGCCCTCATATCACACAATGAAACCCTAGCCACTCTCTTTTCTCTACCTCCATGCCAACCTTCTACCATTACTAAATTTCAGAAAAGGTTAGAACTTTTCTTCTATTTCTCTAACCTTTGTTCTTATCTTCTCTAATCTAAATTCTTGCAGATTTTTAGAATGAACTCTGGAATTTAGTGTGTATATATATATATAATTCTAAGATATGTTTCTTACATATATTTAGGAGGATTGGAGCACATTTGTCACGAAGATTAAGAACAGATCTAGATCTACTACATAAATCCTACTTATTCTTCCTTAGATCTGTGAGTGGAATACCGTGTTCTTAGGCATATTCTATTTTTTAATAGATTAACATGTTGATAACTATGCCTAAGAGGATTTGGAAATCGATGACATCAATACAAAACCCCCTAAATCCTCGATTTATATTTGCATAAGAATTATCATGTTATTTGGGTTTAGTGAATTTTTGACCTTAATATTGGATTAAGAATAAAGGGATGTTGTTGTTGTTTCTACTTTATGTAATCCTCCCTTACAAACATTTGATTGTAAAATAAAAGGGTTTAAATTTGGTTATTTCATGATTTGATTAGGTTTGGATTCTATTTTGAATCCAATCATATTCATACTTGAAATATGTCAAATGTAAACATTTTTATGTGCATAACACCAAAAAGGGTTGAATTAGATAAAGTGGAAATTATAAACATACATGTATATGTTATATGTGTATGCAATACTCTATTTTTGATGCAGTATTGAAATCATTCCAACAAACCTAGGATGCAAGTTGAAATTTGTAAGTATATATATATTTTCCATTTATTGTTATCTTTTGCTTTGTTATTATGCCATCATGCCTAAATTGTAACGTTAAAGATATGGAAAAACTAACTTGTATACCTTGATTTAGACAAACTGACAATTGCCATCTCGTTATAACGTTCTTTAGTTCATACAAACAATTATGTTATTTAGGCATTATAATTATTATACTTATAGAAACGTAAGCAATGTTATATGTACATAATAAATGCAATTAAGATAGAATACGAATTTGAAATGTCCCCATATGTCTATATATTTGATTGTTTGTATGTGCATATAGAATGGATTTACATATACAAACAAAGACACATAAACACGAGGTTAGTTGCCATTTGTGGTATAAGTCTGCCTGTAATCAACTGGCAAATCCAGCAACTACAAGTATGCCTAACCAATGTGAGAGGTTTGGGTGCCATAAGCCGTTCAAACTTAGTACATTAGACACGAGGTTAAAACAACTTGTAGTAGAAGCCTGCCCGGAACCCCCTGGCATATCCAACATCTACAAGTATACGGTTTAATGTGAGAGGTCTAGGGTGTGTGTGTATATGTGTATATATATATATATATATATGTGTGTGTGTGTGTGTGTGTGTGTGTGTGTCTATTGTGTGTGAAAATAGGTAGGTTCACTACACCTTGAGAAGGTCTTAAGTGGTTGACTCTCTTCTTATCTAATTTGGTCTTAAGTGGTTAGGACTAGGATCCCTTCGAAGGTTTATTCCGTGGAGAGGAACCAAAGTCATAGGACTCACCCTTATTAGATTCGAAGTAAGTCTTTGGGTCCTCCTTCTCTAAAAGTGGTAATGCATAAGCGGTAACGGAGTAGGGTAGTTCACTGTAATAAACCACATTTTATGTTTCGGAAGATCGTAGAATATGTTTATATTATTCCCTGAGGGTCGGATCATTCTCATCTTTTAATATGTTGTTTATGGGGATGTGAGACATGTCCATAATTTTTACCAATTTTGCTTGTGACCACTGTCGGACTTGTACATGGGATAACTTTTGACTCAGGTCGAATCAAAGGGTGAAACCTGTGCCATTGGAAAGGAATTGATGATTGCCTTTCCGTAGAGTGGTTACATTAAGGATTTGGCTCAGCGGTTTGGGGGAAATCGTTGTTTTAAGGTTTTTCAGTTGGTTGTTCAGGTTTGGAGAGCCTAATGGGCTGAATTGGGGAGGCCCATTAGTGGGTTGATGGAAACTATAAATAGGGGTGAGGGGTATAAAGAATAGGTTACTTCTCTCATTCTCTCATTTGAAGGCATTTGATCTTCTTCTTCCTCTAATATCTTTCCACCATTAAAAATCCCAATCCAAGGAGGGAAATCGAAGATTTACACCATCCGAGGCTAGATCTACATCGTTCCAAGGGCAAATTCATCGGATCAAGGAGCTTGGTTCGAAGTATTAACTGTTCAGATTCAAATTTCTATCGTTTTAGCTTGTTTTGGAGAATTGATGAGTGATTTACATATCTCACATGAATGCAATGAAGTATATGAGTGTTTGTGCATGTTTCTCATCAAATTGGGATGTTTTACCATAGGTTTACACCATTACATGTCCATTTTCATATGCATCACCTATGATCTAATCTAACAAGTTTTACTCGTTAATTTCATGTCATTTAACATGTTTATGTTAGTTAGATCTCTCATTTTGATCATATATTCATTTTAATGGTTTTTGGTGAGATTTACATCATTTTTTGGTAATCATTATATTCATGTGGTTAGTAGTGTTATGATATGTTTATGATTGTGTTTGATGATTTTGGTTGAGTAGGTTTCGTCGGATTCGTCGTTTGGCGAAGTTTTGGTCGAAATCGGAGTTGAATTGCAATATGCAGGGTTCGGATCGGACAAAAGTGGATCGGACCGGACCAAAGTGGATCAGACCGGACCAAAGTGGATGGGATCGGACCAAAGTGGATCGGACCGGACCAAAGTGGATCAGATCGGACCAAAGTGGATCGGCTCGGACCAAAGTGGATCGGATCGGACCAAAGTGGATCAGACTATTCTGGACAACCATTTCTGCCATTTCTAAGCAAGTTTTTTCTGGTCGGACATTTTCGGTGATGATGTGACTTCAAAGTAAATTCAATTTGGAAGTTACGAAGTGCTGAATAATGCTATGGATTGCTTTGAACCTTATTAAGGTGTTGGTTGGTTCAACGATGACGGTGGCTTCGACGAGAGTCCAAAAGGGGATGTTCGAAGTGCGGGAGTGTTCGTCGGTCGGGGAGATGCAACGAATGTAGTT
Source organism: Allium sativum (assembly GCA_030737875.1). Taxonomy (NCBI): domain Eukaryota; kingdom Viridiplantae; phylum Streptophyta; class Magnoliopsida; order Asparagales; family Amaryllidaceae; genus Allium; species Allium sativum. The sequence continues at coordinate 13,611,838 of CM060911.1, forward strand.
TCAACTCAAAGGTCGTGAGTTGGTGGATAATGGTTACTCGAGAAGGTTGCTCGAGCTATGAAAAGTCGTCAAGTTGGATGACTAGAAATGAGAAGGCTGAGGGAATATCGTTCTCGTAAGTTCTAGCAGGCTCAAAGCGGGGGTACGATGGGGGCACCCAAAAGATCGATTATAGGTCGAGTACCTCGGGTATCGTTGAAAGGCCTAGTTGTCAAGGTTGGACATTGTCAAGGTTGGACATATGGAGTTATGCTAGAGCTGGGGTTACCATTAGCCCTTGACATATGGCAAGGTCAGTCGTCATACGATTAACGGTGGTTTCAAAGCTGAATTGGCGGTGATAGCCAGAGTCAGTCATGAATGATTGGTTGTTCTATTTGTACCATCCCACATGGATTAACCAAAATCGAGGGTGGTGTTTCGTGAGTGCTTGACCGATATTGGTTTAGTCCTCTGAGGAGAGTGCTTGAGGAATGTTAAACTCGATTAAGGTTGTCTACGTGAGACCTATGTAATCTGGATGCTATGAATGTTATCAATGGTTGTTCTGGTTTCCATGTATGAATTGTTATTCCTTTAGTTGAATGGATTGTAAAGGCTATCACTGTCCGATGTGGGGAAGATAAGATTGAGTTCTTCTCTGGTGTAATGGGTAGATTAGTATGCTTATCAATCCCTTCTCATATACTTTATTGTTGAAGTTTGTTAGCTGTTTTATTGCTCATTAAGACTGTTGTCTGACTCAAGGTTTTATGTTTCCTCTTATTACCTTGGGTTGTTCATCCGATTGTTCGAAGGGCAGACTTAGTAGCAGGCAGCATAAGTGAGGACGGTGTTGCTATTCGGAGGCAAGCAAGAGGCTAGCGTACTATCTTTACTACTATTTAGTATTTATTTCCACTGTGTGCTATTTCTATGAGTGTTGTAGTGAGGCAAATTGTACAAACACTACTGTTGTTATCCACGTGTATGGGAATACTTTCTAGTTGTCATGAAAGTTTTGTGTTTTCTGCTTCACTATCATTACCTGTTGTATATGTTCTATTATATTTTATCCTTGCGCTGTGAGTTTATGACAGATTTCTTTTATCTACCATGCATTGATGATCGTCCATAACTGCCTGGCACACCTTTCAGTGCATTATTCCTCTTGTATAGTGCGGGGGTTGTGGGCGGTCGTCACATTTGGTATCAGAGCTCTGGTCAACGATTGTGGCCAAAGTTCGAAGACGTAATTACATATGAGAGACGTACTTGTCGATTTCAGCTGGATGTTTACTATATATATAAAAGCATGTATAGTAGTAGCAGTTGTTTTCCTTTAGCAGTTTATCTTGTAAGTGGACTAATCATTCTATTTTAGATTTAAAATGAGTCGTCAAACCTTTAGAAGTGAGCCTGAGACTGGATGAGTAGGAGATGGAAGCCAATTGAGAGCTTTAGTTGTTGCACCTGAGTATCTAGTTATGTTTGGGGAGGCCATGATGGCAGTAGCCATGATAAGGAGGCCCGTTCTAGAAGCGTCAGTAGAGCGCGGTTTCCTGTGCAAGTACCTAAAAGGGATTCGGTTAAGCAACAGAGGGAATATTCTCCTACAGATGAAGAAACCTTTATTGGCCCCACTGTTAATAAGAAGAAAAACAAGAAGAAGAGATTTAAGAAGAATGTTACTTGCTTTAATTGTCAATTAGAGGGTCATTATGCCAATGATTGTGAGAAGTCGAAAACCGAAAGGAAGTGCTTTGAATGCGGCAAGCCTGGACATACGAAGAAAGACTGGCCGGACCTTCCAAAGAATAGGCAACCGGAGGAAGCATGTGTTGTGGAAGCAATTCCAATTTCCTATTGTATTCCTGAAGAGAACTAGGAGAAGTTGTTGTCGGATGTGCTTCCAACCAGTGAAGTTGTTTGAGTTCTGTTTGGTACTAGAGAATCGTCATCTTTTACCTATAACAAGATTGTATGTTGAATGGGTTCGGAATTTGAAGTTGTAATAGCCCTTTAGTTGTAATTGATCTAGTATGGGTTCATCTGCTTTATGCAAGCTTTGTGGATCTAGTATTGTTGATCATGAGTGCTCATTTATGAGTGGTTGCTTAGTTGTAACTTTCGCTGGATTTGAAATCATCTTGGGCATGGATTAGCTCAAGAGGTATGCGGCAAGGGTGAATTGCGAGAAGCTAGAGGTGAGGGTCGGGGATGTGGAAGGTGTTGATTAGATGTAAGCGCGAAGACGAGGTCTTCGTGAGTTATCTATATTCGCTTAGGATTCCACAAGAAGACCTGTCATCAGTGTCGATCGCTAATGAGTATGTAGACATCTTTGACGAGGTCAAAGGGTTGTCGCCGCATCGTGAGATCGAGTTTAGTATCGATTTGGTCAAAGGTGTTAGACCAATCGTTATGCCTCTTAGGCGGATGGCGCCTAGGGAACAGCGAGAGTTAGAGGTGCAAGTTCGTGACCTTTTGGGAAAAGGATTCATTCGGAGGAGTGTTTCCGAGTGGGGTGCACCAGTTGTATTTGCAACTAAGGCAGGCACGTTAAAATTGTGTGTGGACTATCGTGAGCTGAACGAGGTGATTAAGAAGAATAAGTATCCATTGCCAAGGATTGATGAATTGTTCGATCAGCTTCACGCAGCCAACGTGTTTTCTCAGATGGATTTGGCAATGGGATTTCACCAGTTGAGGGTGGCAAAGGATAGTGTGCCGAAGACTACTTTTAGGACACCATCCGGTTTCTTCGAATGGTTAGTGATGCCATTCGGATTGACCAACGTGCTAGCATATTGCGTGGATCTTATGAATAGGGTGTTCAAAGATCAGTTGAACAAGTTCGTGCTTGTGTTCGTGGATGATATTCTGGTTTACTCTAGAAATGAGGAAGAACATAAGACGCACTTGAGAGTTGTGTTAGAGGTCTTGCGAAAGCATCAGCTTAAGGCTAAGTTCTCAAAGCGTCACTTCTGGAAGGATGAAGTGAGGTTCTTAGGTCATGTAGTTTCTAGAAAAGGGATAGCGGTTGACCCCGCTAAAGTTGCAGCAATCCAAGACTGGGATCAACCTAAGAATGCGACGGATTTTCAGAGTTTCCTTGGGTTAGCAGGGTATTACCGACGGTTTACAAAGGATTTCTCCAAAGTAGCAGCACCGTTGACAGGATTGACGAAGAAGAACCAAGTGTTCACATGGGATGCAAAGTGTGAACAAGCATTCGGAATCCTGAAGGAGAGATTGATGAGTGCTCCTGTGTTGACCATTCCAAGCGGGAATGAAGAGATGGTGGTGTATAACAATGCGTGTGGTACTGGACTTGGAGCAGTACTAATGCAGAAGGATAAGGTTGTGGCCTATGCGAGTCGACAGCTAAAGCCGCATGAGAAGAATTACCCGACTCATGATTTGGAGTTAGCGGCGATTGTATTTACTCTGAAGATGTAGAGGCATTACCTGTTGGGAGTTCGATTCGAGTTGTTTACGGATCACAAGTCATTGAAGTATCTTTTCTCCCAAAAGGATTTGAATCTTCGGCAGCAAAGATTGTTAGAGTTTCTGGCATCATATGATTTTGGCATAGCCTATACTCCGGGAAAGGGTAACGCGGTTGCAGATGCGTTAAGTCAAAGACACACAAGTTTGGGAGCGATATTTTCGGAATGGAAGAGCCTCGAGTACTTGGCAAGGTTCGATTTCTGGCCGAGGTGCGAGTTGGAACCTGAAATGTTGGCAAGCTTGTCGATAAGACCTACTCTAATCGAAAGAATTGGCGAGAGCCGAAAGAAAGAAGCGAAGCTTGTCGAGTTCATTCAGAAACTGGAACCAGAAGATAAAGAGTTTGAGGTCGATCGAGAAGGTTGGCTTCGAAAGCAAGGGCGATTAGTTGTTCCTGATATCGACGGATTGAGGGATGAGGTTCTAAGAGAATATCATCAGTCGAAGTTGACGATTCATCTCAGTGGTAATAAAATGAATCAAGATATGACGTGAAACTACTACTGGGAAGGGATGAAGCGATATATTGGAAAGTTCATTTCCAAGTGCATAAATTGTCAATGGGTGAAAGCTGAACAGAAGAAGCTGAGTGGGTTGCTTCAGCCATTAGAAGTTCATACGTGGAAGTGGGAGCAAGTATTGATAGATTTTATCAATGGACTACCTATAACCAAGCCAGGAAATGGGTCGGTCATGTTGGAGGAGTTTTCAGCAATGCTTCTAAACGCCATGGTGGGTAGCTTAAGTGCTATGGGTTGTTGGATCGGTTCCGATAGACGAGCAGCGTATAAAGTGATTTTACGCGAGGGATGTAGAGTGTCACAATATTCTGTGAATTGTTTTTGCGAAAATATTTGCATGGTCCGGATATGGTAGTACCTCCAGAGTAGTACGTCAACCTTTTAGTTCAGTTTGTTGTTACGAAACCTTATAAGTTGCTTCGTGTTATGGAGAATAACACGAAACAGCTTAGGGAGAGGACGTTTTTATTAGTTAAGTTATAATGGAGTGGAGATGGGGACGATGGTACGTGGGGGACGAAGGAAAGTATAAGGAAGACCCATCCAAAATTCTTCGTCCATAGGACCCATTGATATCGCGCCATCACTACAGCATTATTACTTGTTGTCATTATTGTTACTTGTTGATATTGTTGTTATTTTGAGGTTTTTTGATAGAATTCCGCGTGCTACGATAAGGCTATGGATGCGTGGCTTGTTGTTTGCTAATTTGGGTGATAGAATTGGCTTCTCATGGATGATAGGCATGCGGAAATTGTTGTAGTTGCTTATGTTTACTTGGAATTTCGGGGGTGAAATTCTTAAGGGGGGAAATGTAACAGGCCGCATTTTACATATCGGAAGATCGTAGAAATTTTTTATTTTATTCTCTGAGGGTCGGATCATTCTCATCTTTTAATATGTTGCTTATGGGGATGTGAGACATGTCCATAATTTTTACCGATTTTGTTTGTAACCATTTCTCCATTGTCAGTCTTGTATAGGGGATAACTTTTGACTCAGGTTGAGTCAAAGGGTGAGAGACCTGTTCCATTGGAAAGGAATTGATGATTGCCTTTCCGTAGAGTGGTTACATCAAGGATTTGGCTCAGTGGTTTGGGAGAAATCGCTGTTTTAAGGTTTTTCAGTTGGTTGTTCAGGTTTGGAGAGCCTAATAGGCTGAACTGGGGAGGCCCATTAGTGGGTTGGTGGAAACTATAAACAGGGGGTGAGGGGTACGGAGAATAGTTTACTTCTCTCATTCTCTCATGTGAAGGCATTTGATCTCCTTCTTCCTCTAACACCTTTCCACCATTAAAAATCCAAATCCAGGAGGGAAATCGAAGATCTACACCGTTCGAGGCTAGATCTACATCGTTCCAAGGGCAAATTCATCGGATCAAGGAGCTTGGTTCGAAGTATTCGCTGTTCGGATTCAAATTTCTATCGTTTTAGCTTGTTTTGGAGAATTGGTGAGTGATTTACATCTCTCACATGAATGCAATGAAGTATATGAGTGTTTGTGCATGTTTTTCATCAAATTAGGATGTTTTACGATAGATTTACACCATTACATGTCCATTTTCATATGCATCATCCTATGATCTAATCTAACAAGTTTTACTCGTTAATTTCATGTCATTTTACATGTTTATGTTAGCTAGATCTCTCATTTTGATAATATGTTTATTTTAATGGTTTTTGGTGAGATTTACATCATTTTTGTGGTAATCGTTATCTTCATGTGGTTAGTTGTGTTATGATATGTTTACGATTGTGTTTGATGATTTTGGTTGAGTAGGTTTCGTCGGATTCGTCGTTTGGCGAAGTTTTGGTCGAAATCGGAGTTGAATTGCAATATGCAGGGTTCGGATCAGACCAAAGTGGATCGGACCGGACCGAAGTGGATCGGACCGGACCAAAGTGGATCGGACCGGACCAAAGTGGATGGGATCGGACCAAAGTGGATGAGATCGGACCAAAGTGGATCGGACCGGACCAAAGTGGATCGGATCGGACCAAAGTGGATCAGACTGGATTAAAGTGGATAGGATCGGACCAAAGTGGATCGGATCAGACAAAAGTGGATCGGATCGGACCAAAGTGGATCGTACCGGACCAAAGTTGGATCGGACCATTCTAGACAGCCATTTCTGGTCAGCCATTTCTGCCATTTCTGAGAAAGTTTTCCTGGTCGGACATTTCCGGTGATGATGTGACTTCAAAGTAAACTCAATTGGGAAGTTAGGAAGTGCTGAAATAATGCGATGGATTGCTTTGAACCATATAAATATGTTGGTTGGTCCAACGATGACGGTGGCTTCGACGAGAGTCCAGAAGGGGATGTTCGAAGTGTTGGAGTGTTCGTTGTTCGGGAAGATGCAACAAATGTAGTTTCAACTCAAAGGTCGTGAGTCGGTGGATAATGGTTACTCGAGAAGGTTGCTCGTGCTATGAAAATTCGTTAAGTTATATGACTAGAGATGAGAAGGCTGAGGGATTATCGTTGTCATAAGTTCTAGCAGGCTCAAAGCAGGGGTACGATGGGGGCACCCAAAAGAGCGATTGTAGGTCGAGTACCTTGGGTATCATTGAAAGGCCTAGTTGTCAGGGTTGGACATATGGAGTTTATGCTAGAACTAGGGTTACCATTAGCCCTTGACATATGGCAAGGTTGGCCGTCATACGATTAACGGTGGTTTCAAAGCAGGATTGGCGGTGATAGCCAGAGTCAGTCATGAATGATTGGTTGTTCTGTTTGTAACATCTCACGTGGATTAACCAAAATCAAGGGTGGTGTTTCTTGAGTGCTTGACTGATATTGGTTTAGGCCTTTGGGGAGAGTGCTTGAGGGATGTTAAACTCGATTAAGGTTGTCTATGTGAGACCTATGTAGTCTGCATGCTATGAATGTTATCAATGGTTGTTCTGGTTTCCATATATGAATTGTTATTCCTTTGGTTGAATGGATTGTAAAGGCTACCACTGTCCGATGTGGGGAAGATAAGGTTGAGTTCTTCTCTGGTGTCGTGGGTAGATTAGTATGCTTATCTATCCCTTCTCGTATACTTTATTGTTGAAGTTTGTTAGTTGTTTTATCGCTCATTAAGACTATTGTCTGACTCAAGGTTTTATGTTTCCTCTTATTACCTTGGGCTGTTCATCCGATTGTTGGATGGGCAGACTAAGTAGCAGGTAACAGGCAGCTTAAGTGAGGACGATGTTGTTGTTCGGAGGCAAGCAGGAGGCTGGCGTACTATCTTTACTACTATTTAGTATTTATTTCCGTTGTGTGCTATTTCTATGAGTGTTGTAGTGAGGCAAATTGTACAAAAACTACTGTTGTTATCCACGTGTATGGGAATACTTTCTAGTTGTCATGAAAGTTTAGTGTTTTCTGCTTCACTATCATTACCTGTTGTATATGTTCTATTATATTTTATCCTTGCGCTGTGAGTTTACGACAGATTTCGTTTATCTACCATACATTGATGATCGTCCATAGCTGCCTGGCACACCTTTCAGCGCATTATTCCTCTTGTATAGTGCGGGGCTGTGGGCGGTCATCACATTCACGGGGGATGTTCACTTCCTCTAGAAGTTTGTAAGGGCTCAACTAGGGACATACTTGGTATATAAAAGGATATATGGCCATTGCATGCTCACCAACTATCTAAGGGAAGTCTTAAGCAACATAGTTGTTCTACCATAATATTAGTTAAGTAGTATCGTTCACAATACTACTTCTCATATTACACTTGAGAGTATAGATTTAAGAACGTTGACGTACTGGGATGGGGTCTTAAGGGGCTAGGGTCCGCCTCAAGGTTATAAGAGATCATAAGAATCCACCTTTAATAGGGCCACAAGTGACCAAGAATGCCTACCTCGTTGGGTCTTTACCCTAAAATACACCAATGAACGATTGACTTGGATATCCACCTCAGTGGTAAGATACTTGGTGTTTGTGTGAATGTTGTGTGCTACATAGACATACCTTGACATATGCAACCTGCTAAAAATATAGGGTATGGACTTTAATTTAACACCATATTTCAGTCACACAGAACTTTATGTTCTGACCCCTCTCCTTAACATATCCGACAGGTCAGTAGAGGGAAGACAAATTCAAAGTCATTATGCTATTATTAATAGTTATTACGGTACTTCTTATGGAAACATTTGAGAATGAATTATTTGATGTACCCGTTGAACAGATGTAACCTTGACTGTTGTGTTTCTGTGATTTTTAAATAAGTGGTACATCTTATTTCTGTATTATATTTTCTCTTTCCGTTGTGTGAGGTTTCCATTTGAAATATATGTTTATATTATCTGTGCAAATGAAATTCCTTACAGGAACCAACGACCCGTTTAGAATGGCTCTAAGTTTAGATGGGCCTTTTCTACGTCGAAATTTAGGACCATTCCGGGCAGGTTACCTGATTATAAGGAAATTATATGTATGAGAGGCGTATTTATAATTTGAAAAAGGTTTATGTTAAGGACAGTGGAATGGATCGTTCAGGCAATGCAAACACTACACGGTTGTAACAATCCGAAAAAGCTGAACCAATTTAAAATTTTTGTTTTGGCAATTTTGATGAATTTTGAATATTTAAAATGATTTATTTTAAATAATAACGACAAGAAATTTATTTTGAATAGAATTAGAACTTATATATTTATAAAGATCGACATTAGAATATAAATAGTTATTTTTAATTATAAAAGGAATTGGAAATGGCACGGTAGTTTGAAAATTTGATTTCAAATTTCAAATGAATGTACAAGATTCAAAATAAACCGAATTCTAGCGAAACTAAAAATATTAGAATATATTTGAGAATATCTTTCCAACGAATCCGAAAAATCAAGATTTAATAGCGGGAATAAAAAGTTATGCCCAGTTGAAAATTCAGAATAGTCGCTATGGAATTTCGGCCCTTAAAAATGGAAATTTTGCAAACGACCTCCGTTTTTGACGAATCCAATTTTGTTGGATCCGGGATGTCAAGTTATTGCTAGATTCCAAAATTCATAATTTTTTAAATCAATATGTGAGTGTGGAAAAGTAAAACGTGTTTTGATAGTTTCAATCAATTTGGATCGACCAGAAAATAGCCATTTTTCAAACAATCTTCAAATTTGACGAAATAAGTTTTTTAGGACCATATTGTCAATGCGAGGCTAGAAATAATTTTTCTAGAATTTTTCGAGTCAGTATGTGGCCCCGGAAATTTAAAATATACGTTTGAATTGAATATATACAGATTTATATTTTAAATTTAGCTGAAACTGATCGTAACAGCCAAATTGGCTTACGGGACATATCCCATTGTGTTCGAAATGGGGGTAATTAGCTAGGGACGATAGTCGGTGGATTTGATTTGGGGTTCAAAACAAAAAGTTACTTTTTGGAATTTAATTTAATAAAATATATATTTATATTACCTTGGTCAACCCTTCACCCTCATTCTCCCCGTAAGTCAAAATTGAAAGAAAAAAAACAGCGCCGCTCCCTACCCATAGCCCTCACCCACCGTCGCGGTCCCCTTCACCGCACCCTCCAACTCCGGCGGTCCCCCTCCCACGCCCAGCGAGCACCACGACCGCCCCCTCCTCTACGCGCAGCCCCACGAAAACCCTACACCCACCGAACCCTAAACTGCCGCCAGCCATTTCAGGGCCCACCGCCGACACTAGACCCGAACCCCGCCCCCTTCTCTTCACCGACGCGACACCAGGCCCCCCTCGAAGACAGCACCCGGCGCCAAAACTTCCCCTTTCTTCGATAATCAAAATTTTGTGAGTTTTCTTTCTCCATTTTCTTTCTGATTTTATTACTAAAATAAAGTTATAATTTTTAGTATTTAAAGTTTGGATTTTTAATAGTTTAAAATTTTTAATTTTTAAAAGATTAAGTTTTAAAAAAAAAACAAAGAGAGATTTTTAAAAGTATAAAGACGAAATTTAAAAAAATGAGAATAGCACTATTATAAAAAAATGATTTTTATATTAAAAAGATAATAAAAATATGATTTTTAGATAGTAGAGATTATAAAAATATGATTTTTATAAGACAGAGAATATAAAATACGATTTTTATATATGTTGTAGCAAAATAAAAATTCGATTTTTATACGTGTAGCAGATTGAAAATAGAATTTTTTATATAATAGAGAATATAAAAATATAATTTTAACATATGTAGCGAAATAAAAATCTGATTTTTATTATATATATAGTGAGATAAAAATGTGATTTTTAATGTGAACAGCGTGAAAAAGATTGCATTGGAATTTCGGGCAAATTCAAGCCATTCTAAAATTCAGAAATGAAACGGCGGAGTGGATCCCGAAGGTGAGAACTTCTCACTTTGAATTTTATTTTCTAGTTAAAATATATGCTAGGATGCAGACGGTGCTTAGTAGCACCCGACACCCGTCGTCCATAAACCATGGACGGCTTGTTTGTGTGTTTGATTGTGTTGTGAAAATTGATTATGTGATGTGGAATGGAATAAATATTTTATAGTTAAAAATATAATTTTTAACGTGTATATAAATAAAATAAATATTCATAAATAAAATAAATATTCATAAATAAATCGGACGATTTGTTTATGTACACTGATTTGACTAATATTGAATGGGAAGATAAATTTTACACATCTCCCAACTTCACAAACAAAACCTGTGTTTGATTGTTTGAAACCCCACACTGGTATTAGGATGAAATTGGACATACACTAATCTCAATAATTAGTTGTATGCCGATTGATTGATTGACAGACTGTTATAAGCGTTAAATATTTATATTTGATGCTTATGCAGTGCAGAATGCACTTTGGATGATGTTTGACTATGTTTGGTTATTGTGTACATGTGTTGTATAAAATCCATATAAATTAAATTATATGGTAATTGACTGTGTCTGACTCCAGTTCAGAAAGAAAGAATATCTAAAATAACGATGATTTTAAAACAATGGATATTTTAAAATAATGTTTATAAAAGATCGAAATATGATTTTGATGTCCGATTTGGGATGGACACGAATAAATTTAAATATATATAGCTGTGTTGATTAGTTTAACGCCATTTTGACGAAAACGATATTTATATCGATTATATTCATTTTTATAATGAATATCGAAAAAGAATTGATTTCAAAATATAATTGTTTGAAATATTATCATTTATATATCGATGATATAGAATATTCAATTTCGATTAGAAATTGAATATGAAGTTGAAATCGTTTTGAAAACGAATTTAAAACGATTTACAAAATAAATTTTAAATGAAAATCGGTGAAACATATATAATATATATTACATATATAATGGCCTGAATAGAACGCGCCGCGTTGCGGCAGTTCGCGAATTTCGACCATTGACTTCAAACGGACATTACTGTAGATTCGACCGTCGGATTCTCCTAAAACCGGAACTGTTGGGTTCGTATCGAAAAGAGCTTTCTAATTAATACTAGAGATTTGAAATCTAACGGTTGGACTTGGAATTATGTCCAAATCAAATTTGGAAAAGGTCGCTGTAAGTGCAATTCGATGGCCGTTTATAGAAATCGACTGTACTGGCCTTGATAAAAATCTTAAAAATATCAATAATTAGTGTAAATTCATAAGAAGTGATTTGGAAAGAATTGGGATGAAAAATTCCATATTTGGAAAGATAAAAATAGATTTTTATCGAAATGAACTAGTTTTGAATTAGAATAATAAATCCAATATTTTTAAAATATATAAATTGGATTTGAAATGGTTTTAAAAATAACCAGAATTTCCAATATATGAATTGGAATGGATTTGAATCAAAATTATCATCGGAATATTTCGATGTGAGATTCGAGATTATACGGATATTGTTATGGAAATTTGGAAGATATATTCTATATCGTTGTTTCCAAAACGATATTTGTTGGTTTCAGAATTTGATATTGAATATAAGCCGATATATTTCAGGGCCTTGTATTTAATAACAAATTGGATTTTGGGTTTGTCGTGAATGGTATCTTTAATAGTACTGTTCTTAAACCCAATGAAGTTAAGGAAATTAGAATCTGACCGGATATATATTTAACTCGAATGGTTTACTGGGTGTGGATCTGATGTTGGTTACGGCCTTCGGGGTTAATACTTAGGGAATTTTTCTCTTACTAATTTACAGTTAGAAACTGATGGGATTTTGGGTTTGTCGTGAACTGTGTTTTAAATGGAAATGTTCTTAAACCTAGGGTGAAAAGAATAAATCTTTTAATTAATATTTGAAGCAGAATTACCAATTAATTAACATTTAATTAGAACTGAAAATAGAAGGTGAATTGGGTTTATTGTGAACTGTGTTTTTAACGACATTCGTTCTTTAACCCGATTTACAATAAAATGTGATTTGGAATTTATTAATCTTCTTATTAGGATTTAATAGGAGTTTTCCAAAGTAAAGTTTTCCAATTTAATATATATTAAATTGGAATTGAATGGAATTCAATTTGATAATAATCGAAATGAAATTCTATGGAGGAAGACTGTTAATACAGATGGAATTTAAAAGGCGTTGTCGGTTGGTCATATCAGGAAATTGATATCGATTATATATATCGACTTGTTTTCCATGAAGATTCCATTGTTAATGGAATGTGATTTTGGGTTGTCGTGAATGGTATCTTTAATAATCATGTTCTTAGGCCCAACAGAGTTAAGAAATTCAGAAACTAACTGGAGATTAGTTAAGTTGAATGGTTTCCTGGGTATTGATCTGATGTTGGTTTCGGCCATCGGGGTTATTACTTAGGGAATTGTTCACTTGCTAATTTACGGTTTTAGGCTGATGGAATGGAATGTGATTTTGGGTTCATCGTGAACTGTGTTTTAAATGACATTGGTTCTTTAACACATTTAAAGACATGATATGGTTTCCCAAGTTAAACAATCGTTAATATTGATTTTTGGGAAGATTAAAACCAAGTGGAATTTTAATGCATCTTTAATTAGATTGAAATGATATCCAAAGGAAGATTAAAGAATAAATTTAAAGAATTTATCTTTGATAAAATTAATGGGAACCTTTCCCAAAGCATAAGAATGTTCGAATAAAGGAATATTATGGATTGGAATAAGACGTATGTCGTGTTTTTATAGTACTTGTTTATTATATACGCGAGTTATTTGGAAAGACAGGGTTTATCTCATTCTGAATAACTGATTCGACGATGTATCGAGGATGAAGACGGTGGTTGAAGACCGGAGGTCTTCACATCGTTTGGATGATTACTGATGTCTTGATTGGGCTGTACACCTAAGGCGAGGTAATAAGTTGTGATCGTCCAGACGTACTTGGAGATCGACGGATATGAGAGGGCCTCTCCCCTGTATTGGACATATCGGGGAGGAATAAGGTGCCTCCGGTTTCGTTCATACCCAGAACGAACTTGTAAATGGATGTGTGTCTGACATTAAATTTTATTCTGTGTGATTGATATCGATTGCATAGCGTTAATTTCCTGTGTGGCATGCTGAGATGCAAATGATCAAGGCTTCTGTTGAAAAGCAGAGTCTTGTGGTTGATGATCAAAGCACAGCCTTTGTGGCGTAGCTTTGTGTAGCGTTAATTCGCGTGCCTCACACCCCGGTGTGGACCAGAAACGGGAGAGGCGTTAGGGAGGACATGCATTTCTTTCTAGCTAGGAGTAGTGTCAGCGTTTTGCACGCCCTGGCATTTTACTTATGTGGATGATGGATAGGAGGCGCCTCTGTTATATCGGTCGATCCGGGGCCGATGGAGTCATTTGGCTTATTCACGCCCATAGGGCGGGGAAACGCAGTGTTCAAGCATTTTAATCCACATCGAGTGGACCGATCCTGACGATCCAAGGCTTGTCTGCGCACTTGCCTAAGGCTCGGGATTGAAAGTCTCGAAGCGGTAAGGACAATCCCTTGCCTTGGTTCACAGATGGAAATCCAACTTCCAATACGACATTTTGCGGTTTTGATTGTAGAGCCTAGTATTGGCGACATGTTATATGGTACCTATGTCGTCTATGATTGATACTTATGATTGAAATTGTTTTGACACTATACACTTATAGTAATAATAAAATATGAAATTTCACGTATCAAGCATTATTTGGCTATTATAAGGTAAAACCCTATCCTCCGGCTTGCGTTGCATTGTGTGATGGGACCTGGGTCTTATAGTAGCTTCATTGTTCTTTATTTAGCATTGCGCTGTTTGTTTTATGCACTGGTTTTCTTGGGGGTAAACCCGTTCCGTGTTATACGACGTTCTCCCTTGATTTACCTAACTTTAAAAGCAAATTAATAACTGTTTTAGTTCTCACACCAGTCACATGACTAACCTGGAGTTTTTTATTTTAACCTAAACTCTGGGTGCCCCTATTTTCCGCATGGGCTGCTAGTAGTTTTGGTTTTGCAGATTTATATTCACAGGATCCTGATTCACAGTTGAAGCGATATTCGGAAAGCTCTGTATCCGTGTATTACATTCAATTTGTTTTGTATAGTTTTCCGCTGCTATGTATTTAAATGTAATTTTAAATCTATGATATTTGTCAAATGTATAATATTTATTCATACTCTGTTATATTCTTATATTCTGATGGAATTATTGTAATAAGCAATGAAATGTTCTTCTGTTTGTGTCCCTGTGTGGCTTATTCTCAATTCAATCTGTTCTTTCATTCACGCGGAAGTTCGGGTCCTGTCAGTTTGGTATCAGAGCTTTGGTTTACAGAGCTCGGAGAACAAGACCCGTTAGAACCAAACGAAAGAATTCATCAGAGATTGGATAAGTAATACCATTGGGAATGACTCATTAGAGATAGGATCAGTAGTATCCTAGAATGAGTCGGAAGAGTATATTTTTAAATTGAAAACAAGTTATGTTTTGAAAATTTAAACTATATTATTCGTATTTGAATATTTATTTTGAATTGATTTGGACAATCAAGTATATAGGGATTTTAATATACGTCTGATCCATGTGTATCTGAAGCCTCAAATATACTGGATAGACATAGAATCACACTCTAGTCGCCCGGGAATGATTCTGATGATCGGTGCACCATCATCGGTATTTGTGTTCGAGTTTCGAAAGTGCGATTTCTATATATTTCCAATTGACTAGTGTGAGAACCAAAACTAGATAGGGTCTATTGTTGTGAATTGGCATCAAAAATGTGTTTTTTTACTATGTATCAAAATTATGAATTTGAAATGATTATCAACTAATTGATTGATGATTGTGTTGGGTGATTATTTATTTAAATCAACATGTGAATGAACGACAAATTTAGGCCAAATTGAATCAAATATTGAACTGTATTGAAATTTGTTTGAACTTGCATGCATATACACGTATATACATTGAACAGGTCATAGCAAGGAGGCTAGAGAAGAGGAATAAAATTGTATGCCCGACAAATAGGCACATGTTTATTGTATTTCTTGGGGTTTTTGATGATTTTGTGAGCTGATTGGCTAGCTGCTTGGTTGTTTCTTTTTCTTTTTGGATTGGAGAGGTCTGTATGGCGATTTCGGGATTTTCCCGGTGCTCCCGTGCAGGGGAGGTTATGGCGAAATTTTTCAAAAATTTAGGGTATTAGCCAAATTTGTGAAAAATTTGAAAAGTTCTTAGAAACTGAAAAGTTGAAGAACTTAAGCCATAAAGAAAATAATGAAAGTTGAGTTGGTTTGTAAAACAACTTTCAACTCCGTTCCTTTTTGGGGACGAAAAGATTTTAAGTGGGGGAGATTGTAACAACCCGGAAAATCTGAACCAATTTAAAAATTTTGTTTTGGCAATTTTGATGAATTTTGAATATTTAAAATGATTTATTTTAACTAATAACGACAAGAAATTTATTTTGAATAGAATTAGAACGTATATATTTATAAAGATCGACGTTAGAATATAAATATTTATTTTTAATTATAAAAGGAATTGGAAATGGCACGGTAGTTTGAAAATTCAATTTCAAATTTCAAATGAATGTACATGACTCAAAATAAACCGGATTTTAGCGAAACCAAAAATATTAGAATCTATATGAGAATATTTTTCCAATGAATCCGAAAAATCTAGATTTCATAGCGGGAATAAAAAGTTATGCCCAGTTGAAAATTCAGAATAGTCGCTATGGAATTTTGGCCCTTAAAAATGGAAATTTTGCAAACAACCTCCATTTTCGATGAAACCGCTTTTGTTGGATCCGGGATGTCAAGTTATTGCTAGATTCCAAAATTCATAATTTTTGAAATCAATATGTGAGTGTGGCGAAGAAAAACGTGTTTTGATAGTTTTAATCAATTTGGATCAACCAGAAAACGACCATTTTTCAAATGGTCTTCAAATTGACGAAATTAGTTTTGTTAGAACCGTATCGTCAATATGAGACAAAAAAAAAATTCTGGAATTTTTCAAGTCAGTATGTGGCCCCGGTAATTTAAAAGGGTACTTTTGGCACAGGTCCTTATTAAGTTTCAAAATTAGGCTCACATCCGGTCATAAACTTATTGTAAATTTAGTCCCTATTTTTCGAAAATTCATAAAAAAAATATAAAAAAATCACGATAATTCGTATTTAAATTAAACATGTACTCGCCCAAAAATTCAGATCATAATAAAATCAAAACATGCATCAAAAACAAAAAAATACAGAAAACAACGAAAAATGCAGTAATTTGCATCAAATCATGCACATATTTGGAATACTTGCATTCATCTGTGCAAGTATTTCTCTGTTATATTTTTACATGCAATACTTGCATACATGTGTGCAAGTATTTCAAATAGTTGCATACATGTATGCAAGTTTCTGCATACATTTTATTTTCACATGTAAATACTTGCATACATGTGTGCAAGTATTTCAAATAGTTGCACACATGTATGCAAGTTTCTGCATACATTTTCAACTAAAACAGCTTCAGAAATAGTTGCATACATGTATGCAACTATTGGCAAAAGTTGCATACATGTATGCAACTATTTGCAAGTTTTAAATTCACAATACATCCCTGTAATATTTTCTCTGTAAACCCGCCCCCTATTTTAGCTGCCGCCTGGAATCTTCTGCCTGCCACTTTCCATACCTCCGCCTCTTTCGTTTTCTGTCCAAATTTTCAGGCGCTATCACTTAAAAAAAAAAAACTAAAATCTATAAATATTCTCGGAAGTCCACAGAAATTAAAAAAAAAAAGTTGCATAAATGTATGCAACTTTTACGAATAGTTGCATACATTTATGCAACTATTCGAATACACATGCATATATTTATGCACTCCTGTTTGAAAAATTGCATACATGTATGCAGTTTTTCTATATAACTGCAAACATGTGTGCATATATGTCAAAATATATGCAAACGTGAATAAGTTGCACGTAGGTATGCAGTTTTTAAATAAATGCATCAACAGATGCATGTTTTAACAATATGTGCATACATGTATGCATTTATACTGCAGTTTTGACGCAGATTTGACATAAATGCATACATGTATGCAACTAATCGATTTATATGCATGTTTCGATGCAATTTACTGCATTTCGTTGATTTTCTGTATTTCATGATTTTGACGTTGTTTTTAATGTTTTTTTGATCTGATTTTTTTCACGATTAATTGTTTTAATTAAATACGAATTTACATGATTTTTTAATATATTTTTTTGTATTTTTTTGATGAATTTTCAAAAAATAGGGACTAAATTTACAATAAGTTTATGACCGGGGGTGAGCCTAATTAAGTTTCGTTTTAGGGATGTGTGCCTAATATTCACAATTTAAAATGTACGTTTAAATTGAATATATACTGATTTATATTTTAAATTTAGCGGAAACTGATCGTAACAGCCGAATTGGCTTACGGGACATATCCCATTGTGTTCGGAATGGGGATAATTAGCTAGGGACGACAGTTGGTGGATTTGATTTGGGGTTCAAAACAAAAGGTTACTTTTTGGAATTTAATTTAATAAAATATATACTTATATTACCTTGGTCAACCCTTCACCCTCGTTCTCCCCGTAAGTCAAAATTGAAAGAAAAGAAAAAAACAACGCCGCGCCCTATCTATCGCCCTCCCCCACCGTCACGGTCCCCTCCACCGCACCCTCCAACTCCGGCGGTCCCCCCCCCCCCCCCACGCCTAGCGAGCACCACGACTGCCCCCTCCTCGACGCGCAGCCCCACGAAAACCCTACACCCACCGAACCCTAAAATGTCGCCAGCCCGTTCAGGACCCACCGCCGACACTAGACCCGAACCCCGCCCCCTTCCCTTCACCGCGCGACACCAGGCCCGCCTCGAAGACAACACCCAAAGCCAAAGCTTCCCCTTTCTTCGATAATCAAAATTTTGTGAGTTTATCTTTCTCTATTTTCTTTCTGATTTTATTACCAAAATAAAGTTATAATTTTTAGTATTTAAAGTTTGGATTTTTAATAGTTTAAAATTTTAATTTCTAAAAGATGAAGTTTTTGTAAAACAATAAAGACGAGATTTTTAAAAGTATAAAGATGAGATTTTAAAAAAAATGTGAATAGCACTATAATAAAAAGATGATTTTTATATTATAGAGATAATAAAAATATGATTTTTATATCATAGAGATAATAAAAATATGATTTTTATATAGTAGAGATTACAAAAATATGATTTTTATAAGACAGAGAATATAAAAATATGATTTTATATATGTTGTAGCGAAATGAAAATTCGATTTGTATACGAGTAGCAGATTGAAAATAGAATTTTTATATAATAGAGAATATAAAAATATAATTTTTATATATGTAGCGAAATAAAAATCTGATTTTTATTACATATATAGTGAGATAAAAATGTGATTTTTAGTGTGAACAGCGTGAAAAAGATTGCATTTGGAATTTCGGGCAAATTCAAGCCATTCAGAAATTCAGAAATGAAACGGCGTGTAACACCCCACGTCCATTAATGTCACTCACAAAGGGAATGCATTAACTTCCATGGAGGTTTTAAGTGAATATAAAACAGAAAAATTTCAACAAGACAGATAATAAGTAGTACTTGGAAATCTAAAACTTTATTTCATTGCAGCGGAAATTAAACATGTTTGTTACATCATAAAACCATAAATCAGAGTCAAGTATAATATCCATCTTGATAAAACAAAATACATAATCCCATTACATAAATAGCCATTAAAGAAGATAACAAGCTGGACTTTACTTCAGCGGTCCAAGCTTTCCAAAAGAGAGAATAAGCAATTCAATCAGACTCCACTAGAGCTGGGTCCACCCTGAGGACCTGGAGGGGGAAAAAGGATAGAAATAGAGGGGGTCAGACATAAAGTCTGGTGAGTATGATAATTCTAACAATACTATTATCAAAATAACTAGACTAAGGCATAAGCTGGAAAACAAGGAAATGTCTATGAACTATTGGGTATGGAAGAGCAGATAAAGATAACATTAAAGGCACACCTAATGCTAACGAATAATTACTACACTGCACCACACCAGTCACCCTAAAGATTGATCCCACTTGCTTCACTTAGAAATTTATAAATAGCTTCGTGTACTCCTAGCTGACTACATAGGTGCCGCCTGCCCCTATCTCCGCTAGGTGTACCCCACTACCCACTTGGAAATTATATAAATAGCTTTGTGTACCCCTAGTTGACTACATAGGTGCCGCCTGCCCCTATCTCCGCTAGGTGTACCCCACTACCCACTTGCGATCGGCTCCCTACTCGTAGATACCCGTGTTGGCCCCACAGTGGGGTGTATAACTCCCCTAAAGTGGCAACCCGATACAACTTGAGGATGCACGGCTTATACCTACACGATGCAACGTCTTACCTACCAGCCCGGGTCCACACACGCATATGAAACCCATAGGACTTGCGTTGCCACCGCTAACCCGTTTGGCCTCTTATAGTCAAGCCCAGTATGCGTGTCCCGTCCTCGACTTGGGTCGAGCCCACAAAGATACGTTTGGGTTACTAGTTGAAATGGGCCCCCACAAGCTATCCACCTAAGCTTGTCCCCACCAGTATATCCCACTTAACCCTCTTCTTAGTCATGTTCATTTACATGTGTGTTTGGTTAAGTCTTACTAATCGTATTTCAAATGCCACTAAAGGCACCCACTAGATTCCTCATGCCACCCAAGGCACCTACTTAACCCCCATGTCCCACTTCACATGTTTATCTGGTTAAGTATTTCTTAATTCATTCAGGCCATAACCTCATAAAGACCTCTCACATTAGACTGGCATTTATGGCAGCTGGATTCGCCGGGCGGGTCCGGGCAGTCTTACACCATAAAAGAGTCTAACCTCGTGTCTTTACAACTGTTATGCTTTAATTTGGGCCTAGGACCTCTCACTTTGGGCTGACATTTGTGACTACTGGATTTGCCGGGCGGGTCCGGGCAGTTTTACGCCACAAACGATTCCAACCTCGTGTCCTAAGCATTGATTAACACTTATAATCTTTTACCCCAGTTTTAAATATATCCCTATTCAAATCATTAATTAATTCCAATTTTAATGATGTCCATAATTGACTCAATTATGGTCATCCACTTACGGTATGCAAAATCATATCAATTGCACCCCAATTTCTTAATATTAAATCCTTAATATTACCCCTACCCCACGTTATACGTTTGCTTATTCAATGCAAAATATATGTTAGACTCGAATAGTCTAACTCATAGCACAAAGATAAATTATCACAACATATAGACAAATAGATCTAATCATAATAGGGGTGAAACTTGCATAAAACTACACATGTCATGGATCTAAAGGTGTCAACTTGTTTGGTAAAATGTCACAATTTACATAATATGATCATAATTCAAATTCGTGTATAAACTTGCATATGTGGTTTATGCAACATAATGATGGTGTAAACTAGCATCTAACCCATAGAACGCACACATGTTATAACCTAATTTTAGATCTAAATAGATGTCATAGGATATGTGAGATTATACATACTAATCAATCTAAACTTGCATAGGTACATGTGATTTATCATGTGAATCATCATAGCCCCAAACATTCATATAATCAACATCATGATTTGATCAGGCATAAGCTAACTATAACATAAATAATAACATCTTGACTTTGTAACATCGCAACTTAGCATAGAAACTTACAACATATATAATATCATCATAGCATGACTTACAACATATAGGATATCATCATCACATAACATAGGATTTACAACATACATGATAGCATAAGATTTACAACAACATATATGACAATTCACATCATTTTCTTATGATCCATATCACATCTTAATCTAATTAGTTTGCTAATAGTCTTGTTAAGATCATCATACTCACAATTAGAGAAGAAAGAGAGTCTTGATTTGCTTTAGAGTTGAACAGAATTAGAGTTTTGATTAGCTTTCTTCCTTCTTAGTTGGCGGTGGCTACATTGAGTTCCATGGCGATGGCATGACGACGGCTATTCTATTTTTCATGTGAATTTAGAGTGAGAGACTACCTAGGTATATATAGAGTTTAGGGTTTATTTAGGCCGTCAGATTAACTCAGAACTAACCTGAACCGTTAAATTAGCCAACTCAGCCCTAAAGACACATCAGCAGCTCAAGATAGGGCTCTACCAAAACCTGGCCGACTGGACCAGGTCGACACCCAGGTCGACTTCGCAGTCGACCTGGTCCCTGGGGTGTCGACTGCCCAGTCGACTCCCCAGTCGACCTGGGTGCTGGGCGAGAAACTTCCCGCCTGTCCTGTTTGATTTCGAATTTTGAATTTTGAATTTTCTGAAATCTTTTTGAATTTTCTGAAACGTCCGATGGCCATATCTCCTTCATACGAAGTCCAAATCACGCAAACTCGGACTCTATTTCAACCAGAATTCCGAGACGAACACAATGGCGCAACCCGTTTCCCACAATTCTCACGTCTGAGATTAGTTATTCTTTAATTTGTGAATATTAATATTAACAGAATTACGGGGTGTTACATTCTCCCCTCCTTAAAGGTTTTCGACCCCGAAATCTTCAAGTCAAGAAGAATGTATATCCTAACATCCAATCGTCCATCTACTCAACCATCAAACACAGGCATCCATTGTCCTTATAGACTTCTAATGCTTTCATGTCTAAATGCACAGTGTGTGTATATGTCTATATCTAATGCAAAATCAGGTGGTCCACTGATTCAGTTGACCTCCTTAACGCAAATCATGATAGTGCCATGCGTCCATTATGTATACAAAAGTTCCTTAATGCTACATATTATCTCTATATGCGTGCACAATCATCATCTGAATACAGCATCCATATGATAAAAAAATCCTCATACATCCATTTTACTAAATACATCCATATATATGCAATATGCAATATGAAGTGACTGAGCCGATCTAGTCCCTAATAGTCTGTGCATATGCGTCCACGAGCAACCACTAGCAAACACTTGCATCCACTTTGCATCCATCATACATAACATGTCTCAAACACAGGTTTCAACCATAGGATTATCCTAACTAAAGGTCAAAGATACTGGCGAGAGGACATACTAAAGATAAGATAAGTACAAGCTGAGCGATAAAGGAGAAATTAAAAGACATACCCTCAAAAAGAAAAGGGTACAATGAACGCATCTTCGCTTCTGTCTCCCAAGTAGCGTTGCTCTCATCATCTCCGCATTGCACTTTGACTAGTCTGACCTCTCGATTCCTCAACTTCTTGATCTCCGACCCAAGAATGCATGTAGGAGCTCGACGAATCGTCGCATCACGCTCTATCTCCACCTCTCTAAGCAAGCTCGGCTCTACCACTTCCGCGGTCTTGTGCAAGCACTTCCTCAAATGTGACACATGGAATACGTCGTGTACACCACTAAGTCTCTCAGGCAACTCCACTCTATACGCCATCTATCCAATCTTCTCCTTAATAGGAAACGGCCCTACGAACCTTGGTGCTAATTTCCCAAAGGACCCAAAGCGAACAACATTCTGTAATGGAGACACTTTGATAAAGACCATGTCCCCAACATCAAACTCAAGATTTGTCCTCCTCTTGTCTGCATAAGATTTCTGCCTATCTTGCGCCGTCTTCATCCTCCTTCGAATCAAGTCGATCTTTTTCGAAGTCTCTCTAATCATTTCGGGCCCAAGTAAGATCTTATCGGTAGATTCCCACCAACATGTAGGTGAACGACAAGGTCGTCCATAAAGAGCTTCGAAAGGTGCCATGCCAATGCTAGACTGAAAGCTGTTATTATATACGAATTCTACCAACGGAAGATGCTCTTCCCATGTACCCCCAAAGTCTAGGATACATAGCCTCAAAAGATCCTCTAGAATGCGATTCACCCTCTCAGTCTGGCCGTCCGTCTGAGGATGATACGTGGTGCTCAAACATAACTGAGTCCCTACCGCCTCTTGCAAGCTCTTCCAAAATTCGCTAGTGAAGATAGGATCGCGGTCGCTTATTATGCTAGAAGGAACACCATGCAAACGAACTATCTCTCGAACGTATACAGAAGCTAACCATGGAGCAGTCCTCTTACTCTTCACGGGAATAAAATGGGCGCTCTTAGTAAGTCTGTCTACTATAACCCAAATCCCCGTATTACCCTTCCTTGATCTTGGTAATCCATCCACAAAGTCCATCGAGACACTTTCCCATTTCCATAGTGGAACCTCCAATGGGTGAAGCAACCCACCGGGTTTCTTTTGCTCCGCTTTTACTTGTTGGCACACCAAGCATCTAGCGACATACTCGGCCACATCTTTCTTCATGCCGGCCCAAAAGTAAACTCGCCTCATGTCCATGTACATCTTATCCCCGCCGGGATGGATGGTCATCTTCGAACGATGTGCATCATCAAGAATGGTCTTCCTTAGGTCATCATCTTTTGGTATACAAAGTCTACTGTCCCTACGTAACCAACCCTTATCATCTAGGGTATACCTACGGAGATGGATCGATGACTCCCCTCCTTTGAGCTTTTCTACTAACTCAACCAACTGTGGGTCGTCTCGTTGTGCCTCGCCAATCCGTCCCAAAAGCGTAGGTCTAACCTCTAAGGATGCTAGCAAACCAGGTACAAAGTCAACGGAAGGTCTAAAGTCAAACATAGAGATGAATTCTAAGTTTCGCCGCTCAACAAACAATGGGCTCAAGGACAACCTTTTCCTACTTAATGTGTCTGCCACCACGTTACCCTTGCCAAGGGTATATGCTATTTCGAAGTCGTAGGACGCTAAGAACTCCATCCACCTTTGCTGCCTTAAGTTCAAGTCCTTCTGAGAGAACAAGTATTTTAGCGATTTGTGGTCAGTGAACAATTCGAATTTCTCGCCAAGAAGATAATGACGCCAAGACTTAAGTGCGAAAACAATTGCGGCCAACTCTAGGTCATGTGTGGGGTAATTTTTCTCATGCACCCTTAACTGCCTTCCACCATAGGCTATTACCCTTCCCTCTTGCATTAAGACTGCGCCTAGTCCTGTCCCACAAGCATCGGTATAAACAGTAAACGACTTACTCCCATCTTGCAGCACTAAGACTGGAGCTGAGGTCAAAGCTCTCTTTAAACGTTGGAACGCATCATCACAATCTATGTCCCACGCGAAGACTAGGTTCTTCTTCGTCAGGCGTGTCAATGGAGCTGATATTTTTGTGAAGTCTTTGATAAACTTCCTATAGTAGCCAGCCAACCCCAAGAAACTCCTTACTTCGGTAGCATTTTTAGGGACCTTCCAATCTTGGATGGCCACCACCTTCACGGGATCCACAGCTATCCCTTCTTTGGAAACCACGTGCCCTAAGAATCGCACTTCCTCTCTCCAGAAGTGACACTTAGTAAATTTAGCTTTAAGGTTATGCGCTCGTAGAGTCTCCAACACTTCCCTAAGATGTAGGGCATGCTCTTATTCATTCTTAGAAAAGATCAAGATGTCATCAACAAAGACCACCACGGATTTATTAAGGTACTCCCTAAACACCCTACTCATCAAATCAACAAAATATGCGGGGGCGTTTGTCAAACCGAAGGGTATCACTAGCCATTCATAGAAACCGTCCGGAGTCCTAAAGGCAGTCTTGTCTATGCTATCCTCAGCCACTCTCAACTAATGGAAACCAGTGGCTAAGTCCAACTGCGAAAACACTGAGACGCCAACTAACTGATCGAAGAGATCGTCAATCCTCGGCAATGGGTGTCTGTTCTTCTTAGTAAGCTTATTAAGTTCTCTATAGTCCACACAAAGTCTAAGGGACCCATCCGCCTTCGTGGCAAATACTACTGGAGCACCCCACTCCGATATACTTCGTCTTATGAACCCCTTCTCAAGCAACTCCTTCACTTGCTTATTGAGTTCCCTCCTTTCACGAGGAGCCATGTGGCGTACTGGCAAAGATACTGGTTTTGCATTATCCACAAGATATATTCGAAAATCTATCTCCCGCTTCGGAGGCAAGCCCTTCACCTCCTCAAACACATCCAAGTATTCTCGGACCACTCTAACAGATCGTAGGTTTTCCACCGACACGTAAAGCGATTCTAGATAACTTAGCATAACGGAATTTATGGGATTACAAAAGATTTCGAGAGTGTTGCCAAGGCGAGTCATGAGCCTAACTACTCTCCTTTCACAATCAAGAACGGCCCCATTTCTGGATAACCAATCCATTCCTAAAATTAGCCCATAGCCCGTGAAGCCCAAAACATAAGCATCACATCTAAACTCAACGCTAAGTATAAAAATTTTCAAATCCAAACATATCATGAACAAATAAGCTGAGCCCCCGAAACAACTAAGGGATCCTCTACTAAACTGGTGTTTAAGTGCAGTGATTCAACTAATGATGTAGAGATAAACGAATGCGATGCGCCCGAATCGAATAAGGTACGGACAGGATGGTCAAACAGAAAAACTAAGCTTTCAACAGAAATGGTTCTACCTCGTTCTTGCAGCGGTGGGACCGCGAGAGCCTGAACTTGTCCCCTTGCCTGCCCTGGTGCCATAAGAGCCTGCACCTGTCCTCCCGAGGTGGACCCTGCCCTCTGCCCCTTCTTTGGGCAGTCCTTCACTAGATGTCCCGCTTCACCACAGTGAAAACAGCCAGTCTTCGTTTTCTTTCTGCAATCCTTGCTGAGATGGCCTGGTGTCCCACAGTTAAAGCATCTTTTCTTTCCTTTGCCATTATTGTCTTTACCACCCTTCTTGTTTTGCTATTGTGGTTTCTTCTGATCCCCTTTCTTCTCGGGTGCCTTATTAGCATTAGCGCCTTTCTCCTCGTGCATGAGTGCCATGTCTACTAGCTTCTCAAAGGTGGCCCCCATAGGGATGTGGGTTATAGCCAACCCCTGCAACGGCTCATTCAAGCCTTTAACGAACCTCAGAGCCTTCTTCTCCGGCGTGTTCACTAAGTCCAAGCCAAACCTTGCTAACTGGTTAAATTTGTTGACATATTCTTTCACTGATGAGCTTCGTTGCTTTAATGTCAAGAACCTTTCCATATATAGATTCTCTTCTGCCCTTGAGAGAAACTTTGCCTCAAACCTACGTCTGAAATCCGCCCAAGAATCAACAGGACGCTCCCCATTAGTGACCTCCCACCAAAACGAGGCTTCTCCCTTCATTAACCAAGCTGCTAATTTGACTTTCCTCCCTTCTTCTACTTCAAAGATTTCTAGCAATTCTTCCACCTCCTTAAGCCAATCTCTAGCTTCCACAAACGTTTCTGACCCTTGAAAAGGTTTTCCACCCATAGCCTTAAATTCCTTGCATGTCTTTGCAAAAGTATCAGCGCGAGGAGGAGGAGGAGGAGGAGCGGGTGCAACTAGTGGTGGAGGAACATTGGCTGGACCCGCAGCGGCCCTAGCCTCTAATAACCTCCTATACCATCTTGGTATCGTTACACCATCCGGAAGGTTAAGATCTTCAGCCATGCTGAAATGAAAAAGGAAAGATTCAAAATGGAGAATTCGAAAGATAAAGATATATGGCTATTGGGGATTATGTTTTTCGTAAAAACTTTCCTCTTTAAATTACTCATCAAGACATGTTTTTGAAAACACTTCTTCCAAAAATACTTTAGAAAAATAGTTTTTTCTAAAAAAATATATGTTCTGGTAACCTTAAGCTCTGATACCACGTGTAACACCCCACATCCATTAATGTCACTCACAAAGGGAATGCATTAACTTCCATGGAGGTTTTAAGTGAATATAGAACAGAAAAATTACAACAAGACAGATAATAAGTAGTACTTGGAAATCTAAAACTTTATTTCATTGCAGCGGAAATTAAACATGTTTGTTACATCATAAAACCATAAATCAGAGTCAAGTACAATATCCATATTGATAAAACAAAATACATAATCCCATTACATAAATAGCCATTAAAGAAGATAACAAGCTGGACTTTACTTCAACGATCCAAGCTTTCCAAAAGAGAGAATAAGCAATTCAATCAGACTCCACTAGAGCTGGGTCCACCCTGAGGACCTGGAGGGGGAAAAAGGATAGAAATAGAGGGGGTCAGACATAAAGTCTGGCGAGTATGATAATTCTAACAATACTATTATCAAAATAACTAGACTAAGGCATAAGCTGGAAAACAAGGAAATGTCTATGAACTATTGGGTATGGAAGAGCAGATAAAGATAACGTTAAAGGCACACCTAATACTAACGAATAATTACTACACTGCACCACACCAGTCACCCTAAAGGTTGTTCCCACTTGCTTCACTTAGAAATTTATAAATAGCTTCGTGTACTCCTAGCTGACTACATAGGTGCCGCCTGCCCCTATCTCCGCTAGGTGTACCCCACTACCCACTTGGAAATTATATAAATAGCTTTGTGTACCCCTAGCTGACTACATAGGTGCCGCCTGCCCCTATCTCCGCTAGGTGTACCCCACTACCCACTTGCGATCGGCTCCCTACTCGTAGATACCCGTGTTGGCCTCACAGTGGGGTGTATCACTCCCCTAAAGTGGCAACCCGATACAACTTGAGGATGCACGGCTTATACCTACACGATGCAACAACGTCTTACCTACCGGCCCGGGTCCACACACGCATATGAAACCCATAGGACTTGCGTTGCCACCGCTAACCCGTTTGGCCTCTTATAGTCAAGCCCAGTATGCGTGTCCCGTCCTCGACTTGGGTCGAGCCCACAAAGATACGTTTGGGTTACTGGTTGAAATGGGCCCCCACAAGCTATCCACCTAAGCTTGTCCCCACTAGTATATCCCACTTAACCCTCTTCTTAGTCATGTTCATTTACATGTGTGTTTGGTTAAGTCTTACTAATCGTATTTCAAATGCCACTAAAGGCACCCACTAGATTCCTCATGCCACCCAAGGCACCTACTTAACCCCCATGTCCCACTTCACATGTTTATCTGGTTAAGTATTTCTTAATTCATTCAGGCCATAACCTCATAAAGACCTCTCACATTAGACTGGCATTTATGGCAGCTGGATTCGCCGGGCGGGTCCGGGCAGTCTTACACCATAAAAGAGTCTAACCTCGTGTCTTTACAACTATTATGCTTTAATTTGGGCCTAGGACCTCTCACATTGGGCTGACATTTGTGACTACTGGATTTGTCGGGCGAGTCCGGGCAGTTTTACGTCACAAACGAGTCCAACCTCGTGTCCTAAGCATTGATTAACACTTATAATCTTTTACCCCAGTTTTAAATATATCCCTATTCAAATCATTAATTAATTCAAATCATTAATTAATTCCAATTTTAATGATGTCCATAATTGACAATTATGGTCATCCACTTACGGTATACAAAATCATATCAATTGCACCCCAATTTCTTAATATTAAATCCTTAATATTACCCCTACCCCACGTTATACGTTCGCTTATTCAACACAAAATATACGTTAGACTCGAATAGTCTAACTCATAGCACAAAGATAAATTATCACAACATATAGACAAATAAAATAGATCTAATCATAATAGGGGTGAAACTTGCATAAAACTACACATGTCATGGATCTAAAGGTGTCAACTTGTTTGGTAAAATGTCACAATTTACATAATATGATCATAATTCAAATTCATGTATAAACTTGCATATGTGGTTTATGCAACATAATGATGGTGTAAACTAGCATCTAACCCATAGAACGCACACATGTTATGACCTAATTTTAGATCTAAATAGATGTCATAGAATATGTGAGATTATACATACTAATCAATCTAAACTTGCATAGGTACATGTGATTTATCATGTGAATCATCGTAGCCCAAACATACATATAATCAACATCATGATTTGATCAGGCATAAGCTAACTATAACATAAATAATAACATCATGACTTTGTAACATCGCAACTTAGCATAGAAACTTGCAACATATATAATATCATCATAGCATGACTTACAACATATAGGATATCATCATCACATAACATAGGATTTACAACATACATGATAGCATAAGGTTTACAACAACATATATGACAATTCACATCATTTTCTTATGATCCATATCACATCTTAATCTAATTAGTTTGCTAGTAGTCTTGTTAAGATCATCATACTCACAATTAGAGAAGAAAGAGAGTCTTGATTTGCTTTAGAGTTGAACAGAATTTGAGTTTTGATTAGCTTTCTTCCTTCTTAGTTGGCGGCGGCCACACTGAGTTCCATGGCGATGGCATGACGGCGGCTATTCTATTTTTCATGTGAATTTAGAGTGAGAGACTACCTAGGTATATATAGAGTTTAGGGTTTATTTAGGCCGTCAGATCAACTCAGAACTAACCTGAACCATTAAATTAGCCAACTCAGCCCTAAAGACACATCAGCAGCTCAAGATTGGGCTCTGCCAAAACCTGGCCGACTAGACCAGATCGACACCCAGGTCGACTACGCAGTCGACCTGGTCCCTGGGGTGTCGACTGCCCAGTCGACTCCCCAGTCGACCTGGGTGCTGGGCGGGAAATTTCCTGCCTGGCCTGTTTGACTTCGAATTTTGAATTTTCTGAAATCTGTTTTGAATTTTCTAAAACTTCCGATGTCCATATCTCCTTCATACGAAGTCCAATCACGCAAACTCGGAGTCTATTTCAACCAGAATTCCGAGACGAACACAATGGCGCAACCCTTTCCCACAATTCTCACGTCTGAGATTAGTTATTCTTTAATTTGTGAATATTAATATTAACAGAATTACGGGGTGTTACACGTCGGATGGAATCCCGAAGATGAGAACTTATCACTTTGAATTTTATTTTCTAGTTAAAATATATACTAGGATGCGGACGGTGCTTAGCAGCACCAAACACCCGTCGTCCACAAACCATGGACGGCTTGTTTGTTTGTTTGATTGTGTTATGAAAATTGATTGTGTGATGTGGAATGGAATAAATATTTATAGTTAACAAAATAATTTCAAACATGTATATAAATAAAATAAATATTCATAAATAAATCGGAAGATTTGTTTATGTACACTGATTTGACTGATATTGATTGTAAAGATAAATTTCACACATCGTCTAACTGCAAAAACAAAACATGTGTTTGATTGTTTGAAACCCCGTACGGGTATTGGGATGAAATTGGACATACACTAATCCCAATAATTAGTTGTATGTCGATTGATTGATTGACAAACTGTTATAAGCGTTAAATATTTATATTTGATGCTAATGCTGTGTAGAATGCACTTTGGATGATGGTTGACTGTGTTTGGTTATTGTGTACATGTATTGTATAAAATCCATATAAATTAAATTATATGGTAATTGACTGTGTCTGATTCCAGTACAGAAAGAAAGAATATCTAAAATAACGATGATTTTAAAATAATGGATATTTTAAAATAATGTTTATAAAAGATCAAAATATGATTTTGATGTCCGATTTGGGATGGACACAAATATATTTAAATATATATAGCCGTGTTGATTAGTTTAACGACATTTTGACGAAAACGATATTTATATTGATTTTATTCATTTTTATAATGAATATCGAAAAAGAATTGATTTCAAAACATAATGGTTTGAAAATATTATTATTTATATATCAATGATATGGAATATTCAATTTTGATTAGAAATTGAGTATGAAGTTGAAATCATTTTGAAAAAAAATTAAAACGATGTATAAAATATGTTTCAAATGGAAATCGATGAAATATGTATATATACATATAATGGCCTGAATAGAATGCACCGCGCTGCGGCAGTTCGCGAATTTCGACCATTGACTTCAAACGGACATTACAAGAGATCCGACCGTCGGATTCTCCTAAAACCGGAACCATTGAGTTAGTATCAAAAAGAGATTTCTAACGAATACTAGAGATTTGAAATCTAACGGTTGGAATTGGAATTATGTCCAAATCAAATTTGGAAAAGGTCGCTGTAAGTGCAGTTCGATGGACGTTTATGGAAATCGACTGTACTGGCCTTGATAAAATTCTTAAAAATATCAATAATTAGTGTAAATTCATAAGAAGTGATTTGGAAAGAATTGGGATGAAATTTCCATATTTGAAAAGATAAAAATAGTTTTTTATCGAAATGAACTAGTTTTGAATTAGAATAATAAATCCAATATTTTAAAATATATAAATTGGATTTGAAATGGTTTTAAAAATAACCAGAATTTCCAATATATGAATTGGAATGGATTTGAATCGAAATTATCATCGGAATACTTTGATGTGAGATTCGGGATTATACAGATATTGTTATGGAAATTTGGAAGATATATTTTATTTCGTTGTTTCCAAAACGATATTTTTGGTTTCAGAATTTGATATTGAATATAAGCCGATATATTTTCTGCTCAGAGCCTTGTATTTAATATCAAACTGGATTTTGGTTTTGTCGTGAATGGTATCTTTAATAATACTGTTTTAATGGAGTTAAGGAAATTAGAATCTGACTGGAGATTAATTAAGTCGAATGGTTTACTGGGTGTTGATCTGATGTTGGTTTCGGCCTTCGGGGTTAATACTTAGGGAATTGTTCTCTTACTAATTTACGGTTAGAAACTGATGGGATTTTGGGTTAGTCATGAACTGTGTTTTAAATGGAATTGTTCTTAAACCCAGGGTGAAAACAAATCTTTTTATTAAGATTTGAAGAAGAATTACCAATTAATTAACATTTAATTGGAACTGAAAATAGAAGGTGAATTGGGTTTATTATGAACTGTGTTTTTAACGACATTTGTTCTTTAACCCGATTTACAGTGAAATGTGATTTGGAATTTATAAATCTTCTTATTAGGATTTAATAGGAGTTTTCCAAAGTAAAGTTTTCCAATTTAATATATATTAAATTGGAATTGAATGGAATTCAATTTGATAATAATCAAAATGAAATTCTATGGAGGAAGATTGTTAATGCAGATGGAATTTAAAAGGCATTGCCGGTATTCCAATTATATTAGTGGTCGGATACGGAAATTGATATCGATTATATATATATATATATCGACTTGTTTTCCATGAAGATTCCATTGTTAATGGAATGTGATTTTGGGTTGTCGTGAATGGTATCTTTAATAATACTGTTCTTAGGCCCAACGGAGTTAAGAAATTCAGAAACTAGCTGGAGATTAGTTAAGCTAAATGGTTTCCGGGTATTGATCTGATGTTGGATTCGGCCTTCGGGGTAATTACTTAGGGAATTGTTCACTTGCTAATTTACGGTTAAAGGCTGATGGAATGGAATGTGATTTTGGGTTCATCGTGAACCGCGTTTTAAATGACTTTGGTTCTTTAACCCAGTTAAAGACAGGATATGGTTTTCCAAGTTAAACAATCATTAATATTGATTTTTGGGAAGATTAAAACCAAGTGCAGTGTTAATGCATCTTTAATTAGATTGAAATGATATCCAAAGGAAGATTAAAGAACAAATTTAAAGAATTTATCTTTGATAAAATTAATGGGAACCTTTCCCAAAGCATAAGAATATTTGAATAAAGGAATATTCTGGATTGGAATAAGACGTATGTCGTGTTTTTATAGCACTTGTTTATTATATACGCGAGTTATTCGGAAAGACCGGGTTTATTCCATTCTGAATAACTGATTCGACGATGTGTCGAGGATGAAGACAGTGGTTGAAGACCGGTGGTCTTCACATCATTTGGATGATTACTGATGTCTTGATTGGGCTGTACACCCAAGGCGAGGTAAAAAGTGGTGATCGTCCAGACGTACTTGGAGATCGACGGATATGCAAGGGCCTCTCCCCTGTATTGGACATATGGGGGAGGAATAAGGTGCCTTCGGTTTCGTTCAGACCCAGAACGAACATGTAAATGGATGTGTGTCTAACATCGGATTTCATTCTGTGTGATTGATATCGGTTGCATAGAGTGAATTTCCTATGTGGCATGCTGAGATGCAAATGATCAAGGCTTCTGTTGAAAAGCAGAGTCTAGCGGTTGATGATCAAAGCACAGCCTTTGTGGCGTAGCTTTGTGTAGCGTTAATTCGCGAGCCTCACTCCCCGGTGTGGACCAGAAACGGGAGAGGGCTTCAGGGAGGACATGCATTTCTTTCTAGCTAGGAGTAGTGTCAGCGTTTTGCACGCCCTGGCATTTTACTTATGTGGATGACGGATAGGAGGCGCCTCTGTTATATCGGTCGATCTGGGCCGATGGAGTCATTTGGCGCCTTCACGCCCCATAGGGCGGGGAAACGCAGTGTTTAGGCATTTTAATCCACATCAGTGGACTGGCCCTGACGATCAAAGGCTTGTCTGCGCGCTTGCCTGAGGCTCGGGCTAGAGAGTCTCGAAGTGGTAAGGACGATCCCTTGCCTTGGTTCACAGATGGAAATCCAACTTCCAATACGACATTTTGCGGTTTTGATTGTAGAGCCTAGTATTGGCGACAT
Organism: Allium sativum; assembly: GCA_030737875.1. NCBI lineage: Eukaryota > Viridiplantae > Streptophyta > Magnoliopsida > Asparagales > Amaryllidaceae > Allium > Allium sativum. The sequence goes on from CM060911.1 coordinate 13,645,777, forward strand.
GTTATATGGTACCCATGCCATCTATGATTGATACTTATGATTGAAATTTTTTTGACACTATAAACTTATAGTAATAATAAAATATGAAATTTCACGTATCAAGCATTATTTGGCTATTATAAGGTAGAACCCTATCCTCCGACTTGTGTTGCATTATGTGATGGGACCTGGGTCTTATAATAGCTTCATTGTTCTTTATTTAGCATTGAGCTGTTTGTTTTATGCACTGGTTTTCTTGGAGGTAAACCCATTCCGTGTTATACGGCGTGCTTCCTTGATTTACATAACTTTAAAAGCAAATTAATAACTGTTTTAGTTCTCACACCAGTCACATGACTGACCTGGAGTTTATTGTTTTAACCTAAACTCTGGGTGCCTCTATTTTCCGCATGGGAAACTAATAGTTTTGGTTTTGCAGATTTATATTCACAGGATCCTGATTTACAGCTGAAGCGACATTCGAAAAGCTCTGTATCTGTGTATTACATTCAGTTGTGTTTTGTATAGTTTTCCGGTGCTATGTATTTAAATGTAATTTTAAATATTTGATATTTGTCAAATGTATAATATTTATTCATACTCTGTTATATTCTTATATTCTGATGGAATTGTTGTAATAAGCAATGAAAATTTCTTTTGTTTGTGCCCCTATGTGGCTTGTTCTCAATTCAATCTGTTCTTTCCTTCATGGGGAAGTTCGGGTCCTGTCAGTTTGGTATCAGAGCTTTGGTTTACAGAGCTCGGAGAACAAAACCCGTTAGAACCAAACGAAAGAATTCATCAGAGATTGGATTAGTAATACCCAATGGGAATGACTCGTTAGAGATAGGATCAGTAGTATCCTATAATGAGTCGAAAGAGTATATTTTTAAATTGAAAACAATTTATGTTTTGAAAATTTAAACTTTATTATTCGTATTTGAATATTTATTTTAAATTGATTTGGACAATCAAGTATATAGGGATTTTAATATACGTCTGATCCACGTGTATCCGAAGCCTCAAATATACTGGATAGACATAGAATCACACTCTAGTCGCCCAGGAATGATTCTGATGATCGGTGCACCATCATCAGTATTTGTGTTCGAGTTTTGAAAGTGCGATTTCTGTATATTTCCAATTGACTAGTGTGAGAACCAAAACTAGATAGGGTCTATTGTTGTGAATTGGCATCAAAAATGAGATTTTTTGACTATGTATCAAAGTTATGAATTTGAAATGATAATCAACTAATTGATTGATGGTTGTGTTGGGTGATTATTTATTTAAATCAACATGTGAATGAACGGCAAATTTAGGCCAAATTGAACCAAATATTGAACTGTATTGAAAATTGTTTGAACTTGCATGCATATACATGTATATACATTGAACAGGTCATAGCAAGGAGGCTAGAGAAGAGGAATAAAATTGTATGCCCGACAAATAGGGACATGTTTATTGTATTTCTTGGGGGTTTTGATGATTTTATGAGCCAATTGGCTAGCCGCTTGGCTGTTTCTTTTTCTTTTTGGATTGGAGAGGCCTATATGGCGATTTCGGGATTTTCCCGGTGCTCCTGTGCAGGGGAGGTTATGGCGATTTTTTTCAAAAATTTTGGGTGTTAGCCAAATTTTTGAAAAATTTGAAAAGTTGTTAGAAACTGAAAAGTTGAAGAACTTAAGCCATAAAGAAAATAATGAAAGTTGAGTTGGTTTGTAAAACAACTTTCAACTCCGTTCCTTTTCGGGGACGCAAAGATTTTAAGTGGGGGAGATTGTAATAACCCAGAAAATATGAACCAATTTAAAAATTTTGTTTTGACAATTTTGATGAATTTTGAATATTTAAAATGATTTATTTTAAATAATAAAGACAAGAAATTTATTTCGAATAGAATTAGAACGTAAATATTTATAGATCGACGTTAGAATATAAATATTTATTTTTAATTATAAAAGGAATTGGAAATGGCACGATAGTTTGAAAATTCAATTTCAAATTTCAAATGAATGTACAGGATTCAAAATAAACCAGATTTTAGTGAAACCAAAAATGTTAGAATCTATTTGAGAATATTTTTCCAATGAATCCGAAAAATCTAGATTTCATAGCGGGAATAAAAAGTTATGCCCAGTTGAAAATTCAGAATAGTCGCTATGGAATTTTAGCCCTTAAAAATAGAAATTTTGCAAACAGCCTCCGTTTTCAACGAAACCACTTTTATTGGATCCGGGATGTCAAGTTATTGCTAGATTCCAAAATTCATAATTTTTGAAATCAATATGTGAGCATGGCGAAGTAAAACGTGTTTTGACAGTTTCAGTCAATTTGGATCAACCAGAAAATGGCCATTTTCCAAATGGTCTTCAAATTTGGCGAAATTAGTTTTGTTAGGACCGTATCATAAATGTGAGGCTAGAAATAATTTTTCTGGAATTTTTCGAGTCAGTATGTGGCCCCGGTAATTTAAAATGTACGTTCAGATTAAATATATACTGATTTATATTTTAAATTTAGCGGAAACTGATCGTAACAGCCGAATTGGCTTACGGGACATATCCCATTGTGTTCGAAATGGGGGTAATTAGCTAGGGACGACAGTCCGTGGATTTGATTTGGGGATCAAAACAAAAAGTTACTTCTTGGAATTTAATTTAACAAAATATATATTTATATTACCTTGGTCAACCCTTCACCCTCATTCTCCCCATAAGTCAAAATTGAAAGAAAAGAAAAAAACAACGTCGTGCCCTACCCGTTGCCCTCCCCCACCGTTGCGGTCCCCTTCACCGCACCTTCCAACTCCGGCGGCCCCCTCCCACGCCCAGCGAGCACCACGACCGCCCCCTCCTCGACGCGCAGCTCCACGAAAACCCTACACCCACCGAACCCTAAACTGCCGCCAGCCCTTTTAGGGCCCACCGCCGACACTAGACCCGAACCCTGCCCCCTTCACCAACGCGACACCAGGCCCCCCTCGAAGACAATACCCGACGCCAAAGCTTCCCCTTACTTCGATAATCAAAATTTTGTGAGTTTTTCTTTCTCTATTTATTTCTGATTTTATTACCAAAATAAAGTTATAATTTTTAGTACTTAAAGTTTGGATTTTTAATAGTTTAAAATTTTAATTTTTAAAAGTTGAAGTTTTTTTAAAAAAAAACAATAAAGACGAGATTTTTAAAAGTATAAAGATGAGATTTAAAAAAACGTGAATAGCACTACAATAAAAAAGATGATTATTATATTATAGAGATAATAAAAATATGATTTTATATCATAGAAATAATAAAAATATGATTTTTATATTGTAGAGATTGTAAAAATATGATTTTTATAAGACAAAGAATATAAAATACGATTTTTATATATGTTGCAGCGAAATAAAAATTAAATTTTTATATGAGTAGTAGATTGAAAATAGAATTTTTATATATGTAGCGAAATAAAAATCTGATTTTTATTATATATATATAGTGAGATAAAAATGTGATTTTTAATGTGAACAGCGCGAAAAAGATTGCATTGGAATTTCGGGCAAATTCAAGCCATTCAGAAATGAAACGGCGGAGTGGATCCCGAAGGTGAGAACTTCTCACTTTGAATTTTATTTTCTAGTTAAAATATATACTAGGATGCGGACAGTGCTTAGCAGCACCAAACACCCGTCGTCCACAAACCATGGACGGTTTGTTTGTTTGTTTGATTGTGTTGTGAAAATTGATTGCGTAATGTGGAATGGAATAAATGTTTTATAGTTAAAAATATAATTTTTAACGTGTATATAAATAAAATAAATATTCATGAATAAATCGGACGATTCATTTATGTACACTGATTTGACTGATATTGATTAGGAAGATAAATTTTACACATCGCCCAACTGCAGAAACAAAACCTGTGTTTGATTGTTTGAAACCCCATACGGGTATTGGGATGAAAATGGACATACACTAATCCCAATAATTAGTTGTATGTCGATTGATTGATTGACAAACTGTTATAAGCGTTAAATATTTATATTTGATGCTTATGCAGTGTAGAATGCACTTTGGATGATGGATGACTGTGTTTGGTTGTTGTGTACATGTGTTGTATAAAATCCATATAAATTAAATTATACGGTAATTGACTATGTCTGATTCCAGTTCAGAAAGGAAGAATATCTAAAATAACGATGATTTTAAAATAATGGATATTTTAAAATAATGTTTATAAAAGATCAAAATATGATTTTGATGTCCGATTTGGGATGGACACGAATATATTTAAATATATATAGCCGTGTTGATTTGTTTAACGCCATTTTGACGAAAAAAATATTTATATCGATTTTATTCATTTTTATAATGAATATCGAAAAAGAATTGATTTCAAAATATAATGGTTTGAAAATATTATTATTTATATATCGATGATATGGAATATTCAATTTTGATTAGAAATTGAATATGAAGTTTAAACCATTTTGAAAACAAACTTAAAATGATTTATAAAATATGTTTTAAATGGAAATCGACGAAATATAATATATATATATATATTATATATAATGGCCTGAATAGAACGCGCCGTACTGCGGCAGTTCGCGAATTTCGACCATTGACTTCAAACGGACATTACGAGAGATCCGACCGTCGGATTATCCTAAAACTAGAACCGTTGGGTTCGTATCAAAAAGTGCTTTCTAACGAATACTAGAGATTTGAAATCTAATGGTTGGATTTGGAATTATGTCCAAATCATATTTGGAAAAGGTTGTTGTAAGTGCAGTTCGATGGCCATTTATAGAAATCGACTATACTGGTCTTGATAAATTCTTAAAAATATCAATAATTAGTGTAAATTCATAAGAAGTGATTTGGAAAGAATTGGGATGAAAAATTCCATATTTGAAAATATAAAAATAGATTTTTATCGAAATGAACTAGTTTTGAATTAGAATAATAAATCCAATATTTTTAAAATAAATAAATTGGATTTGAAATGGTTTTAAAAATAACCAGAATTTCCAATATATGAATTGGAATAGATTTGAATCGAAATTATCATCGGAATATTTTGATGTGAGATTCTGGATTATACGGATATTGTTATGGAAATTTGAAAGATATATTTTATATCGTTGTTTCCAAAACGATATTTGTTGGTTTCAGAATTTGATATTGAATATAAGCCGATATACTTTCTGCTCAGAACCTTGTATTTAATATCAAATTAGATTTTGGGTTTGTCGTGAATGGTATCTTTAATAATACTATTTTAATGGAGTTAAGGAAATTAGAATCTAACTGGAGATTAGTTAAGTCGAATGGTTTACTGGGTGTTGATCTGATGTTGGTTTTGGCCTTCGGGGTTAATACTTAGGGAATTGTTCTCTTACTAATTTACGGTTAGAAACTGATTGGATTTTGGGTTTGTCGTGAACTGTGTTTTAAATGGCACTGTTCTTAAACCCAGGGTGAAAAGAATAAATCTTTTTATTAAGATTTGAAGCATAATTACCAATTAATTAACATTTAGTTGGAACTGAAAATAGAAGGTGAATTGGGTTTATTGTGAACTGTGTTTTTAACGACATTCGTTCTTTAACCCGATTTACAGTGAAATGTGATTTGGAATTTATAAATCTTCTTATTAGGATTTAATAAGAGTTTTCCAAAGTAAAGTTTTCCAATTCAATATATATTAAATTGGAATTGAATGGAATTCAATTTGATAATAATCGAAATGAAATTCTATGGAGGAAGACTGTTAAGATAGATGGAATTTAAAAGGCGTTGCCGGTATTCCATTTATATTAGTGGTCGGATACGGAAATTGATATCGATTATATATATCGACTTGTTTTCCATGAAGATCCCATTGTTAATGGAATGTGATTTTGGGTTGTCGTGAATGGTATCTTTAATAATACTGTTCTTAGGCCCAACAGAGTTAAGAAATTCAGAAACTAGCTGGAGATTAGTTAAGTTGAATGGTTTCCTGGGTATTAATCTGATGTTGGTTTAGGCCTTCGGGGTTATTTCTTAGGGAATTGTTCACTTGCTAATTTACTGTTAAAGGATGATGGAATGGAATGTGATTTTGGGTTCATCGTGAATTGTGTTTTAAATGACTTTGGTTCTTTAACCCAGTTAAAGACATGATATGGTTTCCTAATTTAAACAATCGTTAATATTGATTTTTAGGAAGATTAAAACCAAGTGGAGTTTTAATGCATCTTTAGTTAGATTGAAATGATATCCAAAGGAAGATTAAAGAATAAATTTAAAGAATTTATCTTTGATAAAATTAATGGGAACCTTTCCCAAAGCATAAGAATATTTGAATAAAGGAATATTCTGGATTGGAATAAGACGTATGTCGTGTTTTTATAGCACTTGCTTATTATATATGCAAGTTATTTGGAAAGACCGGGTTTATCTCATTCTGAATAACTGATTCGACGATGTGTCGAGGATGACGACGGTGGCTGAAGACCGGAGGTCTTCACATCGTTTGGATGATTACTGATGTCTTGATTGGGCTGTACACCCAAGGCAAGGTAATAAGTGGTGATCGTCCAGACGTACTTGGAGATCAACGGATATGCGAGGGCCTCTCCCCTGTATTGGACATATGGGGGAGGAATAAGGTGCCTCCGGTTTCGTTCAGACCCAGAACGAACTTGTAAATGGATGTGTGTCTGACATCGGATTTCATTCTGTGTGATTGATATCGGTTGCATGGCGTGAATTGCCTATGTGGAACGCTGAGATGCAAATGATCAAGGCTTCTGTTGAAAAGCAGAGTCTTGTGGTTGATGATCAAAGCACAGCCTTTGTGGCGTAGCTTCGTGTAGTGTTAATTCGCGAGCCTCACACCCCGGTGTGGACCAGAAACAGGAGAGAGCTTCTGGGAGGACATGCGTTTCTTTCTAGCTAGGAATAGTGTCAGCATTTTGCACGCCCTGGCATTTTACTTATGTGAATGGTGGATAGGAGGCGCCTCAGTTATATCGGTCAATCTAGGGCCGATGGAGTCATTTGGCTCATTCACGCCCCATAAGGCGGGGACTCGCAGTGTTCAGGCATTTTAATCCACATCGAGTGGACCGACCCCGACGATCCAAGGCTTGTGTGCGCGCTTGCCTGGGGCTCGGGCTAGAGAGTCTCGAAGCGGTAAGGACGATCCCTTGCCTTGGTTCACAAATGGAAATCCAATTTCCAATACGACATTTTGCGGTTTTGATTGTAGAGCCTAGTATTGGCGACATGTTATATGGTACCCATGCCGTCTATGAATGATACTTATGATTGAAATTGTTTTGACACTATACACTTATAATAATAATAATAAAATATGAAATTTCACGTATCAAGCATTATTTGGCTATTATAAGGTGAAACCCTATCCTACGGCTTGTGTTGCATTGCATTGTGTGATGGGACTTGGGCCTTATAATAGCTTCATTGTTCTTTATTTAGCATTGCGCTGTTTGTTTTATGCACTGGTTTTCTTGGGGGAAAACCCATTCCGTGTTATACGGCGTGCTCCCTTGATTTACCTAACTTTAAAAGCAAATTAATAACTGTTTTAGTTCTCACCTCAGTCACATGACTGACCTGGAGTTTATTGTTTTAACCTAAACTCTGGGTGCCCTTATTTTTCGCACGGGCAGCTAGTAGTTTTGGTTTTGTAGATTTATATTCACAGGATCCTGATTTACAGCTGAAGCGATATTCGGAAATCTCTATATCCGTGTATTACATTCAGTTTTGTTTTGTATAGTTTTCCGCTGCTATGTATTTAAATGTAATTTTAAATCTCTGATATTTTTCAAATGTATAATATTTAGTCATACTCTGTTATATTCTTATATTCTGATGGAATTGTTGTAATAAGCAATGAAATGTTCTCCTATTTGTGTCGCTATGTGGCTTGTTCTCAATTCAATTTGTTCTTTCCTTCACGGGGAAGTTCGGGTACTGTCAGTTTGGTATCAGAGCTTTGGTTTACAGAGCTCGGAGAACAAGACCCGTTAGAACCAAACGAAAGAACTCATCAGAGATTGGATTAGTAATACCCAATGGGAATGACTCGTTGGAGATAGGATCAGTAGTATCCTAGAATGAGTCAAAAGAGTATATTTTTAAATTGAAAACAAGTTGTGTTTTGAAAATTTAAACTTTATTATTCTTATTTGAATATTAATTTTAAATTGATTTGGACAATCAAGCATATAGGGATTTTAATATACGTCTGATCCACGTGTATCCGAAGCCTCAAATATACTGGATAGACATAGAATCACACTCTAGTCACCAGGGAATGATTCTGATGATCGGTGCACCATCATCAGTATTTGTGTTCGAGTTTTGAAAGTGCGATTTCTATATATTTCCAATTGTCTGGTGTGAGAACCAAAACTAGATAGGGTCTATTGTTGTGAAATGGCATCAAAAATGTGATTTTTGACTATGTATCAAAGTTATGAATATGAAATGATAATCAACTAATTGATTGATGATTGTGTTGGGTGATTATTTATTTAAATCAACATGTGAATGAATGACAAATTTAGGCCAAATTGAACCAAATATTGAACTGTATTGAAAATTGTTCGAACTTGCATGCATATACATGTATATACATTGAACAGGTCATAGCAAGGAGGCTAGAGAAGAGGAATAAAATTGTATGCCTGACAAATAGGTACATGTTTATTGTATTTCTTGGGGTTTTTGATGATTTTGTGAGCCGATTGGTTAGCCGCTTGGCTGTTTCTTTATGAATTGGAGAGGCCTGTATGGCGATTTCGGGATTTTCCCGCTGCTCCCGTGCAGGGGAGGTTATGGCGAAATTTTTCGAAAATTTAGGGTGTTAGCCAAATTTTTGAAAAATTTGAAAAGTTGTTAGAAACTGAAAAGTTGAAGAACTTAAGCCACAAAGAAAATAATGAAAGTTGAGTTGGTTTGTAAAACAACTTTCCACTCCGTTCCTTTTCGGGGACGAAAAGATTTTAAGTGGGAGAGATTGTAACAACCCGGAAAATCTGAACCAATTTAAAATTTTTGTTTTGGCAATTTTGATGAATTTTGAATATTTAAAATGATTTATTTTAAATAATAGCAACAAGAAATTTATTTTGAATAGAATCAAAATGTATATATTTATAAAGTTCGACGTTAGAATATAAATATTTATTTTTAATTATAAAAGGAATTGGAAATGGCACGGTAGTTTGAAAATTCGATTTCAAGTTTCAAATGAATGTACAGGATTCAAAATAAACCGGATTTTAGCGAAACCAAAAATATTAGAATCTATTTGAGGATATTTTTCCAATGAATCCGAAAAATCAAGATTTCATCGCGGGAATAATAAGTTATGCCCAGTTGAAAATTCAGAATAGTCGCAATGGAATTTTGGTCCTTAAAATGGAAATTTTGCAAACAACGTCCATTTTCAACGAAACCACTTTTGTTGGATCCGGAATGTCAAGTTATTGCTAGATTCAAAAATTCATAATTTTTGAAATCAATATGTGAACGTGGCGAAGTAAAATGTGTTTTGACAGTTTCAGTCAATTTGGATCGACTAGAAAATGGCCATTTTTCAAACGGTCTTCAAATTTAACGAAATTAGTTTTGTTAGGACCGTATCGTCAATATGAGGTTAGAAATATTTTTTTTGGAATTTTTCGAGTCAGTATGTGGCCCCGGTAATTTAAAATGTACGTTCAAATTGAATATATACTGATTTATATTTTAAATTTTAGCGGAAACTGATCGTAACAGCCAAATTGGCTTACGGGACATATCCCATTGTGTTCGGAATGGGGGTAATTAGCTCGGGACGATAGTCGGTGGATTTGATTTGGGGTTCAAAACAAAAAGTTACTTTTCGGAATTTAATTTAATAAAATATATATTTATATTACCTTGGTCAACCCTTCACCCTCATTCTCCCCTTAAGTCAAAATTGAAAAAAAAAAAAACAATGTCGTGCCCTACCCGTCGCCCTCCCCCACCGTCGCGGTCCCCTTCACCGCACCCTCCAACTCCGGCGGTCCCCCTCCCACGCCCAGCGAGCACCACGACCGCCCCCTCCACGACGCGCAGCCCCACGAAAACCCTACACCCACTGAACCCTAAACCGCTGCCAGCCCTTTTAGGGCCCACCACCGACACTAGACCCGAACCTCGCCCCCTTCCCTTCACCGACGCGACACCAGGCCCCCTCGAAGACAACACCCGACGCCAAAGCTTCCCCTTTCTTCAATAATCAAAATTTTGTGAGTTTTTCTTTCTCTATTTTCTTTCTGATTTTATTACCAAAATAAAGTTATAATTTTTAGTATTTAAAGTTTGGATTTTTAATAGTTTAAAATTTTAATTTTTAAAAGATGAAGTTTTTTTAAAACAATAAAGACGAGATTTTTAAAAGTATAAAGATGAGATTTTAAAAAAAATGTGAATAGCACTATAATAAAAAAGATGATTTTTATATTATAGAGGTATTAAAAATATGATTTTTATATCATAGAGATAAAAAAATATGATTTTTATATAGTAGAGATTATAAAAATATGATTTTTATAAGACAGAGAATATAAAAATACGATTTTTATATATGTTGTAGCAAAATAAATATTCGATTTTTATACGAGTAGTAAATTGAAATTAGAATTTTTATATAATAGAGAATATAAAAATATAATTTTTATATATGTAGCGAAATAAAAATCTAATTTTTATTATATATATAGTGAGATAAAAATGTGATTTTTAATGTGAACAGCGTGAAAAAGATTGCATTGGAATTTCGGGCAAATTCAAGCCATTCAGAAATTCAGAAATGAAACGGCGGAGTGGATCCCGAAGGTGAGAACTTCTCACTTTGAATTTTATTTTCTAGATAAAATATATACTAGGATGCGGACGGTGCTTAGCAGCACCCGACACCCATCGTCGACAAACCATGAACAACTTGTTTGTTTGTTTGATTGTGTTGTAAAAATTGATTGTGTGATGTGGAATGGAATAAATATTTTATAGTTAAAATTATAATTTTTAACGTGTATATAAGTAAAATAAATATTCATAAACAAATCGGACGATTTGTTTATGTACACTGATTTGAGTGATATTGATTAGGAAGATAAATTTTACACACCGCCCAACTTCAGAAACAAAACCTGTGTTTGATTGTTTGAAACCCCATACGGGTATTGGGATGAAATTGGACATACACTAATCCCAATAATTAGTTGTATGTTGAATTGATTGATTGACAAACTGTTATAAGTGTTATATATTTATGTTTGATGCTTATGCAGTGTAGAATGCACTTTGGGTGATGGTTGACTGTGTTTGGTTGTTGTGTACATGTGTTGTATAAAATCCATATAAATTAAATTATATGGTAATTGACTGTGTCTAATTCCAGTTCAGAAAGAAAGAATATCTAAAATAACGATGATTTTAAAATAATGGATATTTTAAGATAATGTTTATAAAAGATCTAAATATGATTTTGATGTCCGATTTGGGATGGACACGAATATATTTAAATATATATAGCTGTGTTGATTAGCTTAACGCCATTTTGACGAAAACGATATTTATATCGATTTTATTCATTTTTATAATGAATATCGAAAAAGAATTGATTTCAAAATATAATGGTTTGAAAATATTATTATTTATATATCGATGATAGGGAATATTCAATTTTGATTAGAAATTGAATAGGAAGTTGAAATCGTTTTGAAAATGAATTTAAAACGATTTATAAAATACGTTTTAAATGGAAATCGACGAAATATATATATAATATGTATATAATGGCCTGAATAGAACGCGCCGCACTGCGGCAATTCGCCAATTTCGACCATTGACTTCAAACGGACAATACGAAATATCCGACCGTCGGATTCTCCTAAAACCGGAACCGTTGGGTTTGTATCAAAAAGAGCTTTCTAACGAATACTAGAGATTTGAAATCTAATGGTTGGATTTGGAATTATGTCCCAATCAAATTTGGAAAAGGTCGTTGTAAGTGCAGTTCGATGGCCTTTTATGGAAATCGACTGTACTGGTCTTGATAAAATTCTTGAAAATTACAATAATAAGTGTAAATTCATAAGAAGTGATTTGGAACGAATTGGGATGAAAAATTCCATATTTGAAAAGATAAAAATAGTTTTTTATCGAAATGAACTAGTTTTGAATTAGAATAATAAATCCAATATTTTTAAAATAAATAAATTGAATTTGAAATGGTTTTAAAAATAACCAGAATTTCCAATATATGAATCAGAATGGATTTGAATCGAAATTATCATCGGAATATTTCGATGTGAGATTCGGGATTATACGGATATTGTTATGGAAATTTGGAAGATATATTTTATATCGTTGTTTCCAAAATGATATTTGTTGGTTTCAGAATTTGATATTGAATATAAGCCGATATATTTTCTGCTCAGGGCCTTGTATTTAATATCAAATTGGATTTTGGGTTTGTCGTGAATGGTATCTTTAATAATACTGTTTTAATGGAGTTAAGGAAATTAGAATCTGACTGGAGATTAGTTAAGTCGAATGGTTTACTGGGTGTTAATCTGATGTTGGTTTTGGCCTTCGGGGTTAATACTTAGGGAATTGTTCTCTTACTAATTTACGGTTAGAAACTGATGGGATTTTGGGTTTGTCGTGAACTGTGTTTTAAATGGCACTGTTCTTAAACCCAGGGTGAAAAGAATAAATCTTTTTATTAAGATTTGAAGCAGAATTACCAATTAATTAACATTTAGTTGGAACTGAAAATAGAAGGTGAATTGGGTTTATTGTGAACTGTGTTTTTAACGACATTCGTTCTTTAACCCGATTTACAGTGAAATGTGATTTGGAATTTATAAATCTTCTTATTAGGATTTAATAAGAGTTTTCCAAAGTAAAGTTTTCCAATTTAATACATATTAAATTGGAATTGAATGGAATTCAATTTGATAATAATCGAAATGAAATTCTATGGAGGAAGACTGTTAATACAGATGGAATTTAAAAGGTGTTGCCGGTATTCCATTTATATTAGTGGTCGGATATGGAAATTGATATCGATTATATATATCGACTTGTTTTCCATGAAGATTACATTGTTAATGGAATGTGATTTTGGGTTGTCGTGAATGGTATCTTTAATAATATTGTTCTTAGGCCCAACGGAGTTAAGAAATTCAGAAACTAACTGGAGAATAGTTAAGTTGAATGGTTTTTCGGGTATTGATCTGATGTTGGTTTTGGCCTACGGGGTTATTACTTAGGGAATTGTTCACTTGCTAATTTATGGTTAAAGGCTGATGGAATGGAATGTGATTTTGGATTCATCGTGAACCGTGTTTTAAATGACATTGGTTCTTTAACCCAGTTAAAGACAGGATATGGTTTCCCAAGTTAAACAATCGTTAATACTGATTTTTGGGAAGATTAAAACCAAGTGAGTATTAATGTATCTTTAATTAGATTGAAATGATATCCAAAGGAAGATTAAAGAATAAATTTAAAGAATTTATCTTTGATAAAATTAATGGGAACCTTTCCCAAAGCATAATAATATTTGAATAAAGGAATATTATGGATTGGAATAAGACGTATGTCGTGTTTTTATAGCACTTGTTTAATATATACTCTAGTTATTCGGAAAGACTAGGTTTATCCCAATTTGAATAACTGATTTGATGATGTGTCGATGATGAAGAAGTTGGTTGAAGACCGGAGGTCTTCACATCGTTTGGATGATTACTGATGTCTTGATTGGGTTGTACACCCAAGGCAAGGTAATAAGTGGTGATCGTCCAGACGTACTTGGAGATCGACGGATATGTGAGGGCCTCTCCCCTGTATTGGACATATGGGGGAGGAATAAGGTGCCTCCGGTTTCGTTCAGACCCAGAACGAACTTGTAAATGGATGTGTGTTTGACATCGGATTTCATTCTGCGTGATTGATATCGGCTGCATAGCATGAATTGCCTTTGTGGCATGCTGAGATGCAAATGATCAAGGCTTCTGTTGAAAAGCAGAGTCTTGTGGTTGATGATCAAAGCACGGCCTTTGTGGCATAGCTTTGTGTAGCGTTAACTCGCGAGCCTCACACCCCGGTGTGGACCAGTAACGGGAGAGGGCTTCAGGAAGGACATGCGTTTCTTTCTAGCTAGGAGTGGTGTCAGCGTTTTGCACGCCCTGGTATTTTACTTATGTGGATGATGGATTGGAGGCGCCTCTGTTATATCAGTCGATCCGGGGCCGATGGAGTCATTTGGCTCATTTACGCCCCATAGGGCGAGGAAACGCAGTGTTCAGGCATTTTAATCCACATCGAGTGGATCGGCCCTGACGATCCAAGGATTGTCTACGCGCTTGCCTGAGGCTCGGGCTGGAGAGTCTCGAAGCGGTACGGACGATCCCTTGCCTTGGTTCACGGATGGAAATCCAACTTCCAATACGACATTTTGAGGTTTTGATTGTAAAGCCTAGTATTGGCGACATGATATATGGTACCCATGTCATCTATGATTGATACTTATGATTGAAATTGTTTTGACACTATACACTTATAGTAATAATAAAATATGAAATTTCACGTATCAAGCATTATTTGGCTATTATAAGGTAAAACTCTATCCTTCGGCTTGCGTTGCATTGTGTGATGGGACCTGGGTCTTATAATAGCTTCATTGTTCTTTATTTAGTATTGCGTTGTTTGTTTTATGCACTGGTTTTCTTGGGGGTAAACCCGTTCCGTGTTATACAGCGTGCTCCCTTGATTTACCTAACTTTAAAAGCAAATTAATAACTGTTTTAGTTCTCACACCAGTCACATGACTGACCTGGAGTTTATTGTTTTAACCTAAACTCTGGGTGCCCCTATTTTCCACATGGGCAGCTAGTAGTTTTGGTTTTGCAGATTTATATTCACAGGATCCTGATTTACAAATGAAGCGATATTCGGAAAGCTCTGTATCCGTGTATCACATTCAGTTGTGTTTTGTATAGTTTTCCGCTGCTATGTATTTAAGTGTAATTTTAATTCTCTGATATTTGTCAAATGTATAATATTTATTCATACTCTGTTATATTCTTGTATTCTGATGGAATTGTTGTAATAAGCAATGAAAAGTTCTTCTGTTTGTGTCCCTATGTGGCTTGTTCTCAATTCAATCCGTTCTTTCCTTCACGGGGAAGTTCGGGTCCTATCAAGGGGAGGTGAATAGTGTTTATAAGAATTTAAACAAAACTTAAAACTAAAGAGAATTATGGAATGAATCAAACACCACAAACATAATTACAGACACAGATTCAAACATAGATGCAAAAATAAACAGAAATAAAAATGCAGAAAAAGGAAAGAACACAACGGATTTTATACTGGTTCGGGTCACTCCTACGTCCAGTCCCGCACAATGCTGGCTTGTGCAGAGTTTATTACTATTTCCAATAGTTAAGTACAACCACCTTGATTTCATGGCTCAACAAGGAGACAACGACTCCTATCCCTTGATTCCACAGCTCAACAAGGGCACACCGACTCTTATTCCTTGATTTCATGGCTACAAGGATACACCGATTCCTCTTTGACTTACAAACAGGAGTTACTCAACCCAAACAATAACAAAACAGCCCTATAACTCTTCAATAGCACTTGATTCAGAGAGTATAGAGTGTAGAGAGAAGAAGTTTGATCAAAACAGAAGTGAATTCGGCAGCGTATAAGTGTAAGAATCATAAAATGATTAAGAATAATGGTGGGATGAAAAAGTATGAAGTTAGAGAAGAAGATATGATAAAAAAATTGGTTTTAACCTCTTTTTATAGAGTATGAAGGGTTGCAACGGTTCTGAAGCATTTCAAATAGTGAGAAGACATTTCCCTTCAAAATTAGAAAAAATAGCAATTATATGTCGACATACACTTTTTGCTATGTCGACATACTCATGTGTATTTTTCATGTTCAAAGCATTTTTCAAATACTTTGATATAAAACTAATTCTGGAAATTCTTGAGTAAAATTCTAGTGTTGTAAATTAAATATTATATGATAGAAAACCATATGAAAATATACTTTCAAAGTATATAAATATATTTATAAAAATTATAAGGTTTTAAACTATATAAAGTATAAACAAAAATTTAAGTTTGAAAAACAAAGAAGAATAAAAATAGAAACAAAATAGAAAAACAAAATAAAGAGTATTGAGGATACATAGAAAAATTAAATGGAAAGGATTGAGGATAGAATTGAAAATCAAAATTTGAAAATTAGAATTAGAATTTGAACCTGGAGTGCTATTTAGAATCTTACCAAATCTAGACTCTATAAATATATTAATCTTGAACTCTTGAAATCTTGATTACTCACGAGTCTAGAAATTTTTCTGGTCTTTGAATCTCTGTCATCTTTATGACTGTATAGTCTTCAGTAATATTTCCTGTATATAATTCCTGCACACATATATATATGTATATATATATATTCTATACAAAAAATGTTAGCTTATATTTTATAATCAATAATAACTGAAATAAGGTTGTTATCATCAAAACTCCATTCTCCAACAATCTCCCCCTTTTTGATGATGACAACCTTAGTTTATAAAATATCTAACTTGTGTACCTATTTGTTGATGTTCCTCTTATACTCCCCCTGTCTATAAGTTTCCTATAAACTATTCCTATATTTTATAATTTCTCCCCCTTTGGCATTATCAAAAAGAAACTTTAAGGATACTCCCCTTAAGTTATACAACCCTAGAACCTAAGTAATATTCCTAAAAATACTCCCCCTAAATTGTATAATTCTCTGAATAGAGCATACGTAAATATCCCTAATAAAAATATTCCCCCATAATCTATTAACTAATTCTGAGTAGAACACTCCCCTTAATCTATAATAATACATAGCATTATGATGATTAAATACAAACCAATCCAAATATTATTTACATATGTTTGTCTAATATATATATATATATATATATATACATACATACATACACACACACACAAATTAAACCAAACTAAATCACACCATATGTCTTTAGTATATACAAGTTTCAAACAATATAATCTAATTCACATCACACCGTATGTTTTTAGAATAATTAAACAAATAAATCAAATCATACCAAACAACTAAATATTTCTTGGAACTTCAACCCAACCATCTTCTCCAAAGATAGGATCCTCTTTAATTACTTCCCAATCTTCATCTTCTTTGGTTGGTGGAGCATTTGTGAGATTGGTTTCTTCATCTCTGAAAAGAGAAGAGATTAGCCATCACATTTTGTCAAAGTGGTTTTCTTGTTGTTCGAACATCTTTGTTTGACTTAATTCAAGAAGACGCTAATTTCGTAGAACGATAGAAAGGATATATTTGAACGAATTGAGAGTTTCTTCTAGATTTTCACTTAGATTATGAATAGGATTTGCCATAGAATTTGATGAGAAATGATTAAGGAAGAAGGAGTAATGAAATAATGAAGTTTTCTAGGAGAAATGGATTTAAATAGGGTCTGGAATTCGTTGGATTTTGAATGGACATGAGTAGCTATTTTAATTTAAAATTTAAAAAGGTTTGAAAATATGTTTGTTATATGTTGACATACATGTTTTGTTATGTCAACATACTATAGTATGTTTTTTTGAAAATTTTGAATTTTTGAATTCTTTTTTAACTCTTGTAATATTATAATATGTTTTATGGTTTTTCCAGAAACGTAAAGATGATTTAATCAGAAATAAAACTCCATTCATTACTTAATAGAAAGTAAATGCATCCAATTAAAAAAGACACACTTTAAATACGAGAATCGAAAATAAATACATGGAAATATATATAAAGATAGATTAAACTAGATGGCCTAGTTTTCGGATGATGATGAGGAAGAGAAAATTCCAAGCTTTCTTCCTATCTTGACCATGAATTTGGATATTTTGGAAAGCTTCTTGTTAAGCTTCTTTTGACGATTTTCACTTGATTTTGAACAATCATGTCTTTGAGGTTACACTTTGAGGTTGGATACTCAATGCTTTCCATAGAAGTCTATTCTTCTTCAACTTCCATTGGGTCTTGTTCTTGTTGCAATCGAGCTTGTTTAGCCTCATATGTCTCATAAGGTTTGAAAGTGAGAGGAATTTGCATGAGATGAAAGTTTGATTTATCAAACACTTGTCTAGGAACAAATTATTTTCGTGAAGATCAACTCCAAAGTATTTGAAAATGCGAGTGAGATAAACACTATAGTAGAGAGTGTTTTCTCTTGTAGATACATCTATAGGCTTAAATTCATTAAGAATCATTTCAGCCAAATTGATATTATATCCACCTATTATGGCGGAGAGAGCCTTTTGGACTTTAAGAGTTGGATTGTTGAAATTTCCGGAATGGGGAGTGATGGTGTGTTGAAGGAGGAGGTTGACAATCCTTGTTTTTGGACGAAAGAAATGATTTTTGAAATCCATTGGAACACCATCTTTGAAGATATCGTGATAGGTTTCCATATCGGTTTCATCGATAGCGAAAGTTGAGAAATTTGTGCCCTCGCTTCTACAAATTAGAATTCCGCCTAAAAGATCGACATCGAGAACAATTTGAGTTCCCTAACACTACTCCAAATTTGGTTTCCATTGCTTTGATAAAATATGCGGTTGAGATTCGCATAGAACATCTTCACGAGTTTGGGATAACATACTTCGCCATTATCACGAGAGTCGATTAGACTCAAGACTTCGTTGTATTGGAAAAGAGAGGTGAGATCATAAGATGGAAAGTCACTAAAGACGGCGAAAGCACCCATGTTAACTTTAGCATTTGCTAAATAGTTACCATAAGTTTTGATGGCCTCTTTGTCATTGTAAAGATAACCTTTTATGGTTTTGATTATCCTCAATTTCTGAGAAGAACTTGAGGAACCCATTGAAATGATAATTCTGAAGAGGTTAGATATGAAGAATATTGTTTTGACTTAAGATAGAAAAGATGGATATATATATAGAGAGAAAATGAATAGATGTGAATTGAATAGGCACAACTTTTCATATTGAAAGGACACCTATTTAGACCTTGGGAGTTGGTGAAAAGATTGGAGGGAAGTTTGAAAGTTTAAACTTTTGAAATTCAAAATTTAAATTTCAAAACTGTTGGATATATCATCATGTATATTTCTGTGTGTCAACATACAAGGGTTATTTCAAAAGGAAATTGAATTTTCAAGTTTTGAATTAAATTATCGATTTGTATTTCAGGTTTAACGATTTCCTGAAATACTTCTAATCCTAATGAACATACAAACAATTTATTTTTATTAATTTATTGGTTATTTAATATTATGTCATTATTTTGAATTTCAAAATTCAAAATTCAAAATTGAATTTCAAATTTCAAGAAATTTATTGAATTTTAAAGATTTGAATTCAAATCAAAGCAAACAAACAAAGCGACCATTCGACCAAATAAAATTAAAATTAAATTAATGCATACCCAGTTTTTTGATCCTTTTCTTCATGATCTTCTGAATTCTGAATTGCTGTAAAGCATATATTTGTATTTTCTGTTTCTGGTTCTTCATCACTTGATGATGAATCTGAATCATCTAATGTTGCTGCATATTCTTTTTTTCTTTTCCTTGATGAATTGGTGCTGTCCGTTTGTTGAGTAGATTTGTTTGGATATGGACATATTTTCTTTACATGACCGGATTTGTTGCAGTTAAAACATCGTCCATCATTCAATTTTGAATTTGCTTGATTATAACCCTTCCTTCTATATTTTAGAAATTTTCTAAAATGATTTGTCATGAGTGGTGTTTCTTCATCATCTTCACCACTCGAGTCAAAATTATTTGTTGTTGCTTTCAGTGCAATAGATTTCTTTTCAGTTGCTCTATTTTCTTTTCTTTTCTGTAATTGAACTTCGTATGACATCAAATTCCCAATTAACTCTTCAATCTTCATTTCATTGACATTATTGGCTTCTTCTATAGCCAATGTCTTCTGATCCCATTCTTTAGTTAATGAATTTACAAAAATTCTAACTTGATCTGCTTCTAAATAAATTTTTACAAGTGCCGTTAGTGAGTGCACTATCTCTTGAAATTTGCAATACATATCTAAAATAGACTCATTCTCGTTCATTTTGAATAATTCAAATTGATTAACTAGCATGCCTATCTTAGTCTGTTTAACTTTACTAGTTCCTTCATGCATAATTTGTAAAGTTCTCTAGATTTCATAAGCAGTCTTACATGCAGATACTCTATTAAACTCATTTCTATCTAATGAACAAAATAATATATTCATGGCTTTAGAATTGCTCTGTGCAGCAGCCTTTTATTCATTTGTCCATCGTGCAAATGAAGTTGTTGGTTCAACACATTCATTTTGTGTACTATTCCATGTGTCTAATCCTACAGATTGTAAATAAATTTTCATTCTACATGCCTAATATGAATAATTACTACCATTAAACAATGGTGGTCTAACAATGGATTGACCCTCTATAAAAGAACTATTATTGCTACTAGTGTTGGTTGCCATTATCACGATTTTCAAAAATCGGATTATGAACTTTTTGAAAGACCTTGCTTTGATACCAATTGTTAAGGAAAGCGGAATGGATCATTCAGGCGATGCAAACACTAGAGGGGGTGAATAGTGTTTGTAAGAATTTAAACAAAACTTAAAACTAAAGAGAATTATGGAATGAATCAAACACCACAAACACAATCACAGACACAAATTCAAACACAGATGCAAAAATAAAAAGAAATAAAATGCAAAAAAAGGAAAGAACACACCGGATTTTATACTGGTTCGAATCACTCCTACGTCCAGTCCCACATAACACTGGATATGTGTAGAGTTTTATTACTGTTTCCAATAGTTAAGTACAACCTCCTTGATTTTACGGCTTAACACGGAGACATCGACTCCTATCCCTTGATTTCACAGCTCAACAAGGGCGCACCGACTCCTATTCCTTGATTTCAAGGCTACAAGGATACACTGATTCCTCTTTGACTTACAAACAAGGTTTATTCAACCCAAACGATTACAAAACAACCATATAACTGTTCAATAGCACTTGATTCAGAGAGTAGAGAGTGTAGAGAGTAGAAGTTTGATCAAAACAAAAGTGAATTCGACAGAGTATAAGTGTAAGAATCATAAAAATGATTAAGAATAATGGTGGGATGAAAGAGTATGAAGTTAGAGAAGAAGATATATTAAAAAATTCGGTTTTAACCTCTTTTTATAGAGTATGAAGGGTTGCAATGGTTATGAAGCGTTTCAAATAGTGAAAAGACACTTCCCTTCGAAATTAGAAAAAATAACAGTTATATGTCGACATACAGTTTTTGCTATGTCAACATACTCATGTGTATTTTTCATTTTCAAAGCATTTTTCAAATATTTTGATAAAACTAATTCTGGAAATTCTTGAGTAAAATTATAGTGTTGTAAATTAATATTATATGATAGAAAATCATATGAAAACATATTTTCAAACTATATAAATATATTTACAAAAATTATAAGGTTTTAAACTATATAAAGTATAAATAAAAATTTAAGTTTGAAAAACAAAGAAGAATAAAAATAGAAACAAAATAGAAAAACAAAATAAAGAGTATTAAGGATAAATAGAAAAACCAAATAAAGAGGATTAAGGATAGATTGAACCTGGAGTGCTATTTAGAGTCTTACGAAATCTAGACTCTATAAATATATTAATCTTGAACTCTTGAAATCTTGATTATTCATGAGTCTTGAAATTTCTCTGATCTTTGAATCTCTATCATCTTTATAACTGTACAGTCTTCAGTAATATTTCCTGT
Organism: Allium sativum; assembly: GCA_030737875.1. Classification (NCBI taxonomy): domain Eukaryota; kingdom Viridiplantae; phylum Streptophyta; class Magnoliopsida; order Asparagales; family Amaryllidaceae; genus Allium; species Allium sativum. Next base: position 13,667,644 of record CM060911.1, read on the forward strand.
ATATAATTCTTGCACATACATACATATACACACACATATATATATAATATATATATGTGTGTGTGTGTATTCTATACAAAAAATGTTAGCATATATTTTATAATCAATGATAATTGAAATAAGGTTGTTGTCATCAAAACTTCATTCTCCAACAGTTTATATATAAAATATATTTACCCCAGCAAGCAAACACATTTATACTAGGAAGCCTTATTGTTTTCTTCCCTTTTTAGCTTAAATACTATCTTAGGATTATCCACTAAGGGATTCTTTCTTTTCTTTTCAGATAGTAGAATGACTGATAATCCTACTTAGCAGGGAAACCAGGAAAGGCCCCAATACTTACCAGAATGGTTCCAACGGTATCTTCTTACTGTGGAACAGATCCTTATTGCAAATCCTTCCCCAACGGCACTTGCAGCTCCTCCCGCTGAGGTAGCCTTTGACTTTTCTTACTTCTGCAAGACTTTCATAAATCTTGGAGGGAAATCGATCTTTGGAAAGGAAGGTTTTGCTAATGCCCAATCTTGGATAATAGACTGCGAAAGAATTTTCGAAGCTACTGGTTGGCCCGATGAAGTGAAAAGAACAATAACGGCCTGACACTTGAAAGAGGAGGCCCTTGAATGGTGGAATTTAATATCTAGAGAGAATGAGGATTGAGTTTTTACGTGGGCCGAATTCAAAACCCGTTTCAAAGCTAAGTTTCTACCAAGGGCAGAAATGACTATCTAGTTGGAGAAATTCATCCACGTCTAGCAAGGAAGCTTGAGCTTGCAAGAGTTTGTAGCCAAATTTACTGAATTATGTAAGTTTGGGAGATGTTTGGTAGACATCCCCATGAACAAAGACTTGAGATTTGTTAAAGGGCTGAACTCTCCACTGAAGGAAACTTTATTAGCCCAAGTAACGTTTGGGGAAACTTTTGGAATCCTAGTGGGGACAACTATCATATGCACGGCTGAAGGCTCCAAGGAAGAGAAAGAAGGAGAGAAAGGATAAGGAAGTTCCAACAAGAATAAGAAGAAGGATTAGTGGAAGAACAAGAAGAAGGGGAGCAAATTCAAAAAGGAAGCAAAGATTTGTACAAGGTGCAACCGCAAGGGCCATGAGGCCAAGGATTGTAGGACCTCATTAGCGAAGAAGGAATTCAAAGGAAAATGTTTCAACTGCCATGAAGAAGGACACATGTCTAAGGACTGTTGAAAGCCCAAAGTCATCCAAAGTGACCAGAACTATGCAATAGAGGCAGCACCAATTCAAAGTCGACCCCTAAAAGACCAAGGGCAACCCACACTTGAAGGTATAACTTCTGTCTTAGGAAATTCTGTATACACCTTGTTCGATTCTGGAGCGACTCGTTCTTTTATCTCTAAGAGGCTAGTTAATCTATTGAACCTTCACATATCTACCTATGATAATCCGATAGAGGTGGCCAACCCTATCGGAGGATCTAAGTATCTTAATCTATTTTACAAATACCTAGTATTGGAGATCGACAACGTCGGATTTACTTTGTAATGCATATGCATTGGATTTTATGGGGTATGATCTTATCCTAGGCATGGATTGGCTATCATTTTATGGGGCCATCCTAGATTGCGATGAGAGAATCGTTCGTCTTAGGAACCGAGGAGGACGTAGCCTAAATATTCCTTATAATGTTAGGAACAAGGATAAACCCTTATTATATTCCTTATTTTCCTAGTTTTGAAGGAAAATCTTTAGTCCCTTTAATTTGTGAGTTCTTAGATGTCTTTGAGGAAGTCACGAGACTTCCACCCTACAGAGAAACCTCTTTTCGTATTGACCTAGAAAAGGATGCTAGACCTGTAGCACTACCATTAAGGCACATGGTGCCTAAAGAAAGAAGGGAGTTGGATAAGCGGATTTCAGAATTATTACAAAAATATTTCATTCATCGAAGCACCTCGGAATGGGGTGCACATATTGTGTTTACCACCAAAGAAGACAGATCCTGTAACACCCCGGATTTTTAATGACATTAAAGAGAATAAATTAAATAATAATTAATTTAATATTTAGAACTAGAGAAAACGGACTGCACCATTGCGTCCGTCCCGAAATTTAGGTCAAGGTAGACATTTGGTTTGCGTAAAAGGACAACGTATGAAGAAATTATTAAGGTTTGAAGTTTGTATACATATAAAGAAGATATATAAACATATATAATTCAAAAATATTCAAAAATCAGCTAAACCAGAAATCCGGTGCATAGATGGACGAAAGGCTGACCATTTGAGGTCGACTTGAGACCCGACTAGGTCGACTCAGGCTCATGGGGGTCGACCAAGGGGTCGACCCAACTAAAGGGGGTCGACCCACCCGCGGCTCTAGAGACTTATTTTCTGACGTGTACGATTCCGATGGCTTCTGGTCCAATCTGATGGTCTTGCTTACTCCGCTACTCCTATATAAGGGGCCCTAAACCTAGGTTTTATTCACATAAAAAAATGGTGACGGCGAAGCTCTGCTGCAATGAAAATTAAGATGGCTTTTATTCTTCTTCTAAGTCAAATTCTGAGATTCAAGCATAGATTCAACATCAACTTCTTTTCTACCTCCTTAACAATCCAAATCACAGTGAGTTGGTTATTTTTAGGAGTAAATCAATAAAAGTAAATTATGAAAGATTGTGATTTGGAGCTTAGCTTGTACTATGCTAGATCTATTCCTATAGATCTAAATCTCTTAAGATGCCATATTTTGATCTTAACTTGTGCTATGCTAGATCTATTCCTATAGATCTAATTCTTTAGTGATGTCACATATGTCGATCTTACCTTCTCCATAAAGTTGGTGGTTAATTTAGGATTATCAATTTCTAGATAATTAAACCATTGTTTAGATCTAGAACACCATATTGTGATTAATTGATATCTGTTATTATCGGATATAAGAATTCTTACTTGGATCTGTTCATCCTAAGTATATTGGATCTAGTTTTATCATTATCCTTTTTACTAGATCTGCCTTTATGTCCACCTTATTATGCCCATTAGTTGTCTATACCGGTATATATGCTTATGTCACTTTTAGAATGATCACTATTTTTATTTTTCCCAGCACTTTATTCCATTTCATTACTCATGACTAGTCTATTTTCTAGACAAGATGCCATCAAATATATGTTAGTGCGGCAATTAAGGAACGCGGGAAAAAAATAGAACTAGCATAACTGGAACATAAATTTGGGCATAAGTCCATTATGGGTATAATTGGATATTTAAGCATAAATGGAATATGTGAATATAAATTTGGTATAAATTGGAGAAATGAATGTGAATAAATTTAGGCATAAATTTATTTATGGACATAATTGGGAAAAAGAGACATAAAACCTATAATTAACATAGGCATGATTAAAAATGGAATGTTTAATAATTACAATTATAAATTGTAATTGTAATTGCACTTATGACACGAGGTTAGGTTGCATTAGTGGTGGAAGTCTGCCTGGACCCGACCGACATATCCAACAACCACTAATGTTGAACCTAATGTGAGAGGTCTAAGTGCAAAAATACGAATCAGGCTAAGACACGAGGTTAGGCCCAACTTGTGGAAGAAGTCTTCCCAGACCCGACCAGCGTATCCAGCATCCACAAGTTATAGGCCTAATGTGGGAGGTTTGCCCATTATAACCATAAATGGACATAGTGATGAATTGGAGTAAACAAGGAATGATAGTAACCTATTAGTGATTAATTACTTAATGAGAATATTGTTTATAATAGGTAGGCTTGTCCTAGGGACAAGTAGAAATTATAACATAAGTTATAATAAAAGGAAAGAAAGCTTATTAGTAAACCTTAGTTAAGAAAACTAAGTTATAAGTGAACAATGTCAAGTTATAGTGATGTGTTAAATAGGGAACAGGTGAACTGAGAAGAGTATACTTAATTAAATATTAAGTAAAACATGTTATTGTAATTATGGAATTAGACAATGAATAATACAAAGGGATTGTAAGATTACTTCCGTTAATTACAATCCAGGGGTGGAAGATTGTAAGATTACTTCTATTAATTACAATCTAAAGAATAACATGTAATGGGGACTTATTAATGAACTTAAACGAAATAAATTATATTTATATGGAATTAATATGCAAGAGAAACTTTGGCAAGTAAAAGACAGCCAATGTGAATGGGGATAACCTGTTAGTCTGTAATACTTAACCTAGTCAAATCCATAGGGATTCTGTGAACATAAACATGAATAGGGGTTAAGTAAACATGCTTGAATCAGTGGGAGGGTTAAGTAAATCTTGGGTAGGTGGGTAATATTAGTATATATAGGCTCACAAACTTAACCTGGTAAGGTTATGTAATTAAAAACACCTAATGGTATACATAACCGAGGGAAATAATAAAGTTATGTAATTAAAGACACCTTTTAGGGTAAGCATAACTAGTAGAAATGACAGGGTTATGTATTAAAGACACCTACAGGTAAGCATAACCGGTAGAAAGATTAAGAGTTATGTATTAAAGACACCTATAGGTAAGCATAACGGTAGAAAGATCGAGGTTATATAACTAAAGACACCCTTTAGGGTAAGCATAACTGACATAGGGCTATGTAATTAAAGACGCCTAAGGGTATACATAGTCAGTGAAAAACCTGGTGGGGATACAAGACAAAGGGGAAAGCTTGTATCATATTGTGTGGGACCTATTTCATTCAGTAACCCGGAGTAGGTATCAAATAAAGAACTCCGTACTAGGCGGAGAATTGGGCATGCTTACTGATTGATTGTAAGAGATCCAAACGAGGAGGACGGTATGGGTGGCGCAAATCGACCGGAAACATGTGCGTGCATGGGGCGGGCAGAGGAAGCTAAGACGACCGTGACACCTGTAGATATGGTTGTGCACATTATTATGACAAAGGTTGCCACTTTATGAAGTGATACCTCATATTATGGGGCTAGCACAAGGTATCTATGAGGGTTAGGGAGCCAATCGATCAAGGTTGTAGTTAGGATACATTAGGACGTGTACCTAAGTATACCACCTTACAGTTGAAGGGATCATCTCTTTCTGAATATACTAGTAACAGTTCAGAGTAATCATTAGAATCATATACACCTTATCCTATCTACCTTGTCGCCATTTATGTAGTGATCCCTCTTATCCATTTTATATGCCTATCATGTTACTTTTATTTATTTATTGGCTAAAAGTAACTAGACTCGCCAGACTTTGTGTCTGACCCTTTTTGTTTATCCTTCTTTCTTCTGCTCCCCCCTCCCCCGCCCCCCCAGGTTCTCAAGGGAGGGAATTCTCAGGTTTAGTCAGGATTTTGCTGTCGTCTAGCTTGGAGCTACTTAGAAATACTGCTGGTTTCATATCTTTCTCTACTATGGCTAATGATTTGGGGATTATATTTTCTTTATTATTGTACTCTGATTTTTAAAGTACAAGACAGAAGTTTTAATGATGTACCAAGTTTATGTATTTTCAGACATATGGTGTAACCATGCTTTATGATTAATAAAAGTTTATAATTCCGCTGCTATTTTATATCTATCTTGTAATGTTTCTGTTCTATTTACCTATAACGCTTCACGAAACTTAATGCATTCCCTTAGTGAGTAACATTAACGGACGTAGGGTGTCACACTTGGTATCAGAGCTGAAGGTTACCAGATTGGATAAAAGTTTTTGAAAACTATTTTCAAAAAGTTTTAAAAGAAATCATTTTCAAAAAGAAAAGTCTGTTTTGAAAAACATATTCCCCAAAGCCATATGTAATATCTCTCGATTCTCCGCTTGATTCCTTTTCCTTTTTGTTTGGGGAACCAATTCTTCCCAAAAGGTGTCCCCATTGCGGCATGGTTCTGTAGGCATGTTAAAACTACGACACATGTCGAAGGGCAATGAAGTGCCTAACCTCCATCTGTAGCTACAATAGTATCACCTTAGCTAATTTTCTCAAGCTTCGTAGGTATTTCCATGCAATGGAGGAAACATTCGAGAGACTTGTTAGCTTGTTACATAAATAAAGGTGAAAAGGAAGAAGTTATGGTTGAGGAAACACAAAAAAGGTATGGCCCAAGAAAGGACTGCAATAACAACAGAGGAAGGGCGGAAAGAATGACAAGGTTAAGGGTAAGAGGAAGTGCCATAGTTGCGAGCGAGAGGGTCACTTAGCCCAGGACTGCAGGAAAAGGAAGAATGCTTGCTTTGTTTGTGAAGTGGTTGGACACTATTCTAGGTAGTGCCCAAGAACGCAAGGGTAAGGTCAAAAGACAGGAACCTCTGGAGGGAAAGCGAATGCTCTTGTGGCTAGTGCACCAGATAGAGGAACGAAAGTTCCATGGAAAGTTTGATTTTTCTTTCTAGTCACCCTATTTAGAACCCTTTTTGATTCTGACGCTTTACACTCCTTTATATCTGGTTCTGTGGTCAAACCTTTGCACTTAGATACTAGTATGGTAGTGGATCCCTTAGTTGTCTCAAACCCCATTGGTGGTTTAGCTCATTTATATATGATTTGTCGGGGTTTGAGAATAACTACGTTAGGCGTCGAGTTTGAGTGCGATGCATACCTTGTTCCATCGGCTATGGTTTGATTCTAGGAATAGATTGGCTTACCATATATGGTGCCATTCTGGATTGTGAGAGGGGGGTCGTTAGGCTTCTGACTTGTCATGGAAGGACCCTCGGGATTTCTTGAGACCCCAAGGGGTCTGTTAGGTTGAGATTCCTAGAGTCACTTGACGCATCTATCGATGATCTAAAATCTATTCAAGTAGTCCGTGAGTATCCTCATGTCTTTGATGAGGTTCGGGGTTTACCCCAAGGTACGAGATCGATTTCCGCATATATTTGGTGGACAATGCAAAGCTAGTTGCATTACCCGTGCGCCTTATGGCTACAAGAGAAAGAAGGGATCTCAACAAATAAGTAGGGGAGCTACTTGAGAAAGGGTTTTCTTTTGGGATGGGATGAAGAACAAAATATAGCAGAGTTTGTTTCTTAATGTCTGATTTTCCAGCAAGTCAAAGCTGAGCGAAGGAAGCCCGGTGGTTTACTTCAACCTTTAGAGGTCCCGCAGTGGAAGTGGGGAAGCATCTCCATGGATTTCATAGATGGTTTGCCTAGATCAACGAAGGGCAACACCAGCATTTGGGTGGTAGTAGATAGACTCAATAAGAGCGCCCATTTCATTCCCGTTAGGAGAAAGAGGATGGCAGCATGGTTGGTAACAGTTTACGATATAGTTCGTCTTCATGGAGTACCTTCCAGTATCATAACTAATCGTGATCCCATTTTCACCAGTAAATTTTGGAGGAGCTTGCAAGAAGCGTTAGGTACACGGTTATGTTTTAAGCACCGCTTATCCTCCTCAGACCGATGGACAGACGGAGAGGATGAACATAATTCCTAAGGATCTTCTAAGGCTGTGTACCCTAGACTTCGGAGGGACTTGGGAAGAGCACCATCCTTTAGTAGAGTTTTCCCACAACAACAGTCATCAAGCATGCATTGTCATGGAACCCTTCGAAGCATTATATGGACGACCCTATAGATCACCAATTGGTTGGTGGCGATCTATAGAATGACTTTTACATGGATCGGAGGTTAAGAAGCTATGCAAACGAGAAGTCAAGTTGCTAAAGGTTCAATGGGGAGATAGCCCAGAGGATGCGACTTGGGAGATCGAAGACAAGATTCGTGCTTCGTACCCTTTCCTTTTCGAGGGTACGTTCTTAACTCCTTTTTCCTAAGTTTTATCAGTGTTTGTCTCTATCAATTGAGTATATCTTATCCATACTATTTTTGACCTTTAGATAGGAATCCTATGGATGTAAACATGTGTTTGAAACATGTTATGTTTGATGGATGCAAGTGGATGCAAGTGTTTGCTAGTGGTTGCCTGTGGACGCATATATACACACATTAGGCACTAAGATCGGCTCAATCACTCTCATACTGCATATGGATGTGTGTGCATTTTCTTTTCTTTATGAATGGAAACGGATGAGTTAGCATATGGATGTTACATTTAGACGAATGAATGTGCACACATATAGATCTTATATGATATGATAGGTTTATTTGCATACATATTGGATTCATGGCACTAACATACATTTCATTAAGGAGGTCAACTGAATCGGTAGACCGCTCGCATTAGTGTTGGGACATATACATACACCTTTGCATATATTCAAATAAGCATTATAAATCTTTAAGGAAAATGGATGCCAATGATTGGTGGATGAGTAGATGGATGATGGATGGTAGGATATGCATTCTTCTCAACTTAGAGATTTCGGGGACGAAATCCTTTGAGTAGGGGAGAATGTAACACCCCGAATTTTTAACGACATTAAAGAGAATAAATTAAATAATAATTAATTTAATATTCAAAATTAGAGGAAACGGACTGTAAAATTGCGTCCATCTCGAAATTCTGGTCAAGGTAGAAATTTGGTTTGTGTAAAACAGACAACGTATGAAAAAGTTATTAAGGTTTGAAGTTTGTATGCATATAAGGAAGATATATATACATATATAATATTCAAAAATATTCAAAAATCAGCAAAACTAGAAATCCGGCGCGTAGATCGACGAAAGGCCGACCGTTTGAGGTTGACCCGAGACCCGGCCGGGTCGACTCATGGGTCGACCCAGGCTCATGGGGGTCGACCCTGGGATCGACCTAGGGGTCGACCCACCTGAAGGGTGGTCGACCCGAGACCCGGCTGGATCGACCTATGGGTCGACTCAGGCTCATGGTGGTCGACCCCGGGGTCGACCTAGGGGTCGACCCACCTGAAGGGGGGTCGACCCACCCGCGGCTTTGGAAACATCTTTTTTGACGTGTACGATTCCGATGGCTTTTGGTCCAATCTGATGGTCTTGGTTGCTCCGGTACTCCTATATAAGGGACACTAAACCTAGGTTTTATTCACATAAAAAAATGGCGACGGCGAAGCTCTGCTACAATGAAAATTGAGATGGCTTTTCTTCTTCTTCTTCTAAGTCAAATTCTGAGATTCAAGCATAGATTCAACACCAACTTCTTTTATATCTCCTTAACAATCCAAATCACGGTGAGTTGGTTATTTTTAGGATTAAATAAATAAAAGTAAATTATGAAAGACTGTGATTTGGATCTTAACTTGTGCTATGCTAGATTTATTCCTATAGATCTAATTCTCTTATGATGTCATATTTTGATCTTAACTTGTTTTCTGCTAGATCTATTCCTATAGATTTAATTCTTTTGTGATGTCACATATGCGGATCTTACCTTCTCCCTAAAGTTGGTGGTTAATTTGGGATTATCAGTTTCTGGACAATTAAACCATTGTTTAGATCTAGAACACCATATTGTGACTAATTGAGATCTGTTATTATCGGATATAAGAATTCTTATTTGGATCTATTCATCCTAAGTATATTGGATCTAGTTTTATCATTCCCATTTTTACTAGATCTGTCTTTATGTCCACCTTATTATTTTTATTACTTGTCTATACCAGTTGTCACTTTTAGAATGATCACCATTGTCATTTTTCCCATCACTTTTCCCCTTTTTATTACTCACGACTAGACTATTTTCTAGCCTAGATGGCACCAAATATATGCAAATGCGGTAGTTAAGGAATGGGGGAAAATATTAGAATTAGCATAACTGGGACACAAATTTGGGCATAAGTCCGTTATGGGTATAATTGAATATTTAAGCATAAATGGAATATGTGAATATAAATTTGGTATAAATTGGAGAAATTAATGTGAATAAATTTAGTCATAAATTTATTAATGGACATAATTGGGAAAAAGAGGCATAAAACCTATAATTGACATAGGTATGATTACAAATGGAATGTTTAATAATTATAATTATAAATTGTAATTGCACTAATGACACGAGGTTAGGTTGCACTAGTGGTGAAAGTCTGCCCGGACCCGACCGGTAAATTTATTTATAGACATAATTGGGGAAAAAGAGGCATAAAACCTATAATTGACATAGGTATGATTAAAAATGGAATGTTTAAAATTACAATTATAAATTGTAATTGCACTTATGGCACGAGGTTAGGTTGCATTAGTGGTGGAAGTCTGCCTGAACCCGACTGGCATATCCAGTAGCCATTAATGTTGAACCTAGTGTGAAAGGTCTAAGTGCGCAAATACGAAACGGGCTAAGACACGAGGTTAGGCCCAACTTATGGATTAAGTCTGCCCGGACCCGACCAACATATCCAACATCCACAAGTTGTAGGCCTAGTGTGGGAGGTCTAGCCCATTATAACCATAAATGAAACACCCCACCTCCGTTAAGGTGTCCAAACTAGTAATCTATGATCATATGATAACGTTATCCCAATCCCCGTATTTGCGGGTGCCTTCAGGTGTGCATCTATTATGTGGATTCCATTTATTACCTGGATCTAATCTAGGGTTTACTATCGAGTGCTTACTAGATTCAACCAGGGTTTACGCTACCCAGGGCCACTGGGGTTTATGCTACCTATTAACGCTTCTCGGATTCAGGGTTTACGCGACCTAGGTCCAACTAGGGATTATGCTACCTACTTGTATTAAGTTTGCATGTGTCTGTGTCAGTCGGCCCTCTCTTGCGTATAGATACTCTGTGCTGGCCCCACCATAAGGTGTATCAAGCCTTATGATAGCGACCCGACACGATTCAAGATGCACGGTGTATAACTATTGGTACCCAGTGCCTGCTTTTTCCCACTCCGGAGTACGTGCATTCCCGTAAACCATCGGAACCTACACTGACGTACCCCCTGCCGTTATCTTTGATCGCTTATAATCAGCCCAGTAATCGTGCCCCACCCTGCCTAGTTTCAAGGAACCATGATACATCTATGTGGGTTACTACTGAAATGGGTCCTCGTTACTAGGGTTTCCTGCTGGTTAAGTTTGTGGGCCTATATATACAAATATTACCCACCTATACGAGATGTACTTAACCCTCCCACTGATTCTAGCATGTATTCTTAACGGTTAAGTTATGTGGGCCTATATTTACTAATATTACCCACCAAACCGACGTGCACTTAACTTTCCCACGAATTCAAGCATGTTTATTTAATGGTTAAGTTTTGTGGCCTATATTTACTAATATTACCCACCTACCCGGCGTGTACTTATCCTCCTACTCATCAAGTCATGTTGGTTAAGTAGTTCTTATTAACTTAACCTTTTTTGCTTATCATGTTGGATTGGTTAAGTGTGATTTATTAACTTAACCCTGTTCATTCATCATGTTATATTGGTTAAGTATTTCCCATTTAACTTAACCCCATTCGCTCATCAAGTTATATTGGTCAAGTGTCATTAATCAATTCAAGATGACTTAACCCATCCACCCGTCACGTCATGTTGGTTAAGTGTTTCGTTCTGGTGCTGACTTGAACCTACCTCAAATCATGTTATATTGGTTTAAGTGTTGTTCTCGTGTTAACTTAACCCTTCTCATACATCATGTTATATAATTGGTTAAGTGTTACCTTAGTTAACTTAACCCTATCGTCTGTTTAATTAACATGTTACAATGGTTAGGTGTTCTAAATTTACTTAACCTCACCCACTTGTCTAATTAACATGTTGTAACAGTTAAGTGCTCTAATTTTACTTAACCTCACCCACTTGCCTAGTTAACATGTTATTACGGTTAAGTGTTTCCCTAATTACTTAACCTCACCATTTCTAGCTTGATTTATTCATGAGCCTTAATTAATTAATTAAAGCACTAACCACTCACATTAGACAGATATTGTTGTGATTACTGGATGTGTCGGTCGGTTCCGGGCAGGTTTACACCACAACTCAGTCTAACCTCGAGTCTTTCTAGGCTTGATGCACTAACCACCAATATTAGACATGTATTGTTGTGGTCACTGGATGTGCCGGTCGGTTCCGGGCAGTTTTACACCACAACTTAGTCTAACCTCGGGTTAGGCATATTCGTCTTTTACTAAATTTACATATTTACTATTTATGTAAATTTTCCGTAAATCAATTTAGCCTGGATCATATTTATTTGTCATGCAAATTAGCATATTTATATTCTATGCCCAAAACTTGATTTACCTATCAATTAGCCCAACTTGCAGTTTATACCAATTTTAGATTTAATATTCCCCTTTTACATTTCATGCCCAATCTAGATTAATATTCCAATTTACGGTTCATGTCAAAACTAGATTTAATATTCTAGTTTACCGTTTATGTCCAAATCTTGGTTTACACGCCAATTACACACTTTGCGGACAATTAAATTTATCAATTTATGCCCAAGTCTAATATGCATGTAAATCATTCACTATTATAGCCAATTTAGACTATGCCAACATATTTATTATGCCAAACTAACTAAATTATGCTACGCCCAATCCCCACATCATAATCGTACGTATAACATGATTTCACAAGTTTCTAAGTACTCATGAAATGATACTAATAGTATCAAAGCAAGGAATAGGGGATAAGCACGAGAATTGACATAAAAGAATGGCCATGCAAGAATGAAACAAATACAAAAATAATGGTTCCAATAGGTTTGATGTACATAACAGTGAATAGGAATAAACTAGACAAGTTACACCCCAAAATATGGGATCCAACATAATTAAGGGAATAGGCACAGGTGATTTGGTCCAACATAATGCAAGTTCGAAGTATAACCTAATAGCTTAATGGGAATATGCATAAGTCACTGACTACAATAGTTATAGGCAATTAACCACAATAGTCATAGGCGACTAATCACAATAGTTTCTTAATCAATGTCATAGGCAATAGTCTCAAAGTCATAAATCTTGGTAATAGTCTCATAGTCATGAATCATATGCACTAGTCTCAAAATTATGAATCATAGTCATAGTCATAGGCAACAGTCTTATAGTCATAGTCATATGTAATAGTCTCTTTGTCATGAATCATAGTCATAGGCGATAGTTTCATGGGAAACAGTTTCATAGTCTTAGGCAAAAGTCCCGTAATCATAGTCATTGGCAATTAGCCACAATAAGTTATAGGCCATAATCGAGAATCATATCCAAAGGCATAGATAACGCTAGATTTGACATAAGCACAAATCAAAGATAATTAACTTGCAAATTGGTATAGTTCCAATTACACGTTCAAATCTAAGGAATAACAGAACTTACAGTGATTAGTTTAGAAAAGGCGATTTGCTATGATTCGAGTGACGTTGCTTGAAGCGGAATGCCTATGGTCCCACTTGAAGCTTTATCTTGATTTGAATCTCCAATTTGAAGAAGAACTATAACTTGTTTTAATGGAGAATAAGATTTATTTTAATTACGATTGAGGCAGAGTATAGGCATAATGAAGTTGTGTGGAGAAAGTGAAGTTTGGGAGCCTTTATATAGCGTAGAACTCATGGATTTGGTCCAGAAATCAGCCCGGATACATAAAAATGAATTCTGCCTTGGATCCGAAAAAATAGGGCAGTTCGACGCCCAGGTCAACCTATAGGGGGGAGGTCGACCCCCTGGTCGACCTGGGTCCTGGGCGGGAAATTTCCCGCCCAGCCCGCTTCTGGGTTCTGTTTTGAATTTTGAATTCAGTTCAAGCTATTTTTAAATTTGAGCTGAAACTTCCGAAGGCCATAACTTCTTCATTAGAAGACCGATTCACGCAAATTCAGACCTATCTCAAGCAGAATTTCGAGACGAACGCAATGGCATAACTCGATTTCCTTAATTCTTCTCTTAAAAATTAAGTACACTTTGATTTGTTACATTAACGTTTACAGAAAATACGGGGTGTTACATTCTCCCCTCCTTAAAAGATTTCGTCCCCGAAATATTCAAGTTAAGAACAATGTATCCTAACATCCAACATCCATCTACTCAACCATTCAATCACAGGCATCCATTGTCCCTAAAAGGATTTCTAATGCTTTCATGATTCTATGCATAGTGTGTGTACATGTCCTTATCTAATGTAAAATCAGACGGTCTACTGATTCAGTTGACCTCCTTAATGCGAATTATGTCAGTGCCATGAGTCCATCATGTATGCAATCCTGATGGTACATATCATTACTATATGAGTGCATAACCATTCACTCAAATGCAACGTCCATATGATAACACGTCAAGTTCAATCCATAAACAAATACATATATGAAAATGCAATATGAAAGTGACTGAGCCGATCTAGTGCCTAATGTGTGTATATGCATCCACGAGCAACCACTTGCAACCATAAATCATAACATGTTTCAAATAGATGTTTAATTATATCCATTGGTTTCTACCTAAGGATTACGAAGATAGGACCTAGAGGATATACTTAAAAAAGATGGAAACAAGAATGCCTAAAATTCCTAGCAAAAGAGATCAGGGATATACCCTCAAGAAAGAGGGTATGATGAGCGTATATAGTCTTCCATCTTCGAAGTCGCATATTCTTGAGCTTCACTCCACTGTACCTTAACTAATTTGACTTTACAATACCAAGTGTATATGATTAGAGGTCTTTCTTCTACTTAGTTTATCCATCATGTCACGATTCTGAGGGTCTAAAGCTAAAGGTTGATAGTACTTTTTACCTCTCTTAAGGTCAGTCTTACTTAGGGTACCAGCCCCAACCATTTATTTCTCACGCAAACCATCATAGTCGAACTCGACATACCTTAAGTACAAGCCCTAAAGGCCCAAACCAATATCAGATAAGCACCCAAGGGATACCTCCTCCGAATTTGGACGATCTATGTGAGATGATACTAGCAAAACAACCAAACAATTGAGCACTTTACCGACTCTGGCTATCCTCGCCAATCTTGCTCTAGAATTACCATTGATCGCATAACTGGCTTTTCCGTGCCATTTAGATACATGCGGAAGTCTGTCTCGAGTTCTTAGGAGGAAAACCCCTACCCTAGTCAAAACATCTTGCGTACTCATGGACTACCCCAATGGATTGAAAATCATCGATAGGTAAGTAAAGTGATTTTAGGTAGCTAAGACCAACTGATCCCTTAGGATCATACGAAATCTCAAGGGTATTCTCGAGGCAAGTCGAAAGTCTAACTACCCTTGTTTCATAATTACTAGCTAACCAATCAATGCCTAGAATCAATCCATAGCCCAAAAACATAAGCATAAATATAGCTATTCTCAAATCCTCACAAGTTAAAGATAAATGGGTCGAACCAGCAATTGGATTTGAGACTATAATGGGATCCTCTACTACACAATATCTAGGGTGCAGAGACTCAACTATGGAAGCAGATATATATATGGATGTGAAGCGCTAAAATCGGAAGGAGTACTAATAGGATAATCAAAAAGGAAGAACTCTTTCACCCAAAATCTTACTGCCTTTTTCTCTCAGGTATGCTGGTGGTGAGAGCATGCACTCGCCTTCCGGAAAATCTTGTCCCTTGTTCTTGCCCTTGCCCTTAATTATACAACCCGTTATACCAAAATAAAGATACTTCCTCTTGTCTTTCCTCCCCTCCTTTGTGAACCAAGTCCATATCCATGGGTTCTTCATCCTTGTGTTGTGCTCCTTAGCCAAACCCCCTCATTCCCAACTTTGCCACCTTTGTGTAACTCGTTGACATGTCTCTCGGAAGCTGCTTCCATCGCACAGAGAATCCTACAAAGCTCGAAAGAAAATTACGGCTACAGATGGAAGTTAGGCACTTATTTGCCCTTTGACAAGTGTCATAGTCTCATCAAACCTATGGAACAATGTCGCGATGAGGTTACCTCCCAGAAAGCCAGGAGCCCCGGAGACTCAAGAAAGAAGGAAACAAGGATTCATATAGAGGATCAAAAGATAGTGCATATGGCTTTGGGGAATATGCCTTTAAAATAAAACTTTTCTTTTGAAAATGCTTCTTTTAAAATCGTTTGAAAATAATTTTTCAAATCTTTTTATCTGATCCAGTAACCTTCGACTATGATACCAAGTGAAACACCCCACCTCCGTTAAGGTCACTCACAAAGGGAATGCCTTAATTTCGGTGGAGCATTATAGGTAAAAGATGTAGATAAATTACAAGACAGACAATTAAAGCAGCGGCAAAAAAAATAAAACTTTATTTCATTGATAAATAGCTTGTACAAAGATTGTTTTACAATACTAAAGTATTCTGTCTTGCTTACAAAAATAAAGAAACATAAAATGATTTCCCCAAATAAAGCATGAGCCAGCCATGGCAGTAGAAGAGAGAGTCCAAGGCAACATGTCAAAGAGTCTTCAAGCTTGGAAAGAGAAACGGTCCAAACAAACCTGATTATTCCCTCCCTGACTACCTGGGGGGAATGGAAGAAAAGAGGCGAAAGCAAACATGGTCAGACATAAAGTCTGGTAAGTCCAGCGATTCTTAGTATTTAAATGAGGAAAAGGGTCATGACATGAATAAACTAAATATAAGACTAAACCATAGTAACAAGATAATATGGGATAAGCATTGGATATGGCAAGATAAACTGAGTGTACCGATAAACTGAATGCGCTTTTACTCCTTCTCTGCTTTGCAACTACCCTGTTTATACCGATTTCTTAATCTCTGCACTACCTAACTGGTGTCCAAACTAGTAATCTATGATTATATGATAACGTGATCCCAATCCCCGTATTTGCAGTTGCCTTCAGGTGTACATCTATTATGGGGATTTCGTTTATTACCTAGATCTAATCTAGGGTTTACTATCGAGTGCTTACTAGATCCAACCAGGGTTTACGCTACCCAGGGCCACTGGGGTTTATGCTACCTATTGAACGCTTCTTGGATTCAGGGATTACGCGACCTAGGTCCAACCAGGGATTATGCAACCTACTTGTATTAAGTTTCCATGTGTTTGTGCCAGTCGGCCCTCTCTTGCGTGTAGATACTCTGTGCTGGCCCCACCATAAGGTGTATCAAGCCTTATGATAGTGACCCGACACGATTCAAGATGCACAGTGTATAACTACTAGTACCCAGTGCCTGCTTTTTCCCACTCCGGAGTACGTGCACGCCCGTAAACCATCGGAACCTACACTGACGTACCCTCTGCCGTTATCTTTGACCGCTTATAATCAGCCCAGTAATTGTGCCCAACCCTGCCTAGTTTCAGGGTACCATGATACATCTATGTGGGTTACTACTGAAATGGGTCCTCGTTACTAGGGTTTCCTGCTGGTTAAGTTTGTGGGCCTATATATACAAATATTACCCACCTATACGAGATGTACTTAACCCTCCCACCGATTCTAGCATATATTCTTAACGGTTAAGTTTTGTGGGCCTATATTCACTAATATTACCCACCAACCCGACGTGCACTTAACCTTCCTATGGATACAAGCATGTTTATTTAATGGTTAAGTTTTGTGGGCTATATTTACTAATATTACCCACCAACCCGACGTGTACTTAACCTCCTACTCGTCAAGTCGTGTCGGTTAAGTAGTTCTTATTAACTTAACCTTTCTTGCTTATCATGTTGGATTGGTTAAGTGTGATTTATTAACTTAACCCTGTTCATTCATCAGGTTATATTAGTTAAGTATTTCCCGTTTAACTTAACCTCATTCGCTCATCAAGTTATATTGGTCAAGTGTCATTAATCAATTCAAGTTGACTTAACCCATCCACCTGTCACGTCATGTTGGTTAAGTGTTTCCTTCTGGTGTTGACTTGACCCTACCTCAAATCATGTTATATTGGTTAAGTGTTGTTCTCGTGTTAACTTAACCCTTCCCATACATCGTGTTATATACTTGGTTAAGTGTTACCTTAGTTAACTTAACCCTATCATCTGCTTAATTAACATATTACAATAGTTAAGTGTTCTAAATTTATTTAACCTCACCCACTTGTCTAATTAACGTGTTGTAACGGGTAACTGTTCTAATTTTACTTAACCTCACCCACTTGCCTAGTTAACATGTTATTACGGTTAAGTGTTTCCCTAATTACTTAACCTCACCATTTCTAGCTTTATTTTATTCATGAGCCTTAATTAATTAATTAAAGCACCAACCACTCACATTAGACAGATATTGTTGTGGTTACTGGATGTGCCGGTCGGTTCCAGGCAGGTTTACACCACAACTCAGTCTAACCTCGGGTCTTTCTTGGCTTGATGCACTAACCATCCACATTAGACAGGTATTGTTGTGGTCACTAGATGTGCCGACTGGTTCCGGGCAGTTTTACACCACAACTCAGTCTAACCTCAAGTTAGGCATATTCGCCTTTTACTAAATTTACATATTTACTATTTATGTAAATTTCCCGTAAATCAATTTAGCCTAGATCATATTTATTTGTCATGCAAATTAGCATATTTATATTCTATGTCCAAAACTTGATTTGCCTATTAATCAGCCCAACTTGCAGTTTATACCAATTTTAGATTTAATATTCCCCTTTTACAATTCATGCCCAATCTAGATTAATATTCCAATTTACGGTTCATGTCAAAACTAGATTTAATATTCTAGTTTACCGTTTATGTCCAAAACATGGTTTACACGCCAATTACACACTTTGCGGACAATTAAATTTATCAGTTTTTGCCCAACTCTAATATGCATGTAAATCATTCACTATTATAGCCAATTTAGACTATGCCAACATATTTATTATGCCAAACTAACTAAATTATGCTACGCCCAATCCCCGCATCATAATCGTACGTATAACATGATTTCACAAGTTTCTAAGTACTCATGAAATGATATTAATAGTATCAAAGCAAGGAATAGGGGATAAGCACGAGAATTGACATAAAAGAATAGCCATGCAAGAATGAACCAAATACAAAAATAATGGTTCCAATGGGTTTGATGTACATAACAGTGAATAGGAATAAACTAGACAAGTTACACCCCAAAAAATGGGATCCAACATAATTAAGGGAATAGGCATAGGTGATTTGGTCCAACATAATGCCAGTTCGAAGTACAACCTAATAGGTTAATGGGAATAAGCATAAGTCACTGACTATAATAGTTATAGGCAATTAACCACAATAGTCATAGGCGACTAATCACAATAGTTTCTTAATCAATGTCATAGGCAATAATCTCATAGTCATAAATCTTGGTAATAGTCTCATAGTCATGAATCATATGCACTAGTCTCAAAATTATGAATCATAGTCATAGTCATAGGCAACAGTCTTATAGTCATAGTCATATGTAATAGTCTCTTTGTCATGAATCATAGTCATAGGCGATAGTTTCATGGGCAACAGTTTCATAGTCATAGTCTTAGGCAAAAGTCCCATAATCATAGTCATTGGCAATTAGCCACATTAAGTTCTAGGCCACAATCGAGAATCAGATCCAAAGGCATAGATAACGTTAGATTTGACATAAGCACGAATCAAAGATAATTAACTTGCAAGTTGGTATAGTTCTATATTTTGATTCATTACATTCACAATTCCAATTACACATTCAAATCTGAGGAATAACCGAACTTACAGTGATCGGTTTAGAAAAGGCAATTTGCTATTCGAGTGACGTTGCTTGAAGCGGAATGCCTATGGTCCAACTTGAAGCTTTATCTTGATTTGAATCTCCAATTTGAAGAAGAACTATAACTTGTTTTAATGGAGAATAAGATTTATTTTAATTATGATTGAGGCAGAGTATAGGCGTAATGAAGTTGTGTGGAGAAAGTGAAGTTTGGGGGCGTTTATATAGCGTAGAACTCATGAATTTGGTCCAGAAATCAGCCCGGATACATAAAAATGAATTCTGCCTCGGATCTGAAAAACCAGGGTAGGTTGACCCCCAGATTGACCTATAGGGGGGAGGTCGACCCCCTGGTCGACCTGGGTCCTGGGCGGGAAATTTCCCGCCCAGCCCGCTTCTGGATTTTGTTTTGAATTTTGAATTCAGTTCGAGCTGTTTTTAAATTTGAGCTGAAACTTCCGAAGGTCATACCTTCTTCATATGAAGTCTGATTCATGCAAACTCGGACTCTATCTCTAGCACAATTCTGAGACAAACGCAATGGCATAACCCATTTCCCTTAATTCTTCTCTTAAAAATTAAGCATACTTTGATTAGTAGTAACCTATTATGATTAATTACTTAACGAGAATGTTGTATACAATAAGTAGGCTTGTCCTAGGGACAAGTGGAAATTATAACATAAGTTATAATAAAAGGAAAGAAAGCTTATTAGTAAACCTCGGTTAAACTAAGTTATAAGTGAACAACGTCAAGTTGTAGTGATATGTTAAACAAGAAACAGGTGAACTGAGAAGAGTATACTTAATTAATATTAAGTAAAACATGTTATTGTAATTATGGAATCATACAATGAATAATACAAAGGGGTTGTAAGATTACCATTAATTACAATCCCGGGGTGGAAGATTGTAAGATTACTTATGTTAATTACAATCTAAAGAATAACATGTAATGAGGGCTTATTAACGAACTTAAATGGATTAAGTTATATTTATATGGAATTAATAAGCAAGAGAAACTTTGGCAAGTAAAAGGCAACCAATGTGAATGGGGATAACCTGTTAGTCTGTAATACTTAACCTAATTGAATCCATAGGGATTCTGTGAACATAAACATGAATAGGGGTTAAGTAAACATGCTTGAATTAGTGGGAGGGTTAAGTGAATCTTAGGTAGGTGGGTAATATTGGTATATATAGGCCCACAAACTTAACCTATAAGGTTATGTAATTAAAGACACCTAGTGGTATACATAACCGAGGGAAATAATAAAGTTATGTAATTGAAGACACCTTTTAGGGTAAGCATAACTTGTAGAAATGACAGGGTTATGTATTAAAGACACCCATAGATAAGCATAACCGGTAGAAAGATTGGGAGTTATGTATTAAAGACACCTATAGGTAAGCATAACCGGTAGAAAGATCGGGGTTATATAATTAAAGACACCGTTTAGGGTAAGCATAACTGACATAGCGCTATGTAATTAAAGACACCTAAGGGTATACATAGTCAGTGAAAAACCTAGTGGGGATATAAGACAAAGGGGAGAGCTTGTATCATATTGTGTGGAACCTACTTCAGTCAGTAACCCGGAGGAGGTATCAAATAAAGAACTCCGTACTAGGCGGAGAAGGGGGCACGCTTACTGATTGATTGTAATAGATCCAAACGAGGAGGACGGCGTGGGCGGCGCAAACCGATCGGGGAAGTGTGCATGCATGGGCCGGGCAGAGGGTGCTAAGATGACCTTGACACCTGTGGATATGGTTGTGCACATTATTACGACGAAGGGTTGCCACTTTAGGAAGTGATACCTCCTATTGTGGGGCCAACACAAGGTATCTACGAGGGTTAGGGAACCGATCGATCATGGTAGTAGTTAGGATACATTAGGACGTGTACCTAAGTCTACCACCTTATAGTTGAAGGGATCATCTCTTTCTGGATATATTATTAACAGTGTAGAGTAATCATTAGAAGCATATACACCTTATCCTGTCTACCTTGTCACACCTACCATTTATGTAGTGATCTCTCTTATCCATTTTATATGCCTATCACGTTACTTTTATTCATTTACTGGCTAAAAGTAACTAGACTCGCCAGACTTTATGTCTGACCCTTTTTGTTTCTCCTTCTTTCTTCCGTTCCCACACCCAGGTTCTCAAGGGAGGGAATTCTCAAGTTTAGTCAGGATTCTACTATCGTCTTGCTTAGAGCTACTTAGAAATACTTCTGGTTTCACATCTTTCTCTACTATGGCTTACGGTTTGGGGATTATGCTTTCTTTTGTTATTGTACTCTGATATTTAAAGCACAAGACAGAAGTTTTAATGATGTATTGAGTTTATGTCTTTTTAGACATACAGTGTAACCATGCTTTATGATTAATAAAAGTTTTTAATTCCACTGTTATTTTATATCTATCTTGTAATGTTTCTGTTCTATTTACCTATAACACTTCACGAAACTTAATGCATTCCCTTAGTGAGTGACATTAACGGACGTGGGGTGTCACATATCCTTAAGGCTTTGTGTAGATTATAGGGAACTTAATAAGTTGACCAAGAAAAATAGGTACCCTTTACCTAGAAACGATGAAATTTTTGACTACGTAGGAGGAGTTCGAGTATTTTCTCAATTAAACCTTGCTACTAGATTTCACCAGTTAATAATCACGGAGGACAATAAGGACAAAACTTCGTTTAGGACGCCGGATGGATTGTTCCAGTGGGAAGTTATGCCCTTCAGACTAACGAATGCACCCGCTTTCTTTGTTGACCTCATGAGTAGAGTGTTTAGGGGCATTCTAAAATAAAACAGTGGTAGTCTTCGTAGATGATATCCTTATATTTTCAAAAGATCATAAAAAGCATGAAAATCACTTGAGACAAGTGTTAGGAATATTAAGAAAGAACTAATTGAAAGAAAAATTCTCGAAGTGCCATCTCTGGATGGAAGAAGTTAGATTTTTAGGTCATATTGTGTCAAGTGAAGGCTTGGTCCTAGCCCCGCAAAGGTCGAGACAATCAAGGAATGGAGGATACCTCGAAATGCTACGGAAGTAAAAAGCTTCCTTAAATTGGTTGGATATTATCGGAAATTCATTAAGGACTTTGCAAAGATTGCTACTCCTTTAACCCAATTAACAAAGAAGAATTTGGTGTTTTCTTAGAGTAATAAAAGCCTTTAAGAAATTAGAGGAAGTATTAACTAGCGCGCCAGTCCTAATTATATCCTGTTTACAGTTTACACCGATGCGCGTGGGACCGATTTAGGAGTGGTCCTTATGCAAGAAAGAAGAGTAGTTGCTTACGCTAGTAGACAACTCAAGGATCCACAGAAGAGATACCTAATTCATGACCTTGAGTTAGCCACAGTAGTGTTCGCCCTTAAAATGTGGAGGCATTATCTTTTAGGGGAGAAATTTGAACCTTTTACCAACCATAAGTCCCTAAAGTATTTATTTTCTCAATGTGACCTAAACTTGAGACAGCAACGGTGGATGGATTATATTGCCTCATTTGATTTCATGATTCAATATACCCTGGGAAAGGGGAATGTTGTGGCGGATGCTTTAAGTAGGAAACATGCGACATTAAATGTGATCTTAGAATGGAAACAATTAGAGTTCCCCTCTAATTTTAATTTGCAACCCTCGCCAACCACTGCTAATGGTTTTTCTGGAGCTATGATAATTAGACATGCTCTAAGAGAAAGGATTTGAAATACACAAGACCTTGACAAAGAGTTAAAAAGCATAAAGGAGAAAGTGGGAAAGAAGGAGACCTTTCCCCATTCAGTTAGATATTCGATTGGCGATGATGGAAGTTTACTTTGGGATGGACGACTTTACGTCCCTAAGGAAGAAGGGTTGAGAAAAGAAATTCTGGAGGAGTGTCATAGGTCAAAAATGACCATACCCCCAATGGGGATAAAATGCATAGAGATACGAAGAGGGATCTCCATTAAGAAGGAATGAAGAGAGATGTAACCGAGTTCGTGGACAAATGCTTGACATGCCAGAAAGTAAAAGCTGAGCAAGGGAAGCCCGGATGATTTTTACTACCTTTAGAGATCCCCATGTGGAAGTGGGAACTTATTTCCATGGACTTCGTGGATGGACTTCCTAGAAACCAAAAGGGTAATGAGGCCATTTAGGTTGTGGTAGATCGCTTAACCAAAAGCGCCCATTTTATACTAGCCAAGAAGACAAGGGTTGCTGCCTCATCAGCCCAATTATATGTCAAAGAGATAGTCAGACTACATGGTATCCCATCAAGTATTATGAGTGATAAAGACTGTAACAGCCCGCATTTTACGTATCAGAAGATCGTAAAATATTTTTATTTTATTCCCTGAGGGTTGGACCATTCTCATCTTTGCTTATGGGGATGTGAGACATGTCCATAGTTTTCACCGATTTTGTTTGTGACCACTTTTCCCTTATTAGCCTTGTTTAGGGAATAACTTTTGACTCAGGTCGAATCAGAGGGTGATACCTGTGCCATTAGAAAGGAATTGATGATTGCCTTTCCGTAGAGTGGTTATAGGATTTGGCTAAGCGGTTCAGGAGGAATTGCTGTTTTAAGGTTTTTCAGTTAGTTGTTCAGGTTTGGAGAGCCACAATGGGCTGATTTGAGAAGTCCCATTGGTAGGCTATTGGAAGGGTATAAATAGAGGGTGAGAGTTATGAGAAATGGTTTACTTCCCATTCTCTCATTAGGTGGCCTTGAGCTCCTCCTTCCTCTAACACCTCTCCACCATTAAAAATCAAAAATTCGAGGGAAATCATAGATCTACACCATTAGAGGCTAGATCTACATCAATTAAGCAAGAGTTCATCATATCAAGGAGTTCAGATTCAATTGTCTGCTATCCGAAATCTTATTGCATTGATTTTTGCTTGTTTGGGAGAATCAGTGAGTGGTTTACATCTCCCACATGGATTCAATGAAGTGTATGAGCAGTTGATCATGTTTTTCATTAAATTCAAGTGTTTTTCCCAAGATCTATGCATTGGTAAGTCCATTTTCATATTAATTACCCTATGATCTGATTTAACAAGTTTAGATAGGTAATTTCTATGATATTTCATGTGTATATGCAAGTCATATCCCTGGTTTTATAAATATGTACATTTATGGTGATTTTGGTGAATTTTACATAATTATTGATGGAATTGACATATTGGTGTCATTATTGATTTCATGTCATGCTTGTGGACATATTGGATGAATCAGATGAGTTGGTTTCGTCGAATGTATTGATTTGGCAAAGTTTTGGTCGAAATTGGAGTAGCATTGAAGGATGCAAGTTTTGGGTCGCGCAAGCCCTGGTCGGTCGAACATGGTGGTCGGTCCAAAAATGTGTCTTGAAGAACAAGTCAGAAACCATGTCCTGGTCGGTCGGTCTCATCTGGGTCGGGTAGGTCTTGGTGTGGGTCGAGCAGGTCTAAGGGTTCTGGTTCTGGAAGAAGTTTGGATCGATCGGTCTACACGTTGAAGGTGGGTCGGTCGAGCAGTATCTTGGGTCGAGCAAGGCGGGTCGGTCGTGCACACATGAAATGGGGTTGGTCTTTGTTGTGATGTTGATTGGGTCGTTCGTGTACCTAGATGAAGGGTCGGTCGTACACCCAGGTGAGGGGTCGGTCGAATATGGCCAGAGGTCGGTCATAGGGTTGTTTTGTGAAAATCTATATTTTCGGGTACGACCCGGATTTGAAGAAAAGAGCTTGGAAAAAAAATCGAGGATAACCCCCCGAACCCTAGCCATAGCATAGTGGTGTAATTGGCTTAGTGATGGTGTGACTTCGAAGTAAGTTCAAGTTGGAAGGTTCGAAGTGTTGAAAGGTGTTCGTTGATCGGTGTAGAACAGCGAATGAGGTGACAACTCAAAGGTCATGATTTGGTGGATAATGGTTGCTCGAGAAGGTTGCTTGGGCTATGAAAAGTCGTCGAGTTGGAGGATTGAGAGATGAGAAGGCCGAGAGATTTTCATCGTCATAAGTTATAGCAGGCCCAAAGCAGAGGTACGATGGTGGCACTCAAAAGACCGGTTGTAGGTCGAGTACCCTGGGTATCGTTGAAAGGCCTAGTTATCAAGGTTGGACATACGTACGTATCGTTGAAAGGCGTATGGAGTTTATGCTAGAACTGGGGTTGCCATTAGCCCTTGACATATGGCAAGGTAGGTCGTCATATAATTAACGGTGGTTTCGAAGCAGGATTGGCGGTGATAGTCAGAGTCTGTCATGGATGAGTGGTCGCTTTGTTTGAAATATCTCATTTAGATTGTCGACCATCGAAGGAGTTGTTCCTTGGGTGCTTGTCTGATACTGGTTTAGGCCTCTAGGGCTTGTGCTTGAGGGACGTTGAATTCCATTAGGAATGTTTACATGAAATACACATAATCTAGATGTTATGAGTGCTTTACCATGATTGAATGGGTGTTCTGATTTCCATGGATAAATGGTTGAATTTTTTATCATAAAGGCTATCACTGTCCGATGTGGGGAAGACAGGGTTGAGTTCTTCTATGGTGTTGTGGGTAGGTTAACATGTTTATTTATCCATTCTCATATACTTTATTATTGAAGTTTGTTAGTTGTTTATCGCCCACTAAGACTGTTATCTGACTCAAGATTTTATGTCTCCTCTTATTAACTTGGCTTGTTCATACGGTTGTGGATGGGTAGACTAAGTAGCAGGTTACAGGTGATTAGTAAGGATGATGCTGCTGTGCGGAGGCGAGCAGGAGGCTGGCGTACTAGTTTTATTACTATATAGTATTTATGTTCCCGCTGTTTGAGTGCTCTATGAGGGTTGTAGTGAGGCCTTATGTACAAAGTTTTGTACTAGTTGGATAACCTTTCAGGATGTTGAGAAAGTTTCAAAAGTTTGCTTCATGATGCTTCGTTACTATTACCTGTTGTATATGTTCGATTATATTTTATCCTTGCACTATGAGTTCTACAACAGGTTTCGATGTTGTTTACCTACTCTGATGATCGTCCATAGCCGTCTGGCACACTTTCTAGTGCATTATTCCTCTTGTATAGTGCAGAGATTATGAGCGGTCGTCACAGAGACCCCTTGTTCACAAGAAAATTTGGAGAAGCCTACAAACAACATTGGGAACAACCCTCAATCTAAGCACAACCTATCATCCATAGACTGATGACCAAATGGAAAGAGTGAATCGGATGTTGGAAGACTTGCTCAGAGCTTGCATCATCAACTTTGGAGGAGTTTGGGAGAAGCATCTACCACTCATAGAATTCACCTATAACAATAGTTTCCAAACGACAATTGGTATGACCCCTTTCGAAGCGCTTTATGGGAGGCCATGCAAATCACCAACTTGTTGGTTGGAAACTACTGACAAGGTTATACTCGGACCAGACTTCGTCCGTGATTCCACGCAGAAGATAGCCTTGATTAGGCAAAGGATGAAGGCAATCCAAGACTGTTAGAAATCATATGCCGATAAGCGAAGGAGGTAACTTATTTTAATGTTGAAGACTTGGTATTTGTAAAAGTATCCCCTCTCAAGAGGACTGTTCGGTTTGGGAAGACTGAGAAGTTGACTCCTAGATTTATTGGGCCTTTTCGTGTCATCGAGAAGATATGATCATTGGCTTATCGAGTGGATCTCCTAGAGCGTCTATCGGAAATCCATAATGTTTTTCATGTATCTCATCCAAGGAAACGTCTTCATGATTCTGCTATCAGACTCGAGCTTGATGAAATTAGGGACATAGAAAAACTCGAGTTGGAGTCCAAGGATCCCTGTGCCATTGCAAGGATTATAGAGCACGGAATCAAGAGACTCCGCAACAAAATCGTTCGCCTTGTCTGAGTACAATGGATAAATGACCCTGCGGAAAGCACATGGGAGACCGAGGACGAAATGAGACAGATTCACCTAGAGTTTTTCTCTGGTAATTTTTCCTTAAAATAACGCTTATGGATGCATTTACGATTGCTAGATTGGATACTAGGAAATGGACGCAACACCATTACACAAGCGCACTCATATAGAAATATATGCATAATTAAGTTGTTTGCATACATATTGCATCACTTATTACACCTACACGATAGGATTGAGCTAACTTTAGTGGGTCTGCAGTTCATAATCACTGGGAGTCATGGATACTTATGGATGAATTAAAAATACATGGATGTACAACATGGATGTTTTGAGCGAGTTGTATTTTTCGCCCCTTAAACATATTTCGGGACGAAATCTGTTTTAGGGGGAGGGGAGAATGTAACGCCCTGTAAAATACATTAATATTAATAATAAATAAAATAAAATTTAATAATAAGACTGGAAAATGATGTTTTGCAATTTCAAGAATTTGTCTACGAAAATATTTTATTTGGATTCGCGGTGAAATTTTGAATCGTTTTCATATATAATATGCTGAAAACGGTCAGTGTATGAAGAAGTTACAAGCAAATGAATTTGGGTAGTAAAATGCAGAAAATATATATACATATATAATTATTTGTGTAACATATATATGTCCAAAATATATTTAAATATAAGAGGGAGAATTTGAAATTCAAACTAAGGATAAGATTATGGAGGGGGGAGAATATCTTATATAAGGAATAAGATTAAGAAATTAAACAACGTATTAATTATATAAACACCTCAACGCAACATGCGTCCATTGGGCGTTTCAGCGACCAGGAGGTTGACCGTCCCATTAGGAGGGGTGTCGACCGTTGGTCGACCGCTTAGCGGCTGAACAACCTAATGAATCTATGTTGTTTAGGGTTTTCAAAAGGGATGTATATAAATAAAAGGCTTGGATTAAATCTGTGTAATCTAATGGCCTACGCTCGCACGAGCAATTATATATAGACCCTCATATCACACAATGAAACCCCATCCACTTTCTTTTCTCTACCTCTATTCCAACCTTCTGCCATTACTAAATTCCAGAGAAGGTTAGAACTTTTCTTCTATTTCTCTGACCTTTATTCTTATCTTCTCTAATCTAAATTCCTACCGGTTTTTAGAATGAACTCTGGTATTTAGTGTGTGTGTGTGTGTGTATTCTAAAATATGTTACTTACATATATATATTCGGAGGATTGGGGCACGTTTGTTGCGAAGATTAAGCACAGATCTAGATCTACTACAAAAATCCTACTTATTCTTCTCTAGATCTATGAGTTGAATTTTATTTTCTTAGGCATATTCTATTTTTTTTAATAGATTAACATGTTGATGGTTATGCCTAAGAGGATTTGGAAATCGATAACATCAATACAAAAACCCACAAATCCTATATTTTATATTTGCGTAAGAATTATCATGTTATTTGGGTTTTGTTGATTTTTGATCTTACTACTGGATTAAGAATGAAAGGGGCGTTGTTGTTGTTTTTACTTTGTGTAATCTACGCTTATAAACATTTGATTGTAACCTAAAATGTTTAAATTTGTTTATTTTATTGTTTGATTAGGTTTGGATTCTATTTTGAATCCAAACATATTCATACTTGAAACATGTCAAATGTAAACGTTTTTATGTGCATAATACCAAAAAAGGTGAATTAGATAAAGTGGAAATTATAAACATACATGTATATATTATATGTGTATGTAATACTCTATTTTTGATATTGAAATCATTCCAACATACCTAGGATGCAAGTTGAAATTTGTATGTATGTATATTTTCCATTTACTGTTATATGTTATTTTGTTATTATGACATCATGTCTAAATTGTAGCGGTAAAGATATGGAAAAACTAACTTGTATACCTTGATTTAGACAAATTGACAATTATCGTCTCGTTAAAACGTTCTCTTGTTCATATAAACATTTACGTTATTTAGGCGATATAATTATTATATACTTATATAAACGTAATCAGCGTAATCAACGTTATATGTTGGTGGTTTGTTCCTAAGGAAGAGAACATTAAGCATCAACTTGTTTTTTTATGACATTCAGTGTAAAAGTCATATCTTCATTTGCAAATAGTATCTTGAAAATTATGTTGCGGTAACTTCATATGTGCTATTGGTTTTCATCAAAACTTTTGAACTATTGTGTTGAATTCTTGAAAAACAGTAGGGTAAATGGTAAGAAATAGCACTAACTCATGATTGTAAAATAGAAATGCGAAATTAAAATTATCTTCACATGATCGAACTCGCGTTGGTAGCTTACGCAAACCATTCCGATTAACGGATCCCATTTAGAGTTCGTTCTCGTATGTAAACTTTATCATGCATGCCATTGTTTATTTGATCATTCGTATTTATTGTAAACTTTTTCGTATTAATTGTAAATTTGATTGTTTTTGCCTGTATTTCAACATGAGCATTAATCAAAACTCGTTCCAATCTGCTAATAGAAAGAAGATAGTAAAACAAAAATTCTTTCAAAATTTCATTATTATTTTTTTGTCAAATTTTCGGAGTTTTAGTCTTAAATAAGTAAGAAAGAAAAATATAGCCTATAGAAATATAGGGGCTTAGTTCATTGTTTGATGCACAAATGATACAACTTGAATGGTTTATCGAAATAGATCAAAATATGGGCTCTACCATAAACATGTTGGCACGTCAACTCAAGTGGAGCAAGTATTTTCTGTAAACGATACCTTAATTCTAAGGCAAATTCTATTCAAACACCATAAATTGCTTTATTTACATCATGAGAGTTTAAATAAAATTTCCGACCAAAATGACCGTATTAAAAAAGAATCAATATTAAAGAATGAAAATATATACAATTTTCCCTTGTTTGCATTATGTATACTCAATATAATTTCTCTTCTAAAGTTAGTAAATTATAACTTAACTTATATCACTTGTTAAATTAAATTTATATTTATTTTGAGGATTAAAATATATTCATATCCTTACAAACAACATTTATATACCATCAATTTTAACAATTTTCACTTTAATTAAATAAGAAGTTAAAATTTAAAACTAACTACTAAAATTAATGTTATACATAGTAGTAAATATTCTTCAATCTTTTATTCAAATCTAATCATATTTAAATTTAACACTAAAATTTAACTAGTTTAACTTTCTAATATTTAAAAACAGAAGTTCAAATTTTCATCATCTAAAATTAAAGTGATTTAAAAATAAAACAATCAAATAATTTAAAATACCAGTGTTAAAATTTAAAGTTTTTTTAAAATTTTAGGTAAGTATAATGCAATGAATTCTCAGTTTTGTGTAATTTAGTTTTAAGGTTAAAGAGGAAAGATAGTTAAAATATAAAAGGGTAATTCTGCGAAATAGATGGTGTACGAAAAGAAATTTTTGGTGTATGTTATTTTATTTTATTTTACGGTGTGTGTTAAGAAATAACAGGTGTATGAATAGACTTAGCCTAATTCTAATAGGTAGCTATATTTTTGAACTGATGTTTTGATGTCAAGATTCAAGATTAGCATAGGTGGATAAAATGGACCGTACCGTGTATCACGCACAACTTTCCCGTTTCATACCGTTCATTTTCAATTTTCGTTGTTTAAAGGCTTCGGTTACAAGTTTCTGGGTTTGGGCATAATAAAAATCGAAAATACTTGAAGGCCCGGAATTTAAGGGTACGAATTTTGTCAGAAACATCTTATCCATAGAAATAAAGCATATGGGAATATACACCCGTGAATTGCACCGTTAGATCCTAATTTCGGGCAAATTGACAAAAATATCTTCGGGCTCTCTAGCAGCACCCAATAAAAATTGCACCCGACTTGGATCAAGAAGGGTAGTTGTGTCTTCTCCAACCAGGCGTGAAAATTAGGGTTCTGACTTCTCTCCTGTATAAGTTCACAATATTCGCGGCTCTCGTCTCTCACTCATCCCACTTCCCCAATGCTTCTCTGCTCGTTTTTCCTTTGATTTTACTTTCTATCCGTAATTCCTCAGTTTCTATGATGTTAGAATCAAATCATTGAGAGAACGAACAATGACGAGAGAAACAGTCATGCACCACTCTGATGTTGATGACAAACGACTACTACCCATTTTTATTCTCTGAGCTCTTTCCATTTCTCTATTTTCTTCTTTATTGTTTTGATGCGATTCATTATGTGATTTTATTCTACCGGATCAGGAAAAGTATGAACCAAATGATGTGGGTTATCAATACCCGACCTTGATGCGGACTGAATCGAATGCATTTTCTGCATTGTTGTTGATAAACCTTGGTTTCTGATGGTTCTGCCATTCAGTTCTAATTTGTTCTGCAGTTTTTTTTTTTTTTTTTTTTTTTAACTATTAATCAATCGATTTAAATTTATTCATTTATTTTCTGTATGTTTTATAGTTTTTATTGCGAACTGATTCGTACAACCTTGTTTGCAAGACTTCGAAACGTTTAGAATCATAAGTTTGTTAATTTGATGAGAAGTTTTGTTTTGATAAACGGAAGCTTCGTCGACTTGACAAGTTCTACGACTGTCGAAGGCTTAAGCGTCCAATTCCTGGTAATACCAGACGAGTTCTCTTTATCAGACAGCGCTAAATCACTCATTTTGCAATACATTATGGCAATAAATTAGAGTCTCTGACGCGATCCGTTCATATCGTGTTCAGCGCTGTACGTTGCCAACACTGAATCATAGCTATATTCTAGCAGAGTAAAATCTTCATATTTTACCCTGCATTCAGATGCTTAAACATTTTGTTGCAGAATTAATTTTGTTAAGTGTTGTCTGCGACTGGGTTAGGATAGCTGTTTTCGAACGGTAATTAGTAGAAATATGCTGTAATTAGATTTAGGTTTCAAATAATTAAAATGTGTTTATTTATTTGCAAATATTTTACCTTTTATAATTATTACTACTGTTGTATTTAAATGCATGTAAAGCTTTATTTAATTTAGTTTTCGTTTTATTAGTATTACTGTATGACGTTGGAAAAAATTAATTGTTGATTTCGATATGAAATAAAAATTATTTGTTAAAATGTATTTTAAATTAGATTTTATTTTCAAAATTATTGGGTATTTTAAAAGGAAATGAAACAAATATAAATTAAGAACATATTATTATACCAGTAAATATTTAATTGAAGCGTATTTAAATTGAACTTTAAGAAGCGTGTATTTAGAATATATGATGGTGGCATTGTTGCAGTTAAAAATACGTAAGGTAAACATGCATCCTTTTGTAGATATTGTGATGTAGTAGGTGCCATTTAATGTTATGACAAGGCCTGGGCCGTACTACTTTGTCAGTGTCGTGGCTGACAATTGTAGAAAAGGCAAGAAGATGATTCAAGTAGTGATGACGCCTACAGGCTGGAGGCAACCAGTTAAAAATATGTAAGGTAAATATAAATTTAGAAAAGGCAAGAAAATGAAACAAGTATAAATTTAGAATGTATCATTATACCAGTAAATATTTAATTGAAGCATATTTAAATTTAAGTTTAAGAAGCTTATACTTGGAATATATCATGCTTTTATGATGCTGGCATAGCTGCAGTTAAAAATACGTAAGGTAAATACGCATCCTTTTGTAGATATTGTGCGGTGGTAGGTGCCATTTAATGTTATGACAAGGCCTGGGTTGTACTACTTTGTCAGTGTTGTGGCTGACAAGTGTAGAAAATGCGAGAAGATGATTCAAGTAGTACTGATGATGCCTACAGGCTAGAGGCAACCAATTGCCAGTCCGCCTGCTAAATCTCCGCTTTTTCACGTCTGGTTCTCCGATCATGTTCAGTTCGACACCAGCTTCTTCGGTGCTTGAATTGAAAACTTTAGGGTTCGTGTTATGATGATGGTATTAGGAAATGTTCATTCTTGATTAAGTAACTACTATTTGTTTCTTTCTTTTGTTTTGTTTGCATCGAAATGAAAAAAATGGATGATCTTATTAATTTGTTTGGGGTTATTTTTACATTTGTTTTTATATAAAGTCGCTGTATGAGAATCTAAAAAAAAAGTTACAACAAGCTTAATTTATGTGATTTTTTTTTGGTTTTTTAAATTTTTATACTGTTTGTAAATTTGATAAAACAGTTAACAATTATGTTACTAATGTTATCTATGTTATTTTTTGGAAAGCAATATAAAAAGTAGAATAGTTTCATAACCGAATACATTAAACAATATAGAATGTATAGTTCTAGCAAAATAATAGTAGACGCATATCATAAACAATTTATAGATCATAGGGTGATTGATACATTCAATTTATTGAATCCAAAAAGCACATAAAAACAAAGTAAAATTATTGGTTGTAGTCATCGCTAAGTATTAGAATCTCGTTCAGGGACTGAATCG
Organism: Allium sativum; assembly: GCA_030737875.1. NCBI lineage: Eukaryota > Viridiplantae > Streptophyta > Magnoliopsida > Asparagales > Amaryllidaceae > Allium > Allium sativum. The sequence continues at coordinate 13,701,415 of CM060911.1, forward strand.
TCGTTCTGACATAGTTGACAGTATCTTGTGGCAAAGTTGACATAGTTGACCAACAGTAGTGAAACCGTTAACGATTCCTTCAATCTCCGTTTGAGTTTCTTTAGTCGTGTTGTTGACAGTATTTTGCGGTAAAGTTGAAGAAGGCTACGATGGACCAACTGTAGTTTTTCCAGTTTTTGATTTTTTTCTCATGTTCTTATTGATTTTCCAGACTGTTACGAGATTGAGTTTGGGTCTGCATTGGCTCAACCCTACTTCGGTGAGTTCAAGCAACAAGTTGAAGTCGATCCTCTGTAGTGGTGTTTCTGTTTTGTTGGTGACTGTTGCCTTTGCTGTTCCCGCTAGGCATGATGCTGTAGTTAACATGTTTTTTTTTTAAATTGTGCGCTAGAATAAGAAAGTAAATGTGATACCAATATGAAAAAATAGACAATAGTTTTATTATTTTAAGAGCATGCCAATTTCTATTGGTTTACTTCAATCTTGTGTAAGACACTTTATTGATGCACTTTAAAAAAACACCGGTGTTAATTCAATTTTCACGAACTACATAATTGTGACTACAATCCTCTCCTTTAAAAGCTATATAGCTCGACCTGTTATAATATGCAACGCTCTGCCCCATAACTAAATCAAGCTTGCTATGGCAACTTAACTCAAGCAAGATTTGACAAGTTACACTAGGATAATTGTCAACTCAGTTTTTTATTTTAGAAATATAAGAACTCCAACCAGGGACGTATGCAGAAATTCTATATGGTGGGGGCGGATTTTTTATTTTTCTTAATTTTGGTGTATCACATTATATATTAAAACTAGATGAATTTAAATCTCAATCACATTGATGTTACTATTTGATTAAAACATACAAATTATCATCACAAAATATAATTTACAAAATATCACAAAATATATCATATGCATTTATTTTAAATATCATCCCGACAAATGATTCTTCATAAGCAGACTCTTCGAGACTTCATATTTTGAAAATATTTAATGATTTCTTTAACTTCAATTGTATGTGCTATTTCTCTTTGCACATATGGCACCAAACAAATCATTCACTTGAAAAAAGGCATAATTGTGTAAACAAAATTAAAGCAGTCTTGCATGTTATAATAAATACATTGCAAAAACAATTTATATGTTTCCGTCAATATTTACATCGCATGTTATAATAAATTCATTGCAGAAACAATTTTGCATGTTTCTGTCAATATTTACACTATTATAATATTTAGGCAAAACATGGGAAATTTTATCACAGAAGCAAGAAGAGTGGCTTTGCAACTACTTGATGTAATATTGGAGAGTCTCAAGCTCGGTAAACCTAATCTAAGAGCACAAATAAGTAATGGAATGCAAATTGCTGCTGCTAACTTCTACCTAAAATGCTCTAACTGAAACAAGGAAGTTGGTCTAGATTCTCACTCTAACTATGATTTACTAACAAGTCTCCTTCAAAGATGCCAAGGTTTACAAGTCATTGATTATGAAATGTAAATACGGCGTGACATGCCACAATTACCTGAAGCCCTACACGTACTATAGGTGACTATATGGAGGTTCTGAGCAATGCCCGGTATAAAAAAGATTGATACATGGAGCAATGCTTAATCCAAAGACCAAAAGGATATCAATTGCAAGCATTCACAATCTTCCAATAGACGAAAACGTGTGTACCCCAGAAGAAATGATTGATGAGAAAAACCCAAAAAGGTACAAAGAAAGTAGCTTCAAAGATTTTTCTCAACGTCTTGTCCTCCCCAGGCATCAAGAACAAAAGCTATGTGGAGGACCTCAAAGTCAGAGGAAAGTGTCTGGAAAGCTGAAGGCTGTTTTGTGCTCATTTTTTTTCTTCTAAATTCCAGTGGGGTCGGCCGACCTCATTGGGTCCATGGTAAGTACATCATTGGTCCCAACGTTCAAAGTTTTACATTTTAACAATGAACAAAATGCTAATAAAATTCAACTTGTATCTGATATATCACCTTACTGCAAATAATGAGTTCCTTTGATCTACAGTTGTTACACGGATAACCAACATAAAATATAGCAGGCATAACAAGCTAAAATATTTGTGGACTTTCACATTAAAAGTGTGCAACCGAGAAAATAAGTTATCTTGGGGAAACTACTCCTGACTTAGGAATTTCGTTCACAAATATGCTAAAGAAAAGATGAATGATGAAGTCTAGAAGTAATACCAAAAGCTCCTGATAAGCAATGTAGTATCGAGGATATCTTGCATGTGGGTCACCAAATGCCTCTTGCCATGTATCAATTAAAGTCAAGACCTTTTCCTTCACTTGAAACTCAGGATGCTGTATATAATAGTGATATTATTGGAAATTTGATCGTAGGAAAATAATAATGCCATGACATTTTCTATTGTGTTAATAGGATCACCTTCTTTTTCCACTAGTTTGATCATCCCATGAAGTACATCTCTATCAGCAACATGCATATGGACAACTTCACCGCAATTTTTTATTAACATCTCCAGCAGCTGGAAACAATAATTGGCAAATAAAAGTCAAAAAGTGAACATCAGAAACATACATCATCTAGAGGGGACTTCAATAGTTCAGACTAAACAGAAACTAATTCATTAATGACGATTGGCTATCAAGTGCAGATCACTACTGCATCTATCATATTTCAAATACAGTCCAGCCCCGATATTCATTGCAACAATTCATCATAAAAATAGCTTGATGTAATGTCAAAGTGAGAGTTGCTACAGGTGTTGGAATGTAGGCAAGAATAAAGTCATATAATCCAACATTTTTATGTGTTAATGAACATGGATAGAAATTATTATGTACAAAGATACACAGGCAAAATGTAAAAAAACACGTGAGATGACCCCAAACCCCGTACTGACGGCGACAAGGGTAATCCTTGGAATATAACACAGAAACAGATAATAGCAGAACATAAATAAATAAATACACCAGATAATGCACAATAGAATATACTGGATAAACGTAATCATTAGAGTTACACAGTATACAGGATCATACTTAGTACAAATACAGTTCAGCTATACATAAATGTCTACAGCGGAAAACAAACATAATGTACAATAGGAGCTGAACAACATAAAAAGAGATAAATAATAGAATCCATCTTCAGCTCCAGCCATCCAGAGGAAGCCAGCTAAAACCTGAATACAAGGCTGCCCGTGTAGAAAAAGGGGCACCCGAGTTTGAAAGTGAAACAAACTACGAGTCAGTCATGGGACTGGTATGAGAAATCTACTTAACACATTTCAAATATGGCTAATCACAGGACCACGCCACTTTCGTAGAACGGGTTTACTCCATTGGATTGCCAGTGCCTTAAAACAAACAATTCTTTTAAACATCGCAATGCTTTTTATAAAAATGAAGCCATTATAAGACTCAATTCCCATCACACAATGCAACGCAAACCGGAGGATAGAGTTTTACCTTATAATGGCCAAAATATGCTTGATACGAATAAAACGAAAGCATTTGATATTGTTACTAGTGTTTATATGTTTCAAAAACAATTTCAAATCATAACTATCAATCATAGACGACATGAGCGTCCCATGCCACTATGTCGCCAAATATAGGTATACAATCAAAACCGCACAGTCACGTATTTGGAAATTGGATTTCCGTCATGAACCAAGGCAAAAGATAGTCCTTACCGAATTCGAGACAATCTAGCCCATGTCTCAGGCACAGCCGCAACCGTACCTTGGATCGTCAGGGCCAGTCCACACGAAGTGGATTATAATGCCTGAACAATGCGTCCCTCTGCCCTTTGGGGGCGTAAATGAGCCAACGAATGACTCCATCGGACCCGTATCGTCCGATCTAACCGAGGCGCCTCGCAACAGTAACAACCGCATAAGTCAAACTCGTCAGGGCGTGTAAAACCACTGACGCCACTTCTAGCTAGAAAGAAAACGTACGTCCCCCCTGAGGTCCTCTCCCGTTTCTGGTTCATACCGGGGTGTGAGGCTCGCGATTTCACGTTATACACAAAGCTACGCTACACAGGCGGTGCTTTGATCATCACCACAAGACTTTGCTTTTCAACAGAAGCCCTGATCACTGCATCTTAGCATGCCACACAGGCAATTCACCCCGTGCAACTGATAGCTATCAATCACACAGAATAAATTCCAATGTCAGACACACTGTCCATTTGCAAGTCCGTTCTGGGTCTGAACGAAACCGGAGGCACTATATACCTCGCAAACCCATCGATCACCACGTACGTATGGACGATCACCACTCATTATCCATATTTCGGGATGCCTCTCAATCAGGACCTCGGTTACCATCCAAACGAGGTGAAGATCTCCGGTCTTCGACCACCGTCTTCATCTTCGATTACTTATCGTCGATTCAGTTATTCAGAATGGGATAAACCCGGTCTTTCTGAGCAACTCGCGTATATAATAAACAAGTGCTACACAAACACTACTACACATCATTTCAATTCATTAGTCACTAACCGTCAATCAGCAAGAGAGCGATTTCCCAAATATTAACCCCGAAAGCCGAAACCAACATCAGATCAACACCCAGGAAACCATTCGACTTAGCCAACCTTCAGTTAGTTTCTAAATTTCACATCCATATCGTTTATAATATTTTATAACGATTTATCGCTATTTTTATTTATTTTAAAATAGCCAATTTATTCAAAACGACGCTTCCGGCCATAACGCGGCCGTGGCGCTGTTTTTCTTCAAATTTGATTTACACATATCTGAAAATCTAACCGTTGGATCTTCACAAAATTTACATCATTAGAAAGATCTTTTCAAAACGAATCCAACGGTTCCAGTTTCGGGAAAATCCGACGGTCGGATCTCCCGGTATAATCGTTTGAAGTTTCGATTTCAAAATACGAACTGCAGCGTCATTATTCGATTATATATTATTATATATATATATATAATCGATTCTGGCGCTGTTTTTCTTCAGATTTGAATTAAACATTCCAGACAATCCAACCGTTGGATTTTTACAAAGTTGGTGCCGTTGGAAAGATATTTCCAAAGCGAACCCAATGGTTGCGGTTTCGGGAAAATCCGATGGTCGGATCTCTCGCAATAATCGTTTGAAATCACGGTTTCAAAATATGAACTGCAGCTTCGTTATTCGATATATTTTAATTCTATTTATATATATATATATATCGATTCTTCGATTTCAAAGCTATATTCTTTTCATACATTTGATAAAAATTATATTTTTATCTAACTGTCTTCTATTTCAACACTTCACTATTTTTAACAATTCATGTATATAATAAAAATGTGATTTTTATATTTAAAACATGAATACCATTCAACACATGAAATTCAATTCAACGAATGAATTTCAATTCAACACATGAAGGTTTTCTATAGTTTATATATATAGAGTAAAAATGTGATTTTTATATTTAAAACACGAATACCATTCAACACATGAATTTCTATCCAACGAATGAATATCGATTCAACACATGAACGTTTTCTATAGTTTATATATATAGAGTAAAAATGTGATTTTTATATTTAAAACACGAATACCATTCAACACATGAATTTCTATCCAACGAATGAATATCGATTCAACACATGAAGGTGTTCTATAGTTTATATATATAGAGTAAAAATGTGATTTTTATATTTAAAACAAGAATACCATTCAACACATGAATTTCAATTCAACGAATTAATTTCAATTCAACACATGAAGGTTTTCTATTCTACGAATAAATATAGTTTCAACAAATGGAAATAATTCTAACACATGAATATTATTCAAAATTTCGGCAGCATAACGGCAGGGTAGTTAAAACCGGGACCGTCCCTAGTACGGCTCCTCGCTCTACCTTAAAGCCTCGCAGCCTTTGACAATGGGGAATCATGCATCTAGTTCGCACGCAGGTGGCATGTATATTTTTTTCATTTCCACAAACTAATCCTATGTGGTTTCAACCAAATATTTCTCAACCACAAACGGGTATTTTTCAACCACAATCAATCAATATCAACCACAAACAATTCCAATCAATCATTCGCTATCAATCAATTTTCACACCAATCACAACCAATAAATATCGTCCATGGTTTGTGGACGAGGGGCGTATATATATATATATAGCATTTCACTTCTATTTCAACATATATATAATTTTCACAACGCATATACAACTTATACAAGAGGTGTACAACGCTTATATAACTCATACATCGACTATATAATTTATACATCATCGTTTCCATATCGTTTATAATTTAGAAATCTCACTTTGGGTTCCACTCCACCAAAAATAGCAGAAGGCTCAGAAAAATATGTGGCCTCTTCTAAAATGTAGAAGATGTCCTCACGGTCTCGGTGTCTCTTGTTTCACTGAATTTCGATAACACAACAAAAAGATATGATTTTTAGAAGTAAATCACATTTCATAGCGCTTGGAAGTGTTATAAAACAGTTAATTATATTCAAACCCGTACCTTTTCAAAATAGTTCGAAACTAGGGTTAGGTTTTTCTTGAAATCCGTGGGGCTTGAGGAGGATCGGACTATGCAGCGTCGTAGAGCTTCGAACCAGCTTCCCGGCGCTAGCAAAAACTTTCAGTTCGACGGCTCCAATCAGGTTCGGCGGCGCTCGAAACTCGAGCACTTTGAGGTGACTGATCTCGTGAATGTCACGACGATAGGGGGAGCTCTTGGTGTGGATTGGAAGAGGATGGAGAGTCCTTCAAAAACCTCCAAAGGACCGAACAGATTCGTTGCGTGGTTGAGGAGTTATGGAGGAGAGAAGGAATCAGCTCCTATCGCCGTTGATTTCGAGGGCATCGGGGAAGAAGGAGAAAGTGATGGCCAATGGGGAATTTTTATTTTATTTATATATTTTAAAAATCCAAAAATACCCCTTGCCACACACGAACTCCAATCCAAACCCAACGACTGTCGTCCCAAGCGTTTTACCCCCATGCCGAACACAATGGGATATGTTTCGAGGGCCCATTCGACTGTTTCAGTCAGTTTTCCTTCAATTTAAAATATATAACATTCAATATTTAATTTGAACGTACATTTCAATTTGCCAGGGCCACAAACTGATTTGAAAAATTCCAGAAAAATTAATCCAGCTATGTTTTGACGATACGGTCCCAACAAAACTAGTTTCGTCGAATTCTGAGACCGTTTGCAAAAAGGCCCATTTCTAGTCGATCCAATTTAACTTTAATTGACCAAAACACCTTTTCCTTTGCCACGCTCACATACTAGCTTCAAAAATTATGAAATTTGAAACCTAGCAATAACTTCACATCCCGGATCCAACAAAAGTGGTTTCGTCGAATTCTGAGGTCGTTTGCAAAATGGCCAATTTCACGGGCTATATAAATTCCATAGCGACTTTTCTGAAAATTCATTTGGCCATAACTTTTGCTTTCCGCTATGAAACTTCGATTTTTCAGATTCGTTAGAAAGGTATCCACTAACAGATTTAAATATTTTTGGGTTCACTCAAATCCGTTTTGTTTTGCACCCGGTACAGTCAGTCGAAGTTTGAAACAACCGCGCCATTTCAGGCCTTGTTTATAATTAGAATAAATTATATTCATTTTCAAACGTCGATTCAAACTCACTTTCCATTGCTATTATTTAAAATATTTATTTTAAATATTTAAAATCCACTATTTTAGCCAATTTAAAAAATTTAATTTGGTTCAGATTTTCATGGTCGTTACAACACGGTTCATATTGAGATAATGAACAGGCAACAAGCTTATTTAACCAAAAATTTCTGGTTATGTTAAAATGTAACTACCTCAAAGAATCGGAATATTTTTCCGTTGCATCTTCTTCGCCTTTGGCATAAGAAAACCATTTATCTTATATGGTGACAGAGACCTCCTTTTCAATGTTTATATGCGATAATTAGTTGGAGAAACAAATTAGCTGCATTATTTCAGTAAAGCATGAAATAACATGAACTGCAGACAATTAGTACCTTGAAGAATTTTGCTGGCACCACTGTTGTAGCAGCTTAGCTTCCAAAATATCTTCTTATTACCATCCAACGATATGAGTTCAATCCTTACAAAAAAAGAACATCATCATACACATAAAATGAAAATAATAGTAATAAATTCAAGCAATAAGTTTACTATTTGATTAGCAACATACTCTAACAAGTGCATGAGAAGAAGTGACTTCATCTTGCACTCGATCGGTTAGATGTAATGTTTTTGAAAAAAAATCCCAAACAAGTTAGAGTTGGCTAGATATGGAACCCATCCCCCCTCCTCTTCCCCAAAAAAAGAAAGAAAGATTTGACTCTTCGTAAAAGTAAAAACGAAAATTAAAAACTTTCGTAAAAGTAAAATAAATAAATAAAAAACCTTAAGGTTCTGGTATATGGATTGCTAACTTCTATACACTCCTATCTAAGACCAGCTCTTCAGATATATTCCAGTTCCTTAAGTCTCTTTTTACTATATCCTTCCATGTCATTTTACGTCGGCTATGAAGAATATTAGTTTAAAATGTAGATCATACCTATCAAGAATTAATTAAAAAAATGCAAAAAATACATGTAAGAAATAATTCAGGTATTATTGAGCCATCATAAACAAATCATAATTTTTTTTGACTTTTAAATAAGATAACCTCAGCTGTCTTGAAGAACATGAACTAAATTCACTTATAAAACATTTATGGTGTTTTTGGGAATATTATTTAATTTAATTTACGATTAGAATCATGAACGACTTCATAATTCTGATTTTCTTTTCTTTTTAATTTATTGTTTCCATAGAGAAAGAAATATATTAAAAGGTCAAAGGGACATTTGATTAAGCAAACATTGACTATAGAAGTCCCTTTAGTGAGGAATCAATATAATGACAATTGAGGTTAGCATAAATAGTTAAATATGTTCAGAAAATAATCAAAGATTCTTCCTGCACAAGGCATATTATCTACATTTGACATGAAAATGTCAGTGGCTTTCACATAAAATATACCATTTGAAATGGGATCGGTAAGGGTATATTTTATAATAGGATGCTCCAGCTATTTTTGATACTGAGTTAATATAAATGAAAATGTAATCGGTAGCAATGGATTATGCACACATACTGTTGTACCAGAAACTATGTTCACTGATTATGGTAAGTACGAAATATTGATTGCAAGGTTTAGTAAATCAAAAAAATCCACATGAATCTTAACATATGAAAATTTAGTTACCCTTAAAAAAAATATAATGTATTTTGTAGCTTGGCATTCATTGTGCATTTCCATTTGTACAATATTTTCTAATAAGTTTAAATATGATGTTTAATGAAATAAATGATATGTGTCACCTCATTTTCAGAAAGATAACCATCAAGCATAAAGAAACCATATTTACATTCATCTCCATCCTCAATCTTCAAAACTTCTTCTACATGGCTTTCATCCATGTCCATTTCATAATCAAGGAAGATTTCACTAGGATCCTATATTACTTAATAGAATGAGTATTTACATGACTAATTCTGATATACCACGTACATAATTTGATTGGATACTTCTTCCATTCCTTATCTCAATCGGCATCATAATCCAGATCCCGCTTAAATAGATATGTGGTAAGCTAACAGTATAACAAAATGATAAATTTTAGTAGCAAAAAGTAGGATATTAACATGTGTTTATTCACCATGCCTATATTAATAACCACCAAATTAATATTTCAAAATATTTTTTATTAACACTTTTGATTGACCGACACCCCCACAAAGCCAGCATGAACTTTCAACATCGAATTGCATCCCAGTATGATAACAATATCATTGAAACTAACAGCATAAAGCATTATCCTTCAGCCTGTAATTATCAAAGTTGAAATATTTTGAAAAGAATAACAAAGAAAAGCCAGCTCTACTCTTATGTTTGCACAAATTAGTGTTGAAACATTGAAGAAAAGAAGAGGAAATAACATTCATAGCCTAAACATGTTTTTTCAAAAACTTGTTAGTGGTTGATGGTATTATCCAAAAAACTATCTGTGATATATTTCAAGTAAAAAATCTGATTAGAGAATGTTATTAGCTTGAACATGTTTATGCAAAAACTGGTTAGTGGTTGAAGGTATTATCCAATATACTATCTGTGATTTCAAGTAAGAAATCTGATTATTGAGTGCTTAACAAGTGTTTGCACCTTTATTCAGTCAGAACTTTATTCTTGTTAAAAAAAATATGACTTAATAAGTTTTCACAATTTCATTAAGCACAAAAAGTGCTTAATAATAAATAGTTATAATCAATTAAAAAAAAAAAGTTTAAAGCTTAAATTTACATTAAGATTCTAGTACTGCATAAAAGTATATGTGATTTAAAATTTACATGATCAACTAACGGTAGGGCACGGATTTTCTAAGTTAAAAATAAACAGTTTTTCAGAATGACCAAGTTTTTAATATTTCATTAAATCAGAAAAAATTTATCATCAACATATATTGCAGTTGTATTTAAAGAAAGAAGAAAAAGCTTTTTTTTTGTGCATAACTAAATCAGAGAAAACTTCAAATCCGAAGAATAAAAAAGGAGCCATGAATCAACAACACGATAGTTGATTTCTGAATTTCTATATACCTGAATGCAATTGCAGGTTATAGAGGCAATTTTATGGAGAGGCGATTTTATTTCGTGTAGATGCAGATCTCATTATTTACTGTTCATCCGTTGGAGGCGATTTCTAGGTTTATTAGATGGAGAAATTTGGGAATAGATCCGAGGAATGGAGAATGAAAGACGAGATTTAAGGGTGATCCATTAGATTATGAAATGAAAAATGCGGTGAATGGAGGATGTGAAGTAGATGGAGTAATCGGAGGAGAAGGGCACGGAAGCAGAACACGGAAAGAACAAACTAAAGAAACGAGGCGGATAATTTTGGCTTCAAAGAAATTCCATTAGCACCCACAGTAGGCAAACCTCCCTAACGGTCGATTTGATTAAACCTTGTTTAATATTTATGTTTTATACGTCATCATATTTTATTATTAATTTGAAATATCATTAATTCTTGGTTTGTTGATTAAATAATATCGGAATGATGGTTTGGTTATGGGATAAAAGGGCATTCTCAGAATAAGTCCAGGCTGGTTGGATGGCAATTTGGCAACTGTTTATGGAATTGAATGTTGTTTGGGTAATCTGTTCATGGTTGGTTTTTATTTAACCGACTGTGTGATGCTAGTTTTTAAATTGTTGGTTTTGTCCTGAATGGGTAATGACTAAAAGTATTACATTATCTAGTTAACTAAATGTCTGTTTAGGCCAATGTTCGTACTATTTGATTGTTGCTTCTCCTTTTCTCTTCATTTTTACTTCTTTGTATATAACACGTTACACTATATTCTTTTATATTTATACTAAACATAAAGTAGCATTAAATATAGAAAACAGTAGTAAAGAAAAATTGTTTTACAAGTTTGAATGTTCAAATAGTAAGTGATAAGTAGCTATGAGTTAAAGTGAGTTACTTTTGGAATTTCGTTGCAGTTTAAGGAATGTTGTTTAATTTGTTTTTTAAGGGTGAGAAATTCGACTCAAATCAACTTAAATGATCAAATTAGTGTATTTTGGTTTGTTTGGTTTCAATTTAAAACTATATGGTTTTGAATTTAGTTGTAAACTAAACATTTTTTTTTGCAAGGCTAACGGGTTTGAGTGATCCTGTACCACTTTGTTGATGTTTCAGATAAAAATAGAAAATACATACTCAACACAAGAATAATCTAAACACTGAAAGGCAACACAAAACCGCAAAAAATTGGCAAAACAACTATACAAGTGTAGGCTAAAGTTAGGCGTATTCTTGAGTCAAAAGTAATGGTCAACATGTTAAGCTCATCTTTAATTTCCGCCTTGATGCTTTTGCTAAAGTTGATAATTGTTTTAAGACTTTTCTGATTGGAATAGGTGACGGTAGCAGAAATGATTTTTTTAAGAACATAAATCGATTATTCTGTTTTTTATTTAAAATTATATCAATCGATTATTTTGAATTAAATCTTAAAATAAAAATTAATAGCAAGTAGGTTTAGAAGAAAAATTGCCACGCGTAGCATATTCGATTCATCTTTTAGAGATTCATTTTGCATTGTAATTGTTTTGCAATGGTTACTTTTGTATTGATTGAAAATAAAATAATTTCTTACTCTATGGTGATCAATACATCGAAGGAAAGGAAAAATAATATTAGCTATGTCGACTATGGTGATTAATTGGCTATTATTGCCAAGTGTCTTTTATGAAAGTTTTTCTATTAACTTCAATCACGTTTCGTTCACATAAAAATGTTAGCAAGCATCTATGTATAGTAAATTCAACTATTACAAACAAAGTTATTTCGTTTTAACGTAGTCAGTCCAACGCATTACTATGAATATAAAGGCATATCAGATTATTACATCATAAATTGAGAAAAACTAAGCACATTCGTGCTTTGCGCGACTGTTCTTATAATAGCAGCCCCACTACAGAGAAGTAGTGAGGCACGCTTTATTTTTAAAAAAATTAGTGTGGATCTCCTGAATTCCTCTCAATAGGCTGTGACTGTCTATGCACAGTCGCGCAAGCGGTTGTGTATAGAACATCTCTTATAAATTTAGTAAAAGTCAGATTAAAAAAATTATGCCATTAATTTTTTTTCAATATTTACATTTTTTTCTGTATACACAAATAAAATCTCACTTCATTAAAACATTTTTTATATACATACATTGAAACATAAGCGATATTAACCATCAATGTGAGTGAATTATTTGGATCGTTCTTTATTCTTTGTTGCACCGATGAAGTTCATCTTTATGGCTTCCTTTAAAAGTATAAAAATATATACAATCATGTTAAATAATACAGAAGCAGACAACTATATCATATTTTGTTAAACAGAAAAACAATGTAATGTATTGATTTTTAATTGATTGTGTTAATTATAAACATTCATTATATAATAAGATAATTAAAATAAATGAAAGATAAATCAAATTTAAATAAGTAAATAAACTTAAAATAACTAAGAACTTATATATATATATATGTATATATTTGAAAAGGTATATATATGTATGTATATGAAGTTATGTACACTTTCGACTTATATTTAGCATATGGTTCAAAGATATATAACACAATCTCTTAAATTAAAATCCTATGCAAACAATAAATATACATATACATTTATACATAGACATATAATTTAAATACAAGTTATATATAAGCTAAGCCAAGATTTAACTATCAACATTGGGTACTTGATAAAACAATACAACATATATATATATATATATATATATATATATATATATATATATGAGTTGAAGTTAAGCTTCATTTTTATAAAACATGAATTTTATATTCAAACTATCAACTTAGAATGAAATTTTGCTGTGCATAAAAACAAAAATACATTAAATATTTAAGGTGAGTAAACATCTGAAATGGATACATATCAAAGTAAGGATGTGATTGCGCTTGTTGTAGACCATTTGCTATGCATGAAGGACAAAGTTTCAATTTGATTATAATTTCGATTTACAACACATCATATTAAGCTTTCAACTGCACCTTTTTTTTATTCAGTGTCATTCTAAAAATATGCAAGTTGATTTATTATTAGGTACAACCTAACCTAAATAAGATTATGTAAACAAAACAATAAACTATTATATATTTTCAAAGAAATTAGGAAATCAAACATTCCATTCGTAATCCATTCGGCTGCAAGTATTTATGTAAAAAAATAAAACACTTCTAGTAGCTAGGAAAAGGCCGAAATGTACAAAATATAACATTTTTATATTTAAAGCTATGCATTGTCTAGGCAACAAAATCGAACATGGTAAAATTATGAAGTCTGTATATGTTTTAAAATCAAACATTCCATATGCTTAGTAATTAACCAACAAACATTAAATAAGGCAATATTATTTTAATATTTAACTTGGCTATAAATAGGGTCTAAACTCCATATTTTTCCACGTAAAAATCATTTGCAAACTAAGAGTTTAAAGATAACAGTTTTAAAAATAGGGCATAATTTAAAATGAGAGTAATTTTTTTCCCGATGTTTTAAATTTCTGCCTTTGTTTATAAGTGATGTAAGTGGTGTTACACAAATACATTGATGGGTATATCTTTATTACTATTCACTCATGATTGTTTGTTGTGCGACTTGATTAAGCCGGCTTTAGATTTTTCTTTTTCAGGGAAGTCTGAATCCTCTATTTTACATTTCGCACACCGCTGATTCGTATGAAGGGAATTCTCAGTCCTGCCTGAAATCATATAAAACGTCGTTATAAACATGTAAAATCATCATAATCTTCTTCAAACTTAAACCTAGTTCTTATTTTCTTTCATTTTTTGTGCTATGGACGACATGCGGGTTCTGCAACCTAGAAATTCCTTCATTTTTGGTGCAGTGACCGCAGCGCTGGGGGTTGCGGTCGGGTCCACCATGCATACAAATCATGCAGCAAATGTCTTCTCGGCCATATGCTTATTGATGTGGTCAATCGTCTTGTCATTGACGTTGGCCATATTATCGGTTCAATTCCCTTACTCTAATAGTGGGGCGCTGGTTGCAATCTCCTTTGCGGCTGTGCTTGTATGAATTTGGCTCTCCAGTGGAATGGTTTTGTAAAAGCGTTTCAATATATTCCTTATATTGTGATGGAATTTTTGGTTGGAGGCTCCACAAAACTCTTAAAGCTAAAAAGAGTAAGAAGAATTCTTGTAGCAACTTGGATAATCCCCAAACTGGCGGTGGCAGTGTTGGAGTTGCAACAGCCGTTTGAAGTGTGGTTGGAGGACATAACAATAATATTAATGCCTTTTAAGTACTTTTCGGTTTTTAGTTGGTTTAGATTTTGATCTGTAATAGCTTGAGTTGAAGATGTTCTGTGTTTTGAAAATATTGGTTACTGTAGCAGTTAAATTTGAAAGTTGTTCAACTCAAAAGCGAGAATTCTCTTTTTAAAATAGCGTGTTTGGTAAATCATGTATTAGTTTGATGGTAAATTAGTGCTTAGAAAATTGTATTATGACTTAAAGAAGATTGTTTGTTGTGCGACTTAAACTCACTGTGTATGTACATTGAACAACTTTAAAAATATAAATATAGAAGAATCATTTTATTTTGTTATACAAGAACCTGTGGCATGAACTCTAGTGGGTTTAAGGATTTATTTTATTCATGGAAGGGTGCTATATATTTATACTTTATGGTATATGCAAATACTGTTTTTAAGGATATACTTATACATGTGTTTACAGTATTGCAACTTTGTCTGTAACCATGTTTCAATATGAAATTTTCGAACATCTCAGAATCATGCTGTAAACATATAAATGAAATCGTGAGATGAGATAATGAATTTTAATCCATATTTCACGATTTTTAAGTAAGTGGATATTGAAATATATGGGGATGGACGGAATTTCATTTTTGGGCAAGTTCAAGCGATTTAAGTGATTAATTTCGACAGCGTGAAATCAGGATGGGCGTGTGAGGTTGATGATCACCATAATATTTTGGTTGAGGATATTGGGCTAGTAAGATTTAATAGGAAAGAAAAGAGAAGAGACAAACAAAGAGGGAAATAAATATAAAAAATGGGTTTGGAAAAGTTTATAAAAATATTCAAGTAAAATAAATATGCATATATTATGTATAAGTAAGGAAGCCATAGCTTTGTCTAGGAACATTACAAAAAGAACTTAATTCTGTTTGAACAAAGTTTTTAAATAAGTTCTCTAATTTAAAAAATATATGATGTGTTAAATCATATATATATATATATATATGAAATTAAATCATAAGTCAAAGGCATTTGATCGACCGTTTATGTTGAGTCAAGCAGTCTAAAATATTGAATTTGTTACGCGACTCAATCGACTTAAGTTGATTTCTATTCTTTAAAACAAGAAGTGTTTCAAAATAAAATAAAGATTTTATTCAAATCGGATTTACTTAAGTATTGTCTACCTTTAAAAGACATCGCGCTAATCGTTTCGAAGAGTCCAGAATTCATATTCCACTTTTATTCAATTTAAACATAGTGTGTCAGAGAATTGTCGAAGACTATTGGAGACAGAGTTATCCAAGGGTTATTTTGTTTATCCTAGCTAGAAATTGCCTAAGATGGATCTACAGAATGTTGCTTTCAGTTTGTCCAGCCCCAGAACAACTTGTATGGTCAAATGTCTGACAAAATATGTCTATCAAATCTACACATTGTCTTCTCTTAAATGTACTACGTTGGTGGCGGAAGAATTTGTTTCTCTTAGCTTTATGATCGTAATATTTTTGGGAAAATAAATGAGTGTTCTAACATATATAACTATATGGCATCTAAAGTTATTGAAGAAGTAATTTGTCAAAAAGGTAACTGTGGCCTCAAGCCTCACAACTGAAAAATGACATAAATCAGGCAGGTAGCAAAGCTAGTTGGGTCGCACCCGAGCAGGGTGTATTATCACCATCTAGAGAAATTCCTTTTTATCTTCTCATTCTTTTTCACTATTGCAGCATTCAGTAACGGTTGCTGATCCCAACCATGGGGTGATAATACATTTGGTCCACTCATGCTGAATGGGTGACCGGTCATGTGTGGCCCGGTTGCAAAATGTTTTTGTTAAACCCTAGTGTATCCCCTATAGAGTATGTTGATCGGTAGGTGGTCCCCTATCTTGTTATAGTTGGAATCTAATCTCCAATAAGAGCCCTGCGATTTTTGATTTTATATTATGTAAGTGGAGCGTAAGATGGAAACGTTCCTCTATATGATTATTTATTTGGTATAAACTATTATAACATCAGATGAATTTGATATCAAAATGTTTTGGGTTATCGTAAGGTAAAATCCATCCATGTTTATGTATGGATCGGTCTTACAATTATCTTTCTTTCCGAAAGGTTTTCTAAAGTTAATTCAATCTGTTCTCATAAGAGAAAAACCCAGTTCCATTATTTCCTTGTTTTCAAGCTGTTTGGAAATTGTTTACCCACACCAGTCCCCTAACTGACCCAGAGTTTATTTTTCTGTGGTTCCCTAAACTCTTGGTTACTCATAACAATTGTTATGAGTACATAAGTAATCCAGGTAATATATGGCACCCTTTTTGGAGTATTTTGGAGTAGTAATGCAGAAACCAGCTTAGCAATTATATTTATATCTAAGTATCAAGTTTGTATGTTTGTATTAGGCCAGCATCATGTATGATAATGTTTGATGAAATGTACTGTGTTGTAACAAACTCTGATATGTACCATGTTATGTAATATTATATTTTGTAAAAATTCCACTGTAAGATTCTGATGTTCTCGTTAGTTCTGTTCTCTATCTACTATATTTCATTAAAGATGACACGACTTCCGAGGTCATCGAAAGTCGTGCTGTTACAATTGGTATTAGAGCATATGGTTTACCGAATACCTAGGCTTTGGGTAAGTATTGAGAGAGCGTATTTGAAAATTTTAAATTTTTATTATATATATACTTAGTATAGGTCAACTGAAGTTATCGACGTAAGTCACCTTTTAAAATATCTTCCGATCAAGTTTTGATTATTAAACTATTATACTTAGAAATTTGAAAATGAGTTCACTTGGAAGAAGAGGCGAGGAGCGAGTGGGACAACCACAACAACCAATGGGCATACCGTTACTCCGAATCCAACAGATACTTTAGAAGTAGTCCCAGCTCAAACTCAGTCAAACTTTGCAATAATCTGTAAGAATTACACCACCCTTAGGGTGAAAGTTTTTAAGGGTACTGAATCATTGGTTAAAGTTCAAGCCTGAGAAGGTCGTGTGATAAAATATTCATGGGATTGAAGTTGGACGATGAGCAGAAACGTCTTTTGGCTTCATGACAACTTGAGGAAGCCACAACAATCTGGTAGGAAGCCCAAATTGCTAATACTCCCGAGGAAGAATTTATTTGGGAAAAGTCCAAGGTAGCATTTGAAGCACAATTTCTGCCTGCCACTGGAAAGATAAGGATGTACCGGGATTTCATTGATCTAAAGCAAGGATATATTTGAGGAAGTTGGAAGTTTATCCCCACATCAGAAGATAGAATTCCAGATTGATTCAATTTCCGGAGCGAGGCGGATAGTTCAACCAAAGAGGCAAATGGCTCCAAAAGAAGTTATGGAACTAGAGAAGCAAACTTGGGATTTGCTAAATAAAGGATTAATCCGACCCATCTTTTCTAGTTAGGGTTCAGCTATTGTTTTTGTAGTAAAATCTGATGGGTCATTCGGCTGTGTGTAGACTATAGAGTGTTAAATAAGGTGACCATTAGAAATAAATACATATTACCCCGAATCGATGATCTTTTCGACCAATTGCATGGAGCGACGTCATTTATTAGGATTGTCTCGCATGTTGTTAAAGTAGGAATGACGGTTTGAATAAATAGCCCCACATCATGGAATAAACTGAAGGAGTGAAGTACAAATATAAGTTGGTAGGCACGTCACAACAGGCATTCCTTTTGTTATATGGATGTATATGCCAACCTATGTGCGTGTGACTTATGATGGAAGGAGGGGGATTTGTTCAGACCGTCGTTACATGACAGTGGTATCGGAGCCGAAGGTTACAGACTGGGTCATGCAGGCAAGACAGTGCTCTCGAAAGATACTCGTAGGATGCGAGTCAAGGGGGAGACTGTTAGGATTGTCTCGCATGTTGTTAAGGTAGGAACGATGGTTTGAATAAATAGTCCTACATCATGGAATAAACTAAAGGAGTGAAGTACAAATATGAGTTGGTAGGCACGTAACAACAGGGATTCCTTTTGTTATGAGGACGTGTGTGCCAACTCATATGCGTGCGACCTATGCTGGAATGAGGGAGGCTTTGTTTAGACCATTGTTACATAACAGTGTTCTCTAAAATGGATTTAGCAAAGAGATTTCACCAATTGAGAATTGCTAAAGGACTGTTTACAAGGCAGAATGATGGGACACTTGAAGGACTCGTTTGTTGAATTGGTGGACTTAACACTCAGATATGAAGCTTTGGAGACTAAGAAGCCAGTTGAAAAGGCCCAGACTGGAGAAACAAGTGGAGGGAATTCCTTGAAGAGAAAATTTAACCCAAACTGGGAAGACAAAGGCAAAGGAAAAAAAGGATAGCAGAAAATTGGAGGGCACTTTAAGAATGTACCGTGTCATAGTTGCAAGCAGAAAGGACACATTGTTGGATTCTATAAGAAGAAAGGAAACAAGAAACCTCAAGAACCTCAACAACACCAACCTCAGCAGCAGCAAGATCAAAGAAATGAGATGGTGATGAAGAACCTTTGTTTCAACTGCCATCAACCTGGGAATATAGTCAAGGACTGCCCACAAATGAAGAAAGCACCACAACCCAAAGTTTATGCTATCAAGGATCAACCATCTACTTCCCAGGATGTGAAAGGGAAGGGAGTGTTGGAAGGTACTTTACAATTAAATGGAGTTTATATTCGTGTTTTATTCGATGCCGGTGCTTCACATAGCTTTATTCCTCTGAAATAGTAAATCAATTTCACCTTAAACCAAAATTTTCCCCAGACCCTATTTGCGAATCTTATCCCATTGGTGGGAAAACCGAGTTAAAAATGTGTTGTGAAAATGTAGCGCTTTCGTACCTTTCACATTTATTTCTTTTTTATTTCTATGTTCTAGATTTCAAGAGTTTTAATTTTATTCATGGTTTGGACTGGTTAAGTAATTTCAAAGCTAAGATAAAATGTGATAAGGAAATTATAACCTTGATAACTAGCATAGGACAGGATACCATGTGGAAATCCTGATATTTATACTTGCAGTTTCTTGTATGCTTTAGAAGCACCATAAGAAAATATTAAAAAATTGGAGATAGTTAGAGATTTCTAGGATTTAAATTTGAGACAACAATGATGGTTGGAATTTCTCGCAACGACTTGGATATTGTGTATACACCCGGGGAAGCAAATGTAGTAGCCGACGCCTTGAGTAGGAATGCGATTTTATCTCTATTGGAAGTCACTCCGACTCTCCAAGAAACAATCATGAGTAACCAGAGAAGAAATGCCAAATTGGAGAAACTAATTCAAGGAGTCATGGAGGGAAAGGAGTCAGACTTTGAGCTAGATAACCAGGGTGTGCTTAGGATAAACAGCAGGTTATGTATTCCCGATGTGGATGGATTAAGACAGAAAGTTTTAAAGGAGTTTCACACATCAAGGTTAAGCATTCACCCAAGAATTCACAAGATGAATAATGATATGAGGCGAGTATCCTGGTGTCCAGGAATGAAGAAGGATACTATACCCTTTGTAAATGGATGTTTTTGTTGTCAGTAAGTCAAAGGAGAACATCAAAGGACTTTACTGCAATCTTTGGAAATTCCAAATTGGAAATGGTAGATAATATTGATGGATTTCATCGATGGGTTACTGATTAACATGTAAAAGTGTTTATTTTTATGCTCATATCTTATCTTTATTGTAAACAAATAAGTAAATATTACTTTAGGTATTTTCATGTGTTTCCACAGGTTGTTAAATGAATGTCTCCGTCATTCAGTTAAAGACCATTTGAATAGAAAATGCTACTTCTTGGAATCAACAAGTTTTAAATTGCAAAGGAAGCTGTAGCACACTGGTAAAGGCCTAGAAAGTTTGGTGGAGTGTTCCGAGTTCGATCCCTGTCAAGTCCTATTTTTATGAAGAAAGGAACACGAATGCTTCATACCCCGCCTCTTATGTTTTGAAGAATATATGGACTAAGTGATATTATATATATAGTCATATTTATGCATATATATAGTTTGCACTTAATAAAGATTTTTAGGAATTTGGCATATTCCTTTCAAAGAATTCAAATCAAATCAATTATATTTAATTGCCTTGAAAAAAGAAGGGGAAGACTTTGATTACAAATCTCTAATTAATCACATACTCATCTTCCCACTGACAGTGCCATACATCAAAAGGAATGCATTGATTACAAATCTTCAATCAAGCACCATGAAAGGAATATTCTTTTTTTCTTTGGAAAGAATTTCTTTTCATATATTTTTCTTAAGGCATTACATTCACAATGATAAGGAGACTACATCCCCTAAAAATACCCCTGGTGTTCATTGTAAATTTCTGTTCATTATTTTGTTGTATGTTTTTCTTCACTAATAAAGTTTTTCTTTTTCTTTTTCTACAAATTTATTTTTCTTAGCAATTAGTGTTGTCTACACAATTAGATTTGGTAGAGCACTATTTGTCCTTTTCATTTATTTTTCATTAGTAATTAACCATCTGATTAGATTCAACGGGAATCCTAATTTTATTCTTTGTTTGTTATTTTACTTCTGCAATTTTAATTTCTGCTTTTTATTTGCTTTCCTAGGTCATATTGGATTAAATATAGATTTGATTAGATTCAGATCTGTATTCAATTCAATAATAGTTTTATTGCTTTTCTGTTTCAATTGATAATTGTGATTTGATTGTCGGTTCAATTAGATTTTTTCTGAATCAAATTGCAGCTTCAATTTTTATTGTTTTTCAACCCAACCTCCAAATATTGCTAGCTCACCCAAGAAATTATATATATAATTTGATTTAATATTCCTCCCCGTGTTTGACCTGCATACTACATACCTGTGTGCTTGCAGTTATTATTACAATATTTTTTCTTTTCTAATTCATTGAAAGTGTCGATCAATTACCCAAAACTAGAAGAGGCTTTGAAGAGATTTGGGTGATAGTAGATCGACTAACCAAAAGTGCGCATATTATTCCAGTCAAATCAATGCGAACTGCCACATCGTTAGCCGAAGTTTTCATGAGGTATATTGTACGATTACATGGAGTTCCAGTAAGTATAGTAAGTGACAGAGACCCTATCTTTACGAGTAAATTTTGGGAAGCTCTGCAGATGACTTTGGGAAGCAGGCTGAATTTTAGCACAACTTACCACCCTCGGACGGATGGCCAAACTGAAAATGTTAATAGAATCTTGAAGGATTTACTGAGGGCTTGCATTCTGAATTATGAAGGATCTTGGGAGGATCATTTGCACCTGGTAGAATTTTCTTACAATAACAGTTTCCAGGCGAGCACAGGAATGGCACCATACGAAGCTCTATATGGTAGGCCGAGAAAAGCACCTGCATGTTGGATAAAATCCAGAGATAAATTAGTTCTCGGTCCAGACATGATCCGGGAGGCAACTGAGAAAGTAGATTTGGTGAAGCCGAGAATAAAAGAGGCTGAAGATCGCCAGAAGAGCTATGCAGACCAAAGGCGAAGAGACTTACTATTTGCTGTGGGAGATCTGGTGTTTATAAAGATTTCACCTATGCGAGGAGCAGTTGGATTTGGGAAATTAGGAAAGTTAACTCAAAGGTATATAGGACCTTTCCGTATTCTGGAGAGGATTGGTCTTCTTGATTATAAAGTTGAACTGCCGGAGCATATGGCTGGGATTCATAATGATTTCCATGTATCTCATTTAACGAAATGTATCCACGATCCATCACTAGTTCTGGAACCATCTGTTCAGCTAAATTTGGAATTTGAACCTGGTTTAATTGTGATTCAACGTCCAGTCTATATTGTTGATAAAGAGGAAAAGTGACTTCTAAATAAAGTGGTAAAGATGCTCAAAATCCAGTGGAGCGAGAATCCAAAAGATTGTATGTGGGAGATAGAGAAGCATATCAGGAAGTTATATCTATATTTTTCTATGGATTAGGTATTGGCTTACTATTTGTTTATTTGGATGATACTATATGTTGGAAAGGAAACCTTGGATTCTTCATTTCTCTAAGCATTGGTATGTGCATTTTATGGATTCAGTTTATTAGGATTTATGAACTCTACTAGTATATTCCATCATTTATGAGCCCTATTTCCTTGTTTATTTATCAAATGACACCTGTATTCAAGATAACAGCCAGGAAGAGGTTGACGCCACTTCAAATTCTGATATACACGTAAATATGTATACTTTATCCGCTTATTTATCTTGTTTTCTCTTAAAAATAATTGATACTGTGTATTATAGCCGTGTTTTCATATTGTAGATAAAAAGCATGATTTAATGTATTTGATGGACAAAGCATGCAGAATTTGCTGAAAAAGAGTGAAGTTTGATAAGTTAGCTTGATGTGAGGAATTGCTAAAGCTTAAAGAGTTTAAATCTTGAAGAACGCTTGCAAATAGAGTTCTATTTGATAGAATTGGCTCACTGAAGACTACCGTTTATTCGCATAACCCATTTGCAAGGCCTCTCACTCTACAACATGACCACTGCATATGTACATTGACTTATTTGTTATTTGGGCAAAGACCTTAGTCCCACATCTTATAATTGCCCACTTAGTCTTGGTCATGGCAGCTATAAATACACCTGTATTTTTTTTCATTTGTTTTTACATTGGAAACACTTGGATCACAAGATTACACTTAATTATATTCTGTAAACTCTTCTTTTGGAATAAAATTATTCTTCTCACTGTCATTGTAATTTTAGTTTTTGTTTTATTTCATTTATGTCTTTTCTTCTTCCCTTCTTCTCATTTAGCTATGTCTAGATAATCCCCTTTAATTAGGGTTAATGATGCTTATAGATTAGATTCAATATGAATCACATAGCCAAAAAATGAGGATTTTTTGCATATAGATCTAGATATGAACCAAGAGTTAGATCTAAACCTTCACATTTTGCGTCATATAAGAGCTATGCTCCTTCACATAGTATATTCGAGTTCTACCTAACACTTTTCAGATTTAGATCTTATTTTTAGGGTTTTAGAAATAAAGTAGTGAATCTGTGCTGATAGCCTATGGTTTTTTAAGAGCTTAGCTCCTGCGTAGGCTATGCTTGTTGTTATTCACATGTTTGTTTCTAAAAACCTAATATTGTTGATTCATATTTGTGACAAAAACATGAGTTAGGTCTACATTAATCTGTTTGGCTATTGATGATTATTAATCCAGTTTATATCATTACTCCTTAATTACTTTCATCTATATTAAAAAAAACTTTCTTTTCTTATATTCCATTGATTTCAAAAATCAAGCTTTCGGAATAATCTGATTGAATTTATTAATTATAATAATTTTTGGTCCTAGAGTTTGACACCCTTTATAATAACTCTTGTTATTTAGGAAAGCCGAACGAATTCAAAAATTGTTTACAATTGTTCAATTTGTTCGCAAACAAATTTTGACGCCGTTGCCGGGGATCAAAATAATTTTTATTAGTAAATCCTTTAGGTTATTTTTTTTCTTATTTTTCCATTTAAAAAATATTTTTATTTTATTCCTTTTGTTTTCTTTCATATATAGAAGATAATTCTTGTTTAATTGATTTGGTATCACTTATTGATATAGTAATCTTCCAAACAAGAGAAAGAAAAATACTTGTCAAATTTTCCTATTTCTTTCCAATTGTTTTTCTAGATTTCTTTCCTTTCTTTTCAAATTTCTTTCCAATTTCTCATATTTCTTCTTTTACAATAAAAAAATACAATTTTCCTTTTGTT
The DNA here is from genome assembly GCA_030737875.1 of Allium sativum. NCBI lineage: Eukaryota > Viridiplantae > Streptophyta > Magnoliopsida > Asparagales > Amaryllidaceae > Allium > Allium sativum. The sequence continues at coordinate 13,725,998 of CM060911.1, forward strand.
TCTTTCGTTTCCTTTTGTTTTCTGTCTTCTCCTTTTGAACACAATTCCTCAACCCTATAAGCAGAAATCAACATCAAACAACCACATCCCCTTCACTGACCTCGCCCCCTTCCTTCTGATCTACACACCAACATCACCGTTCAAACAACAAACACCTACGTAGTCCACATTCGAATACCCCTAATCATCATTAATCTCCCCAAGCCAAACCCGTACACATTCACCCAAACAACCAATCGTCATCACAAATCCAATCTACATCAACTCTTTCTTCACCACAAGTTCCAACACCGTTCCCGGTTCACCCTCATCCTCATCGATCATATCTCCTCCATAAATCAGTTACCCACTGTAATTCACAACCCCTTTCCTCCAACCGATTACAACAACCATCACCAAACCAAGTCATCACCATCTGCCATCACATATTCATCCTCTCCAAAATTCATTCCGTTCAAAAATCTCAGACTCATCAAAAATTCGAATTCGAAACTAAATTACGCAGACCAATCGCAACCATCTTCTCATTGGAAACCCAAAACCAAGTCAGCGTTTCCACTCAGTCTCCTGATCATTGTTCTTTCCCAAGCCTGATTTCCGATTTGTTGTGAATTTTTGGTCCGATTTTCAATTGAAACAAATCACACACGCCCTTCTGAATTTTTGGTCTGAACTCACTCACTGGAACTTGCAAGAATTTTGTTCCTTATAAATCGCTTCTAAAAAAGGGGTGCGTGATTTATTTGGGTTGAAACAGAGAGAGCCTGCCTGTAAGTTGAAAGAGAAGAAAATAAGGGGAGAGATCTATTTGACCGTCTGGTTGCCTTTTCTTGTTTAGAGTGTGACGTTTTTTTTTGGTGCATCTGCTATTTGAGTGCACGCCTAATTTCTCTTAGAAGCTTAGCTCTTTTAATATTTTTTTAAGCTTTATTTTTTTATCGTTTTTTTAAGTTGAGTCAATTTCTTTTAGTCCAGTTAAGCTTTTTTTTTTCTTGTCAAAATAAAAAAAATTGCGAAATCAAGAACAGAGTTCAAGCAACAACTCAAAGATTTCAGAGATCAAGCAATTTGCAATTAGCAAAATTTGAATTGTTGAAGTTGTTGCATACCAAGTGGGGTGTGAACATGCTAGCGCTACTCAGTTGCACTGGACGGACTGCCATACCCGCTGTAAATTTTTTAAAACTCTACAGGGTCTGTTGCTGCTTGAAAAATATATAAAAATTGCTTGTAAGGATTTCTTCAGTTACCGCGGCTTGCTTGTAAAAAAATTATTACTGCAATTTATTATTATGTGACTGTTTTGTGATTGATTAAAATATCCTAGAAAATTGCATTAGTACTAGGAAATGGCTACAATAATAAATAAAAATTGCAGACTCTGGACTTAAGGGGGTCACGTGCTCAATTAGGGTAAAGTTTGTTTTCTTAATAACTAGGACTATACTAGCTAACTCTCCCAGTATCTAAGAAAGGGTGGAGTTTCGAACTCAATTAGGTTCTTAAAACTTCAGCTGCATTGCTATAGTGATTCGTGGTGCACTGATAAATCATGACCCGATCTGACTGAGACTTGTTACTTGTGTAATTTTAAATTATTAGGTTTATAAATTTTCAGTTAGGAGTTATCAAGGATAGAAAATTTTATTGTACCTAATTTCTCTGTTTCTGATTGTTTTGTGAATTGCAATAAAAAAACAAAAAGGATTTAATTTAAAACATTTTTTTAGAAAATTTTGAATTCTTTTTCTTTTTCTAAAAAAACCCAAAATATTTTCCTTTTTGTAAAAATTTAACTTTTCTTTCTCTTAAAGAAAAATTCGCTTCTATTCTCTTCTAAAATTTGTTCTTTCTCCTCTTCTTTTATTCTTTGCACTAGTGTATGAGTAGTTGAAATCGTGATCCTTCAACTTATCGTTTTTGTTCGAACAAACGTTCCTTTAACCATGGCCGAAGAAACTCCCGCTCGAACTCTTATCGATAGAATTTTCCCCAATCGGGTTTTATTCCTTTTTGAATCATATTACCCGCCCCAACGGGTAACCACTTTGAAATTCATTCGAATCACATAAATACTCTTCCAAAATTCAGCAATTTTGAATGTGATGATCCTTACATTTTCTTAACCAAATTTGAACAAGTTTGTGTAACCATGAAATTTCCACAACTAAGTGACGATGGAATCAAACTTAGGTTAATTCCATTTTCACTTACTGATTATGCCGAAAAATGGTTGTATAGCTTGCTTTCAAATACAATTGGATTTGGGGATGAATTTTTGAAAGTTTTTCTAAAGAAATTTTACCCCATGGAAAAAACATCCAAAATTCGAAACGAAATAGTTAATTTTCATCAATTTGTGGGTGAATCGTTTGTAAAATATTTAGAAAGATTTAAAGAACTTTTAGTCAAATGTCCACATCACAATTTCAAAAAATGGACTCTTTGTCAAATTTTATACGATGGACTTGAAAATAACTCTCAAACCATGCTCGAATCGATGTGCCAAGGAAACTTTCTAGCCCAAAATCACGATGATGCTTGGTAATTTCTCGAAAATTTAGCCAAAAAATCAGCTCAATGGGAAAGATCTAACGAGAAATTGATTTATTCTAGATCAAATGCTCACTCGGTAGGATCTTCAGAGGCCTTAGAAGCGAAAATAGACGCGATATTAACCAAATTCGATAATTTCCTTTCATCAACTCAAATGAATCAAGCTCAAGCGTCTCAGCCCTCATGTTACAAATGTAACGATCCTAACCACATTGCCGATCAATACCCACATTCGTTAGAACAACTCAACGCATTTAATAAAGTTAGAGACGACCCATTCTCCCCAACGTACAATCCGAGTTGGAGAAACCGTCTTAACTTCTCTTGGGCCCAAAACAATGTAAATTCGAATTTGGTTCGACCCCCTTTTCAACTATTTTCGAATAATCCTTCGAATCCACCCTTTCAACAAAATCAATTCCAAAATCTTGCGCCACCTTCTCAAAATCAAGCGCAACAATATTTTGTTCCCCAAGACGATAAATGATTGACGTCAGATGAGAAAAGTCTTGAAACGTTTCTAAAGCAACAACTCAAAATCAAATAGCAATCTGCAAAATTTATTGACTTCGTATATGCAAAACATAAGTTAATCGATCGCTAAACTTGAAATGCAAATGAGTCAGTTGGCCACTTACGTAAGTGAACGGGAAATAGGCACTTTCCTGAGTCAACCCATTCCGAACCCCAAGAGCCATATCCAAATCCAAACCAAGCTCATGTCATCCAGGATAATAATCTAACTCAATTAAATGCTATCACGACTTTACGATCCAGTAAGAAAATCGATAATCAAGACGAAAATCCAAATAACTTGCCGAATGTTCCTCTCGACTCTTCTAAAACCACGAATGATCTTGATTCAAATTCTGAATCTAATTCTTCTCCAACTCAAGTAGACCGGCCTACTGAGTTTCACATTTCATTTCCTTATTGTCTTCGACCAAAGAAACATTCCGACCAAATGGAAAAGATGTTGGAAATTTTCAAACAAGTGAAAGTTAACATTCCTCTTTTTGGCATCGTTCAAAAGTCCCAACCTACGCTCAATTCCTCAAGAGCTTGTGTACCCAAAAACGACACACTCATGTACCCAAGAAAGTTTTATTAGCCGCTGGACTTAGCGAAGTCTTGTCCCAATCAATGCCAGTGAAATACAAAGATCCTGGCTACCCCGCAATCTCATGTACTATTGGGGACAAGAAAATCGATGGATGCTTGCTAGACTTAGATGCTAGTGTTAACTTGCTTCCATATGCCGTTTACTGCTAATTTGGACTAGGAGAACTGAAACCCACCAAGGTTACACTTCAGCTTGCTGACCGTTCAATCAAGAAACCTGTGCGCGAAATCGAGGATGTATTGATAAAAGTAGGTGAATTCATCTTTCCAGTTGACTTCATTGTCTTAGAGACTCAAAAGGTAAGCAGTCCTGTGAACCATATGCCTTTGATTTTAGGACGACCCTTCTTAGCAACCTCTAATGCACTTATCAATTGTAGAAATGGGTCTATGAAACTTTCTTTCGGTAACATGATCATTGAACTAAACATCTTTAGAACAGAAAACTCTCCTAATTCTTATGTGAATCCATGGGGTCCACGACAATGAACCTGAGCTCAACCATCTAAACAACAAAGTTGAATCGAATTACGAAACTTTATTTCAAGATATTCCCAGAAATGTCTTTGAGTAAATTCCTATCGAGGCACTCACAACTGAGTCTATCCCTCAACCAATTTCTTCGGTTGAGTCGTCTCCCAAATCTGAACTCAAAGTGCTTCCCAATCATCTTAAGTACGCTTACTTAGGAGACAATGAAACTCTTCATGTCATTATCGCTTCTGACCTTACTATAAAGCAAGAACAATTGCTCCTTCCCATCCTTAAGGAAAATAAGGAAGCAATTGGTTGGTCCATGGATGATATTAAGGGGATTAGTCCTTCGATAGCTCAACATTGAATCCACCTTATAGATGATGCCAAGCCCACTCATGATCCCCATTGTCGATTAAACCCCATCATGAAAGAAGCAGTTTGTGATGAAATCCTTAAATGTCTTGACAATGGAATCATCTACCCAATTTCCAATAGTCAATGGGTTAGTCTGATTCATGTCATACCTAAGAAATCAGAGATAATCGTGATCCAAAATGAAGCTAACGAGCTTATCCCAACCCGCACCCAGATGGGTTAGCGTGTTTGCATCGATAATAGGAAACTTAACGCTGCAACACGCAAGGATCATTTCCCTCTGCCATTTATCGATCAAATGTTAGAACGACTAGCCGGTCACGAGCACTACTGTTTCCTTAACGGGTACTCGCGGGTATAATCAAATGCTTATCGCTCTTGAGGACCAAGATAAAACCACTTTCACTTGTCCTTTCGGTACATTTACGTACCATCATATGCTATTGGTCTCTGTAATGCACCTGCAACCTTCCAGAGGTGTATGGTTAGCATTTTTCTGATATGATCGAGCAATTTTTAGAAGTGTTCGTGGATGACTTTTCCATTTTTGGGGACTCTTACACTGAGTGTTTACATCGCCTTGATCTTGTTCTTAACCGTTGCAAAGATAAATACTTAACTCTTAATTGGAAAAAATGTCACTTCATGGCCAAACATAGTGTTGTTTTAGGACATGTCATCTCTAATAAAGGAATTGAAGTAGACAAAGCCAAAATTGAAGTTATCTCAAATCTTCCCATTCCTAAATCCATTAAGGACATCGGATCCTTTTTAGTTCATGTTGGCTTTTACCGTCGCTTTATAAAGTATTTTTTGCAAAATCACTCGACCTTTGACTAATCTTCTTGGTAAGGAGATGTTCCTTTTGACTTCAACTCCGACTGTATTTCATCTTTTGAGTATTTCAAAAATGAACTTGTCTCTGCCCCTATCATTTGCTCTCTCAACTAGAAGATGCCTTTTGAAATCATGTGTGATGCCTCGAATTTCGCTGTAGGCGCTGTCTTATGACAACGTATCGATAAAATTCAGAAAAATACCCTATTGCAACTAGGTATTTGCAACATGAGACAAATGACAGTTGCTGTAAATAATATTTAGCAACAGACCTATTAAAGCTGTTGCAGTAGGTGAGATTTAGCAACATGCATTTTTTCCTGTTGCGAAAAACATATTTTTAGCAACTACGCTTTAGCAGCTGTGCTTCCATAACAATTGCAACAAATATATTATTTGCAACTGCGCTCCCAAGCCAGTTGCGAATAAATATCTTTATCAACTATTTTCGCGTCTTTCCATAACTGTATTTTTTACAACTTGTAAAGCCAGTTACAAAAAACATACTATTAAAAATTAGTATCAGCTTTTAATGATTAATTTTTACTAATTAATTTTAAATAATTACTATTAAATGATTAACTACTAAAAATTATATAATAATAAAGATTAATATTTAATAATTATTAATTAATAATAAAATTTAAGTATTGTAAAGTGATATTTATAACTGATAATTAAATAATAATAATTACTAACTAACATTTGGCAAGCATAATTACTACAAAAGTACGAAGTAATATGTAATATTTAGTTATAATATAATAAGTATTTAAGTAATAATTAATATAAATTAATATTTTACAAGTTTATCATGGTTAGTTGTTAATAGTGTATAAATTATATTTAATAATTATTAACTACATTTAGAAATAAATAAATTTAATTGACAACAAATTTTAAATAATTAATAAAATATTCATGATATCAAATAGTTAATAAAATATTAATAATAATTAATAAATAATTAACCATTAGTAATTGCATAATATTTAAGATTACAATTTATTATTATTAAATGATAATAAAATTTAATTATTATAATAAATATATAACAATTTAATGTGTTTAATTATTATAACAATTTAATATGTTTGTTATAACAATTTAGTAAAATTTAATTATTATAACAATTTAGTATGTTTGTTTCACATAGTAATCACCTGCCTACGATTAAATTTAAAAGGGATTTAGTTAATTATTAACTGTAAATCTAGTTTGAAGTAACTAATTGGTACTTAAACTTAATTGTTATTTTAAAGATTTAATGGATAGAAAGTAGCTTCTATAACTTAGTAATTACATTTACCAAGCACAGGCAAAAAGCACAATCCGCGAATGGTAAACAACCGAATTCATCATCGTTCAAAGCTGACCAATCCAACGAACGAAAGGCCACTAATGCTTCTTTCACATATTTCCCTGCTGTCCATTCTCTTTATGCATTTTACCCTTTCCGCTTCAGCCCCAATTCTCCTCCCTTCCCTTTTTTTTCTTTTTGAACCGATGGATCTATCTGACAATGGATTTGGAAAATTATGGTATTGGATTGGGGAATTTCGAATTGGAACCTAGGGTTGGCGTTGATAATGTCTGACGAAGAGGAGCTAACACGTAGCAATTTGGGGATGGCTGATATGCGGTTTGTGATTGTTGTTTTTAGTTTTATTTAGGGTTTCGAATTGTGTTGAAGGCAAGGTAAAGGAGTTATGGTATTGACAATCGCATGAAACGCAGGTTGTAAATAACGAGGTTGTTAGTCAATGAACGAGCGATTTAACGAATCTGGGTGGGGTTCAAATGAGTAACGAGATCCAAATCTGGATTTAACTTCTCCTCTTAAAAATTTCCTCAATTACCGATTGTTGAGTTTTAGATCTGAATTTAATGTTTCTATCGCAACCAACAATTAAAGTTGCAGCACCCTTTCTGTGTTGAGATGATATTCGCAAAATATCTGGGATGTGCATTCAGCGTAGTTCTTGCTTGACTAAAACCTAGCTAAGCTATCCCCTAAATGAAATTGGAAATCAACCATTGACATCAATCTACTGTAGCTGCTTCGATCTGGAGACTATCCCTCTTCCTCATTCTCTTATCCATCTCAAAAAAGCCACTTCGCTTCCTCCTCACACATCGCTGCCATCTCATTGCTGCCGTGTGTTTTAGGTATGGCATATCAACAAATTTTGATGTATTTAATCACTTCTTATTTTTTTTCTTACACTTCCATTTATATGTATTTATTTTAATTATGATTGTAAAAAAAGGAGAACTGATTACCTAACCTTCTGCAAAGCCTTTGAAAAGCTGTTAATTTGGACTAGCTGCATTATATCATTATTGTTATTAAACTAAAACCCAACAAGAACTTTTGCATTGCATATAGCATGTTGTTGAATAAAATGCAATATGTGCATTAACATAACTATTGTATTAACATACATACACCTTGCAATATGGTCTTTATTCTCGCTCTCTTCCATTAGATGTGGAAAGAGGTTAGTAGTTCATTGAGATATGAGGGATAGGTTTTCTAAGAAGATCTAAACTCTTATGTTACATGGATCTTGGACCACTGATTATGTAATATACGTACTTGTAAGAAACCTATTTTACTTTGCTAAATTCTGATATTGGTCACTAGTTTTATGATTATCAATGGTTGCAAATATCATTATTTTGGGTTACATATGTTTATAGTTCATTCGTGTCTATCATTGGGGGACAACCATTTCATATTTGATTTACTAGGTGGGATCATATATTATACCTATTTATTTTATCGCTGTAATGCGTTAGCAATTACGATGGATAAAGATGCCATCATTTATGTAGCTACTTCTGCTGTCCTTGATTCATGATTTGCATTCATTGAAATCACATGCTGATATTGCAAGTTCATGTCATCATTGAAATCACATTCCATCATTTATGTAGCTAGTCCAGTTTGGTTTATGCGAATAGGGGAAAGCGTAAATAGCTTTAGGGCCAGCTATTGCAATAAAAAAAAGTAAGAGGTAGGAAACGATGGTAGCATAGCAGCATTCATTTCGGAAGAACTGATCTTATGAATTAATCTAAAGGAGGCATGTCAGAATTGATCATATCAAAGGTAGTAACTAGTTTGGTTTGTGGTCGTTAGAACTGAGATTATGTGCAAAAAGTTTAATGAGTTTAGGCTTTTGTGTTAATTTATTTACTTATTGTTTTGTGCAGATTAAGGTAAATAGAAGTTATCTCCATGGCATCGCAAGTGATATGGGTTTTGCTAAAGAGTTGATGAAAGAAGAGTCTGTTGTGGTTTAACCAGGTCTGCATTTCCTTTCCTGTATCGAGATACATGGAACAATACATCAGCTAAAAACAAAAAGAAAAAAAACTATGCATCAAAGTTCAATTTTATTATCGACATTGCTTATTGTGGTGCAACTGTTGTCGATGTATGTTTCCAATTTTTAGCTACCATTTCTCCTTTTTAAACTTCTAATATTCAAACAAGCTATAGAATTTATCCTAAACTTAAAAACTCTTAAGTACTGTGATCTCACCTACATTAAAAAAGGGATCTTATAAGTAATGAGTTACGACATGATCAAAGGCTGGCTTTCCTAGAAATATTAATATATATTTGGTCATTAAAAAGAGTGCACTAACTTCCACCTTCAGCATACAGCACAATGTTGAAATGTATACATGTGATCGATTATGATCGGACTGCACTGGCACCATGTAAGTACACATGAACCATATAAAGTGTACATGGTTTAGTGTGTGCGCATATAGGTAATGGGATATACATTGGAATAGTCATTAGCCTAAATATATACACATGCGCGCGCACCTACACACAGAGTATAAAGGGTCATCGGTGCAGTTCCCATAAATTTTACTTTGAAAGAAATATTAAACCTTAATCCAATATAAAGGGTGTTTGCAGAATATCCAGTTTCAGTGTAGGTTGATGTTGTGTAATAGTTCTAAAATGTTATCAGCCGATGTTTTTAAGTTAACTATAAGCATTGTAGTTTTAAGGAATGATATTGTTGATGATTTGCCTTTGAGTATTTATGTATTTACATTTTCCAAAGGCATGGAAACTATGCGAAGAAGGGAGATTAAAAGAGATAGTGGATTCAAGTCTAGAAGGATACCCCGAAGAAGTATTAAGATAAGCAAAAGTTGCACTCTTCTGCGCATAAGCAACAGCTTAAAGAAGACCCTCAATGGCCCAAGTTTATTCTCTTGTTTAATATATTATGATCGAGTAGAAATATGAGTAGAAAATACTATATTCGAAAAAATGTGTTATGTGAGAGAAGAAATTGTTTTACATGAATGGTGTATGAAAATTGTAGAAACTTTTATTTTAATTGCTTATGCTATTAAAACTTTGTTAAAATAAAATTTTTATTTGTTTATTTCATTATGTATATACACTATTATTAAAATAAATACATTTAATATGTAATATCTATAAGCTATTTTTTTTATAGATTTATGAATCTATTGCAACAGGCATATACTATTGCAGAGTGGTCTGTTGCAACAACAAAGGCCAGTTGCAAAAAAGTATATCGCAACGTTTTATTGCAACAGGCAGAAAACGTTGCCGACTTTCGGGCCTGTTGCAATTGGTCTATTGCAACAGATATTGCCTGTTGCGAAAAGCATTTTATGTTGTAGTGTTACTAGGCGAGTAAGACTTTGAACGACACTCAAATCAATTATATGACCACGGAAAAAGAACTTTTGGTAGTCTTTTTCGCTTTAGAAAAATTCAGACCTTATCTAGTTGGCTCACACATCACTATTTATACCGATCACTCCACACTTAATTATCTTTTCTCTAAAAAGGATGCTAAGGCTCGCCTCATTCGTTGGATCCTTCTATTTCAAGAATTTGACATTATCATTAAGGATAAAAAAGGATCCGACAACGTTGTTGAGGACGACTTGTCTCGTCTTCCAAATGCCCTGTTTCTTCTCTTAAGATCAATGAGAATTTTCTGGATGAACAACTCTTTTCTTTATCCACTGATCCTTGGTTCGCGTACATTGTCAACTACTTGGTCACCAAGAAGACCCCTTCATTTTGGTCTAAGCAGGATAAACAAAAACTCTTATCCCAAGTGAAACACTTTTATTAGGACGACCCTTATCTTTTCAAGTATTATCCTAACCAAATCATCTGAAGGTGTGTTCCCAACACTGAAACTCGTAGTGTTCTCTCTTTCTGTCACGACCAAGCCTATGGTGGTCACTTCGGTCCTAAAAAGATAGCCGAAATGGTTCTCCAATCGGATTTCTACTGGCCCAACATTTTCAAAGATGCTTACGAATTTTGCAAAACTTGTGATTGATGTCAATTCTTAGGGAAAATTGGTAAATGAAATACGATGCCCCTAAACCCCATTCAAGAAGTCGAAATTTTTGACGTTTGGGGTACAGACTTCATGGGACCCTTCCCTAAGTCTTTTTGGAACCTTTATATTCTCTTAACTGTTGATTATGTTTCTAAACGGGTTGAAGCTATTCCATGCAAAACAAACAATAACAAGGTTGTTGTGTGCTTCTAAAAAGAAAATATCTTTTCTAGGTTTGGCATACCTCGCACAATAATTGGCGACAATGGAACACACTTCTGTAATCGTTCTTTTGAAGCCCTCTTGAGAAATTATTTGATAACTTACAAGTTATCCGCTCCTTACTATCCTCAAACTTGTGGGCAAGTTGGGGTATCGAATAGGCTGATTAACCAAATCCTTGAGAAAATTATGAATCGAAATCGTAAAGATTGGTCCCATAAGTTAACCGACATTCTTTGGGCTTACCGCACCGCTTTCAAAATGAACTTAGATATGCCCCCTTATCGGTTGATTTTTCGTAAGCCATGTCACTTGCCAGTTGAACTAGAACATAGGGCGTTATGGGTAATAAAAACTTTAAATCTTGACTTAGAGCAAGTAGGTGAACTTAGGAAGCTTCAACTTAATGAACTTGATGAAATTCGAAATGATGCCAATGAAAATGAACAAATTTATAAGGACAGAACGAAAGTTCTTTATGGTAAATCAATTTTACGTAAAACTTTCTTGCCAGATCAAAAAGTTTTGTTGTATGACTCAAAACTGCATTTGTTTTCGAGTAAGTTAAAATCTAGATGGACAGGACCTTACACTGTGCGGACCATTTTTCCGTATGGTGTGTAGAAATTGAGAATCCAACCATAGATCATCCTATAAGGTCAATAGTCAATGCCTTAAACCTTACTTGGGACTAGTACCCAACCAAGAGGAAGAGCTCATAGTCCTCCAAGACCCACATTACATTCGGTAAGATGCACTAACCCTCTTTTGTACATATGTAAATATTCTCTTGTTAAATAATTTTCTTTCACTAAGATATGTCTGATTAACAACTGTGAGGACACAGTCACACTCCATTGGGAGGGGGGGATTTACATTACATCAACAATCAAATTTTATGAACTAGGTCATTCGTTGAACAAGGACTAACTTAAAGTTCATAAATAACACACTACAAGAAAATTGATTCTTTGTTGCAAAAATCAGTGGTGTTTCTTCGCAAATGAAAACAAAGATGTTTTCACTCACAATACAAGTGCAACAAAAAAAAATTCACTTTCCCACCTAAGAAAAATTAGCCCGCATGTCCGAAATAAACATAACCATAATTTTCTATTCCTCTCCCAGAATTTTTTAACTCATTCTCCTTCCCCAAATTGGCAACCAAAATACTAGGGCATCAATTCATCGTTCTCGATGCAGAGCTGGTAAAAAAAATCAACGCGATTCTCAGTGGCAGGCGTCGAGTGAATCTCGATCTAGATGGCGACCCGAATAGCGAATCTCGCTCTCAGCTTCAGCAACTAGGGCACAGTAACTTTTCCTGGAGGCGTAGGTGTGTAACACCTCGAAATTTTAACTATGCTAAAGATGATGAATTAAAGAATAATCATTGTGAAATACATTGTTAACAATGAATTAAGGAAAACTTAATTTAATAATTAGAATTGAGTGAAACGGACTACGCCATCGCGTTTGTCTTGGAATTCTGGTCGAGACAGACACCAAGTTTGCGCAAAACGGACTTCGTATGATGAAGCTATTATAAATTGAAGTTTGTATGCATATAAGGAAGATATATGTATATATAATTCAAAAATATTCAAAAATCAGCAAAATCAAGAATCCAGCGTGCAGACCGACATATGAGGTCGACCCCGGTATCGACCTAGGGGTCGACACCCCTGAAGGTGGGTCGACCTAGGGGTCGACCCACCTGAAGGAGAGTAGACCAACCTGGGAATCTGGAAGCTTCTCTGACGTGGACGATTCTGATGGCTTCTTGTCCAATCTGAGGGTCTTGGTTGCTTCTCTACTCCATAGGAAGGACCCTAAACCTAGGTTTTATTCGTTTGAAAATAATGGCGATGGAGAATCCCTACTGCAACTAAAATTAAAATGTCTTTCCTTCTTTTAAATCAATTCAAAGAAGATTATACATATCCAAAGATTGCTACAACAAATTCAGCGATGACTACAACAACATATTCAACATGTTCTTTGCTGTAATTTGGATCCATTTCCTTAGATCAAATTCACTCTAAGTTCATGTTATTTTTAGATTTGAATATTTAAATAGTAATCTTGATATGTATATAAAAATTGGATCTTGAATTGGTGCCTAATCTGTTCTATCATAACATAATTATCAGATCTGCTTTTATATATTCATATCGCCACCATGTTAAATCTTGTCATAATATGCCTATTCAGTTTATGCCTATTTCTATCGGTTTTTATTGATTCGTTATTATGTCTATTCTTGATTCTCTTCTCTCCTTCTTTTCCCTTTTTATTTTTATATAGCCGGGCCACCTTCGAGCCTAGAACTAACATTGAAAAATGCGAACGTGCGAAATTGTGAACGATTGGGAAAGACATAATTTGGGGCATAATTGGTACTGGAAAATATGGATCTAAATTTGTGCATGAATTTGGAAATATACGAATATGGGTTTGGGGGCATATGTCTTGTTGGATAATATGAATTTAGGCACACATTAGAATATATGTAAATCTGGAATCGGGTATAAAATGGGATATGTCTAAATATTGATTTGGGACATAAATTAGAACGTATGTGGATATGAATTTTAGGCATATATTGGAAAATATGTGAATGTGTATTAGGGACATAAATTGGAAAATATATGGATTTGGGTTTATGCAATATATATATATACACACACACACACACACCTTAATTTATGACAAGGGAAAAAGAGTATATGGTACATAATTAAAAGCTGAATTAAAAAGGGGCATAAAAGTCTATAATTTGAATAATGAATTGGGCATATAATTAAATATGGGGAAAATAGGCAAAAACACCTATAAAGGCATAGGTAGAATTAATTTGGATAATACTGAAATGCCTAGAATTACAATTAGAAATTGTAATTACACTTATGACACAAGGTTTGGAAGTCTGCCCGGACCCGACCGGCATATCCAGCAACCACTAATGTTGAACCTAATGTGAGAGGTCTAAGTGTGCAAATATGAGACATGCTCAGACACGAGGTTAAGCCCAATTTGTGGAATAAGTCTGCTGGGAATCGCCCGGCATATCCAGCATCCACAAATGGCAGGCTTAATGTGGGAGGTCTAGCATACTGTAACCATAAATGAAAATATGGTAATAAATCTTGAATACTTAACCTAGTTGAATCCATAGGGATTGTATGAATATAAACTGAAGTTGGGGTTAAGTAAAATTGGGTGAACAGTGGGTGGGTTAAGTAAATCGGAGGGGGTGGGTAATATTTACATATAGGCCCATAAACTTAACCCGATAAGGTTATGTAGTTAAAGACACCTAGTGGTATACATAACCGTTAGAAATAATAAAGTTATGTAATTGGAAGACACCTTATAGGGTAAGCATAACTTGTAGAAATAGATATGCGTAATATTCTGCTAAGTAAACAACGATAAGTTGTAGTGACAGTGTAAATTGAATTTATAATTAAATGAGAAAGAACGAGGAAAACTTGTAAAATAAATAAGTTATATTTAATCATAAATGGTAAGTGACATGTTAATTACGAAACATGTGAATTGATATATACTTAATAACGTATTAAGGAGAACATGTTATTGTAATGATGTGACCATGCAAGAATATAAAATAGATTGTGGATTACAGACCTTGGGCCACAATCTAGAGAATAACATGTTGTAGGCTTACTAATAAACTTAAATGGATTAAGTTATATGATTGAAATTAATAAGCAAGAGAAACTTGGTAAATTGGAATAAGAATTCATTATGTACGGGAATAACCAAGTTAAATGGAAACCTAGTGAGGTAAGCCAAGCGCGTAAAAGAATGATTAGACATAGGATCTAACAACATATTAAAGAAAGGCGCTTGGACCAGTCTGTACGTTTGAGGGTGAATAACCCCACAGGGTAGATCATCGATGTGTTATAAGACACGAAGGGATCGCATATTCATCTGATTGTTATGAAGACTCCAAAGGAATGGGAAGAAGAAGCACACGACTTCCTGAAGTACGTAAGGTGCTCCTAGTAGTCCTCGGTGCGGTGATAGATGTCTTAGGCTGCACTCGCAGAGGTTGGGTCTGCGCGAAACTACTAGGTGGGTGGGCCTTGACTGCAGATGTAGCTATGCAGTCAGAATGTTATGACGAGGTGACACTACGGTAGTTCGGCGGTTGCCTCACGAGGAGGCGGAGGGTCACGACCAATAAGGATAGTAGACTGTCGGATATCCGTCATCGGCAGCTAGCGGGATGCGAAAAGACTAGAGCTAAACCCAAGATATCATTTCACCTTTCACTATCAAGGTATGGGGTTGAGGGTGGACGTCACATGGATGTTTAGATTGGTTGTTATTAGGGGCGGTCGCTTAGCTCTTTTAGTGTTTACTAGTTGAGGGAGGGGCCGAGGTGGAGCCATATCCACCATGGAAAACAGAACCTAGGAATATCTGTATTTGGAGGCTCTTAAAGGCGGGCCTGTATAGGTATGGAAAAGCTCCCAGTCGAGTTCCATGTTTCTTGTTTAGCCCTACCACGGAACTCGATGCACATTAGAGGACGTGCGATTGAGACATCAAGCTACAATTATAGTACATACGTGGGACAGTCTAGATACATGCATATCTGCTCTGGGTGGTGTCTCGTAGACTAGGGGGCATTATTCCGATAAGGAATCTGATTCAATCGATGGTGGCGGTCCGTACGCTTATATAGCATAGTAATGACAAATATATGCGAAACGTAACATTGTTATATAGAGATCTGAACATCACTCCGGCGTAGGATGAGGGACTGCGTTCATTATGGTGGAGACCATGCGAGTGGGTTACCATGGGGCGTATCTCAATCTTGAGAGATAGCTACATATATTATATTAGGTGAATCTATGGGAAAGTGAATGGGTACGATGCACATATAAGTCTTGAGTGTTATTAAGCCCAAGTAACTTAATAATCAAGAAAATGTAATGGAACGGTATTAATAGGGATCATTTTATTTCTGATATACTAGTATCTGCGCGGTGCAGAGAAATGTATTTAAGAAGCGCAATATATCTTGTTCATCTTATCTTGCTCAGTTCACACTTGTTATTGTTACTGTTATCTTGTTCTTCCAGTTTTATATAACTGCCATGATACTTTTATTTATTTATATTTAAATGTAACTGGACTCGCCAGACTTTATGTCCGACCCTTTTGTTTCCTCTTCTCTCTCTTCCGTCCCCCATCCCCAGTTCTCAGGGTGGAAGTGCTTAGATTTGAATTGGATTCTTTCAGCTTAGCTTGGATTTTGGATATAGATGTATCGCTTTGACTTCTGGTCAACTCTCTTATGGCTTCAAAGGGAAACATGGTTTTATGCTTTTATACTCTGATATTTTTCGCAACACAAATTATTTATGCAATTGGTTACTTCAACTTATGATGTAAACTCAGTATTTGGGACCCTGATGTTTTGATTTAAATAAAGTTTTTAATTCCGCTACTATCTTACATGTCTGTCTTATGCTATTATGTTCCTATTTACCTATAACGCTTCACGAAACTTAATGCATTCCCTTAGTGAGTGACATTAACGGATGTGGGGTGTCTCATTTGGTATCATTGCATATGGTTATAAGATCGGATAAAGTATTTTGAAAATGGTTTTCAAAAAGGTCTCAAAAACAAAGTATTTTGAAATAAAAAGTCTGTTTTTGAAAAGCATATTTCCCAAAGCCATAAATGTCTTTCGATTCTCCGCTTGATTCCTTTTCCTTTTTGTTCGGGGAAACATTTCATCCCAAAAGGGTATCCCTATTCTGGCATGGATCTGTAGGCATGTTAAAACTACGGTACATTTCGAAGGGCAAAGAAGTGCCCAACCTCCATCTTTAGCCGCAGTGGTTTCACCTGCGGCTTATTTTCTCTCAAGCCTCGTAAGGATTTCTGTGCGATGGAGGCATCTTTCCAGAGACTTGTTAGCATGTTGCACAAGGATGATAAAAATGAGAATAGGGGAGTTGGAGCTAAGGAGCACAGCCGAAAAATAAAAGGAAATGGTGCTTAAGAAGGGACTATAGATGAAAGAAGAAAAGAGGAAATACTATAACTTTGGAACGATGGGTCATTTGAAAATAGATTGCAGAAAGAGGAAATGCGTTGTTATCACTTGGGTAAGGCGGGACACCTTATTAAGGAGTGCCCAAAGAGACAAGGACAAGGCTAGAAGGCAGGAACTTATAGGGGAGAATGTAACACCCCGAAATTTTAACGACGCTAAAGATGATGAATTAAAGAATAATCAATGTGAAATACACTGTTAACAATGAATTAAGGAGAACTTAATTTAATAATTAGAATTGAGTGAAATGGACTGCACCATTGCATTCATCTCGGAATTCTGGTCGAGATAGACACCAAGTTTGTGCAAAACGGACTTTGTATGAAGAAGTTATTAAAGATTGAAGTTTGTATGCATATAAGGAAGATATATGTATATATAATTCAAAAATATTCAAAAATCAGCAAAACCAGAAATCCGGTGCGCAGATCGACGAAAGGCCGACCATATGAGGTCGACTTGAGAACCCGCTGGGTCGACCCAGGCACATGGGGATCGACCCCCTGAAGGGGGGTCGACCTACCGGGGAATCTGGAAGCTTCTTTGACGTGGACGATTCTGATGGCTTCTGGTCCAATATGAGGGTCTTGGTTGCTTTGCTACTCCTATATAAAGGACCCTAAACCTAGGTTTTATTCATCTGAAAACAATGGCGACGACGAAGCCCTGCTGAAACGAAAATTAAAATGGATTTTCTTCTTCTAAATCAATTCAAAGAAGATTATACATATCCGAAGATTGCTACAACAAATTCAGCGATGTCTACAACAACATATTCAACATGTTCTTCCTAGTAATTTGGATTCATTTCCTTAGATCTAATTCACTCTGAGTTCATGTTATATTTAGATCTTAATATTTAATAACAATCTTGATATGCATATAAAAATTGGATCTTGAATCGGTGCCTAATCAGTTTTATCATGACATAATTACCAGATCTGCTTTTACATGTTCATATCGCCACCATGTTAAATCTTGTCATAATATGCCTATTCAGTTTATGCCTATTTCTATCAGTTTATCATTGATTCATTATTATGTCTATTCTTGATTCTCTTCTCTCCCACTTTTCCCTTTTTATTTTTATATAGCCGGGCTACCTTCGACCTTAGGCCTAACGCTGAAAAATGCAAACGTGCGAAATTGCGAACGATTGAGAAAGATATAATTTGGGGCATAATTGGTATTGGAAAATATGGATCTAAATTTGGGCATAAATTTGGAAATATACGAATATGGGTTTGGGGGCATATGTCTTGTTGGATAATATGAATTAGGCACGCATTGGAATATATGTAAACATGGAATTGGGTATAAAATGGGGCATGTCTAAATATTGATTTGGGACATAAATTAGAACGTATATGAATTTTAGGCATACATTGGAAAATATGTGAATATGGATTAGGGACATAAATTGGAAAATATGTGGATTTGGGTTTATGCAATATATATATATATGCCTTAATTTATGACAAGGGAAAAAGAGTATACGGTGCATAACTAAAAGGTGAATTAAAAAGGGGCATAAAAGTCTATAATTTGAATAATGAATTGGGCATATAATTTAATATGTGGAAAAGAGGCATGAGCACCTATAAAGGCATAGGTAGAATTAAATTGGATAATACTGAAATGCCTAGGATTACAATTAGAAATTGTAATTGCACTTATGACGCGAGGTTAGGTTACATTGGTGGTGGAAGTCTGCCCGGAACCGACCGGCATATCCAACAACCACTAATGTTGAACCTAATGTGAGAGGTCTAATTATGCAAATATGAGACATGCTCAGACACGAGGTTAAGCCCAATTTGTGGAATAAGTCTGCCCGAATCTGGCCAGCATATCTAGCATCCACAAATGGGAGGCTTAATGTGGGAGGTCTAGCATACTGTAACCATAAATGAAAATATGGTAATAAATCTTGAATACTTAACCTAGTTGAATCCATAGGGATTGTATGAATATAAAATGATGTTGGGGTTAAGTAAAATTGGGTGAACAGTGGGTGGGTTAAGTAAATCGGAGGGGTTGGATAATATTTACATACAGGCCCATAAACTTAACCTGATAAGGTTATGTAATTAAAGACACCTAGTGGTATACATAACCGGTAGAATTAATAAAGTTATGTAATTGGAAGACATCTTGTAGGGTAAACATAACTTGTAGAAATAGATATGCATAATAATCTGCTAAGTAAACAACGATAAGTTGGCGTAAATTGAATTTATGATTAAATGAGAAAGAATGAAGAAAACTTGTAAAATAAGTAAGTTATATTTAATCATAAATGGTAAGTGATATGTTAATTAGGAAACATGTGAATTGAGATATACTTAATATTGTATTAAGGAAAACATGTTATTGTAATGATGTAACCAAGCAAGAATATAAAATAGATTGTGGATTACAGACCTTGGGCCACAATCTAGAGAATAACATGTTATAGGCTTACTAATAAACTTAAATGGATTAAGTTATGCGATTGAAATTAATAAGCAAGAGAAACTTGGTAAATTGGAATAAGAATTCAATATGAACGGGAATAACCAAGTTAAATGGAAACCTGGTGAGATAAGGCAAGCACGTAAAAGAATGTTTAGACATAGGGTTCAACAACATATTAAAGAAAGGCGCTTGGACCAGTCCGTACATTTGAGGGTGAATAACCCCACGGGGTAGATCATCGAGGTGTTATAAGACACGAAGGGAACACACATTCATCTGATTGTTATGACGGCTACAAAGGAATAGGAAGGGGAAGCACGCGGCTTCCTGAAGTACGTAAGGTGCTCCTTGTAGTCACCTGTGAGGTAACAGATGTCTTAAGCTGCACTCGCAGAGGTTGGGTCTGCGCGTAACTACTAGGTGGGTGGGCCTTGACTGCAGATGTAGCTATGCAGTCAGAATGCTGTGACGAGGTGATACTAGGGTAGTTCGGCTGTTGCCTCACGAGGAGGCGGAGGGTCATGACCAACAAGGATTGTAAACCGTCGGATATCCGTCATCGGCAGCTAGCGGGATGCGAAAAGACTAGAGCTAAACCCAAGATATCATTTCACCCTTAACTATCGAGGTACGGGGTTGAGGATAAACGCCACATGGATGTTTAGATTGGTTGCTATTAGTGGCAGTCGCTTAACTCTTGTAGTCTTTACTAGTTGAGGGAGGGGTGAGGTAGGGCCATATCCACCATGGAAAACAGACCCTAGGAATATCTGTATTTGGAGGCTCTTAAAGGCGGGCCTGTACAGGTATGGAAAAGCTCCCAGCCGAGTTCTGTGTTTCTTTTTTAGCCCTGCCATGGAACTCGGTGCACATTATAGGACATACAATTGAGGCATCGAGCTACAATTGCAGTGCATACGTGGGACAGTCTAGATACATGCATATCTGCTCTGGGTGGTGTATCGTAGGCTAGAGGGCATTGTTCCGATAAGGAATCTGATTCGATCGATGGTGGCAATTCGTACGCTTATATAGCATAGTATTGACAGATATATGCAGAACGTAACATTGTTATATAGAGATCTGTATGTCACTCCGACGTACGATGAGGGACTGCGTTCATTATGATGAAGACCGTCCGAGTGGGTTAACATTGGGGTGTATCTCAATCTTGAGAGATAGCTACATATATTATATTAGGTGAATCTATGGGAAAGTGAATGGGTACGATGCACATATAAGTCTTGAGTGCTATTAAGCCCAAGTAACTTAATAATCAAGAAAATGTAATGGAACGGTATTAATAGGGATCATTCTATTTCTGATATACTAGTATCTGTGCGGTGCAGAGAAATGTATTTAAGAAGCGCAATATATCTTGTTCATCTTATCTTGCTCAGTTCACACTTGTTATTGTTACTGTTAGCTTGTTCTTCCAGTTTTATATATCTACCATGATTTTTTTTATTTATATTTAAAAGTAACTGGACTCGCTAGACTTTATATCTGATCCTTTTTGTTTTCTCTTCTCTCTCTTCCGTTTCCCCTCCCCCCAGGTTCTCAAGGTGAAAGTGCTTAGAGTTGATTTGGATTCTTTCAGCTTAGCTTGGATTTTAGATATAGATGTACCGTTTTGACTTCTGGTCAACTCTCTTATGGCTTCATAGGGAAACATGGTTTTATACTTTTGTACTCTGATATTTTTGGCAAGATAGATCATTTATGTAATTTGTTACTTCAACTTATGATGTAAACTCAGTATTTTGGACCCTGATGTTTTGATTTAAATAAAGTTTGTAATTCCGCTGCTATTTTACGTGACTGCCTTGTGCTATTATGTTATTATTTACATAACGCTTCAGAAAACTTAACGTATTCCCTTAGTGAGTGACATTAACGGACTTGGGTGTCTCTAGATGAACTTCTTCGTTGATTCTTCAGCAGCTAGGGCACAGTAACTTTAGCACTTAGGGCACAATAGCGAATCAGCCACAAACAAATAAGTCCGACTGAACTTCTCTGTTGATTCTTCATTTCGCTGAAGATGAAGTTACGAATTTTGAAATTTGCATTTTTACTGGATTAAATATTTGTTGAGGTTGTTTACTTGCTTAGTTGTTTACAGTGAAAATTTACTGCTGTAATTTACTTTTGGTGTAGTCTATACACTCATAATCTTAAAATCTGTAAGGCCATCCTGCTATTGCTGCCATGGCCAAGTAGATCTAGGCTGTTTTTGTGAAATTCTTGAATACGAGAATAGAGAGAAGTGAATATGAGGCTAGAATGATTTTTGTGGCGGGACAGGATGATGATGTGGTACGAAATAGCTGGCGATTTCGATTCAAGATTTGGTGGTGATGAGGTTTTCAGCGGGTTTTGTGGAGTTCTTTAGGGGATGGAAATTTTGACAACTGTTTGTTGAAAATATTCTTGCCAATTGAATAAGAACTTGCAGAAAAACAATGAAGAACAGATACTATTTCTTGATGCAGAATTATGGATCCAAAACAAAAAAAAGATTTCGAACAGCTAGATGAACTAACAAAATAAACAAGATAACAAGGAATTAAGAACAAGAACTATATCTAAATATAGCTGGAAATGAACAGAATTAGGATAATAACAAATGAACTGCACCTAATTGCTAGAAAATTAAGGAACGAGAATAGAATCACAGTAAGAACAAACGAACTGGAAACAAGGTAAAAGTAATTGCAAGAACTAGAATTGAACAACTAAAGACTGAATTGAAAATGCGGGAATGAATCAAAGAACTGGAATTAATGGTACTGAAATACAATTGCTGGAAAGAAAAGCCAGAAGCAAACTATCAAATACTTAATTTCCATTAAAGAAAAATAATGCCGAACCTAGTTGCAGAAAGTAATAAAATGAAATACAACTGATTTTTCTCCACACACTTTACAACAAATGACCCACTATTTATAACTGAAACCAATTGATCTAACCCCTCAACAGAATGGTTAATCTATCCTAAAAACAAATGGGCTCAGCCCAAAAAACATTGCATTACTACAGCTCGACATTCATGCAAAAGAGCACACATACAGAGCTGTGTGTACAACCCATTACATGCACTGACACACCCTTCTCAAACGGGCCTATCAAAACTAGGTTGTTACATCTCCCTTCCACTTGAAAACGATCTTGTCCTCAAGATCAAGTGACAACAAAGGTGGTGGCCATGGTGGCTTATACGAGTTCTCATTGAAAGTCACAGCTGCAAATGCAAAAGTTCCCTTGTCTTTCTCATTACAAGTTGTGTTCAATGATCCATTCAAAAATTCTAACACCTTCCTACATTTCAATAGATCACCGCCTGGGTCAAACACATAGATAGCTTCTTCATTACACTGATGTCCTAAGCATACAAACATGCTACAAGCTTGTAATTCTGCACTACGTCTTAGTTGCAGAGCACTCCCAGGTTTCAGGGATAGTGAGGTAAATGATAGTGCGGGCATACTAGAAGGATAAGTCAATTCTTGTGCTTTCCAAACATAGGACTTCATAAATTGATGGTCATGCAAACATTTTGAGAGTAATTCATCAAGAATTTCTTCAGCAATATATTTGTCATTGTCGTCCTTTTTATTATTATCACTAACTCTCGCCTCGGCATTAACTACATTCACTTCTTCATTCTTACTAACTTCTACACTCTTGTCTTCTTCAAAAATCTTGGCTTCACCAACAATGTTCCCTTCACCATCCACTTTTCCTTCAGCTATAGCAGTTTTTTGAAAGAATTCTTCTGCAACTAATATTTTCTTTCCATCCACTTTCTTTTCTTCACTAGTATTAACTTCTTCAGCAACCTTCTTTATTTCTTCAATCCCTCCCTCTTCTGCATTGATTTCTTTCTTATCAGCAACAATTTTCTTACCAGCTTCATCTAGAGGCAAGAAGGGATGGCGATTTCTTGGAACCGGTCGAGGAGGTGCAATTGGAGGTACAAAAGGTGGGGAAACTAGAGGTATAACTGGTGGGACAGGAGGTGTAGCATGCGGTTGATGCCAGAATTGGTTATTTGATCTTTTCGTTCGATTAGCAATCAAGTCTCCAATCTTTTCAAACTGGGCATGAAGATCACTGTTTATATGCTCCAATCTCCTCTGGATAATCTCAGCTTGTCTAGCCCATGCATGTTCTTGACCTTGATATTGAAGTATCATTTGATAAGTGTTGCTGGTGAGGATAGGAACCGACTGGTTGTCAAAGGTTACCCCAGTCATCGGCTCTGATACCAAATTGTAAGGCCATCTTGCTATTGCTTCCATGGCCAAGTAGATCTAGGTTGTTTTTGTGAAATTCTTGAATACGAAAATAGAGAGAAGTGAATATGAGGCTAGAATGATTTTTGTGGCGGGACAAGATGATGATGTGGTACGAAATAGGTGGCGATTTCGATTCAAGATTTGGTGGTGATGAGGTTTTCAGCAAGTTTTGTGGAGTTCTTTAGGGGATGGAAATTTTGATAACTGTTTGTTGAAAATATTCTTGCCAATTGAATAAGAACTTGCAGAAAAACAATGAAGAACAGATACTATTTCTTGATGCAGAATTATGGATCCAAAACAGAAAAAAGATTTCGAACAGCTAGATGAACTAACAAAATGAACAAGATAACAAGGAATTAAGAACAAGAACTATATCTAAATATAGCTGGAAATGAACAGAATTAGGATAATAACAAATGAACTGCATCTAATTGCTAGAAAATTAAGGAACGAGAATAGAATCACAGTAAGAACAAACGAACTGGAAACAAGGTAAAAGTAATTGCAAGAACTAGAATTGAACAACTAAAGACTGAATTAAAAATACGGGAATGAATCAAAGAACTGGAATTAATGGTACTGAAATACAATTGCTGGAAAGAAAAGCCAGAAGCAAACTATCAAATACCTAATTGCCATTAAAGAAAAATAATGCCGAACCTAGTTGCAGAAAGTAATAAAATGAAATACAACTTATTTTTCTCCACACACTTTACAACAAATGACCCACTATTTATAACTGAAACCAATTGATCTAACCCCTCAACAGAATGGTTAATCTATCCTAAAAACAAATGGGCTCGGCCTAAAAAACATTGCATTACTACAGCTCGACATTCATGCAAAAGAGCACACATACAGAGCTGTGTGTACAACCCATTACATGCACTGACACACCCTTCTCAAACGGGCCTATCAAAACTAGGTTGTTACAAAATCTGAATTGGAAATGAAATTCGAGCAGCATCTATTTGTTAGGGTTTTCGTCCAGGTGGAGGAAGTTAGGGTTTGGGGTGGGAGAGAATATTAAAACAAATATCAGCGCCTGCAATGTGTCAAAAATTCTGGATGCTGTAGAGTCGGAGCAGAGAGCGTTTACCATAGAATCACTGGTATTTGGAGCAAATGCCAGGCTATCCAGTCCTCTGCTTGGTTGTGTTGCCATCATGTACGGCTTAAAAAGCAGAATCAGATAACTTCAATCTGTTATTGCTAATGCAAGAAATGAATGGTCTTCTTTCACGGGGCCCGCTATATTTGGCCCTTTAGCGCCTGTAGATGCACTTGATCCGAGAAAGAATGAAACTGGACAGTTTGAAGCAGCAATGGTTGTGGCTGCAGAAGGAATAAGGGAACATAAGTTAGAGCAGAGGATAATGAGTTTTGTTCAGAAACAACAAAATGAAGGTCAGGTTGCCAGGATTACAATTTCTCAAGAATCCATTAATAGTCTTTTTGATCGCCGTCAGCACCTGTCTCTTGACTAGTCCTAACTGCCTGAGGATCATCATATGCTGTTCAATCCAGGTCGGCATCAGCTTCTAGATCAGCATCAACATCCAGTGCAGTAGACTTCGGCAAGGGTAACATATGAAGCAACAAGAAGCAGCATCAGCTTATCTTGCTTTAGTAAGTATGCACAATCTATTGCGTGCATTTGTAAGTGAAGATTATAGTTTAATTTTGATAAGTTCGATCTACTATGCGTGAATGATTTTCTTATCAACTCCTGGTAGGATTATAAGTTTCTATTATTGTGTTAGACCAATTTCTGACTTATTTGTACATTTCATCCATGCCAGTGCTTAAGGAGTTTGAATGCATTGTTAGCTATTCTGTAGCTACTTAGCTTTAACGAGATGGTAACTAGTTCTCCATTTGATATAGAATAAAGTACCCATTTTTCTTGTGAAAATATTTATGTGCCTTGCTATTCCTTGTTCTTTTAAAAGAAGAGATGAATGGTTCATTTGCAGAGATAGGTCTCGACTATTACAAATCACATACTACTTTTTTTCAGTTGAAAACAATCTCAACACACAGAATCTCTAACATCATTTCCATATGGTATACTTACTAAAGATTTCCATATGGCATGATTAATTGAAATATTATTCCACTTTAAAGATTTTAATTAATTCAAAACTTATTTTATCTTATTGATTTAAGCATTCTCGATCGTATGCTATTAAGTATGTTAAAACATATTTTTACAGGCAAATGGAATATAAACATAGCTTGAACATATGGATAATGCTTATGAAAATGTAAAAAACGTATTTTGCTTACAGTAGTGAATTAATATTGTAGCCTATTCATTTTGATATGATGAAAATATTTCATAAAAGAGAAGCTTATACACAATAGAGCAGCAGGAACTCAATTTACATAATGCTCATTGATGATATAGCAAATGAGGAGCCACTCCCAAGCCTTTGGGATGCCATAAGATGGATGCAATGAAAGAAATGATTGTGGGATTAGGATTGCAAATTTTGAGAGTAAATATGGAGGGTGATGCATCATATATTTTTCCTAATAAGGAGCAGAGAGGAGTAGAAAGACTTAAACGGCTTATTTGGACTAGGGGATTCTACAAAAATCTTTCAGTACGCTATCTCCAAAGCTGGGAGCGGGTTAAGTTAAAACTACTGGAGCAATATATATGTGGAAGGGTAAATACAGGCGTATTCTTCTACTCTTTGCTATTATTTTGGCATGACGAGCCATAAGGAAAATCATGGCCTTTAAGATCTCTATTTGTGATTGAAGAGTACTTGCCGGTTTGCATTGAGGACCTTTTACATTTGGGCCACTTAGTCAATGATACTAGCCTTCCATGCTACTCGCTTGACTCATTTTGTTCTATTTAAAACATACTAAAATTGGTAAACCTTTTATTTTGCTTCAAATTTCACGATAATTTGCTATAAATCTGATAATTTCATTAATGATGTATTTTCATGCCAGATATATGGTATATCGGTTTGAACGGACAATATTGGATGCAGCAAGATTAAGAAGTGGTTTTAGCTTTACTGCAACAAGTTTGGATGCCAAATTAAATGTTCCATGATGGTATATGTTTAAGGAAATCTTTAATGTAGTCTTGACTAACACCTTAATCCGTACAGCCTATGTTAAGCCCTTCTGTTTTAATAGATATGATGAGACCTGATGGTACATCCGCAGTATCTGTTTTGAACGGGGAGGCTCTATCAGCCGATCTTGCACATGAATTGCTGGGAATCCAGGTGATTATTGAAATACATAGTAAATGGCAGGTTTAACTACACATGTTGTCTACTCTACGAGCTAAATAATCCACTTATGAAGTACTTATCTTTTGTGTGATGCAAGAAACCATTATAGCTTGCCATGTTCCTAGCATCTGTTTGCAATGTCTTGCTGGTAACATCAAAGGGATTACGTGACTTTAACATGTAGAAATTGATGCTGACGGTTAGATATTTGAACTCCTTAATCATGTTTAGAATTGTTTTTTCCTGTTCCAGTTGGTTGTGTAATTAATATTTAACAACCTTCTCTAATATTTTTAGAAACCGAGTACCACTACACCAGAAACAGCTTTTAACAACGTTTGGAAAACGCTGTAATAAGCTATTACAGCGTTATTATAAACGTTGTGTAACGACATGCTGTCGTTGGTACAAAATTTTCAACAGCTAAACTAAAATGCTGTCAAAAACAGTTATACACAGCGTTTTTTGTTTGTTGTAAATTTGACTTACACAGCGTTTGTTTATTGCTGTTTTAAACTTGAAACAGCGTTATTTAAGCGTTGTTGCCAAACTATGACAGCATTCATGATAAGCTATATATAGTTTATTCAAAAAAATTGAACAGCAGTTTATAAACGCTGTTATTATTTGTTTCATCAGTAGTTCCTAAACGCTGTTAATATCTATGTTGTTTCTTTTCTGAGATTTCACAGCAAGGTATAAACGCTGTTGTTTAAGACATACTGTATCATTGCAATATTCACACGCCATTAGTCTAATTGCATTTAATTATATTTTCATTGATTAATATACAAAACATATACAAATAAATTTAAAAACAATAAAATAAAAGCATAATAGTTAATCATTTTCATAAGATTAGTTGAACACAATATCCATTAACAAAGTTTGCACACAAACAACTATGAAATTTATAAATCATCTTCATACAACATTAGACAAAGACACAATATCTACATAGTTTGCTTCAAATATTAATGAAGAAACATGCAATTTTTTTTTTCATATGCTAACTAGGCCGAACCTCCAAAAACCAAAAGAATATCTTGTGTAATTCTTGCATTTAAGAACTTCACCTACCTGTAACAATGAAATTTAAAAGTCAATGATGAAAAATACATTTAAAAGACAGTGTACTATGACAATCAGACCCTACCTAATTTTTCAAAATATTTAATTTTCTAGAACAGTGTAAACAGTAAGATTATGGGATGACTACAAAAATTTCAAATCAAAATAAAATCAGTAGTCACAGTAGGAAGAGAGGGCACTGGGGCAGTTTTGATAAGTATTGAATTATAATATATTTTTCCTGAGTTATCAGCTAGCAAATATTATTTACAGTATATACATGGTTGCCAAGTAGAGCAAATTTTCTAACCTACATTGTCTCTTTTACCATGAGATACTATGTATATATTTTACCACACCTGTTCCAGGTCAATACTTCAAATTATATGACTATAAATAGAACCTATAATAAATCTATACATATGCTCCTACTTTAATCAACAAAAATACACAAAAGGATGCATTTAAATATAGGTATATAATTAAGTACAAGTGACACCCACTGTGTTATTATGCAGGCATACACGAATGTTCTCAAATTATCTCTTATGCTCATTTGATATATGTTAAGTCCCAAGTGATGGTAAAATTGTTCTGATAAGTGGATGAGATTAAAAAGAAAACAGGAGGATATGAAATTTGAAATGGAAGGACTACATCTTCCAAGAAACTTCATTTAATTTCAAATCAGAAAGTAGAAGATGGAATATATATTTAACTAAGGCTAATAAGTGGTAAGTACCTGTGGGTTAGAAAGTTCCCTACCTACACATCATCACTATGTGCCAGTCACATGGTATACCTGCTAGGGGCAAATAACTTATTGAGCATCTCCTGTTTGTTATGCAATAATTCAATAATTGAAATAGACCTGTGATATTAACTTGCCTTGTCACACACCGATACATAATCTCTCCATTATTTTCCAACTGTCCTCTGATAACACCAATAAACTGTTGTATAACCTAAAAAAATTTACATATGTTGTTCTTTTCACTGTATTAGGACAGATAAAAAGTAAGACGTAAATAGAACACTAAGAGGAAAAGCAACTTGCTACTAAACATAAGAATGAAGAATAAGAAAAAACCAATCTAAAATTGACATATTGGCTGCTGCAAAATCATGAACAATTATGCAACATTAGCTGATGGTTTCAAAACTACAAAATGGTTCAGGCTTGAATAGTAATTATTTACCCAAAAAAATCAGACTTGGAGATGTTCATCGGTGCAAAAATTAGCAGAACTAAATTTTGATATCAGTGCAAGTGGATAAGTGAAGATGTGATCATTAACTATTACCACTGATTTTTACTGCTCTTTTGAGGAGAAGTGGCTTGAATACTAACAAGTATATGACATATCTGAACCATTGATATTGCAATGTGCATTAAGAAGATATCGCATCTTAGCCAAGCAATTAAAAACACTAAAATAATATCAATGTAACAAGTTCTAATAAATAACATCATCATGCTTCAAAGGATTCAACACTTTTTTGCACCACAAAGACTATAATACACATCAAGAAGATTTAAATTATCTTAGCCAGCAATATAAAATCTGAAATAATCACAAAATGACAAATTATTATACCGCGGTACATAGTTAACTTAGTTAAATTTCATAATACATAGTTAATTTTTATGAACTTAATTATTGCTTTTATATCATAGTTAATTTTTTATAATACTATGTTATAGAAATTTGAGTTTATACATATGAGATTTGAATCACATAAATAAAATCAAGCGTGACTCAATCTTGGAATCATTAAATACTGCTTATATCTTCTTTACATGACTTAATAATATAATATGTTTTGCTTTTTATTTAAAATCTGATGTCCATTTCTCTTAACATATTCAGTAGACTAGTGAAACATGTGGGCCACCAAAGACCATTGCAACAAACACAAAATGTCTGGAACAAAATAATCTACATATCCATGTTTATCTAAAAGAAACCAAGCACTAAACAATTTCAAGTAACACTATTTATTTTGCACTTGCATGTTACAAAATTAGCAGTTATAAGTTCTAAAAATGACACCCCATGTCTTGCTTGCATAAATAAATACAAGAAATTTGTGTATTGCTACATTAAACTATATCTGATAATGAAAATTCCAACTGTTTACAGGTAAATGCTATAGGCACAGATAATTGCTCGTGTTGTAACATAGATTTATATAGAAACGAACCTCTATCATATAGGCACAGGAAAACTGCAGACATTTTGCCTTAACAACAAGAAAAAACACTAACTTTGGCTCTTAAAATATCTCGAAAAGTGTTTATGAATAAGTTAGCACGGCCACAAGTCCATCGATATTGCTAGTTTCTGAAATTTTGAATGTTGCCAGCATAAATGAATTTCCAACCTCAAAGACTTGTACTTGTTGCTAAATCCATGTCTTGTTCGTTCGTTCCAGCCTCTTGCATCATTCATAGCTTGCTCAGATCCAGGCCCTTCAGTTGCTGGAAAAGGAGGTCTTCTTAAAAGGAATGCAATTTGCATTGGTCAAACATGTTTTGGTAAGAGTATTAGACAGATTGCATCAACATTATAGTCCCAAAAAGCATCATCAGAGGAGTTTTATATTCTTTAGTCAATTTTCAAAAATTAAACATGTTAATCTTTATAAAACTTAGTTAAGTTAAAACTTAGCTAATATTATAATTTTTTCAAATATTTATAAATCTTGTTTCTACTACTACTATTATTATATATAATATATTATATAAGATTTTGTTTTATTTTATATAAAATATACTTAGTTAACTTTTATAAACTAAACTTGTTAATTTTTATAAAGTTTAGTTGACTTAGTTAAATTTATAAAATACTTAGTTAAGTTTAGTAAACTTATTTAATATTTATAAACCTCAGTTAACCTATTATTATTGTTACTGTTGTTGTCATTATTATAAATCTTAGTTTATTATTATAGAAGATTTAGTTGTATTTTTTATATTTTAGTATACTTGGTTAATTTTTATAAAGTAAACTTGTTATTTTTCATAAAACTTAGTTAACTTAAATTTTTATGACACTTAGTCAATTTTTATAAACTTATTATTTATAAAGTTTAGTTAACTTATTATTATTATTATAAATCTTATTTGTAATTATTATTATGATTAATATAGAAGATTTAGTAATATAGCGTATGAATTAATATGAGTTCTAAGAATACAATATCCAAAATTGAAACACTAACTTAATAAACATACATTATTATGTAATATATGTATGGTGTAGCCAAAAGAATTGATGAAAACAAAGTGATGAATAAGCATTTACTAGTGTAGACGAAATAGATTATTAATTGCTATTATTTGTCGACAGCCTACTTTCAAATAAAAATAAACTATATGTTTTGTTTCAATAAATTAAATAAACATACGTGCAATCATTTACAAAATAAACAACTACTGACCTCAAACGCAACCATAGTCAACTATCCTGCCTTGGTTAAAATCACCCGTGCATTAGGCACCACAGCATCAGCATGTACAAGAACAATAATACTGATTCAACATCAACAAATCATCTACAGACAATATCTTCTTCCCTTTATATTTCATCAGCATGTTCCTCCTATAAAACCTTGCTAATTACATAGGAAACCAGCAATCAATTGACAGATTCATTTTAGGAGCCCTTATTAATTAAATATATCAAACTGAGACATAAAGCTTCATAGGTTTGGTCCCCTCTGCAAAAATCGGTTACCTTACAAAAGCGTTTTGAAATTGAATACTTCTAGTTACTACCAATAAAATATTCTAACAATTAAACCTAATCAGTAACATTTATTTGTGCAAAATTAAATGTTCGCAAAGTGTATAAGCTACAAAATATTCAGCGGAAGCTAAAATATAAAAAACACAGATAACTTCTAGAAATAATATATAGAATTGACAACATTTTCTGCAATCGTCTGTAGCCTCAGTTACAGAATTGGTAAAATGGACCACTTATATCTTAATTGGTGATATTTTCTTTGTAGCAGTTCACAAATTTATCAAAGAAATTGTGTCTTAACCAAACTGCTATAACCTAAACCAAGTTAAGTGAAAATAGCCCAGAATAGTGTAGCATGCCGAAATGGTAGCATGAATAGCCCAAAAGTTATAATAGCCCATTTAATATCATAATGGATTGCACTGTGTTTGCTATTAACATGAATAGCCCAAAACCTATATATGACATGTAATGGATTCACATTTCTATAGTTATGCAACAAACTCCATTTTGAGAAAATAATGCCTGCTCAGCTTGTCCTATTAGTTTAATAAACAGAAGCAGTAATTCTTACATTTTCCTTGGAAACATTCTGCTAGTACTCAAAGCTATTTAAATATACTTTAAAAACATGCATACGTTACAATATGTGGTGTGCATCTCATTTCAGTAAAACCCCTCCAATTGCAATAATCAAGTGTTCTAACCTTATTAGTTGCATATCTATAATACTCGCTTGTAAGAGTGGTCAAAGGTTGTGGCTTTGATTCCGTAACATGTGATTCGTGTCTTAATCCCTCAGCAAACTGTCTATTATGCTAATATGTTGATACGGTTTCCTTTTTATTTAACTTGGTGCTTTCATGTCAAAATGTGTTGGTGTACTTCTACACATAGCATGGGTGCAACTTCTGCACTGCTGGTTATAGATTGTTTACCCACTCCAGTTATATGTGCACTAAAATTAATGCATGTTCATATGGTCCTTGCTTCACCTTACGGTCCTTATCAAGCATGTTTGATAATGAACATTGTCCACTGGGCTTCTAAACGATTCCCTTTTAACTGGCCAACCAATTCATTTTATTTTAAAAGGCAGAAAAATCACTTATTACAAACCAATCCAAACAGGCTTTAATGAATGTTTACATACTTGAATCAAATGTTGCAAGAAGGCAGAGCATATTTGAATATTATTTACAAGTCAAAATTTGGCTTATATAAGTAACCCATTAAAATAATGTTCGACAACCTCTTTTCTTAAATTATAAGTCAAATATTTTGGCTAATTTCATAACCGACTCTTAATTGTTTATGGCTTTTAAGTCGCTCTTTAGAAAAGTGACTTATAGGCCATAAGGAAGAAGTTACTGCCAAAAGGGCCATAATTCATAAATTTAATATGTGCTTGCTGTTGTATTCATTTGATTCACTAATAAATTTATTATAGACTTCTTCAAAAAGATTGTTCTGTTGGGAGCTGGAGAAGCAACAACAGTGGATTGGTTCAAACATGGAAGCATGAAACTTAAGTGAATTTAGAATGGATGATGCTTGTTTGTCCATTTTCCAAACGTATCTAGGCAGATTAGGATTATTGAGTTGCTTTTGTCATTCTGTCTTATATCTAGTAAATAATATAAAGAACAAAAACCAAAAATCAAATCAGACTGTGGTTTGAGTTGAAAATATAGCTATACGGCCACTTAGTTAAAAACCCAAACAACAAAAGCTTATGCTAAAAGGAAAGCATGTCCAACAGATGTGCAATGATGGCATATAGAAAAGATCACCCAAATCTATTTTTTTTCATCATTTAGAGATTTAAAACTAATAGATGTGCAAATAAAATTTATCATGATTAATAGCAAATATTCAACACGTACCTTCTTGGAGCACAATTAGGATTGCCAAATCCTCCGTTACATGTCTGTGATGCTTGAGTAGTAGGTACAGCTGGTATATTAGTTCCAACTATGAAACACCCCACTTCCGTTAGGGTCACTCTCAAAGGGAATGCCCTAATTTTGGTGGAGGTTTATAAGTATAAGTCACAGATATACAAGACAGATATAAGAACACATATTTGTAAAACAGCGGAAAAACAACAAACTTTATTTCATAAGAAAACAAATACGTGTTACAGCAACATCACCATGATTGTCTTACATCTTTTCCAAAAACATAACATAACACTTTCATAATCTGTCTTGATTACATTATTTAAAGAAGCATAAAGAAAACATGGATAAACTGCAAAAGCCCCATAGTGGTTGTCCAAAGCCATAGTTCAAAAACGGAAAGAGATCCAAGCAATACATTTCTCCTCTTCAAGCTGGATGCGAAGGTTGGTCAAGCTGCAGTGTTCCCTCCCTGTGGACCTGGGGGGGGGGGAAACGAAAGAAAAGTAGAGTCAGACATAAAGCCTGAGTAAGTCTAGTACTATTCTGTCTATGAATAAAGAACTGGGTATGATAAGTATAAACAAGAAGTGGGAAAGCACTATAAACTTAGTTAAGTTGTCTAGGGTCGAATATACTATCGTACCCCATGTTAATCTCTGAACCCATATAAACTAGTTCCTAACTGGCACCCCATAATCAGGGTGATGTGATCCATTCAAAGATGATCGGCTCCTACTCGCATAGTTACATGTGTCTTACGACCCCCGATGTTGTAGTTACCTATGCTGGTCCCACCATGGGGTGTATCAAGTCCCATGGCGGCAACCCGACACAACCTTAGAATGCACAGGTATGCTACTGGTGCCCAGTGCCTTATTTTTCTGCGCCGGAGTGTGTGCACGCCCGCACCCCGTTAGAACCTACACTGCTACACCACCGCCGTCGATTTGACCTCTTACAATCAGCCCAGTAATCGTGCCCCACCCTGCCTAGTTTCAGGGTATCATGATACACCTTATAGGGTTACTGCTAAAAAGGGTCCCCCGTTACTAGGTTTTCTATCTCTAGCCTACATGCTAAGTTGGTTAAGTGTTTTTCTAACCTAACCCCCACCAGTCCGTTTAGTTTAGCATGTTCCATTTTGATTAAGTCTTTAGTCCACTTAATCCTAACAATCCTGACTCAGCTCTAATAGTCTTATTAAAGCCTTGACCTCTCACATTAGACAGGTATTGTTGTGGCTGCCTGTTGCCGGTTGGTTCCGGGCAGTCTTACGCCACAACTCAGTCTAACCTCGGGTCCTTATTGGGCTCCATGTTTAACCTCTCACATTGGATAGGTATTGTTGTGACTACTGGACAGCCGGGCGGTTCCGGGCAGGTTTACATCACAACTCAATCCAACCTCGGGTTAAACACATCGTATTTTCTACATTTACATATTTTGTCTTTCTTCTTTATTTATATGTATATATTTGCGGCCCATTATTAAGTTAATGGTGTAAAGGTTACACCAATCATGGGCCCAACCCATTCTTGAATTTGGGCCCTATACTTTATCTTTTCATTTATTAAATTAATTTAACCCAACGTTATTTACCCCCGTTTAACACATTCGTTTATATGTTGGGCTTAACCCTTTTTAAGCCCAACTTAGCCATGCGAAAGAGGGGAGGCTTAAAGCGTGATTACATACACAAAAAGGGGATTGTGAGCGCATGAACTTGCAATGTGACGTTGGAACTACAAAATAGAAACTGGTGTACTTGCATAGTAGTAACATATACTTTGGTCATAAAAGCATGAGTGACATGAATCAAACTATGTAAACTTGTAGTTAAGTTAAGAATTTAACTACAACATAAACCTATACTTTTATTCAGGCATAATGTCAAACATAAACAAATCATGTTCATAAGGTTTCTACATGTTTACAAAGGGGATTACTTTTGTTACTAATACAAAAGCATAGTTCAACTTAATCATGATTTAAGTCTAATCACATAACGATGGTACAAATATACTTATGCCTAAATATTCCTAAACATGGTGTTTACTTTATTCAAGCAAACTTGCAAAAAGGGATTTTTGGGTCTAACCTAGCCATGTCTCACATATGTCATCATATAATTCTTGCTAACAATATAGAACTAACATGGTTTTCAATTATGTAAAATATCAATCATAGCCTAGTCATATTCATAAGTTTGCACATAGGTTTTTCTAGTACAAAAGCATGGCTTAATACATAGATCATGGTGCCAAAATTTCAACATAGTTTCCATATGAATTATGATAACCCAAACTTATTCCAATTACTTCACAAAAATGATGTTTGTATAAAAATACACATTATGATGGCATAATAGCAAAACCCCAAACTTGCATGAATTTCAATTAATCAACTACATACATGTAGCTTCAACATGGATTACATAATTTGCGAATATTCCAAACGTATACTTGCATAAAACTACCGCATGTAGTTTTTCATAATGAATAACATAATTCAAGAATATCCAAACGTATACAATATTCCAACGCACAAATATGAATTATTTTATCGCCACAAATCAAGTATACAAACCAACACAATTATTTGTTCATACCAAAATAATACTCTACTTACAATCGTTGCGGCGAATTCTCTAATTTAGGAATTTAGAGATGCGACTCCCTTTGACGTAGGCGTTGATTTGATTTGCTTGAGTTGCTTTAGGCTTTAGAATTTGCCTCCTAATCCTCTCTCCAATTGGTGGCTACTCTTAGTCGTTCCTCAGCAACATGGCGGCTTTGTTCTTATTTTTGAATGAATAGATTAGGGTTTAGTCTAGGGTTGTTTTTATAGAGGTTATGAACTGATTAGGACCATTGATGTTGCCTGGATTGATCGTAGCCATTCATTCGAAAGAGAGACCAATTAGAGCCTGCCACCTAGCCCTAATGACAAAGCAGACCATAGAAAATCGACCAACATAGAATAGGCTAGCCAGGTTGGGCTGGGTTCGACCTGGCTCTGGACCAGGTCGACACCCCTGTCAACAGCCCTGTCGACAGGCCTGTCGATCTGGTTAGACCAGGTCGACAGCCCAGTCGACCTGGGTGCGTCAGGCGGGCCTTTTCCCGCCCTGGCCCATTGGGCCCCATTTTGTTTTTCTGAGCTTATTTTATTCTGTTTGAATTTTAAACTTAATTTAAAAACTTCCGAAGGCCATATCTTCTTCATACGGACTCCGTTTTTCGAAAACTCGGACTCTATTTCGCGTATTTTTCCGAGACGAACGCAATGGCGTATCCCGTTTCCCTTAGTTCTTTGATTTGAATTTAATTATACTTTAATTTGTGAATTTCACAGTTATAGGATTCGCGGGGTGTTACATTCTCCCCCACTTAAAAGGATTTCGTCCCCGAAATCTTCAAGTTAGGAGGAATGTATATCCTAACATCCAATCATCCATCTACTCATCCATCAAACACGAGCATCCATTGTCCTTAAAAGACTTCTAATGCTTCATGATCATATGCGAAGTGTGTGTGTACATGTACTTATTTAATGCAAAATCAGGCGGTCTACTGATTCAGTTGACCTCCTCAATGCGAATTATGTAAGTGCCATGAATCCATCATGTATGCAAATTTTCCTATTCTTGTTTCTACATGAGTGCACAATCATGCAACATCCACATGACAACACATTAGAGTTCAACCATATACGAATGTAAACATATATGCATATGCAATATGAAGTGACTGAGCCGATCTAAAACCTAGATTGTGTGTGTATATGCAACCACGAGCAACCACTAGCAATCACTCGCAACCACTTGCAACCATCATACATAACATGTTTCAATTACATGTTTCCATCCAAAAGGTTTCTACCTAAAAGATAAGGTCACGGAAATATACCTAAAAAGATAGATAAGAGCGCGATTTAAGGAAAAAGAAAGATCAAGGACGTACCCTCGAAAAGAAAAGGGTAAGCAGTGCGTATTCTAGCTTCAGTTTCCCAAGTCGCGTCTCCCTCGGTGTCGCTCCACTGAACTTTGATGAGTTTGACTTCGCGGTTGCGTAGCTTCTTCACTTCCGTTCCTAATATGCGGGTTGGAACTTTTCTTATGGTTGCTTCGCGTTCCACTTCGGCCTCTTCGAGGATATTTGGCTCTACCACTTCAGCAGACTCATGTAGACATTTTCGTAGATGTGAAACGTGAAAAACGTTGTGGACTCCAGCCAACTTCTCGGGTAGCTCTAATCTATAGGCCATTTTCCCAATTTTCTCGATGATAGGGAATGGCCCTACGAACCTTGGTGCTAGCTTTCCTGTGGTTCCAAAACGAACAACGTTTCTTAGTGGTGATACCTTGAGAAAAACTCTGTCTCCAACCTCAAATTCAAGGTCGGTCCTTCTCTTGTCGGCATAGGACTTTTGTCTGTCTTGGGCCGTCTTCAT
Source organism: Allium sativum (assembly GCA_030737875.1). Taxonomy (NCBI): domain Eukaryota; kingdom Viridiplantae; phylum Streptophyta; class Magnoliopsida; order Asparagales; family Amaryllidaceae; genus Allium; species Allium sativum. The sequence continues at coordinate 13,764,265 of CM060911.1, forward strand.
CCTTCTTCGTATTAAGTCTACTTTCTCTGAAGTCTCTCGGATCATATCTGGTCCAAGTACGAGCTTATCAGTAGACTCCCACCAACAAGTGGGTGATCGGCACGGTCTTCCATATAAAGCTTCGAAGGGCGCCATTCCGATGGTTGCTTGATAGCTGTTGTTGTAGGCAAATTCCACCAAAGGAAGGTGGTCTTCCCATGTCCCTCCGAAGTCAAGGACGCATAGTCTTAAAAGGTCTTCCAAAACTCTGTTCACTCTCTCTGTTTGGCCGTCGGTTTGGGGATGATAGGCTGTGCTCAAGCATAACTGCGTTCCTACTGCTTCTTGCAGACTCCGCCAAAACTCGCTGGTGAAGATGGGGTCTCGGTCACTAACAATGCTAGATGGTATTCCATGGAGTCGAACGATTTCCTTGAGGTAAAGTGATGCTAGGGATGAGGCAGTTCTTTTACTTTTGACAGGTAAAAAGTGGGCGCTTTTAGTAAGCCTATCCACTATTACCCAAATGCTAGTGTTGCCTCTCCTAGACCTAGGCAGCCCATCGATGAAGTCCATTGAGATGCTATCCCACTTCCACTGCGGGACCTCTAGAGGATGTAGTAGTCCGCCAGGCTTTTTCTGTTCCGCTTTAACCTGTTGGCACACCATACACTTAGAAACGAATTCTGCCACGTCCTTTTTCATGCCGTTCCAGAAGAAAGTCCTTTTTATGTCTTTGTACATTTTATCTCCGCCCGGGTGTATCGTCATCTTGGAGTGATGTGCTTCCTCGAGAACCTTCTTTACTAAATCTTTTGTCTGTGGGACGCATAGTCTTCCGTCTCGCCTTAGAAAACCCTTATCGTCGATGGAGTATCTATTGAGGTGACTTGAAGTCTCACCCCTAATTAGCCTATCAATTATTTCCACAAGCTGAGGGTCTTCGCGTTGTGCTGTCCCTACTGAATCCACTAAAGTTGGGCGCACTTCGAGAGATGCTAGCAAGCCTGGTACAAAATCGGAGGATGGCCTAAAGTCGAAGCTGGCTATAAACTCTAGGCTTTGTCTTTCAACAAACAACGGGCTTAGGGTCAATTTCTTTCGGCTCAACGCGTCTGCAACTACGTTGCCTTTGCCCGGAGTATAGGAGATTTCGAAATCGTACGAGGCAAGAAACTCCATCCATCTTTGTTGCCTCAAGTTAAGATCCTTCTGCGAGAAAAGATATTTCAACGATTTATGGTCAGTGTAAAGTTCGAACTTCTCACCTAGGAGATAGTGTCGCCAAGACTTGAGTGCAAAGACGATGGCGGCTAACTCAAGATCGTGGGTTGGGTAGTTCTTTTCGTGCACCTTCAATTGCCTTCCGCCATAAGCTACTACCCTTCCTTCTTGCATTAAGACGGCGCCTAGCCCTGTCCCACATGCATCCGTATAAACAGTGAATATCTTGCTTCCATCTGGCAGCGTCAAAACTGGGGCTGTTGTAAGAGCCCTTTTCAGTCGTTGGAAAGCAAACTCGCAATCCAAGTCCCAATTGAATACTAGATTCTTCTTAGTCAATTTCGTGAGCGGAGCTGAGATTTTCGCAAAATCCCTTATGAATTTTTGATAGAAACCTGCTAGTCCTAGAAAGCTTCGGACCTCAGTTGCATTCCTTGGTGTCTTCCAATCCTGTACCGCCACTACCTTAGCAGGGTCCACCGCTAACCCTTGTTTGGATACTATGTGCCCAAGGAACCTCACCTCTTCTCTCCAAAAGTGGCATTTGGAGAATTTGGCTTTTAGTTGATGGACTCGCAAAGTTTCCATGATTGCCCTTAAGTGTTGAGCATGTTCCTCTTCACTCTTTGAGAAGATAAGGATATCATCTACGAAGACGACTACGAATTTGTTGAGGAAATCTCTAAATACCCTACTCATCAGGTCCACGAAGTAAGCAGGTGCGTTTGTCAAGCCGAAAGGTATGACAAGCCATTCAAAGAAGCCGTCTGGGGTTCTGAATGCCGTTTTATCGATGCTATCTTCAGCCACCCTTAGCTGATGAAAACCGGTTGCTAAATCGAGTTGGGAGAAAACAGACGCTCCTACAAGCTGGTCAAATAAATCGTCAATTCTAGGGAGAGGGTGCCTATTCTTTTTCGTTAGCTTGTTGAGCTCCCTATAGTCAACACATAGACGGAGTGAACCATCCGCCTTTGTAGCGAACACCACTGGAGCGCCCCATTCTGAAATGCTCCTCCTAATGAACCCCTTCTCCAGAAGCTCTTTAATCTGTTTACTGAGCTCTTTCCTTTCTCGTGGAGCCATGTGTCTAACGGGCAACGCAACGGGCTTTGCATTATCTACAAGATATATGCGGAAGTCTATTTCCCGCTTCGGAGGCAAGCCCTTCACCTCTTCGAAGACATCCGGATATTCCCGGACCACTCTAACTGATTGCAAATTGTCAACAGAGGCATCTAGCGATTCAAGATAACTAAGCATAACCGCATACGAGGGATTACAAGAAATTTCCAAAGTATTACCGAGCTGGGTTAGGAGCCTAACAACCCTTTTCTCACAATCAAGGATGGCCCCATTACTGGATAGCCAATCCATACCCAAAATCAAACCATACCCCGAAAAGCCCAAAACAAAGGCACTACATTGAAATTCTACGCTTAGAATAGAAATTTTTAATCCCAAACAGATCATAGACAAATGAGCTGGGCCCCCAATTGGGTTTGAAACAATTAAGGGGTCCTCTACCATACTAGTTTTTAGGTGCAGAGATTCTACTAAAGCAGACGAGATAAAGGAGTGTGATGCGCCAGAATCAAATAAAGTGCGAACGGGGTGATCATAAAGATAAACTACACTTTCTACAGAAGTGTTGGTACCTCGCTGCTGCAAAGGTGGCGCTTCTAGCACATGAACCTGAGCCCCTGAGGTGGATCCAGTGCCCTGCCCCTGTCCTCGTTTCTTTGGGCAGTCCTTAGCCCTGTGGCCTGTCTGACCGCAAGAAAAGCACCCACCATTCTCCTTGGCCTTCTTTTTCCGGCAGTCCTTTACTAAGTGCCCCACTTTGCCACAGAAATTGCACTTCCTCTTCTCCTTGTTGCCTTTCCCGCCCTTCTTAAAGTCTGTCTTCTTAGGCTGCAAACCCTCTTTCTTCCCTTGAGAGCTTTCTGCCTTTGTCTCCTTCTTGCCCTTATCCTCCTCATTCAGCAATGCCATTTGCACCAATCTTTCATACGTGGCCCCCATGGGTATATGGGTCATGGCCAAACTGTGTAATGGCTCATTCAACCCTTTGACGAAACGGAGAGCCTTCTTGTGCGGGGTGTTGACTAGGTCAAGCCCAAACCTAGCCAGCTCATCGAACTGATTCACATACTCTCTGACAGTCTTGTCTCCTTGCTTAAGAAATAAGAATTTTTCCAACTGCAAACTTCTTTCCGCATCTGAGAGAAATTTAGTCTCAAACCTTGCCCTAAAGTCCTCCCATGTCTCCACTAGTCTTTCAGCATTAGTGACTTCCCACCAGTAGGAAGCCTCGCCCTTCAATAGCCATACTGCCAATTGTACTTTTTGTCTATCTTCTACCTCAAAGATGATGAATAGGTCCTCAGTTTCTTTCAGCCAATTTCTAGCTGCCACGAAGGACTCTGTTCCATGGAAATCCTTTCCTCCCATAGCTTTAAAATCTTTACATATCTTAGCAAATGTGTTTCCCCGTGGAGGAGGTGGAGGAAAAGGTGCTGCTGCAGCTGGATGATTTCCTGCAGCTGGGGGAGGAGGAATGGTAGGACCTGGCTGAGTGGCCCTAGCTTCTAAGAATCGTCTAAACCAACCAGGTATTGGCACTCCTTCTGGCAAGTTAAGTTCTTCGGACATGCTGAAACAAAAAAGGATAGATTCAAAACGAAGGATAAGAGATAGTACCTATGGCTTTGGGGAGTGGACTTTGCCTTTTAAAATAAAATAATATTTTATTTTTAAAAATGCTTCTTTAAATTTCCTTTTAGAAAATAAATTTCAAAACTTTTTATCTTATCTGGTAAACCTATGCTCTGATACCAAGTGAAACACCCCACTTCCGTTAGGGTCACTCTCAAAGGGAATGCCCTAATTTTGGTGGAGGTTTATAAGTATAAGTCACAGATATACAAGACAGATATAAGAACACATATTTGTAAAACAGCGGAAAAACAACAAACTTTATTTCATAAGAAAACAAATACGTGTTACAGCAACATCACCATGATTGTCTTACATCTTTTCCAAAAACATAACATAACACTTTCATAATCTGTCTTGATTACATTATTTAAAGAAGCATAAAGAAAACATGGATAAACTGCAAAAGCCCCATAGTGGTTGTCCAAAGCCATAGTTCAAAAACGGAAAGAGATCCAAGCAATACATTTCTCCTCTTCAAGCTGGATGCGAAGGTTGGTCAAGCTGCAGTGTTCCCTCCCTGTGGACCTGGGGGAGGGGGGGAAACGGAAGAAAAGAAAACGAAAGAAAAGTAGAGTCAGACATAAAGCCTGAGTAAGTCTAGTACTATTCTGTCTATGAATAAAGAACTGGGTATGATAAGTATAAACAAGAAGTGGGAAAGCACTATAAACTTAGTTAAGTTGTCTAGGGTCGAATATACTATCGTACCCCATGTTAATCTCTGAACCCATATAAACTAGTTCCCAACTGACACCCCATAATCAGGGTGATGTGATCCATTCAACGATGATCGGCTCCTACTCGCATAGTTACATGTGTCTTACGGCCCCCGATGTTGTAGTTACCTATGCTGGTCCCACCATGGGGTGTATCAAGTCCCATGGCGGCAACCCGACACAACCTTAGAATGCACAGGTATGCTACTGGTGCCCAGTGCCTTATTTTTCTGCGCCGGAGTGTGTGCACGCCCGCACCCCGTTAGAACCTACACTGCTACACCACCGCCGTCGATTTGACCTCTTACAATCAGCCCAGTAATCGTGCCCCACCCTGCCTAGTTTCAGGGTATCATGATACACCTTATAGGGTTACTGCTGAAAAGGGTCCCCCGTTACTAGGTTTTCTATCTCTAGCCAACATGCTAAGTTGGTTAAGTGTTTTTCTAACCTAACCCCCACCAGTCCGTTTAGTTTAGCATGTTCCATTTTGATTAAGTCTTTAGTCCACTTAATCCTAACAATCCTGACTCAGCTCTAATAGTCTTATTAAAGCCTTGACCTCTCACATTAGACAGGTATTGTTGTGGCTGCCTGTTGTCGGTTGGTTCCGGGCAGTCTTACGCCACAACTCAGTCTAACCTCGGGTCCTTATTGGGCTCCATGTTTAACCTCTCACATTGGATAGGTATTGTTGTGACTACTGGACAGCCGGGCGGTTCCGGGCAGGTTTACATCACAACTCAATCCAACCTCGGGTTAAACACATCGTATTTTCTACATTTACATATTTTGTCTTTCTTCTTTATTTATATGTAAATATTTGCGGCCCATTATTAAGTTAATGGTGTAAAGGTTACACCAATCATGGGCCCAACCCATTCTTGAATTTGGGCCCTATACTTTATCTTTTCATTTATTAAATTAATTTAACCCAACGTTATTTACCCCCGTTTAACACATTCGTTTATATGTTGGGCTTAACCCTTTTTAAGCCCAACTTAGCCATGCGAAAGAGGGGAGGCTTAAAGCGTGATTACATACACAAAAAGGGGATTGTGAGCGCATGAACTTGCAATGTGACGTTGGAACTACAAAATAGAAACTGGTGTACTTGCATAGTAGTAACATATACTTTGGTCATAAAAGCATGAGTGACATGAATCAAACTATGTAAACTTGTAGTTAAGTTAAGAATTTAACTACAACATAAACCTATACTTTTATTCAGGCATAATGTCAAACATAAACAAATCATGTTCATAAGGTTTCTACATGTTTACAAAGGGGATTACTTTTGTTACTAATACAAAAGCATAGTTCAACTTAATCATGATTTAAGTCTAATCACATAACGATGGTACAAATATACTTATGCCTAAATATTCCTAAACATGGTGTTTACTTTATTCAAGCAAACTTGCAAAAAGGGATTTTTGGGTCTAACCTAGCCATGTCTCACATATGTCATCATATAATTCTTGCTAACAATATAGAACTAACATGGTTTTCAATTATGTAAAATATCAATCATAGCCTAGTCATATTCATAAGTTTGCACATAGGTTTTTCTAGTACAAAAGCATGGCTTAATACATAGATCATGGTGCCAAAATTTCAACATAGTTTCCATATGAATTATGATAACCCAAACTTATTCCAATTACTTCACAAAAATGATGTTTGTATAAAAATACACATTATGATGGCATAATAGCAAAACCCCAAACTTGCATGAATTTCAATTAATCAACTACATACATGTAGCTTCAACATGGATTACATAGTTTGCGAATATTCCAAACGTATACTTGCATAAAACTACCGCATGTAGTTTTTCATAATGAATAACATAATTCAAGAATATCCAAACGTATACAATATTCCAACGCACAAATATGAATTATTTTATCGCCACAAATCAAGTATACAAACCAACACAATTATTTGTTCATACCAAAATAATACTCTACTTACAATCGTTGCGGCGAATTCTCTAATTTAGGAATTTAGAGATGCGACTCCCTTTGACGTAGGCGTTGATTTGATTTGCTTGAGTTGCTTTAGGCTTTAGAATTTGCCTCCTAATCCTCTCTCCAATTGGTGGCTACTCTTAGTCGTTCCTCAGCAACATGGCGGCTTTGTTCTTATTTTTGAATGAATAGATTAGGGTTTAGTCTAGGGTTGTTTTTATAGAGGTTATGAACTGATTAGGACCATTGATGTTGCCTGGATTGATCGTAGCCATTCATTCGAAAGAGAGACCAATTAGAGCCTGCCACCTAGCCCTAATGACAAAGCAGACCATAGAAAATCGACCAACATAGAATAGGCTAGCCAGGTTGGGCTGGGTTCGACCTGGCTCTGGACCAGGTCGACACCCCTGTCGACAGCCCTGTCGATAGGCCTGTCGATCTGGTTAGACCAGGTCGACAGCCCAGTCGACCTGGGTGCGTCAGGCGGGCCTTTTCCCGCCCTGGCCCATTGGGCCCCATTTTGTTTTTCTGAGCTTATTTTATTCTGTTTGAATTTTAAACTTAATTTAAAAACTTCCGAAGGCCATATCTTCTTCATACGGACTCCGTTTTTCGGAAACTCGGACTCTATTTCGCGTATTTTTCCGAGACGAACGCAATGGCGTATCCCGTTTCCCTTAGTTCTTTGATTTGAATTTAATTATACTTTAATTTGTGAATTTCACAGTTATAGGATTCGCGGGGTGTTACAAACTATCTCTATTTTCATGGGCCTGCCAACAAGTTGCACATTGTTGCATTTTTTCACTACTGTAGAGCATCTTGCTTTCTTGAAAAGATTACCTCAGTCGTTCCCTTACAAGAAAAGAAAAAATAACTTACATCTCAAAATTAAAAAGCTGAAATGAAAGAGTAGGTCTCAGATTGACCTACAAAAATTTACTTAATGCAATACCTTAGATTTTCCACTTCTGTAAAAATGAACTGAGCAGCATTTCACATTCCAGCCTCTGAAAATATTTCCTGTAAAGAAAAAACACTATAGTTGATTAGAACAGAATCCCATGTACAACGCAGAACCCTTGTATAAAGAATCACAGTTGTACAATGACATGATGCCTAGGTTGCATGATCAATTTAATAGCATGGATCATCATGGATGATTTTTTTAATAAAATAGGTGCTTTTTTACATGGACTTACCAAATGTGGAATTGTGTGCATCCATTAATGCTTTATTCAACACAATAACTCCAACTGATGTTAATATATTAAATACCTATGTTCTTCGCTAAAGTGAAATGGAATAAATAAGAGTAAGTGACCCATTATTAGCTTCAAAACCAATTAAATAAGATGAAAGGATTAATGAATAGATGTTTACGTAGTAGGTGTTTAAACAACAAAAGAACAGTCAATATTATTAGAATATCTCATATTCTTAAGCACCTATAAATTGTAATAGATAAATATCGTCAAACTTTTTTTCTTCATAATGGTAGGTAAGTAAATAAATAAATTAGTTAACAAAATTCGTAACCAAAATAGGCCTAACAAAACTAACTTCTCCTGTTGTGTTTTAAAAAAAGAAATTCTAAGCAAAATAAGCTTAACATATTGCATTTGTTTCTTAAGCTACAGATTTTAGTAAGTTGATATAAACAAAGGTACCTTAGTTCGCCTTGAAATAGCACTTAAAAGGTAGCTTGTTACGGGAAGAATGAATGCAAAAAGTGCAATTGAGCCGATATTAATATATGGGATTAACAGTACATAGAATGCACATTTATAAATCCTAACTAAGAACAACCAGGTTTTCTCACACATAGCACCATTTTATGTTTGTAATATATTCATTGTACTTCGAAATAAAAACAAGAATATGATTAAATAATTCAAAATTTGTATTTCCTTTGAAATGTCAATGTGAACAGTGCTACATCGTGACCATATCAACAAGCAAAATCATTACAATATGAGTAATTTCAACAATATAATAAAATGATGGTTAATTTTGTTTGACCTGATAACTAAACCGATTTTTTTTGTTCATTTGGTTCTAACCAAAATTTGCTCATCCATGTTAATTTTAACCATATAAATGATCACCCGACAAAAGGATAGTTAAAATATTATCTTAATCCCAAGCAAACCAGACCAACTAACAATGCAACCAACAGAAGAAATCGAGGTCCATGTAAAAGTTCGGGAACAAAGAAAAAACAACATAAAATAAAATGACTTGGAAACTCTGCAAAAATAAGGGTAAACAGAACACAAACTAGAAAAGTCGACTTGGGAAAATTTAAGACTAGCAAACAAATGTCCTATGGCAGTAACTAAAAATGTAAAATGTTGCCAGCAAGAAATTTCTAGCAGCGAGTGATTTCCTAAACTCTGATGATTCCATCGGTGCAGCTTCGCATTCACAATTGAAAAAAAATCCTGTAAGCCACAATTTATGATGTATTTTCCAATTTCGTTGTTTGATATATGTGACAAGTAGAAACCTTCGTTCAGCTATCTGATTTTGTTGTTTTCTTTTTGCTCAGCTTATATTTGTTAAGCCCTTAAGAATTATGTCCTATTTCTTTTCTTTTGAGTTTTTCATCTATGACATGTGACTTATTTCAAAGACAGAGCAAGCTTAAACGTAGGCTGATTCAGTACAAACTATATCTTTTAAAGGAAGGACCAAAATGCATGTCAAAATATTCAAAGCTAGAGAAAATATTATGACATGATGATGAATAAAGCAAAGCATTTTTAGCATTAGTGAAATTTCAATACTCAACACCGTAATTCGCACGAATATTTGATAAATGTGAACCAGGATGCAGTATGTGTTTCTATAAGTAATTACTACCAGTTGTGACATCAACTGATTAAACATAAAAAGCTATGTATGACCAAGTATGTTCCAATTAAACATCTTTTACTTCAAAGTCATTATTCATGTCTAGTACAAATTATAAAATGCAAAGTCTTGTTATGAAACAATACAATCACTAGAATAGCATACATTATAACAGCTCTAAAATGTTATACTTACTGACTCGATGACAAAGTTATATAGGATACTAGGGTACATAGCAAAAAAGGGAAAATATATACCTGTTAGAACCAGATGTAACAACATTTAACGAAAATACAATATATAATGTAAGGGAAGCTTATTTACTACTCCCTTCAAATAACGAGTACACAAAATTATAACTTTTAGTAATCATACCAGAAAATAAAATCCAAGCTATAGGAATTATAACTACATTTTTGCTACACTAAAATGTATAATATTTATACCAAGTATTTTTAGATAAAATGAAAATTGTAACAACGAATCTGATAAGGAAGAATAGTAAGGTTGATCACAATAACGTAAAAATCCACCAGCAAATGCATAAATCTAATTTATTAACAGCGAGCTCTGCTTGTAATATTTTTCAATTATCAGTTTGTAAAGAAAACCCACCCCCACCCTATCCAACACCCCTCTCTCACCCAAAAAAAACCAATCAAGACCCTAAAAAAAACACAAACATGTGTATGTAATGAGGATTCTATGGACTGATGTAACTAGATTACAAAACCAGAAGTATGAAAAATATAAGATGAAAGCAACTCACCATTACATGTTACTAACATGTTAAGAAAATATCAAACATTTAGATAAACTTGGACTAAAGCATATTCAATAAATAACACAAGCTATAATCAACGTATGCAAAGTCAACGAGAGAATTGTTGCATAGTGAATCTTTTAAGCCATCATATATTTTCAACCACAACTGTTTAAAAAAATTTCACTTCTGTAATTTCTAAATTCTAACTTAGTCCAAAATTTCCAGAAGTGCAAATATTACAAGGCTCTATGCTTCATTCAGCAGTCAACATAGAACCTAACAAAAATGCATATGAAAAGCAGTTCAACTTACAATACCTGAGCGAGATCAAATTCTGAATCAATACCTAGGAATTAATGTCTGAATCAAAACGTATGAATCAAAGTTCCAACCCAAATGAGAGAACTATAGAATCAACCTCGAAAGTATGTACCCTACAAATTCAAACATTGGTAAAAACTAGAAGAATTAGATCTGAACATACCGGAGTACTTGAACAAACGAATTTAGGCATAACCAAATTGAAGAAAGAGAAGTTAAGGCATGACGAAGGTGAAGAACTACGGATTAGGGTTGGATGAGATTGGAAAACGAGGGAAATGTAAACAAGAGAAAATAAGACGAGGGAAACCTGTCTCTTTTTTGTAGAATGTAATAATTAGAAAGGGGGCCACAAATGTTTTAGGTAGGTTCGATATGTCAGCGTTTGGGCTAAAAGTAATTCGTTCGGAAAAAACTTAATAGCACTTCCTTTACCAACGCTGAGACCAATTGCAGTTAAATGCCAGTTTTTTTGTAGTGTACTCAAGTGGTAGTGCATTATTGCACTACAAGCCTTAGGCAGTGGAATAGTGGTACTGGACAATTTCAAATATTTAGTCAAGTTTATCATTCATTGATGAAGCTGTTTGTTTATGAACTATTAGGGACTTCGTAATATGGTTTCTGCTTGTGCAGTAATAGTGGTGATTATTTACAAGCATGTTCTACACAAATGTAATTATCATGCCTTTTCACAAATTGTTCTGTCTTGTGCAGGTGGACTTGTTAAAACATGGGATACCAGATCCATCGATGTTGTACACTCAATCATCTATGTTGGATAAAGAAAATAGAGCAGGTTCAAAGGAAGATCATTTTACTACTCCAGTTTTCATTCACACCAAGTGAGAATTTTTTCTTCCCACTTTCTCGTGTCTTACTTTCTTCGCTACAATCTACGATCACTTTTACCAAATACGTATTATGTTTACAATTTTATTTGAATGTTAACTTAAGACTGGACCACAGAGGGATATGTTGATATTTTTCTTCTGGTCCAAGGAACGTGGTCATGTGAACTGTGCCATTTCATTGTTGTTTAAGTTATGTAATCTAATACTACCAAATTTCTAAAAATTAAGCTTAAATATAGAAGTAGACTGTTAGTTACAAATTAATATTTTGTTTTGTTTAGGCTGAACAACAGAGATATATCTTCTTCAACCATGTCCCTCGTGAAAAAGAACTTATCAAACTACTTCAAATCAACATCATGGAATAACAAATCCAAAGATTCTAATGCATCCAGTAAGAATGTTGATGCCTCAGATTTAATTGCACGGATATGCTCAATGGTACCACAACCTCTAAGCCAAAGCGTCCTACTAGCTCTTCTATAGCAACTGGCATGCGATAAAGGGAATGAAACCACACAAAAATTAGGATGGATACCGACGTTGCTGTTGCCATTAATCCAACCGAGCCACAACCACTACATAAAAACATGCTCACATTTGCCTTATTATGCATGTCATATCCTTGGCTAAAAATATGAATGATTAAGTTTTTGACGACAAGTATCTTTTCTTTGTAATGACAGCCTAAAGATTAGGATGACAGAGAGTACATCGGCGATCCTGACGCTGTTAAATCTGAGGTAATTTGATGCAGGGATTAATTTGATAAGTAACTTGAATGTGAATTATATGCTAATTCTCGGCTACTGCAGGGGTATGCACTGAGTGATAAACCAGTCGGATCAGATACTAAAAATGATGGAGTCTGATTCTCTAGGTGTTAAAAGTATTCTGGATTGACCTTTGCCTATTGTAGCTAATTTGGAAGAGGCTTATTCTGTTTCTTTTATTGAAGTGTATGTGTTTCACAAAGAGAAAAAAACAAGCGTATGTTCTAGATCTAGCAGAAGCAGCCAGGTATGAAAGCTATGAAACAAAAAAAATGCAAGAACTTAGAGAATCGGAGAAAAATACGCTCTCTTTTATCAACATTTCATATTAGTTAAATGGTTTTTGGCATGATATGTTGATCATTTTTTTTGGCATAGAAGGCCTGACTATTAGTTATTGCAAGGGATGTTGTGATATTGTATTTATTTTTTTTGATAATTTTTTTTATTAACCTTGTTCTTTAATTGGCAGGTTCAAGGTGCATTTTTTGATTTACCTGAGGAGATAGCTAATAAGCTGTTGAGCATGGAATTGCCTGAAGGAAATGCAATAACTAAAATTTCTAAGGTAACTTTTATGGGTAGAAGCAAATATAATATGACCTTTTATGGTGTGATGTGCTTGCGAATGTAAGCGTAGAAAGGGGAGACGAGGAAACACATTTTTGTATTAGATGACCTTCTATGGTATGACGTTTGTGCGAATGTAAGCGTTTTGTAAGTACTAGTTAGGTATAACATTTTCTTTGTACAAGATGTGTAAATTTGTATACCAATGGTTATTGTATGGGAGTTTGGTCATTTATTCAGAATACAATTGTATCAAAATGGTTATGCATATTTTATTTGATTATATGGTTAATTTTTGAACATGATAATTATGTGAATGATTATTATTTGTTATTGTAGAAACAAAATATACTATTAACAAGAAATAATTGCATGAAAAAATACAGTAAATTAGTCAATAATTTTTAGTGGCGTTTTAAAAACACTATTAAAGTACATGTAGTGGCGTTGAGTAAACGCAACCATAAATCAGGGGTAAAATTGAAGAAAAAAAAAATAGCAGCATCAAAAAGTTTTTTTATGGAGTTTTTAAAGCGCTACAGAAATATTTATGGTGGCGTTTGGAAAACGTTACAATATAAGTATTTACAGTGACATTTATTAAAAGTGCAACAAATATTTTTTATTTTTAGTGACATGTTTTCTCGTAACGATTATCGAAACGCCACCAAAAATGATTGATGGCGTTTTTTGAGCGCCAGTGAAAATCATTTTTCTTGTAGTGACACCTTAGTTTTTTATTGATAAGTTGAATTGTTGGGTGATGGGAATGAACATTATTTATTCATTGAGTCGTAATGTGTCTTTTTAAGATGCTAGCTTGAGACTGTGTAGACGTCATTCGTGTTCTGGAGTAAGCGTGTCAAACCTTGTTATACATGTCAGAATGTGCAAGTAAAAAAAATTCATTAAAAAAAATCAAACAAAAATGATTTTGCACCTACATCTGTTGGATTTCTGAGTTCGTTTTCATGTATAATATCTTTTTTTCACTCAAATTTTTAAACCCGTAAGTTCTAAATTCCACTTGGCCCACTTAAGGAGAAATGAGTATTAGTATTTTGTTTTGTTTTGTTTAGGCTGAACAACAGAGATATATCTTCTTCTACCATGTCCCTCGTGAAAAAGAACTTATCAAACTACTTCAAATCAACATCCTGGAACAACAAATCCAAAAATTCTAGTGCATCTAGTAAGAATGTTGATGCCTTAGATTTAATTGCACAGATATGCTCAATGGTACCACAACCTCTAAGCCAAAGCGTCCTACTAGCTCTTCTATAGCAACTGGCATGTGATAAAGGGAATGAAACCACACAAAAATTAGGATGGATGACCGACGTTGCTGTTGCCATTAATCCAACCGAGCCACGACCACTACATCAAAACATGCTAACGTTCTCCTTATTATGCATGTCATATCCTTGGCTAAAAATATGAATGATTAAGTTGTTGATGACAAGTATCTTTTCTTTGTATTGACAGCCTAACGATTATGATGACAGAGAGTACATCGGCGATCCTGACGCTGTTAAATCTGAGGTAATTTGATGCAGAGATTAATTTGATAAGTAACTTGAATGTGAATTATATGCTAATTCTCAGCTACTGCAGGGGTATGCACTGAGTGATAAACCAGTCGATTCAGATACTAAAAATGATGGAGTCTGATTCTCTAGGTGTTAGTAGTATTCTGGATCGACCTTTGCCTATTGTAACTAATTTGGAAGAGATCGAACAGCTCAGGTAAGTTAGTGCTTCGTCTGTAACCTCAGGTAAGTTACTAGCTTATTCTGTTTTCTTTTATTGAAGTGTATGTGTTTCGCAAAGAGATAAAAACAAGCGTATGTTCTAGATCTAGCAGAAGCAGCCAGGTATGAAAGCAACGAAACAAAAAAAATGCATTGATTATATGGTTAATTTTTGAACATGATAATTATGTGAATGATTATTATTTGTTATTGTAGAAACAAAATATACTATTAACAAGAAATAATTGCATGAAAAAATACAGTAAATTAGTTAATAATTTTTAGTGGCGTTTTAAAAACACTACGAAAATACATGTAGTGGCGTTGAGTAAACGCAACCATAAATCAGGGGTAAAATTGAAAAAAGAAAATAGTAGCATCAAAAAGCTTTTTTATGGAGTTTTTAAAGTGCTACAGAAATATTTATGATGGCGTTTGGAAAACGTTACAATATAAGTATTTACAGAGGCGTTTATTAAAAGTGCAACAAATATTTTTTTATTTTTAGTGGCATGTTTTCTAGTAACGATTATCAAACCGCCCCCAAAAATGACTGGTAGTGTTTTTTGAGCACTACAGAAAATTAGTTTTCTTGTAGTGACACCTTAGTTTTTTTGATTGATAAATTGAATTGTTGGGTGATGGGAATGAACATTATTTATTCATTGAGTCATAATGTTTCTTTTTAAGATTCTAGCTTGAGACTGTGTAGACGTCATTCGTGTTCTGAAGTAAGCGTGTCAACCCTTGTTATACATGTTACAATGTGCAAGTAAAAAAAATTCATTAAAAAAATCAAATAAAAATGATTTTGCACCTACATCTGTTGGATTTCTGAGTTCGTTTTCATGCATAATATTTTTTTTTCACTCAAAATTTTAAACCCGTAAGTTCTAAATTCCACTTGGCCCACTTAAGGAGAAATGAGTATTAGTATTTTTTATGTTTTGTTTAGGCTGAACAATAGAGATATATCTTCTTCTACCATGTCCCTCGTGAAAAAGAACTTATTAAACTACTTCAAACCAATATCCTGGAACAACAAATCCAAAGATTCTAATGCATCTCGTAAGAATGTTGATGCCTCAGATTTAACTGCACAGATATGCTCAATGGTACCACAACCTCTAAGCCAAAGCGTCCTACTAGCTCTTCTATAACAACTGGCATGCGATAAAGGGAATGAAACCACACAAAAATTAGGATAGATGACCGACGTTGCTGTTACCATTAATCCAACCGAGCCACGACCACTACATCAAAACATTCTAGCAATCACCTTATTATGCATGTTATATCCTTGGCTAAAAATATGAATGATTAAGTTGCTGATGACAAGTATCTTTTCTTTGTATTGACAACCTAAAGATTAGGATGAAAGAGAGTACATCGGCGATCCTGACACTGTTAAATCTGAGGTAATTTAATGCAGAGATTAATTTGATAAGTAACTTTAATGTGAGTTATACGCTAATTCTCAGCTACTGCAGGGGTATGCACTGAGTGATAAACCAGTCGGATCAGATACTAAAAATGATGGAGTCTGATTCTCTAGGTGTTAGTAGTATTCTGGATCGACCTTTGCCTATTATAGCTAATTTGGAAGAGATCGAACAGCTCAGGTAAGTTAGAGCTTCATCTATAACCTCAGGTAAGTTACTAGATTATTCTGTTTTCTTTTATTGAAGCGTATGTGTTTCACAAAGAGAAAAAAACAAGCGTATGTTCTAGATCTAGCAGAAGCAACCAGGTATGAAAGCTATGAAACAAAAAAAATGCATTGATTATATGGTTAATTTTTGAACATGATAATTATGTGAATGATTATTATTTGTTATTGTAGAAACAAAATATACTATTAAGAAGAAATAATTGCATGAAAAAATACAGTAAATTAGTCAATAATTTTTAGTGGCATTTTAAAAACACTACTAAAATACATGTAGTGGCGTTGAGTAAACACAACCATAAATCAGGGGTAAAATTGAAAAAAAAAATAGTAGCATCAAAAAGCTTTTTTATGGAGTTTTTAAAGCTCTACAGAAATATTTATGGTGGTGTTTGGAAAACGTTACAATATAAGTATTTACAGTGGTGTTTATTAAAAGTGCAACAAATATTTTTTATTTTTAGTGGCATGTTTTCTCGTAACGATTATCGAAACGCCACCAAAAATGATTGGTGACGTTTTTTGAGCGCTACAGAAAATCATTTTTCTTGTAGTGACACCTTAATTTTTTTATTGATAAGTTGAATTGTTGGGTGATGGGAATGAACATTATTTATTCATTGAGTCATAATGTGTCTTTTTAAGATGCTAACTTGAGACTGTGTAGACGTCATTCGTATTCTGGAGTAAGCGTGTCAACCCTTGTTATACATGTTAGAATGTGCAAGTGAAAAAAATTCATTAAAAAAATCAAATAAAAATGATTTTGCACCTACATCTGTTGGATTTCTGAGTTCGTTTTCATGCATAATATTTTTTTCACTTAAATTTTTAAACCCGTAAGTTCTAAATTCCACTTGGCCCACTTAAGGAGAAAAGAATCGTTGTAGTGATTTTCCTCTGTACCCCACATTATTCAAACCCAAGTTTTAGTCGATTTACATCCATGTTTCGACAAGTTTTTCTTATATTGGTATACTTTAGAACCTTTGTACTGATTTATTGTTAAAGGATAAAAAACGTCACTTTTTATACCAATATTACACACCCACTCCCTACTTGTTTTAAGGTAGGATAACCATATACCATATCTCATTTTATATGGGTTATCTATCTTACGAAACTTTGCTTATCTTTGCTTTCGGCTTTTTATATAACATCAATCTAGACTTGTGTGTTGAACTAAGGTTATAAAAGTAGAGTAATTAGGGCACAAAATTTTTCTTTCATGAAATGTTGGTTATATTCGCTTTGTAGAAGAGGAATCAAATGAAATAATATATGGTATCATTCCATTCCATCTCCACTCATCATTCATCATGCATTTATAAAAAAAAAGGTAAAAAAGGAAAAAAATACAATAAAGAGAAAATCTCTAAGAATAAAATAGTCATTCATCATTCTTGACTACAAAGTATTCATTTCCATTCCTTCCACATCCATTATATCGTACTTAGAAGCGAGGATTGTAGTAGAGGAGATGAAAGGAAACAAACATCCATATGTGCCTTAGTATTACTTTATCTTTTGTAGCTTGAAGTTCAACTAATACACTTTCCCTCTTATTTATAACATTTTTTGAACTTACAAAATTTTCCTTCATCTATGCATAACTCACATCCAATACATTACATTTACACTGGTGCAAAATTATTCAAAAAACTAAGAAAATAAAATAAAATAAATGATAGGGTGCACATTGTCGATGTGTAAAACTTTGGGTGACACCACGCTCTTAACCTTGAAGGCAATTACAGTGTTATCAAGGAATTACAATTCAGCTTGAAATTTTTTATTCATTTTTGCACCAATAATGAGATGGATAATTTAGCACTAAATCATTATTATTGAAATTAAGTAGATTACTTTAAATTTGAAAGACCTTAAATATATTATTTGATTAATCCACTACTTAAGACACTTTGGATTTTGTGGGTAGTATCTGCTGAAAACTCTCACGAGATAACACTCATCCTACTAGGGACACCTAGGGATTTAACGGCTTGTTGCATACGCTAAATGCAATTGTGTTTCCTACGAAAGTGTGAGAAATCTTAGTTCAGTTTATTCGAGGACGAATAAAAAGATAAGTGTGGGGGTATTTGATATACACGTAAATGTGTATATTTTATCGGCTTTTTTATCTTTTTTTCTCTTAAAAATAATTGGTACTGTGTACTTGTAGCTGTGTTTTCATACTATTGATAAAAAGCATGATTTAAAGTATTTGATGGATAAAGCATGAAGAATTTGCTGAAAAAGAGTGAAGTTTGAAAATGTAGCTTGATGTGAGAAATTGCTAAAGCTTGAAGAGTTTAAAACTTGAAGAACGGTTGCAAATACAATTCATTTTGATAATTTGGCTCACTAAAAACTCATGTTTATTCACATAACCCATTTGCAAGGCCTCTCACTCTACAACATGACCACTGCATATGTACATTGGCTGCTTATTTGTTATTTGGGCAAAGACTTTAGTACCATATCCTGTAATTGCCCACTTAGTCTTGGTCATGACAGGTATAAATACACTTGTATCTCTTTCATTTGTTTTTACATTAGAAACACTTGAATCACAAGATTACACTTGGTTATATTCTGTATACTCTTCTCTTGGAATAAAATTATTCTTCTCATTGTCTTGTTAGTTTTTGTTTTATTTTATTTATGTCTTTTCTTTTTCCCTTCTTCTCATTTAGCTATGTCTAGCTAATCCCCTTTAATTAGGGGGTAATGACGCTTATAGATTAGATTCAATATGAATCACATAGCCAAAAAGATGAGGATTTTATGCATATAGATCTAGATCTGAACCAAGAGTTACATCTGAACCTTTATACTTTGTGTCGTATAAGAGCTATGCTCCTTCACAGAGTATATTCGAGTTTTACCTAACACTTTTCAAATTTAGACCTAATTTTTAGGGTTTTAGAAATAAAGTAGTGAATCTGTCCTTATAGTCTATGGTTATTTAAGAGCTTAGCTCCTACATAGGCTATGCTTGTTGTTATTCACATGTTTGTTTCTAAAAATCAAATTATTGTTGGTTCATATTTATGACAGAAACATGAGTTAGATATATATTAATCTATTTGGTTGTTGATGATTATTAATCTAGTTTATGTCATTACTCCCTAATTACCTTCATCTATATTAAAAAAATACTTTTTTATTATATTTTTTGTTGTTTTCAAAAATCGAGCTTTTGGAATAATCTGAATAGATTTAGTAATTAAAATAATTTTGGTCCTAAAGTTCGATACCCTTTATAATAACCCTTGTTGTTTTGGAAAGCCGAACAAATTCAATAATTGTTTACAATTGTTCAATTTGTTTACAAACAGATTCTCAGGTTGCAGACTGGTACAGGCATATCCGAAGTAGTGAACCCGAGAGAGGTTCAAGAGGCATCATAGGTTGATGATGAGAGCTCATACGGGGAGTCAAAGGGATCTGGTGTTAGTCAAGATGAGCCAATGATGGAACAGGAAGAAGATATCATAGGAGATGTGGATGAGAGTGACTATAATAAGGATATGGAGCGGGAAGGAGGATACGAAGGCGGTGGTAATGATAGTAGTGATGATGGCAATGACGACGATAACATTGATATGGAGGAGGAGGACAACCCCGAGGAGGAATTCGAAAAGGATGAGGATATCATTATTCCCGAGACTCCAGTTCCAGTCATGGAGAATCCGCAGGTTGGGTATGACGATCAGTTGGCAGCAATGTGGGCTAAGATTGAGCAGGATCTCGTCGAGTATCATGCAGCTGGTGGCCATATGGGGATTTTTGGAGATTACAGATATCCATCGCTAATGCTTTACCCAGTGTCACCCATAGAGATTATGGACATTTCATATGATGAGGAGCAGGAGTACGCTGATATTGTAGTGGAGATTATGGGCATCTCAGAATATGGTGATGATGAGGTTGTGGAGGTGGTGAACATCTCCGATGATGAGAAGATGATTGAGCTTAGCAGCAGTGATTCATAATATTAGTGTTGTGGGGATATGTATAACTTTGTATGTATATTTTGTAGCAGACTAGAACTTGAGCTAGGCAAGTATAGAACTGAGTATCGTAGTTATGTTGTATATAGCAGTCTATAACTTGAGCTAGTCAAGTATAGAACTGGTTATCGTAGCTATGTTGTACTAAGATATTACGGTGTGATATATCATCTTTTGGGATCTTTCTATCAGTTTATTTCTAATTTCAGGGACGAAATTCTTTTAAGGGGGGTGGATTATAATGTCCCGATTTTTAATCGACTGTGTTAATTATAAACATTCATTATAAATAAGATAATTAAAATAAACGGGAGATAAATCAAATTTAAATAAGTAAATAAACTTAAAATAACTAAGAACTTATGTATATATTTGTATATAGTTGAAAAGGTGCGCATATGTATGTATATGAAGATATGTACACTTTTGACTTATATTTTATCATATGATTCAAAGATATATAATGCAATCTCTTAAATTAAAATCCTATGCAAACAGTAAATGTACATATACATTTATACATAGACATGATTTAAATACATCTTGTATATAAGCTAAGCCAAGATTTAACTATCAACATAGGATATTTGATAAAGCAATACAACATATATATATATATATATATATATATATGGATGAGCTGAAGGTAAGCTTCATTTTTGTAAAACATGATTTTTATTTTTGATTTGCAACAAATCATATTAAGATTTCGACTGCACCTTTTTCTTTAGCCAATGTCATGCTAAAAATCTGCAAGTTGATGTACGATTGGGTACAATCTAACCTAAATAAGATTCATATGCTACAACCAAATATGTAAACAAAAACCATGCGCTTCCCCATCCTACATAAATTTACCTGAAGGTATGGGGGTTTGGATTAGCGGACGGCTTTACTGTACCCTCCTCAGGAGTTTACCGGCCCGCCGGGTTCTCCTGGGTTTTCAAAAAAAAAAAAAATGTAAACAAAACATAAACTATTGTATATTTTCAAAGAAATGAGGAGATCAAACATTCCGTTTGTTATCCATTCAGCTGCAAGCATTTATGTGAAAAGATAAAACACTTCTAGTAGCTAGGCATAAGGACAGGATTGTACAAAATATAATATTTTTGTATTCAAAGCCATGCATTGTCTGGGCAACAAAACCGAACAGGGCAAAATTAATTATGAAGCCTGTATGTGTTTTAAAATCAAACATTCCATCTGCTTAGTAAATAACCAGCAAACATTAAATGAGGCCATATTATTTTAATATTTAACTTGGCTATAAATAGAGCCTAAGCCCTCATATTTTTCCATGCAAAAATCATTTGAAAACAAATAGTTTAAGGATAACAGTTCTAAGAACATGGCATAATTTAAAAGGATAGTAAACTTTTTTAATCCTCTGTTTTAAATCTCTGCCTTTGTTTATAAGTGATGTAAGTGGTGTTGCACAAATACTTTGATGTGTGTATCTTTATTAGTATTCACTCATGATTGTTTGTTGTGCGACTTAAACTCACTGTGTATATACATTGAACAACGCTGAAAACATAAGCACATAAGAATCATTTTACTCAGTTATACAAGAACCTATGGCATGAATTCTAGTGGGTTTAAGGATTTATTTTCTTCATGGAAGGGTACTATATGTATATACCCTATGGTATATGCGAATACTGTTTTTAAGGATATACTTATGCATGTGTTTACAGTATTGCAATTCTGTCTGTAACCATGTTTCAATATGAAATTTTCGAATATCTCAGAATCATGTTGTAAACATATAAATGGAATCATGAGATGAGATGATGAATTTTAATCCATATTTCACGATTTTTAAGTAAGTTGATATTGAGATATGTGGAGATGGAAGAAATTCATTTTTGGGCAAGTTCAGGCGATTTAGGTGATGAAATTTGACGGCGTGAGATCAGGAGGGGAGTGTGAGGTTAGCGATCACCGGAAAAATATTAAATAATTTTTCTAATGAGAGGTTTGGGAGATCAAATCAAAAATCGAGTTTGAGTTACATTTTTGGGACCACTATTTTTTTTCAAAACTGCGTCGCCACGGTGAACTGGGGGGTTGCGCACCGGGGGGGCCACGGGAGGAGGTCATCGCCAAGGCGTGGTTGGAGTTGGACAGGTTCCAGTTGTCAGAGGAGGCGGTTGTAGGTCGTTTCTTGGATCAAGGTTGGTTTAGTGATGGGTAGGTTTGAATGATGGAAACACTATATGGATTTGAGGTGGTAAATCTGGGTATGGTGATGGAATCAATGGGCGATTTGAGGTGTGTACAGCTAATCGGCGCAGTGTGACGTCGGGTGTGGGTTTGTGCACATGCACAAGTGCACTGTCGTGCACCATCAAGTGATCAACTGGAAAGGGGAAGGTTCATGTTTTGTGACCACCACTAATGTTGTGATAAGTTCGGGTAAATTATTGGCTTGTATATTCATGTAGCGTTTTTGTACTAAGAGCATCTCCAACAAAGTATCCGAAATCCAAATATTCGAAATCCAACCTCAAAATGGTATCCAACAGCGGATGGATTCTTCCATCTGTTCGGATTTCGGGGGAGATAGTTCCGGAATGTCCAAACTAGTCACGCGGTTGTTGAACAACCGCGTGAACGTTGAACAAGCGCGCGCTTGTTCAACAACCGCGTGTATTTACGCGGTTGTTCAACAACCGCTTGGAGTCATGAGTTAAAATTTTGTGATATTTATGTTGATTGTACCCAAATTTAGACACGAAGATGTAATTAAACAAAAACAATCAACAGTTGCCTGGAGTCTGGACTTAAAATTTTGTGATATTTATCTTGATTGTACCAAAATTTAAACACGAAGATGTAATAAAACAAAAACAATCAACAGTTGCACAAAAGCTTAAGATACATGATTGCACTAACATTTAACGGATACATAGTTTCAGATATTGATTAAAGGATACAAATTACAGTACTAGAACTACTAACATTTAACGGATACTAGTACTAGAACATTTAACGGATACATAGCTTAAGATACAAAGTACGAAAACACAACAACTAAGGGTAAACAGTTTCACTGGCTTCCAACAAAGTTCCATAAATGATTTGTTAAATCTTGCTGGAGTCTTCGATGAATGTGTGCGTTACGGTAAGCCATCTGGCTTTCGACGTGAAACTCAAGCTCTAGTTCGCTTTCAATCATATTTTCACGCCAAATCTCAGGTGGTGGAGCAGTGCAGTCGTAATTGAAATCATCCTCCATGTCTCTTTCGTCCTCTATAATCATGTTATGTAAAATAACACAAGTATACATTATCCTAGTCATTTTAAGTGGAGACCAAAGTCTGCATGGATTACTGACTATGGCAAATCTGGATTGTAAAACGCCAAACGCTCTTTCTACATCCTTTCTTTGTCCTTCTTGCATTGCTGCAAACCTTGCTTGTTTATTGTTTTGTGGGTTCGGTATTGTCTTGACTATCGTACTCCATTGCGGGTATATACCATCGCCTAGGTAATAACCATGGTCATACTCGTGACCCTCTAACGTAAAATGATGTGGAACTGATCTACCGTTCGCCAAATCGTTAAACAACGTTGAGCGTTCAACTATGTTCAAATCGTTGTTCGAACCCGGCATTCCGAAAAAAGCATGCCATATCCACAAGTCGTACGACGCTACAGCTTCAAGTATAATAGTTGACGTACGAGACTTACCCTGATAAGCTCCAGCATATGCTTTCGGACAATTCTTCCACTCCCAATGCATGCAATCCTAAGATCCTAACATCCCTGGCCATCCTCTGCTACCGTGCATATCCATTAACATTGCAATGTCAGCTTCGTTCGGTCTACGCAAGTATTGATTACCGTAAA
Source organism: Allium sativum (assembly GCA_030737875.1). Lineage (NCBI taxonomy): Eukaryota > Viridiplantae > Streptophyta > Magnoliopsida > Asparagales > Amaryllidaceae > Allium > Allium sativum. The sequence goes on from CM060911.1 coordinate 13,788,318, forward strand.
CGTCTACGATAGCTTGGCAGAAATGGTCTAAGCATTCTAGCACTGTGCTTTCTGCCATTTTCAAATTTTCGTCTTGAGCGTCAACAGGACCGCCATAGGCTATCATACGCAGCGCAGCTGTCATTTTTTGAATTCCGGTGAGCCCCATTGTCTTAGAAGCATTGTGTTTGTAGATAAAGTAGGAATCGTGTTGTTTATTACAATCTAGGATTCGAAGAAACAAAGGGCGCCTCATTCGGAATCTCCTTCTAACTCTGTACTTGTATACCTCGCATTTGAGACAAAATAATCTTCCATCAGTCTCTCGTTGTGAAATGCATGATGTTTATTTTTATATCGACGGCCTACAACAGAACCTCCAAGGGATTTGCTAGATTCACCATCTCTTAAGGCACCTATAAGCTGTCTTTGTCGTCGGAAATGATCATCCACTATAACATCAAACTCTTCGTCACATCATCCAACAACAAAGTCTCTTCGGTGGACATTGTGGGTTTTTGAGGTTTTGAGTGTATACACTACAAATTGTGGACTGTGTCTGAGTAGTGAATGCTGCAAGTTTTCCTCCTTATATAACATATTTTTTCTACATTTTGGTCTTCATTGGATACCATAATGTGACATGCATTGGTTAATGGAGTATTCTTGTCTTAAAGCAAATCATGCATTGGTTACTGGAGTATGCTTGTCATAAAGCAAGTCATGCATCGGTTACTGGAGTATGCTTGTCATAAAGCAAGTCATGCATCGGTTACTGGATACAAGCATAACACCATTAAACTTAAGGATACAACAATAAGCATAAAGATACAAAAGCTTGAAAGACACAACATTTCACGATAGTAGTTTTAGTACGCAAACTCATTAATTGTTACGCTCATTCAAAGAAGTTCGAAGTCGTCTATTCTCTTGTTCTAACTCGTTTGTGTAAGTAATAGCCCACGGCGGGAAACAGTCGTCTATCCACTCAAAATAATTGCAACCGTTAGGCCATAGCGAGCATAATTGGATCCTGCGACCAATATCATCTCCGTCAGCCCGGACTACTACCTCTACCGCGTAACCACAGTGGCAACAAACGGGATAGGAGTTAACTTCCTGCTCGTTAGGAGACTGTTCAACTGAAACTCGTCGTACCTCCTGATGACCTACATCTGGAACAGTCGGAGGATCAGGGACTGTAGCCGCTTGTAAGCGTTCTTCATTTACAGCCTCTTGATGACCAACATCTGGAACATGAGCAACTGGTGGATGAATCGTCAAGTGGGTAAACTCCGGGTAGACTTGATACAATTCCTCGTAGTGCCGCTCTTGGTACTCGATATTCCAGTCAATATCTGTTCTTGGACTTGAAGGAGGACGCTCAGGAAAGTTTTGATCATAGTTCGAATCCATTGACGAGGGCCATGACCATGAAGACATTTTATTATTTTGATGAAAATTTTGGTTCCAGCTAACTAAAAAGTGGTAACCGTATACATTTATAGGGGCAATGTAGTGTTGTGGTAGTGTGCATGTGACGACCCCTTAACTTATGGAGTTATTCAAGGTGATATGACACGGGGATGACCCTTGTTTCCCGACTTTTCTTTATTAAAGCAGCGGTCATCTCATCTTTAACCAGTACGATTTGTCAAGTCACGTTGTTTTTATTAGTTGGACAACCTATAACACGTTACCCTAGTGGTGCAGAGTGTAGTAACATCAACTGTTGAGGGCAGAGAGTTGTCTTGTCATATGTCTGTATCTTGTACTGCTCAATTAATGATGATAGAGCTTTACCAAAAAGCAACTCCCTTGTTTAAATAGTTGACACTTCGTCCCCCAATCATACCTACAGAACTCGTAGATAAAATGTTTGATGAGTATGAACGGAACAAGGAGGAGGAAAAAGATGGTGGTTTCGTTCCAGATACACATGTTAAAGAGGCGCAAGAACCAGTTCAAAATGAAGTTGTTCGTGGTACTGAACAAATAGTTGAAGTTCAAAAAACAAAAGGACGTCCACGCAAAAACACAAAAAGGCAAGTGGTTAACCGTACTCGTCCCAACCAGAGTGAAGCTAGCTCCAGTGGTGCAACAACATATTTCTCTCCTCAGGACTTACTTATACTCATGAAATCCTATATCGAAGTTGATAAAAGAGAATTGCTGCTTTTGCAAAATGGAGTTGGGCTTACCCGTGAAGAATTTTGGTCTATGGTAACAAGATTACATAACAATCATCGTAAATGCACCACTACACGAAATTCTGCTGAAATTCATATGGCTCATCGGCATTTCGTTGATACTTGTGAACGATACCAGAAGATTATAGAGACAGTTGAAGATGAAAACATATTTAAAACGAATCGGGCAACTTATGATTCTCGTTACCTTGTAGAGTATAGGACTGATTTTGTTGGGTACGAAGCCTACAAACTGCGTTACAGTTGGATAACCCGATTCGGTGCTGAATAGACAAATAGTTTTGGTTATTGCTTGTACGTGCATTCTAAGTTTTAGTACGTATTTCATTGTTATTTCTTGTAAGCAACTTTGTAGTCAAAATTTCGGTATCAAGTAATGTTCTTTCAATATGAATATAAATCCAAACCACATATGAAACAGTATATACACATATTTTCAGTAGTAGTAGAAATTAACATTAAAAGATAATCAAGTTGATTGTTTCATCAAAAGATAATCAAATGAGGGTGAAATTTTATAACAACGTACCACGCGTCTGTTTAACAAACGCGTGTATTCACACGGTTGTTAAACAGGCGCGTGGCCTACGCGGTTGTTAAACAAGCGCCTAGAGCTACGCGTTTGTTTAACAACCGCGTGGACTTAAATCTGTTGGAAAATTTGCCTGCTCCGATTATTCGGAGTGTAGAAATTTAGATTTCTACACCCGAACAGTTGGAGATGCTCTAAGAAAGGAATATAGGAAAGTAGATAGAAGTGGCAGCAGGCTAAAGAAAAGAGGAGAAGTAGCAGGAGAATTAGAAGAAAGGAGGGACGACAAGAATGAAACAAGAAGAGAACCGTGTGTGGGCTAAGGTATCACTACACCAAAACAGGTGATTGCCAACGAGTATAACCGTCGCAAACAATTTTCGCAACACTTATTAGTGTTGCTATGGGGGTGTGGCAATGTAGTAGCAACGCTTATAAGCGTTGGTATATTTTCTGTGCCAACGCTTATAAGCGTTGGTATATTTTAAGTCGCAACGCTTATAAGCGTTGTTATATTTTCTGTGCCAACGCTTATAAGCGTTGGTATATTTTAAGTCGCAACGCTTATAAGCGTTGGTAGATTTTCTTTACCAATGCTTATTAGCGTTGGTAGATTTCCTTTACCAACACTTATAAGCGTTGTAGTAATTATGTTTGCGACGCTTATACATGTTGCAATATATTTGTTTGCAACGCCTATACTTGTTACAAAATTTTAATTCACAAAAAATATAAATTTCAATAATAACAGAAATATATATTAAAAAGTCGCATATTCTAACATTAATAGTCAATTAATAACCAACATGATGATAATATAGATGATATTTAATATGAATCAAAAACTAATATTAAACTCAATGCATACTTATAAATAACATTCATAATCACATAGCGACATAGAATATCAGTTAACAATAAACAAACACAATACATAATTAAGATGTCAAACTCAATACATAATTAGTTTGCTAAATTCAATACATAAATAAGATCCTACAAATACCGAATACGAAACTCTGGCCATATAACGAAGCCTCCATCTGAAAATTCGCATAACTTGTACATTCCATTTTGAGGACCATCATAAATTGGTGCATCCGGTTCAAGAACTTCAACAACCCAAATTACTTTCTCTATATTCGGTACCACTTTCCTAAAATGACAAATTGTTTGTGTTCCAAGATAACCTCTTGCTACCTCCTTCTCTAGATCATTTGACAATAGCATTACGTATTTCTTTTCCATTGTAGAAGAATGAAGATCATTAAGTGACACATTTGGAGTAACGGTTACATTATTGTTTATAGGAGGATCCCTTAAATTAGAAGCACCTTCTGTATGAGGAGTAGTGGAAGGACTTGCAACAATTTTTTCTTGCAAATTAGGTATAAATTTCATAAAAGTTGAAGTAATTGAATTGATGGCGTTATTAACTTGAGTAGCTACTTGCCTTTCTATCTCCAATTTCCAAACGGACAAATCCACGGCTTGTATTTTATCAGCTATAGCTTTTACAGCTCGAGCCACCTTTACTTGTTTTATAGAAGAAGTAGAACTAATTGCTCGACAATAATTTTTCTTCATGTCGGAACCAAAATTCTGCAATTGGATCATTATTAAGATCATCTACTGTGCCACTAGAACTACCATCCAATTTTCTCTTTTCTTCCGCTGCCTCTAGAAGTGCCTGCATTAATTGAATATCACATTAAATTGAAAATTTCAGTTTCATGTTAAAAACAGAAAAACACGAGTTTATATATCGCACAATATAATATAACAGAAAAACACGATTTTGCTTGCAGACTCAGTTTTTGCTGAGCCACAGGCTCAGTTTTTGCTGAGCCGTGGCACAGTCTTGCTGAGCCTATTGAGCCTTGTGGCTCAGAAAAACTGAGCTACAGGCTCAGTTTTTGCTGATCCGTGGCTCAGTGTTACTGAGCCACAGGCTCAGCAAAAACTGAGCCTTATGGCTCAAAAAAACTGAGCCACAGGCTCAGTTTTTGCTGAGCCGTGGCTCAGTCTTGCTGAGCCATAGGCTCGGCAAAACTGAGCCTTATGGCTCAGAAAAACTGAGCCTTATGGCTCAGAAAAACTGAGCCACAGGCTCAGTTTTTGCTGAGCCGTGGCTCAGTGTTGCTGAGCCACAGGCTCAGCAAAAACTGAGCCTTATGGCTCAAAAAGACTGAGCCACAGGCCCAGTTTTTGCTGAGCCGTGGCTCAGTCTTGCTGAGCCTTAGGCTCAGCAAAAACTGAGCCGTAAGGCTCAGTTTTGCTAAGCCATAGGCTCAGTTTTGCTGAGCCATAGGCTCGGCAAAACTGAGCCTTATGGCTCAGAAAAACTGAGCCACAGGCTCAGTTTTTGCTGAGCCGTGGCTCAATCTTGCCGAGCCTTAGGCTTAGCAAAAACTGAGCCGTAAGGCTCAGTTTTGCTGAGCCACATGCTCAGTTTTTGCTGAGCCGTGGTTCAGTCTTGCCGAGCCTTAGGCTCAGCAAAAACTGAGTCGTAAGGCTCAGTCTTGCCGAGCCATAGGCTCAGCAAAACAGAGCCTTATGGCTCAGAAAAACTGAGCCACAGGCTCAGTTTTTGCTGAGCCGTGGCTCAGTTTTGCTGAGCCTTAGGCTCAGCAAAAACTAAGCCGTAGGGCTTAGTTTTGCTGAGCCACAGAGCTCAGCAAAACTGAGCCTTATGGCTCAGAAAAACTGAGCCACAGGTTCAGTTTTTGCTGTGCCGTGTACTGTAGGCATCCATAAACCATGTTCTAATGCTCCTTTTTTTCCTTTTTGAACACAAAACCAATATATCGCTCCAAGACCCATTTACAGGCATAATATGCAATATAATAAGAGAACAAAATATAAAAAATCAATAGCAAGCCGTGTACTGTTGGCATCCATAAACCATGTTCTTATGCTCCTTTTTTTCCTTTTTGAACACAAAACCAATATATCGCTCCAAGACCCATTTACAGGCATAATATGCAATATGATAAGAGAACAAAATATAAAAAATCAATAGCTAGATTCTAAACTATTGTAATATTCATTAGATTTGAAACTAATGCATAAGTTCATTGTAATATATATGCAAACTTACATATGTTTCCGCGGCACATGGTAGTACTTCTCCCGATTTTCTTTTATGTCCAACCTTCCAAATCGTCGTTCGTGAAATATTTGCTTCTGGATTGGCTAAGACCTACAAGAAATATCAAATTTGACAACACATAGTTAATATAACATTCTACAAACAATCATTTACAAAAGATAATTTTATTACCATTTCATGGTGCACTCTATGGTAAGGTTTCCTTCCTAGAGTATGAGTGATTTGGTTTTTCGCTTTGTTTTTTGCATTATTTTTGCATTGCTCCATCTTTTCATTCGTATACTCAATATCAAGGAACTTTTCCCACCATACTCTATCTATATCATTTGGACATCTACCAATGGCAAGACGTTTAGGAATCATAGTGTTATCAACTTTAAGAAGACTTTTTCTTAATGTTGATTTCATTGATCTATAGTACGGTGGGAAATGTTTCTCTAATATTGGTCGAGCTATGGTAGGATCTACATCCATGTCAAATTCTTCCTATCACGAGAAAAGAAAAAAATAAAAGAAATCATGAACCAATCAAATGTATCATAATTTAAACTTGATAGTGAAATTGATATGAGTGAAAATACCAAAAGCCCTTCCCATAGTTTATCCTTGTAGAAGCTATCTACGGCCCTCCATTCTTTGTAGCCAACCGGTATATGACAACGGATTAACTCACCACAACGTGTACTCCATTTAGCTGAATCTTCTCCTACTGCACCCTCAACACCAACCGTTATAAAGTACTTTTTACCTTTGGGTGGTTGAGGTTCAATAGTCTCTGTTGTACTTAAATTTGCATTTGCGCTAAATTCGTTTGTCATTTTAATGAAAAATCTACATTAAAAAACAATCAAAATGTAAAGTTAACATAACACGTGAAAGATACTTGCAAGACATGAATTAACATAACAAACTGGCAATAGTTTCAAAAGACATCAATAAAAGAAAATCATACATTTCAAAACACGACACAATTGTACAATACATCAATAAAAGTTAATGCATGATCAAAACAAGCAAAATACATGCAAAATATTTTCAATCAACATGTTGATTTTGATTGAATACATTTCAATAATGGTTCTAAATTTGGTTGTTCTTTCAAAATAGATTGATATGTTGTTGGTACTTCATAATCATCTATGCTATCCATTATGCGTTTAGGAGAGCGTCGAACAATGGACCAGCCGGAGTTTTGTGTATTTATGATGTAAAATACTTGACTTGCTTCGGACGCAAGAATAGCAGGCTCATCATATTCTCCATCGGTATTCTTGAGCTTCTTTAAGTTTACCATTAATAAATTTGTATCCGGGCAAACTTTACAACCATTTGTCTTATCTGCAACATTCACCCAATCACAATAGAATACCACATGTTGAAAATCATAGTAATCAACTTCCATGATCTCAGTTTTTGCTGAGCCGTGGCTTAGTTTTGCTGAGCCACAGAGCTCAGCAAAACTGAGCCTTATGGCTCAGAAAAACTGAGCCACAGGCTCAGTTTTTGCTGTGCCGTGGCTCAGTTTTACTGAGCCTTAGGCTCAGCAAAAACTGAGCCGTAAGGCTCAGTTTTGCTAAGCCACAGAGCTCAGCAAAACTGAGCCTTATGGCTCAGAAAAACTGAGCCACAGGCTCAGTTTTTGCTGTGCCGTGACAACTTGACACTTCGTCCGAGTACATACACAATTATTTGCATAACCATTGCAGATATTATACAACTTTTATGAAGGAGTATTGTCCTAAAAACTGTCATAATGGTTTTTTCCATTTGATCACTAAAGGTTTATATTTTTTATAGTGGTTTGAATAATCATTTGATCACTAAATAAAATAAAATATGATTTTATGGTTTTACTATTTGTACAGTGGTTTGAATCAACAAATCGCATTGGTTAACTTATATTAGAAACTAGTCAACATGGAACTAATTTGTATAGCTGTTAATGCTTGCTTATGAACAAGCGAATGTACAGCTATTAATCCTTGTTTAAAAATAATGAGTTCGACTATATGCCTTATGCTTATAGTTATTTTTTTAATATTATAATTCAGCGGTTTTCTAATCATAAAAAGACCATTTCGGAATCAAGTTTGTGGTGGAATTGCCAGTAAAAGTGTTTTAATTTATTCTTCGAATTATACATTTCCCCCTTCCTCTTGATTCATTTTAAGTTGGTTCTCGTTAAAGAAAAAATCAAATACATTGCATTTTGTTTTGTTTTGTTTAATCTAGCATGTATTACCGAATGGTTAAAACGATATATACCCACTACTAATATTCATGACCAAAAATGCCATTTCATACTTTAAAATTTTAAGCAATTGTTTGAAAGTATATTATTTTTTATGCGATTTTATCTTCATTCCTTATCAGGTAAATACCTTTTCCTTGTCGCTATACATTTAAAATTTTAAGCAATTGTTTGGTCTCAAAAAAACTGAGCCTTAAGGCTCAGCAAAAACTGAGCCACAGGCTCAGCAAAAACTCAGTCTTATGGCTCAGAAAAACTGAGCCACAGGCTCAGTTTTTGCTATGCCGTGGCTCAGTTTTGCTGAGCCTTAGGCTCAGCAAAAACTGAGCCGTAAGGCTCAGTTTTGCTGAGCCACAGAGCTCAGCAAAACTGAGCCTTATGGCTCAGAAAAACTAAGCCACAGGCTCAGTTTTTGCTGTGCCGTGACAACTTGACACTTCGTCCGAGTACATACACAATTATTTGCATAACCATTGCAGATATTATACAACTTTTATGAAGGAGTATTGTCCTAAAAACTGTCATAATGGTTTTTTCCATTTGATCACTAAAGGTTTATATTTTTTATAGCGGTTTGAATAATCATTTGATCACTAAATAAAATAAAATATGATTTTATGGTTTTACTATTTGTACAGTGGTTTGAATCAACAAATCGCATTGGTTCACTAATATTAGAAACTAGTCAACATGGAACTAATTCTGTGTATATTGATTTTGTGCATTTTATTCACTTTGTTTTTGTCAATTTTTTTGCATTTCTGTCTTTGTTTTACATCTTATTTTCATGAAATCTTAAAAACTGTTGAGTTAATGTTTAAAGATACTATTAGATCGATCTACTCTTGATATAAAAGTGTTTCATAACAAATTTGGACATTACATTGATGTTATATACACTTTGAAATTGTATCGGGACTACTGATATTACATATAAGCCTGCAGAAGAGGTCCAACACTACTACATTAAATGATACTACACAAAAAATCATAGCTTCATGTCCAATTGATTTACGATTTACGTACATAAGAGTAAGATCGGAAGAAACTGGAACAGTGCTAAAGGCTTCCATTCTATTTTACTCAACAAAAGTGATCAGAGCAATATTATTTTGTTGTTTCAGGGTATTCACTAATGAGTGGTACCTACTTCTGTACAGCAATACTGGATATCATGTTATTCACGTAATAATATTTAAACTGAAGATTCAAATTATGATAAACTATGCATTGTTCATTTATCAACATTTTCAAGTTCCTGCAATTCTTACATCTCTAGCATTCTTACATTTCTTATATTTCAGATCAGTTATTTCATTTGTAACATTCTTGCATTCTTGCATTTCACCATTCAAATCTGTGCATAGAAATCTCAAGTTTTTGTTATTGGTTATTTCATTTGTTGTGTGCTGCTTTGAACTGTTTGCATTCTCTTTCATGCACAGTTATGTTTAAAAAAAATACATTACTTATTAGTAGCCAGCAAGTAATTGTTTTCAAGCATCACGACTTGAGCTAACATTTTTCACGTTTGATTTATTCATGCAATCATAAGTAACTATCCAACCTACTTATGCATTACTTTGTTATCTTAAAAACATCACCATACGCTGTAAATGGATGAAGTCTCAAAAGCACGACACAGTCTCAAATTAGTATGTATAGCGCAAGAACTACAATAGACAAGCATTCAACTCAAAGCGATTATCTCTATAAACAATCACGACTTTCTACAAAAGAATGAAATACAAATTTACCTGAATCTGAGTTGAACGCAAGATCCCTAAAATTGAATTCGATTTGCGGATAGAGGAAAGAGGATTGGAGAAGATTCTTCGATTGGAGAAGAGTCGATTGGAGAAGATTCTTCGATTGGAGAAGAGCAGATTTCGATTCGATTTTAATTTTTTTTTTTCCGTCAGCTCGATTTGAGAGAAATAGGGTATAAGGATTTTGCGGCCGCCATCTACCAAAGCGTTGGCCAAAACAAAAGATAAGGAAAATAGGGTATAAGGATGTAAGTTTACTTTTTTACTCCAACAAATCAGCCTTGCCAACACGAATAAGCGTTGGCAATAAACAAATTTGAATTAATGTATTTTTGGTAACACTTCTTGAACATTGCAACGCTTATTTTGGTTATTACACGGCAACAGAAATAAGTGTTGACAATTGGAAAAAAAAAGGGTTACTAAATGGCCATTATGGTGTAGTGTATCTGGACAGAAAGTATTTGGGCCGAGACCTTAAAAACAGGAATATATAAGGGAGGAGAGTATTTTGGCCGAGGATATTGGGCCAGTAAGATTTAATAGGAAAGAAAAGAGAAGAGACAAACAAAGAGGGAAATAAATATAATAAAGGGATTGGAAAAGTCAATAAAAATATTCAAATAATATATATATATATATATATATGAAATAAAATCATATTTCAAAGACATTTGATTGACCGTTTATGTTGAGTCAAACAGTCTGAAATATTGAATTTGTTATGCAACTCAATCGACTTAAGTTGATTTCTGTTCTTAAAAACAAGAAGCGTTTCAAAATAAAATAAAGATTTTATTTAAATTGGATTTACTTAAGTATCGTCTAACTTTAAAACACATCGCGCTAATCGTTTTGAAGAGTCCGGAATTCATATTGCACTTCGATTCAATTTATATGTCGCGTGTCGGAGAATTGTTGAAGATTATTGGAGAGGAGTTATGCAAAGGCTATTTTGTTTATTCTAGTTAGAAATTGCCTAAGATGGATCTACAAAATGGTGCCTTCGCTTTGTCTATCTCCAGGACAACTTGCATGGTCAGATGTCTGATAAAGTATGTCTATCAAATCCACACATTGACTTTTCTTAAATATATTACATTGGTGGTGGAGGAATTCATTTCTCTTAGCTTTATTCCCGTAATATTTTTAGGAAAATAAATGAGTGTTCTGATAGACATAACAATGTGGCATCCAAAGTGATTGAAGAAGTGATTTGTCAAAAAGATAACCGTGGCCTTAAGCCTCACAATAGGGAAATAAAAAAAATCGGGCATGCAATATGACTAATTAGGTCGCATCCAAGCACGGTGTATTATCACCATTTAGAGAATTTCATTTCTGTCTTCTCATTCTTTTTCGTTGCTGCAACATTTGGTAATGGTTGTTGATCCCAACCGTGGGGTGATAATACATTCGGTCTACTCAAGCTGAATGAGTGACCGGTCATGTGTAATCGGCTTGCAAGATGTTCATGTTGAACCTCAGTGTATCCCCTCTAGAGTACATTGATCAGTAGTGGTCCCATACCTTATCATAGTTAGAATCCAATCTCCAGTAAGAGCCCTGCGGTTTTTTATTTTATATTATGTATGTGGAGCGTGAAGTGCAAGCGTTCCGCTAGATGGTTATTTATTTAGTAAAAAATATTATAATATTAGATGAATTTAATATCAAAATGTTTAGGGTTATCGTAAGGTAAAAATCATCCATGTTTATGTGTGGATCGGTCTTACGATTGTCTTTTTTTCTAAAAGGTTTTCTAAAGTTAAATCAATGATTTCTCATAAGAGAAAAACCCCATTCCATTATTTCCTTGTTTTCAAGCTGTTTTAAAATTGTTTACTCACATCAGTCTCCTAACTGACCCAGAGTTTATTTTTCTGTGTTTTCCTAAACTCTTAGGTACTCATAACAATTATTATGAGTAGACAAGTGATCCAGGTAATATATGGAACCCTTTTTTGGAGTATTTTGGACTAAGAATGCAGAAGTCAACTTAGTAATTATATCTATATCTAAGTATCGAGTTTGTATGTTTGTATTCGGCCAATATCATGTATGATGATGTATGATGAAATGTATTGTGATGTAACAGACTCTGATATGTACTATGTTATGTAATATTATATTTTGTAAAAAAAAACCGCTATGAGATTCTGATGTTCTTGTTAGTTACATTCTCTATCTATTCTATTGCTTTAAAAATGACACGACTTCCGAGGTCATCGAAAGTCGTGCCATTACATGAAATCTCAAATGGGTGATCAAGCTTTAGACATAGCTTAAAAAAATTTCATAGCCTTAGTCTGGTCATCATCATGGCTTCAATAGTGCCCTGCGACAACACTCCTCTTTGTATCTTCACCTTAGCTAACTTTTTGGATCAGCTTAGTGCAACTCTAATTCAGTTGCTCAGCACCCAAGCATCCCCCTTCAGCTCGGTGAAGCAGCTCAACGCCTTCACTACTTGGCATCAGACTTAAAACTCATCGAGCTTTCTTGAAGCAACAACAATTCAGAAACTTAGTCGTAAAACTTAGTCCTCGCTCATTTGATCACAACTGTGTATCAGCACCTACATGATCTAATATGGTATTTAAGTAAATAATCCAAATAACAAACTAATAAACATAAGTTAACAAAAAATAAGTGAAAATATAGGTTAATTAAAAATAATTTACATAACTTAAATTAGTTTTTTATACAAAAACGAAAATGATTATGTTGATAACAAAAAAAAGGAAACTTCTTGCTAAGAGGTTCACATAATATTTTGCCTGTCCTTCTCTAATGTCTTTAACAAATAGTTACTATGCACGATCAGGGAAAAGTTGTAACTTTATTAATATTTAAAAAGGTGAAAATAGCTTGATAAAGATTGTCTCTTAAACCTTAAGTTTGCACAACTCTTATTAACGTGCGACAACACAAAGGATTTTGTTCTTGAATACAAAGTTTTTTGCTCCTTACTGGTTGATTTAACCATCATTGTTTTAGAATTTAAATATTTATTTTCGGTACCTATACCAAATTTTGGCGAAGCTAGCATGTTAAAAAGTAACCAATGACACTTAAGACTTGAATAGACAAATGATTGTTGGGAAATAACATGCAAATTAAAGTTTGAGTTAGCCATTAATATTTAAGCTTGGTTAGAGTTAGTTGGTTATAAATGGTTATTATTCTCTTTTTTCAATATAGTATAGCTTCAATCATTTTACATTTTGCACTTTAACCCAGTTTCAATGCAAGTAGCATATTCTATTTGGCTATGCATATTAATGTCTGGCAATATTTAACTATCTGTTAAAGCATATAGGCATAATCTATCATTATTTAGTTGCTTGTTAAAGAAGGGAGCTGCCATATAGCTGGGGCAGGCAAGCGATCTTCCTTCAGAAATTTTGAACTCGTAGCTAATGAAAGTTTTCTGCAAAGTTTTCAAACTTTTTTTTTTTGAATTTGTTCAAGGGGGAAACCGACCGGAGTCGTAAAATCCCCCCTTGTGCACCTAGCCCGGTCGGCGGATACCTACCACATAAGTGGCAGTCGTAGCGTATGCACATGGTAAACCTTTTAACATGGCCAATCCGGGTTTTGAACTCGCAATATTTTTACCTCGACACAAGTCCTTAACCGCTGGGCTAATGCTGCGGACTAGTTTTCAAACTTTATATATGTTTCTTCAAAACAACCAAAAGACGAACTCCTACCTTAATGTACGTCAAAATGTATGTTTCAAAATATATAAAGATGTGTTAGAGTTTTCTGCAAAAGATGGACGCCTAGAAACACTTTGTTATAATGGTGAACCTGAAGAAAAATATATGAAGATGTGGTAAAGTTTTCTGTAAAATTTAACATTTAATCACTGCTTCAATGTGTGTTTCTTCAAATTTTAAACTTCATACATTAAAATAATAAGTTTATATATTCATTTTTCAAATGTGACCTTCCAAGCAAAGTTTTATGGCTTTGCCACTATGCCCATTTGTTTGAGTTAGAAGCATAAACATATGATAATACTGTCATTTGCATATAATTTACTTAATCGTCAGGTTAATTTTTTCTACTTCATAGATGCTCAAATCAATTAGTATTGGATAAAGCTGTCAAAAGATTAAATGTTACTACCACCTGTTAAATCCTTTTGATCAATATTAGAATGCCATGTGATCCTAATAATGTCTTTTATTGCTTACAGAGTTGCTGCTGCCTATAGCCATTATATGTGAAAGTTATATGATAATCGTAGTGTATGCCATTTCCTTCCGATGTGATTATAGAGAACTAGTTTAATTCGTACAAAATTACAAGAATAATTATGATTTAAAAGTGTAGTTATCCAATAACTACCTCAAGACGATCTCGTTAGGAAAATGTTTTGATGTAACAAATGTTATAAAAAAAATCTGCCTATGTTTAATTTTTTATTACTAACCTTTTGGAAGAGATGCAAAAACTGATATAAGAACAGACATATAGTATTTTTCTGGTATCTTCGTTATCATTTTAAAGGATGAAAAGTATACATTAATATTTATCCAAAGGGTATTTAAGACCTTAAAATGATCTTTTTAATACTAACACACGACAGTGTACGATAAAAAATGTACTCACCTAGTATGCATGAATTGATATTGCATACTACCTATGATTATGATGTGTTGGGTAAAAATATTATCTTTTTTTCCTTTCTAAGTATATTTCAACATGAATCAATATAATATAATGGGTTCACGATATGAATTTTTCTTAGGATTTGTTATAAACTAAATAACGATTATTTATACAACATTGAAGTAAATAAAGCAACTCCCCCATTGACGATGAGATGCACACACATTTTTTACTTCATTTATCGTAACCATCATGCATGAATTTGCATTAAAGGTCGAACAGTAAGATAATTCCATGTTCAGTTGTAAGTCATGACAAAAAAATAAAATCAGATTGATATGTGCAATTCTATTTATCAATCAATTCTGGATAGCATAACAATAATCAACGTACCTATGTACATATTATCGACACAAAATATGATTTTTCCAGCAAGCCTAGGTTTCGAAGTTAATCGAGAGTGATGCATAAGTAATATTTGTTTGTATATACTGTCTCTAAAACCTATGTGAATGCCATTTTTATAGTCGTACCTTAATTTTTTTTCCCCTATTTTAAACATGTCATTTGTGTTACTATGGCATGCAAACTAATTTTTGTTACTATAGTACAACATAGCTGGTCTATTTTTTGGGTTGGAAACTTATGTAACCACAAAGAGATATTAAAAAATAGTCAAAGTTTGTTACAATTTGTGATACAATATCTCCGTTTGCAGAAGATTTGGAAGATATTGTTGATTATGGTGATAAAATATTTCCAATTAGAGAAGATTTGGGAAATATTGTTAATTTGAGTAATATAATATTTCCAACTGTAGAAGATTTGGAAGATATCAGAAATTTATTACATCTTTTGCAAAATTAGGCAGGGCAATAAATTACCTACATAAGTGGAAGGATTTGAAGAAGATTTCTTTTTGGGATAGTGAAGTAAGGAATTAATTCCCTAATTAGTTCGTTAAATAAGGAAGCCTATCAGGAGAATTGGAGAATTAATTAAGCATTGATTTATATCATAAATCAACTACTTCAACCCCAAGCAATAATCCTTATATAAGGATATGGATTAGGTGAATGTATTATCATCTCAAAAATGTAAGGTGTATCAAAAGTTCTTCTTCTTCACTACTATCAGTCTTGTAATTTTTTCTTATTGAGAAAAGTAATAAAATCTCCTCTCCTAACTGGACGTACACTAACAAGACGTTAGTGGAACCACTATAAACCACTTGTGTTATTTCTTTTATTGCTAGATCTGTGATTGCTTTGCTGGTGACTATCTGTTGTTTGTTTTGCCTCACCATCAATCTGTTTCTATCGTTTTTTCGCAATAATTGGTATCAGAGCAACTAGGTTGGTTGAGAAAGGGTGTTAGGCATTGTAACGACCCGTATTCTACACATCATAGGATTGTAGAATATTTATTTCTTTCCCGTATGAAGTCGTATGGTCATGTAACTTTGGGAAACATCCATTAGAGTCATTTCCCATGTTCATGATTTTTGTCGATTTTTAAATGACCATTTTACCCCTAGTTGATACTGTTTTGGCCATAACTTTTGATTGGAAAGGAATTTTGACCTGAAACCACTTCCATTTGATTCGTTTGATGGTTTACCTTTCCGTAGAGTGGTCACAATAGCCAAACGGACTTACCGTTTGGGAGATATGGCTGAAACAAGGTTTGGAGGGTGAAAAACTGCTTAACCAGGCCAAATCGGGTGATTAGTGAGTAGGCCCATAACCCATTTCGGGATTAGAGTTATGGGCAGGCTGAAATGAGATAGAGGA
Source organism: Allium sativum (assembly GCA_030737875.1). Classification (NCBI taxonomy): domain Eukaryota; kingdom Viridiplantae; phylum Streptophyta; class Magnoliopsida; order Asparagales; family Amaryllidaceae; genus Allium; species Allium sativum. The sequence continues at coordinate 13,804,587 of CM060911.1, forward strand.
TCATTCCATTTCAGTTTTCTAGCCTCCACTTATCACCAAGGAACCCTAAAAATGGCCTCCAACCTCTAAATCACCTCCAAATCATCTTTTGGTCAAGGATTAAGCTTAGCAACCCCTAATCAAGGAAGATCTTCACCAAAGCAACATAGGAGCTGCTGTTTGGCATTGAGATTCACATCAAATCAGAGAATTATTTCAGATCTTAGTTTATTTGTGGCTAAGGTGAGTGATTTGCATAGTTTTACACTAATTATGGCTAGCTAAAAGTAATTGGTGTTAATTAGCGAATTTATACACTAATGAATTCGGAAAATATGTTCATAAATTCCTAAATGATGTTTTAGACCTCTGATATGAATTTGGGTTAATTTGGTTAAGTTTTGCTAATCCTATCATTAGTTTCACCTAAACATGCTTAAGGGGAAATATGTGATTTTGGGTATGTTTGATCCATTTTAGCCTATTATATGGATGTTTTGATGTTTGTGGTTGATTATGCATGTTGCTATGACTGTATGAAATGCTTTGTGATTGATTTCAATAGTTAGAATGGTCGAAAACGTCGTCGAATGGCGTAAACACTTGCTGGAACAGTTTCAGAAAACAGTGCAGGGTTCGGATCGGATCGGACATAGGGCTCGGATCGGATATGTTGAACTGAGCAAAGAATCCGATCGGATCGGAACCCAACACTTGGGGAAAAAGTGGAAAAAAGGAAGGCCACGCTAGCTGAACTGGGATCGGATCGGATCGAGGAGGACGGATCGGAGCGGAGGCATGAGGATGGAACAGATAGGAGCATGTGAAGGACGAGGGGACGGATCGGAACGGAGGCGCGAGCTGGAGGGGAGATGACACCCGACCCGACCCGAGACGAAGCACCCGACCCGAATCGATGGAGGACAACCGACCCGAACCGCACCAGGAGAAGACCCGACCCGAACCACACCAGAAGGAGACCCGACCCGAACAGATGGAGGATACCCGACTCGAACCGATGGCTTGAGGAGGAACCCGACCCGACCCAGTATTGACCAATAACCCGAGATGCAAAGGTAGTCCAATATGGGAAGTTAGAGCTCAGGATCCAGTTGGGAACCGATGAGTTCACTTCATGATTGGACTTTGCTGCGGGACGTGTGCTAAGGAGTTGTCGACGTTCATAACTTCGATTCACCACTAAGAATGAGTGATGGCTACTTATCAGTGCAGTAGGGTCATTATGACCTGAGGGGCAAGGTGATGGTAGCAAGACTACGTTATCAGTGCAGTAGGGTCATTATGACCTGAGGGGTAAGGTGATGCGTAGTAAGACTATGAGCCAGCGCAGATGGGGTGAATAACTCCATGGGGCAAGTGGACATAGTAAGGATTGGTAAGGCTATGAGCCAGCACAGATGGGGTGAATAACTCCATGGGGCAAGTGGACATAGCAAGGAACTAGTGGCTACGTTATCAGTGCAGTGAAGCCATTTATGACTTCATGGGGCAAAGTGATCGTAGCAATGTATGTTGGGTGATCGAAGTGGTGAATATCGTATGCTTTACGCACTGAGTGAGAGATGTGAGGATGGATGCTATGCTTGATTGTTTGCCATCATTATGACATGCACACCTCCCCCACCTCTGTATCTTTATACCGTTTGATATGGTACCTTAGAGTGTTGTACAGTATGTAGTGCTAACTCTTTGGTTGCAGGTCCAGGTTCAGGTATGTTTTAGTCTACCTGTTATTGTTCACTTTAGATGCTTATTGCTCATACCAGGCTTTATGTCTGACCCAGAGTTTTATGTCTCCTCTTATTACTCTGGGTGCTCACACGAGCAGACTAGAGACAGGTTAGCCGGTGATGCGCGAGTAGCTGATTCAGAGGCGGGCAGGAGGCTTCCACGTATGATATCTATATATATACACATTCTCCCTGTGTCATTGGTGGTCGCTACTTGGGCATTAGTAGTGTACCTCCTTTATCTTGCTTTTGCTTTGAGACAGTTTGAAAGTTGTAATAAGCTGTATTTTGGATTTCCGCTGCTATGATGTTTAGTTCTGATTTTCAGCTTATGCACTGTCTCTCCTATTTTATGTCAAGTATGTTATTATTATATTTTGTTCTATGCGCTGTGAGACATTCTACATGTTCTTAGTATGTTCATTTCCTTCTTCCCTTTCCTTCTCACGACCCGTTCCGTGCTAACTGGACATGTGTACAACGCACCTTTGGAGTAAATGTCGGTTGGTGCGGGGCGGGCCGTCACACTTGGTATCAGAGCTCTAGGTTGCGTAGTTAACCTAGGGAAAGACACTAGGGAGAGATAGTATGTATATGAGAGCGCGTATTTGTGATTACTTTGGTTTTCAAAAGCTATATATATACTATTAGTAGTATAAAGATGAAGTCGCACTGCACTAGCACCACTATGGGGTCGTTAATCGTTTCCCTTTTTCAGATTGACGATGAGCCGAGACACGAGGGGTGCTGGTAGAGGGACCAACCAGGGGAATGCCGCTGACATGAGGGCAATGTTTACTAATCTCATGAGAGACATGCTTAGAGAAGTGCAAGGGGCAGTTCCCAATCCCGGAGTTGGTGTTGGCCCAGTAGTGCAGGCGCCTAGGGTCGATTTCGCCAAGTTGTGCAAAGATTACACTGATCTTGGTGGAAAGCCGTTCCACGGAACGGAGTCGGCCACGGATGTTCAAGATTGGATGGATAGCTGTGATCGTATCTTTGATGACTTGGGTCTTGAGGATGCGATGAAGAGAAGGCTAGCGTCTCGTCAGCTGCAAGGGCGAGCGATGAATTGGTGGAATGCCATTAGAACAGCTACTCCAGAGGATCAGGTTACTTGGGATCAGTTCAAGGCTCGCTTTAGCGAGAAGTTTATCCCAGCTGCCCTGAAGTCAGTGTTGTTTAAGAGGTTCTTGGAACTCAAGCAGAACGGAAGGGCAGTTTCTGATTATATTGCTGAGTTCGACACTTTGTCGAAGTATGGACTGTCTCTTATCGATACTCCTGAAAAGAAGAATGAGAAGTTCATTACTGGCCTGGATGAGTACTTGGGGGAGAGGCTTATTAACCACATCGATGAGACTTTTGAATCGATTGTGGGGAAAGCTTTGAGATCAGAGAGTCTTTACCCCAAGTCAAAGACTGAGGCTGCATCTGCAGAAGGGCCAAAGCCGCAAGCAGGCAGTGGAGGCAAGAATAACTCTCAGAATAAGAGGAAGCAGGACCAATCTAAAGGTGGCCAGAAAAAGAGCAAGAAAGATGTTGAGTGCTTCAGCTGTGGTAAGAAGGGCCATTATGCTAAAGATTGTCGGGCCAAGCCAGCGGATAAGAAGTGCTTCAACTGTGGTCAAGTGGGACATTTCAAGGATAAGTGTCCGCAACCTCTTAAGGAGAAGCAGATTGTGAAAGCATATGCTATTGATGTTGTTCCTTCTTCGTCGAATGCCCCAACTGCGGCGGAGAAAGGAAAGAATGTTGTTATTCAAGGTATGCTTTCTATTTATGATGTACCAGTTCGAGTTTTGTTTGATACCAGGGCTTCCCATTCCTTCATATCTAGTGACCTGGTAGATAGGTTGGGACTGGAACCCGAGATAGTCGATAGACCATTGGTTGTGACGAACCCGATTGGTGGTTCGACTAGCCTTAGTATGATTTGCAGGAATTTGGTCTTATCGAGTCATGGATGTATGTTTGTTTGTGATTGCTTTGTTTTCGGCTTTACTGGGTATGGCATTATACTGGGAGTCGATTGGCTCCAAAGATACGGGGTGGTGGTAGACTGTGAGGGCTTATTGGTGACAGTAAGGGCGGATGATGGGCGGAGGGTAGTGTTTGGTAGTCTACCTAGTGATGGGGTTATGGCTAGTTTTGTAAATTCCCTCGACATCCCGCAGGATGAGTTGTCAGATGTGCCCGTGGTTGGCCAGTATCCGGACGTCTTCGAGGAGGTGACCGGGCTTCCACCACACTGAGAGATTGAGTTCCGTATTGATTTAGTGAAAGATGTCAGACCTATAGTGTTGCCACTTCGTCGTATGGCACCAAGGGAGCAGCGAGAGCTCGGGGTGCAAGTCAGCAATCTTTTGAAGAAGGGATTTATTAGAAGGAGTGTCTCCGAGTGGGGAGCACCAGTTGTGTTTGCCACTAAGGCAGATGGTTCCCTTCGTTTGTGTGTGGACTATCGCGAGTTGAATAAGGTGACGAGGAAGAATAAGTATCCTCTACCGCGGATAGATGATTTGTTTGATCAACTGGAAGGAGCAAGAGTGTTCTCCCAGTTGGACCTCGCGACAGGATTTCATCAGCTTCGAGTAGTAGATGAGAGTGTTCCGAAAACGACATTTAGGACGCCGTCTGGATTTTATGAGTGGTTGGTCATGCCGTTTGGGTTGACCAATGCACCAGCCTATTTTGTGGATCTTATGAATCGAGTATTCAGGGATCAGTTGAATAAGTTTGTTCTTGTGTTCGTGGATGATATCCTTGTTTATTCAAGGACAGAGGAGGAACACAAGGGACACTTGAGGACAGTGATGGAGGTGTTGAGGAAACACCAATTGAAAGCAAAATTCTCTAAGTGTCATTTTTGGAGAAGGGAAGTGAGATTCTTGGGTCATGTTGTTTCCGAGAGTGGTATTGCCGTGGACCCGGCGAAGGTGGCTACGGTACAGGATTGGCCTACGCCCAAGAATGCAACAGATGTAAGAAGTTTCTTGGGGTTAGCTGGATATTATCGTAAGTTTATCCAGGACTTCTCCAAGATAGCAGCACCGTTGACTCAGTTGACTAAGAAGAATCAGTCCTTCGTCTGGGACGGAGTGTGTGAGGATGCCTTCAAGAGTCTAAAGGAGAAGTTGACGCGTGCGCCAGTGTTAGTCATTCCTAAAGGGAATGAAGAGATGACGGTATACACGGATGCTTGTGGTACCGGACTAGGTGCAGTATTGATGCAAGGAGGTAGGGTTGTAGCTTATGCTAGTCGACAGCTAAAGCCGCATGAGAAGAAGTATCCTACCCATGATTTGGAATTGGCAGCGATTGTATTTGCGCTGAAGATGTGGAGACACTATCTCTTGGGAGAAAGATTTGAGTTGTTTACCGATCATAAATCGTTGAAGTATCTCTTCTCTCAGAAAGATCTGAATCTCCGTCAGCAGATATGGTTAGAGTTCTTGGCTTCGTATGATTTTGATATTGCATATACACCTGGGAAAGGTAATGCGGTAGCCGATGCCTTGAGTACGAGACATGCTAGCTTAGGGGCAATGTTTCTTGAGTGGAAGCAACTGGAGTATATCGCGGGGTTTGATTTCAGACCAAAGTGCGAATTGGATCCAGTCATGCTAGCTAGTTTGACGATCAGACCCACTTTGATAGAGCGGATTGGTCCCAGCCAGAGGAACAATCCTAATCTATTGGAAATCATCTCCAAGTTAAAGATGAACATCGACGGTGAGGAGATGAATGTGTATGGGCTTGATCGAGATGGATGGCTTCGGAAGAATGGAAGACTAGTTGTGCCCAACGTGAATGGTTTGAGGGATGAAGTGCTTAGAGAATGTCATCACTCAAAACTGGCTATACATCCCGGTGGTAATAAGATGTATCGAGACATGAAGCAGACTTACTACTGGGAAGGGATGAAAAGAGACATTGGGAAGTTTATATTCAAATGCATGAATTGCCAGCTAGTTAAAGCCGAGCAAAAGAAGCCTAGTGGGTTGTTGCAACCATTAGAAATTCCCGAATGGAAATGGGAGCAAGTCTCGATGGATTTCATCGATGGTTTACCAAGGACTAGATCGGGATATGATAGCATTTGGGTAATTGTGGATCGAATGACTAAGAGCGCAAGATTTATACCAGTCAAATCGACCAAAACGGCAGCCAAGTTGGCAGAATTGTATATGAAGTGGGTAGTGAGATTTCATGGAGTACCCAAAAGCATTGTGAGTGACCGAGACCGTTGTTCACTAGTGGGTTTTGGAAAAGCTTACAAGAGGCTCTAGGGTCAGGATTACATCTCAGTACCGCATATCATCCTCAGACCGACGGTCAGACGGAGAGGGTGAATCGTATATATTGGAAGATCTCTTGAGAGCGTGTATATTGGATTTTGGTGGATCATGGGATGACCAATTGCATCTAGTAGAGTTTGCATATAATAATAGTTACCAATCCAGTATCGGTATGGCTCCATATGAAGCTTTGTACGAAAGACCGTGCAACTCACCATCATGTTGGATAGAGACTGGCGAGAAGTTTGTGCTTGGACCGGATGTGGTGAGGGAAACTTCCGATAAGATTAAGATCATTCAGCAACGAATGAAAGCTGCCCAAGATAGGCAGAAGAGTTATGCTGATAAGAGGAGAAGAGACTTGAAATTCTCCGTTGGTGACTTGGTGTTTGTCAAGATCTCTCCGTTGAAGAGCGTGATACGATTTGGCAGGAGAGGCAAGTTGGCACCAAGATTTGTTGGCCCATTCCCTGTTCTTGAACTAGTCGGGAATTTGGCATATAGAGTTGGCTTACCAGAGAAGATGGCGGGAGTTCACAATGTATTTCATGTTTCCCAACTAAGGAAGTTCGTTCACGACTCAGATATGACTATTTCACCTGATCAGTTAGAGGACTTCGAAGTAGAACCCGAGGCGATTGGGAACCGCAAGCCGATTCGTATTGTGGGGCACGATACGAAGCAACTTCGAAGGAAGGCGGTGAAGCTAGTCAAGGTTCAGTGGGGCGAGGACGAGAATGATTGTACTTGGGAGACAGAGGAGAGCATTAGGAAGGCATATCCAGAACTCTTTGCCTGGTAAGATTTACTTTGCGATTTAGTTATTCCGCATGCTAGGATAGACTCATTTTACTTGTTTTGTATGTTTGATGGTTGTTTAATGGTTGATAGGCATGCGGGAACCTTTGTGTGTGTTTTGATTAGGGAATTTCGGGGGCGAAATTTCTTAAGGGGGGGAGAGTGTAACGACCCGTATTCTACACATCATAGGATTGTAGAATATTTATTTCTTTCCCGTATGAAGTTGTATGGTCATGTAACTTTGGGAAACATCCATTAGAGTCATTTCCCATGTTCATGATTTTTGTCGATTTTTAAATGACCATTTTGCCCCTAGTTGGTACTGTTTTGGTCATAACTTTTGATTGGAAAGGAATTTTGACCTGAAACCACTTCCATTTGATTCGTTTGATGGTTTACCTTTCCGTAGAGTGGTCACAATAGCCAAACGGACTTACCGTTTGGGAGATATGGCTGAAACAATGTTTGGAGGGTGAAAAACTGCTTAACCGGGCCAAATCGGGTGATTAGTGAGTAGGCCCATAACCCATTTCGGGATTAGGGTTATGGGGAGGCTGAAATGAGATAGAGGATCATTCCATTTCAGTTTTCTAGCCTCCACTTATCACCAAGGAACCCTAAAAATGGCCTCCAACCTCTAAATCACCTCCAAATCATCTTTTGGTCAAGGATTAAGCTTAGCAACCCCTAATCAAGGAAGATCTTCACCAAAGCAATATAGGAGCTGCTGTTTGGCATTGAGATTCACATCAAATCAGAGAATTATTTCTGGTCTTAGTTTATTTGTGGCTAAGGTGAGTGATTTGCATAGTTTTACACTAATTATGGCTAGTTAAGAGTAGTTAGTGTTAATTAGCGAATTTATACACTAATGAATTCGGAAAAAATGTTCATAAATTCCTAAATGATGTTTTAGACCTCTGATATGAATTTATGTTAATTTGGTTAAGTTTTGCTAATCCTATCATTAGTTTCACCTAAACATGCTTAAGGGGAAATATGGGATTTTGGGTATGTTTGATCCATTTTAGCCTATTATATGGATGTTTTGATGTTTGTGGTTGATTATGCATGTTGCTATGACTGTATGAAATGCTTTGTGATTGATTTCAATAGTTAGAATGGTCGAAAACGTCGTCGAATGGCGTAAACACTTGCTGGAACAGTTTCAGAAAACAGTGCAGGGTTCGGATCGGATCGGACATAGGGCTCGGATCAGATATGTTGAACTGAGCAAAGAATCCGATCGGATCGGAACCCAACACTTGGGGAAAAAGTGGCAAAAAGGAAGGCCACGCTAGCTGAACTGAGGACGGATCGGATCGAGGAGGACGGATCGGAGCGGAGGCATGAGGATGGAACGGATAGGAGCATGTGAAGGACGAGGGGACGGATCGGAACGGAGGCGCGAGCTGGAGGGGAGATGATACCCGACCTGACCCGAGACGAAGCACCCGACCCGAACCGATGGAGGACAACCGACCCGAACCACACCAGGAGAAGACCCGACCCGAACCACACCAGAAGGAGACCCGACCCGAACAGATGGAGGATACCCGACCCGAACCGATGGCTTGAGGAGGAACCCGACCCGACCCAGTATTGACCAATAACCCGAGATGCAAAGGTAGTCCAATATGGGAAGTTAGAGCTCAGGATCCAGTTGGGAACCGATGAGTTCACTTCATGATTGGACTTTGCTGCGGGACGTGTGCTAAGGAGTTGTCGACGTTCATAACTTCGATTCACCACTAAGAATGAGTGATGGCTACTTATCAGTGCAGTAGGGTCATTATGACCTGAGGGGCAAGGTGATGGTAGCAAGACTACGTTATCAGTGTAGTAGGGTCATTATGACCTGAGGGGCAAGGTGATGCGTAGTAAAACTATGAGCCAGCGCAGATGGGGTGAATAACTCCATGGGGCAAGTGAACATAGTAAGGATTGGTAAGGCTATGAGCCAGCGCAAATGGGGTGAATAACTCCATGGGGCAAGTGGACATAGCAAGGAACTAGTGGCTACGTTATCAGTGCAGTGAAGCCATTTATGACTTCATGGGGCAAAGTGATCGTAGCAAGGTATGTTGGGTGATCGAAGTGGTGAATATCGTATGCTTTACGCACTGAGTGAGAGATGTGAGGATGGATGCTATGCTTGATTGTTTGCCATCATTATGACATGCACACCTCCCCCACCTCTGTATCTTTATACCGTTTGATATGGTACCTTAGAGTGTTGTACAGTATGTAGTGCTAACTCTTTGGTTGCAGGTCCAGGTTCAGGTATGTTTTAGTCTACCTGTTATTGTTCACTTTAGATGCTTATCGCTCATACCAAGCTTTATGTCTGACCCAGAGTTTTATGTCTCCTCTTATTACTCTGGGTGCTCACACGAGCAGACTAGAGACAGGTTAGCTGGTGATGCGCGAGTAGCTGATTCAGAGGCGGGCAGGAGGCTTCCACGTATGATATATATATATATATACACATTCTCCCTGTGTCGTTGGTGGTCGCTACTTGGGCATTAGTAGTGTACCTCCTTTATCTTGCTTTTGCTTTGAGACAGTTTGAAAGTTGTAATAAGCTGTATTTTGGATTTCCGCTGCTATGATGTTTAGTTCTGATTTTCAGCTTATGCACTGTCTCTCCTGTTTTATGTCAAGTATGTTATTATTATATTTTGTTCTATGCGCTGTGAGACATTCTACAGGTTCTTATTATGTTCATTTCCTTCTTCCCTTTCCTTCTCACGACCCGTTCCGTGCTAACTGGACATGTGTACAGCGCACCTTTGGAGTAAATGTCGGTTGGTGCGGGGCGGGCCGTCACAGGCATTATGGCGGGAGATAAGGAGAATTCAGCAATTGTATCAAGGTCATATGTCGAAGGGACATATATGGCAGCAAGATCTCAGTTAGCAATAGAAAGATGGAATGGGGATAAAGACTTCGAGAAGTGGCAATAGAGGATGAAAGCTGTTTTGATGAGAAATAATGTTCATCCTGTGGTATTTGCTCCTGAAGAGTTGACGGATGATATTTCAGTCGTGGAAAGGAAGGAGATGGAACGATGGGCATTTACTACTTTACAATTGGCAATGAGAGAAAATGTCATTTCAGAGATTAGCGGTGAGACCACTGCTAAGGGCATTTGGACCAAGCTAGAAAAACTCTATTTAAAGAAGTCACTAACCAACCATCTGATTTTGCTGAAGACGTTTTTCACTATGTGGATGAGAGAGGGTACTTCAGTGAAGACACATCTTGAAGTGAAGGCAGATCTTCTATCTGAGGACTTGAAGGATCAGATGAAGGGGTTGAGTGAAGGTAGTGGAGGAAGTAGTATGGAAGCCTTATTAGCTGGTACGAAGGGAGGGGAGAAGAAGAAGAAAATAAAGTCAAGAGATGGGAAGTGCTACATTTTCAAGAAAGCAGGCCATTGGAAGAGAGATTGTCCGGACTCGAAGAAAAAGATTGAAACGGGAAATTCATCGGTTGCGGTGGAGAAATTTTTGTCTGATGACTTTTTGACAGCGGTAGTATCAGATGTATCAGACCATTGGGTGCTAGATACGGGGGCGTCTTTTCATATGACACCTAATAAGAATTATTTCAGTTCTTTTAAAAGAAATAGAGGGAAACTGATTCTTATGGGAAATGATGCTAGTTGTAGAGTCATGCGCGAAGGTACTGTGCAGATTCGCATGTATGACGGGGTAATACGCACTTTGACAGGTGTCTGTTATGTTCCAGGTCTTCGGAAGTCAATGATATCTCTTGGGCAGTTGGCATCGAAAGGATGCAAGGTGACTATTGATAAGGATAGTCTAAGGGTTTCTATGGGTGCATTTGTTGTGATGAAGGGAGATATGTTTCATAATTTGTATCTCCTGAGGGGAAGCACTGTACTTGGAGAGTCAAGAGTTGGAGCCTACAGTTCTCGTAGAGAAGATGTCAATGCTAGGCATACGAGAAGGGACTTTGAGTTTCTGCATAGGCAGAATATGACCAAAGGGGAAAGCTTCAACAAGGTGGGATTTTGCCAAAAGGATGTGCTTGATAAGAGGAAGAATGGATTGTCTGAAGATGGTCGGAGATCAAAGGAGAAAGCAGTGGATATGCATAAGCCATTGCAGACTGCTAAGCTCGAGCGTTGCTCGAACTGGGTTCGCTTATCGAAATGCTAGGTGCCACATGGTAGCACGGTGTGGGGAGAGGGTTGAGATGGTTCATGGAAACGTTTGTTTTCATAGTGAAGATTGATAGGTCTTACTTGAAGGGGTTACTTTGTACACTTTGATGGCAGGCGGTGGCGTTGCCGGAGTTTGGTAACAAAGTGCAATGGGTGATGGCCATGCCGAAGCTCATTGGGGAAAGTAACCATGGTGTCTTATCCGAGAAGATGCTTAGAGTAAGAGGATGTAGGTGGAGTTGGTATGCTTTCAAGGAAATATAGTATCAAGGTGGAGATTGTTAGAATTTGTGATACAATATTTCCATTTGCAGAGGATTTGGAAGATATTATTGATTATGGTGATAGAATATTTCCAATTAGAGAAGATTTGGGAAATATTGTTAATTTGAGTAATATAATATTTCCAATTGCAGAAGATTTGGAAGATATCAGAAATTTATTGCATCTTTTGCAAAATTAGGCAGGGCAAATTACCTACATAAGTGGAAGGATTTGAAGAAGGTTTCTTTTTGAGATAGTGAAGTAAGGAATTAATTCCCAAATTGGTTGGATAAACAAGGAAGCCTATCAGGAGAATTGGAGAATTAATTAGGCATTGATTTATATCATAAATCAATTACTTCAACCCCAAGCATTAATCCTTATATAAGGATAGGGATTAGGTGAATGTATTATCATCTCAAAAATGTGAGGTGTATCATCTCTAAAAGTTTTTCTTCTTCCCTACTATCAGTCTTGTAAAAAAATTCTTATTGAGAAAAGTAATAAAATTTCCTCCCCCTAAGTGGACGTACACCAACAAGACGTTAGTTGAACCACTATAAACCTCTTGTGTTGTTTTTTTTATTTCTAGATCTGTGATTGCTTTGTTGGTGACTATCTGTTGTTTGTTTTGCCTCACCATCAATCCGTTCCTATCCGTCTTTTTTTCGCAACAAAGTTTATATCGCTATATTTTTTGCTATAGAAAGCAAAGTTTCACTATGATGTTTTGTTGACACTTATGGCATATTCATATGTAAGGCACAAATTTTAAGGTGATGCATAAAAAATGTAACTTTAGCATACTTTTCCAAATCCATCTCTTTAACTCGAAAGTTACACGCTAATAAATGATATGAATGCAAAATTGAATAGAAGTTATTGCATACCACTTATTTAAAGTGTAAAATGTTAGAATAAATGAAAATGTAGAAGTTTCATAATGTTTATATTATTGTAAGTAATATAATCCATGAAAACTTATTTTTTTTAACTAATAAAAATTGTGAAACTTATCCCGTAATTGTCAAGTAATTAATATCAAAGGAATTAGTATCACACTAACATAAATACTATAACAAATCGAGCCATAATGGAGATATTGAAAGGCAACTTGTATATATGACATCAAATGAACTAATGTAAGAAAGTAAAATAAGATGATCCAAATTCGAGCATTATTCATTTAGCATGTTCGTTATCCTTCAAAGATTATTTAATTTGCATGCATATATATATATATATGTATATGTATACATACAAATTATACATGTTCATCTGCATGCTTGTGTGTAGATTTGTTTATTATATATATGTGTGTGTATGTGTGTATATATATAATACACAAAAAAAACTTCACTTTCTAATGGTTTCCACTTTAATGTCAGACAACATTCAAGCAAATCGTTCCTCTTTCTCTCTCTTACGTTCACAACCTTGTTCATCATCCGCAAACCCTTCTTCATCTTCAACAACATATAATCCTCAGTCTAAAACCGTATCTAATCCAGCTACAAATCCTGATCTGATACCATCTGAAACAAGTAATAGGAAATTGAACTTTGTAAAATCTGATTTGGAATATGTTTTTATTCCAGAGAAAGTTTACAGTCTATCTGAAATATCTTGGATTAATACAGTAGCTTTGATCTCGATTCACTTTGGCTATCAATGATTAAGCTGAAGGAATATACATCTAAAGTATGGAAACCTTTGGGTACATTTAATACTCATGTTTCTCCTAGTTACAATTTTTTTGTTCAGTTTGAAAATGCAGAGAATTTCTCTCATATTATAGAAAGCTCAACATACTCGTATTTTGTTCGATTGATGTTTGTTGAAGCTTGGCATCCAGGCTTTGATTTTAACAAAAAACAGTATATAGGTTCAGACCTGGATCAGATTGTTAGAACTGCCCATGGAACTATGGTCTAAAGAAGCATTTCAAATGTTGGTAAGTTTTATATCAAAACCCATTTTGATATTTGAAAATACAGATGGAAAAAGATTTATAAAATATGCGAGAGTTCTTATTTCTATAGATACTCAAACTGAACTAAAAACAGAAATACCCATATTATTATATAATGGATAGAGGATCATTATTTCTGTAGAATATGAGTATGTACCCGTGAAATGTCTTCAGTGCTACATTTTTGGACATGAAGATGATTATCATGCTGATACAAGTGATCCTCGATGGATTCCTCCAGATTCTCAGGAAGAAGTTAATGTAGTATTCCCTGAAGTCCAAACAACAGAGAATACATCTTCTATTCCTAAAGAAAATGCAACTGATAATCCTACTTCAAAGGAATCAGCTCAATCTTCATTTGAGAAGGTGGATGATCTTGAATTTTTAAACTCCAAACTACCTAATAAAGCAGTTCCAGATTATTTAAACCATATTGCAGAAGTTATTGAAGAAAATGACAAGGTGAAAGAGATTGCAAAGGGTAAACAGGTTGATGTCACTTTTTTCATTGATAAGAACACATGTTATTTACATGGAAATAAACTAAGGTTGGTAATGCAACTACCCCTGCTCCTGCTAAAAGAATTACGAGGAGAACTACAACAATTAAATTACACTTCTATCATGGAATGTAAGGGGTATGAACAAAACTTCTCGTATGAAGGATGTAATCACACTCCTGAATAAAACTAAATCAACTCTGGTTGGTTTAGTTGAAACTAAGCTCTCTCAAAATAATTTTGTTTTATTTTTCCTCTTTTCTCCCCTGTTCCTGGAAATTTCTAACAAACAATTCTTTAGTTTCAAGTGGTCGAATCTTACTAATATGGGACTCTAATGTATGAGATTTGTTTGTAACATTCTGTATGCTTAGCGGTCAGATATTTAATATAATTTATTATATTAAATATTGATTTGGAATTATAGTTGGATTTATAATATATAATTCGTTTATATAACGGAGTTTGAACGTATATTTATAAAACGAACTTGAAACGTCGTGGTAGTTCGTAATTTACGATTTGAACTTCAATTGAATAGACAAGATCTGATATATGTTGGCATTCTGTGAAACAAGAAACGTTAGAGTCAATTTGATTATAATTTTCTAATGTAAGAGAAAAATGGAAATTTCATATTATAGATTGTTAGTTATGTCCAATTCAATTTTTTGAATAGTCGCTATAGAATTTGTTAATAAACAATAACGTGTATTAATAAAATATAAAGGTTTTATATATAATTTGAATACCATTTAAGCCGAAATTTCAGATATTGAGTTCAAAATCTATATTAGGTCATTCTGAAGTCGTATAATATTTCATTTGGAGATATATGATGATAATAATTTATTATTATAATTGTTTAGGACTTAATTTTATTTTATAGGCCTTTAAAATGATTTTTTTTTTCAAACAACCCTTCGTTTTTGACGAAACAAATTTTATTAGAATGTGTCTACCTAATTGTTGGTAGATATTCAGTTTGAAGCCAATCAGAGTTGTGTTTTATGTGCGTGCAATTTAAGGGGGAACCGATGAATAATTTGGAATTAAAATAACACCACTGTGCAAACGGAGACTGTTTTCAACGAAATCAATTTCATTGGGACCAAAACGTCAAGACGTAGCGGTATGTTCATTTCCATTATGTTTGGAGTTCGTGTGTGTCGGTATGTATATTTTACGGTTAGCATTAAACAACGGTTTATGGTAGAATTCAATACCGTATAAAATATATTCATATAAAAACTTATGGGCTAAGTAAATGGAGGACACACATTATTTTCACAGCTGCTGTCTTTTCCATGGGTATGACTAAACACGCAGGCCTACCTATATGTCACATGCGAACTACCTGTATATATAAAAATGAAGGGTACATGCTACTTATATTTGAAAAGAGAATACATTGCTGCCTAATTAAGAAATTCATATTCACACCTATGCACATGTAAAAACAGAGGCTAAACTTACAGCTGAAAGGAAAATTCAAGGCTGCAAACTCAGCCTATTTGTTGCAGCTACATGCTATTGATGTTATACCGTGATAGACAATGTTTCTATCTTCTTTTTGTACTACTATAAATAAGCTTATGCCTCCAGCAAAATACAAACGTGAACCATCATTTTCTTCCCCACAAATCAAATAAAGACTTCCCTTCTTCTATTTGATCCTTCGAAAAACTCCCAGTGCTTCTTTCTTCTTTATTAAATCCTTATGACATTTTCTCTCCTTCTCTCATCTGAACAAACCTAACCCATTTGTAAGTTCATTTCCAGAAATATATAACCGGAAACTTCATTCAAAAGATAATACAACCGAAACTCCGCATTTATAAGTTAAGACTCCGGTGACTAATGAAAACAGTGGCATGAAGTTTTATGTTGCAACGTAGGGTTTTCACATGAAGCAGTAGGAGAGGGGAATAGAAGTGGGCAGAGGTGGACTAGGGACTCCAAACTCGACATGGTGCATGGCCTTGGAGAGGCTACAACAGACGCGAGAGGGAATATATATATATATATATATATATATATATATATATATATATATATATATATATATATATATATATATATATATATATATATATATATTGTGCATGGTGTTGCACGCATGGGGAGGGTAGCTAGGATAAATACTGTAGCGAGTGAATATATGTTATGTAATAGGAAGAGGAGAGGACTTGCGGTCACAAACAGAAGGAGGAGAAAATGAACAGTAAGATTCGAAAGTAAACTGCCTGATTTTAATTAATTGTGCTAATCAAGATTAACTTGCCTAATTTGAGTTTTACGGGCCTAGTTGTAAGTTTAAACCAAAGCCTGGTATAGATATATATACACCTTTGGACTTGCCTAATCAAATTAAATTTGCCAAAGGAAGGATTAGTTAATCTTCACGTTAAGTTTAAGTTGAGAATAATATATAGTGTGTATGTACAGTGCGTGCCTGGGCGAAGTTAATATACCCAATCGAACGACCTAATGAAGTTTTTCTTTAAACCGTGATAAGATAGTAAGTTGATATTTACGTTTTAATAATATAAATTCAAATAGGTAAATAACATGTTAAATTTATAACGTACGATTGTGTTATCAAATTACAATGTAACAAGTGACGATGGAACAGTATTGACGAGCGTAATATTTTGGAGTTGGGTTGGAAAAAGTTAGAAGCAACCGAGATTTTTAGTTAAAATTAAACGTTGTAATTTAACTGAAGCAAACCGTTTCGACGATGAATGGAGACAAAGACGAGTTCAACTCACTCAGTTTTATCCCACTTATATTTTATGTAAGTTGGGTATAATATTTGTGTGTTATGGATGTTATTACTGGATGTTTACTGAATCGATTAAATTAAATGTTGTCTAATTTAGTTGAAATCGATCGTTATTTTTAACGACTGTAACTAGTGGAGGTAACTTACCGAGGTGGTCACGTTTATAATAATATAAACGTATAAAATTTATAGTTGGCTATTTAAATTACTGTTATTGTTTGGTTATTGCAATTATATCTATATATTGAATTAAATGATATTATTAGAGGTAACACATTTGGATGTAGGGAAAAACAGGTTGGAGGAATCCAGTGGATTTTTCAAATATAAATATTATTCACTTTCATATTATCATAATATGAGTTGTTCTGATTGGATGATTGATTTGCTTGTTAATTGTTGATTAGATATTCAACGTTTGTTTTGTTTTAACCAATGGGTAGTATTGGTTGGGTAATTGGCAACATATGTCCTATAAATCAATCGGTTTATAAATATTGATTTACCATCAAGTGAATCGACAGAAATGAAGTTATAAATTTTTTATGATAACTAAGGATGGATTTGAATTTTTTTTTTTTGAATAAAAGTTATTAAAAAGAAAAAATATTTAATATTTATTATTTAAGTTTATAAGTAATTATTAAATGATTTTATAAAGAAAAAGGTTTATATTAACAAGATTAATAAGCAAAGGATCTGAAATAAATATAACGGTTAAGAGTTGGGTTGATTATTCTAAGAAACAATAAGTTAGAATTATTTGAATTAATTACATTTATAATTAATTTAAAAGGAAAAATTTATTTAGAATTGGTTAAAGAAATTTAATATTTATTTTAGTAAGCGAGGAAGTAAATTATTAATTTAATTAATAATTTAAGGATTACTTTTCTTAAATGGAATTCATTTAAGTAAGCAAATCAACGATGAAATGGAATGTAGATAAATGCTGATACGAGTTTATGAATGAGATTTAAATTAAATGCGATTTTTTATAATGAAGTTATAAAAGTGATTTTAAGCAAATATGATGGTTTGAAATAAATGTTTATAAAACATTTGAATTAAGTAAGATGGAATTGAGGTAAAAGAGTTTTATATTAAAACCGAGTTTATGAATAAGGATTATAAAAGATCAGTGAAGTTAAAATGATGATTTTGAATTGGAAATACTTAATCGGATTAAGTGAAGTGAATGGAATTTGAAACGAGATTTTCAAAGCGGAAAATGGTTAAAAGCAAACATTTGCAGATTTTAATGGATTTAAGGAGATTCGAAACTGACTGGAGATTAGTTGAGTTGAACGACTTCTTGAGTATCGATCTGATGTTGGTTTCGGCCTTCGGGATTGATATTTAGGGAGTTGTTCTCTTACTAGTTTTTAGTTAGGGACTAACGAATGTGAAGTAACAGGAATAGAAAGAGATTTTGTGAATATAATGATATTTCCGAGATTTAAGAAATTTATGAGATGAGTTTGAATAAGTTTATTTAAAAGGGGAAGTGTTAATTATTATTTTTTCGAGAATTAAAACCTAAGTGATTTCGTTACGATGTTTACGTGAAAGGGTAGAAAACAAATTTTATATGTATATGATTGAATTATAATGCAATTAAAAGGGTTTGAAATACTCCTATAGTATAATAAGATGTAAGTACAGTGTTTTAAAAATACTGAAAGATTTAGAAGTTAATTAGTTTTTAAATTAAAAAGGCCAAGTGGTGCTTAGTACTGGACTAGTGAACTCATTTTATTTTCATGTTTGAATGGATGTTATTTGATAGTTAAATAACCGACTACCAAATCTTACCTATACGATTGTTGGTACGGAAAGACCGGGATCAAACTTATATTCGAAAGACCATTCTGAACTAACAAATACGAAATCATCGAAGATGCAGATTAAAGACAGAGCAGTTGAAGACCGTGGTTCATAAACCGAAGGGCTACTTGATAAATTACTCTGGACTGCAACCAAAGTATTTTGGTAATTCGATCGTGATCGAGACTGCAAATTTGCAAGGACTACTCGCTACTGATCCATAGGGTAATTTAAGGATGCAGTAGGAGAGTGCTTTTGGTTTGTCCAGTCCCAGGACAACTTGTATGGACGAATGTCTGACAGAGTATTTTTAAGGGATCGCGTACATTGTTTTCTTCAAATGTACCAAGTTGTGGCAAAGAAGGGAAACTTCTTTAGCCTGACAACCAGAGTATTTATGTGGAAATCGATTAGTGATTTCTAGATCATCTGATGATGTGGCATTCAAAGTGAATGGTGAAGTGCTGTCTTAAAAAGGGTAATTCAAACCTCAAGCTTCATAACTAGAAAATGACAAAAATTAGGCAGGCAGCGTGGCTAAGTGGGTCGCTCCCATTAGGGTGTATAATCACCTATCTAGAGAATTCAATTTCCTTCTTATTCTATTCGATGTTGCCCTTTTCGGGAAATGGTTGTTGATCCCAACCGTTGGTGGTATATATTCGATACACTCAAGCGAAATGAGTCGTCGGTCAGGTATGGCCGGTTTGCAAGATGTTCTTGTTGAACCCAGTGTATTCACCTCTAGAGATACACTATCGGCAGGTGATTCCATACCTTGTCATAGTGGGAATCCAATCTCCAATAAGCTCCCGTGGTTTTAATTGTATACTATATACGTGGAGCATGAGATGCAAGCATTCCGCTAGATTGCTATTTATTTGTATTTAGACACTATTATAATATCAGAATAAGATATGATTTCAAAATGTTTTGGGTTATCGTAAGGTAAAAACCATCCGTGTTTATGTGTAGATTGGTCTTACAATTATCCTTTTCTTTTGAAAAGCAATGTTTTGACTTTAAAATCAAGTTGGATGATATTATAAGCTTAGTGGGTTTCTCACTCCGGCTCACCAGATTGATTTGGCATTTGAAATGCTCGAGTTAGATCGGGTTTAGCAGGTTCAGGTTATTGGACACTACGAAGTCCAAAAGACGTGCTGGAGGAGTTCAGACGTACTAGTATTTATTATGTTGTGTATTGTATATGAGGACAGGATGTTATAACTGTCCAGATACATTGATGTACTCTGATGATTTGTAAGTTTTTATATCAAGCTCTCAATAAAGATTATTCCTATATTATATTTTGTTCCGCTACGATGTGAGACTTTGTGTTGTGTTGGTTCTTCTTCTTCTTCTTCCATTATAATATTTCTTTCTTTCTTATCTCACCCTCTAATTCCTTTCTACTAACTATTTGGTGTTTTTGATACTTAGTGTAACGGCCTATCTTTTTGACCGCTTCAAGTCGATATTTAAACCAACTCGAATCGTTCACAAAGACAGATAGTTATTTAGCTTATCAAGTTAAACAAAATAAACACAAAATCACATAACAGAATAATTGCAGTGGAATAAATTTTTATACATATCAGAGTTTTTACAAAAAATTGTACAGTAGAAAAATAATATACATTCATGAAATTTTTAAAAGAATAAAAGTTTAGGTTCAGCCGGGCGTTGCGCGCGCATGTGCGTCTTACGTCTTCATGTTCCTCACCAGTTTTGCGAGCTGAAAACTTCAAGCCTAGAACACTTAGCACCTGACCATAGCGTTCCATACAAAAACACAAAACACTCGAGTCGGGATTAAACTTATTTCAAGTTAGCACACTTCGATAACCACATAAATAAAATTAGTTTAATCCTAATAAAATTCGAGTATTGTAAAACCATGGACTACCAAAACATAAGTCGAAATATTGCATGCATTATAGTGGAATGCGCGACAACAGAAGGGTGGCATTTGTATAGTCGAGCAACGATACAAACTCAAAATGCAGCAAAATACATACGATGAGATAACAAACATGCAGTAGCTAAACCATAGAGAATAAGGGAAAACCAACATTGGTGATAAAAGTAGTTGAAAATAATACTATAGCAACAACATTTAACATGCATACCCTTTAAATCAAGCCAAATCATGAAACATGCATACACTAAAAGGAAGCAAAGCTGGTTGAAATATGCAGATAAAAGGATATACTACTCATACATGTGAACATGACTAAATTCTGCGTCCAGTTCAGGTGCTTTTTCTTTCGAATGGATGAAGCTAAAAATTTCCAAGCATGGCACAATTTCTCACATGCAAAGTTATTTCTTTTTGTTTACCTCTAAATGAGGTCACATATATTGTGTTCTCCTAAAATCTGCATACACACTCAGGGTCACAGCAAAGGTGCGCAACAATTATCTTTATATAAGCACTAACAAGTAATGATAAGCCATGCATACATCTGTTAATATATATATATATATATATATATTACATATACATATACATATACATATACATATATATGTATATGTATATGTGTGTGTCTATATATATATATATATATATATATATGCATGTTAACGACAAGCATGCAAACCAAGGAGTTCAGGACTATAGTAAAGAATGGACCATATGCAAATGTGTTAGCAACCAAGCATATGCAAAAAGGGTACTGCAGTACAATGTACATGACAATGATCACATGTAAAGGAAGCTAAAAATTTACAATCATAGCACAATTTCTCACATGCAAAGTTATTTCTTTTTGTTTACCTCTAAATGAGATCACATATATTGTGTTCTCCTAAAATCTGCATACACACTCAGGGTCACAGCAAAGGTGCGCAACAATTATCTTTATATAAGCACTAACAAGTAATGATAAGCCATGCATACATCTGTTAATATATATATATATATATGTATGTATATATATATATATGCATGTTAACGACAAGCATGCAAACCAGGGAGCTCAGGACTATAGTAAAGAATGGACCATATGCAAATGTGTTAGCAACCAAGCATATGAAAAAAGGGTACTACAGTACCATGTACATGACAATGATCACATGTAAAGGAACACACATAGGGTAACAGGTTTAGGCGAGACATGACCATGTACAAAGACAACCACTATAATCAAAATAAATAACCAAGATAGTAAACCACAAATGACTGGCACAGTAGCAAAGAACCCCAATCAATCTACTCGGTGGAAACACGAAATTAGGGGTGGGCGCAGTTCGGTTCGGTGCGGTTTGAAGCTTAAACCACTACAAGAGAAACAGTAGTTTCCAACGGCCAGGGGCCGTTGGAAACGCCGTTGGAGGCCGTTGGTCAACCCGTTGGTATACGGATCAACGGTTTCCAACGACTTCCAATGCAAACAACGCCCACTTTCCAACGGCTTTCAACTGGTAGATATGGCCACGTGTCCCATATTTCTGATCAAAGGGACATTGGAAAAGGATGGAAATCGTTGCAAAATAGCCGTTTATCGCCGTTGAAAACCGTTGATATACAATGACCAGTAAGCCGTTGCTCGCCGTTGGAAATCTGCGTGTTTTTTTTATTGATTTCAGATTTGCCTCTTCAGGCCACACACTACACATACAACCATCGAAACTGCTCCAATCCAAGCATATAACTCAAAATCTGAACCATATATACACCCAATCAAAATAAAAAATAAAAATCAAACACAAAACACATTAACTAATTAATATTTACATAACATATGTCGCCAAAACATCATAACCCATGTCCAAACGTAGCCAAAACAACACAAGCATGTCCAAACATCATAACCAACACACCATACCATCTCCAAAGCATCATAACATATCCAAACCATCAATATATACAACAAACATGTAGCAAGCCTCACCAACTCACAAAACACAAACACAACCATGTCCAAACGCTAACCTGATCAAGTCTCTCAACCGGAAGATGAAGGTGGTGTACCGTGCTGGGCAATGAACTCCGCTAGCTTCTGATTAAGCAACTCCATCTGTTGGTCATGCCGATCCTCACGCTCACGAAGCTCTGCAATTTCTGCTTTTAGCTGTTTTCCTTGTCCTGAGCCCTCTGATACGCCTCCTGAGATGATCTAACCTGCATCATTTACAAGTACATGTATAATTAGTCATATCATAATTTTTTTATTAACAACATTGTTGTCTTTGTTTTACTTATACTAAATGATCTTATTTTATCATTAATAAGATGTTATTCCAATGTATTTTTAAATGTATTCGAAAGTACTTTGTATAAAAGTAACTGATTATTTTAATTTGAATTTTACTAATAACCATATTATTTTTGTATGAATATATTAAGTAATGGGAAATATTTTTTAGTTATTCCAAAAATTAAAGCGCACAATGTTCATAGTTTTGCACTTTAGTCCCATCATATAATGATATTTGCATATAAATTTGTTTGAAGCAGTTGATATTTTACAAAGTCAATTAGTATTGGATAACATCGAAATTGAAAGAAGCAAAACTATGAACATTTCAAAAATAAATAAATTATATAATTAAATTACATGATTATCCTCAAGGTATACTCTTAACCTCACCAATATTTATTGTATAAGTGATGTAAAATGAGTTGATAGATAATTGTTCTGCATGTGTGATATAAAATAATTTGTGTATTACCTCTAGATTTCCATAACCGTATCGTCTGTTCTGGGTGGGCTTATCCATGATAGCATCAAATATCATGTCCTCCTCATCCTTGGTCAACTCAGTCCTCCCATTAGATTCCAGCAACTGCGCCTTATGTGCTTGAAATTTCTCCTGTTAAACATAAAACAAATGAAATTAGATAACACTATCTTAACTAAATTATACATATAACTTAATTATTCTATACTTACATATCGCTCACGCGCCTATCATCATGGTCCCAACTGTATGAAACTGAGCATGTGTCGTCAGTCTGACTCAGTGCATGAGTATGCTCGAAAACATCCCAATACGACATAGGAGCCATACGCGCTCTCTCCTGAAATAAGCATGCATATACATATATGTGTGTTTGTAATTAAAATTTAAAGTTAAATCAACTATTAAATTTAAATGATGCAATTACTAAATATACCAGATCCTCTCGATGGTGCTGAAACGACTTCGACCCACCTCGATGCGTAACAGGATTCTTGCTCCTGTTAGCTGCATTTCTCTCAGACGAGGCCTATACATTTAATTTGTTTTTAGAAATGTATGATTCCAAATCACATATTAAATGAATAGAATAATTTAAATTAAATATGCAGTAAATTTACCAGAAAATCCTCATTATTTTGCCAATAAGCAAGCAACTCATTCCACACTGATTCGCCTATCCAATTCGGTTTTTTCCCACCTGATTTCAAACTGTTCATTGTCTCTCTGTAATTTTTTGCCACTTTAGAATTCCAGTGGCGCTTGACGACATCCAAATCTGTCTCCTATAGATCCACTGAACCCTGCATTTATAAAAAAAATAGCATACATATATGAACTTATCAAATAAAAGCATGAGTACTTAACATAATAAATGTTATATCACACATACCAGAAAATCATGCCATATAGTCTTCTTCACAATGTCGGGTACCGACGTCCATGTGGGCCAACATGCAGTCGTGCGAGCCTGATATGCACGTCTAGATATCTTCAAGACTGTGTTGGACGGCTCCAACTCAAACCCCCTATGATCAACGAAAAAAAAATTATTTCTATTCGAACAAAAATTTATATAATTTATTGTACTTGAATTAAATTTATACTAAAAACTTAGTATTTACCCTCTGCTGGCTTTTGGCTTAAGCCGGACCACAGGACGAGATAAGTCCGACGAACCACCCTCATCACCACCTTGTGACATCACCTATTACAGATAACAACATAACGTATATAGCATAAACATGAAAGAGCTATGTAAAAACAAGGTATGAGATAACATGAGTAGGAAATGTTATGATTCTATATGTTACTTGTTAATAGATATGTCTACTTAACATATGAGTTACTTGTGTACCTACAAAATATGTCTACTTAACATAAGAAATACCTACAAAATATGAATTTGATTCGTACTAAGTAAAAACAAACATAAAATTACCTTTTTAAAATGAGGATTATTGGTTAGTCGTCCTCATCACTTTCAGATTCTGACTCCATTTCCTCCTCCATATTTGGTTCATTTGTAGTCTCAAATACGTCAATTAATGTGTTTGATTCATCGTTTAGAGGTCCAAAATCTGTTTGATCATCGGTTATTACTACTTCTGGATTTTCGTCAACATCTGCTTGATTAGCTTTGTCGTCGACAATATTACGTCCGTCAAAAGTAAACCTTGCCTTTGTTTTGAAAACGGCTCACCAATCTATTTTGTCTCTTCTCATAGATGGATAAGGAACATAATAAACTTGAAGAGCTTGTTTGGCAAGTACAAAAGGATCGTACTTATAATAAAGGGAAGTATGTCTCACTTCAATAAGATTATATTTTGGGTGCACGTTTATTCCAGAACCCGAAACGTTGCTGAACCAGTTACACTTAAACAAAAATACTTCTTCCGCGGGTCGTATGAAATATGTCAATTGCAGAATCTGGTTTAGCACGCCATAAAATCATGTATATGGTCGTTTGGATCATCACTACCTTTCACAAATACACCGCTATTGTCAGTTAATTTTTTAGCACCATATTCTTTAGTGTTAAATTTATATCCATTAACAAAGAATATTGGATATGTCCTGACATTTCTTTTTGGTCCTATTGCCAAATGTTTCAATCCTTCGTCCACAACACAATTTGTTCGATCAAAAACATAATTAGTAAACCAACTAGCGAATTCTTTGCTGATATCGCCGTTTGGATACTGTGATTCATAAATACTGCAATTATAGGACAAATGTTATATTTATGATTAAACATTTAGTACATGTATACATAGATGTATAAGTTCATTACCTAATGAACGGTGCAACTTCAGTGCGATTGAGAAGAATATATGTGTGTGCTGCATTATAATCTTTATCAATCGGCCATTCTTCCACACATCTACCAGAAGGCCGTCCATGTTTTTAAAAAATTGATAAAGTCGCTGGACAGCCATCTTGATCAATGCCTTCTTTATTACGCGCAATACTTGCAAATGATATGTTCACATGATCACTAAAATAATGGAAGAAAAAAAATGAAGCTTCTTCTTCGATGTATGATTTGCAAATAGAACCTTCAACTCGAGTTTTCTGCCTCACTTTTGTCTTTAGATGATTTAATTACCTATTTGTAATTAATGCAAATTATTTTTATTACACGTTTCATTAACCAAAATTTAAATTAACTAAAAATTAATATACCTTTCAAATGGATACATCCATCCATATTGCATAGGCCCTCGAAGGCATGCTTTAACAGAAGATGAATCGGTAAATGCTCCATAACATTGAAAAGACCTGGAGGAAATATTTTTTTCCAATTTGCAGAGTAATATAGGGATTTTTTCCTCTAGTTTACGTAGACGATCAAGTTTTAATGTAGTAGAACAAAGCTCTTTATAGAACAAACTAAGCTCCGTTACAGCAGTCCAAACTTTTACGGGCAATAGTTCTTTGAAAGCGACAGACAATAAATTTTCCATCATAACATGACAGTCGTGACTTTTCATCCCACTAAGTTTGCTGTTTTTATGGTCGATACATCTACGAAGATTGGAAGATATACCATCTGGGAATCTTAATCCTTTCATCCATTTTAAAAATATTTTAATTTGATTACTGTCCAATTCATAGCACGCTTTCGGTTTTTTGGTGTCATTTGGCTTTATATGAAGCTCCGGACGATTACATATTACTTCAATATCGCGTCTTGATTTCAAATCATCTTTCGTCTTCCCTTTGACATTCAAAATTGTATTGATTACATTATCAAAAACGTTTTTCTCATTATGCATCACGTCAATATTATGACGAATCAGAAGATCTTTCCAATAAGGCAACTCCCAAAATATGTTTTGTTTCCACCAGTTATGAGTCATTGATTTACCTTGAATTTCTTCCTGTACTCCGGTTTCATGAATCTTGGGAAGATCTTTTACAAGTTCAAAAATCTGTTCACTTGTCCATACTTTAGGTGGTCGCAAAGTTTCATGCCTATTGACTGTAAAAAATTTCTTATCTCTTCTAAAAGGATGATTAATTAAGGAAACACCTGTGACAGTCAAACCATGAAATTTTCTTTCCGATAGGTAAAGAAAATGCTCTTGTTTCTTGCATGCGGTACGGACAAGCTAGACGACCAGCCGTACTCCAACCTGAAAGCATTGCATAACTGTAATGACCCGGGTTTTTGTCGACCTTGGTTATCGCCATAAACTCAATGATGACTAACCAAACATCGAAAAATACCGGATGATTAATGAAAGAAATTAGAGGGTGAGGAAAGATAAGATAGAAACTTAGAATAGAAGAAGAAGAAGAACACAACATCAGAGTAACACGAACCTCACAGCGGAACGAATAACATATAATAGATATAACATAACTTGAAATATACATCTGTACTTGAATATACAGCATTATCAAACTACAGAACTTACAACACAGCGGAAATAAACTATAGCTATATGATCCTGAAGCCTCCTGCTCCAGCTCTTCAAGTATCTGTAAATTCCCGACTACTTGACTGCCCGTACAAAATTGGGCACCCAAGAGTCTAGGGAAACAAAACAAAATAAACTCCGGGCCAGTCATGGGACTGGTGTGAGTAAAACAGTTTAAAACAGTTTGAGACATTAAACGATATCTCATAAGACCACGCTGTATAACGGAACGGGTTTTTCCCTTATGAGAATCCAAAATATCTTTATATCAAAAACCTTTTGATATTATAAAAATGTCTATCAACCACAATATAATGATCATCTAGCAGAAACGCTTTCATCTCACGTTCTACATACATAGTATACAATCAAAACCGCAAGCACGTATTGGGTAATGGATTTCCATCTATGACAAGGTATGGAACCACCTTTCGCTAGTGTACCTCTAGAGAGGAATACACTGGATTCAACAAGAACATCTTGCAACCCAGCCACATATGACCGACCACACATTTCGCTTAAGTGTATCGAATGTATATCACCAACAGTTGGGATCAACAACCGTTTCCCGAATGGGACAGCATCAACAATAGATTTTTAGAAGTAAATGAAACTCTAGATCAGGTGATTATACACCCTACTTCGGAGCGATCGACTTAGCCATGCTGCCTGCCCGATTTCTGTCATTTACCGGATGTGAGGCTAGAAGCTACGCTTTATCATCACACCAGATTCACTTTGAATGCCACATCGTCAAATCCATCAAATCACCGATTGACGTCCTCAACAATACATTATGTGTTAGCTAAAAGAAGTTTCCTTCTCCGCTTCCACTCTTGGTACGGTTGGAGAAATCAATATACGTGATCGTCTGGAAATACTCTGTCAGACATCCGTCCATACAAGTCATCCAGGAACAGGATGAACCGAAGGAACTATTCAGTATATCCATCTTAGGCACTATTATCTAAGATTTATACAACAGCCCTTGCACTTTACTCCGTCTTCAATTATCTTTGGCATATATGATTCGCAACGCTTATGCCAATACAGAGTGGTTCTTTGGATAATAATCCAACCGGTCTCTCCATATTAACAACGTTAAAATGGTCAAAACTTTGATACTCTGTGATTTAACTATCAAAGAAAAACACGTGTGCAAACAACGATATTATTTCTAGATGGAAATTCTATCAATCAATCAATCATCAATTATATATATATCTATATATACGTATATTCATATTTTCCTTATTTCAATATTTGATTACGTTTCTGATTCTATTTGGAAAACATTTCCAAATCTTCTATACTTGGATTTAAACAGATGTTTAAATCAACATCGCGACGACAACTCAAACCACTATACTTTTTTACTAAATTCACTTAACCACTTTCACTCTCGAACCTTAACCATTTCTAAATTAAAAACGAAGTCAATCAAGTTGGGGTATAACTACCTCTCAGACCTTAACTGAACTACCTTTCAAATCTCGAAATAGATAAGATTCACCTTTTTAACTCTTTAACACTTCCTTACGAACCCTCGGATTTTATTTACGAACCCCCTTCTTTTGCAAGTTTACGTGATTATAACAATGGTGTTATAATCTCCTACATCCGAAATATATTATCCTTAATATGAATGTTATTTCCTAACTCGAATAATATAACGATCAACTAATTTATTAACTCCTATTTGGTTAACTCTAAGCTATAACTCTTATTCGATGAATTTTTATTCTATCTAACTCTTACTGGATTAACTCTTATTCGAATAACTTATTCGAATAACTTGTATTTGATTAACTTACTTCGAATATCTACTATTCGATTATCTCACTTCGAATATCTATTATTCGATTATCTCACTTCGAATATCTACTATTCGATTAACTCCTTCGATTAACTCAAATCGATTAACTCATCTTGAATATTTCTGATTCGATTGACTCACTTCTTCGAATAAACTAATATTCGATAACTAATACTCGACTAACTCTAACTCGATAAACTCTACTGATTTAAATCTAACTGATTACTTCTAACTGGATAACCCTAACGGTTTAACTCTAATGGTTTAACCTAACTGGTTAACTCTAACTGATTAACTCCACTGATTAACTCTAACTGGTTAATTCTAACTAGTTAACTCTAACTGGTTAACTCTTATTCGAATAACTAATATTAGATTAACTCTATTCAACTGACTCGACTCGAGTAACCCCTTTCGAATAACATATTCGATTTACTAACTTTCGAATACCATATTCGATTTACTAACTTTTGAATACCATATTCGATTAACTCCCTTTATTCGCTTTAAAAAGATTTCCTTTTAACAACGTTTATTCATTTAAAAAGATTTACTTTTAGTAACGGTTCTTCACTTTAAAAATGTCCTTCTAATAACGTTTTCCCCACTTATACAGATTTCCTTTTAATAACGTTTTCCTTTTAATAACGTTTTCCTTTTTATAACATCCTATCCCGTTATAAACAATTTCCCTTTTTTACTCTATTTATTTTCTAAATATTCCCTTTTCAATTTTTATTCTTAAAAATATTCTAACTCCTTAAATTCCCGGAAAAATTCTCCATAACCTCCTTTGTACCGGGAGCATCGGGAAAATCCCCAAACTGCCACACAGGCCTTTCCATTCAAAAAGAAAATGGTTTGTAATTATTTCCTTTCTAAATATCTCCTATTTATAAATATTCCAATTTATAAATATCTCTTATTTATAAATATTCCATTTATAAATATTTTATTCTCAATATCACTTTGAAAATATTCCCTTATCAACATTCCGGTATTTCTATGGTATTCAACATATCAAATCACGATGATCAATATCGTCCAAACACATATAATCGACAACAGATTATATATCACATCATATATTTCAATATATGAAACAAAACAGTATTTTAAATATTTGAGGAATCCTGTTGGATCCCTCCAACCTGTTTCCCTGCATCCACAGATGTTACACAATAAAATCAACATCAATTTCAGTTCAATATGAATTATTCTGATAAACAGAATAAATACATATGTTTAACGTTTTATATATATGTAAATATTTATATATATATAAACTTTCAACTAACTGACTAGCGGTTCAATCAAACAGTCAACACACGGTCCATTAGACAATTTTTAACAGTTCTAAAAATACAACATGAAAATATAAACTGTTCAGAGTTGGTGAGATTTACTCACTTTGGCAGTTCATCGTTAAAGAACGATAAACTGTTTGTTTGATTTGAATCAAACAATTTAATTCGCCGTAAATTCAAACGAGTACCGATCCACTTCCAGTCGGTCCCAGTGCGTAGCCACCGTCCATACGATCCCAACACAACTTACGGTTCGAAATTCCAAAACGAAAAGCCCATCCACTTAAAATGAAGACCCGCTCACTACACTTCGTCTCCCCAGACCAAAATCAAATCCCGTCCTCCTGTACAAGCTCTCCACCACCGAACTCTTCCATGGATTCTAACTCCACTATATTGAAATCAAAACCGAGTTCACCATTTAGCATCTCGTTCCAGTCTCTTCGATTCCGTCCCAAATACCCGAAGTTCGATCCCCACTTCACTGTCGTGGTCTTCAGGCACCACTACAGTACATCGACATCAACCACAACCGAATCCCTCCGTACTTCATTACCACTTTCCAAAATCCTCCACAAACCCTACGAACAAATCTGCACCTTCGAATTGTTTTCTGGCTCCACCATCTTCCCCTGCGAGACTGCCCTAACTCGCGCTGTGTATTTTCCAGCGCCTTAAGGGGACGTCGAACCCTTCAAAAACGATACCCGATGGGAGAACAGATTGGTACGAGTTTAGATACATTTACAATTCGATTTATAGATCATTGTGGATTTAACTTTAAATTTTTGAAGATTGGGTTTTCACTTTTTAGATGAATATAGAGGCGGCTAAGGGAATGAACTACTGTGGACTTTTTAATTAGGTTTTAAGGATGGTGGGTGGGTTTATATATAGTGTTTAAATTTGAAACGTGGATTGGTGTACTCCATTTGTAGTTTCTGCGGTTAAGTATTAGACCACGTGGCTTGTTTTAGGTTATAAAGTTTTTAGCATACCTCGGTGCACCAACTTCATTTCGCAAAGTTTATACGTTTGTACGGACTGCTGTAACAGAGTTGAACATACCGTTGTGACAACCAACGTACCATGATCCCAAAGATATAATAATACCGGTAGATTGACTCATATTTTGAAACTCCAAAATGTTGATTTCATGGTGCGAAATACTTCAAATAAAAAGTCGCTTATTAAATTAATTAAAAATTACAGTAAAATTCTAAAAATTAAACTATCACTATGTCCCAAAAGAACCTTGTCTAAATTCAAACCCGATATCTAGTTATATCGAATAAACTGTTACGGTTGATAAACGATTCTATAGCGACTATTTCAAAATTTGATTTGGACGTAAATCAAATTCTACACGACGAAATCCCGATTTTTCTCTTCCACTAGAAAGATATACTCTACCAGCTCCACGCGTTTCTTGTTTCACAGAAATCCAATTTAAAACGAACCATGTACATTCAGTTGAAGTTCAAATCGCCACATTACGAACTGCAGCGCCATTTCAAGATCGATTTTAATTATATTATAACTCTACGTTCAAACTGTCGTTATTTAAATATATTCGTTATTCGAATTCAATTCCAAGCTGAATTAAATATCACAGATGATTCAGTTCACACCATATCGTCACTTCAGCCAATTCTGATTATTTCAGAATTAAATATATTATTTAATTTATTATTTTAATTAAATATTCACCATTATTTAATTAAACCACCATTTAATTCACTATATCACTATTTATATAATTAAATAAATTAATTATAATACCTCTGCAAATGCGGGTCATTACAATCTTCCCCACTTAAAATAATTTCGTCCTCGAAATTGCTAAGGTAGAGAATGACCCTATCGACTGGTTAGAACATATTTGCTCACTTCTTAACTTCAGTTTCAACTAAACCAATTAATTTCAATTAAATATTAATTAATTCTTATCAACGAAAATTTTCAAAAATCCTGAAAATTTTCTAACGCCTTAACTTTTCGAAAAATTTCGCTAGCACCTCTTTTGTACTGGTCAATAGGTCAAACTCCTACTCGCCTCTCTGGGCCATCTCCATCCCAAAAGAAAATCAAACAACCAAGCGGCTTGCCAATTCGGCTCATAAATCTTATATCCAATAGAAATATAAACTTGTACCTTTTTGTCGGCATATCATTATATCCTTTCCACCTGTTATCAATTCAGCAGATGCAAGGGTCATCCCAATCAAATTCCAATCTGCTTTTATCCACAACACAACCATTCGCTTATATCCGAGTCAAATATGATTTCAACTCGAGTTTCATCTCGATTCCCAACTCTTAACTTGATTATCACATCAAACTTCAAATTTTGAATCTAACAATCCAATTTGTCTTGATATCATTCTAATTCAATCTCAGTTACCACTTTACTGACTTTACTTTAATTCAAATTTGCTTTCACAAATTTCTGTTAAATTTGTTTTTAATTCAAACAGTCTTTCCCTGGGAGTTTTTAAACAGTTTACTCTTTTCAAAAATCAAATTTTCCTTTATGAAATTCAACACAACTTGTCTTTCCCAAAATAAATTCAAAACAGTATCTCTGGTAGTAATTCGTAACTTACAACTCGAAAATGAATACTGATGATGCAGCTGTCATCATCAGAATCTATTTCCCAGCAATCGAAGTGAGTTCAATACTATAAAACCAATTCTAAACATTTCCACTTTGAAATTCATTTCAAAATATAATCCACACTGCTTGCAAAACAATTTAAAATCTCAAATCTCCCAGGATCTTAAATTTTCCTTATTTTTAATCCAAATCCATTTACAAACACTTATCCAATTTTCCAGAATTTTAATTCAATTTCTTGTTTAAAATTTTAGATTTAACTCATCTGATTTCATGTATTTCACTTATGTGAATTCTGATTGGTTACTTACATAACCATTTAATTTATAATCTTACTTGATTATAATAACAACCAATGTATCCACTATATTATAATCATTCCAGTATAAATCCTTTATATCAAAATTTAATTTGGGTAAATTATTTCATTTACCCTCTTTTCAAAACAGACCATGACGGTTCATCGTATTCAAGTGTTTACCAACTCCTACCGATACAGTGGATCAAACTGATCGACCGAAACTCATAAACGACTCAACCAATAAATCTCCACAATATAAAACAAATTTTTATATCAATAACAAATACGTTCACCCGTATATATACACTCAACTCAATCTAGGGTGTTACTAATCCTATCTCTACCGAGTCACGCCACAGAGCCAAAGTAAATCTTAACCTTTGCTCTGATACCAACTGCAATGACCCGGGTTTTTGTCGACCTTGGTTATCGCCATAAACTCAATGATGACTAACCAAACATCGAAAAATACCGGATGATTAATGAAAGAAATTAGAGGGTGAGGAAAGATAAGATAGAAACTTAGAATAGACGAAGAAGAACACAACATCAGAGTAACACGAACCTCACAGCGGAACGAATAACATATAATAATATAACATAACTTGAAATATACATCTGTACTTGAATATACAACATTATCAAAGTACAACACTTACAACACAGCGGAAATAAACTATAGCTATATGATCCTGAAGCCTCCTGCTCCAGCTCTTCAAGTATCTGTAAATTCCCGACTACTTGACTGCCCGTACAAAATTGGGTACCCAAGAGTTTAGGGAAACAAAACAAAATAAACTCCGGGTCTGTTATGGGACTGGTGTGAGTAAAACAGTTTGAGCCATTAAACGATATCTCATAAGACCACGCCATATAACGGAATGGGTTTTTCCCTTATGAGAATCCAAAATATCTTTATATCAAAAACCTTTTGATATTATAATAATGTCTATTAACCACAATATAATAATCATCTAACA
Organism: Allium sativum; assembly: GCA_030737875.1. NCBI lineage: Eukaryota > Viridiplantae > Streptophyta > Magnoliopsida > Asparagales > Amaryllidaceae > Allium > Allium sativum. The sequence goes on from CM060911.1 coordinate 13,838,604, forward strand.
GAAACGCTTTCATCTCACGTTCTACATACATAGTATACAATCAAAACCGCAAGCACGTATTGGGTAATGGATTTCCAACTATGACAAGGTATGGAACCACCTTTCGCTAGTGTACCTCTAGAGAGGAATACACTGGATTCAACAAGAACATCTTGCAACCCAGCCACACATGACCGATCACTCATTTCGCCTGAGTGTATCGAATGTATATCACCAACAGTTGGGATCAACAACCTTTTCCCGAATGGGACAGCATCAACAATAGATTTTTAGAAGTAAATGAAACTCTAGATCAGGTGATTATACACCCTACTTCGGAGGACCGACTTAGCCATGCTGCCTGCCCGATTTCTGTCATTTACCGGATGTGAGGCTAGAAGCTACGCTTTATCATCACACCAGATTCACTTCGAATGCCACATCGTCAAATCCATCAAATCACCGATTGACATCCTCAACAATACATTATGTGTTAGCTAAAAGAAGTTTCCTTCTCCGCTTCCACTCTTGGTACGGTTGGAGAAATCAATATACGTGATCGTCTGGAAATACTCTGTCAGACATCCGTCCATACAAGTCATCCAGGAACAGGATGCACCGAAGGAACTATTCAGTATATCCATCTTAGGCACTGTTATCTAAGATTTATACAACAACCCTTGCACTTTACTCCGTCTTCAATTATCTTTGGCATATATGATTCGCAACGCTTATGCCAATACATAGTGGTTCTTTTGATAATAATCCAACCGGTCTCTCCATATTAACAACGTTAAAATGGTCAAAACTTTGATAGTCTGTGATTTAACTATCAAAGAAAAACACGTGTGCAAACAACGATATCATTTCCAGATGGAAATTCTATCAATCAATCATCAATCATATATATATATACATATATTCATATTTTCCTTATTTCAATATTTGATTACGTTTCTGATTCCATTTGGAAAACATTTCCAAATCTTCTATACTTGGATTTAAACAGATGTTTAAATCAACATCGCGATGACAACTCAAATCACTATACTTATTTACTAAATTCACTTAACCACTTTCACTCTCGAACCTTAACCATTTCTAAATTAAAAACGAAGTCAATCAAGTTGGGGTATAGCTAACTCTCAGACCTTAACTGAACCACCTTTCAAATCTCGAAATAGATAAGATTCACCTTTTTAACTCTTTAACACTTCCTTACGAACCCTCAGATTCTATTTACGAACCCCCTTCTTTTGCAAGTTTACGTGATTATAACAATGGTGTTATAATCTCCTGCATCCGAAATATATTATCCTTAATATGACTTTTATTTCCTAACTCGAATAATATAACGATCAACTAATTTATTAACTCCTATTTGGTTAACTCTAAGCTATAACTCTTATTCGATGAACTTTTATTCTATTTAACTCTTACTGGATTAACTCTTATTCGAATAACTTATTCGAATAACTTGTATTTGATTAACTTACTTCGAATATCTACTATTCGATTATCTCACTTCGAATATCTATTATTCGATTATCTCACTTCGAATATCTACTATTCGATTACCTCAAATCGATTAACTCAGCTTGAATATTTCTGATTCGATTAACTCACTTCTTCGAATAAACTAATATTCGATAACTAATACTCGACTAACTCTAACTCGATTAACTCTACTAATTTAAATCTAACTGATTACTTCTAACTGGATAACCCTAACGGTTTAACTCTAATGGTTTAACCTAACTGGTTAACTCTAATTGTTTAACCTAACTGGTTAACTCAAATGGTTTAACCTAACTGGTTAACTCTAACTGATTAACTCCACTGATTAACTCTAACTAGTTAATTCTAACTAGTTAACTCTAACTGGTTAACTCTTATTTGAATAACTAATATTCGATTAACTCTATTCAAAATAACTCGACTCGACTAACCCCTTTCGAATAACATATTCGATTTACTAACTTTCGAATACCATATTCGATTTACTAACTTTCGAATACCATATTCGATTTACTAACTTTCGAATACCATATTCGATTAACTCCCTTTATTCGCTTTAAAAAGATTTCCTTTTAACAACGTTTATTCATTTAAAAAGATTTACTTTTAGTAACGGTTCTTCACTTTAAAAATGTCCTTCTAATAACGTTTTCCCCACTTATACAGATTTCCTTTTAATAACGTTTTCCTTTTTATAACATCCTATCCTGTTATAAACAATTTCCCTTTTTAACTCTATTTATTTTCTAAATATTCCCTTTTCAATTTTTATTCTTAAAAATATTCTAACTCCTTAAATTCCCGGAAAAATTCGCCATAACCTCCTTTGTACCGGGAGCATCGGGAAAATCCCCAAACCGCCACACAGGCCTTTCCATTCAAAAAGAAAATGGTTTGCAATTATTTCCTTTCTAAATATCTCCTATTTATAAATATTCCAATTTATAAATATCTCTTATTTATAAATATTCCATTTATAAATATTTTATTCTCAATATCACTTTGAAAATATTCCCTTATCAACATTCCGGTATTTCTATGGTATTCAACATATCAAATCACGATGATCAATATCGTCCAAACACATATAATCGACAACAGATTATATATCACATCATATATTTCAATATATGAAACAAAACAGTATTTTAAATATTTGAGGAATCCTGTTAGATCCCTCCAACCTGTTTCCCTGCATCCACAGATGTTACACAATAAAATCAACATCAATTTCAGTTCAATATGAATTATTCTGATAAACAGAATCAATAAATATGTTTAACGTTATATATATATATATATATATATATATATATATATATATATATAAACTTTCAACTAACTGACTAGCAGTTCAATCGAACAGTCAACACACAATCAATCAGACAATTTTTAGCAGTTCTAAAAATACAACATGAAAATATAAACTGTTCAGAGTTGGTGAGATTTACTCACTTTGGCAGTTCATCGTTAAAGAACGATAAACTGTTTGTTTGATTTGAATCAAACAATTTAATTCGCCGTAAATTCAAACGAGTACCGATCCACTTCCAGTCAGTCCCAGTGCATAGCCACCGTCCATACGATCCCAACGCAACTTACGATTCGAAATTCCAAAACGAAAATCCTATCCACTTAAAAAGAAGACCCGCTCACTACACTTCGTCTCCCCAAACCAAAATCAAATCTCGTCCTCCTGTACAAGCTCTCCACCACCGAACTCTTCCATGGATTCTAACTCCACTGTAATGAAATCAGAACTGAGTTCACCATTTAGCATCTCGTTCCAGTCTCTTCGATTCCGTCCCAAATACCCGAAGTTCGATCCCCACTTCACTGTCGCGGTCTTCGGGCACCACTACAGTACATCGACATCAACCACAACCGAATCCCTCCATACTTCACTACCACTTGCCAAAATCCTCCACAAACCCTACGAACAAATCTGCACCTTCGAATTGTTCTCTGGCTCCATCATCTTCCCCTGCGAGACTGCCCTAGCTCGCGTTATGTATTTTCCAGCGCCTTCAGGGGACGTCGAACCCTTCAAAAACGATACCCGATGGGAGCACAGATTGATACGAGTTCAGATACATATACATTTCGATTTATAGATCTTTGTGGATTTAACTTTGAATTTTGAAGATTGGGTTTTCACTTTTTAGATGAATATAGAGGCGGCTAAGGGAATGAACTACTGTGGACTTTTTAATTAGGTTTTAAGGACGGTGGATGGGTTTATTTATATTGTTTAAATTTGAAACGTAGCTTGGTGTACTCCATTTGTAGTTTCTGCGGTTAAGTATTAGACAACGTGGCTTGTTTTAGGTTATAAAGTTTTAGCATACCTCGGTGCACCAACTTCATTTCGCAAAGTTTATACATTTGTACGGACTGCTATAGATAGAGTTGAACATACCGTTGTGACGACCAACGTACCACGATCCCAAAGAAATAATAATACCGGTAGATTGACTCATATTTTGAAACTCCAAAATGTTGATTTCAGTGTGCGAAATACTTCAAATAAAAAGTCGTTTATTAAATTAATTAAAAATTACAGTAAAATTCTAAAAATTAAATTATCACTATGTCCCAAAAGAACCTTGTCTAAATTCAAACCCGATATCTAGTTATATCGAATAAACTATTACGGTCGATAAACGATTCTATAGCGACTATTTCAAAATTTGATTTTGACGTAAATCAAATTCTACACGATGAAATCCCGATTTTTCTCTTCCACTAGAAAGATATACTGTACCAGCTTCACACGTTTCTTGTTTCACAGAAATCCGATTTAAAACGAACCCTGTACATTCAGTTGAAGTTCAAATCGCCACGTTACGAACTGCAGCGCCATTTCGAGCTCGATTTTAATTATATTATAACTCTACGTTCAAACTGTCGTTATTTAAATATATTCGTTATTCAAATTCAATTCCAAGCTGAATTAAATATCACAGATGATCTAGTTCACACCATATCGCCACTTCAGCCAATTCTGATTATTTCAGAATTAAATATATTATTTAATTTATTTTTTAATTAAATATTCACCATTATTTAATTAAACCACCATTTAATTCACTATATCACTATTTATATAATTAAATAAATTAATTATAATACCTCTGCAAATGCGGGTCATTACAATAACCAGGAAAATCGCTAATTGTCCACAACAGAGAAGCACACTTACAAAAGCTTTATTTTTTGTGAAATATCATATGTTTCTACCCCTTCATACCACAATTTTTTTAATTCTTCAATCAACGGTTGTAAATACACATCGATTCCTTGCGTCGGATCATCAGGACCAGGGACGACAATTGTGAGAAACATATAAGGCGTTTTCATACACATCCACGGAGGTAAATTATAAGGTGTTACAATTATAGGCCAGGATGAATAGTTAGAACCAAATTGAGAAAATAGTGAAAATCCATCCGTACATAAACCAAGTCTAACATTACGACTCTCAGATGCAAAATTGGGTTATTTTTGGTCAAAATGCTTTCATGCTTCTCCATCGGACGGGTGTGTTAACGTACCTTCTTCACGTGCTCTCACACTGTGCCATCTCATATGTTGCGCGGTTACAGAAGATACATATAACCTTTGAAGTCTAGGAATAATAGGTAAATAATGCATACGTTTATACGAGACTTCCTTTCCCTTTTTCTTTCTAGGTTTGTATCTTTCCTGATTACATATTCTACAATTCTTAAGGTTGATATCTTCCTTCCAAAATAGCATGCAACCCTTTACACATATGTCTATTTTTTGATGCGGTAAACCAAAGGCCGACATCATTTTTTTAACTTCATAACGATTTTCACACATCAAATTATTAGGAGGCATATGCCGCTTCGTAGCTTGTACAACAGCTGTAAATTCAGCTTCTGTGAGGTGGTATTTCAATTTCATCACAATGTATTCAGCAGTTACTGATAATTGAGTTCTGCTTTCACAACCTTCCCAAATGGGTTTTTTCGCTGCATCTAATAAATCATATATTTTTTCGGTTTGAATATTTGGTTCTTCTTCATCATTACCATCGTTATCATTAAATTATTGAACTGAAAATATTGAACATGCAACATCTTCAACCATTTGTTCTACGAGATTCGTCGTAACAATTTCATTATTCACTACCTCCTCAACTTGTGTAGAAGTAGATGCTAATGGTTCTCCATGACGATCCCAAACTGAATAGTTCGGCACAAAACCATACTGACGCAAATGAACTCTAACCATTTGTGGTATCAAATGCTTTAATAACTTGCATCTACTACATGGACAACGGATTTCGACGTCGTTTCCGTTATTACTTAACGCGAAATCAATAAACACGCTGACACCGTTAATAAATTGTTTCTTTATTATGCCATCAGTTTCTCTTCGTTGGTACATCCAGCTTCGATCATTAAAATAATCGCGATCCATTTTTCCTAAGTACATATAAAATTAGAAAGAATGTTAAAATTTACAATTTTTATTACTTTTATAACAATTTTTGTGTCCATCACTAAATTCTCAAAATTCCCTTACAATTGATATATGCATGTTATATTGAAATATATTCACAATTTTATTACTGAATGCATGTTATGTTAATTGATCATTTACTGGTGTGTCATCCTACCTCCCATTAAAAATACAATAACGTAATTAAATCACGTAAATCTTTTCAATTTAAACGATTCTACAAAATTTCGGTAGCACTTCCCTTTAGTTCCCTGAACAGTACACAATTGCGTGTACACATGGAACATAAAGGAAGTACTTTCAAAATTTTGAGAACCATTTAAAATGAAATATTTTACGAGATTTAATTTCGTTATTGTATTCGTAACTTGTCCAATACAAAGGACAAATCCAACAAATATTGTATATAATGAATATAAATGTCTGTTTTGTTAATACAACGAACATTCACATAACGATTATATACAATACTTATCAGACGGGGCCAAAAAAACTCTCTAAGGCTTTATGAATATATCATATTACGATTTGGTTATTTTTCGTGATTGAAGTGTTTTTTTTTTAACTTTGATTTCCAAATTTCAACTTAATTTTTTTTAAAATCATAGTTGCAGGTTTACGATCAGTTGCAGAACTCAAAAAAAAAGCCAAAGCTCAACCCATGCACGTTTGTGCGCCTTAGCGCCTTAATTAACTACTCTGAATTGCACGTATATAAATTTTATCAAATATACGTATATTTTCAACATTAAATCGAATTGTATAGTCGTACGTTATATACAAAATTAATTGTTGTTTTCGCTAAATTTTTATAAAACATAAACTTAAATATTTCTATTTCCACCACATGTTTTCAACAAATTAGATATCTTTTTCAATGCATACATCATTATACATATGCATATATACATATTCAACTTGAACTAATTAAATCCTAGATTAGCTACATAATCAAATAAATCTTCAAATACAAACTTACTAACAACAACTAATTAAACTAACTAAAACCCTAGATTAATTAACAACCAAGTAATTTATAAATAAAAACCCTAGATTAGCAACTTAAATGATTAAACCCTACATTAGCGACTAATTGAAAGCATCATACAGACAAACATACACTAATTAACAAAATTAGGGCTAATACACATAAACATACACAAACATACCTTCAAATTGGAGAGAATCCGAGATTAAAGAGGAGAAGAGAGTGTCATGACCGACTTGGAGAGATCCTAGGTGGATGGGGGCGCGGAATAGGGTGATTTCAGAAATAAAGGGGGAAAATTTGGGGTTTTTGGGTTTGATTTCGCGGGGGAAGCAAATGGGGAAGAAGGGGAAATGCTCGGGTTATTTTTCTGCTCGTCCGTGTAACGGGTAACAACGACCTCCATCAGTTTTATAACCGACGGCTGCCAACGGTTTCCAACGGCATATATTTGTGTACCATAAGAAAATACCAACTTTTGGCTTTCGTTGGAAGCCGTTGGTCAATAGCAATTGGCGGTCGTTGGAACACTCCGATGCTATACTGTACAATTTTTGTAGTGAACCGCTTTCGCACCGCATTAAACGGTTGATTAAAAAAACAAACCATTATACTAACCGTTCAAACGGTCCGGTTTTGGTTCGGTCTGGTTTGAACCCGTATTAAATATAACAAGAAAATTACTTCCATCAACAATCAATTTACGATTGTATAACATTGTGTCACCTGAAGATTAAAACACATATTTATCTTTAACTAATATAACTACAACTTACGTTGAATATAGAATATATATCGTTAAATTAAAAGTTAGATAAGAATTTGTTAATTTTTTTTATTATAACATTGTCGGTGTAGCTATGCGGTTCGGTTCGGTTTAATATGGTTTGAAGAAAGTTTAAACCGCAACCGAACCGTATCGTTCTGAGTCGGTTCGGTTTAGGCTGTTTGCTTTGGGGAGTGAATCCGGTGCGGTTTTCCCACCATTTTTGCGGTTCGGTCTGGGCGGTTTCCACATTGTGGTGCGGTTTATGTCCAGTCCTACACGAAATAGCGTACTTGAAATACGTTGAATGAACTCGATTACATTGCCGTCCAGTTTGTATGTTAGCATTGCATGTGTACAAATTTTACGCAAAGCCTTCAAGTTTAAATTATGATTTTAATATAAATATTACGGAGTTCCGTATACGTTGGGCTTGAAAACTCTACGGGCCAGGCTCAAGGAATTTGTTTTCAAGTACACGGTCGACTGAATTCGGGTTTTGACTATTTATTACTAGTTGGGTTTGGGTCAGATTTCTAACATGTGGGACCAAACCGCAGCCCGTTGACAGCCTAACAAATTCTTGTTCTTCAAGACATTAATATTGAAGTGGGCCCGGCCCTTGCGTTTGCAAAAAGCAAACGAGCATCTCCAATTTTTCCCTCCACCCAAGCCATCCTTTCTCTTCAGTTAACGCAGACAATACTCTTTGATCTGCCCAACCCTAATTTTTCTTCGTTTCCAAAACCTACGTATAGACTTCAATTAGCCAATCGAAGATGCAAGGTGGAACAATGGTGCTAGAAGAACCCATGTCCTTTTCCTCCGTTCTCAATCCCTCCAAATCGGTACAAAAATCAATTTTTTCAAAATTAATTTCGTCATATTATTGTTTGTTGGTGATTTTTTAAATTGATTGAGAAGCATCGCATTTTTTACTATTTTGGAGATCCGTTGTATAAAAATTGTCAACTTGGAATTTATAACAAAACACAAATGACTGAATTTGACTGCATTTAATTATTTAAGCATCTATATGATATCTATCAATAAAAAAAAAAAGCCTTGTTTATGGTTGCAAATAAATCGCCTGTAAGAACCTTGCTTCTTTCTTATTCTTTTGGATTTGCTATTTCGGTACAAGTATATCGCCTAGAAACGTAGATCAGCTAAATATAATTTTCTATACAGGATATGTAACACCATACGGCGTATGAAGTATACATAAGGTTGGTTTTTGCGCACAGTGAGTACATATCACATATGTACAAATGTAAGGATTCTCTCAATATTCAAAAACGCAACATGGTATTATGGACAAATTGAAATGATTGATGTTTATGTATCAGTTATGGAACATATTAATTAAAATCAGCCTCATTTATGATTACAAAACAAGGCTTGTAAAAACCTTGCTATTTTGCCATTATTTTGGCTTCATCATCGCAAAATGCCAACTTTGTATTCTTAACAAAAAGAAATGACAAATATGGTGTATGCTATTAAAAGCCTTCCTCATTTATGTTTTCAAATTCATCCTTTGTAAATACATGTTTATTATCATTATCATTGTCATTATTATTATTATACATTTGATAGATCCCATAGTTATACTCTTTTATACAGGATAAGAGATATTGCCGCTGCTTGAAAAAACAAATAAGATTGATTTCAGTGCACGGTGAATACATATCACATATTCACCATTGTTGCATCTCACTTGGTCATCAACAGAGTTGACTTCCTAACAAAGCAGAAATGACTGAATTTGATTGCACTTAATTAATTTATATCAAAAGTGGTATATATCAATAAGCAACGTCTGATTATGTTTGTTAATCCATCATATGTAAAGTCCTTGTTTTTTTGGGTCAATTTTTGGTCTTATGAGTTTAATGGAAGTCCATTCCCCAGAAATATAGAGTGCATGTATATAATCTTCTATTCAGGTTGTGGGCGCCAATATGGCTGTACTAAATACAAACAAGAATGGTTTTTGTGCACAGCGAATATGTATCACCCATGCATGAAAGTAGCAACTCACGTTCCATAAAATAGCAGTCATCTGTATTCCGCTAGAATCCTACAACATATTCCTGAATCATGTTTTAAGGACTCTTAATGGCTCTTCCAGCATTCTGCTTAAGAAAAAAAAAAAATCAAATAAATACGTAAATCTTTAAAAATTATATTTTAAAATATGAGATGAGTGCTAATTTCTTATGCTACTCGAAACTAAATTTTGGAATCCAACAAGAGTAATGTTCCATATTTTATGATCATGTCAAACTGCTGATTGACCATTGACTTGTTAAAGTTGCATGTACCGACATTTTACTTGCCTAGACGTGTGCATATAATTTATTCATTACATTAAGATGATATTTTAGTTTCGTAACGTTGTGCATTGCTGAAACCACACTTACCATCCACGTAATTTTGTAGGCTTATTTTCCATCGCTGACTAAGATTGTTGGGACACTCGGCCCAAAGTCACATTCTGTTGAAGAAATTGAAGCATGCATAATAGCAGGAATGTCAGGTTTGTTTTTTTGCATGTTTCCTCTTTATTTATTATTACAACATTAAAGCACTAAGTATTCATGCAATTATGGCTGATCTGCACGTGCTTGAACTGTATCAGTTGCTCGATTTGATTTTTCTTCGAAAAATGCTGAGTATCATCAGGAGGCTATTGATAATCTACGAACAGCTACAAAAAAAGCCAATAAGCTGTGTGCTGTAAGTTGAATAATCTGTTGTTGTATTTCAAATTGTTATGCACATTATGGAAGTTATTTAATAGAACTGAAAGATGTCAAAAAATTGCAAATCATGCACACTTAAGTAGCAGGTTAAAGTATCGGAGCAGTATACTTTTGCACATTGGTCGTTTACCATATTGCTGCATAAACATTACTTTTATTAACATAACATGTTGATTCTTGTTATGATAAGAATCCTTCATTGCTGATCACCATATAAATTGTTCTGGTTCAAGCATTAAGGAGATATAAAGATCATAACTGTTAGATGCTTAGGTAAAGTGGCACTTGTTCACAAAGTACTAAGGCATGATGATTAATTAAAAACACTGTTATGAAGTGTATTTTGTCAAATTCAAATGCGATTGCCGTAATCAAACTTGGTTGAGACCACTAAAAAGAAAATAACAGGTACAAATTTGTTACAATCATTAATAATATATGAGTGTACCAAGTAATAATCAGATTGATTACCCCTTCCCGTTTTCCTCAATCACTCTCTAGTTTCAAATCTCTTTTTTCTAGTTCTAATTTCATGTGAATCCATGTTGATATAATAAGTTTGGAAATCAAAACAGTATACAGAGGGAATGGTTAGAAATTGTGGAGGAGTGGGGAAGAATGAACCTTTATTACTAACGTCTAACTATTTTAGAAATGACAGGAATAACCGTATATAAACATTTTCTATGTTATATAATTAAATAGTAACATTTCAGTTTTCTGGAATTTCAAAAAGTATTTGCATTATTATTTAGTAGAGGATTGCTTGCCAATTTCATATAAGATACCTGATTTCTGTGGTAACTGCAACTCTTGAATTGACTTAATTCATACCTTATTTCTTTCCCTTTCATTTTTTGGTCATCATACACTATTTTGACACCTAATCAACTATCGTTAGGTAATGCTGGACACGATGGGACCTGAAATACAAATTTGCAATGCAAATGGAAAGTCGATCGAACTAACAGCTGGTGATCGTGTGACCATTACCTCTGACCTCTCTAAAACTCCATCAGCTGAATTACTACCTATCAACTACTCTGAACTTGCTCTGGTAAACATTTCATTATTTAATTTTTTTCATTCTAAGCTTCTAAGCTTGCGTTTTGTACTATTTATCTCCAGTATACTCATTTGCCTTTTGATCCTTAAAACTCACTTTCTCACTTGCAGGCAGTTAATATGGGGGATACTATATTTGTTGGACAATATCTTTTTACTGGCAGTGAAACAACATCTGTATGGCTTGAGGTAAAATAATATATTTCAGTTTTTTTTTTTTTTTTTTTTTTTTTGAATTTTTTGAGGGAATTTATCCAGTGTATTTGTGCAGGTACTTGAAACAAATGGACAAGATGTGATCTGCCTTGTAAAGAATAGTACTGTGCTTACGGGCTTCATTTTTACTGTGCATGTATCTCAAGTTCATATCAACTTACCCACACTTACAAGTACCGATAAGCAGGTAACCATCACATGTTTTTACTTTGGTAACCATCACATGTTTTTACTTTGTTTTAATGGAGATCTGTACTATGGGCTTATTCAGTTATTCAACGGACGAGACTGAGTTCAAAAATCATTATGTCATTGTCCATCTCATATAAGTGTAAATTCAGATTGTGTTAATAACTATATAGCTGACTGGTGAGTGAAATTCTTTATTATCTTTCTTACATATCAAGTATTTATTTCTAGGTCATCTCCACTTGGGGTCTACAAAATAATGTAGATATCATTTCTCTTTCTTACACACGAAGTGCAAAAGATGTGCAAGAGGTAAGACTACATTGTCTTTATATACATCTCAAAATTAATGGATTGGTTTCAGAATCATGATACAATGAACCAGTCTTATACTACCTATTCATATTGTATAATGCTTAGTACTCTAGCGGACTCCTTAATCTAGCAAGAACCTAGGTGCTTTAGTTTATGTTAATCTCCATGCATTAAATAGATGTTTAAAACCCAATAGCGATTTCATCCTATTTTTCAATCATTTGTTCCATTTTTTAAATTTATATGTCTATCCATATTTTGCAACAATAGCCAACATGACAATTCGTACTAATATGGTAACCCTTTAGGACTATGACCCAACAAATTATCCAAAGTTTAATCAACATTTATATTACTAGTTGAAGTAGAAAAATATACTTAGGCCCTTCAAAAGTCAGATGCAAACAGTGTCATATCCACATTTGTTTTTAAAACGATTCTGGATATCGGATACCTTGTCCGTAGATAGCAGACAGATATCAAGTATTATTCTATATGTTTTTTTTTTGAACCCAAAGACATAAATAGAAAATTTTGGTCCAGTGCAAAACTGTTTCATGATGAATACTTAAAAAGATATAGAATCAAGAAATATAATAGTACAAACAGTTTTGACCAGCATATATTCTTTTAGATACACTCATAATATAAATTATTAGCTTAATAAGAAAGTGTTTATTTATGTATGTACTCAAATATGGATAACATAAACTACTATTTTGATGAAGATCAAATAATTTTTGGATGTGGACACCATCGTATTAGCATCTATATTCTTTTTTTGGATTTCAGATATTTTTAAAATTTTCAGATTCAAATGGATTTTTGAAAATTTCTGATATCTACTGGCATGTCTAAATGTACTAGTACAACCAATTTTTTTGACTGCATATGCGTATAAGTGGACCATATAAGTCTTGATCTATATGCATTGTGTCTATATTTATATACACATGCATGCATATATATACATTACACACACATCAATTGTGTGTGTGTGTGTATGTCTGTGTACCAGCTGTTTTGTTCTACCTGTAGATGTTATATCATTTTATTAAAATAGTTACTTGTGTATACAGCTTCGAGCTTTCCTTCAAATTCATAATCTTCAAGAATGTCTTATTTATGCCAAAGTAGAAACTGTGGAGGTGAGTTTTCCTTTTTACATTACTATATCAAGTTTTTGTTTTGTATGTTGCAATCTGTATCTTGGCTTTTTTTTTTTTTTTTTTACTTTTGCCTGATGTTTCTTGCAATATACTTGCGTATCAATTTTTTCTTTAAAAACTAATCTCCAGGGACTGGAGCATTTTGATGAAATACTCCAGCAAGCCGATGGTATTATTCTGTCTCGAGGAAATTTAGGAATCGATCTTCCTCCGGAAAAGGTTTGTGTTGCTTGCTGTACACACATACCTGTTCATGTCTCTAGCCTAATTTAATGATTAATTGATCTTCCATTTTAATTTGAGTGAAATATTGTAAGCTCAAATGTAAACGACCCCTAATGCAGTCGTCTTTTTGGATTCATGCATACAGAAACAAGCTGTTTTCTTTTCTATACATCCACTAACCTATCGACTCTGCTACATGTTGAGTTTACAAGTGTTCAACTGTTGGCTTCTAACTTTATGAAGAGTAACACCCTTTTATTACGGTCTTGATCTTCATCATTGTTGTACTGAAGCTTTGGATGTATGACCATATCACCTAAAATATGAATTTAAGAAGAAGTCATATATGAACATTTTGCTGTTAAGGGATTATGTGCCGATGCTTTTGATGAGAATGTGCTGATGCTTTCCATTCCATGTATTTTATTTTATACTGGATTCAATTTCGTTCATTCAATGATGCATTTTGTGCTTTGGCGACAGCAAACCATATTGGTTCGTTTTTCTTTCATGCAATATGCAAGTATCTAACTAACTTGAAAGAGAACCAGGCGTCTTAATAATTCCCATTTGATCAAAAAATTACAGCAATGAACATCCACATATGCTTTTCATAATACCAGCCATATCTAGGAAGTATTCTCTCCTTTGCTGGATGTTGATGTACCTTTGCTTGCTACAGGTATTTTTATTTCAAAAATATGCTGTTCGTAGGTGCAATATGGCTGGAAAACCTGCTATAATCACCAGGGTAGTTGATACCATGACTGATAATTTACGTCCAACTCGTGCTGAAGCAACTGATGTAGCCAATGCAGTCCTTGATGGTCAGCTTTTGCCTGTACACAAAAACTCTAATTTTGTTCTTGAGAGTAACAAACTCATTATCTTGTCATAGGAACTGATAGCATATCACTTGGTGCTGAGACATTTCGAGGCCTCTATCCCGTTGAGACAATAAAGACAGTTGGAAGAATTTGTGCTGAAGTGAGTTCCTTTAAATTTGCATGCTATGTTTCGTAGAAATTATGTGGAAATTTTGTTACCATATGTGATATGTGACTATCTTTTTTTCTTTTTCCAGGCTGAGAAGGTATATAATCACTCTTTTCATTTTAAAAGAATAGTAGAACATGTGAAAGAAACGGCATCGTACGAAGAATGTGTAGCAGCATCAGCAGTAAGAAAAAACTAGCCAGTTGATTATTTCTTTTATTAAGATTTTATATTTGGCTATTGACAGTAGTAATTACTTACCAATTAAGGTTCGATCTGCAAATACTGTCAGGGCTGCAGCAATTGTTGTGTTCACTTCTTCTGGAAGGGCTGCAAGGTATATGCTATCTAGGACACTGGAATTTATTTTATCGGCTACTATATGATATGACCCTGAATATGAACCTGGTTATTACACATATGTAGGTTGATTGCAAAATATAGGCCTCCTATGCCTGTATTGGCTGTCGTAATCCCAAGGGCTTCATCAGGAGCTACTCAGGTTTCCACTGTTTACAGCAATATAGTATAAAAAAGTTATACACATTCTTCATTTACTTCTACTTCTAGTTCCATTTGTCATAGATGAACCTTTAATCTTGAAATGGAGCATGAGTGTTGGTAGAAGAGAAAAAGGAAACTGTGTTTATAACATCCCTATAGTAGTATAATGTTTAACTAATTTAGTAATTTTAAACAATGACTAAGATAAACTTTTTGGTTCTGTGTTTAAGGTTGCCCAATGTCTTTCACTTAGAGGAATCTACCCGATTCTGGCTGATGCTAGCATGGTATGATACTCGCGTAAACTGAATCATTACAACTCATTTAATTTGAAAGAATATAACATCATTTCTGGCAAAACATTTTTTGATACTCAAACAGGCTAGCGAGGTGGTTTCTAGAGAAGAGTCTGGTGTCAGACTAGCATTGAACTATGGGAGATCTATAGGAATCATAAAGAACGTCGATCGCGTGGTAATATTTGAAAAGATTGGCGATTCGCCCGTCATCAAAATCATCGACTGCCAAGACGAAGTTTGAACTTCAGTAACATCACAATCTTGCTACAATTTTGATGTCACATTTCGGTGACACAATAATTTTTGTTTACAACTTAAATTATGCACGGATATACATAATCACCACGTATCATTCAATTTATTATACTAACCACTTAGTATTGTTCCTGAAACACGGCTGCGTATATGATGCAACACAATGAAAATATTATAATCGCTATATCTATAGTCAATGCTGTAGTGGCCATATCACTAAGTTTCATGTTTTTGCCACCCAGTCGATCGACTGTGTCTGGAATTGACTCGAAATTTCTCAAATCTTGTTCGTAAGGATCCTCGAGCCTCATTCTCATCCTCTGCGCCTGCTTGCTTTCAGCCTCTTGTGCAAGAGTCCAGTCGTAGAATTTGCGGCTGTTTTCATCGCTGAGGACGTTGTATGCTTCTCTCAGTTGCATGAATTTCTCTGAAGCCGTTTTGAGCGGCAGTGTCGTTGTGTCTGGGTGATATTCTTTTGATAGTTTTCTGTATGCTGCTTTTATTTCTTCTGTATCTGCTTCTGCTTTCACTCCTAGAAATCTATTGGTACATATTTTGATCACAACTATGTTATGTTAGTTTGATGTCATAGCAACTGTAGATCTTGCTTCACAAGACTATTGCATGTTTACGCTACTGGACAATTCATTCTATGTGAACTCATGAAGAAATTAGTACCTCTAACCTATAAGGTGTAACTGCTCATACTGGTGTGAGACTAGCATACTACTCTTTTTTTTTTTTTCTTTTTTCTTTTAAATATAGAAGTTATAGAAATGCTTAACTGATAGTGTGAGGTTGAGGATTGATTGATGATGGCTGAGAATTTTTCTTCCAGAGGTTCATTCTTCTTTGATTCATCTTGAGTCTTTTTGGACTTTGTTCCTATCCACCCTTCATCGGGATTTGACCAGTGAATTCTTGTATCTGCAACTGGTTTCCTTTTTGTGCTTGCTGGTTCTCCTGGGGAAGAGGAAGAATCACAAGCCACGATGTTTATTCGATGTGGCATGTTTCTGTGACAGTATTTCTTTATCGTTATTGTTGGGTAAGAAAATGCAGTGGAGGCCGATGAAGCCATTAGCTAAGAGCAGCTCAGCGAAAATGTTTTGGATTATTAGGGAAAATACTGGGGGGCGGTTAGTGGAGGGATTGAATTTTGCTTGTTTCTGGATTGTGGTTTGTTTCCACTGAAATTTCGTGGTACGCGTTTGCTTC
Source organism: Allium sativum (assembly GCA_030737875.1). Lineage (NCBI taxonomy): Eukaryota > Viridiplantae > Streptophyta > Magnoliopsida > Asparagales > Amaryllidaceae > Allium > Allium sativum. The sequence continues at coordinate 13,855,565 of CM060911.1, forward strand.
TTAATGGGTCGACAACGATTTTATATGGGGCGAGCACCTACGCAAAAGTAAAACTGATTAAACCGATTAATCTTATTTGATTTTGTTTGATTTCGTTCGTTACCTAATTAGTCTTGGTTTGTGTTTTCGTATTTATTTTGTTTATAGGGCTGGATTTTCAATATTTGAAAATTAAGCTAACAAATAGAACCAAAGTTAAAAAATGATTTGTTTTAAAACAACAAAGGATGCGTTTGATTTTCAACAGAAAAGGGTATCTGGAAGAGTATGTGGAAGGGGCTGGAAAGGGGAAAAATCGATGAAAGGGGTATGTGTTTTTATTTTGAAGAGAAAGAGGCACACGAAGAGGGCAAATGGGTGTAAAAAGAGTAAAAGGGGGTAACAGCTGAACAGGGCAATCTGAAAGCTTGGTATTCTCACGTTCAGTTCGGAAGGAGCAAAGTGGCCGGTCCCGTGTCGACGTGTCGGACGCGAACTTTTTTTGCTCCTTCCGAAAATCAAACGCACCCAAAATCACTACTAGCAAGCTTACTGTTATGTTATTTTTATAACAATATTATTTGTCTTTCAATTTCATTTTTAGAAGATGAATTTTATTTTCAAACTGTTTGCATGATTTAGACCCAATTAATTGTTTTAATCTTGTGTTATATTAATTGTCAAAAGATTTATTTAATTTTAAGATAAATCAAATATACTAAATATTATTCATTTGGTTGATTTCAGTTTGAAAGAAAAATTCGATTTGTGTTGGTTTGGTTTATGTTTCTTGAATGATGGTTTTGATTCTAACATTTTTCAACGGTTTCAGATCGAATCAACCATCTTATCTTTCTTGATTTTGATAGATAGTGTGTATGTGTGTGTATAAATGCAAATTCATTTGGAATGCATAATTGTGGAGCAATTGATGGCACGATTGGATTTCAATGATTTATGTGAAGACCACGTGATTCAACTGTATTCATTTTGTTACATTTTGCGTTTCGATTGCTATAACTTGTAGGGAAACTCTATTAGAATATGAAAATGTTTTGCATTATGGATATCAACCAGTAGATTTCCATCCTCAATTTCATTCTTGTATATATAATGTTACATTAAGTTTAAAACAACACAAAATGTAAACACAAAATTAAACACATAAAATCTGAATCACTGTCCATGAATTACACCTCACACATAAAGACAAACAAATCTTATGGTCTAAATTTTATGTACATAAATTTATATGTAATTTTGTGTCTCTATAGCCGCTCCATTTATTATATTACCCTGCACTATTGGCAACCACCATCAACTAAAAGGTAAACAATTTGTCTTATATTTTATTGGATCTTTAATTATTATATATACCATATTATATGTAATAATTTGATGAAACATCTAGCAAAAAACTATTATGATATTAGATTGAATGCAGTTTTCATCGTGCATTTGAAAATACAATATTTTAGCTTATTCCACAATATTTTCTTGTATGTTTGAATACATAGAATAAGACTGACAAACAATCATATAATAAAAAGAAATAACTTTTAATATTTACTCTTTTAGCATATAATGTTGTAACAATGATATATCATACTTGTAATAGGTAATTTATCATCAACCTTTACAAATTGATGCCAGCTACAAACCAAAGTAGTGGTTTTTCGATTAATCTAGATGATAAAGGTATGATTTTCTATTAGCATATAAATAGGTATGATGATGACTATATATATAAATTTTCGATGTCGAACCGCATTTAACCCTGCTTATATGCGAACATGAGGAGTTCAAACTATCTAAATAATGTTACATTTTCTGTTTTAGTCATTTCTATATATAAATTAAGTTCTATTAGAACACAAATGTCAACACAATTTAATAGCTATCACAATGTTATGTGTACTTGCATTTTAATTAGTTTCTACATTTTACATCACTTTAATCAATTTTCTTTGTTTCAAGAAGCTTTATAGCAAGTATTTCCTTATGAATACATTCTTTGTAAAATTTAGCATTTCAAAGCTTGTAGCTCTTTTAAAATCATTTGTGAGCATGAGTGGTTGAATATATTTAGTTCAATTATAGATGAAATGCAATTTTAAAAGGATTAGAAGTTTCGAGAGGATCTAAAATGTTGCATAGATAAGTCGCACAATAAAGCTAATGTGCATACGAATTAGCCTAGCTTAATAATTTTTGGTTTGAGAATGTAGTAGGGATTCTTCCGGAATAATTCTATGTTTAAATAATGAATTAGTGAAAAGAAAGAGAAAGAATGATCATTTAGATAGAAAATTTCGATGGAAATCAAAGGCAATTGGGGTGCTGCCCTGTTTATAGTACCATTGGTTCTCGGTTTTGCATATATACATGTATGTGTCTAGTGAAAGGTTCGATTGCCCTCATTTTTGCTATACCTCAATCCCGTTTTATTTCAGCTACATGCTGTAAATTAGATAACATTCAGAGTCTATGGCTAAAATTAAGGGGGATTGAGGTGTAGTTGATTGTTGCCTATAAATGCATTACATTCATGTACATATGTTATATTATTAATTCTATATAAGAATCGACGCTCGAACCCCTAATGCAACGGGCTGAAATTTTATGGTTTTGATTTGTGAATATATAAGTAATTTAAATATTTGAATATTAATTTTATAATTAAAATATCCTCTTTTATTTTATAACCAATGGTAGGAAACTTATTTTTGTATTTCGTTCACATAAATAAGCAGCTTAAAGAAAAATAGAAAATGTGATTGAAAAGCTTTTATAAAAATTCTAATTTTTGATCATCTATAAGTTGTTTGAAATGTGGTTAAATTTCTTAGAATAAATGTACACACAATTATATAATTATTACTAAGTATAATCAATTTATAATTACTTAAGTGATTAATTATGTTTAATATAATGGATGATGTAATGTTTAACAAAAAGAAAAATAAAGGAGGCATAAAGTACTATGGTAACAAATGGATGTTGGCTTGGTGAAGGGGAAACGAAATTTTAAAAAATTCAAGGGAGAGACAAGGGTTAAGTGGCATGGTAGGGTGTCGCAATGATGTGGAGGGTAATTTGCAAGGGTATTTTGGCGATTCTCTTTATGCATTTCAATTATAAACAAAATCTGTGTCATTTCTTTTGATTTTTTTTTCCTATTTTTACTCCTTAAAAAAAAATCATCTTTTTCTTTAAGCTTCAGGAAAATTAATGACTTTTTTGTCTTTCGAAAAGTAAAAATAATTCAATCTTTTAAGGCTTGAACCCTTTGAAATACTGAGAAATCTTTTCTACTTCTTACTTTTTCATCCCTAAAAGGCATGCACAAAACCACATTTTTGTGGCGTGGCCGAGCTAATGGGTCCTTGGTCGAGCCCATCATGTATCTATCTTGGCCAAAAATCCATTTCTTATGTGAATAAGTGAAGATATAGGTGTTTTGGTGAGCTAATAAGGGTTTTGGATGGCTTAATGTGAAAAAGACTTAGGGTGCGTTTGGTTTACATTTTTAATTTAGAGTTTTCATACATACAAAAGTACCGACGATGTACACATATCGTGAAAAACGATCGTTTTACAAAACGAAGTTAACACAAAAAACAAAAAACGAAATTTGATTATTTTCCATATTTTAAGAAAAAACGGAAGGAAAATAACAAATTCATCTATCCACCATCCCGCGGTCCCCTCTGTAACACCCTCCACCTTTGATCCATCACCTCCGCTATACTTCAAATCTTCTTAACTTTCATAATTAATGCTTAAAACTAAAAACTCAAAACAATAAATAAACCAAACACTACCTTACTTTTTGTTATGTTTTTAAAATTTAAAGTTAGTGATAATTATTGTTGTTAACCAGCCTTTGGGCATGGCTGCTTTAGATCATTCAAATGAGTTCGACCCAATTGTTATTGATCAAACAACCAAAAATGACGATCTAAAGGCCAGAATGCTATTCCCGGATATTAAGAGACGATGGTCAAACAAGCTTGCGAGAACCGTGAAATTGAGTTCCCGAAACTTACGTGGTAGAGCTCCTAAATCCGAATTGGCCTACCCATCGTATCGCCATCAAGTTGCATAGATCCGGATCGGCTCAACATAGATTCGGATCGGCTCAACATAAATTCGGATCGGCTCAACATAGATCTAGACCATTTTATCTGGTACAACATGTGAAGGCAACTACTCTAAGAACTCAAGTCAGAAGGAAAAGTAGAGGCATCACCAAGAAATGAACAAGACCCAATTTGGGTCGGTATACGACAAGGTATGATCCAGATTGGTACCGACCTAAACTGGTGTCTATTTAGATCTGTAACAACCCGGAAAATCAAAACCAATTTAAAATTTTTAATTTGGCTATTTTAGTGAATTTTGAATATTTAAAATAAATTATTTTAAATAATAATGACGAAAAGTCTATTTGAATCGATGTTTGAAAATAAATAATTTATTTTAATTATAAACAAGGCCTGAAATGGCGCGGCAGTTTGAAAATTTGAATTCAAACTTTGACTGACTATACCGGGTGCAAAATAAAACGGATTTTAGTGAAACCAAAAATATTTAAATCTGTTTATGAATATCTTTCTAACAAATCTGAAAAATTGAAGTTTCATAGCGGGAATCAAAAGTTATAGCCAGATGAACTTTCAGAAAGGTCACTATAGAGAATATATAGCCCTTGAAAATAGCCATTTTGCAAACGACCTCTGTTTTCGACAAAACCACTTTTGTTGGATCCGGGATGCCAAATTATTGCTAGGTTTCAAATTCCATAATTTTTGAAGTTAATATGTGAGCGTCTTCAGTTAAATTGGATCGACCAGAAAAGGGCCATTTTTCAAATGGTCTCAGAATTCGACGAAACTAGTTTTGTTGGGACCGTATCGTCAAAACATAGGTAGACTTATTTTTATGGAATTTTTGGGATCAGTATGTGGCCCCGGCAAATTGAAATGTACGTTCAAATCAAATATTGAATGTTTTATATTTTAATTTGAAGAGAAACTGACTGAAACAGTCGAATGAGCCTGCAAAACATATCTCATTGTGTTCGGAATGGGGGTATTTAGCTAGGGGCGACAGTCGTTGGGTTTGAATTGGAGTTCGTTTGGAGAAAGGGATATTTTTGAAGAATAAATAGAGTGGACCAATCAGAAAAATTCATTTGAAATAAAATAAAAAATAAAACCCTTTTTTCTCTCCCCGCTCCAGACCTCGACGGCGGAAACATGTTCGAACCTTCCCTCCTTGATTTTCCCTCCACACGCAGAATTACACCTCGACCTAGTTGAAGCTTTTGAAGATCTCATCGAGAGCTTTAAATCTATACCAGATTTGCCCCATATAGTGGTGTATTTCGTGAGATCTGCGTCCCTGAAGTGACGGACTTCAAGCCGCCGCCGAGCACCGGAGGAGCCGTCGATCTGCATGCCTTCACCAGTGACTGGAAGCTCTCTCCAAGCTCTTCGTCGTGGTACCAGCCGATCATCACCTCGTGCCTCGTATTGCGCGCTAGGTTGAACCCTAGTTTTGAACATCGAAAGAGAGGTACGGGTTTGATAATTTTGAACTTATTTCCACATTTAAAAGCGTAACGAACTTCTAAAAATCATATCTTTTTGCTATATGGTCGAAATCCAGTGAAACAAGGGACAGTGGACTCGTGTGGACGTCTTCTACATTTTAGAAGAGACCAGATATTTTTCTGAGTCTTCTACAATTTTTGGAGGAGTGGAACCCAAGGTGAGATTTCTAAATTATAAACGATATGGAATGACGATGTATAAATTATACGGTCGATGTATGAGTTATATAAGCATTGTACACCTCATGTATAAGCGTTGTATAAGTTGTATGTGTGATGTATAAGTTATATATGCGTTGTAAAAATCATATATGCGTTGAAATGATATTGAAATATATTGAAATGAAATCGAAATATATTTATATACGTGTATATATATATATATATATATATATATATACATATACACACACACACACTCCCCTCGTCCACAGACCATGGACGATATATATTGGTTGTGATATTGTTTGGATTTGGTTGATGTGAAATTTGGTGAATATCATGAATGGTTGATTGGAAATGATTGATTGTGGTTGAAATCCAAATAGGATTAGTATATGGGAAAATTCGTCTGCGTACGAACTAGATATTGAAATCCCCATTGTCAAAAGCTGCGAGGCTTTAAGGTAGAGCGAGGAGTCGTACTCGGGGCGGTGCCGGTTTTAACTACCCTACCGTTATGCTGCCGATTTTTTTTGAAATATTTCTGTGTTTGATTTATATTCATGTATTGAAATATATTCATGAGATGGAATAAAATGGTTTAAACGATAAAAATAACATTTTTATCGAATGAATGAAATAAAATGGTTTGAACGATAAAAATAACATTTTTATCGAATGAATGAAATAGAAAGGTTAGAACGATAAAAAAAACATTTTTATTGTATGTACGAAGTATAGAAAAATATTCATTTTTGAAATAAATTGTTTTACAAATAAAAATCACATTTTTATAATATATATAAATCGTTAAAAATCTTCGTTTTTGAAATAAGTTGTTTTAACAATAAAAATCACATTTTTATCATCTATATGAAGTATATAAAATAATCGTGTTTGAAGTAAATTGTTTTCACAATAAAAATCACATTTTTATTATATATATGAATTGTTAAAAATAGTCATGTGCTGAAATAAATATCTGTTGGATAAAAATATCATTTTTATCACATATACGAAATGAAATGGTTTTGAAATCGAAGAACAAATTATATTTATATTTATATATATATATATATAATTAAAATTAATCGAATAACGAAGTTGTAGTTCATATTTTGAAACCGGGATTTCAAATGATTATTGTGGGAGATCCGACCATCGGATTTTCCCGAAACCGAAACCATTGGGTTCGCTTTGGAAATATCTTTCCAACAACACCAACTTTGCAAAGATCCAACGGTTGGATTGTCTGGAATGTTTAATTCAAATCTAAATGAAAACAGCGCCAGAATCGATTATATTTATATATAAATATAATTAAAATAAATCGAATAATGATGCTGCGGTTCATATTTTGAAATCGTAACTTCAAACTATTATTGCGGGAGATCCGACCATCGGATTTTCCCAAAACTAAAACCGTTGGATCCGTTTTGAAAAGATCTATTCAATGATATAAAATTTGTAAAGATCAACGGTTAGATTTTCAGATATGTGTAAATCAAATCTGAAGAAAAACAGCGTCACGGCCGTGTTATGGCCTGAAGCGTCGTTTGAATGAATTGGCTATTTTTTTTAAATGAATAAAAATAGCGATAAATTGTTATAAAATATTATAAACGATATGAAATGAAAATAAACTGAATTTACCCGGTTTATTGGATATTTGATGGTTGAATGTGTTTGGCGTGAAAATTACATTAAAGAATAGAATTATTGATGTATAATAATTTAACCATTGAACGGAATTGATTTGAAATTCTAAATATACGTGAATTATTTGAAAAGGCCGAGTTAACTCTCATTTCAAATAATTGATCGACGGTTAGAAGTCGAAGATATGAAGACGGTGCAAGACCGATGATCTTCACATCGAATGGATGGCTACTGATGCCTTTGATGGGAGTTGCTGCCTGACGGGGTCACAGTGGTAGTTGTCCGGACGTACTTGTTGATCGTTCGGATGTGCGAGGTATAAGGTGCCTCCGGTTTCGTTCAGACCCAGAACGGACTTGTAAATGGATGTGTGTCTGACGTTGTATATTGACAACATGGCATACAGAGTTGCTTTGATCCGAGCTTTTGTTAAAAAGCAGAGCTCTGTGGTTGATGATCAAAGCATGGCTTTAAATAGCTAGCTTTATGTTTGACGTTGATTCGCGAGCCTCACACCCTGGTATGGACCAGAAACGGGAGCGGACTGCAGGGATAACATGCGTTTCCTTCTAGTTAGGAGTGGTGTCGGTGTTTTTACACGACCTGACATTTTACTTATGTGGATGATGGATAGCGAGGCGCCTCAGTTATATCGGTCGATCCGGGACCGATGGAGTCATTTGGTTCATTTATGCCCCATAGGGCGGGGAAACGTATTGTTCAGGCATTTTAATCCACTCCGTGTGGACCGGCCCTGAAGATCCAAGGGTCGATGCGTTCTGATCCTGAGACATGGGCTAGATTGTCTCGAAGCGTTAAGGACGATCCCTTGCCTTGGTTCATGACGGAAATCCAATTTCCAAATACGACATCGTGCGGCTTTGATTGTATACCTATATATGGCGACATAGTGGTACGGGGCATTAATGTCATCTATGATTGATACTTATGATTGAAATTGTTTTTGAAACATATAAACACTAGTAATAATATCAAATGCTTTTGTTTTATTCGTATCAAGCATATTTTGACCATTATAAGGTAAAACTCAATCCTCCGGTTTGCGTTGCATTGTGTGATGGGAACTGAGTCTTATAATGGCTTCATTTTTGTAAAAAGCATTGCGATGTTTACAGATTTACCTGTTTAAAGCACTGGCAATCCAATGGAGTAAACCCGTTCCGTGTTAGCAGTGTGGTCCTGTGATTGGCCATATTATAAAATAAGTTGAGTAGATTTCTCATACCAGTCCCATGACTGACTCGTAGTTTGTTTCACTTGCAAACTCGGGTGCCCTTTTTTCTACACGGGCAGCCTTGTATTTAGGTTTTAGCAGACTCTTTCTGGATTGCTGGAGCTGAAGCTGGATTCTATCACTTCTTTCTTTTTATGTTGTTCAGCTCCTGTTGTACATTTTATGTTTTGATTCCGCTGTAAACATTTATGTAAAGCTGAACTGTATTTTATACTAAGTATGATCCTGTATACTGTGTAACTCTGATGATTATGTTTATCCAGTGTATTCTATTGTACATTATCTGGTGTATTTATTTATTTCTGTTCTGCTGTTATTTTTTTATGTGTTATATTCCAAAGATTACCCTTGCCACCGTGGAACGGGGTTTGGGGTCGTCACAAGATCCCTTTCCCTGTCTGTTTCAGCTTAAAGAACGCTGCTCCCCCAGTACGTCCACTACATCCACTAATTCCAGTTTGCCCCATCCCCACCCTGCAAAGCCAGGGCTACTTACATCTATAAATGGAAGGTGTTTAGGTTGAAAAGGTAACTTTGGAGAATTTGATAAATTCATAATTTTTCATACCAGTCCTGATCTACGCAGATCCGAACTGTTGTACTTGGTCATAGGATAAGCCCTTTGTTGTCAAACCATTATAAATCTTTGCATATGATTTCTACAATCATTTTCTCCTTTTTCATTTTATTATCTTCAGTAATCTCTTCTCACTTTCTGTAGTGGGTGTTAATGCAATTTTCAGATTGATATTTTGGTACTTTCACTAAGAACTCTTGGTTCTCGATCACTCAATCTTCTCATATACTAGTGAATAGTGATCCCATAGAGGAAAATCTGATTTCAGCCTTCTTTCTATTGAAAGTTGTTATCTCAATGGAACAAGTGTGACCAACAGGTAGAAAACCTTTGCATCCCATGCGAATTCCCAGGCCAAGGAAGAGACAAGTACTCAATGGGGACGCCTAAACATCGTTGTCGATGCTACCAATCCTTTTGCTACCACTGCCATTACTACTTCTTTCGCCTCTACTGGATTGGTTACTAACATGGACTTTATGAACATGATGATAAAGCTAGAACAAATGCACGAGGCATCAAACCTACAAATCCGGACTCGAATAGCCAAGACAATTGGATGAGTGCATAGTGGAATGATGGAGAAGGTGCTCTGCAACCATGCAGCACTATGAATCATGGAGATTTTCATCATCAAAACTGATTGAGCCAGCACAGAAGGACAGAAGAAGGAAGACTCCAATCCACAACTAAACAAATCCAAGTCGGCCTCGATCCTAGGAATACTAACCCGAATCGTATCAATCTGAGTCGTAACACTCATGTCGATCCAGATTTTAAGACGAGAGCTGATCTAAGTTTGATTCTTACCAGACTAAACCAAAATACTCCCAGCTCTTCACGCGTAGCTGCTACTCATCCTATACGTCATGTGATTAACAAGGATGTCAGAGACCAAAGAAAGTGGCCGGAGGTGCTGCTTAATAGGTTCGACCCGACAGACTAGAGCCAAGAAGGCGTAGACATGAAGTGGAGCCAGAATACTATTATGTTGTTATTCAAACTCCGGATTTGACTACCATGATTTGGCAGATAGATAAAATGAGAGAAAGTCGACTGAACCTCATTTTTACATTTTCTTTTCCTTTTGGGTTGTGTATATTGCTTAATAGGCTTGCAAACCCAGTTCAATACAAAATATAATATAAATATAAATATCTCGTGTTCTCTCTTATGTCAGTATTATAAAATTTTTACAAATTCAATAATATAAAGAATTATTTCTTTCAAATACTAAAATCAAATATCACAAGATAATCATATACAAAAGCATATGAAATCATTTACATAGACGGCACTAAATATAAGACTCTTAACATCTACTTTCAGAAAAAGGGAATAGCTCATAGGATTACATTTTCGTATAAGAAAAATGGCATAGCTAAAAGGAATCAGAGACTTATTGTTGAATCAAGCTTAACTTTACTTGCTTAAGCCTCTTTGCATTAAAAATTTTGGCTAGAAGAATTTAATACTGCCGTGTACTTAATTAATAGTTTCCAATGAAGATATTAAAAGGAGTGTGTCCTTTAGAAAAATCATATGGGGTCAAACCAAATTACCATAGTTTAAAAACTTTTAGATGCTTATGCTTTCCTTACTTGAGGCTATATAATGCTAACAAGTCAAATTTTAGATCTAAACCGTATACATTTTTTGGATATGGAATAAATCCAAAGGGGTACAGGTGTATAAATGATGGTGGAACTTTTTTCATAAAGAGACATGTTTTCTTTAGTGAAAATATTTCCCTTTTTTGTAGAGCAAACATAAGAACATCAAGCAAAGTATATAATTCAAGAGCTTCCTTATCATATCTACTCAATCTCCCTAAAGTGTGGCATCCAGAAGAAACCGATGGAACTACTGAAGCAAATGGTTCATAACTCATAATGTTAGCCAGGCCTGGTCATGAAGCCACTGAATCTCTAAGTTACACCAATCAATTACCTGAGCAATCATTAGCCAAACACAACAACATAGGATTGAAGGTACAAATGTTAAGGATTACGGAATGGATAGTTAAGGCAAACTAACACTAGAATAGAGGGGAGGTGAATAGTGTTTTTGAGAAATTTGAGAAAATCTAAAACTAATATGATCTACTATATGAATATCAAACCACAGAAATAATCACAAACACAGAATCAAACACAAAAATTAACAGAAATAAAATGCAGAAAAGAAAAGAACACACTGGATTTTATACTGGTTCGGATTACTCCTACGTCCAGTCCCTCGCAACGCTGGATTGCGTAGAGTTTTATTACTATATCAATATCCAAGTACAAACTCCTTGATTTCACGGCCACAAGGTTACCACCCATTCCAAACACCCTTGATCAGGTATATTTTCCTTGATTTCCTGGCAACAAGGTTACCACTGATTCCTTTCTTGATTTTTAGGCTATAAGGAACACGCCTTTTCCCAAACACTTCCCAAACAATTACAACAGCCTTATAACTCTTCAATAGCACTTCGATTCAGAGAGTAATGAGTAAAGACTGAGAAGAGAAGAAGTTTTATATAAATAGAATTGAATTTGACAGAGTATAAGTGTAGAAATCATAAAAATATGAAATATTAATGATGTAAAGAAAGGGGATGAAGATGGAGAAGAAGAATGATTAAAAAAAAAAAAATTAAATTAGCCACTATTTATAAGATTTGAAAGGTTGCAACGCTTCTGGGACGTTACAAATAGTAAAAAGACACTTCCTTTCAAAATCAAAAATATGACAATTATATGTCGACATGTCCAATAATGTATGTCGACAAATCCCTTTATAAAATTGAATTTTGAGCATTTTTGAAGTGATTTGATATATAATCTGGAAATTCTTGAATTAAAACATAGTATTATAAATAAGTATTATAAGGTAGAAAATCATCTGAAATCATAAATATAACGTATATAAATATATTAATAAAATTATAAAGTTAAAAACTATATAAATATAAAGTATATAACTATATATATATATATATAAATCTTATAAGCTTTAAAACTTGAGTTTAAAATCAAAAGGAAAATAGAGAAACTTATTTAGAATAGGATTTGAAAATTTGAAAATCAGAAATTGAAAAACTGAATTTGAATTTGTACCTGGAGTGCTATTCAGAGTCTTATATAAACTAGACTCTATTACTATATTTATCTTGAAATCTTGATTACTCATGAGTCTTGAATCATCTCTGTATTCTGAATCTCTAGAAGCTCTTAAATTGTACAGTCTTCAGTATTCCTGTATATAAATCCTGTATATGTATGTATATATATATATTCTAAATAAAGGTACTAGTATATATTTTATAATCAATTAATATTGAAATAAGGTTATTGTCATCAAAACTCCATTCTCCAACAATCTCCCCCTTTTTGATGATGACAACCTTAGTTTATAAAATATCATACATGTACATCCTGTTGATGACGACTCTTCTAATGCTCCCCCTATCTATATGAATCCTATAAACTAAGTCTATATTTTATAATTTCTCCCCCTTTGGCATTATCAAAATGGAATTATAAAAATACTCTCCCTGAATCCTATATCTATTTGAATAATTTCTATACTAAAGTAAAGTACTCAGAAATGTTGCAGAAATGTCTGTGATCGAGTAAATAGCCCCTAAATACTTGCCTATATACCAAAGTAATAGAATACTTATGATAGACAAAACAAGCATTATATCAAACTTAGTTTTTACAAGCGATATTACACAGATTACTATAAACCGAATACATCGAATGAACGGAAAGGAACAAAAATAAAAACCTAAATTCTAATTATTTTTGGGTAATGGAGACAAAAATCCCCGTTTCGTTCAATCACATTTCCATTTTGGTCGAACAGTACTTCTCTCACACATACAACTTGATCTTCTTCTTCCGTAACTTCTTGTTGAATCTCCTCAGGTTCCTTTTCCTCCATGGTTTCTTCCCCCTCTTCTTCCATGGCTTGACTATCATCTTCGGTGATAATCGGATTCGCCTGATTATCCATTACGAACTTAAGAAGGCTCCTTATCATTTTTCCTTGTCTATTTTGTTCTTGGCTCATCCGAATTTGAAGCACTTGTATTTTAGCAAGCATTTGAAGTGTATATTCCATTTTCTCTTCAAGTTTGATGACACGTGATAGGGTAGAACATTGAAAAGGACCTTTGGATGGTCCAGCAGATGATTCAGGATTGATTTGAGTGTTAAAATTGGTGGAGGCCATTAATTATTTTAGTTTAGAATTTTTACAAAAGTGAAATGAAAGAATGAAGTAGAAAATTCGAAGTGGAGAGTTTACATGGTTATTGTAACTAACTTTTGGTGGGAATTAATTTTTGAATTCTGGCAGTTATATGTCGACATATGCATGTATGTCGACATACTTACACTTTTTATTTCATTTTTCTTATTTTTAATGTTATTCTTATATATATATTAATATATTTAATTATTCTAATTCACTTATTGAACAAATACCTAATTCTCTTCTAAATTTAGTAAATGTTGCTTCGTTTGATGGTTTTGTTAATATATCTGCTATTTGTTTATTTGTTTCTATAAATTCAAGTGAAAATTTCTCTTTGCTTACGTTATCTGTTAGAAAATGATGTCACATATATGATGAGTTGGATTTTTAGATAGATTTTTTAGCACTTGTATTATCGCAGTATATTGGTGATTTATTTATATTTATTCCAAAATCATTTAGAGTTTGTTGCATATGTATTACTTTTGAACAAGCCAAAGCAGTAGAGATATATTCTGCTTCAGTTGTTGACAAAGATACGGTATTTTTCTTTTTACTAAACCACGAGACTAGTGAATGTCCTAAGAAATGACATGCTCCATTAGTACTTTTACGATCGGATTTACATCCCGCATAATCAACGTCACAATAAGAAACTAAGTCGAATGAATCATCCTTAGGATAAAATAATCCAAAGTCTGATGTATGATTTACATACCTTATAATACGTTTTACGGCTTTTAAATGTGTTTCCTTATATTGTTATTGATATCTTGCACAAAGACATACATTATGCATTATATCTGGTCTAATAGCGATTATATATAATAGTGATCCTATCATTTCTCTATATAATTTTTGATCAACGTCTTTACTTAATGTTATATTAGTCGCCATCGGTGTTGGTCTCCCGTTTGTTATTGTTAAATTGTATTTATTAATTAAATCTCTTGCGTATTTTTCTTGATTAATAAATATTCCATTCTTTAATTAACGAATTTATAAGCCTAAAAAGAATGTTAGTTCTCCCATATGACTCATCTCGAATTCTTGGGTCATAATATCTGAAAATTATTTATTCATCTTATCGTTTGTTGATCCGAAAATTATATCGTCAACATATATTTGTACTAATTGTATATCCTTATTATTCATTTTAATAAACAAGGTATTGTCTAATTTTCCTATTTCAAAGTTGGATTGTAATAAATAATTTCTTAATCTATCATACCAAGACCTATGAGCATGTTTTAATCCATATAATGCTTTCTTTAACTTATACACGTGATTTGGTAATTTTGCGTCTTAAAATAGAGGTAGTTTTTCTACATATGCATCCGTTTTAACAAATCCGTATAGAAAATCACTCTTAACATCCATTTGTTATAATTTGAAATTATTATGGTTTGCAAAGGCTAGTAAAATCCTAATTGCTTCTAATCTTGCTAGCCTACGAGAGAAAAAGTTTCATCGTAATTTATTCCTTCTTGAGTATAACCTTGTGCTACTAGTCATGCCTTATTATACGACCTCGCCGTGTTCATTCATTTTATTTTTGTAAACCCATTTAGTTCCTATTATAGTTTTATTCTGGTCTAGGAACAAGTTCCCATACATCATTGCTACTAAACTGATTCAGTTTGTCTTGCATGGCAAGGATCCATGAATCATCGGACGATGCTTCTTTTGGATTCTTAGGTTCAATAGTTGAAATAAATGCAGAGTTACTCATATTATTTAATTGATTACAAGTTCTAACGATGGATTCAATATCTCCTAAGATATTTTCTACAGGATGGTCTCTAAGTAATCTAATTCGTTTATCTGATTGACTATCTTCATGATTTGTTTCATTAATTTCATTTTCACATTCATCTTTATTGTTATGTGTTATATTTTTGTAATTTTCGTCAAATGATATGTTCATGGTTTCTTATATAGTATTGGTTCTAGTATTGAAAACTTTATATGACTTACTTGTCTCTGAATATCCAACAAATATTCCTTTATCGGATTTTGAGTCAAATTTGTGTAAATTTTCTTTAGTATTAAGTATAAAGCATTTACTTTCAAATATTTAAAATATGATACTTTTGGTTTCTTATTATAAAAAAGTTCATATGCAGTTTTATGAGTTAAGGGTCTGACTGAAATTCTATTTAAAATATAATAAGCTGTTGCAACTATCTCAGCCCAAAAATTTCTTGGTAAATTACTATCAGATAACATAGTTCTCGCACACTCTTATATCGTTCTATTTTTACGTTCAACTACTCCGTTTTGTTGAGGGGTTCAAAGAATAGAAAAAATATGGGTTATTCCCTTTTTATTACAAATTTTTTGTTTTTGAATTCTCTGCTATGGTCACTACGTATTGTTTTGATTTTTAAGGATAATAAGTTTTGAATTCTTTTAGAAAAAGTTTTAAATTAATCAAAAGCATCACTTTTGTTTTTAAGAAATAAAGTCCAAGTAAATCTAGAAAAATCGTCAACTATTATGTAAACATACCTATTATGATTTATTGATTGAGTTTGAGATGGACTAAATAAATCCATATGAATTAATTCTAATGGTTACGATGTTGTAATTTCCTCTTTTGATTTAAATGAACTTATTTTTAATTTTCCAAATTGACAAGCGTCGCATAATTTATTAACTTTAAATTTCATTATGGGTAATCCCCTAATTGAATCTAATTTATAAATTGTAACGACCCGTATTCTACGCATCATAGGATCGTAGAATATTTATTTCTTTCACATACGAAGTCGTATGGTCATGTAACTTTGGGAGACGACTATTGGGGTCATTTCCCATGTTCATGATTTTTCCCGATTTTTAAATGACCATTTTACCCCTAGTTGGCACTGTTTTGGCCATAACTTTTGACTGGAAAAGAATTTTGACCTAAATCCACTTTCATTGGCTTCGGATGATGGTTTACAATTCCGTAGAGTGGTCAGATTAGCCAAACGGACTCACCGTTTGGGAGATATGGCTGAAACAAGTTTCAGATGGTGAAGAACAGCCTAATTGGGCTTAACCGGGTGATTAGCAGCTAGGCCCAGAGGGGAATTTCGGGTTTAGAGGCATAGGAGGGCTGAATAGGGTTAGGAAATCACTCTCATTTCAGTTTTGAGCCGCCACAAACCTTCTTGAGATCTTAGTAATGGCTTCCATCCTCTAAAACCACTCCAAAACACATTTTTAGTGAAGATTAAGCCTAAACTACATCAAAACAAGGCCAAATAACAACAGAGCAAGGTTGGAGCTACTGCTATACATAAGAATTCGACCCAAACAGATAGTATTTCAGATTTGGCGTTTTATTTTGTGGCTAAGGTGAGTGATTTGCATAGTTTTTGCACTAATTACGGTAATTAAGGGTAATTAGTGAAGATTAGCGAATTTACACACTAATAAATTCTGGAAAAATGTTTAGAAATTTGAAAATAATATTTTATGCCTTTGTTAGAAAATTTGGACGATTTGATTAAGTTTTACTAAGTATGTGCTTAAACATGATTAAGTGGGATTATGGGAAAATGTGGGGTTTTAGCCACTTTTGATCCAATTTGATTCATTTGAATTGTTGTTTAGCTGTTTGTGGTTGCTATTACATGTTGCTATGACTCTATGGTGTGTTTTATGATTGATTAGAAGTGTTAGATTTGTCAAAAACGTCGTCGAATGACATAAAATACTTGCTGGAAGAGTTGCAGAAAAGTGCAGGTTCTGGACCGAATCGGATCGGATATGGAGGCTCGGATCGGATGAGTTGAACTGGGCAAGGGATCTGATCGGATCGGAACTGGACACTTGAGACAATTGGCAAAAAGGAAGGCCACGCTAATTGAACTGGGATCGGATCGGATAAAGGAGGAGAGATCGGATCGACTTAAGGACGAAGGACTCGGATCGGATCGACTGAAGGAGGAAGGGCTCGGACTGAAGTAAAACGAAGGAATTGGATCGGAGCAAATGAAGAAATGAGGGAGCGGATCGGAGCGGAAGCACGAACTGGAAGAGAGATGGCACCCGACCCGACCCGACCTGGAGGAGGACACCCGACCCGACCTGGAGGAGGACACCCGACCCGACCCGAAGTGGAACACCCGACCCGACCCGAAGTGGAACACCCGACCCGACCCGACGCAACGCTATGAACCCGAACCGAACCGCTACAGAAGGAGAACCCAACCCGACCCAGTATTGACCAATAACCCGAGATGCAAAGGTAGTCCAATATGGGAAGTTAGAGCTCAGGATCCAGTTGGGAACCGATGAGTTCGCTTCATGATTGGGCTTTGCTGCGGGACGTGTGCCAAGGGGCAGTCGATGTCTATGACTTTGGATCACTATGTATGGGAAGTACGTGAACGGATTCAGGGCTGCAATGGCCTAGGTACGACTAAAGGGCTATAGACCAATGAAGTGGGGTCATTTGTAAAGATTTGGTCATGACTCCATGTGGTAAGCTTGGTAGTAGCAGTAGTTGTACAAGTCGAACTCTGTCACTACTTCAATGGGTCTAGTGATCAACAGTAGTGGACATCGTATGCTTTACGCACTGAGTGAGAAATGTGAGGATGGTTGCTATGGTTGATTTGTTTACTATCATTATGACATGCACACCCCACCCCGTATTCTTTACACTATTTATGGCACCTTAGAGTACTGTACGGTATGTGGTACTAACTCTTTGGTTGCAGGTCCAGGTTCAGGTATGGTTTAGTATACCTGTTATTGTTCTGTTTAGATGCTTATCGCTCATACCAGGCTTTATGTCTGACCCAGAGTTTTATGTCTCCTCTTATTACTCTGGGTGCTCACACGAGCAGACTAGAGACATGTTAGCTGGCGATGCACGGGTAGATGATCCGGAGACGAGCAGGAGGCTTCCACGTAATATATATATAGTATTCTCCCTGTGTTGTTGAAGATCACTGCTTGGGCATTGGTGGTGTATCTTCTACTTTAGCTTTATTTTGTTTAGAGACAGTAAATTTGAAAAGTTGTAATAAGCTGTATTTGGATTTCCGCTGCTTTGATGTTGATGTTGGTTTTAGTTATCAGCTTATACACTGTCTCACATGTTTTATGTCAAGTATTTTATTATTATATTTTACTCCATGCGCTGTGAGACATTCTACAGGTTCCTCGTTTAGTTAATTCCCTTCTTTCCTCTCTTCTGACGACCGTCCTGTGCTAGTCGGGCATGTGTACAACGCACTTTCGGAGGAAATGCAGGCTGGTGCGGGGCGGGCTGTCACACTTGGTATCAGAGCTCTAGGTTGCGTAGTTAACCTAGGGAAGTTATCAGGGAGAGATAATATACGTATACGATAGAGCGTATTTGTGATTATTTTGATTTTCAAAAGCTATGTATATACTATTAGTAGTATAAGAATGAAGTCGTGCTGCACTAGCACCACTATGGGGTCGTTAATCGTTTCCTTTTTCAGATTGACGATGAGCCGATATGTTAGAGGTACCGGTAGAGGGGCCAATAATGGGAGTGCTGCTGACATGAGAGCGATGTTTACTGACCTCATGAGAGAGATGCTTAGGGATGTGCAGAGAGCAGCTCCCAATGGTGGAAATGGTGGTGGTCCAATAGTGCAGGCGCCGAGAGTCAACTTCGCCAAGCTGAATAAGGATTATACTAGCCTTGGTGGGAAGCCGTTCCACGGAATGGAGTCGGCCATGGATGTTCAAGATGGGTTGGATAGTTGCGAACGTATTTTCGAGGATTTGGGTATCGGGGATGCGATGAAGAGAAAGCTAGCGTCCCGTCAGCTGCAGGGGCGGGCAATGAATTGGTGGAATGATATAAAGGCAGCTACTCCCGAAGATCAGATTACTTGGGAGCAGTTTAAAGCTTGCTTTAGCGAGAAGTTCATTCCAACTGCTCAGAAGTCAGTGACTGTTTAAGAAATTCTTGGAGCTCAAGCAGAATGGCAGAGCTGTCTCGGAGTATATTGCTGAATTCGACACTTTGTCGAAGTATGGGTTATCTCTTATTGATACTGCCGAGAAGAAGAATGAGAAATTCATATCTGGTTTGGATCAGTACTTGGGGGAAAGGCTTATTAACCATATCGATGAGACGTTTGAATCGATTGTTGGGAAAGCATTGAGATCAGAAAGTCTCTACCCTAAGCTGAAGACTGAGGTTGCATCCGCAGATGAGCCAAAGCCACAAGCAAGTGGTGGAGGCAAGGGTGGTTCCCAGAATAAGAGAAAGCAAAATCAGACTAAGGATGGCCAGAAGAAAAAGAATAAGCAAGATGTTGAGTGCTTCAGCTATGGTAAGAAGGGCCATTATGCTAGTAATTGTCGGGCCAAGCCAGCGGATAGGAAGTGCTTCAACTGTGGCCAAATGGGACATCACAAGGACAAGTGTCCGCAACCCCCCAAAGAAAAGCAAATGGTGAAAGCCTACGCCCTTAATGCTATTCCTTCTTCGTCGAATGCCCCAACTGCGGCGGAGAAGGGAAAGAATGCCATCATTCAAGGTATGCTTTCTGTTTATGATGTTCCTGTTAGAGTTTTGTTTGATACCGAAGCTTCCAGTTCTTTCATATCTAGTGACCTGGTAGATAGGTTGGGATTGGAGCCCGAGATTGTCGATAGACCTTTAGTAGTGACGAACCCGATTGTTGGTTCGACTAGCCTTAGCATGATTTGTCGTAATGTGGTCCTATCGAGTCATGGATGCATGTTTGTTTGTGATTGCTTTGTTTTGGGCTTTACTGGGTTTGGCATTATTTTGGGAGTAGATTGGCTCCAAAGATACGGGGTGGTGGTAGACTGTGAGGGCTTTTTGGTGACATCTAGAGCAGATGATGGACGGAGGATAGTGTTGGTGGTCTACCCAGTAAGGGGGTATTGGCTAGTTTTCTAAACTCCCTCGACATCCCGCATAGTGAGTTGTCAGGTTTGCCCGTGGTTGGCCAGTATCCGGATGTTTTCGAGGAAGTGACCGGGCTTCCACCACACCGAGAGATTGAGTTCCGTATTGATTTGGTAAAAGATGCCAGACCTATAGTGATGCCACTTCGTCGTATGGCACCAAGGGAGCAGCGAGAGCTCGAGGTGCAAGTCAGCGATCTTTTGAAGAAGGGATTTATCAGAAGGAGTGTTTCTGAATGGGGAGCACCAGTTGTGTTTGCTACCAAGGCGGATGGTTCCCTTCGTTTGTGTGTAGACTACCGCGAGTTGAATAAAGTAACGAGGAAGAACAAGTATCCTCTACCGCGGATAGATGATTTGTTCGATCAGTTGTGTGGCGCGATAATATTTTCTCTGTTGGATCTCGCGACAGGTTTTCATCAGCTTAGAGTGGAAGCTGAGAGTATAGCCAAAACGGCATTTCGAACGCCGTCTGGGTTTTATGAGTGGTTGGTCATGCCATTCGGGCTGACCAATGCCCCAGCATATTTTGTGGATCTTATGAATAGGGTATTCAGAGATCAGTTGAATAAGTTTGTCCTTGTGTTCATTGATGATATTTTGGTCTATTCAAGGACAGAGGAAGAACACAAGGAACATTTAAAAATAGTGATGGAGGTGTTGAGAAAACACCAATTGAAAGCAAAGTTTTCTAAGTGTCACTTCTGGAAGAGGGAAGTGAGGTTCTTGGGCCATGTTGTATCAGAGAATGGTATTGCCGTAGACCCGGCGAAGGTGGCTACGGTACAGGATTGGCCTACGCCCAAGAATGCAACAGATGTAAGAAGTTTCTTGGGGTTAGCTGGATATTATCGTAAGTTTATCCAAGGTTTCTCCAAGATAGCAGCACCATTGACCCAGTTGACCAAGAAGAATCAAGCTTTTGTCTGGGATGAAAGGTGCGAGAATGCATTCAAGAGCCTAAAGGACAAGTTGACATGCGCACCAGTGTTAGTCATTCCTAAGGGGAATGAAGAGATGACGGTATACACGGAAGCCTGTGGTACCGGACTGAGTGCTGTATTGATGCAAAGTGGTAGAGTTGTAGCTTATGCAAGTCGGCAATTGAAACCGCACGAGAGAAGATACCCTACCCATGATTTAGAATTGGCAGCGATCGTGTTCGCATTAAAGATGTGGAGACACTATCTCTTGGGAGAAAGATTTGAGCTGTTTACAGATCATAAGTCGTTGAAGTATCTCTTCTCTCAGAAAGATCTGAATCTCCGACAACAAAGGTGGTTAGAATTCTTGGCTTCTTATGATTTTGATATCGCATATACACCGGGAAAGGGCAATGCGGTAGCCGATGCGTTGAGTAGAAGACATGCCAGTTTAGGGGCTATGTTTCTAGAATGGAAGCAACTGGAGTATATCGCGGGGTTTGACTTCAGACCAAAGTGCGAATTGAATCCAGAAATGTTAGCAAGTTTGACGATCAGACCCACTTTGATTGAGCGGATCGGCTCTAGTCAGAGGGACGATCCTAACCTATTGGAAATCATCTCCAAGTTAGAGATGGATATCGATGAGGAAATGAACAAGTATGGGCTTGATCAAGATGGATGGCTTAGAAAGAATGGAAAGCTTGTTGTACCCAACGTCAATGGATTGAGAGATGAAGTGCTTAGAGAATGTCATCACTCAAAACTGACTATACACCCCGGTGGTAATAAGATGTATCGAGATATGAAGCAGACTTACTACTGGGAAGGGATGAAAAGAGACGTTGGGAAGTTTATATCCAAGTGCATGAATTGCCAGCTAGTTAAAGCCGAGCTAAAGAAGCCTAGTGGGTTATTGCAACCATTAGAAATTCCCGAATGGAATTGGGAGCAAGTCTCGATGGATTTCATCGATGGTTTACCAAGGACTAGATCGGGACATGATAGCATTTGGGTAATCGTGGATCGATTGACTAAGAGTGCAAGATTCATACCAGTCAAATCGACTAGAACGACAGCTAAGTTAGCAGAATTGTATATGAAGTGGGTAGTGAGATTTCATGGAGTACCTAAAAGCATTGTGAGCGACCGAGACCCGTTGTTCACTAGTGGGTTTTGGAAGAGCTAACAAGAGGCTCTAGGGTCGGAGTTACATCTCAGTACCGCATATCATCCTCAGACCGACGGTCAGAAGGAGAGAGTGAATCGTATTTTGGAAGATCTCTTGAGAGCATGTATATTGGATTTTGGTGGATCATGGGATGACCATTTGCATCTAGTAGAGTTTGCATATAATAATAGCTACCAATCCAGTATCGGTATGGCTCCGTTTGAAGCTTTGTACGGAAGACTGTGCAACTCACCATCATGTTGGATAGAGACTAGCGAGAAGTTTATGCTTGGACCAGATGTGGTGAGGGAAACTTCAGATAAGATTAAGATCATTCAACAACGGATGAAGGCTGCCCAAGATAGGCAGAAGAGTTATGCTGATAAGAGGAGAAGAGACTTAAAGTTCTCCGTTGGTGACTTGGTGTTTGTCAAGATTTCTCCGTTGAAGAGCGTAATACGATTTGGCAGGAGAGGCAAGTTAGCACCAAGATTTGTTGGCCCATTCCCTGTTCTTGAACTAGTCGGGAATTTGGCATATAGAATTGACTTACCAGAGAAGATGGCGGGAGTTCACAATGTATTTCATGTTTCCCAACTAAGGAAGTTCGTTCACGACTCAGATATGACTATTTCACCTGATCAGTTGGAGGACTTCGAAGTAGAACCCGAGGCGGTTGGGAACCGCAAGCCGGCCCGTATTGTCGAGAACGACACGAAGCAACTTCGAAGGAAGGCGGTGAAGCTAGTCAAGGTTCAGTGGGGCGAGGACGAGAATGATTGTACTTGGGAGACAGAGGAGAACATTAGGAAGACACACCCAGAACTCTTTTCCTGGTAAGATTTTGACTTCGATTTAGTTTTCCGCATGCTAGGATAGGCTTGTTTGCTTGTTTTGCATGTTTGATTGTTGTATGTGGTTGTTAGGCATGCGGGATCCTTTGTATGTTTTGGGTTAAGGAATTTCGGGGACGAAATTTCTTAAGGGGGGGAGAGTGTAACGACCCGTATTCTATGCATCATAGGATCGTAGAATATTTATTTCTTTCACATATGAAGTCGTATGGTCATGTAACTTTGGGAGACGACTATTGGGGTCATTTCCCATGTTCATGATTTTTCCCGATTTTTAAATGACCATTTTACCCCTAGTTGGCACTGTTTTGGCCATAACTTTTGACTGGAAAGGAATTTTGACCTGAAACCACTTCCATTGGCTCCAGATGATGGTTTACAATTCCGTAGAGTGGTCACATTAGCCAAACGGACTCACCGTTTGGGAGATATGGCTGAAACAAGTTTCAGATGGTGAAGAACAACCTAATTGGGCTTAACCGGGTGATTAGCAGCTAGGCCCAGAGGGGAATTTCGGGTTTAGAGGCATAGGAGTGCTGATTAGGGTTAGGAAATCACTCTCATTTCAGTTTTGAGCTGCCACAAACCTTCTTGGGACCTTAGTAATGGCTTCCATCCTCTAAAACCACTCCAAAACACATTTTTAGTGAAGATTAAGCCTAAACTACATCAAAACAAGGCCAAATAACAACAAAGCAAGGTTGGAGCTGCTGCTATACATAGGAATTCGACCCAAACAGAGAGTATTTCAGATTTTGCGTTTTATTTTGTGGCTAAGGTGAGTGATTTGCATAGTTTTTGCACTAATTACGGTAATTAAGGGTAATTAGTGAAGATTAGCGAATTTACACACTAATAAATTCTGGAAAAATGTTTAGAAATTTGAAAATAATATTTTATGCCTCTGTTAGAAAATTTGGACGATTTGATTAAGTTTTACTAAGTATGTGCTTAAACATGATTAAGTGGGATTATGGGAAAATGTGGGGTTTTAGCCACTTTTGATCCAATTTGATTCATTTGAATTGTTGTTTAGCTGTTTGTGGTTGCTATTACATGTTGCTATGACTCTATGGTGTGTTTTATGATTGATTAGAAGTGTTAGATTTGTCAAAAACGCCGTCGAATGACATAAAATACTTGCTGGAAGAGTTGCAGAAAAGTGCAGGTTCTGGACCGGATCGGATCGGATATGGAGGCCCGGATCGAATGAGTTGAACTGGGCAAGGGATCTGATCGGATCGGAACTGGACACTTGAGACAATTGGCAAAAAGGAAGGCCACGCTAATTGAACTGGGATCGGATCGGATAAAGGAGGAGAGATCAGATCGACTTAAGGACGAAGGACTCGGATCGACTGAAGGAGGAAGGGCTCAGACTGAAGTAAAACGAAGGAATTGGATCAGAGCAAATGAAGAAACGAGGGAGCGGATCGGAGCGGAAGCACGAACTGGAAGGTAGATGGCACTCGACCCGACCGGGAGGAGGACACCCGACCCGAAGTGGAACACCCGACCCGACCTGACGCAACGCTATGAACCCGAACCGAACCGCTACAGAAGGAGAACCCGACCCGACCCAGTATTGACCAATAACCCGAGATGCAAAGGTAGTCCAATATGGGAAGTTAGAGCTCAGGATCCAGTTGGGAACCGATGAGTTCACTTCATGATTGGGCTTTGCTGCGGGACGTGTGCCAAGGGGCAGTCGATGTCTATGACTTTGGATCACTATGTATGGGAAGTACGTGAACGGATTCAGGGCTGCAATGGCCTAGGTACGACTAAAGGGCTATAGACCAATGAAGTGGGGTCATTTGTAAAGATTTGGTCATGACTCCATGTGGTAAGCTTGGTTGTAGCAGTAGTTGTACAAGTCGAACTCCGTCACTACTTCAATGGGTCTAGTGATCGACAGTAGTGGACATCGTATGCTTTACGCACTGAGTGAGAAATGTGAGGATGGTTGCTATGGTTGATTTGTTTACTATCATTATGACATGCACACCCCACCCCGTATTCTTTACACTATTTATGGCACCTTAGAGTACTGTACGGTATGTGGTACTAACTCTTTGGTTGCAGGTCCAGGTTCAGGTATGGTTTAGTATACCTGTTATTGTTCAGTTTAGATGCTTATCGCTCATACCAGGCTTTATGTCTGACCCAGAGTATTATGTCTCCTCTTATTACTCTGGGTGCTCACACGAGCAGACTAGAGACAGGTTAGCTGGTGATGCATGGGTAGATGATCCGGAGATGAGCAGGAGGCTTCCACGTAATATATATATATAGTATTCTCCCTGTGTTGTTGAAGATCACTGCTTGGGCATTGGTGGTGTATCTTCTACTTTAGCTTTCTTTTGTTTAGAGACAGTAAATTTGAAAAGTTGTAATAAGCTGTATTTGGATTTCCGCTGCTTTGATGTTGATGTTGGTTTTAGTTATCAGCTTATACACTGTCTCACCTGTTTTATGTCAAGTATTTTATTATTATATTTTACTCCATGCGCTGTGAGACATTCTACAGGTTCCTCGTTTAGTTAATTCCCTTCTTTCCTCTCTTCTGACGACCGTCCCGTGCTAGTCGGGCATGTGTACAGCGCACTTTCGGAGGAAATGCAGGCTGGTGCGGGGCGGGCTGTCACATAAATCCTAGAGATGTGTTTGAAATTTATATGACCAAAACTCTTATGCCAGATCCAGGGGTCACTTGTATTGGCCATAAGACATAGATTATCATTAGATATTTTCATACTCAATATATAGATATTTTTCTTTATATCTCCTTGGAATATTGCTTTTGAATTCCTATCTTCTATAAAACATTTATCTTTCTCCAAGTTTATTTTATAACCCTTATCGCATAGTTGACTTATACTTAGTTGATTGTGTTTTAGATTCCTAACTAATAAAACATCAGAAATAGTAGGAGTTTCAGAATTATCGACATTGCTGATCCCAATAATGTATCCTTTAGAGTTATCTCCAAAGTTCACCATTCCACCATCTTCATATACCAGACTGTTTAGTAATTCAAGATTTCCTGTCATATGTCTCGAACAGCCACTATCCAATTGTCCTTTTGGATTTCCACCATTTGCGTGCCATAATTTGAATTCTCAACAGTCATGTAACACCCCAGTTCAGAATTTAAATCTTCAATAGGACCTTTTTAGAATTTGAATTTTCAGTAGCCATCATTTTGGAATTTGAATTACCAACAACCACTTTACCCATCTTTTCAACTTTTGAATTTTCAAAAGCCATATAACACATCTTTTCCTGTATTGAACAATATTTCAGTTGATCACTTGACTTTTCAACTCAATTATATGCAGACTCTTCCAACATTGGTACAATGCGTGAATTGACACTAGTGTTAAAAATTATTTCAAAATTTGCAATTTTAATTTTTTTTTTCAAAAATCAGATTATGAACTTTTGAAAGACCTTGCTCTGATACCGATTGTTAAGTATTGTGGAATAGATCGTTAAGGCAAAACTAACACTAGAGGGGGTGAATAGTGTTTTTGAGAAATTTGAGAAAATCTAAATCTTATAAGATCTACTATATGAATATCAAACCATAGAAATGATCACAGACACAGAATCAAACACAAACATTGTGACAACCCTAATTCTGACAGATCGATTTTTTTTTTTAAATTCCAATCTATCAAAACTCGGATTGGTTTGCTTTGGTATCCGGCAGAAAAGACAGAGACATAAAACATGTCAGAGTTCAGAAATTATCTCACAACGGAATATATAAAATATAATGTAATCAAAATATAGCCTTACCGTATTAATAATACCGCCTAATCAGTATCCAAGGCTATCATGTCCCTGCCACAAATCTAACCTGCGAGTATGTTATGAGGAGGGGGTCAGAACACAAGTTCTGGTGACTGGATTTAAACTATACACGTTGGATAATCCTATATATACCGTTCAAACATATTTTCTTATTTATTAGGTTATTTGGGTTATCAGCATTCAAGGCTTACACACATGTCGTACCCATTTACTTTCCAGTGGATTAACCTAATATGGTATATATGTAGCTACCCCCAATATTAAGGTATACCCCATGGTAGCCCACTCGCACGATCTCCACGTAACATTAGCGAAATATACGCAATCCCTCATCCTACGTCGTAGTGACGTACGGATAACAATATTACGTTCCGCATATATCTATCATTACTATGCTACCTAAACGTACTGACTGCCACCTTTGTTCGAATCAGACTCCATATCGGAGTAAAGCCCTCAAGTCTACGATACACCACCCAGAGCCGACATGCATGTACCTAGACTGTCCACAATACGTGTCTTCAATTGTAGCTCGATGCCTCAATCACACGTCCTCTAATGTGCACCGAGTTCCGTGGCAGGGCGATACAAGAAGCACAGAACTCGGTCGGGAGCTTTTCCGTATTTGTATAGGCCCGTCTTTAAAGGTCTCTATATATGGATATACCTAGGGTCTGTTTTCGTGGTGGTTATGGCCCTACCTCGGCCCCTCCCTCAACTAGTAAAGACTACCATAGCTAAGCGACTACCCCTACGTAAACAATCTAAACATCCACGTGGCGTCTCCCCTCAACTCCTTACCCCGATAATGAAGGGTTAAATGGTATCTTAGGTTTAGCTCGAGTCTTTCCGCATTCCACTGGCTGCCGATGACGGGTGTCCGACGGTCTACTATCCTTGTTGGTCGTGACCCTCTACCTCCTCGTAAGGCAACCACCGAACCACCTTGGTGTTACCTCGTCATAGCATTCCGACTGCATATCTACATCAGCAGTCAAGGCCTACCCACCTAGTAGTTACGCACAAAGCCAACCTCTGTGGGCACAGCCAAAGACATTTCCGCCGTACAGAGGACTACTAGGAGCACCTTACGTACCTCAGGAACCCGCGTGCTTCCCCTTCCAGTCCTTCGGAGCCGTCAGAACAATCAAATGAATGTGCGCTCCCCTTCGTGCCTTATAACACCACGATTACCCATTGGGTTATTCATCCTAAATGTGCAGACTACTTTAAGCGCCTCACTTTAATATGTTATTAGACCCTATGTCTAAACATTATTTTACGCGCTTGCCTTACCTCATCAGGTTTCCTTTTAACTTGGTTATTCTCATTCACATTGAATTCTTATTCAAATTACCAAGTTTCTCTTGCTTATTAATTTCAGTCATATAACTTAACCCATTTAAGTTTATTAATAGGCCCACCATATGTTATTCTCTAGATTGTGGCCCAAGGTCTGTAATCCACAATCCTTTTTTATATTCTTGTTGATTTCATCATTATAATAACATATTTTACTTAATATGTAATTAAGTATATCCAACTCACATGTTTTCTAATTAACATGTCACTCACCATTTATGATTAAATATAACCTATTTCATTCCATAAGTTTTCCTCATTCTTTCCCATTTATTCATAATTCCATTTTACATTGTCAATACAGCTTATCATTGTTTACTTATTAATTTAATTCCATTAACTAAGGTCCATTAATAAGTTTCTCTACCCGTTTATTATAACATATGCAATAATTTTCTCTTGTCCCTAGAACAAGCCTAAACATTCTTATCTACGGGGTATTCGACTTCCAAGCTCACAGATTACTTAATTTATAATTAAGTACAACTTCTATATTTCATATATTTTCTCCCTTTTCTCAACTGGTTTCTGGCTTTCCCCATTTACTGATTACTTAATTTACAATTAAGTGTCCCTTATCTCATTTCGCCAGTTATCCCATTTCCTTATTAGTTTATTATAACCTAAGTTGTAACCTTCACTTGTTCCTAGGACAAGTCTACCTATTATACAACATTTTCATTAATGTTATTTATTTAAAATATGTGATCATCATTTCTACAAGTTATGCTAACCCTAAAAGGTGCCTTTAATTACATAACTTTGTTATTTCTACCAGTCATATATACCACATGGTGTCTTTAATTACATAACCTTATCAGGCTAAGTTTGCGGGCCTATATGTAAGTATGACCCACCCCCTTAGATTTTCCTAGTCCACCCACTGTCCAACCAATTTTTACTTATCCCTAACTTTAGTTCATATTCATACTATAGATTAGATTAGGTTAAGTAGTCTAATTCATTACCATGTCCATTTATGGTTTATAATGGGCTAGACCTCCCACATTAGGCTTACAACTTGTGGATGCTGGATATGCTAGTCAGGTCCGGGCAGACTTCTTCCATAAGTTTGGCCTAACTTCGTGTCATAGCCCTTCTCGTATTTGCGCACTTAGACCTCTCACATTAGGTTCAACATTAGTGGTTGCTGGATATGCCGGTCAGGTCCGGGCAGACTTCCACCACTAATGAAACCTAACCTCGTGTCATAAGTGCAATTACAATTTCTAATTGTAATCCTAGGCATTCATTATTAATCAATTATTTAAACCTATGCCTTTATAGGTGTTAATGCCCGTTTACCCAATTATATTCATGATGGGTTATATGTCTAAATTCATATTATTCGAATTATGCCAATTCATATTTTTCATATGATCCCATTTGCGCCCAAATCATTTTTCTATACTTATGATCCAGTTTAAGATCTTTAAACATGATTTGGTCGATGCCCCAAACCCATATTTATTCTCTTCTATGTTAACATGAATCCATATAGTCATATACTTACTCCAATTATTCCCTGTATATAATTGGGACAAATTTACTTGTTAACTTTTTAGCACTCCAACAAATCCAATGTATGAATTTTCCCACATGTTCAAATTAATATTATAACATGTAAACATTCCAACATTTCAACTGATTCAATATATGAATTATTCATATTAACAATTTGACGTTATATCATGTTAATCATTCCCCCAATTTAATAGATTCAACATATGAATTTCCTGATCTATTCATATTAACGTCTCAGCTTGTTATAACAGCAATTTATAATTAAACTGGAAATTTCACAATTTATTAAAATGGGAATGCTAAACGATAGTCATAACATTATCTAAAGACTATAATTTAAGCCCACTCACCTTTCATGCTTTTCCCAAAATTTGGATTTGATCTGTTCTATCATCCATGGTTTTCCTTTCTCCTTTAATTTGATTTGAAACCTAATAACGTGAATCGACTATTTTCATTAAAAGAGAAGGAAAAAAATAGGAAGAATTGAATAGATTGGATCAAGATGTTTACCTTGCTTTCATGATTCAATAATCTTTTTTTATTGATGTTGATTTTCTCTTCCAGATCTGAATTCATAATTTTCCTAGGCTAGTATTTTAATTTTCAGAATAAATTTGAGAAGAGAGAGAGAGTGTAATGGCAGAGCTCTGGCGTAGATATCGAATTATGGGATTTAGGGTTAGGTCTAGGGTCTTATTTATAGGAGTATGGAGCAACCAGGGCCCTAAAATTTGCCCAAAATCCATCTGAATCGTCAAAATATCACAAAACCCTAATCTGCCAAAATCTGCCGCAGTTGGTAGACCCACCTTTCAGTGGGTCGACCCTGGTGTCGACCCACCCTTGAGGGGGTCGACCCTGGTGTCGACCCACCTGGGCAAGAAATCTGCCGCCTTCTGAAAATTTTGAATTTTGAACCGATTTTCGAATTTCCGGACCCATCTTTGAATTTCTGAACCTAATATATATACATATTCTTCTTGCGTGTATGCAAACTTCGAAGCTTAATAACTTCTTCATACGACGTCCGATTTACGCAAACCAGGTGTCAATTTTAACCAAAATTTCGAGATGGACGCAATGGCACAGTTCGTTTTACTAAATTCTAATTATTTAATCAAGTTATTCTTATTTTATTATCTTACACTAAAAATACGGGGTGTTACATTCTCCCACCCTTAGGAAATTTCGTCCCCGAAATTTGAAAGGGTAAAATAAATTAACCCCTTGCATAAAATAATTCCATCATATGTGCATCAAATTTTTGCAAACATTGTGCATTTGTGCAAAGTGAAGTACAACATAATAATGCATGCATGCCTAATCGGTGCCTCCTATGCGTATGTAAGCTTTTCGAAAATCCTTTTAAAATATGATGCTCACTTCCTAAATATACTGGCAATTCTACGTGAATGCAATATTTTGAAAATCAAAATGCTTTTTCATCCAAATTTTCCCACACTCTTACTGAGTAAGAGCATAGTTCATCCAATTGTTGCATCCATAATCCTACCAACCAACTTTATTTTTTGAATTTCAGAAAAATCTATTTTTCTACATTCGATTTCATATGTTAGAAAAAGGTAGAAAACGGAAAACTCTGCGTCTCCCGCTTTTCTTTTTCCAACCTTTTTCTAACCGTACTTGGATTTTTATGTAACTATTTATAAAGATTCCCTATTTTCCTATCCAAGCACAGTCCACATAAGAAAATTTTCTTTGTTACTGATTATCTTATCTTTGAAATTTTTATTCTTATCCATCTTTTCTCATAATTTTCAATTTTTGTTGCTTTACCGAATTTTCTGTTTCCTTTTCAGTTGTAACATTTCACTTTTCTTAGCTTATTTAATTATCTGATCTTAGTTTAAATTTAAATAAGCTTCTAGTATTCCAACTAAAACAGGAGAACATACACCCTACACAGCTACTACTAAGGGCCAAGAATCTTGGGACTATATCCCCCTCAATCAGAAAAGTCCAAACTATGGGGTCCACGATAGGTTTAGGTGTTACCCTAACTACCCCACAAAACAAAACAATGGGACGATCCCAATAGAAATTTAGTAACGGGTTTTACCCTTAACATGGAAATTAGCAACAAGATCTAAACACTTACTTGCCCCCTTTTTTTCTATCTAGTAGTCGCCACTAGTCCTAGCTGTGTACCAACAATTATTTCAAGCAACATCCTAGCCTTTCCAATGCTTACGCATTTTATGGGAACTCACTATTATTCCAAGATAATTCTCGTTATTTACTTTATAGCCTCAAAACATTTCCCGTCTTCCCTAGGCACTAATCCTTACCTACTCCATACTTTTTTAAAACACGGCTTGGCCTTTTCATTTAAATTTCCTTCGAAAAAATTAAAAATGTCAAAGCTTTATTTTCCTCATGAAAACTTTCTTTTGCCAAACCATAAAAACAAGTAATCTTAAAAAAATGTAAACCATTTTTTTTTTCAAATCACAAAACTGGAGTAGGTACATACAACTATTTCTCAATCAGGTTTATGACTTGTTCTTACCTATAAGGTCGGTTCAGTCTCTTACTACAAGGTGCAGACATCCACTCTATTCTTAATTTCTGCACTTATTTTATCCACCCAACAAAATTATCTTAATTTTTTTTATCAAAAAGGGTTGTCTTAAGAATAGAGATTTAAAATCTTTTTTTATTAAAGATTCTTGTATGAAATATAATAAGAAAACTAGCGAGCTATACATGCTCTATATTATGCACCTGTTATTGAGAGAATTTTACTTTAGATAAAAAAAATCGCAAGAAATCACGGTTTGCAAAATATACCCCATTTTCCTTCAAAAACCCAATATGTATACTTTACATATTTAAAACTTATAACTTTTAAGATTAAAACTTGAAAACGCCGTAAATCGTTTTCCCAAATTTTTTATAATTTCAAGTTCTTAAAAGTTAACAATGGGGACAGACTCAAAGCGGGTTTCCAATTCTTCTAGGCTTTCCTAGACACTCCCCAAGGTCACTTCTCCCAACTATATATATTCCTAATCCATTTTTTTTCTTTTTTAACCTTTTCCAATCTATAAGGTTTTCAAGCCCACTAACCCAAAATACTAATCATATGGGATTCACTTTCCTTCCATACAAAATACCTTGCACACTTTCCACCCAAATTACCTAAGGGTCACATATTCATCCCTTTAGTCTACAAAACAAACATCCCATTTCTTACCACGTTATACTCTTTCTATTTAGTAGGTTGCTCTATGGATCTAGGTATATATAAAATATATTTATATTTTTAAAAATACAAATACGTTCACTCACTATTTATATAGGAATCCTAAACCTAAGCTTTGATACCGGATGTGACAATCCTAATTTCGACAGACCGATTTTTTTTTTTAAATTCCAATCTATCGGAACTCGGATTGGTTTGCTTTGGTATCCTGCAGAAAAGACAGAGACATAAAACATGTTAGAGCTCAGAAATTATCTCACTGCAGAATAGATAAAATATAATGTAATCAAAATATAGCCTTACCGTATTAATAATAATGCTTAACCAGTATCCAACGCTATCATGTCTCTGCCACAAATCTAACCTACGAGTATGTTATGAGGAGG
Organism: Allium sativum; assembly: GCA_030737875.1. Classification (NCBI taxonomy): domain Eukaryota; kingdom Viridiplantae; phylum Streptophyta; class Magnoliopsida; order Asparagales; family Amaryllidaceae; genus Allium; species Allium sativum. The sequence continues at coordinate 13,889,251 of CM060911.1, forward strand.
GGGTCGGAACACAAGTTCTGGTGATTGGATTTAAACTATAAACTTTGGATAATCCTACATATACTGTTCAATCATATTTTCTTATTTATTAGGTTACTTAGGTTATCAGCACTCAAGGCTTACACACACGTCGTACCTATTTACTTTCCAGTGGATTAACCTAATATAGTATATATGTAGCTACCTCCAATATTAAGGTACACCCCATGGTACCCCACTCGCACGGTCACCACCGTAACATTATCGAAATATACGCAGTCCCTCATCCTACGTCGTAGTGACATACAGATAACAATATTACGTTCTGCATATATCTATCATTACTATGCTATGTAAATAACTGACTGCCACCTTTGTTCGAATCAGACTCCATACCGGAGTAATGCCGTCAAGTCTACGATATACCACCTAGAGCCGACATGCATGTATCTAGACTTTTCACCATACGTATCTTTAATTGTAGCTCGATGCCTTAATTGCACCTCCTCTGATGTGCACCGAGTTCCGTGGCAGGGCGATACAAGAAGCACGAAACTCGGTCGAGAGCCTTTCCATATCTGTACAGGCCGGTCTTTAAAGAGCCTCTATATACAAATATACCTAGGGTCTGTTTTCGTGGTGGCTACGGCCCCACCTCGGCCCCTCCTTCAACTAGTAAAGACTACCAGAGCTAAGAGACTGCCCCTATGCAAACAATCTAAACATTCATGTGGCATCTCCCCTCAACTCCTTACCCCGATAGTGAAGGGTGAAATGGCAACTTGGGTTTAGCTCGAGTCTTTCCACATCCCACTGGCTGCCGATGACGGGTGTCCAACGGACTACTATCCTTGTTGGTCGTGATCCTCTGCCTCCTCGTGAGGCAACCACCGAACCACCCTGATGTCACCTCGTCACAGCATTTTGACTGCATAACTACATCTGCATTCAAGACCCACCCACCTAGTAGTTACGCGCAGGCCCAACCTCTGCGGGCACAGCCTAAGACATCTACCGCCGTACAAAGGACTACTAGGAGCACCTTACGTACCTCAGGAAGTCGCATGCTTCCCCTTCCAGTCCTTTGGAGCCTCCAGAACAATCAGATGAATGTGCGCTCCCCCTCGTACCTTATAACACCATGATGATCTACCCCGTTGGGTTATTCACCCTCAAACGTGCGGACTGGTTCAAGCGCCTCACTTTAATATGTTATTAGACTCTATGTCTAAGCATTCTTTTACGCGCTTGCCTTACCTCATCAGGTTTCCTTTTAACTTGGTTACTCTCATTCACATTGAATTCTTATTCAAATTACCAAGCTTCTCTTTCTTAATAATATCAGTCATATAACTTAACCCATTTAAGTTTATTAATAAGCCCACCACATGTTATTTTCTAGATTGTGGCCCAATGTCTGTAATCCACAATACCTTTTTATATTCTTGTTGATTTCATCATTACAATAACATGTTTTACTTAATATGTAATTAAGTATATCCAATTCACATGTTTTCTAATTAACATGTCGCTCACCATTTATAATTAAATATAACTTATTTCATTCCATAAGTTTTCCTCATTCTACCTTATTTAATCATAATTCCATTTTACATTGTCAATACAACTTATCGTTGTTTACTTATTAACTTAGTTCCATTAACTAAGGTCCATTAATAAGTTTCTCTACCCGTTTATTATAACCTATGCTATAATTTCCTCTTGTCCCTAGGACAAGCCTAAACATTCTTATCAACGGGGTTTCAGACTTCCAAGCCTACAGATTACTTAATTTATAATTAAGTACAACTTCCTATATTTCATATATTTTCCCCTTTTTATCAACTGGTTTCTGGCTTTCCCCATTTACTGATTACTTAATTTACAATTAAGTGTCCCTTATCTCATTTCGCCTGTTATCCCATTTCCTTATTAGTTTATTATAACCTAAGTTATAATCTTCACTTGTCCCTAGGACAATTCTACATATTATACAACATTTTCATTAATGTTATTTATTTATAATAGGTGATCATCATTTCTACAAGTTATGCTTACCCTAAAAGGTGCCTTTAATTACATAACTTTATTATTTCTACCGGTTATGTATGCCACTAGGTGTCTTTAATTACATAACCTTATCGGGCTAAGTTTGCGGGTCTATATGTAAATATAACCCACCCCTTAGATTTGCCTAGCCCACCCACTGTCCAACCAATTTTTACTTAAACCTAACTTTAGTTCATATTATACAATTCCTATGGATTAGATTAGGTTAAGTAGTCCAATTCATTACTATGTCCATTTATGGTTTATAATGGGCTAGACCTCCCACATTAGGCCTATAACTTGTGGATGCTGGATATGCCGGTCAGGTCCAGGCAGATGTAACGACCCGCATTCTACATATCATAGGATTGTAGAATATTTATTTCTTTCCCGTGTGAAGTCGAATGGCCATGTAACTTTGGGAAACATCTACTAGAGTCATTTTCCATGTTCATGATTTTTGTTGATTTTTAAATGACCATTTTGCCCCTAGTTGGTACTGTTTTGGCCATAACTTTTGATTGGAAAGGAATTTTGACCTGAAACCACTTCCATTTGATTCGTTTGATGGTTTCTCTTTCCGTAGAGTGGTCACGTTAGCCAAACGGACTTACCGTTTGGGAGATATGGCTGAAACAAGGTTTGGAGGGTGAAAAACTGCTTAACCGGGCCAAATCGGGTGATTAGCAAGTAGGCCCATAACCCATTTCGGGATTAGGGTTATGGGAGGGCTGAAATGAGATGGAGAATCATTCTATTTCAGTTTTCCAGCCTCCACTTATCACCAAGGATCCCTAAAAATGGCCTCCAACCTCTAAATCACCTCCAAATCACCTTTAGGTTAAGGATTTGGCTTAACAACCCCTAATCAAGAAGGATCTTCACCAAATCAACAAAGAAGCTGCTGTTTGGTATTGAAATTCGCATCAAATCATTTCAGATCTTAGTTTATTTTGTGGCTAAGGTGAGTGATTTGCATAGTTTTACACTAATTATGGCTAATTAGGAGTGATTAGTGTTAATTAGCGAATTTAAACATGATAAAATTCTGGAAAAATGTTCATAAATTCCTAAATGATGTTTTAGACCTCTGATATGAATTTGGGTTAATTTGGTTAAGTTTTGCTAATCCTATCATTAGTTTCACCTAAACATGCTTAAGGGGAAATGTGGGATTTTGGGTATGTTTGATCCATTTTAACCTATGATATTGATGTGAATGATGTTTGTGGTTGATTATGCATGTTGCTATGACTGTATGAAATGCTTTGTGATTGATTTCAATAGTTAGAATGGTCGAAAACGTCGTCGAATGGCGTAAACCCTTGCTGGAACAGTTTCAGAAAACAGTGCAGGGTTCAGATCGGATCGGATAAGGGGGCTCGGATCGGATATGTTGAACTGAGCAAAGAATCTGATCGGATCGGAACCCAACACTTGGGAAAAGTGGCAAAAAGGAAGGCCACGCTAGCTGAACTGGGATCGGATCGGATAGAGGAAAGCGGATCGGATCGAGAAGGACGGATCAGATCGAAGAGGACGGATCGGATCGGAAAAACAAAGGCGAATCGGAGCAGGAGCAAGAAAGCGGATCGGATAGGAGCATATGAAGGGGAGCATGAAGACAGATCGAAAGCACGAACCAAGAAGGACCCGACCCGACCCGAAAGGAAGCACCGACCCGACCCGAAGAAGAAGAAGCAGCTGACTCGAACCCAGAGGAATGCCGACCCGAACCGCATCAGAAGGGGGACCCGACCCGAACGGATAAAGAACACCGACCCGAACCAATGACCTGAGGAAGTACCCGACCCGACCCAGTATTGACTAATAACCCGAGATGCAAAGGTAGTCCAATAGGAGAAGTTAGAGCCCAGGATCCCGGAACCAGTTGGGAACCAAGGAGTTCACTTCATGGTTGGACTTTGCTGCGGGACGTGTGCTAAGGAGTTGTCGACGTTCATAACTTCGATTCACCACTAAGAATGATGGCTACTTATCAGTGCAGTAGGGTCATTATGACCTGAGGGGCAAAGTGATGGTAGCAAGACTACGTTATCAGTGCAGTAGGGTCATTATGACCTGAGGGGCAAGGTGATGCGTAGTAAGACTATGAGCCAGCGCAGATGGGGTGAATAACTCCATGGGGCAAGTGGACATAGTAAGGATTAGTAAGGCTATGAGCCAGCGCAGATGGGGTGAATAACTCCATGGGGCAAGTGGACATAGCGAGGAATTAGTGGCTACGTTATCAGTGCAATGAAGCCATTTATGACTTCATGGGGCAAAGTGATCGTAGCAAGGAATGTTGGGTGATCGAAGTGGTGAATATCGTATGCTTTACGCACTGAGTGAGAAATGTGAGGATGGATGCTATGTTTGATTGTTTGCCATCCCTATGACATGCACACCTTCCCCACCTCCGTATCTTTATGTTGTTTGATATGATACCTTAGAGTGTTGTACAGTATGTAGTGCTAACTCTTTGGTTGCAGGTCCAGGTTCAGGTATGTTTTAGTCTACCTGTTATTGTTCACTTTAGATGCTTATCGCTCATACCAGGCTTTATGTCTGACCCAGAGTTTTATGTCTCCTCTTATTACTCTGGGTGCTCACACGAGCAGACTAGAGACAGGTTAGCTGGTGGTGCGCGAGTAGCTGATTCGGAGGCGGGCAGGAGGCTTCCACGTATGATATATATATACACATTCTCCCTGTGTCGTTGGTGGTCGCTACTTGGGCATTAGTAGTGTACCTCATTTATCTTGCTTTTGCTTGAGACAGTTTGAAAGTTGTAATAAGCTGTATTCTGAATTTCCGCTGCTATGATGTTTAGTTCTGATTTTCAGCTTATGCACTGTCTCTCATGTTTTATGTCAAGTATGTTATTATTATATTTTGTTCTATGCGCTGTGAGACATTCTACAGGTTCTTGATTAGTTCATTCCCTTCTTTCCTTTCCTTGACGACCGTTCCGTACTAGTCGGGCATGTGTACAGCGCACTTCCGGAGGAAATGCAGGCTGGTGCGGGGCAGGCCGTCACATTTGGTATCATAGCTCTATGTTGCGTAGTTAACCTAGGGAAAGACACTAGGGAGAGTTAGTACGTATATGAGAGCGCGTATTTGTGATTACTTTGGTTTTCAAAAGCTATGTATATATATACTATTAGTAGTATAAGGATGAAGTTGCACTGCACTAGTACCACTATGGGGTCGTTAATCATTTCCCTTTTACAGATTGACGATGAGCCGACATGTTAGAGGTACTGGTAGAGGGGCCAATAATGGGAATGCCGCTGACATGAGGGCGATGTTTACCAACCTCATGAGAGACATGCTTAGAGAAGTGCAAGGGGCAGTTCCCAATCCCGGAGTTGGTGATGGCCCAGTAGTGCAGGCGCCTAGGGTCGATTTCGCCAAGTTGTGCAAGGATTACACTAATCTTGGTGGGAAGCCGTTCCACGGAACGGAGTCGGCCACAGATGTTCAAGATTGGATGGATAGCTGTGACCGTATCTTTGATGACTTGGGTCTCGAGGATGCGATGAAGAGAAGGCTAGCGTCTCGTCAGCTGCAAGGGCGAGCGATGAATTGGTGGAATGCCATTAGGACAGCTACTCCAGAGGACCAGGTTACTTGGGTTCAGTTCAAGGCTCGCTTTAGCGAGAAGTTCATTCCAGCTGCCCAGAAGTCAGTGCTGTTCAAGAGGTTCTTGGAACTCAAGCAGAATGGGAGGGCAGTTTCTGATTATATTACTGAGTTCGACACTTTGTCGAAGTATGGACTGTCTCTCATCGATACTCCTGAGAAGAAGAATGAGAAGTTCATTACTGGTTTGGATGGGTACTTGGGGGAAAGGCTTATCAATCACATCGATGAGACTTTTGAATCGATCGTGGGAAAAGCTTTGAGGTCAGAGAGTCTTTACCCTAAGTCAAAGACTGAGGCTGCATCTGCAGAAGGACCAAAGCCGCAAGCAGGCGGTGGAGGCAAGAATAACTCTCAGAATAAGAGGAAGCAGGACCAATCAAAAGGTGGCCAGAAAAAGAGCAAGAAGGATGTTGGGTGCTTCAGCTGTGGAAAGAAAGGCCATTACGCTAAAGAATGTCGGGCCAAGCCAGCGGAAAGGAAGTGCTACAACTGTGGTCAAGTGGGACATCAGAAGGACAAGTGTCCGCAACCTCCTAAGGAGAAGCAGATTGTGAAAGCATATGCTCTTGATGCTATTCCTTCTTCGTCGAATGCCCCAACTGCGGCGGAGAAAGGAAAGAATGTTGTTATTCAAGGTATGATTTCTATTTATGATATACCAGTTCGAGTTTTGTTTGATACTGGGGCTTCCCGTTCCTTCATATCTAGTGACCTGGTAGATAGGTTGGGACTGGAACCCGAGATAGTCGATAGACCATTGATAGTGACGAACCCGATTGGTGGTTCGACTAGCCTTAGTATGATTTGCAGGAATTTGGTCTTATCGAGTCATGGATGTATGTTTGTATGTGATTGCTTTGTTTTGGGCTTTACTGGGTATGGCATTATATTGGGAGTCGATTGGCTCCAAAGATACGGGGTGGTGGTAGACTATGAGGGCTTTTTGGTGACAGTGAGGGCGGATGATGGGCGGAGGGTAGTATTTGGTAGTCTACCTAGTGATGGGGTTATGGCTAGTTTTGTAAATTCCCTAGACATCCCGCAGGATGAGTTGTCAGATGTGCCCGTGGTTGGCCAGTATCCGGACGTCTTCGAGGAGGTGACCGGGCTTCCACCACACCGAGAGATTGAGTTCCGTATTGATTTAGTGAAAGATGCCAGACCTATAGTGATGCCACTTCGTCGTATGGCACCAAAGGAGCAGCGAGAGCTTGGGGTGCAAGTCAGCAATCTTTTGAAGAAGGGATTGATTAGAAGGAGTGTCTCCGAGTGGGGAGCACCAGTTGTGTTTGCCACTAAGGCAGATGGTTCCCTTCGTTTGTGTGTGGACTATCGCGAGTTGAATAAGGTGACGAGGAAGAATAAGTATCCTCTACCACGGATAGATGATTTGTTTGATCAGCTGGAAGGAGCAAGAGTGTTCTCCCAGTTGGACCTCGCGACAGGATTTCATCAGCTAAGAGTGGCGGATGAGAGTGTTCCGAAAACGACATTTAGGACGCCGTCTGGATTTTATGAGTGGTTGGTCATGCCGTTTGGATTGACCAATGCACCAGCCTATTTTGTGGATCTTATGAATCGAGTATTCAGAGATCAGTTGAATAAGTTTGTTCTTGTGTTTGTGGATGATATCCTTGTTTACTCAAGGACAGAGGAGGAACACAAGGGGCACTTGAGGATAGTGATGGAGGTGTTGAGGAAACACCAATTGAAAGCGAAATTCTCTAAGTGTCATTTTTGGAGGAGGGAAGTAAGATTCTTGGGTCATGTTGTTTCCGAGAGTGGTATTGCCGTGGACCCTGCGAAGGTGGCTACGGTACAGGATTGGCCTACACCCAAGAATGCTACAGATGTGAGAAGTTTCTTGGGATTAGCTGGATATTATCGTAAGTTTATCCAGGACTTCTCCAAGATAGCAGCACCGTTGACCCAGTTGACTAAGAAGAATCAGTCGTTCGTCTGGGACGGAGTGTGTGAGGATACCTTCAAAAGTCTAAAGGAGAGGTTGACGCGTGCGCCAGTGTTAGTCATTCCTAAAGGGAATGAAGAGATGACGGTATACACAGATGCTTGTGGTACCGGACTGGGTGCTGTGTTGATGCAAGGAGGTAGGGTTGTAGCTTATGCTAGTCGACAGCTAAAGTCGCATGAGAAGAAGTATCCTACCCATGATTTGGAATTGGCAGCAATTGTATTTGCGCTGAAGATGTGGAGACACTATCTCTTGGGAGAAAGATTTGAGCTGTTTACCGATCATAAATCGTTAAAGTATCTCTTCTCTCAGAAAGATCTGAATCTCCGTCAGCAAAGATGGTTAGAGTTCTTGGCTTCGTATGATTTTGATATCACATATACACCTGGGAAGGGTAATGCGGTAGCCGATGCCTTGAGTAGGAGACATGCCAGCTTAGGGGCAATGTTTCTTGAATGGAAGCAACTGGAGTATATCGCGGGGTTTGATTTCAGACCAAGGTGCGAATTGGATCCAGTTATGCTAGCTAGTTTGACGATCAGACCTACTTTGATAGAGCGGATTGGTTCCAGCCAGAGGGACGATCCTAATCTATTGGAAATCATCTCCAAGTCAGAGATGGGTATCGATGAGGAGATGAGTGTGTATGGGCTTGATCGAGATGGATGGCTTCGAAAGAATGGAAGATTAGTTGTGCCCAACGTGAATGGCTTGAGAGATGAAGTGCTTAGAGAATGTCATCACTCAAAATTGACTATACATCCCGGTGGTAATAGGATGTATCGAGACATGAGACAGACTTACTACTGGGAAGGGATGAAAAGAGACGTTGGGAAGTTTATATCCAAATGCATGAATTGCCAGCTAGTTAAAGCCGAGCAAAAGAAGCCTAGTGGGTTGTTGCAACCATTAGAAATTCCCGAATGGAAATGGGAGCAAGTCTCGATGGATTTCATCGATGGGTTACCAAGGACTAGATCGGGATATGATAGCATTTGGGTAATTGTGGATCGATTGACTAAGAGCACAAGATTTATACCAGTCAAATCGACCAGAACGGCAGCCAAGTTGGCAGAATTGTATATGAAGTGGGTAGTGAGATTTCATGGAGTACCCAAAAGCATTGTGAGTGACCGAGACCCGTTGTTCACTAGTGGGTTTTGGAAAAGCTTGCAAGAGGCTCTAGGGTCAGGATTACATCTCAGTACCGCATATCATCCTCAGACCGACGGTCAGACGGAGAGGGTGAATCGTATATTGGAAGATCTCTTGAGAGCGTGTATATTGGATTTTGGTGGATCATGGGATGACCATTTGCATCTAGTGGAGTTTGCATATAATAATAGCTACCAATCCAGTATCGGTATGGCTCCATATGAAGCTTTGTATGGAAGACCATGCAACTCACCATCATGTTGGATAGAGACTGGCGAGAAGTTTGTGCTTGGACCAGATGTGGTGAGGGAAACTTCGGATAAGATTAAGGTCATTCAACAACGAATGAAAGCTGCTCAAGATAGGCAAAAAAAAAATATGCCGATAAGAGGAGAAGGGACTTGAAATTCTCCGTTGGTGACTTGGTGTTTGTAAAGATCTCTCCGTTGAAGAGCGTGATTCGATTTGGCAGGAGAGGCAAGTTGGCACCAAGATTTGTTGGCCCATTCCCTGTTCTTGAACTTGTCGGGAATTTGGCGTATAGAGTTGGCTTACCAGAGAAAATGGCGGGAGTTCATAATGTATTTCATGTTTCCCAGCTGAGGAAGTTCGTTCACGACTCAGATGTGACTATTTCACCTGATCAGTTAGAGGACTTCGAAGTAGAACCCGAGGCGGTTGGGAACCGCAAGCCGATTCGTATTGTGGGGCACGATACGAAGCAACTTCGGAGGAAGGCGGTGAAGCTAGTCAAGGTTCAGTGGGGCGAGAACGAGAATGATTGTACTTGGGAGACAGAGGAGAGCATTAGGAAGGCATATCCAGAACTCTTTGTCTGGTAAGATTTACTTTGTAATTTAGTTTTTCCGCATGTTAGGATAGACTTGTTTAGCTTGTTTTGCATGTTTGATTGTTGCTTTATGATTGATAGGCATGCGGGAATCTTTGTGTATGTTTGGATTAGGGAATTTCGGGGGCGAAATTTCTTAAGGGGAGGGGGGGGAGAGTGTAACGACCCGCATTCTACATATCATAGGATTGTAGAATATTTATTTCTTTCCCGTGTGAAGTCGAATGGCCATGTAACTTTGGGAAACATCTATTAGAGTCATTTTCCATGTCCATGATTTTTGTTGATTTTTAAATGACCATTTTGCCCCTAGTTGGTACTGTTTTGGCCATAACTTTTGATTGGAAAGGAATTTTGACCTGAAACCACTTCCATTTGATTCGTTTGATGGTTTCTCTTTCCGTAGAGTGGTCACATTAGCCAAACGGACTTACCGTTTGGGAGATATGGCTGAAACAAGGTTTGGAGGGTGAAAAACTGCTTAACCGGGCCAAATCGGGTGATTAGCAAGTTGGCCCTTAACCCATTTCGGGATTAGGGTTATGGGAGGGCTGAAATGAGATGGAGAATCATTCTATTTCAGTTTTCCAGCCTCCACTTATCACCAAGGATCCCTAAAAATGGCCTCCAACCTCTAAATCACCTCCAAATCACCTTTAGGTTAAGGATTTGGCTTAGCAACCCCTAATCAAGAAGGATCTTCACCAAATCAACAAAGGAGCTGTTGTTTGGTATTGAAATTCGCATCAAATCAGAGAATCATTTCAGATCTTAGTTTATTTTGTGGCTAAGGTGAGTGATTTGCATAGTTTTACACTAATTATGGCTAATTAGGAGTGATTAGTGTTAATTAGCGAATTTAAACATGATAAAATTCTGGAAAAATGTTCATAAATTCCTAAATGATGTTTTAGACCTCTGATATGAATTTGGGTTAATTTGGTTAAGTTTTGCTAATCCTATCATTAGTTTCACCTAAACATGCTTAAGGGGAAATGTGGGATTTTGGGTATGTTTGATCCATTTTAACCTATGATATTGATGTGAATGATGTTTGTGGTTGATTATGCATGTTGCTATGACTGTATGAAATGCTTTGTGATTGATTTCAATAGTTAGAATGGTCGAAAAAACGTCGTCGAATGGCGTAAACCCTTGCTGGAACAGTTTCAGAAAACAGTGCAGGGTTCGGATCGGATCGGATAAGGGGGCTCGGATCGGATATGTTGAACTGAGCAAAGAATCTGATCGGATCGGAACCCAACACTTGGGAAAAGTGGCAAAAAGGAAGGCCACGCTAGCTGAACTGGGATCGGATCGGATAGAGGAAAGCGGATCGGATCGAGAAGGACGGATCGGATCGAAGAGGACGGATCGGATCGGAAAAACAAAGGCGAATCGGAGCAGGAGCAAGAGAGCGGATCGGATAGGAGCATATGAAGGGGAGCATGAATACGGATCGAAAGCACGAACTAAGAAGGACCCGACCCGACCCGACCCGACCCGAAGAAGAAAAAGCAGCTGACTCGAACCCAGAGGAATGCCGACCCGAACCGCATCAGAAGGGGGACCCGACCCGAACGGATAAAGAACACCGACCCGAACCAATGACCTGAGGAAGTACCCGACCCGACCCAGTATTGACCAATAACCCGAGATGCAAAGGTAGTCCAATAGGAGAAGTTAGAGCCCAGGATCCCGGAACCAGTTGGGAACCAAGGAGTTCACTTCATGGTTGGACTTTGCTGCGGGACGTGTGCCAAGGAGTTGTCGACGTTCATAACTTCGATTCACCACTAAGAATGATGGCTACTTATCAGTGTAGTAGGGTCATTATGACCTGAGGGGCAAAGTGATGGTAGCAAGACTACGTTATCAGTGCAGTAGGGTCATTATGACCTGAGGGGCAAGGTGATGCGTAGTAAGACTATGAGCCAACGCAGATGGGGTGAATAACTCCATGGGGCAAGTGGACATAGTAAGGATTAGTAAGGCTATGAGCCAGCACAGATGGGGTGAATAACTCCATGGGGCAAGTGGACATAGCGAGGAATTAGTGGCTACGTTATCAGTGCAATGAAGCCATTTATGACTTCATGGGGGCAAAGTGATCGTAGCAAGGAATGTTGGGTGATCGAAGTGGTGAATATCGTATGCTTTACGCACTGAGTGAGAAATGTGAGGATGGATGCTATGTTTGATTGTTTGCCATCCCTATGACATGCACACCTTCCCCACCTCCGTATCTTTATGTTGTTTGATATGATACCTTAGAGTGTTGTACAGTATGTAGTGCTAACTCTTTGGTTGCAGGTCCAGGTTCAGGTATGTTTTAGTCTACCTGTTATTGTTCACTTTAGATGCTTATCGCTCATACCAGGCTTTATGTCTGACCCAGAGTTTTATGTCTCCTCTTATTACTCTGGGTGCTCACACGAGCAGACTAGAGACAGGTTAGCTGGTGGTGCGCGAGTAGCTGATTCGGAGGCGGGCAGGAGGCTTCCACGTATGATATATATATACACATTCTCCCTGTGTCGTTGGTGGTCGCTACTTGGGCATTAGTAGTGTACCTCATTTATCTTGCTTTTGCTTGAGACAGTTTGAAAGTTGTAATAAGCTGTATTCTGAATTTCCGCTGCTATGATGTTTAGTTCTGATTTTCAGCTTATGCACTGTCTCTCATGTTTTATGTCAAGTATGTTATTATTATATTTTGTTCTATGCGCTGTGAGACATTCTACAGGTTCTTGATTAGTTCATTCCCTTCTTTCCTTTCCTTGACGACCGTTCCGTACTAGTCGGGCATGTGTACAGCGCACTTCCGGAGGAAATGCAGGCTGGTGCGGGGCAGGCCGTCACAGCAGACTTCTTCCACAAATTGGGCCTAACGTCGTGTCATAGCCCTTCTCGTATTTGTGCACTAAGACCTCTCACATTAGGTTCAACATTAGTGGTTGCTGGATACGTCGGTCGGGGCCGGGCAAACTTCCACCACTAATGCAACCTAACCTCATGTCATAAGTGCAATTACAATTTCTAACTGTAATCCTAGGCATTCATTAATAATTAATTATTTAAAACTATGCCTTTATAGGTGTTAATGCCTAATTACCCAATTATATTCATGATGGGTTATATGTCTAAATTCATATTATTCGAATTATGCCAATTCATATTTAACATATGATCCTATTTGCGCCCAAATAATTTTTCTATACTTATGATCCAATTTAAGATCTTTAAACATAATTTGGTCTGTGCCCCAAACCCATATTTATTCGCTTCTATGTTAACATGAATCCATATAGTCATATACTTACTCTAATTATTCCCTGTATATAATTGGGACAAATTTACATGTAAACTTTTTAGCACTCCAACAAATCCAATATATGAATTTTTCCCACATGTTCAAATTAATATTATAACATGCAAAAATTCCAACATCTCAACTGATTCAATATATGAATTATTCATATTAACAGTTTGACGTTATATCATGCTAATCATTCCCCCAATTTAATAGATTCAACATATGAATTTCCTGATCTATTCATATTAACGTCTCAACTTGTTATAACAACAACTTATAATTAAACTGGCAATTTCACAATTTATTAAAAGGGGAATGCTAAACGATAGTATAACATTATCTAAAGACTATATTTTAAACCCACTCACTTTTCATGCTTTTCCCAAATTTTGTATCTGATCCGTTCTATCATCCATGGTTTTCCTTTCCCCTTTAATTTGATTTGGAACCTAATAACGTGGATCGACTATTTTCATCAAAAGAGAAGAGAAAGAAATAGGAAAAATTGAATAGATTGGATCAAGAAGTTTACCTTGCTTTTATGATTCAATAATCTTTTTTTATTGATGTTGATTCTCTCTTCCAGATATGAATTCATAATTTTCCTAGGCCAGTATTTTAATTTTCAAAATAAATTTGAGAAGAGAGAGAGTGTAATGGCAGAGCTCCAACGTAGATACCGAATATGTGATTTAGGCTTAGGTCTAGGGTGTTATTTATTGGAGTATGGAGCAACCAGGACCCTCAGATTTTCCCAAAAGCCATCTGAATCATCAAAATATCACAAAACCCTAATCTGCCAAAATCTGCCGCAGGTGGGTAGACCCACCTTTGAGTGGGTCGACCCTGGTGTCGACCCACTCTTGAGGAGGTCGACCCACCTGGGCAAGAAATCTGACGCCTTCTGCAAGTTTGAATTTTGAACCGATTTTCAAATTTCTGGACCCATTTTTGAATTTTTGAACCTAATATATACATATATTCTTCTTGCGCGTATACAAACTTCGAACCTTAATAACTTCTTCATACGATGTCCGGTTTATGCAAACCAGGTGTCGATTTTGACCAGAATTTTGAGACGGACGCAATGGCGCAGTCCATTTTACTAAATTCTAAATATTTAATTAAGTTATTCTTATTTTATTATCTTACACTAAAAATACGGGGTGTTACAAAGATAATTAGAAATGAAATGCAGAAAACGAAAGAACACACCGGATTTTATAATGGTTCGGATTACTCTTACACCCAGTCCCATGTAACGCTGGATTGCGCATAGTTCTATGACTATATCAATATCCAAGTACAAACTCCTTGATTTCACGGCCTCAAGGTTACCACCGATTCCAAACTCCAAACACCCTTGATCAAGTATATTTCCCTTGATTTCTCCGGCTATAAGGTTACCACTAATTCCTTTCCTTGATTTCTAGGCTCCAAGGAACACATCTTTTCCCAAACACTTTCCAAACAATTACAACATCCCTATAACTCTTCAATAACACTTCGATTCAGAGAGCAATGAGTAGAGAGTGAGAAGAGAAGAAGTTGTATATAAATAGAATTGAATTCGGCAGAGTATAAGTGTAGAAATTATAAAAATATGAAATATTAATGGTGTAAAGATAAAGGATGAAGATGGAGAAGAAGAATGATTAAAAAAATTAAAAACCAACCCCTATTTATAAGATTTGAAATATTGCAACGCTTCTGGAACGTTACAAATAGCGAAAAGACACTTCCTTTCGAAATCAAAAATATGACAGTTAATGTCGACATGTCCACATGTCGACATATCCCTTTATAAAATTGAATTTTGAGCATTTTTGAAGTGTTTTAATATATATATATATAATTGTGGAAATTCTTTAATTAAAACATAGTATTATAAATAAGTATTATAAGGTAGAAAATGATATGAAATCATAAATATAACTTATATATATATTTATAAAATAATAAAGTTAAAAACTATATAAATATAAAGTATATAAGTATATATATAAAAAATTATAAGCTTTAAACTTGAGTTTAAAATAAAAAGTAAAATAGTGAAACTTAATTAGAGTAGGATTTGAAAATAGAATTTGGAATTTGAAAATCAGAAATTGAAAAAACGAATTTGAATTTTAACCTGGAGTGCTATTCAGAGTCTTACATAAACTAGAATCTATTACTATATTTATCTTGAACTCTTGGAATCTTGAAATTTTGATTACCCACGAGTCTTGAATCATCTCTGAATACTGAATCTCTAGAAGCTCTTAAACTGTACAGTCTTCAGTATGAATTCCTATACATAAATCCTGTATATCTATATATTCTAGATAAAGGTGTTAGTGTATATTTTATAATCCATTATTAATATTGAAATAAGGTTATTGTCATCAAAACTCCATTCTCCAACAAAAAACGCTCAAGAAGGCAACTTAGAAAGCAATGAAATTATAACTAGAACTGATAAGTTACCTTCAGTCATCCACAAGCTCAGACATGTCACCCTATGGCTACTAGAGACAAGAGTGGAATCTTCAAACCAAAGATTTATGCCATAACCCTTCTTTCAAATGAACCTGATACCTTTTATTAATCTATAAAAAATGGAAAGCTATTATGGATGAAGAGTACAATGCTATTATCAAAAATAAGAAATAAGATTTTGTCTATCCTCCATGTAACAAAAACATAGGACACAAGTGGGCATACAAACTAAAAAAGAATCCAGATGGATCCATTAACATATACAAAAAAGATTGGTTGCAAAAAGATACACTCGAAAGTATGGCTTTGATTTCAATGAGATATTCTCTCCATTGATCAAACAAACCACAATCAGAATTATAATAGCATTGAGAATAATTAGGAAATGAAGTAGCTAGATTTGAATAAGTCTTTTCTTAATGGGGTTCTTCAAGACCAAATTTACATGGATCATCCACCAGGATACAATCAAAATCCCAAATATGTGTGCAAACTAATTAAGTCCATATATGGTCTTAAAAACCTACAAAAGTAAGGTTTAGTGGATTAAAAAACAATCTAATAGATATGGGTTATAAATATAATAAATTAGACAAATCTCTATTTGTTTAAACCAATAATTCATCTTTCAATTACATAATAATATATGTTGATGATTTAATCATTACAAGTAACGATAAGAAGAAGAAGGACTAACTAATAATATATTTAAATGAACAATTTTCAATAAAGGATCTAGGAGATCTGACATATTTTCTAGGCATAGAAGTAAAAAAGAAAACAAACTCTAAAATACAACTATTCCAAAGAAAATATACTTCTGAATTCCTGATCAAGACAAAGATCATTGATGGCAATCAACAACCAACCCCGATGATAAGCAATCAACAATATTCCAAAAATATGGGAAGCTATATTTAATATTAAACAATTTAGAAGTGTTATAGGAGCAAAACTATATGCAACTATAACCAGATTAGATATTTCTTATAGTGTTAATAATGTTTCATAATTCATGCAGAATTTATTGGATGAACACTATAAGGTAGATAAAAGGATTCTAATATATCCAAAGGGAACGACTGATTATGGATTATCATTTACAGCATGCAATCATCTGAACATAGTAGGATACGCAAATGCAGACCAGGCATCTAACCTAAATGACAAAAAATCAACTAAAAGATTATGTATTTACATCAGAAACAATCTTATATCTTGCTGCTCAAAGAAACAATCAACTATTTCCAGATCAAGCACCGAAGCTAAGTGCCACAGTGTTGCAAGTGCCTCAATGGAAATTTGGAGGATTTAGTCAACCTTAAGTGAGATAGGATACACATCGGAAATCAAGCCAACTTTATGGCGTGACAATCAGAATACAATGTGTATATCCTTAGATAAAATAGCCAAAGAAAAATTAGCTTTTAGTTAAAACTGACCTAATTTTTTTTGGGGGTGGGGAGTTAAAATGAGAGTAAGTTGACTAAACTTCATTTTTATATTTTCTTTTCCTTTCGGGTTGGGCATATTACTTAGTGGGCTAGCAAGCCCAGTTCAACAAAAAATATAATGTATATATAAATACCTATGTTCTGTCGTGTATCAGTGTTGTATTTCTCTTACAAAATCAATAATATAAAGCATTTCTCTGTTAAATTTTAAAATCAAATATCATAAGATAATAATACAAAACTATATGAAATTGTTCACACATATTATGAAGGATAGTCAAGGCTTTCTGAATGAGGATTAGGGGGTTGAGAGAAGCCATACCCATTTACCAATGATAACTTAGAAGTTGAAAACTCGCACATGTTTAATCTCCCATCGATGCCACATTACATAAGTAAAACTGATCTAATGTAGCATGTGACCAAATATCAGTGGTTCATGGACCTAGCTCACTCCAGGGATGTTATTAAGTGCAAATATTTCCTGATTTACTTTGAAGGAGTAGTTATAATGTGGTTTACGAAGCTACCTCCGAAGTTTATGCCATCTTTTCCGGAGCTAAGGGATAAGTTCTCAAGTCAATTCGGCGTCCATGCTTCGAAACCAAAGCATGTAATGACTCTGTTCGATGTTCAACAAGCTATTGCAGAACCCTTGAATGATTATTTGGAAAGATTCAACATGGTAGTGACTAAAGTCAGTGACCTAAATGAAGAGACAATTTTGATGGAGTTGATTATGAGTGTTTCCCCTGATTCTGAATTTGGTGCATGGTTGACTGGAAGCCTCCTTCCACCCTGGAATAATTGTACCCCAAGGTAACCCAAATTCTGCGAAAGGAGAAAGCAAGTAGGTCTTGTAACAAAAAGAGAAGGCAGGACTGAGTATTGAAGGAATTCAGAGTAATATTATAGTACAATAGTCTATCTAAAAATGGAACTGAATGTTCAAAACCAAAACATGTGGAGTGACAATAAAGAACGAGGCGACAATGGTAATGGAAGCTGCAAACAGTAGAGCAACTCGAGGAAGCATCATAACTCCTCTAATTACAACAATTTTACTCTTCTTGATGACTCATTGGAAATCATATATTTGGATACATACAACACAATCTGGTATAAAAGGCCCCCAGGGCTCAGTTGAGAGGGAGAAACAGTATAAGAAGTATTGTCCGTTTTATGAGATTCACAGCTATATGACCGTTGAATGTTGTCATCTGCGAGATGTGATTGAGAAATTAATCTGTGAAGGCAAGTTGAATGAATATAAAGCTATCCGAGGGATGGGGCCAAGATCTGTTAGAAATAATCTAGGTTAGGTAGTAACTAAAGCTACCACTTAGCAAGAAGATAAAGGAATTGTTATCAACACCATAGTCAATGGACCACATAAAGTTGGTAAGAGTTAGAGAAAAATGAAAAAATATGTTAATATGGTGATTTTATGGAGTATAAAGATTGCAACAATGTAGAAGAGACGGTAATGGCTAAGCAGAGAAAGATGAATATGGATGATGTTGTCTTTAGGAATAATGATGTGGATGGAGTAAAGTCCACTTTAATTGATCTTCTTGTGATATTAACCACAATTGGTCCGACTTTGGTATGGTAGATCCATTTTGATTGCGAAAGTTCCTTAAATATTGTTTTTAAAAGGGCATACAATCGGACTATGATAGAGGCCAAGTATATGAAAACACATACAACTCGTATTGATGATTTCAATGGATCTACAAACGAATTGGTAGATATAGTTAAACTACTGGTAGAGTTAGGGGAAGGAGATAGGAGAGTGTGAATCCTTATGTTCATTTTGTTGGACATTTACTCTCCATACAATGTTTTTTAGGCCAACAATCCCTTCCTAAACTTTAGGGCATGTATTGCCACTTGGTGCTCGTTGATGAAATTTATGACGGATGGTAGTGTCGGGGTCATTAGATATGATCAGATTGCTTGGTACATGTCATATGGTTGAATGGAAGGATATATATATATATATCACAGATATATGGGGAAAGATATGAAGACTTCTCTTTGCATCAACGACAATGGAGGGTAGCAACTAAAGGAAAAATCCTGACATGGACAACACAACAAGCTCTTCAAAGATTTAGATCTTAGGAAATATGAGTAGCTAGGATATAATAGAGCTTCTCTTGCAGGGACAACTATTGAGATCTCGATCCATAGCAGTATCCCGTCTAAGGTCTAGAAGACCGAATCTCATCTTGGCCTAAGACGAATGGTGGGAGATGACCAATTTTATCATGGTGAACCTGAATGTGTTCGCATGGACTCGCGCTGAAATGTGTGAAATTTTATCAAAGATAGCAATCCACACATTGAATATTGATCCGAAGTTCTTTTCGATCAAGTAGAAAAGGTGCATACTAGGTCCGGAAAGGCCAGCTACGCTTAAAGAGGAAGTGTTCAAGCTAAAGTGCAATGACCTTATTCATGATGCCCTCTACCCGGACTGGGTCTTTAATCCGGTCATGGTGAAGAAGACAAATGGGAAGTGGCGTACATGCTTCGATGGCATGCTGGCAACTTCCAACTTCCAAGGATTGGTCAACTTATGGACTCAACAACCAAACACGAACTTCTATCCTTGCTCAGGCTATAATCAAATTCCAATGCATGTTCTGAACCACAATTATGCCAACTTCGTCCTTTATCTAGGATCGTGTTGCTATGTTTTCATGACCTTTAAACTAAAGAATGCTAGAGCCACCTATCAGAGACTAGTCAATCGGATGTTTAAAGACCAGACTGGAAGGTCCGTTGAAGTGTATGTGGACAGTATGCTCATGAAGTCACAGTTGTCTAATGAACATGTCGATGATTTGGCGGAAATGTTTGGTAGTCTCCACAAATATGGAATGAAACTCAATTCCTTTAAATGCTCGTTCAGCATTGCATCGATAATTTCTTGGTATCATTGTCCACCTACGTGGGATTGAAGTCAATCCTTAGAAGATTGTTGCCATCGGGAACATTCAGGTTCCCACGAAGATAAAGGGTGTGCAAAGCTTAAATGGGAAAGTTGTTGCTCTTAGTCGATCTATCTCAAGGGCAACTGACAAGTGCATCTAGTTCTTTGACCTGATGAAAAGAGGTAAGCCCAATTTTCTTGAATTCAGGATTGTATTGAAGCATTCCAATTTTTTTTGGACCATTTAGGGAAGCCACCAATTTGGTCAAAGCCAGTGGATCATAATGAATTGTTCATCTACCTAGCTATGTCACTACGCGCTAGTAGGTCCACACTTATGCATGATGATCAATGGATCTGGAGGCCTGTTTACTATATCAATAAAAGATATACAAGATAAGAATACAACTACCCAAAGCTCGAGAATTTAACTTACTACCTCTTGATCACATCTAGAAAACTACACCACTATTTTAAGGCTTACTTGATTAAAGTCTATGGCAACTAGCCACTAAACAATCCTACGGAGGCCTGAGGCATTTGGAAGGTTGCTCAAGTGGAACATCGAATTGAGCCATTCTGACACTACCACGTCCCTTGGAGGGTCATCAGGAATAAGCTTTAGCTGATTTCATTGTTGAGTTCGCTACACTGGATGACTCTTCAAAACGTAGTGATGGATCACCGGTCCCATGGTAGATGTTTACTCATTTAGCCCATAACAATCAATGTTCTAGAGCCAGTGTCGTGCTTGTAAGTCATGAGGGACTATTGATCTGTTAGGCTTTGAAAATCAACTTTTTAGAGATAAACAATGAGGATGAATATGAACTCATGATTGCTGGACTCAGACTTTCCAAGAAGATGTGGGTGAAGTCAATTCAGATCTTTTACGATTCATAAACCATAGTGTACTAAGTTTGATGAGAGTTTCAAGCAAAAGGAGAACGATTCGGTCCTTATCTTAACTGGGCTGATAAGATGTTAACTGACTTTGAACATTACACCATCTCGCACATCCCTCGTGAGCGAAATGAGAAAGTGGGTTATTTAGCAAGGTTAGTCAGTTTCAGACTCTAAATACATGGGCCTGGTGCCAGTTGGAGTATTGGATGATTCATGTATCGATCATATGGAAGTTGATCTAATGCAAACAATGGATACCGAGACAGAGTAGTGGATAACTTTAATCAATAAGTTTTACTACATAGAACCCTTCTCAAGAAAAAGAATGAGAAGTGGGCCATCCTTTATCAAGCCTTACACTACATCATTCAAGAAGGCGCATTATATAGGAAAGGTTTTTCCGTTTTATTAGCTTCAATGTGTAGCCATAATGACACACATGTTATAGGAGTACACGAAGGCAAGTGCGATGATCACCCGGAGGTCAAACCTTGGAAAAGAAAATACTCCATTATGGATATTTCTAGCTGACCATTAATTAGGATGCAATCAATTTTTCGTTCTGCAATGATAAGTATCGAAAGTTTGGCAAGATTCCGAGAGCCTCTCTGGTAGAACTTATGTAGATGGTTGGTCCTTCGCAATTTGGGGGCATCGACATCATCGGTTCTCTACCAATTTCCAAGGATAGTGCAAACTACGCTATTTTTGCAGTTGGTTACTTTACTAAATGGGCTGAAGCTAAGCCGTTGACTGCCATTTCTACAAAAAAGGTGATAAACTTTATTGTATGGAATATTATCCTTTGCTTTGGTATGCCTTAAACTATCATAACCAGCAATGGAGCCCAATTCTGTAGTGATGAGTTCGAGATTTCTATTTATCCATCATATTGATAAATGATATTTGACTGTAGGGTTGTCAATGGATACTTTCGGATACGGATAGTGCCATATCTGTATCTGCATCTGAAACCGTTTTCGGATATCGGATATCCGCATTCGCGGATACGGACGAATATCGGATAATTATCCGCTCCGCCAACCGTCGATAAATCAATGAACATAAATGAATTTTGTTAGCTTAGTATTATGTTTTTTCTACCCAATTGATTACTAAAGTGCTAAAAATGAGTAAATATGATGATAATTTATAATTTTGAGCAATTTGCATGCGTTTCATAGACTTTCAGATTTGCAAAATAATAAATTAAAATATTTAATTATGTTGAAATACACATAATTCAAGCTATAATCGTGGAAAAAAGCGAACGGATAATTTTCGGATGCGGATATGCCTATATCCGTAGCCGCATCCGCTTTCCCAGATATAAGATATTTATTCGCTTTTCAGATGCGGATGTGGACGGATTTCGGATTTTTCAGGTATCCATTGATAGCCCTATTTGATTGGCATTCATTCTCAATTGAATAGACATGTCAAAATTATTAATAAGCTTATCAAATATATTATGAAGAAATATTTAGAGAACACGTAGGTCGACGAACTATCGTATTGGAATTATAGGCTTATAGAACTACCTATAAGTCATGATTGACCACACTCCATTCGCTCTAGCATATGGCTCAGAAGCCGTCATCTGAGTCAAATTGAATATTCTTTCTCAACAGGTGCTTGATATGATCCTCTACCGAATAAGGATCTCATATTAGAGTCCTTAAACACGATAAATAAGAAGATAGAAGAAGCCGATTAAAGAGCAGTTGAAAATAGACATTGAGTTTTTGGTACTAAAATACTATGGTTTAGCCTAGAACCTTCGATCTGATGATATCATTATGAAACACGTCTTCTCTAGGCTTGCACGTTTGGGCTCGATGTGGGAATGGCCTTAAGTCATCCAAAAGGCTTGAAAATGGAACCTTCAAGCTAACAACTATTGATGTCAAGAATTACCAAGAGCTTGGAATGGACAAGTACCTCAGATGTTATTTCACTTAAAACTTACTTTGCTTGCTTGTTCGGCATTCTACTTGTAAATGTTGTAATAAAGATGGACGTACTGATCTTTTTCGTTCTTAATAATGTGCTTGGTCCTTTCATCATTGTAACTTAAGTCACATAACAAAATTTAGGATACTACCAGTTAATGTTTATGTGAACTAACGCGGGCATGATCCTTCAACTTATCAGTTAACTCTAGCTCTCTGATTTTGGTTGGAGTATAAACCAAGGCTAACGTAACTCAATCGTTTATCATAATAACTCTAATCCTAAAATCTTGAATTGGAGTATAATTGAGGCGGATATTATCTGATTGTCTTCCACACAAACTCTAATCCTTAGTGCTTGGATTGGAATACTAATCAAGGACGAGTGTGACATGCGTGCTAAGAATAACATCCATTCAGTCCATAAACTCTAACTTGAAACCCGACTAGGTATAACTAAGGATGATATCTTGACGTCCATTTACTTTAACCTGAAACCCGACATAAGGTTATAAAGGATAGACCTATAATGCCCCAAACTCCTACTCGAAACTCAACGAAAAAGAGTTAACTTTGGAACATAAATCATCACTCATACTAACTCTGCAGATCTGAGATAGGGGCATGAGTATAAAACTTACCAGATTAAGTATGATAACATAACTTCAAAAAACACGCTTAATTCACCACAGGACTTATGGCTATAATCGAAAGGAAAGCTCGAGAATGGGTAACATTTATATACACGGCTAACTGCATGCAATTTAAGTGTTAATGACAAGTTCTTAATTGTGAGTACACTGAATGGAAAGCGCTAGCACTCGAAACACTTAGACAAATATGTTACTTATTATGATAGGGAAGAAAGATTTAGTATAGGATCATTGTCTTTCACAAGTATAAAATCAATGATCGTTCTCTCAATAAACACTGACAAAAGAAAAAATTGAAAATAGTCCCATCAAAAAGAGATGCGCGTGAATGATAAACTTTCATTTATCCTTATCATCCTTCTTAGTGTTCTTGTATGGCTCACCTTCAAAGTTTTTATTGGCTTCCTCTCTGAGCTTGTGCAGCTCCTTGACTTGCCTCCCTTGTCAGACTTTATTTTGGGACAAAATACAATCTTGAATTGACCACAAGGATGGTCTTAGTCAATCTTGTAGTCTGGATCACCAGCTGCTAGAATGGCAAGTAGTTGCGAGGAGACAAGGGTCTCTTTTTTCTTAACGGCCAGTTGCTCCTTCTGGTTTTTGAGCATTTCTTCCCAGTTAAGCTTGCCTTCCTGCTTTCTCCCTCGACTATGACATCCTTCAGATCTTTTTCAAACTCTAAAATGCCTATATTAATGTCCAGGAGAGCACCAATAATTTTTTTTTTCTAGTCAGGCCCTTCACCCAGTGCAACTACATAGGACAATTTAAACATAGAGGCTGAAGTAGTTAGAGCAATAAGTGTCACTTTAAGTCATGAATTTTCTTCCCAAATAAAAAGATCCTAAGATTCAATAAGTGTCATTAGGTACCCACAAATACATGAAAGATCATAATAATCGAGGTCTTTCGTGTAAAATCCAAGAATGACGAGGTCAGACTTATTTTCTCTCTTCGATTCATTGAGCTTGGCCTTGAGATCTACCGTGTCTCAATCATAATTAATTCTTGTTTTCACGGCTTTATCACAGTCTTCTTGAACATTCCCTCTGCCCAGTCTCCTCGGGTCTTCTGATTCAACAAGCTTAGCTTTGAGGGCGGCTATTTCGTCCTTCATCTTCTAGTTTTCAGTCTAAAGAGCCTTATTATCATTTTCAACAGAAACCATCTTAAAAGAAATGTTGTCTAGCTTATTTCAAAATCAATTACTATTAGAAACCTCCTTCTTGACACTTTCAATTTGCTTTGTTGCTTTAGCTAATTTAGCTTTATAATCGGCCACCTCGTGATCAAGGTGCTTAATCTTATCTTCGTTAGTGTTGGTTTCTTGCTTAGCGTTGTCAAGATCCAACTCCAAGCCTATTATAATGGTGAAATACACCTCAACCACTTTTAACATCTCCATGTATTGCTATATGCATCATATACCTTATCCATGACATACTTACCAGTTTCACGGGAAATTAGATGGATCTATGGAAGGAACAGTAATCCTTCGTAGTGGAGAGTAGGGAAGAAGGCATGAAGCTGATGCTTTTGCTCCCGTGTAGGAAGATTTGGACCGGATGCGATGGTAATTTGAGTTGCCTTGCCTTTAGATGTTTCAGGATGTGTAGAATCCTTTTTGACTGACTCTAAAGCTCCTTTGGTACAGATTCAACTTGTATGCCTTGAAGGTGAAGGGAACTAAGGATTAACCTGAACAAGTTCTCTCGATTTCTAGGTACCATGAACGTTGGTTCGTAATATTTTTTAGAGGGCGATCGAGATCGATCATAATACTCACACTGCCAGACACACGTCTTTCCTTACCTCTGCAATCACGAATATTCTGGTACCTATATTCTAATTCAAAATGATCATCATGAGGTTTGTAAATGCTGAGTACCTATGTTGCAATGATGGCGACACATTCTTGTCATTTTACTTGGAAATGAAAATAAGTATTGGTTAGATCCAACAATAGAGGCATAAATGATTGAGGTGAAATGTAGTGCTAGTGTTTTTGTGTATCCTAGTGCCCTCTTCGGAAACCAATTTTCTTGACCTCTATTTGACAAAGTAACCTCTCCCACACCAAGGGAAGTGTCAGCCCTTCCCGAACTAGCGAAAATGATGCATCCCCAAAATCAAACAACATAGTTACAAGCGAAATTTTGGCTAAGCCTCTAAACAACTCTTGTGGATCAATTAAAGGCTTTATGTCTAAATCTGGCTTGCGAAGATCGAGGCTATGAAGATTGACCATTGTCAAATTTCTATGGTGAATAAGTTCATGGGTAAGAAGGCCGAATATCTTCTCTTTCTTCCTGTCCTTACTCTCAACTCAAAGCCACATCTTAGCCTTCAGTATGGCCCTGAGCTCCCATAATGTCTTGCACAAAAATTTAGGGCTCAAAAGGGCCAACTTCTGCTTCACCATCACCTTCACCCTCTATTTAGCCATCTTGCGGCACCTTAACTCCATCAGGATCGACACTTCGACCATTCTCTAACAAACCAAAGTCATGAAGAAGCTCATCATGAATAAAGCTTTGAGCATTTCTCTGACTTGCTAGCATGAGGGCATAGTTTAGCAAGAGCTATTTCAAACTTTTGTCTGGATGACCTCATCGGATACCCTGAGGCAAAGAAAAAAAATAGTTTTATCAATGGTTGAAATATTTTTCCACCACAATAAGAATGCCACTGCAAATACAAAGAGGAGACACTCACTTCCTTCCATCAACCATCTTTCAAAGTCGTCCAAGCATCGAACAAAAACCCAATCTATTTTAAAACCGCTCACTTTTTCTAGCCACCAATTGGGTTTTGGTTAATTGAAGTAGCCTGAAGTACGTAAAAGGTGGCACACTAGTCCTTCTCTTGAAGTTGAATAAAAATGGATATTGTTAATGGAAGGCATGCAGTGGATATATTCTTGGTATATGATATAAATACATAGTAGGTATGCATGAGAATTTGGACGGTTGAAATTAATGATTCAAATATTTGTAGAGAAGGAAAGAAATTGATTGATTGTCAATCAATTAATCGGCTCGTACATGGAAAGAGATAGGAGAAAGTTTTCTTTTTGGAAGAAAAATAAAAGGCCAATCAATCAATTAATTAATGAAGAATCAATTCTTAGGGAAAGAGATTGAGACCATAATTGCTCCATCCATTTATGCTCCAATCAAATCAAGGAAGATATATTTATTTTTCTTCATGAAACTTCTCTTCTTTATCCCCAAGAAATCCCTCTATATAAATAAGGGTCATGTTATTGTATGAAGTATGCAATTCACCATTAGTCTTCTCTCTTTTGTAATTTTTTGTACTCATTTCTTCATTGAGAAATAAAAGTTGTTGGGTCTCCGTGGACGTAGGCAAAGCCGAACAACGTTAAAAATTGGTGTGCTCTTTCCTCTATTTTCTAATTTTGTTCTCTCTACAATTTGTGCCACTTGTTTTTATTTTTGGCGTTGTTGAAATTGTTAACAGACTAGATCATTGGGTTTATTCATATTCCACTGTCCAAATCTCTGATTTTGCACTACAGATTGGTATCAGAGATAGTCGTCCTGTTCAAAGACTTTTTCAACCATGTCAAATTCCGCAAAGAATAACGGTGGTAGAAGCGCTACAAATTATGGAGTCGCTAGATTTGATGGAAAGGGGGATTTTGGCACATGGAAGATGAAGATGGAAGCGGTGTTGAAGAAAGAGAGGACATTTAAGGTTGTCTCAGATCCAGAGAAATTGAAGAAATTAGCACCTGAAGAGTTAGAAGAATTAGAAGAGGATGCTCTCACTACCATCCAACTTAGCCTTTCTGATGAAGTACTTAGAGAGTTTTCTCATGTGAAAACTGCTAAGGAATTGTGGGATGCTCTTTAGAGAAAGTTCTACGACAAGTCTCTCACCAACCGCATCATCTTGCAGCAACAACTTTATTCTTTCAAAATGAGGCCTGGAACAGATGTATTTGCTCATATAAATGCCCTCAACACACTTGTCATTAATCTTCGAGCAGCTGATGTAAAGATTGAGGATGAGGCGCAAGCTGTTATTCTTTTATGTTCTTTACCTGCAGAGTATAACACTTTTGTTAACTCTATGATCTATGGACGTTCGTCTATTTGCTTGGAGGATGTGAAGACAAATTTGCATAACGAAATGTTGAGAGGAAAGTTTGCAAGCATGAGCATGGAGAACGATTCTGAAAGTCTTGTTGCGCAGAGAGGAAGAAGTAAAAGTAGACCCAATTATGGTGGAGATAGAGCAAAGTTCAGATCTCAGTCAAGAGCAGCACGGAAGGGAGTTTGTCATTATTGCAGAAAACCTGGACATTATATTGCAAATTGTCCCAAGTTGGAGAATAAAAACAAAGCTGTTCCCCAGAAGGCTTCAGCATCTACAGCGGAGACATCAGAATCAGATAATGATCCTGGCATTTTTACAGCTTCCGCCTCTCCTATGACGAGTACTATGTGGATTATTGACTTGGGAGCATCCTATCACATGACACCTGATAGGCACTCTTTTTCCACTTATCGTCAACTTGATGGAGGAGAGGTTCTCATGGGAAATAATGCTTCTTATCGCATGATTGGTATTGGAACAGTAAAAATCAGGATGTTTGATGGTGTTATTCGCACTTTATGTGATGTCAGGCATATACCTGATTTAAGGCGTAGTTTGATCTCTATTGGAGCATTGTGCAATTTTGGCTTAAAGTGTGTGATAGAAAAAGATTCATTAAAAATTACAAATGGCTCATTGATAGTAATGAAAGGGGTAAAAGCTGGAAATCTATATTTGCTGAAGGGTACAACTACTGTTGTGGAGTCTGCTTCAGTTATTGATTCAGTTGATTCCGACTCTACCATATTGTGGCATTTTCGTATAGGCCACATTGGAGAGCGCAGTTTAGAAGTATTGAGAAAGCGAGGCTTGATTGACGGTGTTCATCATTCAAAACTTGACTTTTGTGAAGGATGTGTACTTGGAAAGTAGACCAAGATTTCGTTTGGCATTGCAGAGCATAAGTCTAAAGATGTTTTAGAGTATGTTCGTACTGATGTTTGGGGCCCCGCACCATGCCTATCTTATGGAGGAGCCAGGTGTTTCATTTCATTTGTTGATGATTTTTTTTAGAAAAGTATGGGTTTACTTTATGAAGTCCAAAGATGAAACTTTTGATAGGTTTCAAAGTTGGAAATCTCTTGTTGAGAAGCAGTCCGGAAAGAAAGTGAAGGTTCTTCGTTCAGATAATGGTGGTGAATTCACTTCTCAAAAATTCATCAAATTTTGTGAGTCCGAGGGAATCAAAAGACATTAGATTACACCACACCAGGAGACCCTCAATCAAATGGAGTTGTAGAGAGAATGAATCGGACTTTGTTGGAAAGAACTCGTTGCTTACGGCTGACTGCGGGATTAAATAAGAGATTTTGGGCAGAAGCATTATCTACGGCGGTTTTCCTTATCAACCGCACACCTTCTACCGCCATAGATATGAAGATTCCTGAAGAAGTATGGAAGGGAGGGCCTGTATCATATTCCTTTCTCAGAGTGTTTGGTTGTCCAGCTTATGTGCATGAGAGCAAAGGGAAGTTGGATCCAAGATCGCGTAAGTGTATTTTTCTTGGATATAAGAAAGGAATTAAGGGATATAGGATGTGGTGTCCTACTACCTAGAAGATTGTTACTAGCAGGCATGTTACATTTGATGAGAAGGCTATGTTGAAGGTGGAGCCTTCTTCTTCAGTTAATGATGATGATGAGATGACAAATTCAGAATACCAAACACAAGGAAGATCATCAGACTTCCATACGAGTAAAAATGGTGATTCCGATGACACCGTGGTTGATAGGGAAGAGACAGAAGATCAATCTCAAGGTGGAGCTCAAATTCAAACTCGACCAACGAGAGAGAAGAAAAGACCTACATGGCTCGATGATTTTGTGGGATTAAGCATTGAAGATATTGACTTTGATGACATGGCAGCTTATGCATTAAGCATATTTCATGATGAACCAAGAGACTAAAAAGATGCCATTAGTTCAGTTGATAGCTCCAGTTGGCTAGTAGCAATGGAGGAGGAGATTGAGTCTTTGCACAAAAATCACACTTGGGATTTAGTGCCACTTCCTTCCGGCAAGAGAGCAATTGGATGTAAATGGATCTTTAAGGTGAAAGATGGCGGCAATGGTGACTTGAGGTATAAAGCAAGATTAGTGGCGAAGGGTTATGTTCAGAAGAAAGACGTGGAGTTTCATGATATTTTTTCTCCAGTTGTTAGACACACTTCCATTCGTATTCTTTTGGCATTAGTTGCTCACTTCGACATGGAGTTGGAACAACTAGATGTCAAGACAGCATTCTTGCATAGTGATCTTGAGGAGGACATTTACCTACAGCAACCAGAGGGGTTCATTGATAGCAGCCGGCCAGGTCATGTTTGTAAACTTAACAAATCTCTTTATGGCTTAAAACAGTCTCCTAGACAGTGGTACAAGAAATTTGATAAGTTTATGATCTCACATGGTTACTCTAGAAGCTTTAAGGACCAATGTGTCTATTTTAAAAATTGTAATGATGACATCATCTATTTGTTACTTTATGTTGATGATATGTTGATAGCTTCTAAGAGCATGTATAAAATCTCAGAGTTGAAGATGGAGCTCAGTAAGGAATTTGAGATGAAAGATTTGGGAAACGCACAAAGAATTTTGGGGATGGAGATTCAGAGGGATAGAAAGCAAAGAGTTTTGAGGCTCACTCAAACTCAATACATCGAGAAAGTCCTATCTCGATTCGGTATGGAGAATGCTAAACCGGTGGCTACTCCATTAGGCTCTCAATTCAAGTTATCCAAAGATATGTGTCCCACATCGGAAGAAGATAAAAGGTATATGGCTAATATACCTTATTCTAGTGCTGTTGGTAGTCTCATTTATGCAATATTGTGCACGAGACCAGATTTGGCCCATGCAGTTGGCGTTGTTAGTCGATATATGTCTAACCCAGGTAAAGAGCATTGGCAAGCAGTGAAGTGGATACTCAGATATCTTCGTGGCACTTCTTCAGTTGGCTTGTTATATGGTGGAGTAGATGGAGACATATTTCTTAGAGGATACTGTGATTCAGATTACGCTGGGGATAGACATGGACGGAAGTCGGTGTCGGGCTATGTTTTTACACTTGGCATAGGCCCGATTTCGTGGAGATCAAAGTTGCAGTCTATCGTAGCTTTGTTGACTACCGAAGCAGAGTTAATGTTGATTGTGGAAGCAAAAAAGGAAGGATTGTACTTACTTCAGTTGTTGGATGATCTTTCAATGGCGCAGCAGACAGTGGAGCTATTTTCAGACAGTCAGAGTGCGATTCATCTTGTTGAGAATCAGGCTTATAGTTCACGGACGAAGCACATTGATGTTAGAGGCTTCTTTCTTATGCTTGAGGAAGAACGAAGCAAGATCAAATTATTGAAGGTGGGTACTTCGGATAATCCTTCAGATATGATGACCAAGTCACTTCCAAAGGACAAGTTTGAGCATTGCTCAAACTTGATCAGTTTGCTTCCTATTACTTGAGCGCCATGGGGCGCTGGGCCCAACAACTTCTATGTTGATTGTTGAAGATGAGATCATGAAGAAATATTGTCATATTAGAAACAAGGTGGAGTATTGAAATTAATGATTCAAATATTTGTAGAGAAGGAAAGAAATTGATTGATTGTTAATCAATTAATTGGCTCGTACATGGAAAGAGATAAGAGAAAGTTTTCTTTTTGGAAGAAAAATAAAAGGCCAATCAATCAATTAATTAATGAAGAATCAATTCTTAGGGAAAGATATTGAGACCATAATTGCTCTATCTATTTATGCTCCAATCAAATCAAGGAAGATATTATATTTATTTTTCTTCATGAAACTTCTCTTCTTTATCCCCAAGAATTCCCTCTATATAAATAGGGGTCATGTTATTGTATGAAGTATGCAATCCACCATTAGTCTTCTCTCTTTTGTAATCTTTTGTACTCATTTCTTCATTGAGAAATAAAAGTTGTTGGGTCTCCGTGGACGTAGGCAAAGCCGAACCACGTTAAAAATTGGTGTGCTCTTTCCTCTATTTTATAATTTTGTTCTCTCTACAAATTGTGCCACTTGTTTTTATTTTTGGCATTGTTGAAATTGTTGACATACTAGATCATTGGGTTCATTCATATTCCGCTGCCCAAATCTCTGATTTTGCACTACATGGACGAGGTTGCATGAGGGAAGCCTCATGTGGTAAATGATTTCACAAGTATAATAGATGAATAGAGTAATGCATCCAACCATGCTCATATACCAACTATAGGCAGTATAGCCCTCCTTTGAGATAGATGCGCACTATCACCTAAAAGCAGGAACCAATACACCCTCGAATGGGATTGTATGCTTTGCACAACTTCTTTTCAATTTAGCTTCATCTATGGTGGATGGTAAAAAATCATTTGGATTCTCTAATAGCACCACTCCTTCTAAGGTACTAGGAGCTTGTATGGCTTGAACTACAACATCCTCTTATGCTACATGGTGTTCCAATTGCTTATGAGACATTGTTCTTTCATAGTTTGTAGACGAACGAGAAGATATGCTAGAAGCCTTATGTTGCAACTCCTACAGAGTAGCTCTTTTAGCGACGTAGCCAATCCCAAAGCGTGGTTGCATCCCCCAATCTGGGTCATTGCTGACCTAGACCCTTGAAATTCTTTCTACTATCCAAGACCTTATCCTATAGATCCAAGTCAAGCTACACCTCCACAGACCCGATTCATATCTCCTTTTTCCTTTTATTTCAACCAGTATGCACCAAACTGAAAGGTGATCCCTATTCCGGCTCAAATCATAAACTTCACCTTTGTTCTCTTAAATCTCTGAACCCCTCTCCTCTTTTCCATCCCATCCTCTTAATGCCATCCATTAGCCAATGACCTCGCCTCCATCATCATCTTGACTAGTTTCCTCTGACCCATGTCTAACTCTTCAATTTGCATCATGTTTCATAAAATCAATGACTATTAAAGTATAAAACCCACCTAAATTTAAACTCAATTGAACTGGATTTTTAAAGAAAGTCGATGAGCGTGTTGGCGATTGAATTTTACGGACGATGGTGGGATTTAAGAAGGACATGTAATATGTAAGGAGAAAGATGAAGAAAGTTTGGAGGAAGAGAATATTTTTATTGCTTTTTATTCTCATTTGCTTGATTTCTTACATTACAAATACATATCCTTATTTATACGTGCTTATTCTTATCCAAAAGATAATTCTAGATAAGATCATAATAATACAATACCAAATATAATTCAAATAAGCAAATCAGGAAATATATATTGCAATTAACACACGCAAACATTTAATGCAATTTAATTTATTGCCAACAATGCTTCCCCTAAATTAAACTTGCATTTTGTTCCTAAATTTTCCGCGCTTCTTTGGAAGACTTGCCCCTTAAGTGCCTTTGTCAAAATGTCAGCCATTTGATCACCTGTTTTGCAAACATCTCGATTTTGATTCTTTTATACCTCACGTGCTTTGGCAAGAACAACCAAATTGTCAAAACTTTCTTTTTTCTTTTCTTCTTCTCCGTCGTTATCACGGTCTTTGATGCGACTTCACAAATCTGTGTTGCAGTGCTCCATTCATCTTGTTTTCTTTCATTGTTACGGAATATTCCAAAAATTATGTGCTCTAACTTCCATTTTGTTTTCATGTCATGAATTCTGAATGAGTCATATATGGCGTCTTTGAATTTCTTCAAAAATTCACTTTTACAATCTTTGACCAATTCAATTTCTTCATTTGTTTTCCAAATTTCTTCAAAATTTTGCTTGTGCTTCAAATTTTCACCAAGCTCTTCAATTTCTCCTTGTTTCATATGTTCTTCATTTTCGTTAGCTTTCTCATGTTCTTCGTCGACTAGTTGAGGGTTGTAGTATTCATGTTGTTCTAGCTCCTTCTTTGCTCTCTTTGCATCATTCAGTTTTCTCAATGTATCTGGATTATGATGCTCTGTCAATGCTTTCTGAAATGTTTCTATGGCTAGATCAAAATCCTTCGAAGTCTTTGCAAGTTTCACCAATGTGCTTCCTTTTCTTGTCAGCGCTCTTTTTATCATCTTGAAGTCAGAACGAAGCTCTTTCCTCCTCTTCTCAGCTTTATCGCAGTCTTTGACGCACTCTTCATACTTTCCCATCTCCAGGCAAACAGGGGCACGGTTAGTTAAGAAGGAAATATCCTCATCATTAAGGTCCCAAGCTTTGCTATAACACTCAACTGCAACATTCCCAGCTTCCTTTTGCTTATGCGCCTCCTTTTTCCTCTCCTTCTTCTCCTTCTCTGTCTCATCTATCATATTTTCCTCCGTAGGCTCTGGCATAGTCTCTTCTTTCTTCTTCTCTTCTTTTGGTTCCGCTTTCTTGTCTCTTGCTCCAGTTCTTTGCGAAACTTTTCTCCTACTTCTAGATCTCTTTTTCGTCCTTGATCCTCCATTTATAACCTTCTCATTCTTTTTAATTTGGTATTCTTTGTCTTTTGGATTGTCCTCTGCTTGAGCGTCTTCAACCTCAGTCATTCTAGAATCCATATTTTCATTCTCGCTTCCATCTTCTTTTACCACATCCATTTTTTACTTCACTTTTGTTTTCTTTTATGTACGTCGTCTCCACATCGTTCGCTTCTGACTTGCTCTATTCACCTACTTCCTTATCTTTATTTGTGACATTCTCATCTTCAGCTTCAGCATCACTCTCCTCCTAACTATTTTTCCCGTTCTCTTCCTCAACGCTGCAGTTGTCTTCTTCTATTATTTTTGTGTCATCCTTTGCATATACATCTTTCAATAATTTCCACAAATCTTTTGTAGAATCTTCTCCAAAAATATAATCCGATGATACTTCATCGAGATTCTCACTCATTATAAGACAAGCACAATGATCCTTCCATTGCAATGACAAAAATGCTTTCTTTTCAACTTTTGACATGCTTTTCCAATCTTCTACCATTCATAACTGTTTTCAACGATCTCCCGTAATCTTGCGGAGATTAACTGCTCTTTCTTTTTATTACTCCATTCTGTAAAATTTTCTTTTGTGAGAATAATCGATGAAAGAAATTGAAATTCTGTGATTTCAATCAAGTTCTGATCCCAATTTGTAGAATATTTGAGGAGAAAGATGAAGAAAGTTTAGAGGAAGAGAATATTTTATTGCTTTTTATTCTCACTTGCTTGATTTCTTACATTGCAAATACATATCCTTATTTATACATGCTTATTCTTATCCAAAAGATAATTCTAGATATGTAACATACCATCTTTTTGCCCAGTTTTTGCCGGTAGTTAAACCAACTTAAACCATACATAAAGGCGGATTGTTATGGGTACTAACATATATTAAACAAAATAACATAACTTTTCATTTCATAATACAAATGTTACATAGAATATCAGAGTTACAACATAATACACAGCGGAAAAGAGATATACTTTCAGCGGAAGAATCAAAATGATATGGCGGAAGATCCAACTTAAGCTCGAAGCTCCAACCACCTTTGTGTTGTGACTAGCAAGCAAGGGCACTCCATATCTTGCTCCAAGGGTCTATAACCGTAAAACTAAACGAGTAATTGCCCATGTGAAAATTAGTGGGCACTCAGAGTTTAGGAAGGAACAATAAACTCCAGGTCAGTCATGGGACTGGTCTGAAAACATAAAACAGTTAATTGCTTTAGGCCTTATTTTAAAGTTGGGAAATTCACCGGACCACGCCGCTAATGCGGAATGGATTTAATCCATGTGAATAACTATGCATATAAAATCGCAATAACTTTTGGAAAATGAAGCTATCATAAGCTCATCCCATATCACACAATACAAGTGCACACCAGATGGGAGAGTTTTGTCTTATGATAATCAAAAATGCTTTCATACGTGAAAATCCTCTTTCATATTATTATTAGTGCATAGTGTGGAAAATAATTTCAAAAGTAAATGTATCAATCTTAGACGGCATAGTACCCCATAATACTATGTCGCCGTAAGTATACAAATGAAACCGTAGGGGCGTGTATTGGAGATTGGGTTTCCAACTTGATGAATCCTGACATGAAAGATCAATCGGAGTACAAACGAAGTGTAACACGACATTTTCATCCAGATACGGACATTAACTACAAATCGTGAGATAGATCAACAGTTTTCATCTAGACACGAACCCCCGAACATACCCTACTCCCAAAATTCAACAAGTGGTACCACCGCCGTAGCTATCAATCACAAAATCATGTATATATGTCAACAACCTAACCGCCAGCTTCTCATCATCCGCGGTGTGAGGCTTGTCGATGTCGCGGTATACACAAAGCTTCACTTAATTAAATCATGCTTTGATCATCACCAGCTTATTCCATATCTTGAGTATGCCAATTTGTCAATCTTCCACATGTCACTGATTCAAATCAATACATAACCTCTAAGAGCGTAACTTAGAGACAAGAATAATCAATTGCCACAAATCCAATATATTTTTTTCTTTTGAAGGAAAAGGTAGTGAATCAGCATGATTCACGCCTTAATATATTAAGTACCATAAAGCAGTTAGCATTCGTGTATTTATAACATATTTACAACCAAAAAGCAGGCGATCGCAACATAGCAGCGATCAATACATATACAGCCTGACAAACAAAAAATCATAAACTTCATATTACATGCTACATAATACAAAATGACATCAAACTAAAGCCAACAGCTTCCATCTTCAAGCACCAGGTCCAGTAATGTGTCTCACCTGCTTGCAAACCTTGTCTACAATGCTCTCAACATGCCTCCTCCTTGCCATGCCTGCCCAGTCAAAAACAAAATTAAGGATGGAGTAAATGATTCTGTTTGGAGGTTTTATCTTGCATTTAAACTTCCTGGAGTTACGTTCATGCCATAGAATCCAAATGTATGCAAAGTTTAGTAAAGCAAAGAGATATCTACTATGTGAATCATCTAAAGCCGGGTAAATGTGTTGCCAAAAGTTATATTGATCTAAGATGAAATCCCCCCAATGCAAATCCAGGGAAAAAAACACTAAACACTTTGTCCAGACGTAAAACGCAAAGTTGCACTCCCAAAAAAGATGATGGTAGTCTTCCTCGTCATATCTGGAAAATGTAAACTTCCATTTGAAATTTGGGGCATCAATGTCATACATCTCACAAACTGTGTAGTTTTTATTACATGCAATTGCAAAGAGATCCGCAAACTCCACACACAAGAGGATAGGGGAAAGCCAATTATCAAACCAAAATGAGGTATTGTGTCCATTTTTCACCATAATCTTAGTGCCCAGCCTTATCCAATGAGCACTAATCATAACATTACGCTAAAACACTGAACACATAGAAGTATCCGAGTTCCAATCAAAATTGCCACTGTAGCTTGTACTGAAAATCCATTCTTTCCAAAGTGCTTGCTTATCATTAATCATAAACCATAGCCACTTATAGAGTGATGCAGAATTCATGTTCTTCAAGTTAATGACTCCAAGACGCCCTTGCTCTTTAGACTTACAAACTTGTTCCCAAGAAATCGGACAGCTAAGCTTTTTCGTTTTCTTACTGCCAGTCCAGAAAATTTTTCTACGAATTGCATCAATTCTCTCCAACACCCGTCCAGGAAATTTATTGGAGGACATCCAACAAAATGGAATTGAAGAAAGAACATAATTCACTAGCACAAGTCTACCAGCCCGTGACAAAGAATTTCCTTTCCACCTTGCCAGCCTTGTGTCAACCTTTTCAATCAAATGTTGCCAATCTTTCTTCATTAATTTCTTGGGACGAATACACATACCCAGATAATTCAAGGGGAAAACTTCAGCCTTGCAATTAAAAAATTCAGCACATAACCTGCGTCAATCTGCACTACAACCCAATGTGTAAACAATGCTCTTATGGAGGTTAATTTTTAAACCAGACAGGCTTTCAAAAGCATAAAAAATGAATATAAGAGCAACGAGATATTTACATTCCGGTTTACTAAAAAATGATAGTATCATCAGAATAATGTAAAGAGTTAATACCCCCCACCACATAATCACTGCTAAAGCTGCTGATAATGCCATCCTCACACCCAATTTTTAGGATTTTTGAGAAAACATCTGCCGCCAAATCAAAGAGGAGGAGAAAGAGGGTCACCCTGTCTCAAACCACACTTAGAATAAATAATGGAACCAACAACGCCATTCACACAGATGTTTGATCTACTAGACGAGAGAATCAAATAAATCCATTCAATCCATATATTGGGAAAACCTCTTGCATTCAACACTTCAATCATAAACCTCCAATCAACTGTATCAAAAGCTTTGGCAAAATCCAGCTTAATAATAGCACAAGGGACATTAAACTTGTCACAATGCGAAATGACTTCTCCAACCAACATCGCACCATCAAGAATGTTTCTACCTTTGATAAAAGCAAATTGGGATCTATCAATTAACATATCCATTTTAGCTTTTAGTCTGTTAGCAAGCACTTTTGTAATTAATTTAAAGCTACTATTAAGAAGGCTAATCGGTCTGAAATCAGCTGCAGTGACATTACCTTCTTTTTTGGGGATTAAAACTACATTAGCATAGATAATTAAATCCAATCTTAAACTACCGTTTTAAAAATCCTCAAATAGACGTAATACATCACTCTTAACCATATCCCAGTACTGCTTGAGGAAAAAATTAGGAAAACCATCAGGTCCAGGAGCCTTGTCACCAGGCATCTCCTTCAAAGCAATCAAAATTTCCTCTTCAGAAAACTCGTTTCCAATATCTTCCATTGGATGTAGAAGGCCATGTGCGCTTCTCCTTAGCAAGACCACACCCGAATCCATGGGCCTTTTGCCTCTCCTTCTGCTAGTTGCACATGATCGTTCATCAGAGTCAGTTATAGCCAATGCATTATCTCCACCACCAAGATCAACATCAACATCCTCACCACCAAAATCAAAGTCCTCGCCCTCCTCAAACATAAAGTTGTCTCCAGAATCATCACCACCCTCCAGCCCTTTATCATCGTCATCATTTTCTCCACCTACTTCAAGAGCACCACTGGGACCGCCCCCCCCCCACTGCATCGTTTTCAGCAGTCTCAGCATTCTGACCCGCTGCATCGTTCTCTGCTTCAACCGGTATAGGAGTGATAGGGTTGTTGCCCAAACCCTCATTAGGCACAAGTGGAACATCAGGAACACTAGGGACACTCCCAATCTTAGCCCTCAAAATCTTCATCCTGCCATCGTCTCCTCTGACAAATACACTTCTACAAAGCTCCCTTCTGACTACCTCATCAGATGACTCTCCATCCACCTTCGATATCGACACTTCATCAAAAATGCCTTCAACAGGGACAATAATAGACAGTGGAAGATCCATTTCCTTATCGATAAACAACAACGCCCTTAAAGAAGAAAAATTTGGTGCATGCAATACTCCACGTTGAAGTCTGGACACTTCTCCCAAATTAGCCAATGTCGTCTTGAGGATATCAAAGCTTCTACATACTAAAGGCACATTCTTGAGAGCAACCCAAACATAGATCCTTTTCTTGGTCATGCTTCCAATTTGCAGATTCCACCTTTTTAAATTTACCACTCCTTTCGGATCAAAAAGAGAGTAGTAAAGATGCCCAGTCCATAACAAAAGGGGAAATTTCAAAGTAAAATCTTCTCCAAATTTCCTAACCATCCAGACCCAACTGGGTGCCCTTCTACCAAAATTAGATCGCAAGAGATTTTCCAGCTCAATGATAGAGAAAGCACCACGGGCAATGGAGATAACTACCATCGATCTAGCCCATCTAAAATCATCAGGAAAAGAAGCCGTTGGAATAGAAGGAAGAAATTTAGGGTTCCCCATATTTTTGGGGTTTTTGAGATTAATTTTGTAATTAAATCCTTTGTGCCCAGTTTTATTGCATCTGAAGCAGACAACAGGATTTCGATAGCTCCTCGCCCAGTGATCTGGAGCTCCACATCTGAGGCAACCATTTCTGGATTTGATGCTGTTTAATTTTTCAAAATAACGATTTATATCTCGTGGCGGCTGATGAGAAATAGGATTTTTTTTCAAAAATGAAAAATCGACTGATAAACCCGAGGAAAAGCGTTACGCTTTACACTTGGCTTCAACAAAACCTCCTTGTACAAAGGGGATACACCCTTGTCGTTATCTTTCCTGTCGTCTAGTGAAGAAGAAACATGATTAGGGAAAGATGATGCTAGATTGTTAATCGTGTTTTTTGAATTCTCCATTAGGGTTTTGAACGTCACCATTTTTTTAGCTTATGTAAAAAAATTAATGTAAAAAACAGAATGAAAGGATCTCCAAATCCGATATATATTCACAGGAATCAGTGCTCGTTCAATTACAAAGTCAGACATACAATCCATACAAGTCCATTCTAGGGCTGAACGGTGCAAAATCCGAAAATCCTCAAATATATTCAGACCTCATGCCACTTATAACCTCGTTTCAGGTGTATTGCTCGATTCGAGACATCAACAATCAATCTAAATAATCCAAAGATTCTCGGTCTTCATTTGCCATTTCCATGTCTTCACATAGTGCCGTATTATTACTTGGAATGGTTTTTGTACTTAAACCCGATCTCGGTCTTTCCAAGTAATAAGCATACTTATAAAACAAGCTATGGACTATACCGGTTTCAATCCAAATCTCCTTCCCAATCATTATTTGGTTTGGAATAAGGATGGGTTCATTTCATACTTCCAAAATCTTATTACCCTCTTATTACTTCCTTATAAATCCCATATTAAAAGTTCCTTTATTCGTTGTCATTATACTTTCATACGTCTTCTCAATTACTAAATAAAAATTTGGACTCAAAGTTTCATACACAATGTTTATCACTTTAAAATCTTCCAACATTTTAAGGAATCCTTTTTAAAGCATAGATAATAGTTCTTAATTTCACAATCAAGTCATTACAAGGAAATGTCAATGCATTACTAAAATGCTATAACAATTTAAACCAAATGGATGCAAAAGCATTTCAAGATTCAAATCCTTTACTTGAATTATTACAATTAATGAGTAACGCTTATTAAAATTCCAAACTTGTTCTAGATTCAAAAGAGTTTAATTAAACTCCATATTAAAATTTTGAAATAACCATCCCGTCCACCGGATCAGTTAGGGATAGCCAAGGAGAGCAGGAAATTGTATCTTCCAAATCCAAGCCTTTGACACTATCCTCTTTGTCACCCTAGAACGTTCTAATATATAAGTATATATACTTGAATGAGTCGTCGAAAATATATATTTACGTACTCGATAAAGGTTAAGAATTTATACGAGTAAAGTTCCATAACTTTGATCAAAAATGTATTTAAAGCCATTGGAAATTAATATGATATTTCCGCATTTGTATAATTGTTATAGAGCTTACAAATGGTCTTTCAATAGATATTAGTACCGAGCGTATTTAATTAAAACAAATAGGCAACTCAAATCCTACTTCCAATTTAATTCCAAAGCTTATGGAACAAATGTTTATGTAAGCCAATAGGCACTCATAATCAAAATTTCCTATTTTATAAATTTCAAAACTTCTTTAATTGATTTTTAAGCTTACAAATGGTCATGAAAATAATGAAACCAAGCGTGTTTACTAAAACCAACAATTAGCGATGCAACTTAAATTTTCATCAAAACTTGTGGATAAAATGAAATCATTATTTATGTGAACTCAAAAATAATTTTCACAACTTGTTTAAAACATAGAAGTCCAAACCAAGTTTTAAGACATTTTCAAAATCACTTTGTCTCATATGAAAATCGTTAATTACATGTGACATAGATTTCAAATTCATTGAAGATCTAAATTCAAGAATTAACTTTTAAATTTTATTTTTTAACCAAATGATCGTCATTCATATGAGAAGGAGATTTAAATCGATTACCCATATATATCCACAACTATGATGTGTGATACAACAAAATTAATACATATGAACACAACATGCAAGGGTTAAACAACAGTCAAATTTGTGTGCAAGCGTCACGGTAAATAACGCTTAGTATTTTAGTGTTCCTATTTTACACAACATCCATTCAAACAATGGCAACCATGCATATGCAATCGGTGTTCAATGCAAATTATAAATTACGGTTCCTACTCATAAAAATAAATTTAGATAATTTTCTCACCCCAAATTTGCTCCTAAGCTTAATCGTTAACGTTTCTACAACAATCGACGGATGAATTCATATGACTTCATAATTGACACGTGATACTTCTTCCAGCAACTTGCACTACTTCTTCCTGGTGACTCACGTGTGTATAGACATATATATGCGCCTTTCTTTATGCTTAACCATTGCTTATACTTTCCAAGCAGGGTCTGGGCTTATATCGTGATGAAACGAAGGGGAACCAGGAGAGTAGAATCGGTATTCAAATGGGTTGCTGGTCGTGGCACAAGAGGGAGAAAAGGTGGTGGAGTTCGCTGAAGGGAAGAGGGCGAGCTGTTTCTTTTCTAAGGGAAAGGTAGTGGGTTAAATGAGGGGAAGTGGCCACGCATGGGAAGGAGGAGCAGGTCTGAAGTGGCGGCACTGGGTGTAGGTGACCCGTTGGTGGTGTCTGGCGAACCGGGGATGGTGGCGGTTGAGTAGATGTGGTCGAGGTAGGTTATAGAAGGAGCTGTGAGCTGATGTTGCATGAGTGAAAGTGGAAGGGAGAGGCCAAGTGCGTGGGGTGTGGTGGAGTTAGCGGCTGTACGGTGGATTGTTAGTGGTGACTGGTGGTGGACTGGACGGTGTACATCCGTGGTGGAGCTGAAGTGGTTGGTAAGTGAGAAAGGGAAAAACTGCTTACAACAAAAGAGGGCGAAGTGGAATAGTTTGGTGAACTGTGGACTATTGGTGTGTTGGACTGGCAAAGAGAGAGAGTGGGGGGGGGGGTGAGCGGGACTGATGGTCA
The DNA here is from genome assembly GCA_030737875.1 of Allium sativum. Lineage (NCBI taxonomy): Eukaryota > Viridiplantae > Streptophyta > Magnoliopsida > Asparagales > Amaryllidaceae > Allium > Allium sativum. The sequence goes on from CM060911.1 coordinate 13,931,636, forward strand.
GGTGGCACGCAATTCTGACGGACAACGTCAGATACGGGGTCATCGAGGGTGAAGACTAGAACGGGAAGGACTGTCAGTGTGTGGGGTGAGGTGTTGCAAAGCCAGATGACGGGGAGGTCTGCTAATTGGAAGGCATGGAATACGGCGGAGGCGGGATGGTTAGAGGCGGAACGTTGTTCGGGTGCTCAAACGATGGTGGAGCGAGCTGCAACCGGAGGGGCGAACTGAGTTGTAGTGGCCATTTTTGAATTGTGGAAGGAATAGATCTGAGTTAACAGCCGAACTGAGAATAAAAGGAGAAGGGATATTGTTTGCAGAGGACCAAGGAATGAGGGATGCAATATATAATGTAGAGAGCGAGAAACAGAGAATAACACATGGTGTTGGGTTCTCTGACCACGAACTGTTCATAATCATTGGCCATTGTTTCACAAATCTTGCACTGATATGACAAGATCTTGGATCAGATTTTCTCAGATATGGTTGTCTACCATATCTCTTTTAAAAAGGAGGAAAATTCGATTTATTTTCTATGAATGGTGTGTGAACGTTAGGCTAAAATGTGACTAACAACATTGTTTGTGTTACAAATTTGATCGTTGTGAACCGTAAATTAAATTCAACCGGTAACGCCAAATATAAGATTTTATTTCACATTTTTATTTATTTCCTTTTATTGCACATTTCTTTAATAAAGGTGGATTAAGTTTTTCACCGCTCATATTTCAAAGTATGTTCTTTGTTTTAATTATGTTAACCGTGTTATAGATAGTACCGTCTTGAAGTAAGTTTAGCTTAGCGGTGTATTCAAAACAAAATTAATCGCTATTATTAATAAATCTTCAATATTGTAACACCCCGTTATTTCAAAACATGTCATAACAGATAATTAAAGAATAATTAATTTTTAAGAGAAGAATTAGGTGAAACAGGTTACGTCATTGCGTTCGTGGCTATTTTATGGTCAATTTAGACCTATGGTTTGCAGAAAACCAATTTAGGATGAAAAAATATCTTTTAATAAAATATTGCAACAAAACATGAAAAAAAGAGGAATGAGAAAAAATAATGGATACCATTGTCCTAAGTCTTGTTAACAAAAGACTAAGTAGCCCAGTTGGTTAGAGCATGTGACTTGCATCGATCTCCGCCAGCGCCATATTTTTCTTTTAGGGGAATGGCTAAAGAGTGGCTTAGTGTGAATGCAGTTCAATTAAAAAGCAGTTTAGTGTGAAAAGGGTTAATTGAAAAAATGGTTAAAAAGAATATATATATATATATATATATGACGTGTGGGTGTCAACACCCTGCTGCTGCGCATCTTGTTGCACACATGGCGCATTTGTATTGGTCAATGATCTTTTTTTCCGCAACATGGCTATTTTCTATTGGTCGGATGACGTGGATGATTCTTATGGCTTTCGATCTAATCTAATGGCCCTAATTAATTCACTACACCTATATAAACACACCTAGACCTAAACCTAATTTCACTACACTAATTCGTGGCACCTCCATGCTGCCTCAACCTAAACTTGTCCTTCTTCAACAAATCAAAGTAAAGGGATTCAGTAAAGGGGATCGAATCTATAACAACTACAATGCCTAATTCTCTTCCTTAATCCAATCTTTGTGAGTTCATTGATTATTTTTAGATTAGAATAATACTAAAGCAATTCTGACATGTTGTAAATTAGATTTAGGAATTATACGTGATAATAAGATTGAATCTCATCAATTCTATCTTAGCCTATAACATCAGATTCATGATTCTTATATGCCCATGTTGATATTATCATCAGTTTTATCATATCTTTATGATCAGTTCATATTCCCGCTTATTGTTATTATTATGCCTGTTCTTTATCTTATACCTTCCTCCTTCCCTTTTTGGTTTTTATAGCTGGGCTACTTCGAGCCTAGGCCAAATCTCATAGAGATGAACGTACGAACGATATTTTAGGGAACGATGGGAAATTTGGCATAATATACGTTGGGTTGGTTGGGCATGACAAATGTTAAATTTGGCATAATATATGTTAATTGTTGGGCATGATATGAAATTGGGAATTTTGGGTAATTGACATAATTAGCCTAAAATTGGCATAAACTACAAATGAAGAAATTAGCTAAGACAAGCATGCTGGAACACGAGGTTAGACTCCGTTTGCAGTAGAAGCCTGCCAAGAACCAACTAGCCTAACCAGCAACCGCAAACGGTCAGTCTAATGTGAGAGGTCGTAGGCATAACTAAAAGATGATTAGACACGAGGTTAAGTCTGGCTTGTGGTAGAAGTCTGCCCGGTATATCCAACGGCCACAAGCTATCGACTTAATGTGAGAGGTCTGTGCATTAATAACTAATTAATGCTGATCAAAGATGAATATGATACCTAAAACATGTTAGGTGGGTGGGGTTAAGTTAACTTGTGTAAGATGACAACTTAACCAATAATACATGAACAAAGTGGATAGGATTAAGGCAAACTTAACCAATAATACATGAACAAAGTGGATAGGATTAAGGCAAACTTAACCAATAATGCATATTGATTAGATAAGTGGATGGGGTTAAGAAAAATGGGTTGATAGGCAACACTTAACCAATATAAATTTGGGTTAGGATAAACCCTGGGGGAAAATCTTGTAGCGGTAGGAACCCATTTCAAACAGTAACCCACTTAGTGGTATCGGGAACCCTGAGCTAGGCAGGGTTGAGGCACACTTACTGGGCTAATTATAAGCGGTCAAATAAGAGCGAGGATGTAGCAGTGCAGGTTCCGACGGGTTCGTTAAGCATGCACAAGGTGTTCCCGACATTGGAAGATTTAACCACTGTACATCAATAGGTATAAAGCTGTGCACCCACGGGTTGCCACTTTAGAGAGTGATACACCCTAAGCTGTGACCTGCATAGATATCTATAAGTTAAGGACCCAATCGATTAGGGGTAGTGTGAGGACATCTAGTATCTATTATGGGAAAGTGGACTTTCAAGGATTGTATGGGGTGGATACCTCTTATTAGATGTTACGCCTGAGTGCTACCAATTGCGGGGTTGGGATTATTTCGTTAAGAATTACTAGTAGGTGGTGCAGAGAATTAAATTAAGTTAGAAATCTGGGAAGCGCACTAGACATTCCTTTATATTCATCCTGTTATCCCGCTTTACCTTATGTCATGGTTATACTTTCCATCCTGTTTATTCCTGTCATATTGCTTTACTTATTTTCATGCTAAAAGTAGCTGGACTCGCCAGGCTTTATGTCTGACCTTTTTGTTTTCGCCTCCTTTTCTTCTGTTTCCCCCCTCCCCCCAGGTTCTTAGGGAGGAAACACTGAAGATTGACTTGGATTTCTTTCTTCTTGAAGCGCTTGGAAGTGTTGAGAGTAATTCTCAGCTTTATCTCTTTTCATTTTGGTTATTTGGAGTAGGATTATGATTTTACTTTTATGTACTCTGATAATAATTTTATTCAAGATGAATATTTATGTAATTGATTCTAGTATGTGGTTTTGATGTTGTAACCAAACATGTTTTGCTTTTCCGCTGCAATGAATAAAGTTTGAATTTTCTTAAGTACCATCTATATATCTATCTTGTAATATTCTGTTCTATACTCTTATAATACTCCATGGAAGTTAATGCATTCTCTTAGTGAGTGACATTAATGGACGTGGGGTGTTACACGTGGTATCAGAGCTGAAGGTTACCAGAACAGATAAAAGATTTTGAAAACCATTTTCAATAGGCATTTTTAGAAAGAAGTATTTTCAAAAACATGTTTTAAAGAGGGTATTTTCAAGAGAAAGGTTTATTACGAAAACCATAATCCCCAAAAGCCATATATCTTTCTTTCGATTCATTACTTGAATCTCTTTTTCCTTTCTTTTCCCCATAGTTCTGTAGGCATGTTAAAACTACGGCACATGTCGGAGGGCAAAGAAATGCCCAACCTCCATTTGTAGTCGTAGTAGTTTCACATGCCGCTAATCTTCTTTCAAGCTTCTTAGGGTTTTCCGTGCGATGGAGGCAGCTTTCGAGAGACTTGTTAACATGTTACACAAGGATAGTAAAAATGAGAATGATGGAGTTTAGGCTAAGGAGCACAACCCAAGGATGAGAAACTTGTCGATATGTCGTTAATCCATGAAGAGGGTAAAGGTGAAAAGAAAGAGGTGAAAGTGGAAGAATCACAGAACAAGAAAGTAGAACTTAAGAAAGGTGGTAAGGATAACAAGGGCTAAGGAAAGAAAAGGTGCTTTATTGTGGAACACCGGGCCACTTAAGCAAGGAATGTAGGAAGAAGAAGAAGACGGGTTGCTTCCAATGTGGTGAGGCAGGACATATGATAAAGGACTGCCCAAGGAGGTAAGGACAAGGGCAAGGACAGAGGACATGATCTACTTCTAGAGGGCAGGTTCATGCTCTCATGGCAGCTACGCAAGAGAGAGGTAGAAACATTTATGTTGAAAGTTTGATTTTTCTTTTCGATCATCCTGTGGGTACTTTGTTTGATTCTGGCGCTTCATATTCATTTATATATGCTTCTGTTGTTGAATCTCTACACCTAAATACTAGTCTAGTTATGGATCCCATTGTAGTCTCAAATCCTACTAGGGGTATGACTGATCTTTCTATGTTATGTCGGGATTTGAGAATATTTGTGTATGGCGTTGAGTTCGATTGCAACGCTTATGTACTTGGTTTCACGGGCTATGGGTTGATTCTAGGAATGGATTGGCTAGCCAGGTATGGTGTCATTCTCGACTGTGAAAAGAGGGTAGTTAGACTGTTGACTAGTTTGGGTAATACTCTCGATATCTCATGCGACCTTAAGGGTTCTGTTATGCTTAGCTACCTAGAATCTCTTAACACGTCTATTGATGATTTGCAATCTGTTCGAGTAGTCCGTGAGTATGCAAATGTCTTTGAGGAGGTTAGGGGCTTACCTCCAAAATGCGAGGTAGATTTCCATATATACTTGGTAGACAATGCAAAGCCAGTTGCATTGCCTGTGCGCCACATGGCTCCAAGAGAAAGGAGGGAGCTTAGTAAACAAGTGAAAAAGTTGCTTGATAAAGGGTTAATAAGAAGAAGCATCTCGGAGTGGGGTGCTCCTATTGTTTTTGCCACGAAGGCTGATGGTTCGCTTAGATTGTGCATGGACTATAGGGAGCTGAATAAGCTCATGAAGAAAAACAGACACCCATTGCCGAGGATAGATGATTTGTTCGATCAGTTGGTTGGTGCTTCGGCTTTCTTGCAGTTGGACTTAGCTACAGGATTTCATCAGTTGAAGGTAGCTAAGGATAGTATAGATAAGACTGCTTTTAGGACTCCCGAAGGTTTCTTTGAATGGCCCGTCATGCCTTTTGGTTTGACGAATACACCCGCATATTTCGTAGACTTGATCAGTAGGGTGTTTAGGGAGTTTCTAAACAAGTTCGTGGTAGTCTTTGTGGATGATATCTTGATATTCTCTAGAAGCAAGGAAGAGCATGCCCTACATCTTAGGGAAGTTTTAGATACCCTTTGAGAACATCAACTCAAAGCTAGTTTCTCCAAATGTCATTTTTGGAGGAAGGAGGTGAGGTTCTTAGGGCACGCGGTCTCTAAAGAAGGGATAACAGTGGATCTCGCGAAGGTGGTGGCAATCCAAGATTGGAAGGTTCCTAATAATGCAACAGAAGTAAGAAGTTTTCTTGGTTTGGCGGGCTATTATAGAAAGTTCATCAAGGACTTTGCTAAGATATCGACTCTACTTACACGGTTGACAAAAAAGAATTTGACCTTTTCTTCGGGTGTTGACTGTGACGATGCTTTCCAACGTTTGAAGGGGGCATTGACGACAACTCCAGTTTTAGTTTTGCCGGATAGGAGTAAACCGTTCACAGTGTATACCGATGCTTGCAGGATAGGGCTTGGAGCGGTTTTGATGCAAGAGGGAAGGGTGATATGCTATGGTGGAAGGCAGTTGAAAGTCCGTGAGAAGAATTACCCTACCCACGACTTAGAGTTAGCTGCCATAGTTTTTGCGCTTAAGTCTTGGCACCATTACTTGCTTGGTGAGAGGTTTGAGTTGTATATAGACCATAATTCACTAAAATACTTGTTCTCCCAAAAAGATTTAAACTTAAGGCAACAGAGGTGGATGGAGTTCTTAGCATCCTATGATTTTGAGATTGCATATACCCCTAGCAAGGGTAACGTTGTAGCGGATGCCTTGAGTAGAAAGAAGTTGATTTTGAGTCCTTTGTTTGTCGAGCGGCTGTAACACCCCAAATTTTATGAGAATATTAAAAGAACAAATTAAAAAATACTTAAATTTTAAAGCGAGAATTAAGGGAAATGGGTTATGCCAATGCATTCGTCTCGGAACTCTGCTTGGAATAGAGTCCAAGTTTTCGTAAATCGGACTTTGTATGAGAAAGTTATGGCACTTAGAAGTTTCAGGAATCCAAATAAAATAAAATAGCTCAGAATTAAATTTGAAATTCAAATCAGACACCCGGGCTGGGTGGGAAATTTCCCGCCCAGGACCCAGGTCGACCAGGTGGTCGACCTGGGGGTCGACCTGGGTCACATAGGTCGACCTGGGGATCGACCTCCCCTCATTTCCAGATCCGAGGACTGGTTTGTTTTTCTGCATTTGGATGACCGTTCTGACCAGATTCGTTAATCCCTATGCTATATAAACACCCTTAAGGATACAGTTTTCTCTACACAATTTCATTACGCCTATACTCTACCCTAATTCATATCAAAAAAATTTAAAGGCGTCCTTATGCTGCTCTTGTTCTTCAAGAAATCAAGTTTAGAATTCAAGTAGAGATTCATAGGCTAATTCAACGACTTCAACAACTATTTTCTAAGAATCAAATCTAAATTAGAGAATAGATAGTCTACTTCAAGGGAGAGCTACTCAGTTTCAGAAAACAGATTCCAGAAATACAAGAATCATTCTCTTTTTGTAAGTTCAAGTTACTTTCAGATGTGAATTCTTAATTGAAATTCTTGGCATGTAATAATCTGGATCTAAGCTATACTTGATTTTGAGATAATTCTTTTATCAAATCTAATCTATTAGATTTATGACTGCGATGTTATTCAAATCTAATCCATTAGATTTATGCCTGATACAAGTAATCCTTTCATTTGAATCTGTGCTTGTATATGCCTTTGGGAATCATTATTGACTATGGAATTGGTCCAATCATATCTATCCTTGTTGTATATAGGAATTGTAATCCTGTTTAAGTTCATGATATAACTCTTGTCAAACCTATACGTCTGTGATGGTTCATAATGATATTCATATCATATCAATATGCCTGCAATATATTCTATGCAAAACTTGTCAATTTGGTATATCAAATTTATTGGACCAATAGTTCTTATCGACATATGCCTGTTCTTATGCCTCTTATGTTCAATATTGTTTCTCCGTTTATTTCATGAATCTTGCGTTGAATCTCGAAATATGTACGTTATGAATGCGGGGGTAATTGGGTATAACATGAAATTGACATTTATTTGGCATAATTTGGAACATGTATTATGGCATGACTGTTAAGATGCAATTTGGGCTAATTATGGAATATGTAATTTGACATATTGAACCTAGAATTGGCATGAACGACAAAGTATGAAATTTGGCATGAAAAAACCTAGTTTTGGGCATAAACTGTAAATTGGAATATTAGATTTAGCTTGGGCTTAACCATTGATTTGGGACGCCAAACATAATGCATAGTGATTTTGGGCATGACTATTATTGCAGATTTAGGGAAGATTGGGTATAGCCAATTTTGATTAATAACTTGAAATTTGAAATTGTTGGGCATAACTTGGGAATTGGAACATGACTAGTTTTGGTGAATTTGGTAATTAGCATGTAAAATCTAGATTTGGATATATATAGTAAATGTGTAAATTAAAGATGAACATGCCTAACCCGAGGTTAGGTTGAGTTGTGTTGTAAAACTGCCCGGAACCGCCTGATACATCCAGTAACCACAACAATACCTATCTAATGTGAGTGGTTAGTGCATCATGCCCAAGAAGAACCCGAGGTTAGATTGAGTTGTGGTGTAAAACTGCCCGAAACCGCCCGACACATCCAGTATCCACAACAACACATATCTAATGCGAGAGATTGGTGCATAAATAAATAAATTAATGCTAATGAGCAAGACATGCTAAGAAATGACTAGGGTTAAGTTAATGAGAAACACTTAACCAATATAACATGCATGACTAGGGTTAAGTTCATAGGAACACTTAACCAATATAACATGAATGACTAGGGTTAAGTTCATAGGAACACTTAACCAATATAACAAGATGAATGACTGGGGTTAAGTAATAAGAAACACTTAACCAATATAACTTGATTTGTGGTAGGGTTAAATTAAAACAAGAGGGTAACACTTAACCAATATAACTTGATTTGGGGTTAGGTTAAGTCAAAACAAGAGGGCAACACTTAACCAATATAACTTGATTTTTGGTTAGGTTAAGTTAAAACAAGAGAGCAACATTTAACCAATATAACTTGATTTGTGGTAGGGTTAAGTTAACACAAGAAGGCAACACTTAACAAAAGTAACATGACAAGTTGGTGAGTTAAGTTAACTTGAATTGGTTGATGACACTTAACCAATATAACTTGATGAACGAATGGGGTTAAGTTAATAAGAAACACTTAACCAACATGACACGATGAATGGGTAGGTTAAGTTAACATGAATGGACAACACTTAACCAAAATGACATAATGTGTGGGAGGGTTAAGTACATATCGGGTTGGTGGGTAATATTAGTAAATATGGGCACACAAAACATAACCATTAAATAAACATGCTTGAATCAGTAGGAGGGTTAAGTACATATCGGGTTGGTGGGTAATATTAGTAAATATAGGCCCACAAAAACTTAACCATTAAATAAACATGCTTGAATCAGTAGGAGGGTTAAGTACATATTGGGTTGGTGGGTAATATTAGTAAATATAGGCCCATAAAAACTTAATCATTAAATAAATATGCTTGAATCAGTGGGGAGGGTTAAGTACAGATCGGGTTGGTGGGTAATATTAGTAAATATAAGCCCATAAACTTAACCAGTAGGAAACCTAGTAACCGGGACCCATTTCAGCAGTAACCCACATAGATGTATCATGGTACCTTGAACTAGGCAGGGTGGGGCACGATTATTGGGCTGATTGTAAGCGGTCAAAACAGCGGCAAGGGGTACGTCAGTGAATGTTCCGACGGTTTACGGGCGTGCACGTACTCCGGAGTGGGAAAAAGCAGGCACTTGGTACCAGTAGTTATACACTGTGCATCTTGAATCGTGTCGGGTTGCTATCATAAGGATTGATACACCTTACGGTGGGACCAACATAGGGTATCTACACACAAGAGAGGGCCGATTGACATAGACACAAGAGAAATTAATACAAGTAGGGAGCCGATCGATAGGGTAGTAAGGGTACATCTAACATGTTCATGGCAATTAGGTAGATTTAGGTGGAATCCTCACGATAGATGTACACCTGAAGGCTACCACAATTGCGGGGAGTAGGATCACATTACAATATGATCATTTGATATAGATTACTAGTTGGGACACTAGTTAGGTGGTGCAGAGATATAAAAATAAGAATAATAACGTAGTAGCGAAGCAGAGAAAGAGTAGAAGCGCATTGAGTTTATCTTGCCTTATCGTATCTATACTAATCGTATGTTATCTTGTTATCCTTGTTCTCACGGTATTGTCTTATATTCAGTTTATTCATGTCATGATGCTTTTGCCTGTTTATAAGCTGAAAGTCACTGGACTTACCAGACTTATGTCTGACCTAGTTTTGTTCGCCTCTTTTCTTCCGTCCCCCCTAGGTTCACAGGGAGGAAATGTTATCGCTTAGCTCAGTTTTCTTTCCAAGCTCGAAGATAGTCGATGTATTGCTTTGGACTCTCTCTTCCACTGCTATGGCTGGTTCATGCTTCATTGGGGAATATCAGTGTTATTTTTATGCTTCTTTTATATTTGGAAGTTTTTTTAAATCAAGACAGAAGTTCTATTTATTACTTTTAAGTATGATTGAGACAGCTATTGTAAAAGCTTGACTGGACCACATCGTTTATAAAATGACTTTATTTTCCCGCTGCTTTATTTGTCTGTCTTGTAATTTATCTGCATCTTTTACCTAAAATGCTCCACCGAAGTTAGAGCATTCCCTTTTGTGAGTGACCTTAACGGAGGTGGGGTGTTTCAGTGGCGGAGTTTAGAGTATATCTCTACCTTTGACTTTAGACCCTCTATTGATTATGTACCCAGTTTGTTGGCATCGTCAGAGGTATGAACTACGCTTTTGGGATAGATAGTGCGGCACAGCGAGATGACCCACAGTTGATAGAGATAGTAGACCAACTCATCAGCGGGGAGTCTTCAAGCCATCTTAGTAGGTATACTATCGATGACAAAGGTTGGTTGCGTAGGGATGGGAGACTTTGTGTATCTCGAGACGAGGGTTTGAGGAAGACAATCCTTGAAGAAGCACATCGTTCTAAGCTGACCATACATCCCGTGGAGACAAGATGTATAGGGACATGAAGCGAGTTTTCTTTTAGGTCGGAATAAAGAAGGATGTGGCTGAGTTCGTTTCTAGATGCTTAGTGTGCCAGCAAGTCGAGGCTGAGCAAAAGAAGCCTGGTGGTTTACTTCACCCTTTAGAAGTTCCACAGTGGAAATAGGAAAGTGTTTCCTTGGATTTCGCCAATGGGTTGCCGAGGTCAAGGAAGGGTAATACGGGGATTTGGGTGGTAGTAGATAGACTTACTAAGAGCGTCCATTTTATTCCCGTTAAAAGTAAAAGAACCGCGGTGTGGTTAGCATCTGTTTACCTTCGAGAGATAGTTTGTTTACATGACATACCTTCTAGCATAGTAAGCGATCGAGATCTCGTTTTTACTAGTGAGTTTTGGAAGAGCTTGCAAGAGAAGGTGGGAACGCAATTGTGTTTGAGCACCGCTTATCACCCTCAGACGGATGGCCAAATAGAAAGAGTGAATCGGATTCTAGAATATCTTTTGAGGTTATGCATCTTGGACTTTGGAGGGACGTGGAAGGAACATCTTCCATTGGTAGAGTTCGCCTACAACAACAGCTATCAGACTAGTATTGGCATGACACCTTTTGAAGCTCTATGTGGACGACCTTGCCGATCACCGACTTGTTGGTGGGAGTCTACGGATAAGATTTTTCTTGGACCTGATATGATCAGGGAAACTTCGGAGAAGATAAATTTGATTCGAAGACATATGAAGACAGCACAGAACAGACAAAAGTCATATGCTGATAAGAGAAGGACCGATCTTGAGTTCAGTGTTGGAGACACGGTCTTTATTAAAGTGTCACCATTGAGGAATGTAGTTCGCTTTGGATCTGTAGGGAAATTGGCACCAAGGTTCGTAGGGCCATTCCCCATTATAGAAAGAATTGGAAAGATGACCTACATAGTGAAGCTTCCCGAGAAGGTAAGTGGTGTTCATGATGTATTTCATGTGTCACATTTGCGGAAGTGCTTACATGATACCGCAGAAGTATAATAGCCGAGCATGCTTAGAGAAGTGGAATTGGAGCGAGATGTCACGATTAGATGAGCTCCTACATGCATCCTTGGATCGGTGGTCAAGAAGTTACGCAACCGAGAGGTCAAGTTGGTTAAAGTCCAATGAGGAGATGAACAAGGAGACGCGACTTGGGAGACGGAAGACAAGATACGTACGACGTACGCTTTCCTTTTTGAGGGTATGTTCTTAACTTCTCCTTTTTCTACCGCTTTGTTTATACTTGTTCTATCGTTTAGTATACTCTTGATTACATCTTCGATCTTTAGGTAGGAAAATCCTATGGTTGTAAACATGTGTTTGAGACATGTTATGTTTGGTGGATGCAAGTGGATGTATGTGTTTGCTAGTGGTTGCTCGTGGATGCATTTACACACACATAAGGCACTAGATCGGCTCAATCACTTTCATATTGCATATGAATGAGTGTGCATATTTAAATTAATGGATGTATATTGAATGTGTTATCATATGGATGCTGCATTTGAATGAATGATTGTGCACTCATATAGAAATGATATGTATCATTAGGATTCTTTTGCTTACATAATGGACGCATGACACTATTATGTTTTGCATTAAGGAGATCAACTGAATCAGTAGACCGCCTGATCTTTGCATTAGATAAGGAACATATACACACATTTTTGCTATATTCATTAGAAATCATTTAAGGACAATGAATGCTTGTGGATGATGGATGATTGGATGTAGGATACATTCTTCTTAACTTGAAGATTTCGGGGATGAAATCCTTTAAGGAGGGGAGAATGTAACACCCCGTTATTTCAAAACATGTCATAAGAGATAATTAAAGAATAATTAATTTTTAAGAGAAGAATTAGGTGAAACGTGTTACGCCATTGCGTTTGTGGCTATTTTTTGGTCACTTTAGACCTATGATTTGCAAAAAACCGATTTAGGATGAAAAATATATCTTTTAATTAAATATTGCAACAAAATATGAAAAAAAGAGGAATGAGAAAAAATAATGGATACCATTGTCCTAAGTCTTGTTAACAAAAGACTAAGTAGCTCAATTGGTTAGAGCATGTGACTTGCATATAAGAGGTACAGAGTTCGATCCCCACTAGCGCCATATTTTTGTTTTAGGGGAATGGCTAGAAATTGGCTTAGTGTGAACGCAGTTCAATTAAAATGTGGTTTAGTGTGAAAATGGTTAATTGGAAAAATGGTTAAAAAGAATATATATATATATCACGTGTAGGTGTCAACACCCTGCTGCTGCGCATCATGTTGCACACATGGCGCATTTTTATTGGTTAATGGTCGTTTTTTTTTGCAACATGGCTATTTTCTATTGGTCGGATGACGTGGACGATTCCTATGGGTCCTGATCTAATCTAATGGCCCTAATTAACACACTACACCTATATAAACACACCTAGACCTAAACCTAATTTCACTACACTAATTCATGGCGCCTCCATGCTGCCTCAACCTAAATTAGTCCTTGTTTTTCAACAAATCAAAGTAAAGGAATTCTGTAAAGGGGATCGAATCTACAACGCCTAATTCTCTTCCTTAATCCAATATTTGTGAGTTCATTGATTACTTTTAGATTAAAATAATGCTAAAGCAATTCTGACATGTTGTAAACTGGATTTGGGAATTATACATGATAATAAGATTGACTCTCATCAATTCTGTCTTAGCCTATAACATCAGATTCGTGATTCTTATATGCCCGTGTTGATATTATCATCAGTTTTATCATATCTTTATGATTAGTTCATACTTATGCCTATTGTTATTATTATGCCTGTTCTTTATCTTATCCCTTTCTCCTTCCCTTTTTGGTTTCTATAACCGGGCTACTTCGAGCCTAGGCCAAATCTCATAGAGATGAACGTACTAATGGTACTTTAGGGAACGATGGGAAATTTGGCATAATATACGTTGGTTTGGTTTAGGCATGACAAATGTTAAATTTGGCATAATATATGTTAATTGTTGGGCATGATATGAAATTGGGAATTTTGCGTAATTGATAGCCTAAAATTGGCTTAAACTGCAAGAATAAATTGGCTAAGATAAGCATGCTGAAACACGAGGTTAGACTCCGTTTGCGGTAGAAGCCTGCCCGGAACCAACCAGCCTAACCAGCAACCGTAAACGGTCAGTCTAATGTGAGAGGTCGTAGGCATAACTAAAAGATGCTTAGACACAAGGTTAAGTCTGGCTTGTGGTAGAAGTATGCCCGAAACCGCCCGGCACATCCAGCGGCCACAAGCCATCGACTTAATGTGAGAGGTCTGTGCATTAATAACTAATTAATGCTGATCAAAGATGAATATGATACCTAAAACATGTTAGGTGGGTGGGGTTAAGTTACCTGTGTAAGATGACAACTTAATCAATAATACATGAACAAAGTGGATAGGGTTAAGGCAAGCTTAACAAATAATGCATATTGATTAGAAAGTGGATGGGGTTAAGTCAACTGGGTTGATAGACAACACTTAACCAATATAAGTTTGGGTTAGGATAAACCCTGGGGGAAAACCTAGTAGCTGTAGGGACCCATTTCAGACAGTAACCCACTTAGTGGTATCGGGAACCCTGAGCTAGGCAGGGTTGGGGCACGTTTACTGGGCTGATTATAAGCGGTCAAATAAGAGCGAGGGTGTAGCAGTGCAGGTTCCGACGGGTTCGTTAAGCATGCACATGGTGTTCCCGGCATTGGAAGATTTAGCCACTGTACATCAGTAGGTATAAAGCTGTGCACCCACGTGTTGCCACTTAGGGAGTGATACACCCTAAGCTGGGACTCGCATAGATATCTATAAGTTAGGGAGCCGATCGATTAGGGGTAGTGTGGGGACATCTAGTATCTATTATGGGCAAGTGGACTTTCAAGGATTGTATGGGGCGGATACCTCTTACTAGATGTTATGCCTGAGTGCAACCAATTGCGGGGTTGGGATCATTTCGTTAAGAATTACTAGTAAGTGGTGCAGATAATTAAATTAAGTAAGAAATCTGGGAAGTGAACTAGACATTCCTTTATATATACCTTGTTATCCAGCTTTACCTTATGTCATAGTTATACTTTTCATCTTGTTTATTCTTGTCATATTGCTTTACTTATTTTCATGCTAAAAGTAGTTGGACTCGCCAATCTTTATGTCTGACCTTTTTGCTTTCGCCTCTTTTTCTTCTGTCCCACCTCCCCATGTTCTCAGGGAGGAACCGCTGAAGCTTGACTTGGATTTCTTTCTTCTTGAAGCGCTTGGAAGTGTTGAGAGTAATGCTCAACTTTACTTCTTTTCATTATGGCTATTTGGAGTGGGATTATGATTTTACTTTTATGTACTCTGATAATAATTTTGTTCAAGATGGATATTTATGTACTTGATTCTAGTATGTGGTTTTGATGTTGTAACCAAACATGTTTTGCTTTTCCGCTGCAATGAATATAGTTTGAATTTTCTTAAGTACCATCTATAAATCTGTCTTGTGATATTCTGTTCTATACTCTTATAATACTCCATGGAAGTTAATGCATTACCTTTGTGAGTAACATTAATGGATGTGGGGTGTTATAAATATATTTTTTGGAATTTGTCACCATTTATAATTAACGGTTTGATAAATAAATCATGGTGATATTTTACCATGTAAATGAATTCTTTGTTCAGAGTAAATTATTAAATTGCGAAATTTGTTCCAAGTTGATTCTGTTTCCACCGTTACATTTTGGATATTAAACGCCATTTTTGTAATAACGTTAATTTCGACAAAATGGTTTAAATTTGAAATTATATTTACAAGATAGATTTCACTTTAAAAGTGAATACTACGTTCAAGGGAAATGAATATCCAAATTCTAAGTTTGAATGAACATATATCTTCCTTTCTTAAACCAAATTTCAAAATCAATATTAGCATAATTCATTCCTTGATTGAATTACAAACTAAATTAATAACTAAAAAAATTCTTGTTACATTTACATTAAAACAAGCAAAGGGATTTTAACGTTAAAGATCAGAAATATGTGTGTATATATATATATTTATTTATAATTAGAATCATGGAAATGGTTTATAAAAATGGACGAATTCCAAATAAAAATATTTATTTTGTGTAAATCTTATTTTAATTTATATTTTTAAATGTCAAATTTTCTAGGTCGTTACAGCCTCCCCTACTTAAAGCTTTTTGTCCTCGAAAAGGAAAGCTGTAAAATCTTGCTTAGGTAAATTAAATCTTATTCATAAAATCTATTAAGGCCATGTATAAACTTTAAAATACTTTACAACTTCTTATAAGTTTGAAAATTGATCCAAAGGTTCTTAATAGGTCAAATGCAAAATTTTCATATACTAAATTGGTAAACTTCTTATATTAAGTTATTATTTAAGTCAACTTAGATTATTGCATAAAACTTAAATAAGGAATTTGCTATATAAAATAATAAAGGCAGTTTTAAATGATAGAGTTACTTTATAATGAGTCGTTTTGGTTAAAATAGGTTCTATAAAATTCAGAGGTTTAACATAAGATAGCTTTAAAAATAGAAAGAAAATAGTAAAGTATAAGAAATTTGGTAACCAGGGTAAAAGTAAATAATACAATAGTAGGCTAATCTGTAAAAGGACTTGAAATAGATAACCACAAGTACAATTACAAAATACAGCAGTTTAGCGAGATGAATAAATAAGTTAAATCAAAATGTTATTTAAACTACTATATTTCAAAACTTTTGGAAACCTTCAAATGATTTCTCTGACTTAGAATCTTTTTTTATTTCAAACCATTGAAATACTACATATTTTCTTTCATATAGAAAATCATACTTCACTTTGGGATTTCAAAACCAAAATTTCAAACATGAATTCAAATCAACTATATATTAATATTAGTTTGAGAAGTTTTCCCACATGACGGGCTACTAAGTATCACCCCATACACACAATCCAGTACCACCTTAGTTTTGTCACGGGTTACTCGAACAAATCTAATCATTTCATATCCCGAAGTTGTAAATCATTTCACAATCCATAATAAATATTTTGATCAAAATTTTATTATTTCGAAATATTTCAAAATATCATGATTCTAGTCGTCGAAACATTTCAAGTCTTTCAAATCATATGAATTTTCAATTTACACAAGTTGATCCTTTCGACTCATATTGCCATTAATACGGTCTTATGCAAATTCATCGTTTAACTTCTTTTAGATCATATTTCAACATTGTTTCAAACCTTCCAAGATTTTTCAATCAACGTCTTTGAGATTACTTATAATCCATACAGTCGAATAACTTTCCTTTTCCAAAAATTATTTCAAAATAGTTCAAGATAAATTTGATTCCCAATCAATGTAGGATTTAATATTCAACCTTATTTCTAATATCAAATCTTGTTTGGAAAATTTTCATTATTCGATTGGTCGGAAAAGTCACTCAAAACATCTTTATTCAAAAATACCATCATGCTTCCGCTGCGGTACTCCGATTCGTTATACTCATATTTTAAACAATTTGCTCCAAAATGTTAATTTTTTTTAAAATATTGGAGATTCATAAAAATCCCGGAGCCAAACCCAAATTTTCCTTTCAGTAAGTTAAATTAAATATTCTTACCATTTTAAATTTAAAGATTATTTGGTGAAGTACGGTTATTATCATAAGGTTTTAGGAAAATCGAAATTCCCTAATTCGAATCAGATCTTGGTTTTGATCAATACGTGGCACAAAAGTCATATACACATGGAATAACTCAAATTTCATACGTAAGTCAAATAGGGATGCATACAATTTGAATGCCAACAGTATGATGGTTCGAATCAAAATACTCAGTCAAGTTCATAAGACAAATGGGTATGAAAGGTTCGAATTCAAACGATGGAGCTAACTAGGCCAAGATAGGAATGTCTAGTGCACCTAAGGATACAGTTATAGGTAGTTCAATTAGGGTGCTTTATTTCTTACTTAAATATATCGTTTCCTTGCCGTTATAACGATTATTCGTTAAATAATTTCCATCTACTTATACAAATTTCAATAGGGAAAAGCAGTTTTCCCCCACTTAGATGTTTGTTACTCTTTGATTAACTACCCTTGCCAAAATTCCAAAATATGGGGAGATTTCTTTTAAGATACATCTTGTCAATTATTCACAAATGGCTTGATTTGCACTTATCAGTTCCCGTTCATATTAATTTATTGAACTGTTTATTAAAATTTATCCAACACTTATCTAAAGTATTTTTCGATGTTTCGATCAGAATCATATAGTCATCGCACCTTCAAAACTCGAAAATAATTATCTGATGATGATCGATCAATCAACAGAATTATCCTCAAGCGACTAAGGTGTGATTCCATATCTATCTATAAGACTTCTTACATACACTGGCCAGGCATATATTCAAAATCTTCACATACCAATAGTCCAACCGCGGCGTTGAATAAAATGCTCGAAAATTCTTATTTCAAGTTATATTAAAACAATTATGTTTTTCAAAAATCTTAGTTTTTAGAATAATTTATTTTCCAGTTTACGCCCTCTCAACAAAAATATTCCAAAATCTCATCTATGGCATTCCTAACCCTATCTTTAATGAGATATTATAACTATGATGAGTTCTATCTTTTTTGTTCAACATATGTCATTCCCGTAGCTTTGTATAACCAAAGCTCTAATACCAACTGTAACATACTGTCTTTTTTCCCGGTTTTCGCCGGTAGTTAAACCAACTTATACCGTACATAAAAGAGGATTGTTATGGGTACTAACATATATTGAACACAATAACATAACTTTTCATTTCATAACACAAATGTTACATCAGAGTTACACAGAATGTCAGAGTTACAACATAATACAAAGCGGAAAAGAGATATACTTTCAGTGGAAGAATCAAAATGATATGGTGGAAGATCCAACTTAAGCTCGAAGCTCCAACCACGTTCATGCTGCGACTAGCAAGCAAGGACACTCCATATCTTGCTCTAAGGGTCTATAATTGTAAAACTAAACGACTAGCTGCCCGTGTGAAAATTAGTAGGCACCCAGAGTTTAGAAAGGAACAATAACTTCCAGGTCAGTCATGGGACTGGTGTGAGAACATAAAACAGTTATTTGCTTTAGGGTTTATTTTAAAGTTGGGAAATTCACCGGACCACGCTGCTGATGCGGAACGGGTTTACTGCATGTAAATACCCGTGCATAAAAAATCACAATGACTTTTGGAAAATGAAGCAATCATAAGCTCGTCCCATATCACATAATGCAAGTGCACACCAGATGGGAGAGTTTTGTCTTATGATAACCAAACATGCTTTCATACGTGAAAATCCTCTTTCATATTATTATTAGTGCATAGTGTGAAAAATAATTTCGAAAGTAAATATATCAATCTTAGACGGTATAGTACCCCCATAAGACTATATCGCCGTAGGTATACAAATGAAACCGTAGGGACACGTATTAGAGATTGGGTTTCCAACTTGATGATTCCTGACACGAAAGATCAATCGGAGTACAAACGAAGTGTAACACGGCTTTTTCTATATAGACATGGACACCAACAACAAATCGCGAGGTAGATCAAAGGTTTTCGTCCAGACACGGACCCCCGAACATAACCTACTCCCAAAATTCAACAAGTGGTACCACCGCCGCAGCTATCAATCACAAAATCATGTATATATGTCATCAACCTAACCGCTAGTTTCTCATCATCCGGGGTGTGCGGCTTGACGATGTCACGACATACACAAAGCTTTGCTTAATTAAGTCATGCTTTGATCATCAACTCATTCCATATCTTGAGTATGCCACATTGTCAATCTTCCACATGTCACTGATTCAAATTAATACATAACCTCTAAGAACATAACTTAGAGATAGGAATAATCAACTGCCATAAATCCTATATATATTCACAGGAATCAGTGCTATGTGGTCAATTACAAAGTCAGACACACAATGCATACATGCCCATTCTGGGTCTGAATGGTGCAAAATCCGAAAATCCTCAAATATATTCAGACCTCAAGCCACTTATAACCTCGTTTCAGGTGTATCGCCCAATTCGAGACATCAGCAATCAATCTAAATAATCCAAAGATTCTCGGTCTTCAATTGCCATTTCAAGGCCTTCACATAGTGTCGTATTATTACTTGAAATGGTTTTCGGACTTAAACCTGATCCCAGTTTTCCAAGTAATAAGCGTACTTATAAAACAAGCTATGGACTATACCGGTTTCAATCCAAATCTCCTTCCCAATCATTATTTGGTTTGGAATAAGGATGGATTCATTTCATACTTTTAAAATCTAATTACCCTTTTATTACTTCCTTATAAATCCCATATTAAAAATTCTGTTATTCGTTATCATTATACTTTCATACGTCTTATCAATTACTAAATATAAATTTAGACTCAAAGTTTCATACACAATGTTTATCACTTTAAAATCTTCCAACATTTTAAGGAATCCTTTTTAAAGCGTTGATAATAGTTCTTTATTTCAAAATCAAGTCATTACAAGGAAATGTCAATGTGTTACTAAAATGCTATAACTATTTAAACCAAATGGGTGCAAAAGCATTTAAAGATTCATATCCTTTACTTGAATTATTACAACTAATGAGTAACGCTTATTAAAATTCCAAACTTGTTCTAGATTCGAAAGTGTTTAATTAAACTCCATATTAGATTTTTGAAATAACCATCTCGTCCATCGGATCAATTAGGGATAGCCAGGGAGAGCAAGAAACTGTATCTTCCAAACCCAAGCCTTAGACACTATCCTCTCTGTCACCCTAGAAGGTTCCGATATATAAGTATATATACTTGAAAGAGTCATCGAATATATATATTTACGTACTCGATAAAGGTTAAGAATTTGTACGAGTAAAGTTCCCTAACTTTAATTGAAACTGTATTTAAAGCCATTGGAACTTAATATGATATTTCCGCATTTGTATAATTGTTATAGAGCTTACAAATAGTCTTTCAAAAGATAGAAGTACCAATCACATTTAATTAAAACAAATAGACAACTCAACTCCTACTTCTAATTTAATTCCAAAGCTTATGGAACGAATGTTTATGTGAGCCAATAGGCACTCATAATCAAAATTTCCCATTTTATAAATTTCAAAACTTCTTTAGTTGATTGTTAAGCTTACAAATGGTCATGAAAATAATGAAACAAAGCATATTTCCTAAAGCCAAAATTTAACGATGCAACTCAAATTTTCATCAAAACTTGTGGATAAAATGAAATCATTATTTATGTGAACTCAGAAATAAATTTCACAACTTGTTTAAAACATAGAAGTCCAAACCAAGTTTTAAGACATTTTCAAAATCACTTTGTCTCATATGAAAATCGTTAATTACATGTGACATAGATTTCAAATTCATTAAAGATCTAAATTCAAGAATTAACTTGTAAATTTTATTTATTAACTAAATGATCGTCATTCATATGAGAAGGAGATTTAAATCGATTACCCATATATATCCTCAACTATGATGTGTGATACAACAAAATTAATTCATATGAACACAACATGCAAGGGTTAAACAACAATCAAATTTGTGTGCAAGCGCCACGGTAAATAACGCTAGTGTTCCTATTTTACACAACATCCATTCAAACAATGGCAACCATGCATACGCAAACGGTGTTCATTACAAATTATAAATTATAAATTACGGTTCCTACTCATAAAAATAAATTTAGATAATATTCTCACCCCAAATTAGCTCCTAAGCTTAATCATCAATGTTTCTACAACAATCGGCGGATGAACCCGTACGACTTTTTAATTGACACGTGCTTCTTCTTCCAGCAACACGCACTACTTCTTCCTGGTGACTCACATGTATATAGACATATATATTCGTTTTACTTTATGCTTAACCATTGCATATACTTTCCAAGTAGGGTCTGGGCCTATATCGTGACGGAATGAAAGGGAACCAGGAGAGCAGAATCGGTATTCAGATAGGTTGCTGGTCGTGGCACAAGAGGGAGAAAAGGTGGTGGAGTTCGGTGAAGGCAAGAGGGCGAGCTGTTTCTTTTCTAAGGGAAAGGTAGCGGGCTAAATGAGGGGAAGTGGCCACACATGGGAAGGAGGCGTAGGTCTGAAGTGGCGGCGCTGGGTGTAGGTGACTATTGGTGGTGTCTGGCGAACCGCGAATGGTGGCGGTCGAGTAGATGTGACCGAGGTAGGTTATAGGAGAAGCTGTGAGCTGATGTTGCATGAGTGAAAGTGTAAGGGAGAGGCTAAGTGCGTGGGGTGCGATGGAGTTAGCGGCTGTACGGTGGACTGTTAGTGGTGACTGGTGGTGGACTGGATGGTGTACATCCGTGGTGGAGATGAAGTGGTTGGTAAGTGAGAAAGGGAAAAACTGCTTACAACAAAAAAGGGCGAAGTGGAATAGTTTGGTGAACTATGGACTATTGGTGCGTTGGACTGGCAAAGAGAGAGTGGTGGCGGGGTGAGCGGGACTGGTGGTCAGGTGGCGCGCAGTTCTGACGGGCAGCGTCAGATACAGGGTCATCGAGGGTGAAGACTGGAACGGGAAGGACTATCAGCGTGTGTGGTGAGGTGTTGCAATGCCAGATGACGGGGAGGTCTGATAATTGGAAGGCATGGCATACGGCGGAGGCGGGATGGTCAGAGGCGGAACGTTGTTCCGGTGCTCAAACGATGGTGGAGCGAGCTGCAACCGGAGGGGCGAACTGAGTTGTAGTGGCCATTTTTGAATTGGGGAAGAATAGATCTGAGTTAAAATCCGAACTGAGAATAAAGGGAGAAGGGATATTGTTTGCAGAAGATCAAGGAATGAGGGACGCAATATATAATGTAGAGAGCTAGAAACAGAGAATAACACATGGTGTTGGGTTCTCTGACCACGAAATGTTCATAATCTTTGGCCATTGTTTCTCAAATCTTGCACTGATATGGCAAGATCTTGGACCAGATTTTCTCAGATATGGTTGTTTACCATATCTATTTTAAAAAGGAGAAAAATTCGATTTGTTTTCTATGAATGGTGTATGAACGCTAAGCTAAAACTTGACTAATAGCATTGTTTGTGTTACAAATTCGATAGTTGTGAACCGTAGATTAAATTCAACCAGTAACGCCAAATATAAGATTTTATTTGACATTTTTATTCATTTCCTTTTATTGCACATTTCTTTTATAAAGGTGGATTAAAATTTTCACCCCTCATATTTCAAAGTCCGTTTTTTTGTTTTTATTATGTTAACCGTGTTATAGATAGTACCTCTTGAAGTAAGTTTAGCTTAGCGGTCTATTCAAAACAAAATTAATGGCTATTATTATTAAAACTTCAATATATATTTTGAATTTGTCACCATTTATAATTAACGGTTTGATAAATAAATCATGGCGATATTTTACCATGTAAATGGATTCTTTGTTCAGAGTAAATTATTAAATTGCGGAATTTGCTCCAAGTTAATTCTATTTCCACCGTTACATTTTGGATATTAAATGCCATTTTTGTAATAACGTTAATTTCGACAAAATGGTTTAAATTTGAAATTATATTTACAAGACAAATTTCACTTTAAAGGTGAATACTACGTTTAAGGGAAATGAATATCCAAATTCTAAATCTGAATGAACATATATCTTCCTTTCTTAAACCAAATTTCAAAACCAATATTAGCATAATTCATTCCTTGATTGAATTACAAACTAAATTAATAACTGGAAAAATTCTTGTTTACATTTATATTAAAACAAGCAAAGGGATTTTAACGTTAAAGATCAGAAATGTGTATATTTATATTTATATTTATAACTAGAATCATTGAAATGGTTTATAAAAATGGACGAATTACAAATAAAAATATTTATTTTATGTAAATCTTATTTTAATTTATATTATTAAATGTCAAATTTTCTAGGTTGTTACAAGATAAGATCATGATAATACAATACCAAATATAATTCAAATAAGTGAATTAGGCAATATATATTGCAATCAACACATGCAATATATAATTACATTTAATGAAATTTAATTTATTGCCAACAGGACAGTTGTGAGTTGCGGTTGCTTGAAAGAATTTGATTCGATTAGCGAAAAGGTGCAGACTAGAAGAGAGAAAGAAGAAGTGGACAATAATGGGAGTGGAAGCTATATAAAGGGAATATAGGTCAACATGACCATTTCTTTCCTTTGAGATTCCAGTGGAATCTGTACCGGTATGCAATTCATATCTCATTCGAGCCAGACACTTATCCGAGATATAAAAAATTGAAGAAGTGAGAAGAAAGGTGAGGATGGTTTCATGCCTATGTTCGACCACGTGCAACTACATAATTGATTTCATCTAGTATGGGCTTTATAACAACACGATGTATTTATGATCGGGCAGTATAAAACGCATGCATTAACCCAAAAGTCTATGTATAATTAATACTCGATTCATTGATTCAATGGAGTTTGAATTGGCTCACCCGAGGAATCAAGAGAGAATCTCAGTGTAGACTATTAGAGGTTCATAATATGGAACACGAAGCTCAATGAAACCAAGCATGAATTAAGAATCGATAAAATTTATTTAGGTGTTTATTCGAACGAAAAAATCAGTTAGGAATCATGACGATTTCTAAGGACGTGGATACTTCCTGAATCAATTCCCAAGAAGACATCGATTATCCGGAGATAGAATAACATTTCTCGAGATTGTAGAACCTAATTAAATTCAAAGTATGTTATGTTCACACATGACATATTTTGAGTGACAGAATGTTACCCATCCTTTTGGCTCGACTACTTCAGATCAATCAAATTAGTTCGTCCCAGTGCTCATCGATCGAACAACGGAAAATGATGATCTAAAGGCCTAGGAGCTAGGCCTAGATATCACGAGATGATGGTTAAGAAATAATGGTAGAAATATGAGATGGAGTTCTCAAAACTTAAGTGGTATAACTTCTAAATCTGGGTTAGCCTGCCCATCAGATCGCCATCAAGTTGCATCAATCAGTATCGAGTCAACATAGATCCAAACTATCGCATCCAGAATATGCGAAGGAAACCATCCCAGGAAGTCTAGTCAGAAGGGAAAGTGGAGGCCTCACCAAGAAATGAACAAGATTCTGTTTGGATAGGTATATGATAGGGTATGAGCTGGAACGTTACTGACTTGGATCTATGCCGATTCGGATCCCTTGCCATATCTGATCATGTTAGGCCTAAAGTACATGGCTCCTTCACTACCTCCACTACTCCCACTATCTCTACTAAGCCCACTTCGCCTCCTGTAAATCCAGTGCTATAAGCATCTATAAATAAGTGCCTAATCTAAAAGGGGACTTTTGGAGATTTTGATAAATTCATAAATTTTAGTACCATTTAGACCGATGCTGATGTGAACAGTTTATTTGTAAAAGCACAGAAGAAGAAAGTGACATTCTTAATGCCCTTTGCTACCGAACCAACTATAAAATTTTAAGTGTGATTTCTATATTTATTTTCTTATTTTTCATTTTAATATCGTTGATATCTTCTCATATTCACTTGTGGGTGCTGGTGCCATTTTCCGCACTAACAAGTAACAGTTAATTTTCATTTCTATGATGTTTATTTTCTAATGTTTGGGTGTATTGATGTTGAATAATGTGTATATGGATGTAATCAATTAAGATAAATGTGAACTTGAAATGAAACAAAAATGAAGTTAGTGAAGTTGGTTACTTCACTAAGTAATGGATTTGATGACAAATATTGGTTGGTGATCATAATATAGTATATGGAAAAATTATCCCTTGATTTGATGAAGATATTGAGATCCTTTGGAAAATTGATGTTTCACCAGTTTCATTTTTCTAAAGAATTTTTTTCATGTTTTTAGCTTGGTTTAGCATTCAAAACCCATGCTTTTGTTTTCCAAACACACTACTAAGTTTAAAAAGTAGTTAAAGTGAAAATAATATGATTTTTAAAGCTTTTTGATTTAAAAGTAAGCTTTGAAAATTATGGGTAATATAGCGATAATCGCTGTAATTTCAGTTCCTTAAATTAAACTCTTTTCGAAATGTAAAATTTATTTTCATCTTAATTACTATTTGAAAAGTGTTTCCACACTTAGTTGAAGTATAATAAAAGTAACTATAATTATTTAATTAATGAGTATTTCATTCATAACAAATGGCAATTAGTATGTAACCACTAATTAACAAAAGTAGTTTGTGCTTAAGTGTTAATTAGTTAAGCTGATTACAACTAGTATAATAAATATAAGTTAATTATTATTCAATGATTTTATTTAAGTTCTAATTATGATTAATTATTAAATAAAGATAAAATTTTGATTATTCATTTATTTTGAAAGGGTATAGATATTTAATCAATTATTAATTACGTTAAGACATAATTTAAGACTTTATTAAGATTAATCAAATTATTAATGAAGTTTTGTATTATTATTTTGCTCATTAGTCAAACCTAAGTCCTTGAAGATTCCCTGCCAATGCAACAACCAAGTATCCACAACAACAACATTTTTCATTCTAAGAAATGTCTTTTCTCCTAAACTAATGCAATCCCTTCTCAGTTTCACATAATTGCTCCCAACTTGCGCTTCAGGATTAACTCTTCCAAAACCACCAGCAATTACGGCGTGCCACATCTGGATGAAAGTCCGGAACAAATTCCCTGTATCTATCGGTGGGTTTGTACAACCCTGATTCTTATTGGCCCTTTGGCCATATCCTTCTACTTTGGGTTAAATGTTTCCATCAGTTGTGGTGCTTCCACTACCAATATTCAGCCTTGCACTTCTTCTCTCCATATCTTACTTCTTCCTTCTGTAGATAAATTTTAGTAAGATAACAAAGGGTGGTCATAAGACTGAGAGGCATATACATACTTATATAATACAAATACATGATAATTTTGTTATCTCAACCCATAAAATTTCTTTGATCTTTGGGTTTTAATTTGAAAATCCTTCTGGAGAAAATATTTCTATAGGTTTGCATAAAATTAAACTCTGATACCAAATTTGTAACACCCCATACTCCAAGACCAGAAGCACAACTGTATAGATGTTGTAGTCATCTCTAATGTCAGCTTTCAGTGATATAAAACTGGATGTTAATAAACAATAACATCAGTAAACATGGAAGTTTGAAAAACTTTACAAAACATTCATTGCTAGTCATTCCATTCATACATCCCTTTCGTATAATCTGCTCATAGAAAATATAAATTATTATAAAATATACTCCAAGAGCAATATATGACAATGCCCCATCGGCTGATCAGAATTTAAACATATATGCAATTATAACTTTGCCAATACACACATAAAAAGACAACTGATAATAGACAACATACATCGACGCTCTTAATAGCTATAGCCTCCTGCTCACCTCCTGAAGCATATTCGACGAAGCATCTAAAAGACCCTAAACCACAGCCTACTCAAATGGGAACCCGAGAGTTAAAAGGGAAAGCAAAATCTACGGGTAAGTCAATAGAATGGTCTGATTAATTGTAATGACTCGTATTTTTGGCAGTCAAATATTTAATTAATATTTTAAATATTTTATTTGGGATATTAATGGATTTAAATATTTAATTCGTTATTAAAACGAAGTTTGAACGATATATATTTATATAATTATAAATCGAGCTCGAAATAGCGCAACAGTTCGTAATATGGAATTTTGAACTTTAGCTGAATACACAGAATCCGATATAAGTCGGAATTCTGTGAAACAAGAAACGTTGGAATCGTGCTGATGATAATTTCTGATAAAAGAGAAAAACGATATTCGAATTATAGATTGTGAGTTATGTCTAATTTAAAATTTTTAAATAGTCGCTATAGAATAGTTTATAAAGTATTACAATTTATTTACAAATATAAAAGAGTCCTTATACAAATGGAATTAAATCTAGAATTTTAAAATATTTGGTTTAATATTATAATTTTTAATGGAAATTTAAATTGTTATATTATTTTAATCCTGTTAAAATTAGCCAGTTCTGAAATAGTCATAGATTTCAATGATATCAGTTTCGTTGGATCCGTAATATTGAGTTATTATATAGTTTCAAATTTCGTTTCGGTCGGACGTTGGGTATGATCATACGAGTTGCGAAAGTTGAACATCAACTACAATAAATGATATAATAAGAGTCGTTCCCGAAAAATCATATTAAATTCATTTAAGTGTTTATAAAAATCTAGGTGTGG
Organism: Allium sativum; assembly: GCA_030737875.1. Lineage (NCBI taxonomy): Eukaryota > Viridiplantae > Streptophyta > Magnoliopsida > Asparagales > Amaryllidaceae > Allium > Allium sativum. The sequence goes on from CM060911.1 coordinate 13,959,517, forward strand.
TTGAACGTGTCTCATCCGTAATTTAAACAAATCTTAATTTGTCAAAATATCGCACAGCAGCCTATCGTTCTAAAGAATATCTTTACCCAGTCCTTGACATATTTCGTGACACATTGTCGCTTTAAACATTTTCTATATCTCTAGTTCTGTCGTTTTTGCACATGGATTAGAAATCCTCTACGTGGTTTAAATAAATTTTATAAGATAATGTTCAGACAACATTTGCGGACTGTTGTTTATATTGATTGATTGAAATTAAAAACTAACGCCAGCCTTCATACCCAAGCAGCGTATTTTCGACGCAACAGGAAAATATATTAATACAGAATAAAGCTGTCAATCCTTTCACCAACAACTCCCACTGTTCATGAAAACAACGTCTCCCCCTTTAATACCACCATCATCCCTCTGTATTTCGAAACCCAGCATTACACAATGAAACCAACGGCTAAAACACTAAATGATCCACCTCCAAATTTCTTGAAATCCGTTGCCTCATTCCAAAACCTTTCAACCACTAAAATGCTAAGCTCAGGAAGATCCTCTATTTCAACGACTGGGATCGGTTCTCGATTACGGTGGTGATCGAAACGATGTTCGAAAGGGGCAGCGGTCTGTTGGCTTTGACGGTGAAGGGATGCACCAGAGGGGTCGATACGGCTGGTAAAGGTAGAGGGGTTATAGAAGCACCGTTTAATTACCTCTGATCGATCGAGGTGGGAAGAAGACAATGCATCATCGTTTGTGGGGCTTTCTGGATCAAACTAGGGGACTGGGTGCATCGAGACTTGGTGCAGAAGTCAAGCGCATGGTGGAACGACCGCCAGGGGTGGTTGATGGCAGATCGATCACCGACAGACGGAAGGAAGGACGACAGTAGTTTGAGAGGTCTGTAACCAACATAGGTCGCAGACGAGAAGGGAAAGTGTCGGCCCAGTTTGGCCTTAACAAAGCAATTATGTGAATTCATTTTAATTAAGTTATTTAAACCCTAATTAAGATTTGGTGTTTAAATATAAATTATATAACTATGATGCAGATTGCTAAATGGTTCAAGATGGAAACTGTATTGCGTTTTCAAAGGGACGATGCAGAATATAGTATCGGTCTGGACAATTAAAAGTAATTAAAACTTAAATTTGTGTTAATTAAAATAAGGTTAGTTAGCTAAAATCATGCTTCTATTGTTTGCGTACAGGGACGTTCTGAAGGAATACGAGATTGGAAAGTTAATTTGAATGCAGGAAGTGGTGCAGAAGCATAAGAAAGGGAAGCATACTTGAATGAAAGGACAATACTGGAACCATGTTTGAAGGAAGAAAAGCGAACGAAAACGTGTGAAACAAGGATAATCAGCCCAATCCTAAGTAATTAGCAAGTTATGAGATAAATTTACAATTTACAAATTTAATTATAGGTGCCAAACTGGAAACACGTCGACAATAAGGGGAGCAGAGGAAATATAATTTGGTTAAGATAAGTAATTAAGTCTAACCAATATTTAATTAAAATTAATTAGTTTAATTTAAAATAGGGCTATTTATGATTGCATAACTGGGGCATTCAACATCAGACTTAAACGAATCAAGTTGCTTAAAGATCACGGTGATGAGATGCTAGAACTGATCTGGACAAAACTGGAAATTGCTGGAAATTTTAATTGAATTAAACACTTGTTTAATTTAATTAAACCAATCCGCTTTAGCGACAATGAAATCAAGGTGAGTTAAACTCACTCAATTCTTCCTATTTATATTTTATATAAATTGGGTTTTATTTTGTGTACTGTGATTGCTAATGGTTGACTGTTTGCAAATTATATATCCGTTTGTTGATTTAACCAATGAAATTAAACATTGTTTAATTTTATTGAAATACCAAATCGTTATTTTAACGATTTGATCCAATAGAGGTAACTTACCTTGTTGGTCACGTTTATAAAATAAACATGTTTACTGGTTTGAATTGTTTGAACTGATTGAATTGTTTTGTTTATTGGTTGATGTTAAATGGTCGTTATTTATTACCAGATAAACATGATTTAATGATCTGATTTGAGCTAACCATTCGAATACAGGGAAGAACAGGTTCGAGGGATTCCACAAATATATTATTTATTTTCATATTATCATATATGAACTGTCATGATTGGGTGATTGATTTGATTAGTGATCACTGACTGAAAATTCATCCTGTGATTTGTTTTAACCAATGGGCAATATTGGTTGAGTAATCGGTAGTAAATGGCCTAAGAATAAATTGGTTTGTTTATATTGATATACCATCAGGTGGATCGATAGAATTGAAATTATAAAATTTATTTTATAACTGGAAATGGATTTTTGGAATATATTATTTTAAATAAATTTTATAAGCAAGAAATAAATATTTATTATTTATTTAATTATTTTATAATTAATTATTAATTGATTGTATAAAGTAATTTCTGATGTCAATCAGATTTATAAACAAGTGTAGGGAAATGAATCTAAAAGTTAATTTGGATAATTGTTTTGTTAAGAAACAATTGAATGGAATTATTTAAATTAATTTCATTATTAATTAACTTAAAGAGAGAACTAATTGGAATCGGTTAACGAGATAACCGTGTTTAGAGTTGACTAAATTAACTTTTTTTAATTGGAATTAATTATTAAATTAGTTTGTTTGGATTAATCTAATAAATAGGTTACAGAACATTTGTTTAATTTTAATAGGGTTTTAAAAAGGAAATTTACTATCTATTTTAGTGAATATAGAAATTTACAACTGAAGTAGTTAATGATCAAAGTAAATTGTTAGTTTAATTAATAATAAATTAGAAAATTACTTTTTAATTGAAATGCATTTAAAAAGGTAATCAAAATTGGAATGATATCTAGTTGAATGGAGAAAGGAGTTTATGTAAAGGTTTTATATTTAAAAACCAAAATTTTATAACGAAGTTATAAAAGGAAATTCAAGCGGATACGATAGCTTGAATCAAATGTTTACTTAATATTCGAATCTTGTAAAAAGGGGATTTTAGATGAAAAGGGGTTTATATTAAACCAAAAATATATAAATGGTGTTTATAAAAAGAGGTGAAGTGGTAAATCATTAATTTTATATTTAAGGGGGTAAGTAGAATTGGGGAATTGAAATAGGATTTCCAAAGCGAGGAATGGTTGGAAGAATTAGAAAAGGATTGGTGAAAGTGAATTTGGTAAGAGAGGTGGGTCATAGGATTTGAGAACCAAATCTGAACTAAAAAAATGAATTTGTTTTAAAGAGGTAAAGGTTAAATAGTGGTATTTTATAAAGAAATGATTAAATGATTAAATTAAGAAATAATGGGTATATCCGAGAAGAGATTTTCAAAAAATAAGCAGGTTTTATGGAACCGTATCTTGAATAAAATAGTTAAGTGGAATGTGTATCGATATTAGAAATGAAGTACCGGTTTTGGGTTACAACTCGTATCTATCTTAAGATATGAATGTTGTTGATCAAGGTCTGAGAGGTTATTAAAATACCCCAACTTGAACAACTTTAGGATTATCTGAAGATGATATTTGTTGTAATGGCAAAAGAGGTTAGTAAAATTTATTATTTCATTAGAGAAATAATAATGCAATAGTTTTGGTGAAAATTTGGAATATATATATAATGATGATTCCAAAGAAAAAGGGAAATAAAAGGCGATTGCATAAAATTATAACGGTATTCGCGAGGTTAAAAAGGAAATGTAAAGTTGAGTATTGAAATAGATTTACCCTATATGATTAAACGTTTGTTATTGTTGTCAAGTAAGGAACGAATATGTTTCATAACGTTGTTGTACAAGTAATAAGTTGAATTGATTTCCCCAATATCACATAATAACGTGGCTAATGTTTGAAAGTGGAAACAGAGAACTGGATATGATATAGGAGTTTCCTAAGTAATAAAATGAATTTGTTTAAAGAATAATCTTATGTTAAATAAGAAACGAAATGTTAAATTTGTAATATCGAAACATTTAAGAGTTTAAGATTTGCATTTGTTGTAATTAAAAGGCCAAGTGATGCTGAATACTGAACCAGTGAACTCATTGGATCATCATGAATGAATCACTGTTTATTTTGATAGTTAAATAACCGACTATCAAATTTGTCCAATACGACTGTTGGTATGGAAAGACCGGGATCGAATTTATATTCGAAAACCATTCCAACCAGTAAATACGTAAAAGATGATTATTGAAGATGGAGCAATTGAAGACCATTGATCTTCATGAGTGGAAGAACTACTTATTGAGTTTCTATAGTTTTATGGCCAGAGATATGTCGACAATAATTCTGTCGTAATTGGAATCTACGGATTGCAAGGACTACTTGCTACTAATCTATAGGATGATTCCTTGGATGTGGTAGGAGGGTGCCTTCGGTTAATCCTGTTCCTGGATGACTTATATGGACGGATGTCTTACAGACTATTTCCAAAGGAATTACGTAAGTTGATTTCTTCAAACGTACCATAGTTGATGGAGAAGAAATGGTTTTTCTCTAGCCAAATAACTAGAGTATTTTTGTGGACATCATTAGTGATATCTGATGGATCTGACTATGTGGCATTCAAAGTGAATGGGGACCAAATGTTCTAGAAGATAATTCAAACCTCAAGCCACATCAACCAGAAAATGACAAAAATCGGGCAGGCAACATGGCTATGTGGGTCGCTCCCATTAGGGTGTATAATCACCTATCTAGAGAAATTTCATTTCCTTCTTAATCTATTTCGATGTTGTCCCTTTCGAGAAACGGTGGTTTGAGCCCAACAATTGGTGATATACATTCGATACACTCAACGAAATGAGTGGTCGGTCATGTGTGGGCCGGGTTGCAAGACGTTCTTGTTGAACCCAGTGTATTCCCCTCTAAAGATACATTATCAACAGGTGGTCCCATACCTTGTCATAGTTGGAATTCAATCTCCAATAAGCGCCCGCGGTTTTGGTGGTATACTATATATGTGGAGCGTGAGATGCAAGCGTTCTGCTAGATTGATATCTACTTGTATTTAGACACTATTATAATATCGGAAAAGATATTGATTTCAAAAATGTTTTGGGTTATCGTAAGGTAAAAACTGTTCATATTTATGTGTGGATTTGGTCTTACGATTATCCTTTTCTTTTGGAAGGATTTTTGAACTTTAAAATCAAGTTGGATGATCCCCCTTAATACTGTGCGAGTTTTTCTCACTCTGGGTCACCAGACTGACCCGGTGTTTTGTAAATGCTCGGGTTAGACCGGGTTGTACAGGTCCAGGTTACCGGATGCTGTGAATTTCAGAAGACTTGCTAGAGCTGATCAGGCGTATTGTATCTAGTATTTGTTCCGCTGTGTGTTTTTATGAGGACAGGTTATTATAACTGTCCAGAGGTGTTGATGTACTATGATATTGTAAGTATTTTAAAAGTTCTCAATAAAGATTTATTTCTGTATTATATTTTGTTCCGCTGCGATGTGAGACTCTGATTCTGTGTTGTGATGGTTCTTCTTCTTCTTCTATTCTAATATTTCTTTCTTTTCTCACCCTATAAATTCTTTCTAATAATGTTCCGGTGTTTTCAATGCTTGAATATTCGACATGGTGTTTTTGTGTCGATTTTCGAGGTCGAAAATCCCTGTTCGTTACAGTGGTATCAGAGCTATTGGTTTGGTAATAACCTTGGTTCTGTGGTATAACTCGGTAGAGATGGGGTTAGTAATACCCCATATCGAGATTGAGTTATATATATGAGTGCGTATTTGTAAATTTTATATACAAATGTTTTGTACTGTGTTGGTTGATCGGTTCAAGTGTTGAGAAGCATTGAACTGGCAATGGATACAATATGGTTTTGTAAAGAGGGTAAATGAAATAATTTTATCCAAATTATATTTTTATATAGAAAAGAAATAATTTTATCAAATTATTAAAATATTAGTGTGTTTGTTTGATTTGAATGGAATTATCAACAATTTAATGGAGCTGAATGAACTGTAAACTAAAGAATAATTTCCGGTATAGTTAAACTGGAATGAAACTGCATGTGAATTGGAATTTATGGTTTAACACGGTATTTGATATTGAATTGATGTAGTGTGTTTGATTTTAGAATTAGTGTAGTTATATCAGTTTATTAGTGAAATATTATCTTAGAATTTCATATATCTATTACTTATATGTGAACTGAGTTAAGTACTAGTGCCAGATGGCTAGGCAGATTGATATTGGCTGAGTAAATTGCATATACATTGAGCATTTATTCTCAATAGAGCTAATAAAAGGTACGCCTACACGAAAATATAAAATTTTGTGTTTTGATTTTTGTTTTCCGACTGTGTAGGTCGATGTATATATATTATATGTTCCTGCGATATCGCAGATGTCACTCCGTACAGGGGAGACTCTACCGAATTTTTCTGGAAATTTAAAGTGTTTAGAAAATTTTCTATATTTTTAGAAAATTTATTTTACTGAAAATTAATTAGTTTTCGATTTAAAAAAAATTGGATTTGAAAATCAAAGTGGATCTTAGCATTTTTCTTACCTTAGAAATTTCAGGGATGAAATTATTTTAAGAGGGGAAGGATGTAACGACCCGTATTTTTGGCAGCCAAATATTTAATTTAATTTATTATTTTAAATATTTTATTTGGGATATTAATGGATTTTAATATTTAATTCGTTATTAAAACGAAGTTTGAATAATATATATTTATATAATTATAAATCGAGCTCGAAATAGCGCAGCAGTTCGTAATATGGAATTTTGAACTTTAACTGAATATACAGAATCCGATATAAGTCGGAATTCTGTGAAACAAGAAAAGTTGGAATCGTGTTGATAATAAATTTCTAATGAAAGAGAAAACTCGAGATTTCGTATTATAGGTTGTGAGTTATGTCTAATTTAAAATTTTCAAATAGTCGCTATAGAATAGTTTTTAAATTATAACGATTTATTTACAAATTTAAAAGAGTCCTTATACAAATGGAATGTCTTTAAAATCTAGAATTTTAAAATATTTGGTTTAATATTATTATTTTTAGCGGAAATGTGAATTGCTATATTATTTTCATCCAGTTATAAAGAGCCAGTTTTGAAATAGTCACGGATTTCAATGCAATCAGTTTCGTTGGATCCGTAATATTGAGTTATTATATAGTTTCAAATTTCATTTCGGTCGGACGTTGGGTATGATCATACGAGCTGCAAACATTGAACATCAACTACAATAAATGATGTAATAAGAGTCGTTCTAGGAAAATCATATTAAATTCATTTAAGTGTTTATAAAAATCTGGGTGCGGCTGAACGTGTCTCATCCGTAATTTAAACAAATCTTAATTTGTCAAAATATCGCACGGCATCCTATCGTTCTGAAGAATATCTTTACCCAGTCCTTGACATATTTCGTGACACATCGTCGCTTTAAACAAGTTCTTTTCTCTCTAGTTCTGTCATTTTTGCACTTGGATTTGAAATCCTCTACGTGGTTTAAATAAATTTTATAAGATAATGTTCAAACAACATTTGCGGACAGTTGTTCATATTGATTGATTGAAATTGAAAACTCACACCAGCCTTTATACCCATGTAGCGTATTTTCAACGCAGTAGGAAAATATATTAATACAGAACAAAGCTGTCGGTCCTTTTACCAACAACTCCCACTGTTCATGAAAATGTCTTCCCCTTTAATACCACCATCATCCTTACTAGTATTACCGTACAACGGTGGGAAAACCGACCGTTAGATTTTCAATATGAAATATAAAATTATTTATCAAAACATATTTTAAGTCGTATTTTATTAAAAAAAATTACAGGGTATTTAAGAGAAAATGAAATTAATTTAAAAAGTGGAAATTCAATTAAACTGAAATTTACATGTAAACCAACTCGAGATTAAGAATATACTATCAGTGTATTGGTTCGAATCAGTCACAAACATATATATACATTTTAATCATATATCAAGTAGGATCAATGTAATCTAAATGTTTAGTTATTTTACAACTCTAAACCGTTAATGGATTAAAGAAATATAAAAAGAAAACAAAACAGATATATGCTCAAAACATAATACCATATCGGTGGATATTTAATTGAAATAAAAATAAATGCAAGAGTAAGATGTAATAAATAATCACAAATTATTAAATTAAATTGTTTAGATAAATTACTTAAAATTACCATTGTTATTTGAAACTGTTAAAATAAAAATACTGAAGATAAATCTAAATGTTGGACTCTGCCATTTTAGATATTTTTTCCAACAAGTAGTTTTATTCGGTTGAATAATGGATGGTTGAATAATCGATGGTTGAATAATCTATGCCATGTCGGTGAGCATTTGCTTAAGCTAGAGCCAAAACAGCATTCAACATTTATATGCTGAAGTTGGGATAAAAGATCATGGCGCTACTCTACAAAGAATAATGCAAAGTACAGGACTGAGTAAGATTCCAGGTTGGAGTTAGATTGAAGTGAATAACATCGTGCATACCATTTAACCAAGTGAGTAAACCCACCGTTTATGCTTTAAAGTTTCAATGTTGAAATTATATTTTCATCTGAAAGTGAGATGAAAATTTCTAAGTGACGATGAGATGTCAATTGCATAAATCTTTTACTCCAAGTTACCATAGTCAACCATCAAACTCAAGAAAGGGATAACGCTTAAAAGATTATAAACATTATTCAACAACAATTTATCATGGCAGTACAACAAAGGTTTATCACCAACCAAACAAATTTTACAACACATTCGTTTACATTTATTCACTCACTCAGCCTTATCCATGATTCACAGGCACAACCATGAGTATAAGTGGAAACATTGATTGTCAATCTTGATTTCAGAAGAATATCATAGTCATCGACCTTGAAATGTTGCATAGTCACTCTTTGAACCAGCAATGGCACTGGTGTGTGCATTCTCATTGTCTCCTTTAATAAACATTTCATATATGTAAGCTTGTCTATCTCGCTTTCTTCTATTTCCCCTTTCTTTTTTCATGAACATTCCTCTTACTTAATCTTGTGCTTTTTTACATTGCTTCCGGATTTCTCATAAGTTCTGTCACTGCCCATTTAACTGGTGCCGAGGATATATCTGACCCAGCTACAAATATAATCTAAAAAGAAAAGGTGTTATCATCAAATAACCAATCTAATAACGTGTAACCAGATTAATTACATGTGATAGAATAGTGATTTTTTTTCCAATGGAATAGATGCATAACTGTACCAGGTTAAAACCTATTTATTATCCAATATATTAGCTCATAGTTCAGTAGGTTATTAGAAATTTCCCTACCTGCAGGCTACACTCAGCTAACTTTGAACTTGCAAACATCTAGTATACGATTTAAGGTTTAATAGGAAGAAGAAAAGGAAGCAATACTCGTCGTACGTTGTACTATACAAAATCTACAGCAGAGATTTCCCATACATCAAAAGAAGACCACAAATATGATCCTTTTGTTACCCACATAGACTATTTAAAGATCTGTGTTAAAATTAGAACCAAATTCAGAAGAAAAAAAATGATGAATTGTAAAGTCAAGATACTGCAGTTCAGGTACACTCTTTTGAGGGGTTTATTTCAAAAGTTGCATCTCTCATACATATGGAAAAATAGTACATTAGTCGTTCTTCTAAGAATCAAAAACATAGTGCTACAACTGATTAAAGAAGCCAACATAAAAATTGATGGAAGCCATAATCTTTCTTAAAAAGTTTACTACACATGCGGAACAAAAATTGTATGGTTGAAATTTGCCATATCAACAAAAGCCACAGTCAGATTGTGCATGCATACATCTTTGCAACTTTGATCATTTTACCAAATGAGATTGGTAAACAGAGCTAGAATATGACAAAAACCTACGCATAAATGATACTTTTATTTATAGCTTGCTTGTAATTGATATTGCATTCATACTGCCTTCTTTTGTGCAGCCATATCAACAAAAGCAACAATATGTCCCTAGGAATATGTCTAGATAAGTGGTAAGTGAAATGGAAAAATAAATATAGAATATATGCAACTATACTGACTATATGTGAAATTAGGCTCACCACAAAAGCCAGTAAAGCTGCTAAGGCACAATTTCCTACTGCATGGATGAAAATAAAATTGATGTCAAAGACTATTCTCTCTTATTCTATTATTTAGTCAAATTTGATACCTTATAAATGTGCTACATATCAATTATTTATGAAGATAATATAATTTAGAAAAAATGACAGACTACATAGAAATAACATAGTCAAATTCTAGCTTAAATCATGGTAAAAACCTCAGCATTTGCATAGCCAGTGGTGTATTTGCAGGCATTATCTTAACAAACTATAGAAACTTGCAAACTTTTATGAATCTAATGTGCGATAACTAATTCATGTTATAAATACAGAACCTTCATTTTAGTTATCATCAGTTATTATATGCTACTGTAGGTGAATTGTTTTAACTAGAAATAATGCTCATAAGGTTGCATAAGAAATTTCCATTTTTTAATTTTCTAATTTCTTATTTTGATTATATCATTAAATTCCTTATGTCCTCTTCATTAAAGATCATTCAAATTTTTATATCAAATCAAATCTTATATTAAAATTTAGTTTCCCATTATAACTCAAATCTTTTCAATATGTAAATTTATCATTCCCTTCTATGCTATAGGTTATATAAAATACTTACCTTGATTATTTTACATTTATACGTGATGCAAGATAACATCTCCAAAGTAATTACAGAAAAACATGATAATTCTCGAATAGTTCATGTGAAGATCAAGCAAATAATATAGGTTGAAAAAACAGCCAAAAAAAATAAAAAATTAGTGCAAATTTGATGAATTGTTACTATGTTTTGCGCACTATGTCTTATGACTTTACAAAATAAAATTGAAGACGTTTTAAAATATAATAAAACTGAAGATGACTTCAGACTTTAATTAGATACCTGACTGAAAATGGTTACAAAATGAGATTTGCTATGTTTTGCTAACGTCAAAATAGAATAGACTTCCAAATTGAAGATGTTTATAAATTAGAAATATGTACTGCAAATGCTATATTACACGCGTTGTATAAATTCGTAGTATACATTCCTATCGAAGATAAAATCTAATGAATGGCGAAATAGATATAGCAAATCACAGAAGAAACTGGAATTGTGTCAAACTACAGATGTTCCTTAAAATCTAAAAGTGGCGAAGGTACAGTTAGAATTAGCATTAAATAGAGAAATTTTAGATGAGTTTTTCACTCAAATTTCAGAGGCTGCTTTCTAAGCTGGCAGTATTTGGTGCTTTGCCTCATTTTGTATAAGCATATATATGCATGTATGTCTTTACTTCTTTTGTTTTACTTATTTTTTGACATCTATAAATTTTTATACTGTTTTTTTTAATCAGTAGAGTAAACCAAAAGTGCCTAAAAGAATTCCACAGAACCGTTAAATAGACTCTAGTTTTGGACATAAAAGTATAATAATATTACAAGGACTCCATCCTAAATTGAAATGTTATGGGTGTAAAAGGAAACAAATCAAACAATATACTGTTTTAATGAGGTAGTTTTAGAAATTACTGTAAATGCTAATAAAAAATTTACTGGAGAACTAAATCTGAAATGCTAACAAAAATTATATTACGAAACTAAATCTGAAACAAATCAAACAATTTACTGTAAACACTGACCAAAAAATTATTAGGAAACTAGAATCTGAAATGCCTGAACTAGAAAAAAAAAAACATAAGACAGTGCCGATCTATTCATATATGTTGCAGAAAGGAAACACAGACCTGTCATTTAATCCTAAGTCATTCAAACTATATCGATATGATGCAGATAACAGTTAAATTATATTTGACATCTGAGAAAAAAGACAAAAGACAAAAGAATTAATATTATTTAACAAAAATCAATTACATAATGTCCAATCCAAAACACAAGAAGGAGGTGATAGAACGATAGGAAATCACAAAACCAAGGCCCTATACAAAGACTGATACTATTATCATTAACTAAATCATCCAAATAATCTATGATGTTTGCTTTATAGGACATGTACTTTAAAAAAATCATTGATTGAATTACTGGTGGCTATCTTGATTTAAATAATCTTGTAGATGTGGGAAATTTAAATCTTCTAGATATAGGTTGCCTGAGGTAACATCCAATTTGTTTGCACAGAAGAAATATAATAAGAAGATCTAAGTATATAAGCTTAATAAATTTTGATACTCACAGCAACATGCTCTGGTACATTATCAGTATGCAACAAGCTAATGCAGTCTCCCACTTGTTGAGCTCTATTTGCATCTGTTTTACCAAAATAGTCAACCAATTTTAACTTAATCTCTTAATATTTTTAATTAGATTGTTTTATCAATGCTAATTTTAATTTGAGAATCATCATACAACAATAGTGTTGCTATCAATTGTTCTATGCATGTACAGTAGTCACTAGTGCATTCATATTGCCCACAATATGTAAAAGCTCTGCTCAAACCTTTCAAACTATTTTTTTTTTTAGAATTTGCATCCGTTGAAGGTTGCAAGATAACTGACATCATCAACCAATAGTCACAAAATCCTTCCATTAATTTTCCCTCAGCTCACATAATCAATAATTGGAGCATTTGCTTATTTGTGCTATAAGGACAGTCCTATTAACAACCTTAAACGATATACACTAAACAGAAATAAAGGAAAATTGATTTTATTTTATTTTGGAGCACCATTGAATAAGTAATTGTTATAATCTAACCTTGAAACTCCATCACAGTGCAGTGCAAGAGCTTAATATACACTAAAAATCAGAAGACAATCTACAATTTACAAAATACTGTCTTTGAATTTATTTTTTATTTTTATTTTTGCAGCTGTAAAAGATTATCCTTAATGCTGATATATGTAGAGATCATTGGGTCCTTTAACATTTTGACAGACCAATTCAAGTAAATTGTAGCTGTAGAAACAAACTTAATCCCCTAACTTATAACTGTCAATTTAAAAATAGAAGAACAAAGCAAAGGAAAGCATGAATCACAAAAATTAAACATGAAACAGAAACAAAGACTTGAAAGTCCTTGGATTAAACCTAACTCTTACAACTTAAATATTGCAGCTTTATTCATGTTATCAGGACACTATAAAAAGATGGTTAGGGAAGAAACTAAAAGAGTAACCTGAAAGGTATAGAGATCAACAGAACGATCTGATAAATCTTCAATTCATAGTGGCGTTTTCATTTCTTTTTATCCTAACTTGTTGGCGATTTTCTTCATGTCAGACGTTGTCGACTTCAGAACAAAACGGAACCAAGGGCATTTGACCTAGTGGTATGGTTCTCGCTTCGAGTGCGAGAGGTGCTTAGGATCCTTATAGAAATTAGGTCTGCAAGTAGGAATATTATACGATCCTAATTCTTTAGCTGATTATAGCGGTAGAGAAATCGATGAAGCAAATCTCGACTTAGAAAAAAATTGGGATGGGCAAGATTGTATTATTTTGAGGAAACTGAGAAGCTAGGTTTATCAAAGGAGCAATCGATGAAAAAAGAGGACGAAATGGCGAAACCGAAAAAGGAGGACGAAGATTGTATTATTTTGAGGGAAGAAGAAACTGAAAAACGGAGGAGAATAGAAGAAGAAAACGCGGATGATTATTTCGGGGATACTGAGAAGTTAGGTTTATCAAAGGAGCAATCGATGAAAAAGGAGGACGAAATGGCGAAACCGAGGAAAAGAGGAGAAGAAAACACGGACGGAATAGAAACAGAAGAATGCGGCGTGAAATTTTGGCTTCAGACGAAAATTGATATCATCCCACAGTAGGCAAACCTCCCTAACGGTCGGTTTGATTATTTCGAAACCCAGCATTACACAATGAAACCAACGGCTGAAACACTAAATGATCCACCTCCAAATTTCTCAAAATTCGTTGCCTCATTTCAAAAACTTTCAACCACTAAAATGCTAAGCTCAGGAAGATCCTCTATTTCAACGACTGGGATCAGTTTTCGAGTATGATGGTGATCGAAACAGCATTCAAAAGGGGCAACAGTCTGTTGGCTTTGACGACGAAGGGATGCACCAGAGGGGTCGATACGGCTAGTAAAGGTAGAGGGGTTTTAGAAGCACCGTTTGATTACCTCTGATCGATCGTGGTGGGAAGAAGACGGCGCATCATCGTTTATGGGGCTTTCTGGATCAAACTAGAGGACTGGACGCATCGAGACTCGGTGCGGAAGTCAAGCGCATGGTGGCGCGAGCGCCAAGGGTGGTTGATGGCAGACCGATCATCGACAAACGAAAGGAAGGATGACAGTAGTTTGAGAGGTCTGTAACCAACATAGGTCGCAGACGAGAAGGGAAAGTGTCGGCCCAGTTTGGCCTTAACAAAGTAATTACGTGATTTCATTTTAATTAAGTTATTTAAACCCTAATTAAGATTTGGTGTTTAAATATAAATTATATAACTATGATGCAGATTGCTGAATGGTTCAAGATGGAAACTGTATTGCATTTTCAAAGGGAGAGTGCCGAATATAGTATCGGTCTGGACAATTAAAAGTAATTAAAACTTAAATTTGTGTTAATTAAAATAAGGTTAGGTAGTTAAAATCATGCTTATATTGTTTGCGTACAGGGACGTGCTGAAGGAATAAAAGATTGGAACGTTAATTTGGCTGCAGGAAGTGGTGCAGAAATATTAGAAAGGAAGCATACTTGAATGAAAGGACAATACTGGAACCATGTTTGATGAAAGAACAGTGAATGGAAATGTGTGAAACAAGGATAATTGGCCTAATGCTAAGTAATTAGCAAGTTATGAGATAAATTTATAATTTACAAATTTAATTATAGGTGCTAAACTGGAAACACGATGACAATAAGGAGAGCAGAGGAAATATAATTCGGTTAACATAAGTAATTGAGTCTAGCCGATATTTAATTAAAATTAATTAGTTTAGTTTAAGATAAGGTTACTTATGATTGCATAACTGGGGCGTTTGACATCAGAATTAAACGAATCAAGTTGCTTAAAGATCATGGTGATGAGATGCTTGAACTGATCTGGACAAAACTGGAAACTGCTAGAAATTTTAATTGAATTAAACACTTGTTTAATTTAATTAAACCAATCCGCTTTAGCGACAACAAAATCAAGGTGAGTTAAACTCACTCAGTTTTTCCCATTTATATTTTATGTAAATTGGGTTTTATTTTATGTACTCTGATTGCCAATGGTTGATTATATATCCATTTGTTGATTTAACTAATGAAATTAAACACTGTTTAATTTAAGTGAAATACCAAATTGTTATTTTAACGATTTGATCCAATAGAGGTAACTTACCATGTTGGTCATGTTTATAAAATAAACGTGTTTAGTGGTTTGAATTGTTTGAACTGATTGAATTGTTTTGTTTATTGGTTGATGTTAAATGGTCGTTATTTATTATCAGATAAATGTGATTGAATGATCTGATTTGAGCTAACCATTCGAATACAGGGAAGAATAGGTTGGAGGGATCCAACGGGATTCCTCAAATATATTATTTATTTTCATATTATCATATATGAATTGTGATGATTGGGTGATTGATTTGATTAGTGATCACTGACTGAAAATTCAACCTGTGTTTTGTTTTAACCAATAGGCAATATTGGTTGAGCAATCGGCAGTAAATGGCCTAAGAATAAATTGGTTTGTTTATATTGATTTACCGTCAGGTGGATCAATAGAACTGAAATTATAAAATTTATTTTATAACTAGAGATGGATTTTTGAAATATATTATTTTAAATAAAAGTTATAAATAAGAAATAAATATTTATTATTTATTTAGTTAATTTATAATTAATTATTAATTGATTTTATGAAGTAAATTCAAATGTCAATCAGATTTATAAACAAGTGAAGGGAAATTAATCTAACAGTTAATTTGGATAATTGTTTTGTTAAGAAACAATTAAATGGAATTATTTAAACTAATTACATTATTAATTAATTTAAAGAGAGAACTAATTGGAATCGGTTAACGAGATAACCATGTTTAGAATTGACTAGATTAACTTTTTTTAACAGGAATTAATTATTAAATTAGTTTGTTTGGATTAATCTAATAAGTAGGTTACTGAACATTTTTTTTTAAATTTTAATAGGGTTTTAAAAAGGGGATTTACTATTTATTTTAGTGAATAAAGATTAACAACTGAAGTAGTTAATGATCAAAGTAAATTATTAGTTTAATTAATAATAAATTAGAAAATTACTTTTTAGTTGAAATGCATTTAAAAAGGTAATCGAAATTGGAATGAAATCTAGTTGAATGGCGAAAGGAGTTTATGCACGGGTTTTATATTTAAAACCCAAATTTTTATAACGAAGTTATAA
Organism: Allium sativum; assembly: GCA_030737875.1. NCBI lineage: Eukaryota > Viridiplantae > Streptophyta > Magnoliopsida > Asparagales > Amaryllidaceae > Allium > Allium sativum. The sequence continues at coordinate 13,975,948 of CM060911.1, forward strand.
AAGGAAATCCAAGCAGATACGATAGCTTGAATCGAATGTTTACTTAATATTCGAATCTAGTAAAAAGGGGATTTGAGATGAAAAGGGGTTTATATTAAACCAGAAATATATAAATGGGGTTTATAAAAAGAGGTGAAGTGGTAAATCCTTAATTTTAGATTTACGAGGTTAAGTAGAATTGGGGAATTGAAATAGGATTTCCAAAGCGAGGAATGGTTGGAAGAATTAGAAAAGGATTGGTGAAAGTGAATTTGGTAAGAGAAGTGGGTCATAGGATTTGAGAACCAAATTTGAATTAAAAAAAATGAATTTGTTTTAAAGAGGGGAAGGTTAAAAAGTGGTATTTTATAAGAAATTATTAAATGATTAAATTAAGAAATAATGGGTATATCCGAGAAGGGATTTTCAAGAAATAAGCAGATTTTATGGAACTGTATTTTGAATAAAATATTTCAATGGAGTGTGTATTGAAATTAGAATGAAGTATCGGTTTTGGATTACAACTCGTATTTATCTTAAGATATAAACGTTGTTGATCAAGGTCTGAGAAGTAATTAAAATACCCCAACTTGAACAACATTAGAATTATCTGAGGATGATATTTGTTGTAATGGTAAAAGAGGTTAGTAAAATTTAATATTTCATTAGAGAAATAATAATGCAATAGTTTTGGTGAAAATTTGGAAAATATATATATAATGATGATTCCAAAGAAAAAGGGAAACAAAAGGCGATTGCATAAAATTATAACGATTTTCGCGAGGTTAAAAAGGAAATGTAAAGTTGAGCATTAAAATAGATTTACCCTATATGAATAAGAGTTTGTTATTGTTGTCAAGTAAGGAACGAATATGTTTCGTAACGTTGTTGTACAAGTAATAAGTTGAATTGATTTCCCCAATATCAGATAATAATGTGGCTAATGTTTTGAAAGTGGAAACAGATAACTGGATATGATATAGAAGTTTCCTAAGTAATAAAATGAATTTGTTTAAAAAATAATCTTATGTTAAATAAGAAGAAAAGTTAATTTTGTAATATCGAAATATTTAAGAGTTTAAGATTTACATTTGATGTAATTAAAAGGCCAAGTGATGCTGAATACTGAACCAGTGAACTCATTGGATTTTCATTGAATCACTGTTTATTTTGATAGTCAAATAACCGACTATCAAATTTGTCCAATACGATTGTTGGTATGGAAAGACCGGGATTGAATTTATATTCGAAAACCATTCCAACCAGCAAATACATAAAAGCAGATTATTGAAGATGGAGCAATTGAAGACCGTTGATCTTCATGAGCGGAAGAACTACTTGTTGAGTTTCTCAGGTTTAACGGCCAGAGATATTTCGATAGTAATTCTGTCATAATTGGAATCTACGAATTGCAAGGACTACTCGCTACTAATCTATAGGGTGATTCCTTGGATGTGGTAGGAGGGTGCCTTCGGTTCATCCTGTTCCTGAATGACTTGTATGGACGGATGTCTAACAGAGTATTTCCAAAGGAATTACGTACGTTGATTTCTTCAAACGTACCGTAGTTGATGGGGAAGAAATGGTTTTTCTCTAGCCAAGTAACTAGAGTTTATGGACGTCAATTAGTGATATCTGATGGATCTGACTATGTGGCATTCAAAGTGAATGGGGACCAGATGTTTAGAAGATAATTCAAACCTCAAGCCTCATCAACCGGGAAATGACAAAAATCGGGCAGGCAGCATGGCTATGTGGGTCGCTCCAATTAGGGTATATAATCACCTATCTAGAGAAATTTCATTTCCTTCTTTAATCTACTTCGATGATGTCCCTTTCGAGAAACGTTGGTTTGAGCCCAATCGTTGGTGATATACAGTCGATACACTCAAGCGAAACAAGTGGTCGGTCATGTGTGGGCCGGGTTGCAAGTCATTCTTGTTGAACCCAATGTATTCCCCTCTAGAGATACATTATCGGCAGGTGGTCCCATACCTTGTCATTGTTGGAATTCAATCTCCAATAAGCGCCCGCGGTTTTGGTTGTCTACTATATATGTGAGCGTGAGATGCAAGCGTTCCGCTGGATTGATATCTATTTGTATTTAGACACTATTATAATATTAGAAAAATATTGATTTCAAAAATGTTTTGGGTTATCGTAAGATAAAAACCATCCGTATTTATGTGCGGATTTGGTCTAATGATTATCCTTTTCTTTTGAAAAGATTTTTGAAATTTAAAATCAAGTTGGATGATCCCCCACAATATTGTGCGAGTTTTTCTTATTCTGGTTCACTAGACTGACCCGGTGTTTTGTAAATGCTCGGATTAGACCGGGTTGTACAGGTCCAGGTTACCGGATGCTGCGAATTTCAGAACACGTGCTGGAGGTGATCAGGCGTATTGTATCTAGTATTTGTTCCGCTGTGTGTTATTTATGAGGACATGTTATTATAACTGTCTAGAGGTGTTGATGTACTTTGATATTGTAAGTATTTTAAAAGCTCCAAATAAAGATTTATTTCTGTATTATATTTTGTTCCGCTGCGATGTGAGACTCTGATTCTGTGTTGTGATGGTTCTTCTTCTTCTTCTATTCTAATATTTCTTTATTTCTTTTCTCACTCTCTAAATTCTTTCTAATAACATTCCGGTGTTTTTGATGCTTGAATATTCGACATGGTGTTTTTATGTCGATTTTCGGGGTCGAAAATCCCTGTTCGTTACATTAATAGTGCTTTCTACCTATCACACAAGTATCTAGCGGGACCACGCCGCATTGTGGTCCCCTGGCTAGTATCAAGCTACCTCTGAATTCAACTCCGAAACACCTGCACTTTAGTAGTTAGTACGAAACATCAATGACATAGGTAACTGTAAATGTGCAATATGCAACGCCCAATGGATTCCCCATCCTCGTTATTTTAGATTTTCTATCTTAACGATTTCTAATGACTCCCCATCATTTTCATTCATTTAATTCGATTCCCCTTCCATGTTTTGCTAGGTAACTCTCCACTAGCATTTGAAACCAAAACAACTCCCATACTGCGTGAATAAAATGATGTAGATCCTTTTCCTTTGGTATCCGCATTACTCAACTCAAGGTAACCCCTTGCTAGGCAACATAATCATCCTTTTCCATTCATTTGACTTCCATACTGCGCGAAGCAATAGAGTCGTTCCTTTTTTTTTTGGCTTCTATAATATGCGAAGCAACGAAACCAGTTTCTTGTTACAATTTTCACACTGTGCAAAGCAATGGAATTCCTCCTTCGAATACCCCTCTCATGCTTTGTAAGGTAACACCTCACTAACAATGGGACCGGAGATTTATCCTTTTAGCTTATTGGTTCCCCCAATTCCTTTCTCCCATTGGTACCCCCAAATATTTAATTGGTTCCCCAAATTTGTTTCATCAATTGGTACTCCCAATGTTCACACAAATGCAAATGTTGCATCCATGGTTATCCACCAAGTAACACATGCAACATACAATTGTGTCCAACCAAATTCAGTAAACACTTATATCCGAAAGGTAACCCCTTTTGGCTTAATAAGATATACAATCTTTTACTCCAAAGGCAAACCCCTCCTGTAACAACCCAAATTTTTAACAAAAAAAATTAATTAACGAATTAATTAATTGAGGAATAAATTGATTAAATAAATATTAATCAGAAAAAAATTAAGAATTGAGCAAAATAGTTTTTTTCCGTTGCTTCCGTTATGAAATTCTTATTCAGATAGACTTTCAGTTTGCATAAATCGGACTAAGTATGAACAAGTTATGATCAAAAGAAGTTTGAATTAAATTAAAATAATTAAATAAATAATTCAGAATAAATGCAATAGTAATAGGGCGACCCGACCTTACATAGGTCGAACCCCTGTATCGACCCATGTAAGAGGTGGGTCAACCCACCTTCGACCAGGCTACGAGCCTGAACCTGGACATATTTCCTGGTAAGGTTCATTTTGCTGACTCGGTGTGATGTGTATTCTACGGTTTGATTATAAAACATAAGATCCTATGGTTTATATTATCCTAGCACACCTGTATATAGACTAGCAACCCTCACTATTTTCATACACAAACATTTCTTCATCTTCTTCTTCCACATTGCTATGTTCTGAAATAAAATAAGAAAATAGTTAGGTACTGCCAAAATATAGACTGAAAGGATAATTCTTCCTCTACAACTATTTCAAAGGCCATTATTGGATCTACAAAAAATTTATGTGAGTATTACTGTGATTTTAAAATTTCTTCTAAGTTAAAGTTAAAATAGACACAATAGTTGTTGTGTGTTAATCCCGTTCTTAGAACGCGGTTCAGAACTAAGAAGTGCGTACGAACGGTGACACAAAAAATAATCTGCACGCGCACATATCAAGTTGGCGGCACGACATAAGCCAAGTCGATCGCTTATGTCACCTACCCTACATCTCGCATGACGTTCGGTTCATCCCGCAAAACTCAGCTCACCGGCATGTCGTTCAAACGACATAACTCATATAGCGAGCCAGTCATCCCGCTAGCTTTCAAGTCGTTCTAGCAACTAGGAACTAGCCTATTCCCACGACGTGGAGTTAGTAACCAAGTCGAAGACGTCTGAGAACCTGTTAACATGCCAAGACGTGTCGACTATTGCTAACAGCGATACTCATGACGTTGGCTCTCTACCATGTCATAAGAATTCATGACGATGAGCTCATGCCGTATGTCAAGACTATTCCAAACATGCTAAAAAGGCACCAGCTATTTATGAGAGTGCCACTTGTGGCATTGGATTTAGAGTTCATGCCGTTATACGGTTTGAAAGTGGAAGCATCTCATTAACACCATGTACCAATTCAAGACATTGGCTTTAGGAGACATGCCGCACCCAAGCGGAAAAAAGGTCATGGCGCTGACCATTCAAGGCGGGTAGACGTTCCATATCGTTATAACCAAGTCATGCCACGTATATCACATTGATTCCAAGTCGCTAACATCGCCAGGTCGTGAAACTGGATAAAACTCATGTCGTTAGGACCTTGTAATTAATGACACGTGATATACAAATGGACAGCTGTCAAGTGGAACGGATTGAATCAATGTGTGATGACGTTGAAACCAATTCATTCATGTCGCATAGGGCAGGGGAGTTCAAGCCGCGTTGATTCATGTCGTGAAGGCTGTGGCGCAAGCATTCAAGACATTTCGACCCTTCATGTCGAAGTGAAGTCATGGCGAAATTAAGTCATGGTGTTTACCGCATAATTACAGAATTGCCATCTGGGCTAAAATCACCTATAAATACCCCTCATAGTTCACTTGAGAGGGGACCGAAAATTCATTCTAAGGAGTAGATTCCGTCAAATTCAAAGCTCATCTACAACTTCTCTAATGGCTTCTATGGATTCATCAACACTTTTCTAACTTCATAGAGATCAAATCCAAATCAATGATCATAAAAGCTTTCTCCAATCGAATCTAAGGGCTTTCGATCTCATTCAAGCTACAAGATAAATCTCCCAAACATAATTCAAAAGATCTCTAATCCTCTCCAAAGCCAAAATCGAATGCTAATTCACTATGAAATCTATGAAGATTATGGAAAAGGATCAAAGCACATAAGTGGTTGAAGATTCATCACAAAGCTGAACTTCTTTCCTTTTCTTCACCAAATTCAAGTGAAAGTAGATCGTCAAGAGAGCGGAAAGAGAGTTAAAAGAGAGAAATGATTGTAATGAGGAAAAATTCATATGTTGTAAGCTTGAATATCATAATGAGAATTGATTGAAAGTGGACGTAGATTCATAGAGAATCAAACCACTAAAAAAATTCCTTTGTGTTCTTACTTGCTCTTATCCGTTTATTTTGCGATTTCGTGGTTCCATATTCTTACCGAATATGTGAAGTGTAACTTTTACACCTTTGGTGTTTGATCCCAAATTTGGAGCAAACATTTGGCGCCTACCGTGGGGCCGCGCTCGCATCTCCTACCTCTTCTCACACTCTCCCAAAGTTGAGATCCTTGCATTTAAGTCCTAAACTGCATTCTTCCTTCGAAATAATGGCTAAATCAAAGATGATCGTAAGTAAAGATGTCGGAAATGCCAATGATGTTGCTAATAAAGAAACACCGCTTACTAACCATTTCGATGTTGGTGAAAACTCGATAAGTGGAGCTGGTGTGACTAGAAATGAACTAAATGCCGCTATTGCCAACGTGAACCGCTGAATTGAAACTTCAAATAAAGCTTTGATGGATGCTAATGATGCTCTAATGGAGAAAATGAACGCTCTTCTAAATGCTCAACCAATTCAAGCCCCTCCGAAAGTCCATGTTAATTTCGACGAAAAGGACAAATCGCCTGCTTTCGGTCATAACCGCAACAACAATATGGAAGACGATTATGATTGGGCAAGTGACGGGGATGAAGCTAATATCGAAGGATTGAAATCGAAAGCTAAGAACCATTCCGAAGTGAATGCTCGAAAAGCCGCTAATCCTATCACGGGGGCACCTCTTCGTCGAGAAGGCAAAGGGCCTAGGCTCTCTAATCGAGATCATATGCCTAGACGAACATTTGGTAAAGAGCTCAGCTTCATAGAGCGCCATAGCACCGAAGAATAATTTTCGGACATGATAGAGCGAGCCATGAAAAAGAATCAGACTAGCAGAGACGACGAAAGAGAATGGGACTTCTCTCCCAATAGGACTCCATTCACCGAAAGAATCCTTGGAGCAGAATGTCCGAAGAAGTTCAATCCTCCGACTCTGCCTCCGTACAACGGTCTCGTTGATCCGAACTACTTCCTATTCAAATATGAATGGCATATGAGTGCAGCTAAGGCTACCGATGAGACAAGATGCACATACTTTCCTCTCTACTTAGAAGGTGCCGCATCACTATGGTTCACAAAGCTGCCACCCAAATCCATCGATCGGTTCTCTCACCTGACTAAAAAGTTCAAGGAGCAGTTCCGCCTGTACGCTACTAAAACCAAGGATGCTATAACACTTTCAGCAATGAAGCAGAATCCAGGGGAAACTGTCAAAGCCTTCCTCAGTCGATTCAATGTTGCCTTGTCTGAAGTGAGGAATCCAGAGCCACGCATAATTCTCATGGCTTTACTCGACGCTATAGACAAAACAAGCGACTTTCGGAAGATGGATAAAAATGAAAGAACCAACTACGCTTGACAAGTTCTATAAGAAAGCATAGGAGTACATGAGAGTGGACGATAATCCTATACCTCTTCAGATCATCGATGGTAACCAACTTCTTGAAGCTCCCAAAAGCGCTGCTACTCAGTGTGATCAAAAGAATACTTAGGGGAAGAAGCGAGTAAATGACAGAAATGACAACAAAGATAATAAAAAGTTTCGCCTTCATGAATCATCTGAGTTAACTCCTCTGAATAACACTCCCGAGAACATCTACCTTGCCACAAAGGACGCAGAAGATTACCCAGAGCTTCGGCCAATAAAAATGAATGACCATCTGACTAAATCCAGGAAGTTCTGTCGGTATCATAATCAGCCGGGCCACAACACCAACGAATGCAGGCATCTGAAATCATTAATCGAAGAATTGATTAGGAAGAACCATCTGCAACAATTTGTGAAGAACTCCCAAGATGCGAATCCTTCTACAGCTCCCCAGGGGCAAGGGGCATCAAATGATCAGTCTGGTCCAAACAACGTAGCTTCTGTTCATATCACTCTAAGGCTAATAATCAACTGACGACCGTTGATGACCTAATATCTGAAACTCAGAATAAGCGATCACTATCGCCTCTTTGAATTACTTTACTCTTTACTATGTTTTACTTTCTTGTGAAAAGTCTATAATGGTTTACAGAACAAAAGTGCTATGAATGAAATGTTGCCTGCTTGTGTAAAATCTCTGACTTGCAAAATATACATGAAAGTTTGCTAAAAGATGATTTTCTCATTGCAGGCTATTCAGTAGGCATTTGCTTCCTCAAAATCCGACGAAATGAGGTGGCTCCGATAATACCAACTCAACGGATGATCAAGGAAGTCCCAATGAATCAAACGGTGAATAAAGCAACAAGCTATCACGGATCCAAAACCTCATCCCCCAAAGGTTGCGGGAATCCGTAGGCGCGAAACGAAGTGCGGTAGCTTGTTAAAGCAAGACGAAGCATGAAAGTTCGTAAGCGCGGAGCGATGCAGCCTAAACCCAATGGTTCGCGGGAATCCGTAGGCGCGAAATGAAGCGTGGGAGCTTGCTAAAGCAAGACGAAGCGTGGGAGTTCGTAAGCGCCGAGCGATGCAGTCTAAACCCAATGGTTCGCGGGAATCCGTAGGCGCGAAACGAAGCGCGGGAGCTTGCTAAAGCAAGACGAAGCGTGGGAGTTCGTAAGCGAAGAGTGATGCAGCCTAAACCCAATGGTTCGCGGGAATCCGTAGGAGCAAAACGAAGCGCGGGAGCTTGCTAAAGCAAGACGAAGCGTGGGAGTTCGTAAGCACGGAGCGATGCAGCCTTAACCCAATGGTTCGCGGGAATCCGTAGGCGCGAAACGAAGCGCGGGAGCTTGCTAAAGCAAAACGAAGCGTGGGAGTTCGTAAGCGCAGAGCGATTCAGCCTAAACACAATGGTTCGCGGGAATCCGTAGGTGCGAAACGAAGCGCGGGAGCTTGCTAAAGCAAGACGAAGCGTGGGAGTTCGTAAGCGTGGAGCGATGCAGCCTTAACCCAATGGTTAGCGGGAATCCGTAGGCGCGAAACGAAGCGCCGGAGCTTGCTAAAGCAAGACAAAGCGTGGGAGTTCGTAGATGCAGCCTAAACCCAATGGTTCGCGGGAATCCGTAGGCGCGAAACGAAGCGCGGGAGCTTGCTAAAGCAAGACGAAGCGTGGGAGTTCGTAAGCGCGGAGCGATGCAGCCTTAACCCAAACCTCGCAGGGGTTCGCATGGCGAAACGATGCGACAACCATAAATCCTCTCCACAGGAGAAATCAACAACGTTCAATGAAATCCATCATGTTGATTCGATCACAAGAAAAAGACAAGATGTTGGATTAAAGGACCACACTAAAACATGGGGCATCCAACGAAATCTTCAATGCCAAAACTAATCAGCATGACAAACAAATATTGAGCGGTGAAATTCTTCGCATAATGAATACTAACAATGGCCTCTTGAGCCGGGGCATGGATAATCAAAGATTCTCCAAACAGAAGCGGAAAATAAGTCACAAATACTTATTCCCCAAATAAGAAATATCATATACTATCATATGAGATTTTAAAACAATAGCTTTTGAAATCCATAGTTGGCTTAGTCGACTAGTTGTTTTCAAGCGTTAACGCGAATTCGAATTAGAATGTCATGTTTGTACAAGCAATATTTGACGGGTTATAAACCGTTGGATAAAGTAATTCTGTGCAGGCACTTCATTCAATTAAAAATAAAATTCGCTATAATTCATTTTTAGTAATCGACTAATCTGTTATTGATGCGGATAGTCGATGGTGAGCATAAGTCCGAAGTTGCGCAATCACTTGTTCTAATTACAGAACAGGTGGAGTAAAGCAATTTACGATCCAATGCATCGTCAAAAGACGAAAAACTAAGACAAAACTCTGGCAAATCATCAGCAGTGCAAAAATACACTGGAATTTATGATACCAGATCAAATAACATGAAGATGCGAGCAAATCCAGATTATAATCCAAGTCCAATCAAGGAAAGGCCCACCAGTTACAGTAGTCATTTCGAAGCATGCATTCCTCGCAAGCAAGAAATACAAGTTTCGAGGGGCAAATGTTAACCCCGTTCTTAGAACGCGGTTCAGAACTAAGAAGTGTGTACGAACGGTGACACAAAAAAAAATCCGCACGCGCACATATCAAGTCGGCGGCACGACATAAGCCAAGTCGATCGCTTATGTCACCTTCCCTACATCTCGCATGACGTTCGGTTCATCCCGCAAAACTCAGCTCGCCGGCATGTCGTTCAAACAACATAACTCATATAGCGAGCCAGTCATCCCGCTAGCTTTCAAGTCGTTCTAGCAACTAGGAACTAGCCTATTCCCACGACATGGAGTTAGTAACCAAGTCGAAGACGTCTGAGAACCTGTTAACATGCCAAGACGTGTCGACTATTGCTAACAGCGATACTGATGACGTTGGCTCTCTACCATGTCATAAGAATTCATGACGATGAGCTCATGCCATATGTCAAGACTACTCCAAACATGCTAAAAAGGCACCAACTATTTATGAGAGTGCCACGTGTGGCATTGGATTGAGAGTTCATGCCGTTGTACGGTTTGAAATTGGAAGCATGTCATTAACACCACGTACCAATTCAAGACATTGGCTTCAGGAGACATGCCGCACTCCAGTGGAAAAAAGGTCATAGCGCTGACCATTCAAGGCGGGTAGACGTTCCATATCGTTATGACCAAGTAATGCCGCGTATATCACATTGATTCCAAGTCGCTAACATCACCAGGTCGTGAAACTGGATAAAACTCATGTCGTTAGGACCTTGTAATTAATGGCACGTGATATACAAATGAACAGCTGTCAAGTGGAACGGATTGAATCAATGCGTGATGATGTTGAAACCAATTCATTCATGTCGCATAGGGCAGGGGAGTTCAAGCCGCGTTGATTCATGTCGTGAAGGCCGTGGCGCAAGCATTCAAGACGTTTCGACCCTTCATGTCGTAGTGGAGTCATTGGGAAATTAAGTCATGGCATTTACTGCATAATTACAGAATTGCCGCCCGGGCTAAAATCACATATAAATACACCTCATAGTTCACTTGAGAGAGGACCGAAAATTCATTCCAAGGAGGAGGAGACTCCGTCAAATTCAAAGCTCATCTACAACTTCTCTAATGGCTTCTATGGATTCATCAACACTTTTCTAACTTCATGGAGATCAAATCCAAATCAATGATCATAAAAGCTTTCTCTAATTGAATCTAATGGCTTTTGTTCTCATTCAAGCTACAAGATAAATCTCCCAAACATCATTCAAAAGATCTCTAATCCTCTCCAAAGCCAAAATCGAATGCTAATTCACTATGAAATCTATGAAGATTATGGAAAAGGATCAAAGCACATAAGTGGTTGAAGATTCATCACAAAGCTAAACTTCTTTCCTTTTCTTCGCCAAATTCAAGTGAAAGTAGATCGTCAAGAGAGTGGAAAGAGAGTTAAAAGAGAGTTAAAAGAGAGAAATGATTGTAATGAGGAAAAATTCATATGTTGTAAGCTTGAATATCATAATGAGAATTGATTGAAAGTGGACGTAGATTCATAAAGAATCGAACCATTATAAAAATTTCTTTGTGTTCTTACTTGCTCTTATCCGTTTATTTTGCGATTTCGTGGTTCCATATTCTTACCGAATATGTGAAGTGTAACTTTTACACCTTTGGTGTTTGATCCCAAATTTGGAGCAAACATTGTGGTGATTAGCAATCCAAATAAAAAGAATTATGAAAGTAAAATATATTGGATCTGAAAGTATCAATGTTTATAAGTTTAATGTTTTACATGTTATTGTTCATTTTAATCACTGTCAATTACCTACTCCTTTCGCCGTTATTATTTATTTTTATGTACATTCTTCTTCCTTATCCCCTTTTTGTCATTGTAACAATCTTATTATGCTTTTACCAGTTGAGTTGCATAGAATTGGAATAATATGAAATAACGTTAAAAAGGAGAATTGGGCATATTAGAATTTGTGAATTATGGATTGTAAATAGGGATTATTATAAAAGAAGAATATGTAAATATGAATTGGTTGAATTTAATAATATACTAAGTAGACATGTCATAGGTAAACATTTTATTTGATATTGATTATAAACATGTTAATATGACGTTGATTGGAAAACATGTATTTGACATTAATTTGAAATATATTAATATGACATTGATTGGAAAAGTTCTATCACCTTGCCGAATTTCAAGCGTGACGCCACCTTAATCAAAACCTTAATCAAAAGTGAAGTGTCAATAACAATACCCTATTCAAAATTAAATACAAGTTTCTTCGTTCACTTTATTTAACCACGACCAATATTTCCACAGATGGAAGCTAAAAAACGATGAACTTGGTACTATGTCGCAGACATGGGAAGATCGAAGGTGTTTTCTTCCATTACACATACCTTAGTATAAACTAGCGATGTATGGGCTGCAGAAAACCTGCACTTCATCCAAAGTCGCTTTCCCTTCATCTCCAAACAACGACTCCTTCCCATCTTCCCTCTTCTTATAAGACAACCCCAGCCTCGACTTCGCCATTCTGAGATCCCCAACCCCCGAATTTGTGTCCGGACCCGCAAATCCTCCCATGACGGGCGCAAGCGGAGGCCTAATCAGCAGCCCATTCGCCCCGAATTGAGGTCCTCCCCTCGCGTAGTCGAACAGTGCGGCTCCACTGCCGCCTACTTTGGGAAAAATGATGGGGGCGTCGGTGTCTTCTTTCCAGTAGAAGAGGAATGCGTCGAAGGTGTCGTAGTAGTCGTCGGTGCTTCTATAGCCTTCTGGATTGGAAGCCCCGAATTTGAAGGATGTGTTGGTGTATCCGATGATGACGCACGGACCTTTGAAGTCTGTTTGTAAGTCAAAGTCTGATGCTCTGAATCCGTCTGTTGTGGCTTTATAGCAGCATTTCAGTTCTCTTCCTGTTGATCAATGCAAAATAAAGGTTTGTCATAATCAATGCTGAATCCTAACAGTCTCCCCCTTGACTCGCATCCTTCGAGTAACTTTTGAGAGGACTGCCTCGCCTGCATGACCCAGTCCGTAATCTTCGGCTCTGATATCACTGTTATGTAACAACGGTGGGAACAAAGGTCCTCTCCCTCCTGCATAGGGCGTACGCATATGAGTTGGCACACACATCCTTGTGAAAAAAGAAATCCCTCTTGTTACGTGGCAACCAACTCATATTTGTACTCCACTCCTTCAATTTTATTCCATGATGTGGGGCTATGAATCCAAACCATCATTCTTTCTTAATAACATGCGAGACAATCCTAACAATCTCCCCCTTGAATCGCATCCTACAAGTATCTTTTGAGAGCACTGCCTTCCCTACATGGCCTAGTTCGTAACCTTCGGCTATGATACCACTGTTATGTAATGACGGTCGGAACAAAGCCTCTCCTTCTGCATAGAGCGCACACATATGAGTTGGCACACACATCCTTGTAACAAAAGAAATCCCTAATGTTACGTGTCAACCAACTCATATTTGTACTTCACTCCTTCAATTTTATTACTGATGTGAGACCATGCATTCAAACCATCATTCCTCCTTAACAACATGCGAGACAATTCTAACAAAAATGATATAGAACAGTCTACATATATCAATCGTAGATCGATTACCTACACATTAAAAGCGTAAAGTCACAAATTCGTTTAGTCTGGAATGGCATACAACCGTCCACCTACAAAAATCCTAGGTCGATTGTCTACCAGCTAAAGGCACAAGGCTACTAATCGTTTATTTAGTCTGAAATGACTTGACACTCGAACTATACTAATCCTAAGTCGATTGCCTACAATTCAAATTCTCAGTTTACTTATTTTAAGCAAATCAATTAATTTTTAATTGATGAAAAAAAAGATACTAATATCTACTAAAATTAGTGTAATGCTAAAAAACATCTTGACTCACTTATACCATGGCTAAAATTAATAAATGCACATCTTGGTGCCCTTACTACCAAGTTTCAAGTATCAATAAAAGCAAATCATAACGCCCTAGGAAGAAGCCTATTCCGATAACAACACACAGCCGATACCATTGTCAAATTTTCCACGGTATTTGCAGATACAAACAATGGTGTGTGTCCCACTAAAAAGATGTTCCATGTTAAGAAACAAGAATTCATATCTCCTCCAATAAAATTAGATTTGTGAACGATTTTAAATGGATATTGTTAATGACATACCATTTTTGAATAATAGATGTTCATTTTTTTAGTAGTTTTTCATTATTACTTTAGGGTTATTACTGTTACGTACAACCCTCCCTTAACAACACAATAAAATATGACTAAATTACTCTTTTAATTTCCGTTAAAGAAATGACTGCTTATACAACTAATTTTTGGCTATATAACACAAAATATAGTAAATATATAAAATGTCAATATTTCAATCTATTAAATTCGATCAAACAATACCGTTTTCTTTGGGGTAATTTTGTCCAAAAGTTAATCTAACTTGAGAGCTCCCTTAACAATTTGAAAATGTACCATATGCATTCAAAAATGACCATTCCTTATTTAAAGTTGGCGTGGGTTTTTAAATTCTCAATTTAAATATAAGTTTTTTTGTTCGCTTTGTTTAACCACGACCAATATTTCCACAGATGGAAGCTAGAAAACGATGAACTATGTACTATGCCGCAGACATGGGAAGATCGAAGATGTTTTCTTTTATTACACATACTTAGTATAAACTAGCGATGTAAGGGCTGCAGAAAACCTGCACTTCATCCAAAGTTGCCCTCCCTTCATCTCCAAACAACGACTCCTTCCCATCTTCCCTCTTCTCGTATGACAGCCCCAACCTCGACTTCGCCATTCTGAGATCCCCAACCCCCGAATTTGTGTCCGGACCGGCAAACCCTCCCATGACGGGCGCAAGCGGAGGCCCAATCAGCAGCCCATCCGCCCCAAATTGGGGCCCTCCCCTCGCGTAGTCGAACAGTGCTGCTCCACTGCCGCCTACCTTGGGCAAAATGATGGGGGCGTCGGTGTCTTCTTTCCAGTAGAAGAGGAATGCGTCGAAGGTGTCGTAGTAGTCGTCGGTGCTTCTATAGCCTTCTGGATTGAAAGCCCCGAATTTGAAGGATGTGTTGGTGTATCCGATGATGACGCACGGGCCTTTGAAGTCTGTTTGTAAGTGGAAGTCCGATGCGCTGAATCCGTCTGTTGTGGCTTTATAGCAGCATTTCAGTTCTCTTCCTGTTGATCAATGCAAAATAAAGGTTTGTCATAATCATATGTACCGCAGGAAACATTCAAATGATCTATATGAATTTTGATAGGGGTCTAGAGAAAGGGTCACCATCTGCTCTTGTTTGGGCGCGGGTGGGAGGTTCTCCTGTTGTCACAGTATGTCTGCTTTATACATAGGGCTGTCAATTTCCTACACGACCCGTGACCCGACCCGAAACCCGCACGGAAATTAGCAGGTTAACCCGACACGTTTAGTTAGCGGGTCATTTTCGGGTCAACCCAAATTTGACCCACTTATAAACGGGTGGGTTTAGGGTTGACCTGCTAACCCGATATTGACCCGCCAAACCCGATTATATGTTGTATCTCTTCCATACTGTTAGTCTTTTATGTATACTGTTAGTGTTAGTCTTTTATGTATGCATTAATCAGTATGCTCGTATATGTAAGTTGTTATATTTTACTAATTTATTCTTGTATGTT
Source organism: Allium sativum (assembly GCA_030737875.1). NCBI lineage: Eukaryota > Viridiplantae > Streptophyta > Magnoliopsida > Asparagales > Amaryllidaceae > Allium > Allium sativum. The sequence goes on from CM060911.1 coordinate 13,991,385, forward strand.
GTTAGTTATATTTTACTTATAACAACTATATTTCTTCCATACTGGTAGTCTTTAATTTATGCAGTATGAGAATATATACTTATGTAGAAAATGATTTTTGGATATGGTGATTTCATGCTTTATATATGTATTGTCTGTTGGTGACTTTGCAACTTATTGCATGTTAGTGATTATATAACAGTGTGCATGTTGGTGATTTGACTCTTTTGTTGCTTATATTAGTAGGCAATATCTATCAATGGGTCAAACAAGTAAACCCGACCCATTCAGTTAAACGGGTTACGCGGGTCGGGTCGAGTCAACCCGTTTATAAACGGGCCGGGTTAGGGTTGGGAAAATATGACCCGTTTAATAAATGGGTTGACCCGACCCGTTTATAAATCAACCCGAACCCGACTTGATCCGACCCGAACCCAACCCGACACGACCCATTGACAACTCTATTTATACATGTATTGATACATGAACAATGATCTCTTAGTTGTGAACGTCTAAATAGAAATCATCATTACATATAAATTATTTCATAATCATTTTTTGAAATTAAGGACAATTCTAGTCGTATTTAGGGGGACAAATACTGTATTTTTGTTGATGCATTTCAACAAGCATATGCTAGCAGCACCAAAGCTGTTATTTCAGCTTTTATGCATTGGATGATCTGTGTTGGATTGACTTGGGAGAATCAAAGGGCAAGAATAACTAGGATTCAATCTTGAAGTTATGGTTGATTAGAATGGCAATAGATATGTCATATGAAACCTGATTTTGGACTGCCAATTTTGCTCATGCTTTCAAACTCATTGCGATCTTCTCGATGTCAATGTCATCACCAAAAGTAGGTGCACAAACACAATAGCGTGATTGCTATGAATCATCATGTCATCTATTTTTCGCACGTTTATTAGTATAGTTATGTGCTCTCTTTATGTCGACTAATTGCTCTGAGATGTAGGTTTTTATTAGGCTAATGTGTTGGTTCGTTGAACTGTAGCGATTGAAGTCTGAGGCAGTACTTGTATCAGGCACGTGGGCATTGTTTGATTATTTGTGCTTTTGCAAGGTTGATTTGTCAACTGAACATTCTTCACATTTGGTGTTATATCTTAGAGTGTGCGCTATGTATATTTATGTAAATAAAGAGATCACACGATAGCTTTGATAGTTATACTACCAATATAACATCTATGATACTGGTTATAAAGGTTCACAACAATGCATACAAAAAATGAAATGACAATCACAATTTCTAAAAGTGGCTGTAGTGGAAGATGAAACAAAATACGGTTAATTAGACGGTGTTTGATATGTATTGTTGCTTAATGAAAACTCAGGGAATGAAAACAAGGAGATAAAGGAATGCACATTGATTATTCTTCACCTTGTGATGGGAGAAGATAAATTTCTCAAGTTCTTGGCGTGGTCACATCTAAAGGCATTTGGGATTACTCCGATGAGCTCAATATGAATAAATTGATCACTAATAGTTTGAATTTAATAGGAAGAGGGGTCTTCATTGAAGGTGAACTAGGATACCTTTGATGGTTCCTAATGAATATGTAAGTAGCAAACTTGGTAATCCGGAATAACAAAAGTCAAATGGTATAGTTGTTTTTGTTACCTGTTCACCAGATGAGCTTTGTGAATATTCTAATATACTGTAGTCATACTTAAACACTTGGGTATGTTAAGCCAGATCTTATTAATAGGGAGTTATGCAATCAAATGAAGGAGTCAAATGTAGGAAATTTTAGAGCTAATAGTAGTCACACTCTTTTTTAAAAGAGGAAGAATCAGAGTGAGTTTAAGAAGGGAAATCAAAATTAAGAAAGCTGAATAAACATATGAGTGAATGGAGGCGTGATGCTTGCTTTGCTAATCAGAAATGGCAATATGGGGAAAATAAGCGTTTGAAGATGAAAAGAAATAAAAAAATTAATGGAGTCCTTGTCTTTTGCGATGGTGGAAGTTATTTGTGATGATGTCGTACTCACAGTGGTGGCACCATAAGTTTTGAGCTACTATTAATTCTTGATTCGGGTGCATTGTTTCATATCATGCCACCTCATGAGAATAAGGATGGCAATGTGAGACTTATGGGTAGTGAAGCTTGATCCCAACTGCACCAACTGTTCCAGAAAAATAAGCAATTTTCAAAACCTTGAAACATAGAACATTGACGAGCGTGTTAAGCATCCAAACATATAAATCCATGATAAAACCAAATCAAAGAGATTCCGAAGTGATCAAGTATCCCAGCCATTAGTTTTGACGAAAGAGGCGATGGATAGAAGTTTGTACTTTCTTGAAGTACAAACTATTTATGCTGAAACTTTTGTTGTTATCAATGTTTGTTTTATTTGAATTCTACAAGTTTATGGTATATGAGACTTTGTCATGTTGGGGAGAAAAGTGGGATGAACTTTAATAAACTTGAATTTCGCAAGGATGGTACAATGAAGAAGCCAACAAAAATTGCACCTGGTGAATGAAAACATGATTTGAGTAGCGTTTCATGATTGTGTTCGTATGGAGGTACAACGATAGCTGGTGGAATCATTATGGGAGGTGGATGTTACATTTGTTTCATCGACGACAATTTTTGAAGGATTTGTTTGTATGTGATGAAAGAGAATTCTGAATCGTTTGAAAATCCAAGTTTTGGAGAATTTGTCTTGAAAACAAGTTGGTAAAATTTGAATGGTATCGACCGTCCGATAGTGGGAGGTGAAAGTTTAACGGCATCGACCATCTGATAGACAAAAACATTCTCTGACACTTTCCTACATTGTTGGATCCACTGCCAATAAAGTTGCAGTCTTGTAGAGAGGACGATCCACATTATTTTGGAGAAGGCTCGACCCATCCGACTGACTCGTGTTTATAAAATGGAGTTTTAGGTCAAAATTTTATCAACAGTGTTTGATATAGTCGATCATTCCATGCTCATTTATGAAGGTAAAATATTTGATGGAAAAGCCGGTTTCCCTGATTTTAAACAAACCCTGTCCGATTTTCACATTAGAAAGACCCAAAAGAATAAAAATAAAAAATAAAAAATTCAAGTGAAAAATTAGTCAAAACTAGTTTAATGACTTGTATAATGATTTAAGACACTACTCCCAAGGTTCAGCCAAAGACAGTACCAAAAATCACATGATTTTACCAAATTAGAATGTGACCCAAGCACGACTCGGATCATCAAGATTTTGTTTTGAAGTCGAATTCTTGTGCAAAAGTTGGAGTCTGATTCAAAGAAAACCTGAAGTCAACCAGGTGGCAACACCAAAGTTTTTCCACTTGGGCCCTACAAGTCAGAAGCGCTCAAGCTCCGAAATCGGCCTTCAACTCAAGTCCATTCACTCCAACTCAGGCAAAACCTCCTCGGGGCCACTCAAACTCGACCTCAACTCCTTCTAACTGTTCAAACTCAACCCCAACCACCTACAAGCCAAAGATATTTTTTATCTCCTCCATCATAAAATAAGAAAATTTTAGTTGTAAAATACGCTAGAAGATGAATTAGATTATATATGACGAAGCATATTAAAATAAAAAGAAGTGGATGTAGGATTTGTTAGCTGGGCAGTATAAAAGTTTCTTCTCTTTCATATTTTCCTTATTTCCCATTTTTTGGGTGTTTGATTTTTTTTTTTTTTTTTTTAATTCTCCGTTTTATTTTTAGATTTTGAGAAGTTTATTTTATGGTAAATTTTATTCTAATCCAAGGTTTTAATAAGTTAATCCACCATTTTACTTTAATAAGTTAATCCACAACTATTCTGTAAGTTAATTCACGAGTGGATTAACTTAAAGATTCCACCCTATCATATAACTTACAAGTGATTTTTGTGCTTTTTGTTTTACCGTGACATTACAATATACGGCGACCAGGGGTAATCAAAGCCATGACTTACTAATATTAAATCATTCTCCATTACTACTAATGTTTGTCCCTTTAGGCATCAAGTCATGTGTTTATGTGTCTTCTACATGATCACAATCATTCATTTCAGCTGCATTTGTCTAATTGATTGTTTAACTGGCTAATTTTCGGCTTGTAGATCATCAAAATTAAAATTAAACCTATCGAAATGTTCGCCAAAACAGTTTTCAGATCATCTTCTATACGCAGCGCTGCATTCAAATTATTACCGATTGCCAGTGGAACTCAGCTTGTAACACTGTGTTGATATAATTAATATGAGTCTTATTTTGAATTTTTTTCAAATATGATATTGTTCCAGCACTTATTCTTCATTTTCCTGTTTAATATTTATCTTATCTGAGTCAGCTTAATTTCTACACCCAAACCATTTTATTATGCCACCCAATAAACCACAATTAGTCCTTCAGAAACAATTTTCAAATCATATCTCCTCCTCCACAGAGACAAGAAATATAAGTAAAATTCAGGGGACTAACGTAATGGTGTCGGAGCCAAATCTCACGGACAAACCAGAAATCTCAGATGATGATAATGTAAACATAACTTAAGAAACAAATATGCAAACGTAACTCGAGATTTCAGAAAATAGCTAACAACAATTATATGTGATAATGGTGATATTAAAAAAAAAAAAAAATTTGTATACAATTAATCAACTTCAAACAAAAAATAAACAAACTATTTACTGTTATTACATTGAATTACTCCACTTAAACTTGGATTTAGATGGTAAAATATCAGAAACAAATACGACGCAAAACGCACATAAGAAGACCAAGAAGAAAAAAAATATGTATGCTTTTTTACGTGGATACAGTGATTAAAAATTAAATTTTGGTAAAATTCAACGATCATATAAAATAGGGTGATTAACTTAAATTGTGGATTAGAATAAAAATTACCTTATTTTATTTGTCTGGTATAATGTGTATGTAGTATGTATCCATATTTAATGTGTATCATAAGGACACGTATTAAGAATCATGTTTATTTATTAAAAAATTTGCAAATGCCGATTATGTCCTTACATCATAAATAAATTGGTAACATGGTAATATTTTGTTGTCTAAATAAATAAATATGATTATTAACATGTGTACTTAGAGCATACAATAAACGTTAATTGCATTTTCTTCTTCTTACTATTTTTTTGACAGAGAGTTCAAACTTATCTCGGACTCGGTTTATTCGTTTGCATACTATGTGTCATAGGGTTGGTGGATGTGGAGGGAGGTGGACAAGGTTTGATATAGATGACTGAAGATTGGAGATTTGAAATTTGTGTGGATCTTCCACTTAGGTTATATACATTTAATTAGTGGATGGCAGCCAAGCTTAATCTTGTTAGTTGATTCATCCGGATCTCTTACTGACGTGATATCAGAAAGTAAAGTTGGAGAAGTGATTATTGGTGGCATTATCCATGTTGTGTTGTGCAGAGTATTGTATTTAGACGTACAATCAGTTTAGATTTTCGTGACATTCACAAACAAATGTGCTCAGGCAAACCAAAAAGATTCCAAACCAAACTATAGCCAAATTCTCCATTTAAAGGCCAGTCTTGAACCTTTTTGGTGTGATCAAATGGTAGAAATGAGTACAGTTTAACCCTAGGGATACAGTGAAGGTGATGATTAAAGCATTAGGCTGTTGATTTTGGGAAACTGATAGTAAAATCAAACAAACTTTTGCCAATATCTCCTTTTGTTTTCAATCTCATAGCACTCTTTGCAGTATCATCAGAAGAAAGCCACAACGAAAGCAGGTGTATGTATGCTAACTCAAAGTTAGTGAAATCGTTTATATCGTAAATCATAAATGGATTGATTGTTTTAGTTAGTTTTCGCTACACTGCTATGTTGATTCTTTTAGTTATTGCGATCTAAGTTTGTTGAACAGTCTAGTTAGATTGTCTACATTTCTGCTGCAGCGTTGAAGGTTGATTTGTCAATCTAAGTTTCTTCACAACTAGCAACATGAGTTTGTAGGAACTGTCAAAAACTATAAAGTTCTGCATTGACAAAATTTGGTCATGAAAGCTTAGTGATATGAAATTAGAATCTAAAAAGTTTCAAAGAGAGAATTGTACCTCTTAGATGAGTCTTTGCAACCAAAGATAGTGAAAATGGCAAATCTATGTCATGGTACTTTTGTGTTGGCTTGTGCTCTGTCTCACTTTTGCTTCTTCCCCAGTTAAACAAGTTAACAGTTGCTTGTTTCCTCAATGAAAGACTGCAATTTTGCAAGCAAGCCATGAAAATGGAATGATGCTTGTGAATAAACAATATCAGTAAATTGACCTTATGGTCCTTACCATCTGCTTATTGTTTGGCTATTCTGGTACGCATGTTTCCTATCTCACTCACAATAATTTCCGGACCCATAAATTTTTATTTACATGTTGCCTGTATTTCAACGTTATTTTCAAACTCAATCAATTTGTTAACAAACTTTTTCATCACTACTCAATTTTTTTAAACTTGATTTTTGTATGATTTTAAAAAAGAACTTGCTGGTGATGTTTATATACCATCAATATTTTGAATTTGGTACTGGTTTAATAAGCCCAGTGAACTGTATTCAGGAAATTGACTGGGGTTGGGCTCAGATTGCCACTATAGTAACTGGCTACAAAATTTTAAAACTACATAACAGTCTTGTAAGTAATATATGAACTTGAATGTTGCACCACTCGTACAGTGATTTCACTGCTGCCCCTCAACTTATTCTCTTTAATCCTTTTACCTTCAACATACAATTTGATAAGGTTCAAGTCAACTGAAAGTCAATATCTTATCAAGTACGAATAGTTTGGCATATCACTTAAGCCAAATGTCATGTATTTTGTTCAAGTGGTTGAGACAAATCATGAAATGTGTGATTCAAGTCCGGTGGGGGTCCAAGTTCGATGTCTTAAAGACACTAAATTTGGAGCAAGTCCGCTAAATTTGAAAATGAAAAGGTGAAATGAATACACATGAAAGCATTAACGAAAACGAAAGTGAGTCCCTGTCAAAAGGGATAGGGCATAATAATAACAATCTTCCACTTAGAGTCTATCCTTCTCTATTTTCTATTGGCACTGATTAACTCTCATGGAGAAAAAGAAAGGAAAAAAAAAACTCTAAACGTGCTAAAAGTGAAGAAGATACTCTCTTTTTTTGCACTGCTTTCTTGCCTTCTCTTTTTGTTCTCATGAACGATTACATGGGGAAGAATAGATACTCATATGATGGCTCTCGCTACTATGCACATAATCTCACCAACCTTATACTTGGCCCTTGGCTTTTCAAAATCATATGAAGATTCGTAATGGCACACCAGGTTTGAGTAAGAGGAGACACGTGTGAAATTTGGTAAGAATGTGCTATATTTATTCGTAGAATTCGGCGGGATATACTTAACTTTCACCTAAGTTCGACAGAGGGTTGTCGAAAATGAAAAAAAAAAATCAAAAAAACGGTGGGTTGTATCGAATTCTGTATTCTGACATGTTCCCCCCGTACCTTTATGGTGTGTCAATAACAACACTCGATTAAATATACAACACTTTTGGTACGTGGCTTCTACAACTGCAATATGAATTAACAAAGAATATCATCGAAGTTACACGTCAAGTAAATTTTTATTTATATATAGTCCAACAGTTGCAAAGATACGTTTGGAAGTAAGATCAAGATATACAGCACACCATAGATTCTGTCTGGTAGTCCTCATAATTGAGTACCTGCATGTTTAAGATAGTTTATTCTACAGACAACTTTACCTCTCTTGTGTTGTTGATTACCGAGTAGAAAGTTATTTCATCCTATGAAAGCGGCTTTAATAGCGTGAATCTTTTCACTGTGTTTTATGTTCCCTTAACCGTTTCTCTCTTCACCAGTTCATTATTCCACAGACATGCTCTCTCTCCGTTTTGTTGTTTAACGTGAGCATCAGATTGATTCTTTTAGAAAATTGTCCGTTCTAGGGTATTGAAAAGGTGGGGTATTAAATGATTTATTGAACGTATATGTTGGTGAATGAAGTATGCATTTGCGGCTAGCCGTGGTGTTGAACAGTGTATTTAATTTGTAATTTTAATTTTAATTGTTTTATATTTAATTAATTATTTGTTTATACTTGTGTAATATGCGTTTAATGGTTACAAATTACACGGAATAAATTACGAAATTTCAATAAACATTTTGATATTGATTTGTTTTGTCTTTAAGTTGCGCCCCTTTAAAATGTTTATTCATCTAGATGTATGATCCAACGGTTTTACCCAAATATTAAACATTTCTATAAGTTTGTTGGATCAATCTATTTATTGGAAGTTATGACAACCACGCCTCCCATTACGTTTCAAAACGATTTACATTAAGAAATGCGGATCGTTGGATTATTTAAATTTAATTGTGCAAATACTAAGATGACAATTAATAGCAAAGATAAGATATATTCGACTCGTATTGTATCAAAAGTAGTAAAACAAGTACATATCATAGAAAATATCATATCATAGTCTTAGAAAATATGAAAGTATATCAGTGCATAATCCAAATCATAGTACAACATAAAATAGAATATCCCTATAAACCGGTACAAGATAACCGTACCGAGACGATAAAATAATATATGATGAGTGAAATTTACCAAAAGTAATCCCTAAGAAGCCCCTGACTGTCTAAGTATCAAGAATGAGGTCAATAAGATGCGTTCATGTCCACACTTGGTGGAAAAATATGGAAAAAAAGAATCGATCGAATAACAGTATGGTGAATGAGAACAAGACTAATAAGATGATTAAGTGCAATTAGCAATTAACTCTTAATATACTCTAAGTGATATAAAGTACAAATCCAATGTCTGTGAATGCCTGATGTCTAATGCTAACATTTCTTATCTAGCACAATGAGTTGAACTTATTAATCGAACCTCACACTAGTGATTGATCAAATGAGAACCATTATTCGACCGTAATTACATCAACACCACGCTTGGAGAGGAAAAGCATCAAAAATGTAAACTCGCATATTGACTCATCGTATGCACCCACATCCAACTCTCGTCTGTACTGGCAAAACGTCGCTTATTGTGTACGACATTGGGAACATCTCACATGAACACTCGGTATTACCAAGCCACGACTTACTTGATACATATAAGTACTTATTGTACCGCATCGATATCCACTCATGTCACATTGCATGAGAAAACATGCATTCTTGGATCTTTCATTAATACCGAGCTCACTCAAAGAGCGTCTCTGATAGTGTTGCGCACACTCGTAAGGAACACTCCTAAGCGTTTGCTAAACAAATCCCCTATTAACTCTGTATATGCAAAATAAAAAAATTTCTAACCAAAATTATTGCGAAATTTTTTCGAAATAAATATCAACCATTGTGAAATGAAATTCATCCGAACGGAACTTAAGGGAATCTATTTCCCTGTCCTTTGGCGCATGAAACTTAGCCCAAATTAGTTCAACAATTCAATTCACAAATTACATAGTTTCTAACTAAATTATATAGCTTTCATTCGTATAATTTGGGCTTTGCCAATGTTCCAAAATTTATAAATTTAACATTGATCAGCCAACCTAGAATTACTGCAGGTTCACAGTTATGGGTCAACCAAGACAACTCCAGAATGATCGTTCATAGTTAAAATTAGGGTTTTCGATTAGACTTTAATCATTGTCTAATTTTTGTTAATTATCATTAATACTAGGGGTGGGCAATATTCGGTTCAAACCAAAATAACTGACCAAACCAGTTTATTTCAGTTCGGTTTTAAAACTAAATTGGTTTGAATTTGGTTTGTAAAATAATTTTTTGGGTTATCGATTTAACAAAATTAAGAGAACTTCTAATTTATTAACTGCTTTTACAATATTGTAGTATTTTAAATAATTAATTTATTGATATAATATAAAGACATTTGTTGCAAATAGATCAAAATTTATTATAAACATAAAATTTACTATTTAAATTTTCTTCAATATGAATTTATGTTTTACTTTGAGTGAATTCATCATTTGAATAATATTACAACTTCAAGTTCGGTCACATCGGTTATCGATCGCATTAACCGAAATTAATTTAGTTTGGTTTGGAAAAATTTCGGTTTCAATTCGGTTTGAGTTTTATTACCTCAAAATCAATCGAACCGACCGAACGTTCACCCCTAATTAATACAAATCGATTAATACTTCCAGATAGCCCTAATTCCTAATTAGCCCTTAAATTTTCTAGTAACCAATTTCACTATTCGGTTAGGGTTTTAATTTAGGGTTCTCAATTTGCCATTACAAGGATGTAAGTAACTAATCAACATTATCATGTTTCTGTGATCTGATTTTTAGGGTATTAGGAATCAAATTAGGGCTTTAAACAAATTCCAATCTAATTTAACTAGTTTAGATCTTAGGCTTCTAGCATTTTAATTATTTAAAATAAAATTAGTGGAATTAATCATCTTTACCCATTCATCTCTATCCTAAGCTTTAGGTCTTGAGAATTTGGCCTCCAATTGGTTTATTCCTTCCCTAAATCCCTTTAGTGCTCTCTTTGATTGCTTGCCTTTGCTTCTTAGTTTAATTAAGATTTGTTTTTTTACTTTGAAGTTTAAGAGGAAAAAAAAAAGATTTTGAATAGAAAATTTGATATAGTTTAGTTATTTGACATTCAACAGGAGATCAGGGCTCTCTATAATGGTGTATTTTTAGAGTTAGGTTAACACTTAGACATATTGGATCAACTCAGCTAAAAATCCCGTCTACCCGTCAACTACTTCAAATGTAAGTAATCAATCTTCGTCATTGATTTAGTTTGCTTTAGATCACCAATAACTCGAAAACTATTATGTTGGGTCGACCACCTCTATGCTCGGATTGGTTGCTAATGGTCGACTGTAACATCCCAGATTTTTAGCATTGAATAATTAATTAATTAAATTATTTTAATATCGATTTGGCGATTTCGATAACTTGAATTCAAATATTTTGAATATTTAATTAATATAAATAGTGAAATAATAAATTTAATTTCCGAAATAGTCGGAAATAAGTTGATTTGCAATATTGTGTGAATTGGATAATTTAACAGAATTAATTGAGTTTAGATTCGAGTTATATTATCGAATTTATTTTTAAATGAAGTTTGAACGTAATAATTATAATATAATTTAAAACGAGCTCGCAGCGGCGCGGTAGTTCGTAGTTTTACGTTTTGAACTTTAAATGAATGTACATGATTCATCATAAGTCAGATTTCTTTGAAACAAGAAACAATCGATTCTATTGAACTATATCTTGTTAAGGACTGGGATGTTGATAATGATGGTTTTGATGACAACAACCTTGTTTCTACTTTGTTTCAATTATTATTCTCATAAAATATATACTAACACATTTTTCTAGAATATATATGTGTATATACAAGAAATCAATGTAGGTATTATGACTGTACAATTTACAAGAGTCAAGATTTTAAATACTAGAGTTCAAGTTTCAAGACTCATGAGTTTCAAGAGTTCAAGAATTATAGAGTCAGTATGTTTAGAAATTCTGTTAGAACTCTGGTTGGCACTTGATTATATTTTCAAATCTAAATTCTATTTTTAAATATTCAAATCCTGATTTTAAACTTGATTTCAAAATAATTTCAAATTTGTTTTCTTGATTTTAAATCTTGTTTTTAAATGATGTCAAAATTACTTCCTTATTCAGACTATATATATTTCTTAGTTTTAATATAAAAAATTACTCCTGATAATTAGAACTTCTGAAAACTAAGTTTATATTCAAATTTATATTTTAGATTTTAAACTTAAGTTTTGTTTGTTTTATATTTACTTATGTTGTTTAAACTTCTTAAGTTTTTAATATATATATATATATATGTATAATTATACTCTTATATCATTTTATATTTAATTTCTTAATTATGTTTAGTATACCTTTATTTAAGTTTTAAAATATATTTTTACTTCGAAAAGAATGTTTAAATATAAAGGAATTTAATTTGTTTTAACTATGGATTCATTATAGTGTATTTAAGTATTGTTTGAATTGATTTAAACTTTTATTTTTGAATTTTGCATAGCATATGTCGACATATAGAAACAGGCATGTCGACATACCAGCCGTTAGGGCATTTTTAAATTTTGAAAAGAAGTGTCTTTTGAATTTTAATCTTTTTAGAAACGTTTTGACTATTCGAAACCTATAAAAACCTTCCAGATTTTTTTTTGAAACAAGTTTTCATCTTCTTCTTCCTCTCTGAACTTCCTACCACTAGAGTACTTTCATTCTTGGGTTTATACACTATACTCTGCCGATTTCGATAGAAATCATATCACTCTTCATCTCTTTCAGTTCTAAACCAAATACTCTCTTAATTCAAGTGCTTCTCAAGAGTTATAGTTGTTTGTGATCAAATATATCAAGATCAAGCCTTATAGAGTCAATACTACAAAAACTGATAAGAGAAGAGTGTGGTCCTGTCCCATTTAAAGTGACTTTGTGCGATTATGAACCGAAAATCGATTGGGTGTAAAGTTGTGGCCCGGTAAATCAACTAAGTCTCACTGTACTTGGAATCAGCTGTGCCCTTGTAGCCCTGGAATCAAGGACTGTAATTGGATATTGTTGAATAAAATTCCGCATCAACCCAGCGTTGTATGAGACTAGATGTAAGGGAGTCCCGAACCCGTATAAAATCCTGGTGTGTACTTTCCTTTTATTGCTTTTACATTTACTTTCTGCATTCTGTGTTTGTTCTGTGATCTATATACTGTGTGTTTGATTCAAAAAGATTTCAAGAAAATTTGTAAATTCCACTAAACACTGTTCACCCTCCCTCTAGTGTTTAACTTGCCTTAAGATCCTTAATCCGCATCTCCAACATATTTTTCAAATGGAAGAGAAAATTTGAGATTGTGAGTTATGTCCAAATCAAATTTTCAGAAAGTCGCTACAGAATCGTTTATAAAACATAACGATTTATTAATAAAAGTAAATGGATTTTAAAATAAATTGAATATCGATTTAACTAGGATTTTGAAATATCAAGTTATGAATCTATGTATGTTTATTTGAAATAATATGACATTCTACTTGGATATATACAATAATATTAATTTATTATTTATAAATTGAATTGTTATAGAATTTATTAATATTTTATTGGTTTTATTTAAGCATAAAAAATAGTCATTTTGCAAATGACCTCCGTTTTCGACGAAACGAATTTTATTAAATTTGTAATGATTAGTTATTGCTAGATTTCAAATTTTGCGCCAATCGGAGTCGTTTTGTGACAATACGTAATTAAAATTTGAATTAATGAATAATTTTTTAATGCTATGTGTGCAAATGTATTTGGATTTTGATGAAACAAGTTTCATTGGATCCGTAATGTCAAACTATAGTTGTATGTCCATTTTCATCGAAATTGGATATTGTATGTGATCATACGAATTTTTAAACGACGAACGGAGGTAACAATTGAATAAAAAATTAATAAAAAAATATGAAGCTTCAACTACAAGCCAACTTTCCATATATATATATACACACACACACTCAACCTCCCCAAACCCTCATTTACATTCTTTGATAGTCAACAACTCACGGACGCCATTGTTTTCTACAACAAAACAAAAATAGTGGTTTGAAAAAAAATCATATTAATTCAAACATAAGTCCAGAAATCATGAGATAAATATATTGGATTGCTGAGGAGTTGTTCTTTATTTTCATGTGAGTATTGTTTGGATCGGTGATTGTTTGGGCCGGTGAGAATTTATGTCGCTGGTATGTAGACAGTAAACACTAAGGTTTATGTTTGTGGGAGATTGAAGCATTAACACTTGAATTGGAGATTGGTTTTGTGATTATGGTGGAGAATGACACATCGTGTTCATTTTTGGGGAAGTTCGGTTGTTAAAAAGACGCACGGTTTACTGTCACCGTGGTTTAGAGCTGGAGGTCGCCTCGGTGTTAGTGTGTTCGAACGGGGAAAAACGGTGATGGCTGTGTGGAGGATTCGAAGGGGAGTACGGTGGTGGTTGTTGTTTTCGTGATCGGTTGAGGGACAAGTTGGGGAGGGGTGGGGGGGGGGGGGAGGGATATCACGGTTATGGTTTGTTAAGCTTCAGGAAATGTCGCAGGTATTAAAACGTGGAAGCAAGAATTAGGTGGCCTAATTATATATGTAAGGGTAATTAGATATTATATTAATTAAGCTAATGACCATTTAAATGTATTAAAACTTATAAAATGTTGGAGAATGGAATTTTGATGATAACAACTTTGTTTCAATTATTTACATTATTGATTATAAAATATATACCAACATCTTTTGTCCAGAATATATATATATATATATATATATATATATATATATATATATATGCAGGATATAAATATTGAAGACTGTACAGTTTTTAGAGATTCAAGATATCAAGGAATTCAAGACTCATGGGTATCAAGATAATAGAGATTTCAACAGCTCAAGCTTATAAAGTAATAGAGTCTAGTATATATGTAAAACTCCGGTTAGCACTTCCTTATCTTGTTTTCAAATTTTGTTTTCAAATTGATTTGAAAAATATTTCAAACTCCTTTTCTAAAATGATTTCAAATTATTAAGATTTTACTTATGATTTCATTTTATAGTTTATAATGTTTTATAATATATATATATGTTTATGATATATGTTTTATACTCTTATATCATATAATTCTATAAATATGTTTACATTATATATTAATATGTTTTATATGTTTTTAAACATTTGAAAATTCATTTTGAAACATTAGTTTTGATTCAAGAATTTTTAGAATATATATATAAATATTAGTTTTAACGCTTGAAAAATGATTTAAACAATAAAAATAATAGGTATATGTCGACATACATAATTCAACATGTCGACATATAACTGTCATATTTTCAATTTTCAAAGGAAGTGTCTTTTCATATTTTGAAACGCTTCAGAAACATTGCAACCTTTCAAACACTATAAATAGGGGTTAAATTCGAATTTTTTTATCATTTCTTCTTCTCCATCTTCATCCTATCTCTAACCACCACCATTATTGTTCTTTAATTTTTTGATTTCTACACTTATATTCTGCCGATTTCAACAAAAAAAATATCGTCCTCTTTCTCTTCTCAATATTTATCAATTACTATCTGTTTGAGAATGCTATTCAAGAATCTAGGGTGGTTGTAATCATTCGGGAATTGTTTGGGAAATGGTGTGTTCTTTGTAGCCCGGAAATCAAAGAAAGCGAGCGGTGTGAATCTTGTAGTCGTGAAAACAAGGGTGGTGGAAATGGCGTTAACCTTGTAGCCGTGAAATCAAGGGTGTTGTAAGATTGATACTAGTATTAATAAAACTCTGCGCAATCCAGCGTTGCAGGGGACTGGACATAGGAGTAATCCGAATCGGTATAAAATCCAGTGTGTTCTTTCCTTTTCTGCATTTTATATTTACTTATATTTGTGATCCAGCATTACGTGGGACTGGACGTAGGAGTAATCTGAATCAGTATAAAATTCATTGTGTTCTTTCCTTTTCTGCATTTTATATTTACTTATATTTGTGTCTATTATTGTTTTTGTGTTTGTGATCATTTCTGGTGTGATAATCATCGTGTGATTCATTTAGTAATTCAAGATTGTTTAAATTTTCCATAATCTCTTTAAAACACTATTCATCCTCCTCTAGTGTTAGTTTTGCCTTAAGATCCTTAATTCGCATTCCCTAACATAAAATTGATATCTTACTCATACGTTATCAGAATCTGACGAAACAAGATCCATTGAGATCGTATGAACAAAGGCTATGCGATGGAACTGATTTAGAGCAATTTCGAGCTCGTTGGAATTTATGACGAAATAAAATGCTTGATTGAACTATCGAAAATTAATCGTTATGATTAATGACCAAAGTGAGTAAACTCACTAACTCTGTCCAGTTTTATAATATTATAAACGTAATTTAATGTTGATATATGATGATTGAAAGTTGTGTGATGATTGTTTGGATGAATTGATATATTATTATTAAGTGTTGCTATTATATATATTAGCTATATTTAAGGTTGGTAGTTGGATATTTCCCGCAGTGCCATTAGCGGATGAGACCCTATGCGCCCCGCAAAATAGCGGATGTCATTCTATACCGCGATATCACACCTTAAAGTGAGATTGATTTTATTTATGTTGTCTAACATCTGTGGATGTAGGAAAAACAAGTTGGAGGGATCCAACTAGATTCCTCAAAATTATTACTGTTTGTTCTCTTATATTGTGATATATAATGTGTTAAATGTTCTATGAATAAATTTCGTTGTGTTGGATGTTTGAATAGCACTGACCCTAAAATAATTGGTATTTAAAACCGTAAATATATATTTGAATTAAATGGAAAAGAATTTGGGTTTTGAAAAGGAAAAATCTATTTTTACAAAATAGAAACTGAATTTCGAATGGGTTAGGATATAATAACTTGTTTTAATATATAAAACAAGTAGTTTAATTGTATAAAATATGTTTATAAATGAAGTGAAATAATTATCATTGGATAATTTGGGAATGTAAATTCAAGTGTGAATAGAAAGGGAAATTGGAAATTGTTTTAAAAAAAGAAACAATGAAATTTATTCCGACGTTTAGAATGTGAATAGAATTGAAATAAATACATAAGGATGTATAATTGTAATTCGACTATGTCGAATCTTATAACAATAATTTATTCTAAAAAATTATGTGTTATATAAAATAGAACTTGACAAGATAATTAATATTTGGTTTGGAGCCAGTAATTTATAATTGAATATGAAAGGCGAGATTAATTTATAAACTTGATATATAATTAATAAGAAGTTGACTTGTAAACAGAGGTTATGAAGTGGAATATGAATATAAATTTATAAAGTGACTCGATCAGTTGAATTTGAGCCTGTAATTGTATTTACAAATAGAAATCAAGATTGATTTGATATAACGAGTCCAAATTTCTAGAAAGGAATAATACACATTTTAAAGTGGATAATTGTTTAAAAGCAAACGTTTTGCAGATTGGAATGGTTTTGGGAGAAATTGGTAAGGATTTGGAAGTAATAAGTTCTAAAGTGAATTTAGAATGATAGTGGAATTTGAGTTGACCTAAAATGGTAAATTAATTTCGAAATTTGGAACGTAATACGAAAGAGTGTTATACATTGAAATTCGATTGTGTCGAATTTAGGAAAGTATAATTTACTTTCTGCTTTAATCAAGATTTAAATTATTTATTTAATATATTATTTATATATTTATTTATTCCAAGTAATGAATAAAAGTTATATTTTAAAGTTAGATATTTCAGAAGTGGGGATTATAATGCTATCGTTATAATCAAATGATTTCCGTCAAAGAAGTGGATTCTAATCTGAAACTGAGAATTACATAAGCAATATTTGTTAAAATTGAAGTTGTGAGTTTTGTCTATTTCGAAGTTAAGAATGTTGTTCAGTTAAGGTCTGAGAGGTAATTATACCCCAACTTGACTGACTTCGTTGTTGACTAAGGATTGATTAAAGTTCGATAGTGAGATTTGGCTAATGATATGGTTAGTTAATGAGTGATTAATGGGTTGAGATGTCGTAACAACGTCTTATACGACATTTGTTCAAAATTTAAGTAAGTTTGGAAACGTTTTCCAAATAAAATCAGAGATGTGTTCTAAACATAGAAATGAAGTAATTTAGGAAATGTGAATATATGGAAATGTTTTTTCCGATGTTAATAACATATATTTTCTAATATAGAAAATAAGAAATGTGAAGAGATGGAATGATTTACGATGTCAATATCATATATTTTCCAAATATAGAAAATAAGTATTTGTGGATATGCGGAAATGTTTTCCAATGGTTATAAGAGATATTTTGTATAATATAGGAAGTAAATAGTTAAGGTATACCCAAATGTTTTTCCAAGAATCATGAGAAGACGAACGAGTGTTGAGAAATATATGGGGAAAGATATGGAAAAGGGAAAAACGAGAAGTTGGGAAATGATAAATTAATAAGAAATTAATTTAAAGGACTAAGTGTTGCTTGATGGTTGATCGGTAGAATTTCCATTTGGAAATAGGATCGTTGGTTGTATGTATTTTTTCCTTTGATAGTTAAATTACCGACTACAAAGTTTTTGGCCTATTTTATATTTCCATTGTCAATACAGAGAGACCGGGATCAGTTTTATTATCCGAAAACCACTCTGTATAGGCGTAAGCTTTGCGAATCAAAATATGCTGAAGATAATTGAAGATAGAGTAAAGTGTAAGGATTATTCTGTTAATCCTAGATAGAAATTGCCTAAGATAGATTGATGGGATGGTGCCTTCGGTTTGTTCAGTCCCAGGACGACTTGTATGGATGAATGTCTATCAGAGTATGACTAATAGATCATCTATATCGATCTCTCCAAGCGTATTTTCGTTGGTGGCAGAGGAATTCGTTTCTCTTAGCTTTATGCCCGTGATACTTTTAGGGAAATCAATAAATGATTTGGCGGGTTTGACGATGTGGCGTTAAAAGTGAATGATGTTGTGGTATTAAAAAGGTAAGCATGGCCTCAAGCCTCACAACCGAGAAATGACAAAAATCGGGCTTCTAGCATGGCTATGTGGGTCTCTCCCATTATGGTGTATAACTACTTGATCTAGAGAAAAATCCATTTGCTTCTTTATTATGTCACTGCTATATGTTTCGGTAACAGTTGTTGATCCCAACCGTTGGTGATAAGACATCTGGTACACTAAACGAAATGAGTGGTCGGTCATATATGGCCTGTGTTACAAGATGTTCTTGTTGAACTCGGTGTATCCCTATATAGATATACACTATAGGAAGGTGGTTCCACACATTGACATAGTTGGCAATCCATTACCCAATAAGCGCCCGCGGTTTTGATTGTATACTATGTATGTAGAGCGTGAGATGCAAGCGTTCCGCTAGATTGTTATTGATTTGATTAGACACTATTATAATATCATAATAGTGTTGATACAAAGAATATTTTGAGTTACCTTAAGGTTAAAAACCATCCGTGTTTTTGTGTGGATTAGTCTTACGATTATCCTTTCTTTTAAAACTTTTTTTAAAAGTTAAACCATGTGGTTGGAGTTTACTCACACCAATCCCACGACTTACCCATAGTTTATTTTGTTTTGTTTTACCCTAAACTCTTGGGTGTCCAAATTTGTACGGGCAGTCAACTAGTCGAGATTTTACAGATATACTTGAAGGAGCTTGGAGCAAGAGGCTTTCAGCATTAGATAGCTACTGTTTTCTTTCCGCTGTGTACTATATTTGTATCTGAAAACAAGTGTTTATAACTGTTCCAGAAATTGTTATTGTGCTATGATGATGGTATGTATATACAGGCAAATTTGTATTTCAAAAGTTATGTTATATAATATATTTTATTCGTTTCGCTATGAGATTTGTGTCTGCTCTAATTCTGTTATAATTGCGATCTTCTTTCTTTTATTCTAACTTTTCTTTCTTTTTCTCACCCTCTAACTTCTTTCTATTAATGATCCGGTAAATTTCCGTTGCTTTCTTAGTCGACATGGTGTTGGTGTCGATGACCAGGATCGAGAATTGGCTGGCCGTTACATTGATATCAGAGCTTAAGGTTGAGTGATAACCTTGGCTCTGTGGTGTAACTAAATGGAGATGGGGTTAGTAATACCCTATATTGAGTTTGAGTATATATATGAGAGAGCATACTTGTTAGTGTTATAAAAATAGTTTTGTATTGTGTTGATTGATTTGTTGAGTGGTATATAAATTCCAGATCGACACGTTTAGCTGACGTGGTCGATAGGGATTTCTAAACACTTGAACGAGGGAAATTGCCATAATATTATTTTAAATGGGTAAGTGGAATGTTTTACCCACATTATATTTTGATATAAAAGAATAATTTCTTTGGAATTATTATAATATATTGTGTGTTGGGTGATTATAATCTAACAAGATTATGAATTTGAAGTGGTTATATAATTAACCAAATAGAAATTTGTATTAGAATGATAAATGCAAATGAGGTGAACTAAATCTTGATTTAGAATAGAATTGGGATTAAAACTTTGGAAACTTGGAAAAGTGTTTATAAATGAATTTTAATTAAATATATGGAAATTTTAAGATCCTGGGAATTTGGAATTGTTTTCCAACCACTGTGAAGGATATTTTGAAGAAACTTCCAAATGGAAATGTTTAAAAATGAGTTTTGAAAATAATATAGCACAGAAATCACTTCAGTCGCTAGAAAATAATTCTAATAATGGAGTGCAGCAGTATCGGTGTTCATTTTCAAGTTTCTAAGTGATGATTGCTACCATGGTAAGATTGCTAATGAAAATTTGTTTGAGAAAAAAAGTGCTTTGAGAATTCAAAAGTATTGAATTGCTATGGTTACGTTTATGCATAAATATATATTTGATTACAAATTGATGTGAAATAAAATCCAGGAATTTGGATTCTGAAATTTAAAATTAACTTATGAAGTTAAATAGATTGAAATGGTAAAAGTGAATTAAATGGATTGAAATTTAACTTAAGCTAAGTTAAATGAAATTTGATTGGATTAGAGATAATCCCGAATGAATTGAATATGGTGAAAAGAGAAATGTTTAAGATTCGAGTTATTAAAATGAATTCGACTTAAGCATAAGCAAGTGGAGTATATATTGGATGTTGTTAATTATTGGAATAAAATTTAAACTCAAACAAAATAAGTGGATTGATTTTTGAAATAAAATCAAGTTTGAATTATAGAATGGAAGTGAACTATTTAGGAAATTGACTAGTGAAAAAAAAAAGTGTTGAATTAATTCAGAATAAATTGGAATGTATGAATATATGTTGAGCAGGTATAGAATGAAGAGAATGAAGAAAATAAATTATATGCTCGACAAAAGGTACATATTTAATTTGGTATGAGATTTTATTAGCCTATTTGGCTTTGTGATTTTCTTTTTGAATGGAAAGGGCCTAGAGAGGTGAGTTATGGTTGTACCAATCGAACCGTGCAAAGGAGACGCTGATGAAATTTTCTGAAAATTTCAAGAATTGGAAAATTTCTAAGAAATTTTTGATAATTAGAATCGACTTGTCTATTGTAGTTGAGATTAGAACCCAGCTGTTGTTAATAAAATTTAGAGCGAATAATGAAGTTGTTAAATTGATTTAAAATCAATTTGAATAGATGTGGAAATATGCAGGAGAGCATATGGAATGAAGATAAGAATGTGACGATGGATTGTCCAAATGGTGGACAGATCAATTGAAATGGATCATGGAAATCTGAGTATGGGCATGAGAAATAAAAAAGTTCTGGAAAGAATTAAGTTGAGGAAATATGAAGTGTAGCATTTCAACCAAGTGGGTTGTGAGAAGCTCGAAGAGTTTAAGCACTTTACTACTTAGTAAATTCGGGGATGAAATTCTTCTAAGGGGAAAGGAATGTAAGACCCCTGATTTTTAGCGGTTGAATAATTAATTTATTTAATTATTTAAATAACAATTTGACGATTTTGATAACTTGAATTCAAATATTTTGAATATTTAATTAATATAAATAGTGAAATAATAAATTTAATTTTCGAAATAGTCGGAAATAAGTTGATTTGCAATATTGTGTGAATTGGATAATTTAAGAGAATTAATTGAGTTTGGACTCGAGTTATAATAACAAATTTATTTCTTTGAACATTAAATGGACATACATGATCCATTATAAGTCGGATTTCTTTGAAACAAGAAACGTTTGAATCTATTGAACTATATTTTTCTAATGGAAGAGAAAAATTGAGATTTTGTATTGTAGATTGGGAGTTATATCCAAATCAAGTTTTCAGAAACTCGCTATGGAATCGTTTATAAACCATAACGATTTATTAACAAAATAAATGGATTTTAAAATAAATTGAATATCGATTTAACTTGAAGTTTGAAATATCGAGTTATGAATCTAAGTATGTTTATTTTAAAGTTATACGATATTCTATTTGGATATATACGATAATATTAATTTATTATTTTTAAATTGTTTTTTTTTGAATTTATTAATATTTTATTTGTTTTATTTAAGCATTAAAAATAGCCAGTTTGCAAACAACCTCCGTTTTCGACGAAACGAATTTTATTAAATCCGTAATGATTAATTATTGCTATATTTCAAAATTCGTGCCAATTGGAGTTGTTTTGTGATCGTGCGTAATTAAAATATGAATAGATGAATAATTTGAATTTAGAATACCACTATGTGTGCAAACAAATTCGAATTTAGACGAAACAAGTTTCATTGGGTCCGTAATGTCAAACTATAGTTGTATATTAATTTTCATCAAAATTGGATATCGTATGTGATCATACGAATTTCTAAACAACGAACGGAGGTAACAATTGAATAAAAAATTAATAAAAACATATGAAGCTTCACCTATAAGTGTAACGGCCCAGAAAATCTGAACCAATTTAAATTTTTTAAATTGGCTAAAGTAATGGATTTTAAATATTTTAAATAATAGCAATGAAAACTGAGTTTGAATCGACGATTAAAAACGAATATAATTAATTCTAATTATAAACAAGGCCTGAAATGGCGCTGAAGTTTCAAAAATTGAATTCAAACTTTGTCGGACTGTACCGGGTGCAAAACAAAACGGATTTGAGCGAAACCAAAAATATTTAATTCTGTTCTGCCATTATCTGTTTCTGTGTTATATTCCAAAGATTACCCTTGTCTCCGTCCGTACGGGGTTTGAGGTCGTCACAATAAGCTAACTTCCCCTATATATATACACACTCAACCTCCCCAAACCCTCATTTACATTCTTTGATAGTCAGCAACTCACGGCTGCTATTGGTTTCTACAGCAAATCAAAAACCGTGGGTTGAAAAAAATCATATCAATTCAAACAAAAATCGATAAATCATGAGATAAATATATTTGGATTGCTGAGGAGTTGTTCTTTATTTTCATGTAAGTATTGTTGGGATCGGTGAGAATTTATGTCGCTAGTATGTAGACAGCGAACATGTAATGACCCGCATAGGCAGAGGCATTATAATTAATTTATTTAATTATATAAATAGTGATTTAGGGAATTAAATCGTCGTTAATTAAATTATAGTGAATATTTAATTAAATTAAATAATAGAATAATATATTTAATGCAGAAATAATCAAAAATATTGGAAATCACAATATTCTGTGAACGGGGTCGTCCCTTGATTTAATTCAGGTTAGAACTGAATTTGAATAACGAATATATTATTCGAACGACAGTTTGAACGTAGAATTTTAATATAATTAAAATCGAGCTTGAAATGGCGCTGCAGTTCGTAAATTGGCGATTCGAACTTCAACTGAATGTACAGGATCCGTTTTAAGCCGGATTTCTGTGAAACAAGAAACGTGTGGAGCTGGTGAAGTATATCTTTCTAGTGGAAGAGAAATATCGGGATTTCGTCGTGTAGATTTTGATTTATGTCCAAATCAAATTTCAGAAAAGTCGCTGTGGAATTCCTTTATATTTTGCAACGCTTTATTTACGTTATAAAAGGGTTTTCGATATAAATTGAATATCGAGATAATCTGGAATCTGAAAATATCAAGCTGTAAATTCTGATATGATATTCTGGAGCTGTACGATATCATATGTGAAGATATACGATAATATAAATTTATTTATATTTAATTTAATTATATTTATATATTTAAATGGTCATCCAAAGCATTAAAAATAGCTGGTTTTGCAAACGAATTCGGAATTCGACGAAACTAGTTTTGTGGGATCCGCAATGTCAAATAGTTGTTAGATTTCCAGTTTCATGATTTTTAGAGTCACTGTGTGGCCGTACCGATTTTTAGAGTGAAAAACAGTCAGTATTTTGACAGTTAAAAATATGTTGTGTGAGCATACAGAGTCGGAATTAGACGAAACCAGTTTCGTTGGACCGTAAGGTCGAGAGGTAGCTGTATGCCGGTTTTCGTGATTTTTGGGTATCGTATGTGGTCACAGGAATTTTTAGAAGACAAAAAAAATTAGCTTTTGACTAAAATAAAATATCCTAACAAATATCTAGATATTTATCTCCATTATAAATACCCCCTTTGGAAAACCTAAAGACCTAATTCATTTCCATTCATCAGTCAACAAAACCGGCTGCAACAAATTTCATTCCAGGAAAAATATTCGATCAAAAGAAAAATCCACAACAATTCAAAATCAAATCTATAAATCGAGTTATATGTATATTTGGATTCGTATGCTGGTTCCCTTCAAGCTCGTACCCTTTTTCAGTCACTCGACGCGAGATTTGTGGGGGCTCGAACCTGGACAGCGAACTAGGGTTCCAAAGCGTTGCGTGTATGGTGATTTTTTGGGAAAGAGGAGTTTACATTTGGATTTATAGTGTAAAACCGAACTTGAGGGTGGAGTTTTGAGGGATTTCGTGAGTAAAAAAGTGTCGATGTCTTTTTGGTATTTGCAGTTCAATCCTGTAGATCGGAAATTGCGTGGGGGTTTCGAGTTTGTTAAAGGTGGGATGATTTTGTAGAGGAGATGATGGGAAGAGTAATGGTGTATTTAGTTTGGGGTTTTAATGGAAGAACAAGGGAGTGTTGGATGGAAGATGATTCGAAAATGGCCCGGGAAGGATTCTGGAATTTGCGGTGTAAAGGGGAAAGAAGAAGATAAGGTAGCGGGTTTGGTATGGGGTGGTAATGGGCCGGCTCAAAAAGGTTAAAGCCCAATATAAAAGAATTTAGTTTTTATTTTTAATTTAAAATTGTTCAAACTTTAAAATCGAATATCTTGGTCATACAAGATCAGATTGACGAACTGTAAGTTGCGTTGGAATCGTATGGACGGAGGCTACGTCATGGAACTGACTGGAAGTGAATCCGAGCTCGTTACAATTTATGGCGAAATAAATTGTCCGATCCGAATCAACGACAATTATCGTAAATTAACGATGATAGTCCAATGTGAGTAAAACTCACCAACTCTGAACAGTTATATTTTAATAATGTATTTTTAGAACTGTTAATCATCTGTTGATTGCTGTGTGTTGGTTGATTGATTGAAATGCTAGTCAGTTAGTGAAAATTATATATATATATGTAATTATATATATATATATAAACCGTTAAATATTTATATATTGATTTTGCTATCAGAATAATTTATATTGAACTGAAAGTGATGATAATCATATTGTGTAACATCTGTGGATGCAGGGAGACAGGTTGGAGGAATCCGACTGGATTCCTCAACAGTTATTTTATTGTTTTTCATATATTGTTATATGATGTGATATAAAATCTGTGGGCGATTATATGTACTTTGACGATATTGAACATCGTGATTTGATATGATTGAATACCATAACATACTGAAATGTTGATAAGGGGATTTTCAAAGTGATATTGAAAATAGAATATTTATAAAATGGGATATTTATAAATAAGAGATATTTATAAAGTGGAATATTTATAAATAAGAAATGTTTATAAATTGGAATATTTATAAATAGGAGATATTCAAAAAGGAAATAATTACAAACCATTTTCTTTTTGATTGGAAAGGCCTGTGTGGCGGGTTTGGGGATTTTCCAGATGCTCCCGTTACAAAGGAGGTTATGGCGAATTTTTCTGAGAATTTAAGGAGTTAGAATATTTCAAGAATAAATTTGAAAAGGAAATATTTGTAAACAATTTACAAATAGAATTGAAAAGGAAACGTTATAAAAAGGAAATCATTTTTAAAGTGTAGAACCGTTATTTAAAAGTAAATCTTTTCAAATGAATAAAACGTTGTTAAAAAGGAAATCTTTATAAAGTGAATAAAGTAAATCGAATATGCTATTCGAAAGGAGTTAAATCGAATATGGTATTCGAAGGGAGTAAATCGAATATGGTATTCGAAAGTTAGTAAAACGAATATGCTATTCGAAAGGGGTTAGTCGAGTCGAGTTAGTTGAATAGAGTTAACTAGTTCAGTAGAGTTAACTAATTCACTAGAGTTAACCAGTTCAGTAGAGTTAACCAGTTCAGTAGAGTTAACCAGTTCAATAGAGTTAACCTGTTGGGTTATGTAAGTCAAGTTAACCAGTTTGGTTATGTAAGTCAAGTTAACCAGTTGGGTTAAGTAAGTCAAGTTAACCAGTGAGTTAAGTAAGTCAAGTTAACCAGTGAGTTAAGTAAGTCAAGTTAACCAGTGAGTTAATTAAGTCGAGTTAATCAAGTCGAGTTGATCGAGTTAGAGTTACTCAGTTAGAGTTAATCGATTAGAGTTAAAACGAACTAGAGTTAATCAAATATAGTTATTTGAGACAGAGTTAGTCAAACATAGTATTCAGGGTAAGTTGCCATCTCTTACGACTGCTAGCGTAATTCGCAGGGCTGTAAATAGCGTAAGGGGGTCGGATGTTGCCTAAGGGAATCAGGCGTAACCATTGTGATCGTTGCGATCTAGAGTCAAGCGAATGGAGTTAAATCGAATCTAGTTATTCGATAGGAGTTAATCAAGATGAGTTAAATAAGTTAAGTTGATCGAATCTAGTTATTCGATAGGAGTTAATCAAGATGAGTTAAATAAGTTAAGTTGATCGAATCTAGTTATTCGATAGGAGTTAATCAAGTTAAGTTAAATAAGTTAAAGTTATTCGAGAGGAGATTATCGAATATAGTTTATTCGAAGGAGTTATCAATTATTAGTTATTCGAAGTGAGTAGTCGAATATTGGTTATTCGAAGTGAGTTAACCGAATATTGGTTATTCGAAAAGGGGAGTTATCAAATCGAATAGATTTAAGGAGTTAATCGAATATAGTTTATTCGAGCAGAGTTAGAGGAGTTATCGAATATAGTTTATTCGACAGGAGTTAAGTGAATAGTTAGATTAATCAAAGTGAATTAGTTAAGTTAAACTAAGTGAATTAGTTAAGTGAATTGGTTAAGTTAACCAAAGTGAATTTGTCGAGTTAATCAAAGTGATTAGTTCAGTTAATCGAGTTGAATTTGTCAGTCGAGTTAATAAATGGAGTTAGTCAAACTAAGTAAAACCAGTTAGAGTTAATTAATTAAGGTTGACCAGTTAGAGTTAATCAATCAGAGTTAATCAAATAGAGTTAAGTAAAATTAGAACTGACTAGAGATTAGTAAATTAAATGGTTTTCTAAGTGTCTGTCTGATGTTGGTTTCGGCCTTCGGGATTTATACTTAGGGAATTGTTCTCATACTAGTTCACAGTCAGGGACTGATAGTTGGGGAAGAGTAGTGATTTGTAAATAAGCAAATGGAAAACGTTTTCCAGTGTTAATAACATATATTTTCTAAACATAGAAAATAAGGCAATGTGAATATATATATAGATATATGTTGATGATTCACCGATATCATTTGCATCTGGAAATAATATCGTTGTTTGCACACTTGTTTTTCTTTGATGGTTAAATCACAGACTATCGAAGTTTTGACCATTTTAACGTTATTAATATGGAGAGACCGGTTGGATTATTATCCAAAGAACCACTCTGTATTGGCATAAGCGTTGCGATTCATTTATGCCAAAGATAATTGAAGATGGAGTAAAGTGCAAGGGCTGTTGTATAAGTCTTAGATAACAGTGACTAAGATGGATATACTGAATAGTGCCTTTGGTTTGTCCAGTCCCAGGACAACTTGTATGGACGAAGGTCTGACAGAGTATATCCAATGGATCACGTAAGTTGATCTATTCAAACGTATTCACGTTTGGTGGCGGAGGAATTCGTTTCTCTAAGCTGTATACCCGTGTTATTTTTGGATAAGTCAATTTGTGATTTGGTGGGTATGATGATGTGACATTCTAAGTGAATGAGGATGACTTGTGTTGATGAATGTCTGACAGAGTATTTCCAGAGAGGTCACGTACATTGATTTCTTCAACCGTACCAAGAGTGGAAGCGGAGAAGGAAACTTCTTTTAGCTGACACGTAATGTATGGTTGTAGACGTCAATTAGTGATTTTCGATGGATCTGACAATGTGATATTCGAAGTGAATCTGATGTGATGATAAAGCGTAGCTTCTAGCCTCATCAACCGGTAAATGACAGAAATCGGGCAGGCAGCATGGCTAAGTCGGTCGCACCGAAGTAGGGTGTATAATCACCTATCTAGAGAATATTCATTTGTTTCTTAAATCTATCAATGCTGTCCCATATATATACGGGAACGGTTGCTGATCCCAACCGTTGGTGATATACATTCGATACACTCAAGCGAAATGAGTGGTCGGTCATGTGTGGCCGGGTTGCAAGATGTTCTTGTTGAACCCAGTGAATTCCACTCTAGAGGTACACTAGCAGAAGGTGGTTCCATACCTTGTCATAGTTGGAAATCCATTATCCAATACGTGCTTGCGATTTTGATTGTATACTATATATGTAGAACGTGAGATGAAAGCGTTTCTGCTAGATTGATATATATTTGTACTTAGACATTATTATAATATCAGAATGATATTGCTTGTCAAAGATGTTGGATTCTCATAAGGGAAAAACCCGTTCCGTATTCACGGCGTGGTCTTATGAGATATCATATATATGTTAAACTGTGTTAAACTGTTTTACTCACACCAATCCCATGACTGACCCGCAGTTTACTTTGTTGTTTTCCCTAAACTCTTGGGTGCCTAAATTTGTACGGGCAGTCAAGTAGTCGGGATTTACAGATATACTTGAAGAGCTGGAGCAGGAGGCTTCTGGATCATATAGCTATAGTTTATTTCCGTTGTGTTGTATGTGCTGTACTCTGATAAGTGTTATTGTATACATAACTGTTATATTTCAAAGTTATGTTATATATTATATGTTATTCGTTCCGCTGTGAGGTTCGTGTTACTCTGATGTTGTGTTCTTCTTCTTCTTCTATTCTAAGTTTCTATCTTATCTATCCTCACCCTCTAATTTCTTTCATTAACTACCAGGATTTTTTGATGTTTTTGTTATCGACATCGAGCTTATGTCGATAACCAAAGCCGCCGAAAATCCGGGTCGTTACAGTTGGTATCAGAGCTTAAGTTAAGAATTACCTTGGCTCTGTGGCGTGACTCGGTAGAGATAGGGTTAGTAATACCCTAGATTGAGTTTGAGTGTATATATACGAGTGAACGTATTTGTATTTGATGTAATAATTTGTTTTATATTGTGGAGATTCATTGGTTGAGTTGTTTATGAGTTCTGGTCGATCAGTTTGATCCACTGTATCGGTAGGAGTTACTAAACACTTGAATACGATGGGTCGTCACGATATGTTTTGAAAAGAGGGTAAATTAAAATAAGTTTACCCAAGGTATATCTTGATATAGAGAAGATATATATATATATCAAAATTATAATATATTGGATATATTGGTTGTAATTATAATCGAGTAAGATTATAGAATGTGAAATGGATATATATAACCAATCAGAATTCATATAAGTAAAGTATATGAAATAAAATGAATTAAATATGAATTTAAATCAGATTTGGAATTAAAATAAGGAAATTTTAAGTTCCTGGGTGATTTTGAAATGTTTTCAAAATGGAAGTATTTAGTAATGGTAATTGAAAATGATATAGTATTGGAATCACTTGGGTCGCTGGAAAGTAACTCCGATGTTGACTGCGCAGTATCATCGGTGTGATTTTCGAGTTTCTAAGTGGTGGATTACTACCAGAGATTTTGATTTGAATTGTTTTGAGAAAACAAGTTGTTTAGAAATTCAAAGGTTTTGAATTGGTATTATGATTTCAAATTTGATTTGAAATAAAACCGGGAATTTAAGTTCTAGAAATTAAAATTTAACTTGTGAAGTTAATTCGAATGGGATGGTAAAAGTAAATAATAAACCAGAATTTAACTTGAGATGATAGGTTAAGAAAAACTGAAGTGATTAGAGAATAATCTGGATTTGAAATGATAAGTTGAGAGTTTGGAATTTGAAACTCGAATTTGAAATTAAATTCGGCTTGAATAAGCGAATGGTTGTGTTAAGAATAACTTAGTTGGAGTTGATTAGGATGGCATTTGTATATGCTGAGTTGATAACAGATGGTAGGGATATAATGATATGCCCAACAAAAAGGTACAAGTTTATATTTTATATGAGTTTGGAATTTATGAGCCGAATTGGCAAGCCGTTTGGCGTTTTGATTTTCTTTTGGGTTGAAGAAGGCCAAGAGAGGCGAGTTGGAGTTTGAGCTATTGACCAGTACAAAGGAGGTGCTGGCGAAATTTTTCGAAAGTTTAAAGTGTTAGAAAATTTTCAGAATTTTTGAAAATTTTAGTTAGTCGGAATGAATAAATATTTTAGTCGATATTAATTGGTTCAGTTAAAATCAGAAATAAGGGGTAAACAAATCTTAGGAATTCCAATAGATAGGGTCGTCCTCTAACTTAGCAATTTCGAGGACGAAATTATTTTAAGTGGGGAAGATTGTAATGACCCGCATTGGCAGAGGCATTATAATTAATTTATTTAATTATATAAATAGTGATTTAGGGAATTAAATCGTCGTTAATTAAATTATAGTGAATATTTAATTAAATTAAATAATAGAATAATATATTTAATGCAGAAATAATCAAAAATATTGGAAATCACAATATTCTGTGAACGGGGTCGTCCCTTAGATTTAATTCAGGTTAGAATTGAATTTGAATAACGAATATATTATTCGAACGACAGTTTGAACGTAGAATTTTAATATAATTAAATCGAGCTTGAAATGGCGCTGCAGTTCGTAAATTGGCGATTCGAACTTCAACTGAATGTACATGATTCGTTTTAAGCCGGATTTCTATGAAACAAGAAACGTGTGGAGCTGGTGAAGTATATCTTTCTAGTGGAAGAGAAATATCGGGATTTCGTCGTGTAGATTTTGATTTACGTCCAAATCAAATTTCAGAAAAGTCGCTGTGGAGTTCCTTTATATTTTGCAACGCTTTATTTACGTTATAAAAGGGTTTTCGATATAAATTGAATATCGAGATAATCTGGAATCTGAAAATATCAAGCTGTAAATTCTGATATGATATTCTGGAGCTGTACGATATCATATGTGAAGATATACGATAATATAAATTTATTTATATTTAATTTAATTATATTTAAATATATTTATATATTTAAATGGTCATCCAGAGCTTTAAAAATAGCCGGTTTTGCAAACGAAGTCGGAATTCGACGAAACTAGTTTTGTGGGATCCGCAATGTCAAATAGTTGTTAGATTTCCAGTTTCGTGATTTTTAGAGTCACTGTGTGGCCGTACCGATTTTTAGAGTGAAAAACAGTCAGTATTTTGACAGTTAAAAATATGCTGTGTGAGCATACGGAGTCGGAATTAGACGAAACCAGTTTCGTTGGGACCGTAAGGTCGAGAGGTAGCTGTATGCCGGTTCTCGTGATTTTTGGGTATCGTATGTGGTCACAGGAATTTTTAGAAGAAAGAAAAAATTAGCGTTTGACTAAAATAAAATATCCTAACAAATATCTAGATATTTATCTCCATTATAAATACCCTCTTTGGAAAACCTTAAGACCTAATTCATTTCCATTCATCAGTCAACAAAACCGGCCGCAACAAATTTCATTCCAGGAAAAATATTCGATCAAAAGAAAAATCCACAACAATTCAAAATCAAATCTATAAATCAAGTTATATGTATATTTGGATTCGTATGCTGGTTCCCTTCAAGCTCGTACCCTTTTTCAGTCACTCGACGCGAGATTTGTGGGGGCTCGAACCTGGACAACGAACTAGGGTTCCAAAGCGTTGCGAGTATGGTGATTTTTTGGGAAAGAGGAGTTTACATTTGGATTTATAGTGTAAAACCGAACTTGAGGGTGGAGTTTTGAGGGATTTCGTGAGTAAAAAAGTGTCGATGTCTTTTTGGTATTTGCAGTTCAATCCTGTAGATCGGAAATTGCGTGGGGGTTTCGAGTTTGTTAAAGGTGGGATGATTTTGTAGAGGAGATGATGGGAAGAGTAATGGTGTATTTAGTTTGGGGTTTTAATGGAAGAACAAGGGAGTGTTGGATGGAAGATGATTCGAAAATGGCCCGGGAAGGATTCTGGAATTTGTGGTGTAAAGGGGAAAGAAGAAGATAAGGTAGCGGGTTTGGTATGGGGTGGTAATGGGCCGGCTCAAAAAGGTTAAAGCCCAATATAAAAGAATTTAGTTTTTATTTTTATTTTAAAATTGTTCAAACTTTAAAATCGAATATCTTGGTCATACCAGATCAGATTGACGAACCGTAAGTTGCGTTGGAATCGTATGGACGGAGGATACGTCATGGAACTGACTAGAAGTGAATCCGAGCTCGTTACAATTTATGGCGAAATAAATTGTCCGATCCGAATCAACGACAATTATCGTAAATTAACGATGATAGTCCAATGTGAGTAAAACTCACCAACTCTGAACAGTTATATTTTTATAATGTATTTTTAGAACTGTTAATCATCTGTTGATTGCTGTGTGTTGGTTGATTGAACCGCTAGCCAGTTAGTGAAAATTATATATATATATATAATTATATATATATATATAAACCGTTAAATATTTATATATTGATTTTGCAATCAGAATTATTTATATTGAACTGAAAGTGATGATAATCATATTGTGTAACATCTGTGGATGCAGGGAGACAGGTTGGAGGAATCCGACTGGATTCCTCATCAGTTATTTTATTGTTTTTCATATATTGTTATATGATGTGATATAAAATCTGTGGGCGATTATATGTACTTGGTCGATATTGAACATCGTGATTTGATATGATTGAATACCATAACATACCGAAATGTTGATAAGGGGATTTTCAAAGTGATATTGAAAATAGAATATTTATAAAATGGGATATTTATAAATAAGAGATATTTATAAAGTGGAATATTTATAAATAAGAAATGTTTATAAATTGGAATATTTATAAATAGGAGATATTCAAAAAGGAAATAATTACAAACCATTTTCTTTTTGAATGGAAAGGCCTGTGTGGCGGGTTTGGGGATTTTCCCGATGCTCCCGTTACAAAGGAGGTTATGGCGAATTTTTCAGAGAATTTAAGGAGTTAGAATATTTCAAGAATAAATTTGAAAAGGAAATATTTGTAAACCATTTACAAATAGAATTGAAAAGGAAACGTTCTAAAAAGGAAATCATTTTTAAAGTGTAGAGCCGTTATTTAAAAGTAAATCTTTTCAAATGAATAAAACGTTGATAAAAAGGAAATCTTTATAAAGTGAATAAAGTAAATCGAATATGCTATTCGAAAGGAGTTAAATCGAATATGGTATTCGAAGGGAGTAAATCGAATATGGTATTCGAAAGTTAGTAAAACGAATATGCTATTCGAAAGGGGTTAGTCGAGTCGAGTTAGTTGAATAGAGTTAACTAGTTTTGTAGAGTTAAATAGTTCAGTAGAGTTAACCAGTTCAGTAGAGTTAACCAGTTCAATAGAGTTAACCAGTTAGGTTATGTAAGTCAAGTTAACCAGTTGGGTTATGAAAGTCAAGTTAACCAGTTGGGTTAAGTAAGTCAAGTTAACCAGTGAGTTAAGTAAGTCAAGTTAACCAGTGAGTTAATTAAGTCAAGTTAACCAATTGAGTTAAGTAAGTCGAGTTAATCAAGTCGAGTTGATCGAGTTAGAGTTACTCAGTTAGAGTTAATCGATTAGAGTTAAAACGAACTAGAGTTAATCAAATATAGTTATTTGAGACAGAGTTAGTCAAACATAGTATTCAGGGTAAGTTGCCATCTCGTACGACTGTTAGCGTAATTCGCAGGGCTGTAAATAGCCTAAGGTGGTCGGATGTTGCCTAAGGGAATCAGGCGTAACCATTGTGATCGTTGCGATCTAGAGTCAAGCGAATGGAGTTAAATCGAATCTAGTTATTCGATAGGAGTTAATCAAGATGAGTTAAATAAGTTAAGTTGATCGAATCTAGTCATTCGATAGGAGTTAATCAAGATGAGTTAAATAAGTTAAGTTGATCGAATCTAGTTATTCGATAGGAGTTAATCATGTTAAGTTAAATAAGTTAAGTTAATCGAATCTAGTTATTCGAGAGGAGATTATCGAATATAGTTTATTCGAAGGAGTTATCAATTATTAGTTATTCGAAGTGAGTAGTCGAATATTGGTTATTCGAAGTGAGTTAACTGAATATTGGTTATTCGAAAAGGGGAGTTATCAAATCGAATAGATTAAAGGAGTTAATCGAATATAGTTTATTCGAGTAGAGTTAGAGGAGTTATCGAATATAGTTTATTCGACAGGAGTTAAGTGAATAGTTAGATTAATCAAAGTGAATTAGTTAAGTTAAACTAAGTGAATTAGTTAAGTGAATCGGTTAAGTTAACCAAAGTGAATTTGTCGAGTTAATCAAAGTGATTAGTTCAGTTAATCGAGTTGAATTTGTCAGTCGAGTTAATAAATGGAGTTAGTCAAACTAAGTAAAACCAGTTAGAGTTAATTAATTAAGGTTGACCAGTTAGAGTTCATCAAATAGAGTTAAGTAAAATTAGAACTGACTAGAGATTAGTAAATTGAATGGTTTTCTAAGTGTCTATCTGATGTTGGTTTCGGCCTTCGGGATTTATACTTAGGGAATTGTTCTCATACTAGTTCACAGTCAGGGACTGATAGTTGGGGAAGAGTAGTGATTTGTAAATAAGCAAATGGAAAACGTTTTCCAGTGTTAATAACATATATTTTCTAAACATAGAAAATAAGGCAATGTGAATATATATATATAGATATATGTTGATGATTCACTGATATAATTTCCATCTGGAAATAATATCGTTGTTTGCACACTTGTTTTTCTTTGATGGTTAAATCACAGACTATCGAAGTTTTGACCATTTTAACGTTGTTAATATGGAGAGACCGGTTGGATTATTATCCAAAGAACCACTCTGTATTGGCATAAGCGTTGCGAATCATTTATGCCAAAGATAATTGAAGACAGAGTAAAGTGCAAGGGTTGTTGTATAAGTCTTAGATAACAGTGACTAAGATGGATATACTGAATAGTGCCTTTGGTTTGTCCAGTCCCAGGACAACTTGTATGGACGAAGGTCTGACAGAGTATATCCAATGGATCGCGTAAGTTGATCTGTTCAAACGTATTCATGTTTGGTGGCGGAGGAATTCGTTTCTCTAAGCCGTATACCCGTGTTATTTTTGGATAAGTCAATTTGTGATTTGGCGGGTATGACGATGTGACATTCTAAGTGAATGAGGATGACTTGTGTTGATGAATGTCTGACAGAGTATTTCCAGAGAGGTCACGTACATTGATTTCTTCAACCGTACCAAGAGTGGAAGCGGAGAAGGAAACTTCTTTTAGCTGACACGTAATGTATGGTTATAGACGTCAATTAGTGATTTTCGATGGATCTGACAATGTGATATTCGAAGTGAATCTGATGTGATGATAAAGCGTAGCTTCTAGCCTCATCAACCGGTAAATGACAGAAATCGGGCAGGCAGCATGGCTAAGTCGGTCGCACGGAAGTTGGGTGTATAATCACCTATCTAGAGAATATTCATTTGTTTCTTAAATCTATCAATGTTGTCCCATATATATACGGGAACGGTTGCTGATCCCAACCGTTGGTGATATACATTCGATACACTCAAGCGAATTGAGTGGTCGGTCATGTGTGGCAGGGTTGCAAGATGTTCTTGTTGAACCCAGTGTATTCCTCTCTAGAGGTACACTAGCAGAAGGTGGTTCCATACCTTGTCATAGTTGGAAATCCATTATCCAATACGTGCTTGCGATTTTGATTGTATACTATATATGTAGAACGTGAGATGAAAGCGTTTCTGCTAGATTGATATATATTTGTACTTAGACATTATTATAATATCAGAATGATATTGCTTGTTAAAGATGTTGGATTCTCATAAGGGAAAAAACCGTTTCGTATTCACGGCGTGGTCTTATGAGATATCATATATATGTTAAACTGTGTTAAACTATTTTACTCACACCTGTCTCATGACTGACCCGGAGTTTACTTTGTTGTTTTGCCTAAACTCTTGGGTGCCTAAATTTGTACGGGCAGTCAAGTAGTCGGGATTTACAGATATACTTGAAGAGCTGGAGCAGGAGGCTTCTGGATCATATAGCTATAGTTTATTTCTGCTATGTTGTAAGTGCTGTACTATGATAAGTGCTATTGTATACATAACTGTTATATTTCAAAGTTATGTTATATATTATATGTTATTCGTTCCGCTGTGAGGTTCGTGTAACTCTGATGTTGTGTTCTTCTTCTTCTTCTATTCTAAGTTTCTATCTTATCTATCCTCACCCTCTAATTTCTTTCATTAACTACCAGGATTTTTCGATGTTTTGGTTATCGACATCGAGCTTATGTCGATAACCAAAGCCGCCGAAAATCCGGGTCGTTACAGAACACTAGGTTTTAAGTTTGTGCGAGATTGGTTTTGTGATTACGGTGGAGAATGGCACATCGTGTTCATTTTTGGGGAAGTTCGGTTGTTAAAAAAGACGCATGGTTCGTTGTTACTATGGTTTAGGGATAGAGGTCGCCTCAGTGTTGGTGCGTGTTCGACGACGAATATTCTATGAATTAGAATATCGTCGTGAAGCATAATAAACCGCAAGCGCATGGCGTACTCTTGTAGTACGTTAGCGAATACGAGTCGATCCAAATGGAAAGAATAATTCTAAATTTTATTCAATCAAATTAAACCAAACTTTAAAATATGTTAACTAAAATTTAACAAAATTAATGACTAAGTTGAGAATACAACTATTGGTTAAGAGCAATTTAGAGGTGTTTTCACTCTATAGATCACATAAATCAACATGATAAAGTTATGATCTCTATTTGTTTGGTCATAAGTGAGGTTAGATATTGTGTTTATCATAAGTATGACATATTTATGCTATTAATTAGCATAACATGAATCATCAAACTATAGCACAAATCTAATTCACTATTCAATTCTCATGAAAAAGACAATAAGTTGAAAGCAATATCAATTTTAAGAATACTCTATTTACTATTAGTTAGTAATATAGAATATCAAATGTTGATTAACACTTCCTCATTTTGCCAAAATCGTATATAGATGAAAAGGCAAATTTTGTTGTGTCATTTAATCAAGCATGATCTACCCTCTATTAATTAGAAGCATAGATCATCAAAACCAAGCATGATTAACAAAATACTAAACATCCATTCTTCAATAAGCACAAATAGAGATCATGAAAAATAAACTATGTTGAATCTATGTGATTAGAGAGCTTCATCACCCCTAAATTAAAGGGATTAGCCTCTCATGTTTATTATTCTAACAACGAACGTAGATTGCAACATAGAATAAAAATAATAAAATAAAGGACAATCTAATCTACTTTCAGAAAAGAAAATAACATGTAAATAAAGAAACTAAAACTAAAGAGAATAGGGAAGAAGAATTTTACTCTAAGCAAAGAATTACAGAATAAAACCTAATGTTGAATGAATACAAATGAACTAGATACAAGTGTATTTATAGTTGCCCAGACCAAGGCTAAATGTCCAATTCCACAATGTGGGACATAAGCCTTTTTTTCGAAATAACAAATAAACCAAATAGCTAAGTGTGAACGCGTATGAATGGCTTTGCAAATGTCATAGCTTGCGGAAATCAAATGACATCAAATTCCAACTGTTTTGAGCATGAATAGGAACTGCATAACATCTGCGACAAACTATCTTTATGAAAAGGCATTGAATCATTAAAATATGCGGCAGAAGGTGGTTGAACAACAACATTTCTTCAAGCTTTAATCTAGTTCTCAAAATCAACACTCTTCTTACACCAATTCTTCAAGCTTTTCAACAATTAAGTGCATCAATTCCATTCATCATAAATAACCTGAAACCACAACTATAAATACACAGTATCAATTATTTTTAAGATAAAACAAGATAAATAAGCGGATAAAATATACGCATTTACGTGTATGTCAGTGTGTTCGGACTTGGGTAAATGGGTGATGGTTGTTTGGAGGATTCGAAGGGGAGTACGGTGGTGATTATTGTTTTTGTTTTCATGATCGGTTGAGAGAGCAGTTAAAGGAAAATATCACGGTCATGGTTTATTAAGCTTCAGGAAATGTCGCCGGTATTAAAACATGGAAGAAAGAATTAGGCGGCCTAATTATATATGTAACGATAATTAAATATTATATTAATTAAGCTAATGATCGTTTAAATGTATTAAAAATTATAAAATTAATATCTAACTCATATGTTATCAAAACCCGACGAAATAAGCTTAGTTGGGATTGTATGGACGAAGGCTACGCGAGGGAACTGATTTGGAGCAATTTGGAGCTCATTGGAATTTATGATGAAATAAAATGCTTGACTGAACTATAAGAAATTAATCATTATTCAACGATTAATGACCAAAGTGGGTAAACTCACTAAATTTGTCCAGTTTTATAATATTACAAACATAATTTAATGTTGATATATGATGATTGAATGTTATGTGATGATTGTTTAGATGAATTGATATATTATTATCAATTGTTGCTATTATATATATATAGTTTATATTTAAGGTTGGTAGTTGGATATTTTCCGTATTACCATTAGCGAATGAGACCCTATGCGCCCCGCATAATAGCGGATGACCTTCTATACTGCAATATCCTGCCTTGAAGTGGGATTGGTATTATTTACGTTGTCTAACATCTGTGGATGCAGGAAAAATAAGTTGGAGGGATCCAACTGGATTTCTCAAAATTATAACTATTTCTTTTCATATATTGTGATATATGATGTGTTAAATGTTCTATGAATAAATTCCGTTGTGTTGGATGTTTGAATAACATTGGCCCTAAAATAATTGGTATTTAAATATTAATAAAATACATTCGAATGAAATGGAAAAGAATTTCGGTTTTGAAATGAAAAAAAAAACTACTTTTACAAAATAGAAATTGAATTTTGAATGGGCTAGGAAATAATAACTTATTTTAATAAATAAAACAAGTAGTTTAATTTATAAATGATGTTTATAAGTAAAGTGAATAATTATCATGGATAATTTGGGAATGTAAATTCAACAGTGAATATAAAAGGGAATTGGAAATGTTTTAAAGAAAGAAATAATGAAATTTATTCTAACGTTCGGAATGTGAATAGAATTGAAATAAATCCATAAGGATTTACAATTGAAATTCGACTATGTCGAATCTTATAAAAATAATTTATTTTTAGAAATTATACATTATATAAAATAGAACTTAACAATATATGTAATATTTGGTTTTAACCAATAATTTATAATCGAATATGAAGGCGAGATTAAGCTATGAACTTGATATATAATTAACAAGAAGTTGACTTGTAAACAGAGTTTATGAAGTGGAATATGAATATGAATTTATAAAAGGACTCGATAAGTAGGCTTTGAGCCTGTAATAGTATTTACTAATAGAAATCAAGGTTGATTTGATATAACAAGTCCAAATTTTTAGAAAGGAATAATATTCACATTTTAAAGTGGATAATTGTTTAAAAGCAAACGTTTTGCAGATTGGAATGGTTTTGGGAGAAATTGGTAAATATTTGGAAGTAATAAATTCTAAAGTGAATTTAGAATGAAAGTGGAATTTGAGTTGACCTAAAATGGTAAATTTATTTCGAAGTTCATAACGTAATTCGAAAGAGTCTTTTACATTGAAATTCGACTATATCGAATTTAGAAAAGTATTATTTACTTTTCGTTTTAATTAAGATTTAGATTGTTTATTTAATCAATTATTTACATATTTATTTATTTCAAGTAATGAATAAAAGTTATATTTTAACATTAAATATTTCAGAAGCGGGGATTATAATGCTACCGTTATAATCAAATGGTTTCCGTTAAAGAAGTGGATACTTAAACTGAATCAAGAATTACGTAAGCAATGTTTGTTAAAAATTGAATATGTGAGCTTTGTCTATTTCAAAGTTAAGAATGTTGTTAATTTAAGGTCTGAGAGGTAATTATACCCAACTTGAGTGACTTTATTGTTGACTAAGGATTGGTTAAAGTACGGTAGTGAGATTTGGTTAGAGATTCAGTTAGTTAATGAGTGATTAATGGGTTGAGATGTCGTGACAACATCTTATATGACATTTGTTTAAAATTCAAGTAATTAAATTTGGAATCCAAATAAAATCAGAGATGTTTTCTAAACATAGAAGTGAAATAATTTGGGAAATGTGAATATATGGAAATGTTTTTCTGATGTTAATAACATATATTTTCTAATATGTAAAATAAGAAATGTGAAGAATCTATGGCTATATTTTCTGGAATATAGAAAGTAAGCAGTCACAATATATGGAAATGTTTTTCCAAAAATCGTGAGAAGCCAAACGAATTTTGAGAAATTTCTGGGGAAAGATATGGAAAAGGAAAAAA
Organism: Allium sativum; assembly: GCA_030737875.1. Lineage (NCBI taxonomy): Eukaryota > Viridiplantae > Streptophyta > Magnoliopsida > Asparagales > Amaryllidaceae > Allium > Allium sativum. The sequence goes on from CM060911.1 coordinate 14,031,897, forward strand.
TGAGAAGTTAGGAAATAATAAATTAATTTAAAGGGCTAATGTTATTTGATGGTTTATTGGTAGAATTTCCATTTGGAAATAGGATCACTGGTTGTATGGATGTTTTCTTTGATAGTTAAATAACCGACTATCAATGTTTTTGGCCTATTTTATATTTTCATTGTCAATACGGAGAGCTCGGGATCATGTTTATTATCTGAAGACCACTCCGTATAGGCATAAGCGTTGCGAATCAAATATGCTGAAGATAATTGAAGATGGAGTAAAGTGTAAGGGCTGTTCTGTTAATCCTAGGTAGAAATTGCCTAAGATGGATTGATGGGATGGTGCCATCGGTTTGTGCAGTCCTAGGACAACTTGTATGGACGAATGTCTGACAGATCTTCTACATTGATCTCTCCAAATGTATTTACATTGGTGGCGGAGGAATTTGTTCCTCTTAGCTTTATACCCGTGATATTTTTGGGGAAATCAATAAATGATTTGGAGGGTTTGACAATGTGGCATTCGAAATGAATGATGTTGTGGTATTAAAAAGGTAAGCATCGCCTCAAGCCTCACAACTGGGAAATGACAAAAATTGACTGGCATTATAGCTATGTGGGTCACTCCTATTAGGGTGTATTATCAATAGATCTAGCGAAAAATCCATTTTCTTTTTTATTCAATTGTTGCTGTATGCTTCGGTAATTAATGGTTGCTGATCCCAACCGTTGGTGATAAGACATCCGATACACTTAAATGAAATGAGTGGCCAGTCATGTATGGCCTGGGTTACAAGATGTTCTTGTTGAACCCGGTGTATCCCTCTCTAGAGATACACTTTTGAAAGGTGGTGCCATACCTTATCACAGTTGGAAATCCATTATCCAATAAGCGCCTATGGTTTTGATTATATACTATGTATGCGGAGCGTGAGATGCAAGCGTTCCGCCAGATTGCTATTGATTTGATTAGACACTATTATAATATCAGAATAATGTTAATACAAAGAATATATTGAGTTATCACAAGCTAAAAAATCATCCGTGTTTATGTGTGGATCGATCTTACGATTATCCTTTCTTTTAAAAGCTTTTTTTAAAAAATAGTCAAACCAAAAGGTTGGAGTTTACTCACACTAGTCCCATGACTGATCTAGAGTTTATTTTGTTTTGTTTTACCCTAAACTCTTGGATGCCCAAATTTGTATGGGCAGTCAAGTAGTCAGGATTTCTCAAATATACTTGGAGTTGGAGGCTTCAGCATTAGATGGCTACTATTTTCTTTCTGATGTGTTCTATATTTGTATCTGGAAACAAGTGTTTATAAATGTTCCAGAAATAGTTGTTGTGCTCTGATGATGGTATGTATATACAAGTAGATTTATATTTCAAAAGTTATGTTATATAATATATTTTATTCATTTCACTGTGATATTGTGTCTGTTTTGATTCTGTTATTATTGTGATCTTCTTTCTTCTATTCTAACTTTTCTTTCTATTTCACCATCTAATTTCTTTCTATTAATGATCCAGTAAATTTCCAGTGCTTGGTTAGTCGAATGGTGTTGGTGTCAATGATCAGGATCCGGAATTGGTCAGGTCGTTACATCGACCTAGGGTCTAATTAGGCGAACCTTATATTATTACAAATTCCAAATTCAATTTTCGTTTTGATTCCCATAACTCTCGTAATAAATCAGATTATGACAAGTTATAGTAAAAAATTATCCAGAAAATTGCTACAAATACGATGGTTTAAGTTTTGTGGCCAAATCTGAATGTTTGTATAAATTTCTTTTAAGTCTTTATTTTAGTTTAAGTAAATTCTCTTTTTTAATTTGGTTAAATTTTTCGAGGTGTTATACTCTCCTCCTTTTAAAAGGATTTCATCCTCGAAATCATCAAAGGCGGAAAAAATGTAACTCATGCACATCGATCGTTAACTACATCCAACTACTTACCCATCATCCATGTGTAACCATGGTCCTTAAATTTTCTAATGCAATATGTACATGTGCAATTTTAAATGCACGTGAACCTATAGTAGTGCAAAAGAGTGTTAATTTACTGATAAAATTTATCTCATGTTTACGAAAAATGCTCATGCTATACATTCAATATGCAGTTTACTAAATGATATTCTTATAATTCTATATGAAGGCATAACCATTTAAACATATGCAACATCCATATGCATAACATCCATTAGCGCCACAAAATAAGAGATACCTGCATTACGATATGAGTATCGTTAACAAATTTCTTTGTCCGCCCTTGAAAATACCGTTTATAATTTGAATAATATGTGTGTATTCAACAAAAAAAGATCCATGTTCAAGTCTTTAATTTATAATTATGGAAAGTCATACAAAAATTTTGTGTCATAATGTCATATGCAATGCTAAGTAAAATATGCTTTATTTTTTTCAAAATATGTTATGTAAAGGCACTAGTACAAGTTGTCTTTACCCTCAAAATGTCAAGAAATTACCGTAAACACAATATCTCCAATTACAAAATGAAAATTTTAAGAAATGAGAGAGAGGAATTCAACCCCCTCCATGCACTCTCAAGCCCATAATTATAGGTGTAGATGGCCGACATTGTTATCCTTCAATGTCGACACAATTAAGTGTTGGTAAGATTCATATCGATTCGCTAATTTTATCAGCTCCTTGGACTTCTTTGCTGGAGCCGATCATAAGATTATACGTAATGAGATAATATTGTTATAAACGGCATCGATGAGAAGCGACACTCATAAGGGTCAAGATGTTACTTTATAGGATAAATGAACCACCAAAATATAATTGATTTGATGAAGAGTGGCACACATATGTGTCGATAATGATGAGTATCGACATTCCATGGTAAAGCTTTACATTAATGAGTGTCGACTAAAATTGTGTTGACATTATATTGATGGCTTATTACATTGGCTATACTTGATACTTCTTCTTCTTTGAATAAAGGCAACATTAGTGGAAATCGGTATAGGTGGTGAGCGACATTGAATAAGGGTAGTATAATCAAGAGCACAAGCAGTGAGAGTTGACATGAGTAACTAGCGATGTGGATGAAAATTAACAACCTCTGGCTAAGGTATTAATAAACGTTGACACAAATTAATGATACTAATTAGAGTGACAACACAAGTGAAAGTCGTGCTCGTGATGAATGTCGAATACATCAAATACGATACCAATCCATGAATAGCAGCATCAATGAAGCACGCGATACGAGCTCATGCTTAACACTTAATTGATGAGAGTCGATACCCTCAGCACGAACGTAGCAATGAAAATCTTGTTATTCCGACAGGTAGAAGCGATGGTTTCCGACCGTAAATATCTAATAGTTTTCAACGGACCATTGGCAGCCATCGAAAGTCGTCAAATAATTGCGATTATCCTGCAAACCCAAGCTGCCTTCTTCCTCATTCTTCTAGCATGAATTTTTTTAATCCCAAAACCCTGTTTCCCTAATCCAAGCTTCCAACCACCATTTTCAGCCTCTTGAAATCTTCTCGGCTTCACAATCAACGTCTGTAACGATCACTTTTAGGTATAATCTCTTATTTTGATTAAACAAAATCCAATTTTCACTCTAAACCTACATTTGCATAAATTGTTAAACTAAAGCTAGTTATTGATTGTAATTGTTTCAAATAGTGTAGTAATGCTTTATAGTATCTCCTTACGTACATATTTTTTATTTATCGTCAAATTGTAAAATGTATGTATAATTTGTGATGGTTTGTGTATATGTAAATCATTGTATATATGTGTCGGTACTACCATTGTATTGTGTTAAATGGAATAAGATAAAATGAATGCATAAGTTAGGAATATTGTATTTCGCACATCTTGACTTATGCAACAAAAATGAATGCACGAGTCTAAAAGCGATTTGAGTATATTAGAAAATGATAATAATGCTCAAGCAGCCTTAAGTCAATGAAATACATCGAACAAATGTGACAAATTAATATACAAATTTTAAATGTATAAAATTATTAAAAATATATTATTTTTCGTAAAATGTGCCCATCTTAACTTATATCCCTTAGAGAGTTTTTGCTCCCTCCGACGGATGTTGTACATCATCGTTATATAAATAGTCATTTTGGTCACAAAACGACCATTTGTATTCATCTGGTACAATGCTTATTGGATTTGTCCCTGTATGCACAAGCTATGAACATGGTAAGCAATTATATTTCACATATTACTTCATTCCAAATGTTTCACAAATTTTTGCTGTAACTTTTCTTTTTTGTTTCCAACGTACACACATTTGTGTACAATACAGGAAATAAAAGGGGAAGTGCTGACGAAACTTTATTGAATCGTTCCAAACGAACTAATGTGTGAAATGTAAGTGTTTACTGTGTTTGTGATGGGAAGTAGGATGGCTGACCATGGAAGAAAGATAACCATAAATCAACACTTCTATATTGTATTCTTAAGTGGGGTAAAATTGGCGCGTATAACATTTTGTATCGATAGTTGAAAAATAAAATGTGACATACTTGAAAATATTTTTAAATTTGTGAAATAGGTATTTAAATTCAAATATTGTAAATATAAAATGTGACCCTGAAAATAAGTTTTCTCAAATTTGTACTCTTAAAAACCAATATTTGTTTTTGAAATTGTGACTTATTTTCTCAAATAGGAAAAATGATCGATTATTCTGTTGATCGAAGGAGATGGATGTATCAAAGAAAATGATTGAGATACTTAATAAAAGAAGATTTTTACAATGGTATAAACATATTTGTTGAATTTTTTTTAAGTAATAACGAAAACAATGCAGAAATTCATTATTTGTGTAGTAGGTGTAGACATTTGAAGAATTTTTTACTCGATATTATGGAAGTCCATTTGTGCAAAAATGGTTTCGTACCTGAGTATTATGCTTGAGATCGTCATGGAGAAGTTATAGCAAAAATACTTCAATAGAGTCTGAATTATGAATTGCTGGTAATGAAACTACAACGACGATCCAACACAAGGAATCAATACTTATTTAGAATCGTTGATTGAGGAGTTAAAAACACTATGGAATTAAGTAGTAAAAACATACAATGTTTCAAAGATTTTTTTTTGTATGTTTGCTTCTTTCTTGTAGACTATAAGTGATTTTCCTACCTATGCAATGCTTTCATAATGGAGTACTTCCAATCATCTAGCATGTTCATATTGCATGGAAGAAACACGCGTGTTTTCTTTACCGAATGGTAAGAAAATATCATGGTTTGACTGTCATCGATGTTTTTCCATGTAAACCATCCCTTCGGGGGAGACAAGAAAAACATTTTACCTAATAAAGTAGAGACCATACAACCAGCAATGATGTGGTCAAGCGAAGATATATATGAACTTATTAGGGACTATCCAAAGATATATGAAACTGGAGTGTAAACAGAAATTGAAGACAAATCGACTAATCATAATATATGCAAACAAAGTATATTTTGGGAGTTTCCATATTGGAAACATCTTATGCTTTGTCATACTATTGATGTGATGCACAATGAGAAAATTTTATTTGATAATGTCTTTTAACACAGTTTTGAATGTCAAGCGGAAGACTAAGGATGATTTGAAATCAAGATGCAGTATACAAGAATTATACAAACGTCCTGAGTTTCATATAAAACAAAATGACAGTAAAAACCCGAATTAGATAATAATCAAGTTAAAGTTGTGTTAAAATGGATGGAAGGGTTAAAATTTCTTGATGGGATTTCATGAAATTTTCGTCGATGTGTTGTAGACGGAATGAAAAGCCACGACTGTGACATAACGGTGGAAAATTTATTACCCATTCTATTCAAAGAATTACTATCGTCAAAAGTTTGGAAGGTAGTAACAGTGGTTAATCTATTTTACGAAGAGATTTGTTCGACTACTTTAAAATTGCAACGTTTACGTAAATTTGAAGTAGATATTCCTATTGCTCCACAAATTGAAGAAAATCTTTCCATCGGTTTTTTTAATGTAATGGATCATTTACTTGTTCATCTCTCATCTGAAGCACTTCTTCGAGGTCCTATCCAATATGGATGGATGTATCCATTTGAGAGGTATGTAATATCTTACCTAATAATTTAATTGCATTTGAAAGTTAAAATTAATGTAAATTATTATTTTTATAAATACTTGAATAAGGTGAGGTAAAAAGCACGAGTTGAAGGTTCAATATGTAAATCTTACATCGAAGAAGAAGCTTCGTTCTTTTTCTCTCACACTATTTCAGTGACCACTTGAACATATCTTTTGAAAGTGTTCCTCGTAATGATGAATGTGATGAACAAAATTCCTTTCAGATAATGTTATCTATTTTTTGGCAACATTGTCGGTTCTTTGGGAAATGTGTAGAAATATGGCTAGATGATAGAGATCTTCATGTAGCACGCACTTATATTCTTCTAAATTGTGTTGAGATTGCACCATTTGTTAGGGAATCTGAAATAATAATCCGTGATTTATTAACTTATTTAGTGCATGCGCTTGTAGAATCTAATGCAATATTTTATTCATATATACAGTATTTGTGAAAGTGCACATCCGAATGGAGATCCCAGTAAAGATTTTTTTTGGTTTGGTTTTCAAAGTACGTTTATGAGTCGACAAATTGTGTGGTTCACGAAAGGTTGAAACATCTTGCGATAGGACCAAAAAGAAGTGTCAAGGCATATCTAATATATTTCGTAAATGGATATAAATTTAACACCAAAGAATACAGTGTAGAAAAATTAACTAATAATACATGCGTATTTGTCAGAGGTAGTGACGATCCAGAAAACCACATAAAAAAAATTCATGACGTTTTAACACAAGTTTTGAAATTGACATATTTCTCATGACCCATAGAGGGGAAGTTTTTATTTTGATGCAATTGTTTTAGCAATGTTCTAGGTTTTGGAATTAATGTGCACAAGGATTATAATCTTACGGAGATAAATCACACATCGTATTATCACAAGTACGATCCTTTTGAATTATCCAAACAAGTATTGCAAGTTTATTACGTTCCTTATCCATCTATAAAAACAGATAAAGCAGATTGGTTGGTAGTTTTAAAAACAAAGGCCAGACTTACATTTAATGTGAAGAATATTTAAGACGAACAAGCTTATTAGGTAGATCTTAAGCAAATAACAAAATAATAGTTACAAACAATCATACAGGTTTTGGACCTCTGATCGATGAATCAGAACGTTTTGGTAGAAGCATTCGAGATTATAGAGGAAAATATCATGGAACATGAGACCGTCTGAATCAGAAGACGATGACGATTGATGTAAATGACGAGTATTATTTTAGTAGTTATGTAATTATGCAATACGACATATATTTTGCAATTGATGTAACTATGTTGAATTCTTGATATATTACGAAATTGATGTATTTATGTCATTTCTATTTCTGTTGTATATTTAGCAATTTATAATAAAAAAATTCAATGTAATTCTCTTATCCTTGAAATATGAGACCCAGCCTGAACCAGGTTTTTCCATTTGCATTTCCATTTTTGTCATTGTTTAGAAATTTATATCATTTGACTATAAAATATATTTTATTACCACGTTATTGTTCTTATTTGAAATAATGTGTCTGTGACAGGTATATACATGTCGCTAGAGGTAGGAGTTCTTCTCACTCTTTCAGAGGCAATGATAGTGGTCCCTAGCAACCATCACAGCGTACTATCATGTAATTAGTACCTAGAGCCGACGGGTAATAAATAAACTTGTTTCAGCATCTTAATTTTTTTGTGTACGATATATGTACTTATCTATATCATATTTAACATAAGCGGCTCGACCTACAACCATCAAAGGTAGTTTTCGATGTCTCGAAAGCGACGTACTGGTATAGGATATCGTCTTGTGGCCGAAGTGGGATAACTATTTGATTGGAAGTCATCATAAGTATATTCTTCTTTTTTCCATTTTTAATTTGTTTTTATTGTTTTTTCACTGTTCACCATTTATTGTTTAATGTTTGATTGTATGTTTATCGTGAAAAACAGGCTAAGTCGAACATGCAGGGAAACGACTTACAGCTAGCACGACATTACTAGATGTAGAATATGAGGAAGAACGATAGATATTCTATGTCATCGATAAAGAAAAAAGGCCAAAAGCCAAACTGGATGTGGACGTGCGTATGGGAATGGTGGCTGAAACACTAGGATAGTGATAAGGCAAAGGTAAGTGTGCTAAACTTTTTTAAATACTTGATTGATGGGTAAATATCCGAAAATATTTGATTGATAAATAATGTATTAAATTTTGGATATACAAGCAGAGTCGAAAAAAACCTCTGTAGACAGGAACAAAAATCCTGTCATTCATCAAGGAGGGTCGAAGTCATTTCAGCAGTATCGACAGGAGTTAGTAAATTTAATAAATGTGAATTGTAAATAGTTTTTATGCTATATAATTTAGAATGTACAATAACAATATATAATGACCAATTTCAGGAAGTTGAGGCATAGGATCCTATGTCGTATATGGATGTGTTTACCCATACACATGTCGCCGAGCATGTAAACCCAAATGGGTAAGTTTCATATACATGGCACGACAAAAAATCTAGCAAGAGCCATGTAAGCGTATTTCAGATTATGTAGTACTAGTAATTGTTCTAATTATTAAGTTATAATGAACAAAGATATCATGATATTAATTTTAGCTACATTGTTTTTGTTCAGTAGAAAATATTTATGGAACAACACCAGAAACTCTTGGATGATACCGGTCAAAAGTAGCTCATGGCGGATGAGTAAGGTGTTATTTTTGAGGCAGTTATGGATCAATCGTTATGGAATAGGCGATATGGAATTGGCAATCAAGTGGTAATCAATAAAATATTAGGGTATAACAACTTAAGAATATTTTAATTTTTGGTGCATCGCTTTAGTTTTAGTCTTAAGTTTATAGATATAGTTTGGTTATGGGCTAATAATTCAATATGTGCAATTTACCCATGTTGTATATTAATTAGCTAATTCACACATACAAATTGATAATTATATGCACAATGTTATATATGCAACTTGGTAGAACTACAAGACTAATATTTAATTTGACTTGGTTTAAACTTCATTAGTATAAACTATATTAAACTCCATTACTTGTAGTACATAATAAATTTAATTAAACCCCGTTAGATATTGCAACTAAATTAAATAAGTGTTATGGGCTAGCAGTCAAATACGAGCTAGTTAGACCAGAGCTGATATCCATCTAGAAAAGATTGAAGAGTTGAGAGCTACGGTGACGCAACTAGAAGATCAAAACCTCGTCAGACTATCGAGATGCCACAACTATTGGATCAATGTATTACTGAGTACATACAACAATATGGTGGTTTCTTTCCTTCATATACTGGTTCTTATGGTGATTTACTGCTTTGATAGGTATGTTTTTTGTTTAGTATGACTTGGTGGATGAAAGACATAATGATTTGGTGTTATGTATATTATTTGATAGTAGATGTGGTTGGTGGATGATATCTTTGATGATTTGGTATTTTGTATGTTGTTTGATGATAGACTTGATGGCGTGTATATTGTATGTATTGTATAATTAGTTGTTTGCTTTGGCGGTGAAGTTTGAATTGATTTATTGTATTATTTGGTTTGGTGAATTTTGTTTGATTTGGTATTGATATTTGGTTGAAATATAATATACTGGGTTTGATATATTATTGGTGGAATAGTGGTTTAGATGTGAAATATTGCTGGAAGGAAATATAGCAGTAGATACAAAACAAATCGTGGTAATTTCGACGATTTCCAACGGCTATCGACGACTTTCGGGTATTTTGTTATCAACAGTTTCCGACAGCCACCAATAGGTGTCGGAAGCCGTAAGTAGCAATCGAAAACCATCGGAATGAAGGTCGACAACCTCTATTGAAAATTGTTAGAAATTCTTTTCATGTATGCTTGTATTTGCAACAGTTATTTCTGACGACTTTCGATGGTTGGAAGCCATCAGAAAAGCCCCTGTTTCTTGTAATGCATTGAGCCTATACACATATGCGTGTGTGCGCGCGTGTGCGTATGCTGTATATGCGTTTACGCATACACATGTATCTAGACATAAGTATATTTCTCACTTTATACCTTAATGGTTTTTACAATTATAGAAACTAAAACCAAATGAAGGTTGTAGATGTTCGATCTACAGTGTAAACAAATGCTCCATAAAAAATGAGATCATTCTGAATAAACTACATATATTAAATGTTTAGTTAATGTGAATGACTAAAGCGTTTATTCTAAGTGTCAATCTGAAATGTTATTTTGAAAATATTTGGATTACTAGAATTAGCCAATAGTTAGTAGAGATGACAATGACTTATCTGGATAAGAATGAATCATCTTGTGGCAAGTACAAATTTTTGGTTGATAGTGAATATACTACCGAATGAGATTTCATGACCTTTATTCAAACTACTGAATATGAATTCATTTTCATTACCAACACTACCAAACAGGGCTTCCTGTTTGGCATTACAACCTCCAACATCAGTATAGAAACACCGAATATGATATCCTATTCGGTAGGTAGTTAAACTACCGAACATGACTTTTTGTTCAGTGTTCAACTAAATGGAGAATTTAGTTTGACTCATCCAGACTACCAAACAGAGTGTGGTCTTTCAGTTTCTATCCTTTTTTCTCAACTCCTTGTCCCTTGCTTCCTCTCTTCCCTTACTCTATTAAGTCCTAATTCTTAGGGCAAGAAAATGTCCACAACAGAGTGTGATATCTCACTCTGCATTATTTGGTAGTTTTTGTCTTCATTGTATTGTGAATCTAGTATGCGGTAGCCTTACTTAGCTATGGTGAATCATGTCATATTGGTTCTTATTATAAGCATAATTGGTCATATGTGTCGAGCCACATTAAGTAAGACATTACTTAAGATAGGGTTAGTCTTTTCTGATAAAGAAGGTTAATTTCACGACAACATAAATTTGACACAAAACATAAAACCCTAGCTCAAGCGGCAAGGTTAACAAATAATTTTTATTGAATCGAACCAAGCAAGTTCAAAGGACAAACAATCACTGATCAAGCTTTAGGTGTCTAAGTGACATGATAATGATGAAGGGATGTAACCGACACAACATATGACCGGTTAAGGGTGACATTTTAAATGGGTTAGGAAGTAGGACTTCACCTAGATGATTAATGTATGAATTTTTATTTATTACTCTACTTTAGCAAACCAGTTGCATGATCTAATGTTTAAATTATTTAAATATTTTAAAGGTATGAATTCACACCTATAAACCAGTTAACTGAGACACATAATAGTTGGCTATATAAATTGGGAAATTATATTTGAAACAAAATAATTACATAAATTGGACACAAGAAATCTCAACTATTAGATCTTCCTTTGAACTCCACCTTCATTTAAAGACAAACAAATCTAATGGTTCACAATTTGGACATTTAATTTTACGTATGATTTTGAGTCTAAGTAGCCTCTCACATATAAATTTACTGAAATAACTTATAAATGTTGTAATGTTTTATGTTGATAATGTTAATCTTGATAATTTAAAGTGCTAAAATTAGTTAATAAAAAGTGTAAGTAAGTAGAGTTGTTAACGGATACTTTTGATACGAATAGTGCTATACTGTATCTGCATCCGAAATCATTTTTGAATACTGGAAATCCGTATCCATGGACAAGGACATGTATCGTATAATTATCATATATAAATGAAAAATAAAGTCTAACATAAATGTTTTTCAATTCCATTGATCACGAAAGTATTGAAGATAAACAAATAAATTAAATAGATTTGAGTAGCTAATATGCATTTAGTGCATATAATACAAACCTTCGACTTAACAAAACAATAAATAAATCTCATTCATTGTACTAAAATACATATAATTTTGAGTATGATGTTAAAAAAATGGACGTATAATCTACGGAAGCGGATATCTACATATCTGCATCTTTTTCTTCGGATATAGGATGTTTATTCACTTTTCGGCTGCGGACGGGTTCCAGATTTTTTTTGGATATCCATCTGTGCAATTAAAGTGCTTAGCGGTTCTGTAACGGCAGAGGTGTAAAAAAGCTGTAGTAGGGATAAAGCGGGGATATAACGGAGGTGCAAAAATGTTAATTGGATGTAAAACTATATAACTAAAATTAATTAATTATCATTATCGCAGCATTTATGAAGAAGAAACGAATATTAGTTAATATTATATAACAAAATCAAAGAATATCATGGTTAAGCACACTAGATTCAAGGATTACTACATATTTCTATCTTATATATAAGGCATTTATGACTTAAAATTAACTCTTTACATTAAATTTTTTGATTTATTTTAAAAGAGAACGGGTAAAATCATCATATATATATTAATATTGCTAAATTGGGTGCTAAATAAGGTTGATTTAGCCGATACAATGGAAAATAGTGGGGAATAAAGCGGAACTATCGTTCATCGATGCTAAATTGAATTAGCATAGCGGTCGGAGAGGGCAATGGGATATAGCGAGGATTTTGCGGGGCTTTAACTACATAGATATCCATTGATAGCAGTATAAATATGTGGCGGGTCCTTAAGGAAACTTTATACAAGGCAGATCTTTATTCAAAGTACATTGTAAAGCGGGTCCCTAAAACTGTAGCAGTGTTATTTTCGTGAATTTTTGCTTTGGTGCTTTTTTTTTGTAAAATTGTAAATATCAAAACAAGATTATGGAAAATGAAAAATATATGTAGAAATGTCTGCACTTATTGTGAAAAAATGCAGATATATCTGCACATACTACCTTTGTATTTGCAAACATGTCTTCAGCGAATCAAAAGCTGCAGACATGTCAGCAATTTTTCAGTGAAGTTTCTTTTTATTTGCATTTTTTAAAAGCGATATATTTTTCATTGTACGCAATTTACATTAAGTTTTTAATTATTTTTTTACAATAATGTGATGTTGAATAAGTATATACATTAAATTAGAAGTTTTGAGACATTTAGCAAAAATTGTATAAATATATGCAATTGATGGTTATACTTGAGTTAATGTTTGCATTTTTTTGAAAAACTGCATTTATTACTACAAGTTTTGCTAAAGCATGATTTAATTGGTTTCTCGGTTTTTGATGCATTTTTAAAACTTTTTTTACATAAATCCGAAGCTAATTATAAATTGAATTAAGTTCTAAAGTTTGGTAGTGTTCTACGTTGGATTTATATTTTATTTTATGGTTTTCAAAAAGGGGGACCTAATTTACATATGTTTTTTGACAAAGATGTTGTGCATTTCAAAACTTAACAAGTACCTTAGCCAAACCGTCCCTAACAAAAATATGTTTAAATATCAAGAATCTTAACTTGATCTAAATGTGATTTTGGTAGATTGAATGAGTTATGGATCAGTAAGCACACGTAATACACACAGCGTAAGAATATTTTTTATTGTGTATATACACACATACATTTTTTTTGAATTTGTTCAAAGGGGAAACCGACGGGAGCCGTAAAACCCCATTAGTGCTCCTAGCCCGGTTCGCGGGCACCATATAAGTGGCATATCTTAGCATATGCACATGATAAACCCTTATCATGCCAATCCCGGTTTCGAACTTGCATCGCATATATATATATATGTATGTATGTATGTATGTATGTATGTATGTGTGTGTGTATAGGTCCCCAAACAATGTAGCAGCTTACAACCTCTCTAATTTCCTCCACACATTCGTGTTTCTCTCCCTTTCCACTAACTCTCTCACCTCATTAACTCATGTAAATACAAATGAGTGACCCGTATTGAAGTGAAATCTTAATTCTCGGAAATTGGAGTGTCATAGAGCATGCATGCGTGTGTGTGTATGTGTATATGTATGTATGTATGTATATATATATATATATTTGTGTGTGTGTGTATGCGCATTCAAATACATACATATAGACATAAATAAAGTACTTTTTGCTCTATGCCCTTATGGTTTTTGCAATTGTAAAAACATAAACCAAAAGGAAGTTTTAGATGCTCAATCCACATTGTAAACAATGTGTCCACAAAAAATGAGGTCATTGTAAAAATTGTGAAATATTTAGAATCTTAAGTCAATGTGAATTACTAAAACATTTATTCTAGGCGTCTATATGAAATGTAATTTTGAAAATGTTAGGATCATCTATAATTAACCAACATTGTACAGAGATGGCAATGAAAAATATAGTAGCATATGTGTAAATTTTTGGTAATTAAATGCGTAGATCTAAATTTAAGGGGTGAAGATGGAACATAGCGAGTTTGAATGCTGTGAAAGCCTTCTTACATGTATGCATATACACTAGAGATTCATAGTTCCTTTATTTCTAGCTCTTTGCGGCATTTTAACATTGACCATTTGATTTTATAAATCAATGAATGAAGCCGGCGCGAAAAAGAAACGCTTTCACATAATTCTCAAAAAAATTCTCTCTAACATTTTCGATCAATCCACTCCATTAATTTGATTATATAACTAATTTTCCTGACATACATTGTTAAAAATAGAAGTAGACTTTTGTTTTTTTCCTCTGCTATATCAAAACAAATAATGATTATAGTATATTATCACATGTATTATAGCTATAACCTTATCTGTTGAATCGTATAAGTTAAATTAATTCTTACACTTAGTTGTTTTTAATTAGATTTTGCGATCGAGATACTGGTATCCCGCCAAGAGTATACTTAATTTTATCCATATAATAGAAGGTGATTTCTTCAATTAGTGAAATAACCTATCATTATAGGCCATTTTATAGATGAATTTAGTTTTGGTTTTCAAACGGTCAAAATTATTTAATATAAATGTGTATAAGTGTTATAAACTTTAATTAATCTAAATGAGATCATACATTACATGAGCTATGAGTTAATAGCATTGTTTTAAAAAAACCGCCTCGATACTTGCCTCAAGGCACACCTCGAGGAAATAAGAGATAAAACGCCTTGAGGCTTATTCCAAAAGGCTTTTTACCTCTAAAGCTTATGCCTAAAAAATTTGCAGTATACAAAGCGCATAAGGCTTACGCCTCGCACGCCTCAAGCAGTTGAGGCATATGACTTAAAAATTTGTTTATCTTTAGTTGCAGATATTGACATAGATAAATGTCATTAAACTTTAATTATTTAATGGAAATAAAAAAGATTGTATAATATGTGTAGACAAATATTCTAAATTAATGTAGGCTTACCCGAAAAGTTCTTGTATAGTTGGATTTCTATTGTTGGCTAGGTTAATTTAAAATGAACAAACGGGTTGCATGGAAGCGATTAAAAATTAAATATATGTGTTGCGCTTTTTCTCTAACCGAAAGGTTTACGGCTCAACACTTCGAGGGTTACGCCTCGCCTCACGGACCCGAAAACGCCTCACGTACGCCTTTTGCGTTTTAAAACATTGGTTAATAGTCATATACGTTTTATATTCAGGTACATGTACATATACATATGTATACACACATAGGCATATGTGTATGTATGCATGTGTATGCACCAGAGTGGCTATTAGAACACAAAATAAAAGAAAAAACTAGATACGATAAATATTGGTCATGGTACTCCTTTGCTTTTCTATGAGAAGTGGAATTTAGAGAGATATCTAATGAGCAAGATTTAATGATTCCCAATTTGTGTCCAAAAAATATTTTCCTACATACATACACACAAAAACATAAAGTGAATGTTTATGCTTGTGTGCGCACACAATTACACACACATGCACACACACACACACACACACAGATATGTGTGTGTGTGTGTATATATATAATGAGGGTTCAATGATACTTCTAATATTTCAGCACCCTTGTAGCCTTAAAATTTTCATCACACAATGTAGAGAACGAAAGAAAACCATATTATTTAATTTGGACTATGTGATGGAAATAAATATGTTATACGAGTGCTGCACTATTTGAACGTCATTGAGCCCTTATATATATGTATATTTATATGCATTTATGCATACACATGTATATAGAGACATAAATATATTTCTTACTCTAAATCCTAATGTTTTTTACATTTATAGAAACTGAAACCAAATAAAGATTTTAGTTGTTCAATCTACAGTGTAAAATGCTTCTGTATGAAAAAAAATGAGATCATTCTTAATATATGACATATTTAGAATGTCTAGTTGATGTGATGACCAAAATGTTTATTCTAAGTGTCAACACAAAATGTTATTTTGAAAATATTTGGATTTCCTAGAATTAGCCAACGGTTGGTAGAAATGACAATGAATTATCTAGATAAGAGCGAATCATCTTGTAGCTCGTAAAGAATGTCAGTTGATAGTGATTATACCACCAAATGAGATTTCATGATCAATGTTCAAACTACTGAATATGAGTTCATGTTCGTTACCTACACTACCAAATGGGCTTCCTGTTTGGTATTACAACCTCTGACATTGTACCTAAACATTGAACAATATATCCTATTAAGTAGGTAGTTAAACTACCGAACACGATTTTCTATTTAGTGTTTAACCAAATAGATAATTTTGTTCAACTCATCCAAACTACCAAACAGAGTTGCGGTCTTACCCTTTTCATTCCTTCTTCTCTCAACTCGATGTTCCTTGCTTAATGTCTTCCCTTACCTTTTTAAGTCATAACTCCTAGGGCTTGCAAGTGACCACAACAGTATCCAAGTTAAATGTGATATTTCACTTTGCATTATGTAGTAGTCTTTTGTCTTGATTGTTTTTTTGGATTTGTTCAAGAGGGAAACCGAGCGGAGTCGTAAAACCTTCCTAATGCTCCTAGCCTGGTCTGCGAGCACCACATAAGTGGTAATCTTAGCATATGCCCCTAGTAAGCTCTTTTGTCCTGATAGTACCATGAATTTGATATATGGAAGCCTTACTTAACTATAGTGAATCATGTCATACTGATCCTAGTTATGAGCATAATTTTCCGTATGTCAAGTACATTAAGTGAGACATTACTCAAGATATGGTTATTCTTTTTTGATAAAGAAGGTTAATTTCATAGTAACATAAACTTGACATAAATATAAAACCTTAGCTCGAGTGGTAAAGCTAACTAATAATTTTAATTAGATCGAACCAAGCAAATTCCAAAGAAAAACTATCATTGATCAAGCTTTAGATGTCTAGGTGACATAATAGTGATAAAGGGAAGTAACCCGCACAACATGCCACTGCTTAAAGGGGACACTTTAAAGGAGTTATGAAGTAGGATTTCACCTAAATGATTGTGCGTTGCTCTACTTCAGCAAATCCTTTGCATGCTCTAATTTTTAAGTTATTTAAATACCATGGAAGGTTGAATTCACACTCATGAATCACGTAACAATGACATGCAATATTTCACTATGTAAATTGGGAAAGTCTATTTGAACACAAAGTGATGACATAAAATTGGACACAAGAAATCTTAGCAATTGGATCGTCCTCTAAACTCCATCTTCATGTAAAGAAAAACAAATCCAATGATTAAAAAATAAATGTATTTAATTTTATGTATGGTTTTGTGTCTCAATTGCCTCTCCCATATAAATTTACTGAAATAACTTATAAATGTTATTATTTATTATGTAGATAATGTTAATTTTGATCCTTTAAGGTGCTAAAACTAGTAGGAGTTTATTATCTCTTTTCAATGGCGACCATATTCTAACTTTGTGGCATTTATTCTTTTTCTGCTAATTTTGCAATTCTTTCTTCTAAATCATTACAGATCTGAACGTTATCTTTCAGTCTTGCCTGTTTTCTTCAGGAAGAGTTGTTATCTGATTTCCCCCTTTTTGCTTAGGGTTCATGGGATCGATTTTTGGCGTTGGCTCCTTCCGTATTTTAGGCTCTCTCATCAGGTCATGTCCAAATGTGGGTTTAATTGTTGATGCGATCTCGGCTATGGCCGAAGGTCCGTCAGCGGTTGGTCTTGTCAGTGACTCTTCGGTCCTAGTCCAGTTGGTGTCTCTTGAATCTTTTGTGGCTTTAACGATACATCAATTATTATTGGTTGCTGGTGCTTTCTTGGAATTGGTTTCTGTAAATTCTCGATCAGGAATTGGCCAGATTCATTGCCGTTATTGGGTTTTTCGGGTACTCCTGGAATCAGATATGGTAAAGGGGATTTCACTACCCCTGTTTTATATCCTGGATCGTTATCTGGGATTTCGGTTTCGCACCCGGTTGCTCTAGGGACTTCCTCTTCATTGAGCAATCCTCTGTTGGTTCTGGTTGTGGGGGTGGCTCTCTTAGTCATGATTTTGCTGCAATGTACTCGTTGGGGAGGGGGTGAAGGGACAGGGGATTTAACCCCTCTATCTGTTTCCTCCCCTAATGACTATCATTGTTGTCTTTACGTGCTTTAGACTAGGCGAAGGTCAGAGAGAGTGGTTGATCCCTTAGCCATCATCGACCTCGTCGTCCCTTGCGATGCTCGAAGAAGGTGGTTAAGGCGGTGCCACCTCCTTTGTTATCGGCTTCTACTGTGCAGGTAGTTCGTGTTGGTTCTATGGCTAGTGCCCACGTGAAATCTCATCCTCATCTTATTACTTCGAATAGCTTTGAGGATCTTGCCTCATTGAATGTATTGGTTAGGGTTGGGTAGGAATTTGTAGAGCATATTTCTGCCGCTCTAGATTCTCCCATGCCACCTGTTCGGGATCTTGTTGGTTTGAACTGGAGCTGGTGTGCCTTACGCTGTTGTCGTCTCTGCCAGAGATGGGATTTGGGAAGTCAAAATTTGCATCCTCTTTGCAATGGAGATGGCGAGGCAACTTTGACTTCTTATGCTTTGGTCTCAGATAGATTGGTTTCTACTTCTCCTTATTCGCTATAGGATCGTTTTCATGATTTTCTGGTATGACCATTCTCTTTGTTTGCATTTTCTATTATGATGGGCTGTGATAGTGAGTTGGTTTCTTTATCTGTTATTGGGTTTTGTCGTGTTGTATTGCTTAGTGCCCAACCAAGGTTTGGTTGCTCATACAAGATGGATGTGGTTGATGTTGTTTACCCTTTGGGTTCCTTGAGTGCGATTGATCCTGTAAACTTTATTGGAATGGAATATTTCGTCTCCTCAAACATGTTCCAACATTGTTGCTTTCCCTTACTCTTAGGCCGTGTTATTCGTCCCAAGTTGGCTACTGTTTGCATTGTTCGTTTTGGCTGCTCTTGCCTTGGCTCTTTTTGGGTTTTGGGTTAGGATTATTTGTGCCTGGGCTCTTTTCATAGTGTCGGTCTCTTGTTTTTGTGGTTATTTGAGGCTGGATATTGGTCGGTACTTACTCCGCACAACAATTCCTTATATGAATTGTTTGTGCTGCTTTGGGTTAGTGCAGGTCTCTAGTTGTTTAGTTTGTACTTTCTTTTCAGTCTTTTGCTAGTTGTGTTGTTGGTTGTCAGTTGTAATCGTATAGTATTCACTGGGTTCAAGTGCTATACGAGGAGCACCTTGGCATTAATTCCCCAGCTCAACATTTATTCAGACGCGGCGACTGGGGAGTATTGTTATCCCCCAACTATATTTCCTTGTCGAATCCGTTCCCCTTTCATGCATCAGAACCTCTTCTTTGTGCAGGGATTTCAATTAAATGACATCTCAGCCGAAACAGATTCCTCGCAGCATTGTGAAACATCCTCCCGCGGTGTTTCTTCATTTCTCTCTTTATCCCCTTGCTCGATTTCGTCTCCGCTTCCCATCCGTTCTGTTATGGCGATCACTCATTCTTTTCATTCCCATTTGATCCTTCTCCTTAGTAAGGACGAGATAACGTCCATTAAAGTTGTCTATCTCGTCCAATTAAGAATTCCTATTCGGTTAGGAAGATAGGATTCTCTGCTAGCTCAACCGGATCTACCTCATCTTCAGCTTCGGTGGATTTTGCTGATAGGAAAAATACGCTTCTGTCTTCTATCCCACCCTATCGTTCTGTGAGTGGTAGTTCGAGGGTGGTACCTCGAACACCACGCACCATTCACACTCGCTCTATAGCAGCGGCCGAGCATATCATTAGTTTTGCTTGAAACACACCCTATCTTGTCTGAGTAGGGTTTTATTTGTTTCAGTGATTTTGTTTTTTAGATCCTCCTTATTTTCGTTTATGATGGTTTTCTTTTTTGGGATGTCAAACCTTTTGTTTTAGAACGTTCGTGGTATTGGTAACGTTGATTCTTTAGCGCGTCTCAAGCACATTATCAAGAAACATTCTAATCGGTTGGTGGCACTTCAAGAATATTTAGTGGGTTTGGAAGTGATTACCAACACCATGCTCGCTTTGGGTTTTGGAGGAGGGTTTCCCAACATATCCAAGAAGATTTGGATACTGTAGGCAAAAGAAGTTTCCATTTATATGCTCTTCAACTCGTCCCAGCTTCTTTTGTTTGAGTGCTCGATTCCGTGCTTCCCTTCCCCTTCCCCTTTCCTTTTTTCATTTGTTTATGCCAGCTGCGATCGCTTCGAGCATTCGTTCTTATGGAATGACATTTTATCTCTCCCACGGCTCGGTTTGGTGGCTTTTGTTTTAAGGGGGAGATTTTAATGTGGTCTCGAGCCAAGCAGAGAATCTTGGGGGTTCTTCTATTAACCGCTTAGCGGTTGCGGACTTTAATGCTTTTATTATTGAATTGAGCTTATCATAAGTGTTTTTTGTTGGTTCTGCCTACACTTGTTGTAACAACCAAGGGGGGCCAAATCGAAATATGTCCCGTCTGGACAGGGTATTCGGCTCGAAGGGTAGTTTAGCTTTCCATTTTCATTCTCTGTGTCCCACCTCCATCGTATCAACTCCAACCGCACTGATGCTTGTGATTGGCTCACAGCTCGCCTTAATGGGGCCATCTTCATTCCGTTTTCAGTCCATGAGGCGTTCACACCATGGCAGATTCTTGGTCGGCACTGGTCTCTTGTAATCTAATAGCCATTTTCTCGCTCAAGATGAAATATCTTAAATCATGTCTTAAGGATTGGAACCTTTCGATTTTTTAGAATATTTTTTATCGTGTTCCTTCGGTGGAAGAGATTCTCATCTTAGCAGAATCCTCTTGCAACGAGAATCCTTTGGCTTCCAACAAGAAGGACTGGGTCCAGTCCCAACTGCTTTTTCATCGGAATTGTGCTTAGAGAATGACTTTATTCGCCAAAAGGCGAGGATTAAGTGGATTATTGATTGAGACACGAACTCCAAGTTCTTTCATTTCATTATCTATAATAAGAACAACCTTCTATCCATCCATCGCGTGCTTTCCCCGAACCAAACTTTGGATAGTATTCAAAGAAGAATTGGAGTGAAAGTGAATGGATTTGCAAGGATAATTGGATAGTATTCAATGGATTTGTATAGAAAATGAATGGAGAAGGAGTAGAAGAAAATGTGAAAAAATAGTGTTAAATTTTCGTTTCTAGGAGCCTTTAAATAGTGTTCGAAAGGATATGTCTTTTAGTGAAGGGATATGAAGGGATAGAGGCAAATTCAAAATTCAAATAATCTAGAAAACAGTTATATGTCGACATACTAGTATACATATGTCGACATATGTGTGTTACCAACACTAATAAGTGTTGCGAAATTTAAGCATTTCAAATTACCTTATATTTGTGGATTTTGGTGATTCGGTTGAGGCCAATGGTTATTATCTTCTAGTATAATTGCTATAGCATCCTTAACAAGATATTATAAGGTTCAACCAAATCATCATCACTTCAAACACCTCTTCCCTTCAGTATTCTTCTTTAATAGGTTTTAGTCTTTAATTGCATTGACTATCCTTCTTCAGTTATTCTTCCATTGCTCTGATTAACCTTCTTTTATAATTCTTCTTTTGTACTCTTGTTTATTTATAAAAAAATCTCCATAATATATTTGATGTAACTGCACAACTCAAAGATATGTTAGTGATAATGTTTATATGGTTGTTGTCGTCAAAATCAATTCCTAGGGTATTTAGAGAATTAACAATCTCCCTTTTTTTGATGATGACAACCATATAAATATTTGAGAGATAAAATATAATACTTTAATAGTTGACTCCCCCTAACTCTGTGCACTCCCCTTATCATTTTGTCTAGTATATTTATATCTTTTCTCCCCTTTTGCCATCTACAAAAAAAGGTTAAAAGAATTGGTTAATTTACTATTAGACAACATGTAGAGTTTGTGTATGCATATAAATAAAGCACAAGAGAGGAAATCAAACAAATTCATAACATGAAATAAAAATTATCAAATGATTAGATGAGTTTTAGAGCTACCGACTTTGTTGATGTCAATAACAAATCCTTTTCATATTTTTCAATGTTCAATAGATTCTCGTCATATGCTTTGAGCATCTGCTATTTGGTACCTGAATTTTTTTAAAATTTACACACTAGTACCCGTTATATTTTTAGGGTCTATGGGGTCAAGTTTTGGGATGCCAAACCCATGAAGAGTTCGAATGCCGTTTCAAAATATAATTATTAGATAAATGAACCTTGTTAACAAAACTCAATATATTTTTCTTTTCAGTATTATCCAACCTTTTTGGAACCCATAAGTTAATGAACCTATTTGGAGGATTTAACTTTGATTTCCTAGGTTTTCGTTTGAACTTGGTGGCTTTAACAAACTTAGTACATTGAGTGCTATTTTTCTTTGATTTAGCCTTAGGGTATATCCAAGTCCGTGTTTGTTCCTAGTATGTTTACATGCATATATTAATTTCTCTAAGATTACCCTTCCCTTAGTTAAATTTATCAATATCAGTTCTCGTTTTATCAAAATCCTTACTACGGTTAAGAATAACATTGTCTAGCGATGTTATTTTCTTATTCAGATCAGTGACCTGTGACTTCATTGAAAAATTTTCTGATTTTAAAGACTCATTTGGTTTTGTTTAAAAGAGTTGAAACGGGTGAGTTAGCATAAATATCTTTGTCTGTTTTTACTTTATTAGTGCCTTCATGTGTGACTTGAAGTGTTCTCCGAATTTCATATGCAAAATTACGTATAAATAGAAAATTGATTAAATTCATTTCTATCTAAGGAGCGAAATAAAATGTTTATGGCCTTAGAATTATTAAGTGCTTGTGTCTTTTGGTCTAGTGTCCATTTTGAATATTCAGTTTGAGGCTCTATATATTCAATTTGGGTAATGTTTCAAATATATAAACCATTAGACTATAAATAAAATTCCATCCTACAAGCGCAATAAGCATAGTTACTGCCATCAAATAGAGGAGGTCTAGTGGTATACTGCCCTTCTATAAAAGTGTTAAAAAATGTGTTACTAGTGTCGTTAGTCATTTATGCTTTTCAAAAACCAGTTGATTAATTTTTGAAAACCAGTGTTCTGATACCAATTTTTGGGGAACTGGGTGTCTATAACACACTGTTAATGGATCTTAAGGCTATTCAGACATTAGAGGGGTAAAGTATATTAATGAATTTAACATTATATCTATTCAAATTGAAATAAAAAAGAAATAATTAATAAAATAAAATGCAGTAAAGTAAATAATACCAGGATTTTTATATTGGTTTGGATTAACCAATCCTACATCCAGTCCTATACTCCACCGTGCAGAATTTTACTATAATCGCTTTCCTCCCACGGGTTCCAAGGACACCTCTACAATCTTGATTTCACAGGCTACAAGATACACCTTCTCCTTATCAACAACAACAAACAATGATAAGTAGTCGTATCTTCAGTACAGATTCTTGCAGATTTGGTACAGTTATCCTATAAACCTCCAATGGGAATATGTCTTTGAATTCTTTGAGGAAATATGACAAAATCAGAGAGAGAATGATGTGAATTCAAGTACAACTCTCTGATATTGTGTGGGTTGCAAATCAATGAAGAATTGAAGTGAAAGTGAGTGGATATGCAAGGATAATTGGTAGTATTCAATAGATTTGTATAGAAAATGTATGGAGAAGAAAGAGTAGAAGAAAATATGAAAAAAGGTGATAAAAGTTGTTTCTAGGAGCCTTTAAAAAGTGTTTGGAATGATGTATCTTCTGGTGAAGGGATGGAGGCAAATTCAAAATTCGAAAATATGGAAAATGGTTACATGTCGACATACTAGTATACATATGTCAACATATGTGTGTTACCAATGCTAATAAATGTTGCAAAATTTCAACATTTCAAATTACCTTATATTTGTGGATTTTGGTGATTTGGTTGAGGTTAATAGTTGATTATCTTCAAGTATAATTGCTATGGGATCTTGAGCAAGGTATTATAAGGTTCAGTCAACTTCTCATCATTTCAAACACCTCTTTCCTTCAGTATTCTTCTCTAATAGGTTTTGATATTTAATTGCTTTGATTATCCTTCTTCGGTTATTCTTTCATTGCTCTAATTAGCCTTTTTTTTTAATAAATTTTCTTTCGTACTCTTGTTTATTTCTAAAAATATTTCATAATATATCTGATGTAACTGCACAACTCTAAGATATGTTAGTATTAATGTTTATATGGTTGTTGCCATCAAAATCAATACCTAGGGTACCTAGGGTATCAACAGAAATAACTTTGACAGAAAAATAAGATGAATCAGAACACAATACATTATATTTCACCGAACCACTCTCTTTATTGGTTCACAGAAAATAAACTTTGTTTACATTTATTGAAACAAAGCCAAAAATAAACAAATGACAAATTGAATCAATAAGCAAATTAAGAAAGAGAAAGACTATCTAGATAATTTTATATTGTTGAAGAGGAAGGACACGAAAAACGATGTCTAACCAAAGTGAATATTTTAATATTAAGATCCTCCAGTTCAGTGTTTTAATTTGGTGTCATTAAACTTCAAAACCTGAAAGCTGCTTATATAGAAGAGTAGAAGACCTAGACAAATATCCAAATTGCTCCTCTAAAGTATCACAAATATATTTTGGAGAAACATTCGGTTAAAAATATATATCTGGTTTAAACGTTTGATAGATAATACCAAACATCTGACCTAAGTCGTTGGAATTTTCAGAGAATTTGCTCAGACGTCTGGTGCAATTCACCAGATGTCTGAGCTGAAGCACTTAAGAAAATTACGACTTCGTATCTTCCTCCTGTGAGCTCCAATTTGAAAATCATCTCCTCCACCATGAAGCTACTTCCAAAGCTAACACAGATAGTTGGCTTCAATGAACATGTGATTTAATATCACATATCACATATCACAACAAAGAGATAGTGTATACGCCATGCCAAAAAAAGAGATAGTGTATGTTACTTGATTGTAGAATTCTTTCTTGATACAAGCTACTACAAAAATTGCATCGTCGAAGGGATGATGAAAACAGATAATAGAAATATTGTTGCAAAAAGGGGAAAAACATAGCGGGTGTAGTATTTTTGTTTTGGTTTTTGTTTTTTAATGTTAGTTCTTAGTGTATGATTAAAATAGAAAAACAGGCCTCCAACGATAACTCAATGTAGAATGTTTACAATTTGGTGTAGCTGGTCAGTGAAGAACAGTGAACGATGAAGGAAATGAAGAAGGTTGAAAGTTTTGTATAGAAAGTTGTAATGATAAAATTAGTATTTCTTTCTTACATACCATGCTTTATCTCTTCAGAAAATAGTTGCAGCCTTACAGGGTAATACAATTGACACCACCTTCATTTGTAACTTGCATAAACTAGCTTGGCCATCACATCATGGCAGAACATATTGCTAATGCCATATGTCAAATTTGAACTAATTTCATTTGTTTAGTCATGTCAGTGTGCAAGAAAGCAGAAAAGTATACATCCACCAGATAAATTAGCATGCATTTGTGTTGGGGATACATACTGAAATCACTCCACTTGATCACAGGCATTTCCCTTTTTACTCATTATTGATAGCATCCAATTCAACTCTTCAATCATAATCTTGACGGACTTCATCATGTATATTTTGAATAATTTTGGAAATATCAAGGAAAAAAATGATCATTATGCACATGGATATATCAAATAGAATTTTTTGGTTTTGCTGTTTCATTTCAAGCAGAAATTATTTTGCTCCACATACACTAGCTTTATTTTTTTGCATTTTGCAATATCTTAATATGAAAAAGAAGAACAAAAAGTACAAAGTTATCTGCTTCACCAAAAGTAGCAAAATTTTCTCGACATGAAACACCTATAAGGCTATACCACTGTAACCATACCATTGCAAAAGAAAAATATCATTATCAAAGAATAAAGAAGTTCAAGTATTGTTAACTCAGTTGAATCCACTTGTATGCAAAGACATAAACGTAAAGCTAAAGTCCTTATCACCGTCTTTATCAATGTGTAATTCGCATTGCTCACCAAGGATAACTAAATATAAAGTGTTTGTGACATATACATCTCATATGTACAATGATTCACAGCAGTGTGAAGTCTATAAAAATTGGGCTCAATTCCACACATGTCTTATCCAAGATATGCATCCTAAGCTGAAATTATGGATGATTTTCTCTCATATTGCTTTCAAACTTTTCTTCCAGTGGCTTATACTTGTGCTCTTCTTGATAAAACGAACATGTACCGTCATATCAACAATAATATGGTTAAATTGACCTTGACCAACACTACTGTCTCAGTGGTTAGACGCTTCGACTTTGATACAAGAGGTTGTATAGGTTCGAAAATTGTATTATGTGAATTGAACATATATTGACATGTAATATGTTGTGTACTATCTAATGTTTATAGTACTGGTATGTACTACCGTCTAAATACAAAAAAAAGGCCCTAGTTAAATAGTAGGCAAACAAATGCATGCTGGCACGCCCTCAAAATACCATATATTTCATTCTATTTAGCTTTATATGTTTCTATATAAATCCAAATATTCTGCTATAGTACATGACGGTGCATTTCAACTGTGTTATCCAAAGCGTTGCCAGGTAAAAGCAAAATAAACCTTGAGATTTCATTGCTCATGTAAAATACCACTAATCAATCAATATATGCTAGTTTAAAAATAAATTTGACTAATCAATGTCGATAAATAAAATACTTGGGTAGGCAAAAAGTGTGTTCTTGTTTCTTGGGGATTTCCTACAAATATTCTTACAAACAAAGAAGAGAATCTACTGATTATTTTAGATATATGTTTGTAAGAGGACCATGGCATCATATCTTCAAATATAATATGGATAACAAGATTTCATTCCAACTGAAAGCCGCAAATCCAAGTTTACAGATGTTGCATAACACTGTATTGATGATAATAATTAGTTTATGCTTATTTATTTAAATAACAGCATGCCATAATCATTCCATAGCTTAGCATTTGAATAATTTTTAATTTCTTAAACAAGAAGTGTGCCCATTTGCTTTGATAAAGCAAAAGTGTAAGCAAAAAACCTCATAGGCTTTTTCTGGGAATTTTAATTATTGTCCTTCACATGATAGATTAAGGATAATTCAAAAGTGATTTTTATCATTAGCTAAAGTACATTAGAAATTAGGAAAACAGAAATGGTATAAGCATCAACAAATTGTATTGTTTGGTAGTTATCTCTTATGCATATTAGATAGGTTACCTTATAACATAAACAAGATATTCTTAATTCTAGTTAGACATTATCTTTCTTTTAAAAGAAATTGCATACTGCTGCCAAGGAAAATGTATACAAAAAATAAATAATATTATGTACCATGAATAGAAATTGCAATTTCTTACTACTCTATGTTTTTGATGTGACTCAGGTATTCATTTTGTATCTCCAGCCAGCCTCTGTAACAAGCTAAAATTACATCCATTATGCACCGTGAACAATTTGAAAATGTGTGGATGGTTTTATGAAAACGTGTTTAATTTAGTTTTATTTTCCTCACACTAAAATGCTTTCTCATCTCACCATCTAATGGCTAGTTCAGTGGCTAAACATAAAAAATGACTTGTTTAGTTCATATAACCAACCACACAATGAATATTGTTGCTGCTGAAGTGAACAAATGGGTTGATCTTAGAATGGCATTATGTTTCCTGTAAGATAAGATGAATTAGAACAGTTATCTGACTACAGTTTTGTTTGTGTAATGTTATTTTTTAAGTAGGAAGGCAAACATTTTGCAGTTTTATTTGAAAAATGTATATATTTTTATTTATTTGTTAGTGTTGTTTTATCATTACTCTAGAGACGGTGTGGCTGGTTCAGCTGTTTTTACATTGACATTATTTAGTTCAGTTTTTCGGAAAAAGGGGTTGTGGAGTAAATTAAAAATTGTTAAAAATGATTAATTTTGATACATATTTCTTTGAATTCCCTAAAACTATAGAATCCAAATTTAAAACTTAAAACGAAAAAAAAAATTCCAACACTGTCCCCACAAAAGTATAAAGCAAAAAAAAGCCTCTTTCCTGCTGCTGTCCCACAACTGATAAGTCCACAGAGCCACCACCTTTTTGATTAGCCACCATTCCTCATCTTTACATTCCATATATTAACAACTCTCCCTTCACTTGCATTTTCTATCAAAAACAGAACTAAACACAATGAAAACTACACAAACCGAAAATACAAAGTTAAACAAAGAAGAAGGGTTGATTCAAAACAACTTGGATCTTAGTCTAGGCATGTCCACTAACACTGGCCGTGAAACCAACACTACAAAATCTAAGTTTATGGGAAGCTCAAACACATTTACTAACGATAATGCAACAAAAAGAATGCGCTTTGATGAAGCATCAAACTATTGTATGAATAGCGGTAGCGTCTTCATCGATCCCTGGAGCTTGGCTGCACGCCAGCAAAAGGCGGCTTTCGAGCAAGCTCGTCCTTTGAATACCACCAATTTCTCTTCATCTCCTAAAGTTTCCAGGTATATAACTCTCAGTTGATTTCAATAAATGAGTATATTCATGTGGTGTTAGGTTTGGTTTACGAACAAATGATACCACAAGATTAAATTTGAAACTTACATCGACACAAGCATATGAATCAAAGATACATATATTTATGATTTGTTTTATTAATATATCAGCTGTCATCCTGTTACAACATAATCTTTTAGTGATGTAGTTCATGTTCATTGTTCTCAAAGCAATTACAGTGTTGAATCTTTTCTATGAATTCTTTTGATCATATTTTGTTAGATTCAGTCATCTACCAATAATTGGGTGGCCACCAGTTCAGGCCTCTCGTAAAAACTTGGTGAGCCCAAACGCTGTAAAAACCGAAACAGAGGAAGAAGATAATTCAAGAAAAGGAAAAGTAAATTTGCAAGAAAACAAAGAAAAGGATGGAACGGCTAATCAAGAAGCTATGACAAAATCAGCAATGTTTGTTAAAGTAAATATGGAAGGCTTATCTGTAGGAAGGAAAATCAACCTTAATGCTCATCACAGCTACGAGTCTCTCTCTCGCGCTCTCCAAACGTTGTTCGTCAATTTCACTTCTTGTATGTTAACTACTTTTACATATTTTTATTTGCAAAAGATGTGCATATTGATTGAAGTTTTAATTAAACTATCTTCTAATAAAATTAGCTAATTACTCAAGTGATTCGGTGCACAAGGAGAAACAAGATGTTCTTGATTCAAACTACGTTCTTCTATATGAAGACAACGAAGGAGATCGGATGCTCGTTGGAGATGTGCCTTGGGAGTGAGTCAGTTGTATTCTTATGTTTATTGCTTTTAATTGTTTATAGGAAGATAGTATGATATTTACATGATTACATGCACTGTGCAGGTTGTTCCTGACTTCAGTGAAGAGGCTCTACATTACTAGCAGCACAAAGACAACAAGAGGTACCGATATTGCTTACATATTCCAATAATTCAAATTGAATTATAATTTAAAAGATATTTTAACTTTAGATGAAGAGAGAAAGATATGCAGAGTTGAGGTTCTTCAGGACGACCGGAACTGAAAGAAAGCTTTAATCCTCCATTTTGCAATAAGACGAGTGCAATAACAAGATTATTGGACATGCTAATTAAAATTAAGTTTCAGCTCAGTTAACGTTATAACTGCCTAATTCTGTTGTAGTTGTGTTTTTACTCAAAGAAATTAGTCAGCTATAATGTTCCTACCTTTTCATGTAATGTTAGTGTTTTTTTGTTTGTTTCATTTGTCTATCAAATGTCCTGGTGATCTCAGATCAATGATATTACCTGAGAGAGTTTAAATATCTGGGATAAGTGTAAATTAATTTCATATTTATAAAAATATGCCATCGCCTGAAAATTATGCTTGGCGACGTATATTTAGATAAGGGGGTTGTTATTGACACTCCAAATATTATTAAAGGGAGGTCAATTTAAAAAGAAAAAATAATTTGTTAAGGGGAGTATCAATGCATAGAGCATCTCCTAACAAATAAAAGTTTATTTTACTAAATTAGCCTTCTTACAATAATTCTGTTTTAGTTGTTAATTAAAAAAAATTATACAGTATATTAGTCGAACTGCAACAGATTTTTATATTAAATTATCAACAAGCTCATTTGTCGATCGTTTTTTTTAAATAATTTCATTTCTCATTTGTCGATAGTTTTTTTTAATAATTTCATTTCTCATTTATCGATCGTTTTATTTAAATAATTTCATTTTTCATTTGTCGACTGCTTTTTAAAATAATTTCATTTCTCATATGTTAAATTATCAATAATCTCATTTTTGCACGTTCTTCGCTTGCACCATTATTTCTTCCCAAATGATCATTTTTTTTTTCAAATAATGAACTTTTTTTTTTTTTTTTTGAAATTGATTGAGATTTGGGATGGTAACTGATGTTGTTACCAGGGCAAAAAGGGAACGTAAAAAATTAAATACGTGACTCCCCCTAACATTCTTTTTATGATTGAAGTATTTTTAAAATTTGATCTTTCCTTAACAATATTTGGAGTGTCAATAACAATGCCCTTTAGATAATCCATTGTTTTTTGTTTTAAAGAAAGGCACTAGCTCAAAGAGAAACAACCCAAATCCAGTATCTCCTTCCACTCTGCCTTCTATGTGCCACATATATCTTACTCGTTTTTTTTTTCTCTTATCGTTAGTCATTTATACATTGGATCTCCAACATATACCAAACGCACAAGAGGTCGTGAATGGAGTTGCCCCTCACATGGAACCACCAATAAGTCAGATGGGGTTGCTACTGAAAATACAAGTACTGGAGGCCACATGCTTTGAGGCAAATTAAGCTTTTGTGCCTCTATTACAAAATATCTGAAGGTGGAATCGGGGTTGTTCTTTATTAGTATCAATTTGCATAAGTGACATATCTTAGCGAACGAATGAATATAGTTTGCATTTAGCATGTTATTCCGGATTTCAAACCCATGGTGCAAAGTCTTTAACCGCTAGACAAATTTCCTCTAATATAAGATTTTAATTTAGACACCTCAACCCATGAACCACGTGGTTTTTATACTTTTAACAGCAAAAATAAACACCATAAAATCTAAATGAAATTTAACCCCAATCTTGGATGTGATAACTGAAATATTGAGGAAATGAGAGTTCAAACCTAAACTGCACTTATTAGTCTTTATCTTCGATTCTTTCCATTTTAACATGGATTCTTTGATTGGGCTCATCATTTCAAAATTGTACAAGCAATCCTTGATATATTTCATCGGTTCCTCCCAAAATCGTGCTACGATCGCTTGTAAGGTGGTTTTTGTGACTTTAGATTTGTGGACAAAAGTTGGTGATTAATACAGTTCAAATTGATAATTTAATTTATGTTGGTTTTGTTAATGGGTACAAATTCAGTAATATAATTGTCTTTGCAGTATTGAAATTATAGAGTACATTTATATATCGGCCTCAACAAATATCGGACTATAGGTGTTGCACATTTGCTCTTTTCTTACATAATAGCAAACACCAATGTGATTGATTTTATAACAATCTGGAGTTTTAATTGACAAGAAGACAAATATAATGAAGAAGCCAAATAATTCTTTGTTAAAATTGGACGATTCAAATCTATGTCAAATTTATGTATAAGATTTTAATTGATTCTCGTAATTAATTAATTATGGGTGAAAGATATGAGAAGAGATTATTTGAGTTGATAAATCAATCAAATCTAGATATATGTGACAACAAATTTGGATGATATGAAAAGTTATATTATAAGATTTGAAGAATCAATCAAATATATGTATACGTGGAAAAAAATACAAATACGCAAGATTTGCGTTGAAATAAAATCAAAGAAATCTGAAGACTTTTCATGCGTATCTTCGTGCAAGTTTTCATCCTTACTAATAAAAATAGGGAGACATTTTCTCATCTTTTTCATCACAAGCCAATAATGCTCTCTTCAATATATCCTCAATAAGATCAATATTTTT
Organism: Allium sativum; assembly: GCA_030737875.1. NCBI lineage: Eukaryota > Viridiplantae > Streptophyta > Magnoliopsida > Asparagales > Amaryllidaceae > Allium > Allium sativum. The sequence continues at coordinate 14,064,220 of CM060911.1, forward strand.
GTATCATTTATAGGATGAAAAATTTATATTGAATGTTTGTATTCTTCTCTTACTGTACTCCCTCTTGAACTGAAGAAGAATAAAAGAAGTTGTTGGGTCTCCGTGGACGTAAGATATTCGTATATGAACTATGTTAAATCTTCTATGTCTCTTATTTCTGCTATTTTTTTATGAGACTGCATAATTGATTTTTTTTTTTTTTTTTTTTTTTTTAAGTTCCAATGGTATCTAAATAGACAATACTAGATCATGATCAAATAATAACGCTTCAGCTCAAATTAACATAAATTTCACTACATTTTGGTATTAGAGCTAGTGTTATTATTCTTATTTGGATATTAATGGATAATTCTAGTTAGTCTATTGGTAGATTTGGTGCCAACTGGGGAGTAACACGTTTTGACAGAAAGAGAGATTTTGGTACTTAGAAGATGAAGATGGAGACTGTATTGAAGAAGGAGAAGACTTATAAAGTTGTTTCTATGTCCGAGAAATTGGAAGATATGGATGCAGCTGATTTGGAAGAGATGACAGATGAAGCTCTCATGACGATTCAGTTGAGTCTTTTAGATGAAGTTCTTAGAGATTTTTCTCAGAAGAAGACGACGAAGGAATTATGAATGCATTATCTGATGCATATCAAGACAAGTCTCCCATTAATCGAATTATTCTTCAACAACAACTTTATTCGTTCAAGATGAAGCCTGGAGCCGATCTCATGGAGCATGTAGATGCTTTGATCTATTTAATTATGAACTTGAAGGCAATAGATGTTGATATTACTGATGAGGCTCAAACTGTGATCCTTTTACGTTCCTTGCCTAAAAGTGTACTGCCTTTGTTAATATCATGATTTATGTCCATAGTAAAATTAGCCTTTCTGGTGTAAATACTGGTCTTCAGAATGAAATTTTAAGAGGTGGATTGATGAGCACTAGCCTGGATAGTGATACCGAAGGCTTAATGTTCATAGATATAGAAGCCAAAGCAAGTCGAACAAAAGTGGAGGACAAAATTCTTCGAGGTCTCAGTTTAGTGGGATGAAGAATTTGACTTTTCATTATTGTAAGAAGCCTGGGCACTTTATTGCACAATGTCCCAAGCTTGAAGAAAGAAGAAAAGACCCAAAGCAAGCTTCAACTTTTACAGTGGAGAAATCAGATATAAAGAGTGACACTAATGTGTTTACAACTTCTGGTTGTTCTGGTAAGAGCACCCTATGGCTGATTGATTCTGCCCATCCTATCATATGACACCTGATATGAACTCTTTTTACACTTACCGTGAGATTGATGGAGGAAAAATTCTGATGGGCAATGATGCTTCTTCCCCTATGGTTGGTGCTGGTAGTGTAAAGATCATGATATTTGACGGTGTTATTCGAAACATTACTGACGTTAGGCATGCACCTGATTTGAGGAGGAGCTTGAATTCTATTAGGGCATTGAGTAGACTTAGACTAAAGATTGTAGTTGAAGAAGAGAAGATGAAAATATCTAAGGGTTTCATGATTGTTATGAAAGGAGTGAGGGCAGAAAATCTTTATTCACTAAAGGGCCTTACTGTAGTTGGTGAATCAACTTCAGTTACTTCAGTTGTTTCAGATTCTTCCATATTAAGGTACTTGCAGATGGGTCACATTGGCGAGCGCAAAATGGATGAGATAAGAAAACAAGGTTTGATTGATGGAGTCTGACATTCAAAGCCTGATTTATATGAAGAATGTGTTCTTGGTAAGCAGATGAAGATTTCTTTTGATGTTTGGTGAGCATAAGGCAAAGCTATTTTGGATTATATTCACACAGATGTTAGGGGACCTCCCCCTTACCCTTCCTTGGCTAGAGTCAGATATTTCATTTATAGACGTTTCCCTCGTAAAATTTTTGTGTACTTTCCAAAGTCTAAGAATGGATCCTTTGTTAGATTTCGTAAATGGAAATCCATGGTAGAGAAGCAGTCAGGGAATAAGTTGAAAGTTCTCCATATAGATAATGGCGGCGAATTCCTATCATAGGAATTCGTTGATTATTATTGAGTCCGAAGGCATTAAGAGGCGTTACACCACACAGGTGACCCCTGGTCCAATGGAGTTGCAGAAAGGATGAACCGGGCATTATTGGAGAGAATTAGATGCCTTAGATTGACTGCTAAGTTCATGAAGAATTTTGGGTTGAAGCTTTATTTATGGTGGCTTTCCTCACCAAGCACACCTTTACTGCCATAGACATGAAGATTCCTGAAGAATTATGGAAAGGAGAGCCTATTTGCTATTTATTTCTCAAGGTGTTTGGTTGTCCATCTTATGTACTTGAGAGTCGAGGAAAGCTGGAACCTAGATTTCACAAGTGTATCTTTCTAGTATAGAAGAGGAGTAAAAGTATATAGGTGGTGGTGACTTATTAGCAAGAAACTTACTATAAGCAGACATGTAACTTTTGATGAGAAGGCTATGTTGAAGGTGGAGCCTTCCTCATCATATGACAGTGAGAGGACATGTGAAGAATACCAGACGCAAAGCAAGTCATCTGTTGATTCTTTTCATAGACATTCAAATGATGTTTCCGATGATACCGTGGTTAATTAGGATAGTACAGATGTTGGCACAGAAGATCAGACTTAATGTGAAGCTCGTACATAGACTATGCCTATCAGAGAAAGAAGAAAGCCTAGACGGATTAATGAGTTTGTTGGTTTGAGCATCAACAACATTGACTTTCATTATATGGAAACATGCACATTAAACATTGTCTATGATGAGCCCAGTAATTATAGAGATGTTATTGCATCAGTTGAAAGTTCTAGTTGGTTAGTTTCTATGGAAGAGGAGATCGAAGCTTTACAAAAAAATCACACTTGAGATTTGGTGCCACTTCCTACCAAAAAAGAGCTATTGTACGTAAGTGGATTTATAGAGTGAAAGACAAAGACAATGGAGATCTCACATATAAAGCGAGACTAGTAGAAAAGGGGTATACTCAGAAGAAGGGGGTAAAGTATCATGACATCTTGACTTTAGTTGTTAGGCATACTTCTATTCGTATTCTCTTGGAATTACTTGCTCATCATGACATGGAATTATAGCAACTAGATATCAAAACTGTTTTCTTGCATGGTGATCTAGATGAGGAGATTTATTTTCGGCAGCCAGAGGGGTTCGTTAATAGTAGTAGGCCATGCTATGTTTGTAGACTTAACAAATATCTATATGGACTAAAGCAGTCTTCTAGACTATGTTACAAGAGATTTGATAAGTTTATGCTCAAGGATACTGCAAAATCTTCAAAGACCAATGTGTTTATTTCAGGAGGTATGACGGTGATATGATTTGTCTCTTGTTATATGTTGATCATATGCTTATTGCATCTCGGAGTATGGTCAAAATTAAGAAGTTAAAAGAAGAGCTCAATAAGGAGTTTGACATGAGGATTTATGGAAAGAACAAAGAATTCTAGTAACGGAGATATACAGAGATAGGTTACGGAGAGTGTTGAGGCTCACGCAGGCGTAGTACATCACGAAGGTCGTCGGTCTATTTGGTAGGGAGAAAGCCAAATCGGTTGGCACTCCATTAGGCTCTCAATTTTAGTTGTCGAAAGACTAATCTCTTACATCGGAAAGATAATAGGTATATGGCTAATATACCTTTTTCTAGTGTTGTTGGTAGTCTTATATATGCGATGGTGTGCACAAGACCATATTTGGTCCACGTAGTGGGTTTTGTGAGTCGATATATGTCTAACCAAGGAAAAGAGCAAGGGAAAGCAGTGAAGTGGATTCTTCGATGTCTTTGAGGCACTTCTTTGGTGGGCTTGTTATGTGGTGGAGTAGAAGATGACATCTCTCTTAGACAATACTGTGATTCTGATTATGTTGGGGATAGAGTTGCTAGGAAGTTAGCGTCGGGATATGTTTTTACACTTGGCATAGGCTCTATTTCATGGAGATCAAAGCTGCAGTCTATCATAGATTTGTCGACTACTGAAGTAGAGTTGATATCGATTGTGGAAGCAATAAAGGAAGGATTATACTTACTTCAGTTGTTGGATGATCTTTCAATGGCGTAGCGGACAGTAGAGCTATTTTCAAACAGTAAGATTGTGATCCATCTTGTAGAGAATCAAGCTTATAGTTCAAGGATGAAGCACATTGATGTCAGAGGTTTCTTTCTTATACTTGAAGAAGAATGAAACAAGATCAAATTGGTGAAGGTAAGTACCATGGATAATCTTTCAGATTTGATGACAAAGCCAATTCCAAAAGACAATTTTGAGCATTACTCAAATGTAATCGGTTTGCTTCCTGGTACTTGAGCGCCATGGGGCGCTGACCCAATAACTAATTCTATTGATTGAAGAATTTATTTAAATCGAGGTGGAGTGTTTAAATTGGATGATTTAAATCTATGTCAAATTTATTATGGAGAAGATTTTATTTGATTCTCGTAATCAATTAGTTAAGGAAAACAAATTGGAAAGATACGAGAAAAGATTATTTGATTTGATAAATCAATCAAATTTAGATATATATATATATGGCAACAAATTTGATTGAGAAGAGAAGTTATATTATTTGATTTGAGGAAACAATCAAATATATGTATACATGGAAACAAAAACAAATATGCAAGATCTACATTGAAATAAAATCAAGGAAATCCGAAAACTTTTCATGCTTATCTTCATGCAAGTTTTCTTCCTTACTCATATAAATAGGGAGACATTTGCTTATCTTTTCATCACAAGCCAATAGTGCTCTTTAATCTATCCTCAATAAAATCCCTACTTCTGTATCAATTATAGGATGAGAAATTTATATTGAGTATTTGTATTCTTCTCTTATTGTATTTGCTGTAACGACCCAGCTTTCTAATCGATTTTCGCCGGTATTTAAACCAACTTAAACCATTCACAAAGATGGATTGTTATGGGTACTTACATATTTGCACAAAAATAACAGAACTTTTTATTTCATAGCATCGATTACATCAGAGATTAAAAGGAATATCAGAGTACCATGTGATCAGCGGAAATAAACTCTCCAACGGAATACGCAACACCCAAATCATAACTCTAGTTTCCAGTCTGAATCTAGCTCTTTAATCTAAACCTGTAAACTAAACTTTTGACTGCTCGTGCAAAAATATGGGCACCCAGAGTTTAGGTGTGGAAAAAAAATAAACTCTAGGTCAGTCATGGGACTGGTGTGAGATTCGAAAACGTAGTTCTTATTTGGGATTCATTTTAAAGTTGGGAAATTCACTGGACCACGCTGCTAACGTAGAACGGGTTTACTCCATGTGAATTCCCGTGCATAGAAATCTGCTATGACTTTTGAAAAATGAAACTACCATAAGGTTCCGTGGCACACACACAATGCAAACGCACACATGGGCGAGGTTTCTCCTTATGATAGTCCAAAATGCTTGATACGCGAAAATCCTCTTTTACTACTAATAGTGCATAGTGGGAAAACAATTTCGCAAATAAATGTATTAATCATAGTCAGCATAATGCCCCATCCCATTATACTGACGTAATCCTGCCGGTAGCATGCTATACAACTAAAATCGTATGGGCTCGTAGTGGAAAATTGGATTTCTAACAAATGACCAGGCAAAAGAACTTCCTTACTGAACCGACGGGTACGCCTCTAGAGGGACGCCCTAAGAACCAAATCGGGCTCTCTGCCAACACGAGGCCGAGTTACCCCTTAACTGGGTAACTTAGAGCATGCCTGAGTATATCACTTCCTGGTTGTTACCAACCTTTAAACCGAGGCCTCGCAACATCAACATCCATATAAAACAGAAGTTATCCACATAGGTTAATACCTGGGCTCCATACCATAGTACACCTTTTATGCAGAAGGAAATGACTACCCTTAACCTCGCTGCATCTTTCCTGTTTTGGCCATTTATTGGATTGTGAGGCTTGCCGAGGTTACGATACACAAAGCTACGCTTATATAAGCCATGCTTTGATCATCCATAACTCACCACATATCTTAAGCATGCCACATTATCCATTAACAACGTATCACTGATTTCCAATATATAACCTCTAAGCTTGTACGTCTTAGAGAAGGGTGTTAAGCAAGAGAATAATTCTCCGCCACCAAACAGATATATATTGATAAAAAAAGTGCTACGCAGTTAATTACAATGTCAGACACACAATCAATAATTTTCGTTCTGGGTCTGAACGAAACATCATCCAAAAATCTCCAAATACATTCAGATATCGTACCACTTATAACCTCGTTTGGTTGTATGGACCAATCCGAGACATCGGCATTCAGCCCAAATGATTCAAAAACTCCCAGGCTTCACTCGTCGGTTTCCAAATCTTAAGTTGCTTTATAACGTCGTATTATTACTTGGAATCGTTTTCGGACCTATATCTGATCCCGGACTTTCCAAATAATAAGCGTACTTTAAAATCAGCAGCTATGGTCTATACAAATTTCCAATTCAAATCTCCTTCCCAGACATTATCATTTTACTTTCAATTAAGGTTGGATTCATTCTCTTAAACCCCATTTTCATCTTAACCCTTTTGTTGAATATTCAATATTCGTTCCCAATCTTTTATAAAAACAAAATCCATTTACTCATCGTTATCCCTTTCCTTAGGTATTCAAAACCTTAATTTGGATTTAAATCCCCATTCAAATGATTGATATTTCAAATATAAGTTTAAAACAGAATTTAATCGACTTATATTTGACATCGATTCACCAACAAGGGCAAACGCCATTAGAATTTGGATATGAATATGGTTTGCTATTTCTAATAGTATTCGTCCAAATCTGGGATTCTATATCGAATATCTAACGACAAATTCTATCCCAACTCGTTCCCTTTTTAATTTTAACTTCCCACATTTTACATACCATACATTTTTAACTTTTTTAACAATCCTTTTCTATAATCTAAATAAGGGTTCATGGTCTAAAATTTTCAAAATCCAATCTGTTTTAAAGAAATGGTTTAATAATGTTAAATCCGTTGCTAAAGTGCTGCGAAATGGCTATTTTACCAAATCGATCCAAAGTCATTCCAAATTCGTATATTTTTACTCAAATCACTTAAATATAAATTATCATTTTTTTCTGGATTTTTATATAATTTTTATAAATCCGTTTTATTCGATTTCCCGTTACGGTCATCGAACTGCGCGTATATCGACCTTTTCAAATTTTGTCCATAACTTGAAAACCATATGATGGAATTTGAAAATTCCTTTCTATTAAAAAACCATTATCAATAGAAATCCGACGTTTTTCGTTTCACGTCAATCCGATTCAAAATGTTCAAGTTATAACCATTTGAAAATTGAAATCGATATTATCGAACTATCGCTACGCGACGCGTTCGGTTTACGTTATTAACACTAAAATCATCCCGTTCCCTTTTCCAAAATAAATTCCATTTCCATAACTTAGAATAAAACTATATTCCAAAACTCTTTTTCCCCGAAATCATACTTTTCCATTTCAAACTTACTTCTAAATTTAAATAGTTTCAATTTCAAATTTTATTTTGAATTAGCCATCCCGTCTGTCGGATCAGTTAGGGATAGCCACGGCGAGCAGGAAACTATATTTCCAAACCCAAGCCTAGACATTATCCTCTCTGTCATCCCAGAACGTTCTGGCACATGTTATTGTTATCATTGAAAAAGACGTTTTCAATGTTCGATACCGATTTAAAAATGTCGTTTAATCCTTTTAAACAACATAAAAATTTCATATTTTAATTTATAAATCATTACTTCATTCTTTTTTTCCAAAATAATATATTTTCCTGTATTACCAATAGTCATTGTATAAAACAACTTTTAAATTTATATCTCAAATTCTTAATTTCAAAACCCGATTTAATAACACATTAGCGCTCGGAATTGAAATATTTCCATTTGATTTTCCAAACAGTTTTAAATCCAAAATTTAAAACTAAATTTACAACCTTGTTGAATACATATTTGTTTAAATGGAAGGAGAATTTGAATCAATTACCCATATAGTTACACAACTACGGAGTATGGGTGAATTAGAATTAATCAAATGACATAACCAAACAAACAAGCACAATTTTCATCCATCACAACCAAAATAATTAATTAACTGTGCGTAGAGCGTTACAGTCAATAACACTCAGTGTTTACGGTGTTTTTCTAACTGCATGAGCGTCCCTCAAACAACCCAATAACAACAATTCGTGACCATTAGCTAATTATAATTAACCACTAATTATATTTAACCATAATAATTAATTTAAAATAAATTAAAATTAAAATCTCACCTTCATGTTTTGTAAATACCGACTAATCCGGTGCCCAGCTGCAAACAAAACCAACAAACAAGCCTTCACGGATACTGCTGCGTGCACTCTTTTGCAACAGAAGTATGTATATATTAATGTATACACACTCAACCACTTAACACTTAAAATATATATTAATTTTCTTTAAATTAAGAAGAGGCCGTGAGTATAAATGAGGGCAGCTGAACTGGCGTGGCTACTAATGGAGACAGGAGGGAAAGAAAGGAGATGGAAGCAGTGCTGAGCAGAAATAAGTGTTAGGGAAGGTTTTGCGTGGAGGGGAGAGGATAGGAGGAAGTTGCGATGCAAATGGGTGTCGGCTATAACGTGGAGGAGAGGGAGGCCGAGAGCAGTGGTTAATGGAGGGAGGAGCTGCAGGTTACAAGCCAAGGAGGTGGAGCTAGACGGTTTTAGGTGGACTGAGCGGACTGACGTAGTGACAGTGGTGGTTGGCTTATGGAGGGAGGGCATACTGTTTTCTAAGGAGAGGAGCAGTTAATAGGATTATGACGTGAAGGCTTTTGCATGAGAATTGATATGCGGTGGAATCAAATGGAGAGGAGAGGGAAGCGTGAGTTATATTCTAAGAGAAAAGGGATTTTTGTGAGGGGGGAAAACAATGCGGTGGAGCTGATGGAGGGGAAGTATAGCGGAAGGAGGAAAGCAAAAATGAGAAAGTGGAGAAAAAGCTTGTAGTAGGTTTGGTTTTATAACATGAAGACAAGAGCATGTGGTGAGCAACTGGACTAACACAAGGATAAGTGTCCATTTTGTATGCCCCATTGAATTACACGTTATTTTGTTATATATATATATATTATTTGTCTAGTGTAAGGCGGTCCAACGTTAGGGTAGTAGAATTTTAATATATTATGGGCAACATGTAGATGATTCAGCTAACATTATCATTTTATTTTATTTGTAATCATTGACTGTGAATGACACCCAACTAACATAAAATTGGGTACATCGAGGTGCAGCGATCCCAAAACAAAAATTATACAGACCGGTTAACTGATTTGGTAAAGTGTCTAGCGGACTACAGTTGCCCCAAAATACGTTGGAAAAATATCTGGTTATTATCTAAATTAAAAATTACAGAAAAATTCTAAAAATTATTTTAAGACGACGCGTACAGAAACTGGACGAATATTTTGAACAAATATTTAATTATAAATTTATTTTTAACCAAACTTTATATCTTAAATCTATGTAAAATCTATACATTTATACATAACAATTTAAATCTTAATATATTAAACATATTGCTAAAATAAGTTTTCTATTACAATTCATACTTATAAAGCAAAACATTTATATAAACTAATATACAAAAGATTTATAAATCAATACTTATATTTAAACCTTGTTTAAATTCAAAATATATCCACAAAATCTTAAAATTAAATTTTAAACTTAACTAAAAATTTCGGGATGTCACATTCATCCCCCTTAGAACTTTTCGCCCCCGAAAAGGATAAATGGTTGGTTTTAAACTCTATATGAATTTTAAATCAAATTCCTCTATATTGTTTTGGAACAGATTCCATAAATATTTAGAATAAACAGACTAAATTATCTCATAAAAATGGAACACATATTTTAGTCACCCAAAAATGTCATGTCATAATGATAATCCCAGTCAACATACAAAAATGTACCTATCCCTACCTAAGTACCTATTACGTACTTGGTAGTCCAAAAATGTACAGTCATCAAAAAGTATACCTATCAGGTACTAGTCCCTCAAAAACCGTCCTAGCCCAAAACATCCTAGTGCGTCTAAGAAATTAAGATAACTTATATACACTATATACAAGATCTAAACTCATCCCACACTAATCATCTGATGCATCTGATCCATCGTCGAATGGACCAGACAAACTAATCTCCTCGGGCTCATCATCAATAAACTCCTCCTCATCATCAACCAAAAAACCATCATCATCAGCATCCTCCCCATCGCCATCATGTCCTATGATGAATCCATCCTCATCTACTATGAATCCAACATGCTTGTTGCCCATAAATCCGTCCACATCAGCCTCATCTAAAGGCTACTCAATCTCCTCTAAAACCTCATCAATCATAAATCCATCCTCACCCAAGGGTTGCTCTATATCCTCCATCTCCTCATCAAACTCATCATCTCCCACTACTGGAAGTGGGTCATCCTCGAATATAGGCTGCTCAATCTCATCGTCATCTGCTACTACATCATCGTCTGCTACAACATCATCATCATGCAGAGGCTGCTCCACCTCCCCCATAACATTGTCAAGACCATCATCTCCCTCTTCTGGAAGGGAGTCGTACTCAGCTATAACTGCTGGCTGCCCTAGCTCATGTAACAAGATATCAAACTGCTCTACTAACGCTGGGTCTATCATCCAACCAATGACCTCTGGTGCAGCATGTGCTAATGCCACGTCTCCCAATATATGTTGATCCCTCTCATCAAGGGTCTGCTGCCATATAGCCTCTAATGCATGCTCATCCAAATCGGGGGGAATCTCAATCCCGAAGTGGGTCGCAGCCTCGATCCCTATCATCTGATCAAGAATCGCTGGTCCTGGGGGATACTCATACATCATCTCCTGATCATCCTGCTGTGTGGAATCTGAGGATATCTCGATGATCTCATGCTCACTAGAGTCACTAGAGATGTCTATAATGGAGTCCTCTGAGCTAGACCCAGAGCTACTGTTGGGTTGAAACTAAGAGATGTACTATCTAGTGCTAAGAGGTCTGTCACCCTAAAAGTAAAAATTCAAGGTTTAGAAATCATTCAAATTTATTATTAAATCAAAAACTCATTGCTTGCTTAACCTAACCAAAATGATTCAAGTTAAGGGTTTATATCCAAATTTCTCTTTTTCAAAGTTTTCAAAATTTGTTAAGAAATTTTCAAATCAAAAATCATATGAAATGGTAAAGGGCCTTAATCGAGTCATCCTTATTCCTACCAAACCAAACCAGTCATCATTCTTAAACAAAAATGGTTAGTGAACTTTACTTAAGGTTTAGTGCAAATCCAACATCTCCTTAAATACCTTTTAAGGAATTTTATACTTAAGTTATTCATCCAAATTCAATCAAACCAAACAAATCTAATACTTAAAAAGTTAAATTCACAAATTCCAAATTCTTATCGATTTCACAAGGAAAACGCTCTCTCAACCGCAATATTCCAAAATCTCATTCTAGGGTATTTCGTAACCCTATCTCCAATGAGATATTGTAACTCTGACGAATCCTACTTTTTTTTTGTTCATATATGTTGTACCCCGCAGCTTTGTTTAACCCAAAGCTCGAATACCAATTTTGTAATGACCCAACTTTCTGACCGGTTTTCGCCGGTATTTAAACCAACATAAACCATTCACAAAGATGGATTGTCATGGGTACTTATGTATTTGCATAAAAATAACAGAATTTTTTGTTTCATATCATCGATGACATCAGAGATTACAAGGAATACCAGAGTACCATGTGCTTAGCGGAAATAAACTCTCCAGTGGAATACGCAACACCCAAATCATAACTCTAGCTCCCAATCTGAATCCAGCTCTTTAATCTAAACCTGTAAACTAAACTTCTGTCTGCCCATCCAAAAATATGGGCACCCAGAGTTTAAATGTGGGAAACAATAAATTCTAAGTCAGTCATGGGATTGGTGTGAGATTCAAAAACATAGTTCTTATTTGGGATTCATTTTAAAGTTGGGAAATTCAACGGACAACGCCGCTAATGCGGAACGGGTATACTCCATGTGAATTCCTGTGCATAGAAATCCGCTATGACTTTTGAAAAATGAAACTGCCATAAGGTCTCACGGCACACACACAATGCAAACGCACACATGGGCGAGGTTTCTCCTTATGATAGTCAAAAATGTTTGAAACGTGAAAAATCCTCTTTTACTACTAATAGTGCATAGTGTTAAAACAATTTCGCAAATAAATGTATTAATCATAGTCAGCATAATGCCCTATCCCATTATACCGATGTAATCCTGCCGGTAGCAGGCTATACAACTAAAATCGTACGGGCTCGTAGTGGAAAATTGGATTTCCAACAAATGGCCAGGCAAAGGAACTTCCTTACCGAACGGATGGGTACGCCTCGAGAACCAAATCAGGCTCTCTGCCAACATGAGGCCGGGTTACCCAGGAGGCCGGGTTACCCCTTAACTGGGTAACTTAGAGCACACCTGAGTATATCACTTCCCGGTCGTTACAACCTTTAATCCGAGGCCTCGCAACATCAACATCCATATAAAACAGAAGTTATCCTTATAGGCTAATACCTAGGCTCCATACCATAGTACACCTTTTATCTAGAAGGAAATGACTACCCTTAACCTCGCTGCATCTTTCCTGTTTTGGCCATTTATCGGGTTGTGAGGCTAGCCGAGGTTACGATACACAAAGCTATGCTTATATAAGCCATGATTTGATCATCCATAGCTCACCACATATCTTAAGTACGCCACATTATCCATTAACAACGCATCACTGATTTCTAATATATAACCTCTAAGCTCGTACGTCTTAGAGAAGGGTGTTAAGCAAGAGAATAATTCTCCGCCACCAAATAGATATATATTGATAAAATAGTGCTACGCAGTTAATTACATTGTCAGACACACAATCCATAAATGTTCGTTTTGGGTTTGAATGAAACATCATCCAAAAATCTCCAAATACATTCAGATATCGTGCCACTTATAACCTCTTTTTGTTGTACGGACCAATCCGAGACATCGGCATTCAACCCAAATGATTCTGAAACTCCCAGGCTTCACTCGTCAGTTTCTAAATCTTACGTTGCTTTATAATGTCATATTATTACTTGGAATGGTTTTCGGACCTATATCTGATCCTAGACTTTCCGAATAATAAGCGTACTTTAAAATCAGCAGCTATGGTCTATACAGATTTCTAATTCAAATCTCCTTCCCAGACATTATCATTTTACGTTCAATTAAGGTTGGATTCATTCTCTTAAACCACGTTTTCATCTTAACCCTTTTCTTGAATATTCAATATTCGTTCCTAATCTTTTAAAAAAACAAAATCCATTTACTCATCGTTATCCCTTTCCTTAGGTATTCAAAACCTTAATTTAGATTTAAATCCCCATTCTAATGGTTGATATTTCAAATATAAGTTTAAAACAAAATTTAATCGACTTACACTTGACATCGATTCACCAACACGGGAAATCACCATTAGAATTTGGGTATGAATATTGTTTGCTATTTCTGATAATATTCGTCCAAATCTGGGATTCTATATCGAATATCTGATGACAAATTCTATCCCAATTCGTTTTCTTTTTTATTCTAACTTCCCATATTTTACATAGCATACATTTTTAACTTTTTTAACAACCCTTTTCTATAATCTAAACAAGGGTTCATGGTTTAAAATTTTCAAAATCCAATCAGTTTTGAAGAAATGGTTTAATAACGTTAAAAGCGTTGCTAAAGTGCTGCGAAATGGTTATTTAACCAAATAGATCCAAAATCATTCCAAATTCACATATTTTAACTCAAATCACTTAAATATAATTTATCATATTTTTCTGGATTTTCAAATAATTTTTATAAATCCATTTTATTCGATTTCGCATTGCGAACATCGAGCTGTGCGTATAACGACCTTTTCAAATTTTGTTTTAACCATAACTTGAAAACCATATGATGGAATTTGAAAACTCCTTTTCTATTCAAAAACCATTATCAATAGAATTCCAACGTTTTTCGTTTCACGTCAGTCCGATTCAAAACGTTCAAGTTATAACCATTTGAAATTTGAAATCGATATTATCGAACTGTCGCTATGCGATGCGAACGATTTACGTTATTAACGTTAAAAATCATCCGGTTCCTTTTTCCAAAATAAATTCCATTTCCATAACTTAGAATAAAACTATATTCCAAAACTCTTTTTCCCAGAAATCATACTTTTCCATTTCAAACTTACTTCTAAATTTAAACAGTTTCAATTTCAAATTTTATTTTAAATTAGCCATCCCGTTCGTCGGATCATTTAGGGATAGCCAGGGAGAGCAGGAAACTATATTTCCAAACCCAAGCCTAGACACTATCCTCTCTGTCATCCCAGAACATTCTGGTACATGTTATTATTATTATTGAAAAAGACGTTTTCAATGTTCGATACCAATTTAAAAATATCGTTCAATCCTTTTAAACAACAAAAAAATTTCATATTTTAATTTATAAATCATTATTTCATTCTTTTTTTTCCAAAATAATATATTTTCCTGTATTACCAATAGTCATTGTATAGATCTTTGTATTTCAAATTCTTAATTTCAAACCCCAATTTAATAACACATCAACGCTCTGAATTGAAATATTTCCATTTTATTTTCCAAATAGTTTTAAATCCAAAATTTAAAAATAAATTTACAACCTTATTTAAATGAATACATTTTTATTTAAATGGAAGGAGAATGTGAATCAATTACTTGTATAGTGACACAACTACGGTGTATGGGTGAATCAGAATTAATCAAATGACATAACCAAAAAAACAAGCATAATTTTCATCCATCACAACCAAAATAATTAGTTAACTGTGCGCAGAGCGTTACAGTCAATAACGCTCAGTGTTTACGGGGTTTTCTAACTGCATGAACGTCCATTAAACAACCCAATAACAATAATTCGTGACCATTAGCTAATTATAACTAACCACTAATTATATTTAACCGTAATAATAAATTTAAAATAAAATTAAATTAAAATCTCACCTTCATGTTTTCTAAATACCGACTAATCCGATGCGCAGCTGTGAACAAAACCAACAAACAAGCCTTCACGGATGCTGCTACGTACACTTCTTTGCAGCAGATATATGTATATATTAATGTATACACACTCAACCACTTAACACTCAAAATATATTTTAATTTTCTTTAAATTAAGAAGAGGCCGTGAGTACAAATGAGGGGAGCTGAACTGGCGTGTCTACTAATGGAGATGGGAGGGAAAGAAAGGAGATGTAACTATATTAATAAGAGGCCGTGAGTACAAATGAGGTGACATATGCTATCCAATGATATAACTGTCCAAATTAACATATTTATATTAACCACAATATAGTTACAAACCAAGATCCACAATAATAACATAGTAGAATAATCACAATTGAATTGGATCTAGAGAAATAGATCTACCATGACATAGCATAAGATATGATAATAACATAGATTCAAGGTTTACAACATATCCAAATCACAGTCTTTCATAATTTACTTCTGTTCATTTAAACCTAAAAATAACTAGAAACTCACAGTGTTAGGTTTAGAGAATAGAGAAAGAATTGATCTTGGATTTATGGATTTGATTTCCCATAGTTGATAGAAGAAGATAAGGGATCCAGTTCAATTCACACACTGACAGAGTTTGGCCGCCATTGATTCTTTGTGAAGAAAACAAGAGAATTGAGGTATATTTATAACTGCGGAACCCTCTGGAACCGACTGCCACATAAGCCCTAGGGTGAATCAGGTTGCGGGTCGCCTCCACTTGGAAAAAGGTCTGAATACGCAAAAACTATTCTGGGCGCACTTTACAGGTGCGCCAGTGTAAAATTGCCTTGGCGTACTTGTGAAGTGCGCCAGTTATACTTGGTTTGATTTTTCAAACTTTTATCGTCCATAACTTCTTCATATGTTATCCGTTTTACGTAAACTAGGTGTCTATCCTGACCAGAATTTCGAGAAGGACGTAATGACATAGTCTATTTCCCTTAATTCTTAATATTAAATTAATTATTATTTAATTTATCCTCTTTAATGTTAACAAAATTACGGGGTGTTACATTCCTCCCTACTTAAAGGATTTCGTCCCCGAAATCTCCAAGTTGAGAAGAATGCATATCCTACCATCCATTATCCATCTACTCATCCATCAATCACTGGAATCCATTGTCCTTAAGGATTTCTAATGCTTACATGAATATATGCAAAGGTGTGTGTATACGTCCCAGTAGTAATGTGAAGATTAGGCGGTCTACTGATTCAGTTGACCTCCTTAATGCAATGTATGTTAGTGCCGTGAATCTAATATGTATGCAAATAAGCCTACTATAACATGTAAGCTCTATATGTGTGCACACTCATTCGTCCAAATGCAACATCCATATGCGAGTTCATCCATTTCCATCCATAAAACAAAAGAAAATGCACACACATCCATATGCAGTATGAGAGTGATTGAGCCAATCTGGTGCCTAATGTGTGTGTATATGCATCCACAAGCAACCACTAGCACACACTTGCATCCATCAATCATAACATGTCTCAAACACAAGTTTACATCCATAGGATTCCTATCTAAAGGTCAAAAAATACTATGGATAAGGTATATTCAAATGATAGAAACAAGTACTGATAAAGCTTTGGAAAAAGGAGTTAAGAACATACCCTCAAAAAGAAAAGGGTACGAAGCACGAATCTTATCTTCGGTCTCCCAAGTCGCATCCTCGGGGTTATCTCCCCATTGAACCTTTAGCAACTTGATCTCTTTATTGCGTAGCTTCTTAACTTCTGATCCTAGAATACGGGTAGGGACTTGACTGACTGTCGCCTCCCGTTCCGCTTCGACTTCTTCCAACACGCTCAGCTCAACAATTACTGCAGTGTCATGCAGGCACTTAAATAGATGGGAAACGTGGAAAACATCATGAACGCCAGATAGATTGTCTGCGAGTTTTACTCTATAGGCCATTTGGCCAATCCTCTCGGTTATGGGAAATGGTCCCACAAACCTAGGTGCCAACTGCCCTACTGATCCGAAGAGAACCACATTCCTCAGAGGTGACACTTTGATAAAAACCAAGTCTCCTACTTCAAATTTGAGGTCAGTCCTTCTCTTGTCTGCATAGGATTTCTGCTTATCTTGGGTTGTCTTCATCCGCCGTTGAATAAGGTCAATCTTTTCGGACGTTTCCCTAACCATATCTGGTCCAAGTAATAATCTTTCTGTAGACTCCCACCAACAAGTTGGTGATATACAGGGTCGTCCGTACAATTCTTTGAAGGGTGCCATGCCGATGCTAGCTTGATAACTGTTATTATAGGCAAACTCTACTAAAGGAAGATGCTCTTCCCAAGTCCCTCCGAAGTCTAGGATACACAGCCTCAAAAGATCTTCAAGAATCCTGTTCACCCTCTCTATTTGTCCATCGGTCTGAGGATGATAGGCGGTGCTCAAACACAACTGCGTACTTAATGCTTCTTGAAAGCTTTTCCAAAATTCACCGGTGAAGATGGGGTCACGATGGCTCATGATGCTGGAAGGTACTCCATGAAGATGAACCATCTCACACACATAAATCGCTGCCATCTACGATGCCGTCATCTTACTCTTAACTGGAATAAAGTGAGCGCTCTTAGTGAGTCTATCCACCACAACCCAGATACTGGTATTGCCTTTCTTCGATCTAAGCAAACCATCTATGAAATCCATAGAGACGCTCTCCCATTTCCTCTGCGGAACCTCCAATGGATGAAATAATCCACCGGGCTTCTTTTTCTCAGCTTTGACTTGCTGGAAAATTAAACAGTGAGAAACAAATTCGGCCACATCTTTCTTCATCCTAGCCCAAAAGAAAATCCTCTTCATGTCCCTATACATCTTATCACCGCCTGGATGAATGATGAGCTTCTATTAGGACTGTTTTTATCAGGCTTCCAGTTTGAGGAACACAAAGCCTTCCATCTTGTCGCAACCACCCCTTTCCATCTATGGCATATCTGCTGAGGTAACTAGAAGTCTCCCTACTTCTGAGCTTATCTGTGATGTCTAGAATCTGTGGGTCACCTTGTTGTGAAGCTCCTATCTGGTCCATAAGAGTCGGTCGTATCTCCAAGGATGCAAACAAATCAGGCAAAATCTCGATGGAGGGTCTAAAATCAAAAGCTGATATGAACTCCAAGTTCTTTCTTTCCACAAATAGAGGACTTAGGGCCACCCTCTGCCTAGTTAGTGCGTATTCCACCACATTACCCTTACCAGGGGTATAAGAAATTTCAAAATGAAAAGAAGCTAGAAACTCCATCCATCGCTACTACCTTAAATTGAGATCCTTCTGTGAGAACATATACTTGAGAGATTTATGATCGGTGTATAACTCGAACTTCTCTCCAAGTAAATAATGACGCCACATCTTTAACGCAAACACTATGGCAGCTAGCTCTAGATCATGGGTGGGGTAGTTCTTTTCATGAACTCTCAACTGTCTATCCCCATAACACACTACTTTCCCTTCTTGCATTAGAACCGCACCAAGCCATGTACCTCACGCATCAATGTAAACAGTAAACACCTTATTCACATCAGGCAAGGTCATGAATGGGGCTGTTGTCAGAGCCCTCTTCAGTCATTGGAAAGCAACGTCACAATCTATATCCCATGAGAATGCCAAGTTCTTCTTCGTCAGCCTGGTGAGTGAGGCTGATATCTTTGCAAAGTCTTTAATGAACTTCCTATAGTAACCTGCTAACCCAAGAAAGCTTCTCACCTCGGTTGCATTTTTAGGAACCTGCCAATCTTGCACTGCAACCATCTTCGTGGGATCTACAACTATCCCTTCTTTAGAGACCACATGCCCTAAGAATCTCACCTCTTTTCTCCAAAAATGGCATTTGGAGAATTTTGCTTTAAGCTGATGGTCACAGAGAGTTTTCAAAACTTCTCTCAAATGATGGGCATGCTCTTCTTCGCTCTTAGAGAAGATCAAAATATCATCAACAAAGACTACGACAAATTTATTTAGGAACTCCTGAAACACCCTACTCATCAAATCAACAAAATAGGTGGGTGCATTCATCAGCCCAAAAGGCATAACTAGTCATAAAAAGAAACCGTCCGGAGTCCTAAAGGCAGTATTATCTATGCTGTCCTCAGCCACCCTCAACTGATGGAACCCCATGGCCAAGTCTAACTGAGAAAATACCGAGGCACCAACAAGCTGATCAAATAAATCATCAATCCTCCGAAGCGGGTGCCTATTCTTCTTAGTGAGTTTATTCAGCTCTCTATAATCAACACACAAAAGAAGCAAACCATCCACCTTGGTCGTGAATACTTCTGGAGCACCCCATTCAGATATGCTTCGTCTGATAAACCCTTTCTCAAGTAGCTCCCCTACTTGCTTACTCAGCTCCCTCCTTTCCCTTGGAGCCATGTGGTGCACTGGCAATGCAACTAGCTTTGCATTGTCCACCAAATATATACAAAAGTCGATCTCGTGCCTCGGAGGTAAACCCCGAACCACTTCAAAACATCGGAAAAATCTCAGACTACTGGAACAGATTGCAGGTCGTCGATAGATGCATCAAGAGACTATAGGAAACTAAGCATAACCGACCCATGTAGGTCACACAAAATCTTGAGGGTTCTCCCATGACAAGTCAGAAGCCTAACAATCCTCTTCTCACAATCCAGAATGGCACTATACGTGGTAAGCCAATCCATTCCTAGAATCAACCCATAGCCCATAAACCCGAGCACATGCGCGTCACATTCAAACTCGATGCCCAACACAGATATTTTCAAACCCCGACAAATCATAGATAAATGAGCCGAACCACCAATGGGGTTTGAAACAACTACGGGATCCACTACCATACTAGTAACTAAGTGCAGAGATTCAACTACAGAACTTGATATAAATGAATGTGAGGCATCAGAATCAAAAAGTGTTCTAATATGATGGTTTGAAAGAGAAATTAAACCTTCCACAGAAATTTTTCTACCTCTATCAGGAGCACTGGTCGCGAGAGTATGCACCTACCCTCTAGAATTTCCTGCCTTTGACCTAGTCCCTGTGATCCCCATTTCTTCGGGCACTCTTTAGCAAAGTGTCCGGCCTCTCCACAGTGGTAGCAAGAGTTCTTCCTTCGCTTACAATCTTTAACCAGATGACCTTCCTTCCCACTATAGTGATATTTTCTCTTATCCTTGCCTTTATCATTCTTCCCTCCTTTCTTTTGCTGTTGCTGTTGCCCCTTCTTGGGCCACACCTTCCTATTTTCCGATGTCTCCTTAGCCTTCTTTTCTCCCTTGTCTTCCTCATGCATTAGGGCCATATCGACAAGCTTTTCGAAAGTAGCCCCCATTGGAATATGGGACATGGCTAAACCATGCAGAGGCTCATTCAGCCCTTTAGCAAACTGCAAAGCCCTTTTATGCGGTGTATCCACCAACTCTAAACCGAACCTTGCTAGCTGGTTGAATTTATTCACATACTCTTTTACCGTCAAGTTTCCTTGTTTGAGTGCTAAGAATCTCTCCATCTGCATGCTGCTTTCAACTTGGGAAAGAAATTTCATTTCGAACCTTTGTCTAAAATCTTCTTAAGTTTCCACTGGACGTCTAGCTTGAGTGACTTCCCACTAAAATGAGGCTTCGTCCTTTAGTAGCCAGGCGGCTAATTGAACCTTCCTTCTATCCTCTACTTCGAAGATTACAAATAAATCCTCTGTCTCCTTGAGCCAATTCCAAGCTTCTACAAATGTCTCGTTCCCATGGAATGGCTTCCCTCCCATAGCACGGAAGTCCTTGCAGATCTTGGCAAAGTTATCTGCTCTTGGAGGAGGAGGAATGACTGGTGCAGCTGGGGGAGGATCATTTCGTTGACCTTCGGCAGGTGCCATGGCCTCCAAATATCTACGGAACCGTCTAGGTACTGTGACGCCCTCTAGGATATTAGGAATGTTTTGTTCCCCGGACATGCTGAAAAAGGAAAGAGGAAGAAATTTAGATAAAGGACCGAAGGATACTACATATGTCTTTTGGGGAATGCTTTTCAAAACAGACTTTTCTTTCTGAAAATGCTTTCTTTTTAAAACCTTTTTTAAAATAATTTTCAAAAACTTTTATCTAATCTAGTAACCTTCAGCTCTGATACCCTACATCTGTTAATGTCACTCACTAAGGGAATGCATTAAGTTTTGTGAAGCGTTATAGGTAAAAAGACACAAAATAATTACAAGACAGATATAAATAAGATAGCAGCGGAAAATTAAAATTTTATTTTAACATAAATCATAATACCGTGGTCCACAATACCATAAGCCACAAAAACCATTACAATAAAATAACTTCTGTCTTGCATCATCAGAGTACATAGGAATATAAAAACATAATTCCCTTATTGAAAGAGTTAAGGCATAGTAGAGACAAGAACTTGAGCCATACTTCAGAAGTAGCTCCTAGCAATATGATATCTGAGTCCAAACTAAGCCTGAGTGTTTCCTCCCAGAGAACCTTGGGGGGGGGGGGGACGGAAGAAAGAAGGAGAAACAAAAAGGGTCAGACATAAAGTCTGGCGAGTCTAGTTACTTTTAGCCAATAAATAAATTAAAGTATAAGTGGATAAGAGAGATTACTACATAAATGGCAGGTGTGACAAGGTAGACAGGGTAAGGTGTATACACTTCTCTAATGATTACTCTGCACTATTACTAGTATAACCAGAATGAGATGATCCCTTCCACTATAAGGTGGTAGATTTAGGGCATATGTCCAAAATATACCCTAACCACTACCCTAATCGATTGGCTCCTTACACCGTAGATACTCTGTGCCATCCCCACGGTAGGATGTATCACGTCCTACAGTGGCAACCCTTCACTGATATGCATAACCCCATATCTACTGGTGTCACGGTCGTCTTATCCCCCCTCTGCCCAGCTCATGCTCGCACATGGCCCAGTCGGTTTGCGCCGCCTACACCATCCTCCATGTTTGGATCTCTTACAATCAGTCAGTAAGCGTGTCCCCTCTCCACCTAGTACAAAGTATTTTATTTGATACTAACTCCAGGTTACTGACTGAAATGGGTCCTACACAATATGATACAAGCTCTCCCCTTTGTCTTGTATCCCCCCCACTAGGTTTTTCACTGACTATGTATACCACTAGGTGTCTTTAATTACATAGCCCTATTCAGTTAAGCTTACCCTAAAAGGTGTCTTTAATTACATAACTTTATTATTTTCTCTGGTTATGTATACCACTAGATTTCTTTAATTACATAACCTTATCGGGTTAAGTTCGTGGGCCTATATGTAAATATTACCCATCCCCTCCAGATTTACTTAACCCACCCACTATTTCAATCAGTTTACTTAACCCTAACCTTAGTTCAATATCATATAATCCCTATGTATTAGATTTGGTTAAGTATTCCAATTCATTACCATGTACATTTATGGTTTATAATGGGCTAGACCTCCGACATTAGGCCTACAATGTGTGGATGCTGGATATGCCGGTCGGGTCCGGGCATTCTTATTCCGCAGTTGGGCCTAACCTCGTGTCTTAGCCCGATTCGTATTTGCATACTTAGACCTCCCATATTAGGTTCAACATTAGTGGCTGTTGGATATGTCGGTCGAGTCCGGGCAGACTTTCACCACTAATGCAACCTAACCTCGTGTCATAAGTACAATTACAATTTCTAATTGTAATTACTAGACATTCCATATTTTAATTAATTAACCAATTAATTAATCAATTAATTAAGCCTTTCCCTTTATAGGTGTTAATGCCCGCTTTACCCAATAATTTGAATTATATGTCCAAAAATGTTCATATTCAAATTATGCCATTATTAACCCTTTTTCCTCTGTTCCTTAACTAGCGCCCTCACAAAATTGGCAGCATGCCTAGGCTACACAATAGCCTAGTCATAAACGATAATAGGGAAAATAATTGGAATATAACCAAAGTGATCATCTTGGCATAAACATAAACTAGCATGATAATAAGGTGAACATACATACTAGCATGGACATGAAATTGTCATCATAACAAGGTGAACATAAAACTGATGAACGGTTGATAGTCAATTGATTCTAAAATAACTATGATGTCACAATAAGCATAGTAAGATCTAATTTAGATGTCCAGTCGATTTAGATCTAACATGATAACATAAGGTGATAAATTAGATCACATAATTTAGATCTAGAGGTTAAAATATAACTAACATGATAACATAAGGTGATAAATTAGATCATATAATTTAGATCTAGAGGTTAAAATAGATCTAACATGATAACACAATGTGATAATCTAGATATGACTAACAGTTTCAATGTCCACATAAATTGGATCTACTAGTTTAGAAATAGATCTACACAAATCCATATCATAACATGTCATAGAAGTTACAATTAAGATAAAGATTTAGATCCAATCCTAACCAATTCAAGATGACGTATGTTCATGATTTACATAAATGATTAGATCTATCCAATGGTATAACTGTCCAAATTAACAGATTTATATTAACCACAATATAGTTACAAACCAAGATCCACAATAATAACATAGTAGAATAATCACAATTGAATTGGATCTAGAGAAATAGATCTATCATGACATAGCATATGATATGATAATAGCATAGATTCAAGGTTTACAACGTATCCAAATCACAGTCTTTCAAAATTTTCTTCTATTCATTTAGACCTAAAAATAACCAGAAACTCACAGCGTTAGGTTTAGAGAATAGAGAAAGAATGGATCTTGGATTTTTAGATTTGATTTTCCTTAATTGATAGAAGAAGATAAGGGATCTAGTTCAATTCACACACCGGCAGAGTTTGGCCGCCATTGATTCGTTGTGAAGAAAACAAGAGAATTAAGGTATTTTTATAACTGCAGAACCCTCTGGAACCGAATGCCACATAAGCCCTAGGGTGAATCAGGTTGGGGGTCGCCTCCACTTGGAAAAAGGCCCGAATACCCAAAAACTATTCTAGGCGCACTTTACAGGTGTGCCACTGTAAAATTGCCTTGGCGCACTTGTGAAGTGCGCCAGTTATACCTTGTTTGATTTTTCTAACTTTTATCGTCCGTAATTTCTTCATATATTATCCGTTTTACGCAAACTAGGTGTCTATCCTGATCAGAATTTCAAGATGGGCGTTGTCTGTTCCCTTAATTCTTAATATTAAATTAATTATTATTTAATTTATCCTCTTTAAGGTTAACAAAATTTTGGGGTGTTACATCAAATCTGGTGGAAATCACTTTCATTCGACGATTGTTATGGTGTCAGTTGCAATAGTTTTAGAGGGGGGGAGGGTGTGTGGAAGAAATAACAGGTAATATCAAACCGAATATATCCAAATGACTTGCCGCATATCAGGATGATTTCTTTCATAATATTAGGATGATTTCTTTCCCATTATTTCACATTTCTATTTCCCTTATTTTCCTATTTTCCTTTGTTCTCTATCTTATATTATAAATACAAGTCCATACCTATGTATTATGTATTCAAAGATCTGAATAAGGCATAATGTTGAAATAATAAAAACATTATCATCTTCATTTTCTGTTGCATCACTGCAAGTTTTCAAACTGTATAACCTCCTATTTAGATTAAAAAATTAATTTTTACCCTAAACATAGATTGGCGTAAATTGATAAATTAGGGCTAGTTAGTGATTGCAATTATTTTCGATAGCGTAGTAATGGTTTATAACATCCCCTATATACTATTTCATACGTTATCATTAAATTGAAAAATGTATGTATAATTATTTGTTTTTTGTGTGTATGTAAACTATTGTATAAATGTGTCGGTTATACCATTATATTATGTAAACTGGAATAAGATAAAATGAATGCACGAGTTATGAATATTGTATTGTGCACGGCTTGACTTATGCAACAAAAATGAATGCACAAGTCTAAAGGCGATTTTAGTGTATGGAAAATGACAACAATACTGAAGCAGCCTTAGGTCGATGAAATACATCGAACAAATATGATAAATTAAAATATTTTTGTTTTAAATATATAAAATTACTAAAAATATATTCTTTTGCGTAAACTACTCACATCTTGACTTATATTCTTAGAAAGATTTGACCCCGTCCGGCAGAAGTTGTACACGACCATTATATAAATAGTTAACAATGAGATAAACTTTTGACAAATATGGAAGTTTCGTGAATGGTGGGAAGTGCGTCCATTCCTCAACTAGGTGATGTATCCAACGCGGATGCTAGAGCAATCGATCCTCCTGATAATCGAGAGAATGATGGGTTCACCGAGGTGGTGAAGGTGGGTAGGAGATTGAAGAAACTAAGGAAACAAGGTGCAATTTCTATCACTAAGAACAAATAGGTTTCTACTCAACATTTGGAGAACTTGCCTGCTATGAATTTAGCTTTGGGGGATTTTCTTCACGACAGCTGCAATTTAAAGATGGATGCTTGTTAAATAACAAAGACTTTCCATTCATAGTAGAAGTCTATATGGGTATTGGTAACGTAAACGGAAGTGTGAATGATAACAAACCAAATACTAAAGCTTGGAATGAATTGGTGGCAGATTTAAATGTTTCGACATATTCTTTTATTGAATTTTATCCTCCAAGATAATTTAATAGTACAAAATGTGCAAAAATGGATCTCCAACTAAGACAATCTATAAGAGGTAAATGAAAAAATATGTTAGCAATCAATGTAATGGGAACAAAACCTTACTATCATTTTTTTCGTGCTTATGTAATTAGAGTTTGGAAGCCATCGATGGAGTTTTAATTTTTTTCTAAAGTGGAAGGAAGGCATGAAACTAATTAGAATTTTTTTTAAAATTCTTTGGATCGGGGTTTGGTTTCCTAATTTAGATTTGAATTTTTAGACGGAGGAAGCTATCGGTAGAATTGCTTCTGTAATAGGTTTTCCCATCAAATTAACTTGATCAAGTTATTAAGGCATGACTCGATTACCGTATGTATGGATGTTAATAGAGATTGATGAAAATTTTACTTTTCCTAAGCAAATTTTGATATTGGATGCTTAAGACAATATTGTGTGGCAGGATGTTGTATATGAATGGAATCCTTTGAGATGTACAAACTATTTATTTTATGGCCATTCTGATCGGAACTGTTCTTTTTGTTAAAGTCTGGTTGCCCAAGCAGTAGTCCACTTCAACATACAATAAATGATAACATCCAGCACACTTCAAAAAATACTAACAAGCCTAAAATTATACACAAAGTTTGTGACACTTCTCGCAAATGGCCTTTCAATAAAACTGTAATTGAGCAGAAATACAATATAGGTAACAAAAATAATGATGTTCCTTCCGTTAATGTGGATGATTGAATGGATATTTCAGCTGAAGGGAGGAGATTTGTAGCAATGCATACGAGATGGTTGAAGCATAAGAGAATCCTACAGTGGGTCAGTTGTAACATTTAACAATGATGAGCATATATACATATTGTTGAGGATCACAAATTAGAGCATGGAAAATATAATTCTAAAACACAAATTACTGAAAATGCAAGTAGAATTACACATAGAAGTAGACATGATATATGGGTAACTTTGAGTTTAAAGAGGAGGAATCAGAAGAGGTCATCGATAATCTAGCATGGACTGACCTTGTTAATCAAATGAATTCCAAAAATAGACGTTCCAATAAAAGTAAAGCGAGTTCTTCCCATACTAAATCAAATAATAGGGATAATTCCAAGTCTAATTGCAGATGTCGTTTCTAGTATGGAATGTAAGAGGAATGAATTGATATTTGTGATCATATTATTAAATATAAAGTGACAGTGGTGGTGCTTCTTGAACAGAAACTAATCTATGAAACAGTTAGTTCGTTTGTGTCTGGATGTTATCCTGGTTGGTGCTTATGTATTTAAATGAATGTCCTAATGAGAAGAGTAGAATAATTTTCATGTGGGATTCAACATTTTGGACTTTTGACGCAATTTATTAGAATGAGCAAGTCATTTCTGGAGTTTCCATAATATTGGGGTGCAGCTTATGTTCTCTGCGGTTTACGGGCTGCATCTGCAATGTCAGAGGCAGAAACTACGAGATCACATTAGAATTTTGGTAGTAAATGAAAATCTTCCCTGGATGATCTCTTGTGAATTAAACTCTATCTATATAATTCTGACAGGTTGGAGCAGCCAGTTCTTCTGAGGCAGATGATCAATTCTATGGATCCGTAATCACAAAAGGTCCACAAGAAATGATTGGTACTGGTAATTGGTTTACTTAGAGAGGAGGGACGGTTTTTTCATCCCATAGTAGGAGTGATAGAATATTTACTAATTCTATATTTCAGCTCATTTGATAATTTTTTATCTCACTCAACTAGCGATCATTGTCTGATTCTGATTCACTTACACAATGATGTCCCGGGTTTGACAAAGGCTCATTTCAAATTTAATAATATGTAGCCTAATTTTTTCAGGTATGATGAAGTAGTTGTTAATGCATGGCCTACTATTGTTTCATGCAGATCGCTATACACATTATTGTGCAAATTAAAGCGGGTCAAGGGGTCTCTTAAACATTGTAATTTGGGCAAAATTTCTCTTCGAGAAATTCTAAATTATTTGAGAGAAAATCTAACATTATTTAAGAGAATTTCTTTTAAACAATGGAACATGGGGTTAGGCACGTGAATTTGGACTTGTAGGAAGTTGTATGGAAGCTTCAAAGTGTTTTGAGTACTTAGCCAAAAATCAGCGAAGTATATGGATCAACACCTGTAACACCCCACGTCCATTAATGTCACTCACAAAGGGAATGCATTAACTTCTATGGAGCGTTTTAAGTGTGTATAGAACATAAACTTAACAACAAGACAGATATAAACAGTACTTAAAAATCCAAAATTTTATTCATTCCAGCTGTAAACACATAGGTTTGATTACATCATCAAAAACCAGAGTCAAAGTACATAATATCCATCTTGACTAAATCAGAGTACATAAATTGAAAGACATAACCCCAACACAAAATAGCCATAAATAAGATAGGCTGAACTTTTACTTCAGCGATCCAAGAAACTTCTAAAAGCAAGAGATACAGCTGTCGAAAATCAAGCTCCAATGGTGCTAGTTCCACCCTGAGCACCTGGGGAGGAGGGGGGGGGGGGGGGGGAAGGAAGAAAAGAGGTGGAAACAAAGGGGGTCAGACATAAAGTCTGGCGAGTGCGATAACTTTAACAATATAATTACCAAAATAACTAGGCTAAGGCATAAGTTGGAAAATAAGGAAATGACTGTGAACAATTGGGTAGGGCAGAGCAAACTAAAGGAAATAAGATGAACAAAGATAACGTTAAAAGCGCACCTAAACCACTATAAGATAATTACTATACTGCACCACACCAAACACCCTAAGAGTTGATCCCACCTACAAGACTTTAATAATGATAATGGTAGTTTCGTGTACCCCGAGTTGCCTTCATAGGTGTCGCTTGCCCCTATCTCCACTAGGTGTACCCACTACCTCCACGCGATCGGCTCCCTACCTCGTAGATACCCGTGCTGGCCCCACAGTGGGGTGAATCACTCCCCAAAGTGGCAACCCGATACCACCAATAATGCACGGCTTATACCTACACGATGTAACAACGTCTTACCTACCAGCCGGGACCACACACGCACATGAACCCGTTGGACTTGCGTTGTCACCGCTAACCCGTTTTGGCCTCTTACAGTTATGCCCAGTATGCGTGTCCCGTCCTCGACTTGGGTCGAGCCCACAAAGATACTTATGGGTTACTGGTTGAAACGGGCCCCCATTACTTGACACTAGCTATCCACCTAAACTTGGTCCCCTCTAGTACATCCCACTTAACCCTCTTCTTATTCATGTCCACTTACATGTTTCAATTTTGTTTAAGTGTTTCTAATCGTATTTCACAAGCCACCCAAGGCACCCACTTAACCCCCATGTTCCACCACATGTTTATCTGGTTAAGTGTTTCTTAATTCATTAACACCGTAACCTTGTAAAGACCTCCCACATTAGACTGGCATTTGTGGCAGCTGGATTTGCCGGGCAGGTCCGGGTAGTCTTACACCACAAACGAGCCTAACCTCGTGTCTTTACAACTGTTACGCATTTAATTTATGCCTAAGACCTCCCACATTAGACTGACATTTGTGGCAGCTGGATTTGCCGGGCGGGTCCGGGCAGTCTTACACCACAAAAGAGCCTAACCTCGTGTCTTAGGCGATTAATCACACATAATTAATT
The DNA here is from genome assembly GCA_030737875.1 of Allium sativum. Lineage (NCBI taxonomy): Eukaryota > Viridiplantae > Streptophyta > Magnoliopsida > Asparagales > Amaryllidaceae > Allium > Allium sativum. The sequence goes on from CM060911.1 coordinate 14,093,627, forward strand.
ATCCCCCAATTTGAATTAATTTCCCTATTCAAATTATCCATCAATTTCAAATTTAACTATGTCCATAATTGACTCAATTATGTCCATCTATTTATGGTATGCAAAATTATACCAATTATCATCATAAATTTATTTTATGCCATTTAAGGCATTTATGCCAATTCTCAGTATTAAATCTTTTAATATTATCCCATTGCCCCACGTTGTACATTCGTTCGTTTAACGTAAAATATACGTTAGACTCGAATATTCTAACTTATGGAATAAAGAGAAAACATCACAACATACATATATATAAAACTAAATCTAAACATAAGGGGTGAACTTGCATGTGTGAATGGGGTTCTTCATCTAAAAACTTGCATAGGCCAAAGTCACAAACTTGCATAAAACTGCATATGTCATAGATCTAAATCTAAAGGTGTAAACTTGTTTAGGTAACAGTCACAAACTTGCATAAAACCATGTATGTCATAGATCTAACCATAAGGGTAAACTTACATCTAAACATGTAAACTAGCATATAGAATTTTTGTATACTAGCATATAACTCACACATGTCATAGCCTAACTTTAGATCCAATTCACACATAAAATAGATGTCATGAAACATGTAAGGTTGTATATAATTTTCACTAACTTGCATATGATCCATGTCTCAATTAACATCCTAACTTGCATACATACATATGATTTATCATATGAATTAGTTCTACAACATAACCAAACTAGCATATGAAACATCATTATGAATTGATTATACATAAGCCAATCATAAAATTACAACATAGATGATAACATCACAACTTTACAACATAGATGATAACATCGTAGAATTTACAACATAGATGATAACATCACAATTTTACAACATAGATGATAACATACGGTCAATGATTCACAACATAACCATATAATCCAAATCATAGCTCAATCGAATTAAATTTCTAATTATCTTATTAAAGAAATCAAACTCACAACTCAAAGAAGGTCTTGAGTTCTGAAATATGAGTTCTGAAATTGATTTAGCTTTCCTTTGAAGAAGACAATTTGTTGCGGTTTAGATTAGAATTGAATTTGATTAGCTTTTCTTCCTCTCTAATTGGTGGCGGCTATTCTTGGTTGCAAGGTGATGGCATGGAGGCCATGATTCTAATTTTAATTTGATTTTAGGGTTTGAGTCTACATGTGTTTATATAGAGTTTAGGATTAATTTAGGCCATCCGATCAACCCAGAATTAACCCCATCCATTCAGACCAGATTAGAAACCCTAGTGACTCAGCATACAGTCATTAAAAGGTCATCAAACAAATCTGCCCGGGGGGAGGGGGGCAGGTCGACCCCCTGGTCGACCTGGTGAGGGTAGGTCGACCTTTTGTCGACCTGGCCTATGGCGAGAAATTTCCCGCCTAGCCCTCCTGAGTTCGAAATTTGAATTTTTGAAATCTGTTTTGAATTTTCTGAAACTTCCGATGGCCATAACTTCTTCATACGAAGTCCAATTCACGCAAACTCGAACTCTATCTCAACCAGAATTCCGATACGAACACAATGGCACAACCTGTTTCCCTTAATTCTCACATTTGAGATTAGTTATTCTTTAATTTGTGAACATTAATATTGAAAATTACTGGGTGTTACATTCTCCCCTCCTTAAAGGATTTCGCCGCCGAAATCTCCAAGTTAAGGAGAATGCATATCCTAACATCCAATCAACCATTTACTCAACCATCAAACACGGGCATCCATTGTCCTTATAAAATTCCTAATGTTGTATGAACATATGCAAGAAGTGTGTGTATATGTTCTTTATCTAATGCAAAATCAGGCGGTCTACTGATTCAGTTGACCTCCTTAATGCAAACCATGATAGTGCCATGCGTCCATTATGCATGCGAAAGAATCCTATCGATACATATTATTTCTACATGTGTGCACAACCATTCACCAAAATGCAGCATCCATATGATAACACAACCATTATACATTCATTAACTTAAATATGCACACACATTTATATGCAATATGCAATATGAAGTGACTGAGCCGATCTAGTGCCTAAAGTGTGTGTATATGCATCCACGAGCAACCACTAGTAAACACTTGCATCCACATGCATCCATCATACATAATATGTCTCAAACACATGTTTCAACCATAGGACTACCCTATCTAAAGATCAAAGGTACCAGCAAGAGGACATACTAAAGATGAAACAAGTACAAGCTAAGCGATAAAGGAGAAATTAAAAGACATACCCTCGAAAAGAGAAGCGTAAAATGAATGCATCTTCTCTTCCGTCTCCCAAGTAGCATCGTTCTCATCATCTCCCCATTGCACTTTGACTAGCTTGACCTCTCGATTCCTCAACTTCTTAATCTCCGACCCAAGAATGCACGTAGGAGCTCGTCGAATCGTCGCATCACACTCTATCTCCACCTCTCTAAGCAAGCTCGGTTCTACCACTTCCGTGGCCTCGTGCAAGCACTTCCTCAAATGTGATACATGGAATACATCATGTACTCCACTAAGTCTCTTGGGCAACTCCACTCTATATGTCATCTGTCCAATTCTCTCCTTAATAGGAAACGGCCATATGAACCTTGGTGCTAACTTCCCAACGGACCCAAAGCGAACAACATTTCGTAATGGAGACACCTTGACAAAGACGTGTCCCCAATATCAAACTCAAGGCCTGTCCTCCTCTTGTCCGCATAAGATTTCTGCCTATCTTGCGCCGTCTTCATCCTCCTTCGAATCAAATCGATCTTTTCCGAAGTCTCTCTAATCATATCGGGCCCAAGCAAGATCTTATCTGTAGATTCCCACCAACATGTAGGCAAACGACACGGCCGTCCATAAAGAGCCTCGAACGGTGCCATGCCAATGCTTGACTGAAAGCTATTATTATATGCGAACTCCACCAACGGAAGATGTTCCTCCCATGTACCTCCGAAGTCTAAGACACACAACCTCAATAGATCCTCTAGAATGCAATTCACCCTCTCGGTCTGGCCGTCCGTCTGAGGATGTTATGCAGTGCTCAAACATAACTGAGTCGCTACTGCCTCTTGCAAGCTCTTCCAAAACTCGCTAGTAAAGATAGGATCGTGGTCGCTCACTATGCTAGAAGGAACACCGTGCAAACGAACTATCTCTCGAATGTATACGGAGGCTAACCATGGAGCAGTCCTCTTACTCTTCACGGGAATGAAATGGGCACTCTTAGTAAGTCTGTCTGCCACGACCCAAATCCCCGTATTACCCTTCCTCGATCTCGGTAACCCATCAACAAAGTCCATCGAGACACTTTCCCACTTCCATTGTGGGACCTCCAATGGGTGAAGCAACCCAACGGGCTTCTTTTGTTCTGCTTTTACTTGTTGGCACACCAAGCATCTAGCGACAAACTCAGCCATATCCCTCTTCATACCTTCCCAAAAGTAAACTCGTCTCATGTCCATGTACATCTTGTCCCCGCTGGGATGGATGGTCATCTTCGAACGATGTGCATCATCAGGAATGGTGTTCCTCAAATTCTCGTCCCGTGGTACACAAAGTCTACCGTCCCTACGTAACCAACCCTTATCATCTAGGGTATACCTACTGAGATGGCTCGATGACTCCCCCCTTTTGAGCTTCTCTACTAACTAAACCAACTGTGGGTCATCTCGCTGTGCCTCACCAATCCGTCCCAAAAGCGTAGGTCTGACCTCTAAGGATGCTAGCAAACCGGGTACAAAGTCAATGGAAGGTATAAAGTCAAACGTAGAGATGAACTCTAAGCTTCGTCGCTCAACAAACAACGGACTCAAGGACAACCTTTTCCTACTTAAGGCGTCTGCCACCACGTTACCCTTGCCAGGGGTATATGCTATCTCGAAATCGTAGGTCGCTAAGAATTCCATCCACCTTTGCTGCCTTAAGTTCAAGTCCTTCTGAGAGAACAAGTATTTTAGCAATTTGTGGTCAGTGAACAATTCGAATTTCTCGCCAAGAAGATAATGGCGTCAAGACTTAAGCGCGAAAACAATAGCGGCCAACTCTAGGTCATGTGTAGGGTAATTTTTCTCATGCACTCTCAACTGCCTTCCTCCATAGGCTATTACCCTCCCCTCTTGCATTAAGACTGCGCCTAGTCCTGTCCCACAAGCATCGGTATAAACGGCAAATGGCTTACTCCCATCTGGAAACACTAAGACTGGGGCTGTGGTCAAAGCTCTCTTTAAACGTTGGAACGCATCATCACAATCTACGTCCCATGTGAAAACTAGGTTCTTCTTCGTCAAGCGTGTTAATGGGGCTAATATTTTTGCGAAGTCTTTGATAAACTTCCTATAGTAGCCAGCCAACCCTAAGAAACTCCTCACCTCGGTAGCATTTTTAGGGACCTTCCAATCTTGGATGGCCACTACCTTCGCGGGATCCGCAGCTATCCCTTCTTTGGAAACCACGTGCCCTAAGAATCGCACTTCCTTCTTCCAAAAGTGACATTTAGAAAATTTAGCTTTAAGGCTATGCGCTCGAAGGGTCTCCAACACTTCCTTAAGATGTAGGGCATGCTCTTCCTCATTCTTAGAAAAGATCAAGATGTCATCCACAAAGACTACCACGAATTTATTAAGGTACTTCCTAAACACCCTACTCATCAAGTCAACAAAATATGCGGGGGCGTTTGTCAAACCGAAGGGCATCACAAGCCACTCAAAGAAACCGTCCGGAGTCCTAAAGGTAGTCTTGTCTATGCTATCCTCATCCACTCTCAACTGATGGAAACCCGTGGCTAAGTCCAACTACGAAAACACTGAGGCGCCAACTAATTGATCGAAGAGATCGTCAATCCTCGGCAGTGGGTGCCTATTCTTCTTAGTAAGCTTATTAAGTTCTCTATAGTCCACACAAAGTCTAAGGGACCCATCTGCCTTCGTGGCAAATACTATTGGAGCACCCCACTCCGATATGCTACGTCTTATGAACCCCTTCTCAAGCAATTCTTTCACTTGCTTACTGAGTTCTGTTCTCTCTCTTGGAGCCATGTGGCGCACTGGCAATGCAACTGGCTTTGCATTATCTACTAGATATATTCGAAAGTCTATCTCACGTTTTGGGGGTAGACCCCTCACCTCATCGAAGACATCAACATATTCACGGACTATACGAACAGAATGTAAATCATTATTGGATGCGTCAAGGGATTCTAGGTAGCTAAGCATTACTGGACCTCTATGTTCACAAGAAATATCAAGGGTCTTCCCATAACGAGTCAACAATCTAACTTCCCTTCTTTCACAATCTAGGATGGCCCCGTACCTAGTTAGCCAATCCATACCTAGAATCAAGCCATAGCCCATGAAGCCAAGAAAAAAGGCGTTGCATTCAAACCTAACGCCCAAGATAGACACTCTCAAATCCCAACAAATCATAGAAAGATGAGCCGAACCACCAATAGGATTTGAGACTACTAAGGGATCTGTAACTAAACCAGTATTTAGGTGCAGTGTTTCAACTAATGATGTAGAGATAAACGAATGTGATACGCCAGAATCGAATAAAGTACGGACATGATGATCAAACAGAAAAAATAAACTTTCAACGAAAATTGCTCTACCTCATTCTTGCAGCGGTGGGACCACGAGAGCCTGAACTTGCCCCCTGCCTGCCCTGGTGCCATAAGAGCCTGCACCTGTCCTCCCGAGGTAGACCCTACCCTCTGCCCTTTCCTTAGGCAGTCCTTAAGCAGATGTCCTGCTTCGCCACAGTGGAAACAGCTAGACTTCTTTTTCTTCCTCCAATCTTTGCTTAGATGGCCTGGTGTCCCACGGTTAAAGCATCTTTTCTTTCCTTTACCATTGTTGCCTTTACCACCTTTCTTGTTCTGTTGTTGTGGTTTATTTTGATCCCCTTTCTTCTCGGGTGCCTTATTAGCATTGGCGCCCTTCTCCTCTTCATGCATAAACGCCATGTCAACTAGTCTCTCAAAGGTAGCCCCCTTGGGGATGTGGGTCATAGCTAACCCATGAAGTGGCTCGTTCAAACCCTTAACAAATCTCAGGGCCTTCTTTTCTGGTGTATTCACCAAGTCCAAGCCAAATCTCGCCAACTGATTGAACTTGTTGATGTATTCTTTCACTGATAGATTCCCTTGCTTCAGTGCCAAAAACCTTTCCATGTATAAATTCTCTTCAGCCCGTGAGAGAAACTTTGCTTCGAACCTCCGCCTGAAATCTGGCCATGCATCAACTGGACGCTCTCCATTAGTGACCTCCCACCAAAACGAGGCCTCATCCTTCATTAGCCAGGCAGCTAACTGGACCTTTCTTCCATCTTCCACTTCAAAAATCCCAAACAATTCTTCCACCTCCTTTAGCCAATTTCGAGCTTCAACAAATGTCTCCGTCCCGTGAAAAGGTTTTCCACCCATTGCCCGAAAGTCCTTACATATCTTTGCAAAAGTATTGACACGAGGAGGAGGAGGATTTTCTAGACCTGCAGTGGTGGCCCTAGTCTCCAAATACCTCCTAAACCATCCTGGTATCGGTAACCCCTCGGGTATCTCAGGAATTCCAGACATGCTGAAACGAAAAAGGAAAGATTCAATACAAAAGAATAGAAGGAAAGATATATGGATCTTGGAGTTATGCTTTCTAAAATAAGCTTTTCTCTTGAAAATACTTTCCTTAAAACATACTTTGAAGGTACTTCTTTATAAAAGTGTTTTTGAAAAACAGTTTTTCAAAATTCATATCTGTTCTGGTAACCTTCAGCTCTGATACCACGTGTAACACCCCACGTCCATTAATGTCACTCACAAAGGGAATGCATTAACTTCTATGGAGCGTTTTAAGTGTGTATAGAACATAAACTTAACAACAAGACAAATATAAACAGTGCTTAAAAATTCAAAATTTTATTCATTGCAGCGGTAAACACATAGGTTTGATTACATCATCAAAAACCAGAGTCAAAGTACATAATATCCATCTTGACTAAATCAAAGTACATAAATTGAAAGACATAACCCCAACACAAAATAGCCATAAATAAGATAGGCTGAACTTTTACTTCAGCGATCCAAGCAACTTCTATATGCAAGAGATACAGCTGTCCAAAATCAAGCTCCAATGGTGCTAGTTCCACCCTGAGCACCTGGGGAGGAGGGGGGGGGGGGGGAAAGGAAGAAAAGAGGTGGAAACAAAGGGGGTCAGACATAAAGTCTGGCGAGTGCGATAACTTTAACAATATAATTACCAAAATAACTAGGCTAAGGCATAAGTTGGAAAATAAGGAAATGACTATGAACAATTGGGTATGGCAGAGCAAACTAAAGGAAATTAGATGAACAAAGATAACGTTAAAGGCGCACCTAAACCACTATAAGATAATTACTATACTGCACCACACCAAACACCCTAAGAGTTGATCCCACCTACAAGACTTTAATAATGATAATGGTAGTTTCGTGTACCCCGAGTTGCCTTCATAGGTGTCGCTTGCCCCTATCTCCACTAGGTGTACCCACTACCCCCACGCGATCGGCTCCCTAACTCGTAGATACCCGTGCTGGCCCCACAGTGGGGTATATGACTCCCAAAAGTGGCAACCCGATACCACCAATAATGCATGGCTTATACCTACACAATGCAACAACGTCTTACCTACCAACCGGGCCCACACACGCACATGAACCCGTTGGACTTGCGTTGCCACCGCTAACCCGTTTCGGCCTCTTACAGTCAAGCCCAGTATGTGTGTCCCGTCCTCGACTTGGGTCGAGCCCACAAAGATACTTATGGGTTACTGGTTGAAACAGGCCCCCATTACTTGACACAAGCTATCCACCTAAGCTTGGTCCCCTCTAGTACATCCCACTTAACCCTCTTCTTATTCATGTCCACTTACATGTTTCAATTTTGGTTAAGTGTTTCTAATCGTATTTCACAAGCCACCCAAGGCACCCACTTAACCCCCATGTCCTACCACATGTTTATCTGGTTAAGTGTTTCTTAATTCATTAACACCGTAACCTTGTAAAGACCTCCTACATTAGACTGGCATTTGTGGCAACTGGATTTGCCGGGCAGGTCCGGGTAGTCTGACACCACAAACGAGCCTAACCTCGTGTCTTTACAACTGTTACGCATTTAATTTATGCCTAAGACCTCCCACATTAGACTGGAATTTGTGGTTGCTGGATTTGCCGGGCGGGTTCGGGCAGTCTTACACCACAAAAGAGCCTAACCTCGTGTCTTAGCCGATTAATTACACATAATTAATTATCCCCCAATTTGAATTAATTTCCCTATTTAAATTATCAATCAATTTCAAATTTAACTATGTCCATAATTGACTCAATTATGTCCATCTATTTATGGTATGCAAAATTATACCAATTATCATCATAAATTTATTTTATGCCATTTAAGGCATTTATGCCAATTCTCAGTATTAAATCTTTTAATATTATCCCATTGCCCCACGTTGTACGTTCGTTCGTTTAACGTAAAATATACGTTAGACTCGAATATTCTAACTTATGGAATAAAGAGAAAACATCACAACATACATATAGATAAAACTAAATATAAACATAAGGGGTGAACTTGCATGTGTGAATGGGGTTCTTCATCTAAAAACTTGCATAGGCCAAAGTCACAAACTTGCATAAAACTACATATGTCATAGATCTAAATCTAAAGGTGTAAACTTGTTTAGGTAACAGTCACAAACTCGCATAAAACCATGTATGTCATGGATCTAACCATAAGGGGTAAACTTACATCTAAACATGTAAACTAGCATATAGAATTTTTGTATACTAGCATATAACTCACACATATCATAGCCTAACTTTTGATCCAATTTACACATAAAATAGATGTCATGAAACATGTAAGGTTGTATATAATTTTCAATAACTTGCATATGATCCATGTCTCAATTAACATCCTAACTTGCATACATACATACGATTTATCATATGAATTAGTTCTACAACATAACCAAACTAGCATATGAAACATCATTATGAATTGATTGTACATAAGCCAATCATAGAATTACAACATAGATGATAACATCACAACTTTACAACATAGATGATAACATCATAGAATTTACAACATACATGATAACATCACAATTTTACAACATAGATGATAACATACGGTCAATGATTCACAACATAACCATATAATCCAAATCATAGCTCAATCTAATTAAATTGCTAATTATCTTATTAAAGAAATCAAACTCACAACTCAAAGAAGGTCTTGAGTTCTGAAATCTGAGTTCTGAAATTGATTTAGCTTTCCTTTGAAGAAGACAATTTGTTGCGGTTTAGATTAGAATTGAATTTGATTAGCTTTTCTTCCTCTCTAATTGGTGGCGGCTATTCTAGGTTGCAAGGTAACGGCATGGAGGCCATGATTCTTATTTTAATTTGATTTTAGAGTTTGAGTCTACATGTGATTTTATAGAGTTTAGGATTAATTTAGGCCATCCGATCAACCCAGAATTAACCCCAGCCATTCAGACCTGATCAGAAACCCTAATGACTCAGCATACAGTCATTAAAAGGTCATCAAACAAATCTGCTCGAGGGGGGGGGGGGGGGGCAGGTCGACCCCCAGGTCGACCTGGTGAGGGTAGGTCGACCCTCAGGTCGACCTGGCCCATGGCGGGAAATTTCCCGCCTAGCCCTCCTGAGTTCGAAATTTGAATTTTTGAAATCTGTTTTGAATTTTCTGAAACTTCCAATGGCCATAACTTCTTCATACGAAGTCCAATTCGCGCAAACTCGAACTCTATCTCAACCAGAATTCCGAGACGAACACAATGGCGCAATCTGTTTCCCTTAATTCTCACATCTGAGATTAGTTATTCTTTTATTTGTGAACAGTAATATTGAAAATTACGGGGTGTTACAACACCGATCCATAAGGGATGGATTGGTATCGATCCATCACGAAGCCAAGTTGGACTATACTATTCGTGGTGGTGGAAGAGGGGGTCTCCCGGATCATGCTAGTGGTTGTGGCTTGTTGATTGCTTATATGGAATGGAAGTTATAGCACGATGAAGTTATGGCTCTCCGATGAAAAACTCGATTGAGAGTGAGGTCGAAGGGAGATAATGGACAGCTCGTGGCGTAATGTAGTTGTAAGATCATGATGATAGTTCATGGTGTAACGAGACTGTAAAGTAATGGAAACTGCTTGTGGTATAATGAAGCTGTAAGTAAATGAGACCAACACGTGGAGTAACAAAGTTGTAAGAGAATGGAAGTAGTTCGTGGTGTAATGAAGCTGCAAGATAATGGATTGGTTGAGGACTCAGGATTATGATGGAATGGTGGAATTTTGATAATTGGGAGTACAAAAGAGCCGTTGATAGCTTGGGGTGCTCAAATTGACTCAAACCAGTGGTATCGTAGGGACACCCATTAGGATTAGGGATATCTTGTACCCTAGGTGGTGCGAGCAACTTTGGTGTAAGGACAAAGTTCAACTAGAACTGAGATTTCCATTAGCCTCTGGTCGAGTGAGGATTTCCATATGGGTTATCAATGTATTCATGTTTTTATAAGGTGATAGTTAGGATTTGGATGATGGTTGCTATGTATGCTATGGTTGCTTTTACCTTCATTTCCCATATAGACTATCACCTATAGGGCTTGGAGAAGGGGATGAGGAGTGGGGCCAGTGTAGATTGTACAAATTCTTTTATCCTATGATTATGCCCATCATTATTATTTATTTTAAATAACATATATTATCTTGATATTATATGTTAACTCTTTGGTTGTAATCTTCCTGCTTCCATATTTTATAATATAGTTCTTGGTAGATCTTGTCACTCACACTGGACTGTTGCTTAACCCAAGGTTTTTAGTTATCACTTATTATCTTAGGTGCTTTTCGGCATTATCATTAGATGTACGTTAACATTGTTTGTGAGTAGACAAGATAGCAGATTAGATTATGTGTATGTTGGGCAGAAGACGAGCTTGGAAAAGCTTTAGCATATATTATATCTGTATATACCTGTCTTCCAATATTAGGAGAGTACTCTGAGTGTAGTAGTGAGGATATGATGTACTAAGATATTTTGGCTTCTGTAACGACATAGTTTGTAATGAACCAAATTTCGGACCAGTTCTATAACCTATAATTTATAGATTATACTATTAATTCAATATAATTAAATATGATTTATATATCTGGTAAATATCGAGGAAATTCCAATTAAACATATTTGTTGATGGTTTAAATTTCTTGAATCAATGTATATGTGTATATAAAAAAAGTAATGGATGTATTATCATTTTATTGTAATTTTATTTGTTGAAAACCCATGTGAATTCAAAATTATTTAAGTAAGAAATAAATACTTCATGTAGAAAGAAAACCCAAATACATGATACAAGTTATCTCTTTAAATTTAATAAGGATGATAAGAACAAATTCATTTAAAATAAGAATAATTTTTTTATATAAAATAATGTATGTGTATATATTAACTTTTTTATGCATATACATAAACAAATGTATGTTGTTTTAACACTTTTTGTTACCCTCGCTTTTGAATTCATAAGGATATTAAGTTATCTAAAGTAACTTAGGAAATATACTTAATGTAAATGTAATTCTTACTTCACATAGAAGCATAAGAGGACCTTGGCTATTTAACACATAAGGATATGCATTTATACATGATAAGAAAAGGATTGATCTAGACATGAGTAGACAAATTGTCTTTGATGCCATGTTTAAAGATATTCAAGACAGTGAGCACATATTGTACAGGCTAGAACATAGATATTTAATAGGATGCCAAGTAAATTTGTATACATATATAGTACATATACATGTATATGTTTTACAGCACATGGATGCTTGCTTAACACATAAATTAAAGTGTACATATCATTTTTGTTCAAATCAGAATATTAATATATGCATATGCTTGTGCAGCTAGGACCATGGCTATCGCTTAGCTTGAAAGCATCTACTCATATTAGATAAACATCATACCTCATTCACTTTGCTGTAACATTCACACATCACCTCTTTTCAATAGCTTCTTCAGATGCACACTTCACACCCCTCTTCCATTTTCAATAGGCAATCCTATCAAACATGAATAGCCGGCCTACACTACCTTCTACACCAAAAGCCTACCTTCTAAAGACATTAGCACAAGGCCATGCGTACCTATGTTTACTTTATATCGGCTGATATTCATGTGATGTTGCCTAGAAATGTAGATAAGAGAAAAGACCCTTAGAAAAGCTTTATTTCAGTCATTTACATAGTTGTTGCAGAGGTACCTTTCATGCATCACTAGCCATACTAATATACACTCCACATCAACACTTAGAGACAGCCAAAGATCCTGTTGTATACTCTGCAGAAGCCCGGTTTCTTAAGTCTATTAGTATATAGCCATGTGTGCATATGTACCTTTCACCTATATGCATGTGTAATAATCCCTAGCTGTACACTATACTACTTGGAAGATGTGATAGAGAAGACCCATAACAAACTTGCTTTCAATCAAATATCACACTCACCTCACCTGAATTGGCTGTTGCAAACGTGTATTAATACCTACCTCAATTGAACATAAACATTTTTCATCTATAAATACCCTATTACACCCTCGCAAACACAAATACAATGAGAAATAAATATAAACAGAGAACAAAAACAGTGTACAAAAGGTGTAAAACAATGGCAAGACAGTGAAGTGTTTTAAAATTAAATCAAAGCTTAAAGAAAGGAGGAAACATATACAAAGATCTGGAGTTAAAAATGGCAGAAGCATGCCTTCGATTTGAACAAACCAGTGAATAAGCAACATGGTATATAATAGTGAGTAAACACTTAATTCTATTTACTGTTTATATATTGAATCATAGTAGACGGAGATTATATGTGTGTAGGTATGTTACTATATTACTGAATTTAAACATGGGTGTTATTTAAATCTTTGAAACCGGTAGCTTAAAGCTTTGGGATAACCTGAGAAACAAAAGGCAAAGCACAGTATTGTTAACCATAGTAGATTCAAGTTATATATGTGTTCATATGTATTCATCACACTTAGCTCAAATATTTAAGTGTTTGGAAAGATTAATCTCTGAAAATAGTGAGTTAAACAACCTGAGATTTGATTTACAAAGGACAATGAACAAGCACAGTATTATAATTGTAAACATTCTGAAAATTCTTTTACTGTTTTCAAATGCTAGTGTAATCAAATTATAAGTAGATATGAACCTTGGATAATTTGTTTACACATGTCTGGAAATAAAAACTGAGAATAAAAGAACAGAGAACATGACTTTGAAAAAATAACAAAGAATATAAACTTAATATTCATAAGAAGCTCCTACCATCGGGCCTATTAAAATCAAATTCATAGTTGTTTGTATCTATCTGATTTATACATATATCTTCGTGATTGATGCTACTGATGATTGAACGTCTTATAAGCATGTTGTTGTGCTAAGATGGAACCAATACAAGCAAGTTTAAAACTGTCTGTTAAAAGGGATGAGATATTCATCATCCTGTTATTGTAAGAAAAATAATAATAAATAAAACAGATTCCAATTTCTTATAGTAGATGCGATCAACACTAATATTGCTTGTTTATGGCTTCAAAATGATCTAAAATTTGTTTCAGACCAAACAGTAATATATATCATAAGAAGTCATAAAAATACATTAAAATGGTAATAAATACTTAAATGATCGAACATCACTATAAAATTATTTAAGTACGTGAATGGATTCACATTGAAAAATCATGAATTTTAACATCGAAATCAAGATTTTTTAATAATCTAGATCGTGAGAATTTCTCGGTTCATCAGAAATTGCGGTTTCACCAAATTTGAGTGATGGTGGCGATCGTAGGTGACAGGGTTGGAGTTAGAGGAGGGGGACAGATCATAGATTATAGGAAAAATACCAAATAAATGTTTAAATAAGCATTTTTGTTGAAATGGATCAAAGTAGGGGTTATCGCCTGTTTTGGGTGGGCCCGAAATGTAACGACCCAGGATTTTAGGGCCAATTTAAATTTTTTATTTTAATGAATTTAAAGTATTTTAAATGATTGATTTATTTTAATCGAAGTTAAAACGAATAAATTTAATTTATATATAAAAGGAATTGAAAACAAGCGCTGCAGTTTGAAATTTTGACTTTAAACTTTGACTGAATGTACAGGATTCAAAATAAAACGAATTTTAGTGAAACCAAAAATATTTAAATCTGTTTCAGAATATCTTTCTAATGAATCCGAAAAATTGAAATTTCACTTTATAATTTATAAGTTATGTCAAAATTAAAATTTAGAAAAGTCGCTATGAAATGAATATATATAATATATAAAGGTCAGAATGGCCACTTTTTACATACGAAGGAATCGGAACTCGAAACCATTTCCATTGAGTTCAGAATGACGTTTCTGCATTGAAAAACAGTAAACACTTATATATTTTGAGTTTCAGAAATTATTGTTTTCAAATTGTATTTTTGATATTAAATATATTCGCCCTGAAAATAGCCATTTTTAAAAAAGTCTCAGAATTGAACGAAACGAATTTTGTTGTGATCGTATCGGCATAAGAAAGCCAAAAATAATTTTTCCGGATTTTTCTGACTTCGTATGTGGCCCCGGCAAAATTATATTTACGTTCGAATTTAAAATAAAGGATTTATTTGAAAATAAAAGAAAACCATACTGTAACTTCAGAATTGGACCATGGGGATAGCGCCATCGCGTTCAGAAGACGTCAAAACATTAAGTTCGACAGTCGTTGAGCGCGAATCGGAGGTCGTATGTGAAAACGGTATTTTCTTGAATTAAATAATTAATTAAATAATTAAAATAAAACCCTAAATACTAGTATATATACCCGTATACAGTACGTATACCTCTTCTTCTTCCTCTCGTTCCTGAAGCCGCTGAAACCCACCTTCCCTTCGAATCTTCTAATCCACTTTTCTCCTTCATCTCTCAACGGTTTTCAGCGTACCATATACCGATTCGAAGCTCTTCCCGAGATCTTCAAGTTGGTACCCACCACCACCCGAACCACGCCCTGTCGAAGCCGCCACGTCAGCCCGAAGCCGCCGCCGTCGCAGCCCCGTGGGCCCCGCCTGAAGCCGACGCACCACCCCCCCTTCCCGGCGAGCAAAGCCCCCTCCTTCCTGGTCCTTTTCCAACAAACGGCGCTCAATTTCATTCAGTAAATCAAGAGAAAATCGAAATTAAAGTTTTGAACAAAACTGAAAATTAAAGGGTAATTTTTATTTCAGATTTTGCGACGCTTTTAAGTGTGACTGCAGCAGTTGTTAAAAGTCAGTTTATTTAAAACATCAATAACTTTTTCATATAAACACCGATTCTGAAAATTTCAGATCCGATGGAACCGTGACTTCTAATACAACTTTAATACAGAGCAATTGGGAACAAACTCTAATCTAATTGAGGTGAGAATCCTATTTATTTTATTTAAGTAATTATGTTTTAATTATTGATGTTCGCATTCATAATCATATATGTATGTGTTATTCTGCGCTGTGATAACTTAGATGTTATTTATGTTTTATTTTTGTTATGGCAAATATATTCGCTTGGTTTGATGCGATAAATCTCATAATAAATTGAGATTCTAAATTTGTGAATACGCGATGAAAATTATAATTATTATATGCTTATCCAAGCAATGTGAGAATTCACTTAAACTTAAATTGAATTGATTTAATTTATAAAGCTGTATGTGAATCTGCTATGATTTAAACTGTATGTGAATCTGCTATGACTTAATCTGTATGTGTATGCTAGGACTAAAACCACTGCATGTTGATTGACAATTTTTGTCAATATTAGAATAAGAATTTTTTTACTGTATGTTGATTGACATATTTGTCAATATTTAAATAGGAAATGTTGAAATTGTTCATTGTATGTTAGAGTGACATTTTGTATATATTATAGAAAATGACATCGTATGGTAAAAATAACATTTTGCTATGTTATATTATAGAAAATGACATCGTATGGTAAAGATAACATTTTTTTTATATATGTTAAAATAGAATTATATATAGTATGTTGAATGGACACTATTTTTGTTATGTTAAGAATGGGAATTAACACCGTATGTTAATGAACAATTTTTGTTCATATTTGAATAGAATTTACACACCGTATGTTAATGAACAATTTTTGTTCATATTTGAATAGAATTTACACACCGTATGTTAATGAACAATTTTTGTTCATATTTGAATAGAATTTACACACCGTATGTTAATGAACAATTTTTGTTCATATTTGAATAGAATTTACACACCGTATGTTAATGAACAATTTTTGTTCATATTTGAATAGAATTTACACACCGTATGTTAATGAACAATTTTTGTTCATATTTGAATAGAATTTACACACCGTATGTTAATGAACAATATTTTGTTCATTATTAAAATAAGAAAAGCACCGTATGTTAATGAACAATATTTTGTTCATTATTAAAATAAGAAAAGCACCGTATGTTAATGAACAATATTTTGTTCATTATTAAAATAAGAAAAGCACCGTATGTTAATGAATAATATTTTGTTCATTATTAAAAATAAGAATATGGCAATATATGAAATGAACTAATTTTTGTTCATTATAGAATATGCCACCGTATGTTGATGAACGCTATTTTTGTATCATTATTAAAATAGTATTATACACCGTAGGTTGATGAACGCTATTTTGTTCATTATTAAATTAGTATTACACACTGTATGTAAGAATGACAAATTTTGTCAATATTAAAAGTAAAATTTGCCACTGTAGGTTAATTGACAAATTTTGTCAATATTAAAAATAGGATTTGTCACTATATGTTAAATGACAAATTTTGTCAATATTGAAATAGAAATTATTCACCGTATGTTAATGAGCAACTTTGTTAATATAATGTTCACCGTATGAAATTAACATTTTTATTTAATGTTATTATAAAGAATGGTCATCTTATGATAATGACATTTGTGTCAAATGTTGATAGGTAAGAATATAAAATGATATTGTATGTAAATAGTATTTTTGGCAAATAAAAATACAAAATGGTCATTGTATGAAAATGAAGTGTATGTACAATTTAACATCATTCACAATGTTAAATAAAAGGAAAATTCCACCGTATGATAGTTACACTATTTTATAATGTTAAGAGTTAAAGAACTTGACCGTAGGAAGTATATACATTATATATAATGTAAAATAAAAGGAGAATTTGCATTGTAAGATCATATACATTATTTATAATGTAAAATAAAAAGAGAATTTACATTGTAAGATAATAAACATTTTTTTTTATGTATATAAAAAGGGAATTTACCTCGTAGGAAAAGAATTAACATTATTTATAATGTTAAATATAAAAGAAATGAAACTGTATGTAAGAATTAACATTATTTATAATGTTAAATAAAAGAAATGAAACTGTATGTAAGAATTAACATTATTTATAATGTTAAATAAAAGAAATGAAACTGTATGTAAGGTTTAACATTATTTATAATGTTAAATAAAAGAAATGAAACGTATGTAAGAATAACATTATTTATAATGTTAAATGAAAGGTAAGGAACTGTATTGAAACATTAACATTATTTATAATGTAGGTAAAAGGGAACTTACACCATAGGAAAGTGTTCATTATTCATAATGAAATTGGAAAAGAAATATATAAAGAAATGAATGGGATGGCACATTATAATTTACATTCTTAAATGAAAATTATAAAGTATAAAATAAATAATAATGAATTAAAAAGGGAAGAATTATCGTCTAATCCTAAACTACATTGTCATGTAAGTAGAAAGGTGAAAGTTAAGAGAAATGTAAGCTGCACGTAGGGACGATAAACTAAACGAATTATTTATATATATTTATATATATATAATTATAATATAACGAATCGAGCGCAGTAGTTCGTGTTTTGAAATCGAACTTTTAAACGAATATACCAGAAGATCCGACCGTCGGATTTTCCCAAAACTGAAACGTTCGGACCGTCTTGGAAAAATCTTTCCAACGATATAAGCTACGCTAAAATCCAACGGTTAGATTTTGAGGAAAGTGAAAAACAAAATTGATTGAAAACAGCGCCAAGGTCGCCCTTGACCTGAAGCGTCGTTAAATAAGGAATTAATTATATTAAATAATTAAGGCAAGAATTAATCGTTATAAAATAAAATAACGATATGAAATATGTTTTTCTCAAAATATATGAATGCGAGATTATTTGGAAAGACCGGGTTAATCCCATTCTAAATGATCGTACGATTTCAAGAATTCAAGTATGAAGACGACGTATGAAGACCGTAAATCTCCCCTCGAATGGTAAGCGATCAAGACTCTGAATTGGTTTGATCCCAATTCAAGGGTCGGGATAATTGCCCAAACGTACGTGTTGATTTCACGGGTTTGACCCTAGTTCAGACCTAGAGCATGGGTATAAATGGATAGTGTGTCTGACATCGTACCCCACAAAATATTATGTTGTTGATATTCAGTTAATATATAAACGATTGGTGGCAGAGAATTTATTCTCTACTTAACACCCGTTTATATAGTGACGGAAGATCAATAGTACGGTATGGAGTGACGGTGTGGCATACTAAGATGCAATGATCAGGGTTACTTGTTGAAAAGCAGAACCTTGTGGTATGAAGAACATGACTTCACGAGCCTCACAAACCGGTAGAGTCTAAAAAGGGGGAAGGGAACGCAGGGAAAGTAGCACGTTTCTTTCTAGTTAGTAGTCATTTTACTTTTGGAGGATGATGAAATGAGGCGCCTCGGATAGGTCCTATAGGACCGGGGAACGTGTGCTTAGGAATTGCCAATCCTCTAAGCTGTATGTGAGGACCGGCCCTGCAGGATCCAAGGGTTAACTGCGGGTAATCCTGAGACGTTAACTAGAGCGTCTCGAATCGGTAAGGAGTCCTCCCTGGCCTGGACTCATGATGGAAACCCAAATTTCCAATACGACCCCGACGGATTTGATTGTATTACTAGTATTGGAGGCATAATATATGGTACCTATGCTTCCTAGGATTAATACATTGCTTTGAATTGTTTTAAAACATATACACCCTAATAATAGTATTAGTTTCGTATTTGGCGTATTTAGCATGTTTAACCACCATAAGGTAAAACTCTATCCTCTTGGTGTGCGTTGCATTGTGTGATGGGACCTGAGTCTTATGGTGGTTCCATTTTTCAAAAGACATTGCGTTTTGTTACGTTTTACTTATCTGTATTGACACTATAGTTATGCACGGCAATCCATTGGTACAACCCGTTCCGCGTTAGCGGCGTGGTCTTTGGATTTGCCTTATTAGTATAAGTTATTTAAGATTTCTCACACCAGTCCCACGACTGACCCATAGTTTGTTTCACCTTTTTGCAAACTTGGGTGCCCTCTCTTCTACACGGGCAGCCAAGTAGACAGGTTCATTCTTTGCTTGGAGCTTTTCTTTGAAGCTGCTTATTTTCTCTCTCTTGGATTCTGCTTGGGAGAAGAGGTGATGACTTGGAGCTTGAAGACTTTTTGTTTCTATTGGCATCTATTCTTTTCTTTTTAGACATCAAACTTATTTCTTTTCTGCAAACTTGTTGTAATAGCTCAGATTCTGTGACTGTGAATTTTCTGTGATTGATGACATTATATTTTTCCGCTGCTATAATGTTATTACTCTATGAATCTCCTTTGCTATATTGTATCTGTGTTCTGTTTTATTGTATTTATGTTGTATTCCATATGATTTCTCCTTGCTTTCACTTGTGGAAGTTTGGGGTTATCACAGTTGGTATCAGAGCTTTGGTTTACAAAGCGGAGTACAACATATCTATAATAATTCGTTTACATAGAATCACTATATTCTATGGCGAACAGTTCATGAGATACATAATAGCCAGTCACTTTATCGTCATCTTTTCATTCATCCTTCGATCTTTTAGAATCACCTTTTCTGTTGTTTTGACTCTTTCCTTGATCATACGTTCGAAGAAGACTAAGAGAAGTGGCGATGCTCAATTGGCACATGTGTACGAAGGAGCGAAAGGACCAACTTCTTCGGTGGAAGGCCTGATGTTATAGGCGGTACTATTTCTGTTAAAACGTTTCAACATTCTCTGTGTTTATTCTTCCTCTTCTCCTCTTTTATTTTCTTTTTCCTTTTCGGGGACGAAAAGTTCTTAAGTGGGGGAGATTGTAACGACCCAGGATTTTAGGGCCAATTTAAAAATTTTATTTTAATGAATTTAAAGTATTTTAAATGATTGATTTATTTTAATCGAAGTTAAAACGAATAAATTTAATTTATATATATAAGGAATTGAAAACAAGCGCTGCAGTTTGAAATTTTGACTTTAAACTTTGACTGAATGTACAGGATTCAAAATAAAACGAATTTTAGTGAAACCAAAAATATTTAAATCTGTTTCAGAATATCTTTCTAATGAATCCGAAAAATTGAAATTTCACTTTATAATTTATAAGTTATGTCAAAATTAAAATTTAGAAAAGTCGCTATGAAATGAATATATATAATATATAAAGGTCAGAATGGCCACTTTTTCCATACGAAGGAATCGGAACTCGAAACCATTTCCATTGAGTTCAGAATGACGTTTCTGCATTGAAAAACAGTAAACACTTATATATTTTGAGTTTCAGAAATTATTGTTTTCAAATTGTATTTTTGATATTAAATATATTCGCCCTGAAAATAGCCATTTTTCAAAAAGTCTCAGAATTGAACGAAACGAATTTTGTTGTGATCGTATCGGCATAAGAAAGCCAAAAATAATTTTTCCGGATTTTTCTGACTTCGTATGTGGCCCCGGCAAAATTATATTTACGTTCGAATTTAAAATAAAGGATTTATTTGAAAATAAAAGAAAACCATACTGTAACTTCAGAATTGGACCATGGGGATAGCGCCATCGCGTTCAGAAGACGTCAAAACATTAAGTTCGACAGTCGTTGAGCGCGAATCGGAGGTCGTATGTGAAAACGGTATTTTCTTGAATTAAATAATTAATTAAATAATTAAAATAAAACCCTAAATACTAGTATATATACCCGTATACAGTACGTATACCTCTTCTTCTTCCTCTCGTTCCTGAAGCCGCCGAAACCCACCTTCCCTTCGAATCTTCAAATCCACTTTTCTCCTTCATCTCTCAACGGTTTTCAGCGTACCATATACCGATTCGAAGCTCTTCCCGAGATCTTCAAGTTGGTACCCACCACCACCCGAACCACGCCCTGTCGAAGCCGCCACGTCAGCCCGAAGCCGCCGCCGTCGCAGCCCCGTGGGCCCCGCCTGAAGCCGACGCGCCACCCCCCTTTCCCGGCGAGCAAAACCCCCTCCTTCATAGTCCTTTTCCAACAAACGGCGCTCAATTTCATTCAGTAAATCAAGAGAAAATCGAAATTGAAGTTTTGAACAAAACTGAAAATTAAAGGGTAATTTTTATTTCAGATTTTGCGACGCTTTTAAGCGTGACTGCAGCAGTTGTTAAAAGTCAGTTTATTTAAAACATCAATAACTTTTTCATATAAACACCGATTCTGAAAATTTCAGATCCGATGGAACCGTGACTTCGAATACAACTTTAATACAGAGCAATTGGGAACAAACTCTAATCTAATTGAGGTGAGAATCCTATTTATTTTATTTAAGTAATTATGTTTTAATTATTGATGTTCGCATTCATAATCATATATGTATGTGTTATTCTGCGCTGTGATAACTTAGATGTTATTTATGTTTTATTGTTGTTATGGCAAATATATTCGCTTGGTTTGATGCGATAAATCTCATAATAAATTGAGATTCTAAATTTGTGAATACGCGATGAAAATTATAATTATTATATGCTTATCCAAGCAATGTGAGAATTCACTTAAACTTAAATTGAATTGATTTAATTTATAAAGCTGTATGTGAATCTGCTATGATTTAAACTGTATGTGAATCTGCTATGACTTAATCTGTATGTGTATGCTAGGACTAAAACCACTGCATGTTGATTGACAATTTTTGTCAATATTAGAATAAGAAAATTTTTACTGTATGTTGATTGACATATTTGTCAATATTTAAATAGGAAATGTTGAAATTGTTCATTGTATGTTAGAGTGACATTTTGTATATATTATAGAAAATGACATCGTATGGTAAAAATAACATTTTGCTATGTTATATTATAGAAAATGACATCGTATGGTAAAGATAACATTTTTTTATATATGTTAAAATAGAATTATATATAGTATGTTGAATGGACACTATTTTTGTTATGTTAAGAATGGGAATTAACACCGTATGTTAATGAACAATTTTTGTTCATATTTGAATAGAATTTACACACCGTATGTTAATGAACAATTTTTGTTCATATTTGAATAGAATTTACACACCGTATGTTAATGAACAATTTTTGTTCATATTTGAATAGAATTTACACACCGTATGTTAATGAACAATTTTTGTTCATATTTGAATAGAATTTACACACCGTATGTTAATGAACAATTTTTGTTCATATTTGAATAGAATTTACACACCGTATGTTAATGAACAATTTTTGTTCATATTTGAATAGAATTTACACACCGTATGTTAATGAACAATATTTTGTTCATTATTAAAATAAGAAAAGCACCGTATGTTAATGAACAATATTTTGTTCATTATTAAAATAAGAAAAGCACCGTATGTTAATGAACAATATTTTGTTCATTATTAAAATAAGAAAAGCACCGTATGTTAATGAATAATATTTTGTTCATTATTAAAAATAAGAATATGGCACTATATGAAATGAACTAATTTTTGTTCATTATAGAATATGCCACCGTATGTTGATGAACGCTATTTTTGTATCATTATTAAAATAGTATTATACACCGTAGGTTGATGAACGCTATTTTGTTCATTATTAAATTAGTATTACACACTGTATGTAAGAATGACAAATTTTGTCAATATTAAAAGTAAAATTTGCCACTGTAGGTTAATTGACAAATTTTGTCAATATTAAAAATAGGATTTGTCACTATATGTTAAATGACAAATTTTGTCAATATTGAAATAGAAATTATTCACCGTATGTTAATGAGCAACTTTGTTAATATAATGTTCACCGTATGAAATTAACATTTTTATTTAATGTTATTATAAAGAATGGTCATCTTATGATAATGACATTTGTGTCAAATGTTGATAGGTAAGAATATAAAATGATATTGTATGTAAATAGTATTTTTGGCAAATAAAAATACAAAATGGTCATTGTATGAAAATGAAGTGTATGTACAATTTAACATCATTCACAATGTTAAATAAAAGGAAAATTCCACCGTATGATAGTTACACTATTTTATAATGTTAAGAGTTAAAGAACTTGACCGTAGGAAGTATATACATTATTTATAATGTAAAATAAAAGGAGAATTTGCATTGTAAGATCATATACATTATTTATAATGTAAAATAAAAAGAGAATTTACATTGTAAGATAATAAACATTTTTCTTTATGTATATAAAAAGGGAATTTACCTCGTAGGAAAAGAATTAACATTATTTATAATGTTAAATATAAAAGAAATGAAACTGTATGTAAGAATTAACATTATTTATAATGTTAAATAAAAGAAATGAAACTGTATGTAAGAATTAACATTATTTATAATGTTAAATAAAAGAAATGAAACTGTATGTAAGGTTTAACATTATTTATAATGTTAAATAAAAGAAATGAAACGTATGTAAGAATAACATTATTTATAATGTTAAATGAAAGGTAAGGAACTATATTGAAACATTAACATTATTTATAATGTAGGTAAAAGGGAACTTACACCATAGGAAAGTGTTCATTATTCATAATGAAATTGGAAAAGAAATATATAAAGAAATGAATGGGATGGCACATTATAATTTACATTCTTAAATGAAAATTATAAAGTATAAAATAAATAATAATGAATTAAAAAGGGAAGAATTATCGTCTAATCCTAAACTACATTGTCATGTAAGTAGAAAGGTGAAAGTTAAGAGAAATGTAAGCTGCACGTAGGGACGATAAACTAAACGAATTATTTATATATATTTATATATATATATATAATTATAATATAACGAATCGAGCGCAGTAGTTCGTGTTTTGAAATCTAACTTTTAAACGAATATACCGGAAGATCCGACCGTCGGATTTTCCCAAAACTGAAACGTTAGGACCGTCTTGGAAAAATCTTTCCAACGATATAAGCTACGCTAAAATCCAACGGTTAGATTTTGAGGAAAGTGAAAAACAAAATTGATTGAAAACAGCGCCAAGGTCGCCCTTGACCTGAAGCGTCGTTAAATAAGGAATTAATTATATTAAATAATTAAGGCAAGAATTAATCGTTATAAAATAAAATAACGATATGAAATATGTTTTTCTCAAAATATATGAATGCGAGATTATTTGGAAAGACCGGGTTAATCCCATTCCAAATGATCGTACGATTTCAAGAATTCAAGTATGAAGACGGCGTATGAAGACCGTAAATCTCCCCTCGAATGGACAACGATCAAGACTCTGAATTGGTTTGATCCCAATTCAAGGGTCGGGATAATTGCCCAAACGTACGTGTTGATTTCACGGGTTTGACCCTAGTTCAGACCTAGAGCATGGGTATAAAAGGATAGTGTGTCTGACATCGTACCCCACAAAATATTATGTTGTTGATATTCAGTTAATATATAAACGATTGGTGGCAGAGAATTTATTCTCTACTTAACACCCGTTTATATAGTGACGGAAGATCAATAGTACGGTATGGAGTGACGGTGTGGCATACTAAGATGCAATGATCAGGGTTACTTGTTGAAAAGCAGAACCTTGTGGTATGAAGAACATGACTTCACGAGCCTCACAAACCGGTAGAGTCTAAAAAGGGGGAAGGGAACGCAGGGAAAGTAGCACGTTTCTTTCTAGTTAGTAGTCATTTTACTTTTGGAGGATGATGAAATGAGGCGCCTCGGATAGGTCCTATAGGACCGGGGAACGTGTGCTTAGGAATTGCCAATCCTCTAAGCTGTATGTGAGGACCGGCCCTGCAGGATCCAAGGGTTAACTGCGGGTAATCCTGAGACGTTAACTAGAGCGTCTCGAATCGGTAAGGAGTCCTCCCTGGCCTGGACTCATGATGGAAACCCAAATTTCCAATACGACCCCGACGGATTTGATTGTATTACTAGTATTGGAGGCATAATATATGGTACCTATGCTTCCTAGGATTAATACATTGCTTTGAATTGTTTTAAAACATATACACCCTAATAATAGTATTAGTTTCGTATTTGGCGTATTTAGCATGTTTAACCACCATAAGGTAAAACTCTATCCTCTTGGTGTGCGTTGCATTGTGTGATGGGACCTGAGTCTTATGGTGGTTCCATTTTTCAAAAGACATTGCGTTTTGTTACGTTTTACTTATCTGTATTGACACTATAGTTATGCACGGCAATCCATTGGTACAACCCGTTCCGCGTTAGCGGCGTGGTCTTTGGATTTGCCTTATTAGTATAAGTTATTTAAGATTTCTCACACCAGTCCCACGACTGACCCATAGTTTGTTTCACCTTTTTGCAAACTTGGGTGCCCTCTCTTCTACACGGGCAGCCAAGTAGACAGGTTCATTCTTTGCTTGGAGCTTTTCTTTGAAGCTGCTTATTTTCTCTCTCTTGGATTCTGCTTGAGAGAAGAGGTGATGACTTGGAGCTTGAAGACTTTTTGTTTCTATTGGCATCTATTCTTTTCTTTTTAGACATCAAACTTATTTCTTTTCTGCAAACTTGTTGTAATAGCTTAGATTCTGTGACTGTGGATTTTCTGTGATTGATGACATTATATTTTTCCGCTGCTATAATGTTATTACTCTATGAATCTCCTTTGCTATATTGTTTCTGTGTTCTGTTTTATTGTATTTATGTTGTATTCCATATGATTTCTCCTTGCTTTCACTTGTGGAAGTTTGGGGTTATCACACGAAAGAACGACGAATAGTATCATTGACGGTGAAGTAGATGGCTACACACCAAGTGGCATTGAAAGATGGGTGTGTCCGCGAGCTAGTGGTAAAGTTTGGTGATTTTCGGTGGATTGTGGTGGCAAGGCGAGGGGTTTGTATGGTGGCGTACGGTTTTTGAGCTCCAGTTGAAGCCTCGCATCTTGATGTAGGGGATTAATGGGAATTCTGGGGGTAGAGTCGAGTTCAGGGACGGATTTGGGATTGGCGGCAGTGGTTGAGGTGATGGTATGGCCGTGGAAACAACCGTGCACATGCGCGGCGTTGACAGTGCACAGGAATGGTGACACGCTGAAAGCATGAAGAAAGAATGGCAAGGAGGAGGAGAAGGATCGACCACTATTTTTACTTAAGATTTCACATGCCAAGCCAATGTTTTGAAGATTGAGCAGGAGAAATGAATGGATCGCTCGAGCCGATCCTTGATTTGTTGGAGTCAAATACGTTCAATGGAAAACAAGATGGCAGGAAATTAAGTGGTTGGGCACTGGACGAAAGGACAGAATTTGGAAGAAAATGAATTGGGCCGGATTTTGGGCTTTTAGGCTTTTAGGCTTCAGGCCTAAAATTAATAATAACAAATTAAGTTTTAATCAATCTTTATTTAAAACTTATTTAAAACTTAAACCCCTTTTTAAAAAATGAATGTAACGTATAAAAAGCAAGGAGTTAACTTAACTCATTTACAGCAAATAGCAAATTAAATTAAAGTTAGGTGCACGAAAATTGTACTGAAATAGATCAGGAGAATTTATGTTATAATTTTTTTTAAAACAAGAGTAAATGGAAATTATATCGTAATTGCAGAATTTGACGTCGTCATCTAAGAGTTAGTTCAAGTCTTCAATTTATATAAATATCTTCACATATATTGTTGGAATCAGAATAAAAAGAATTGTGAATAATATTCTGTGTAATAAGATACTATTCAGTTCACATAATTTCAACTGTTATTAGTTTGAAATGAAACAGTGAATCATTGTTGACTGTTAATGTTGTGTTGAATAATCATCGTTAATTATTTATTTTAATATGAAGTGATAAATCAAATCTAAATTAGTAAAACAAAACGTTGACATGTTTTATTTGACCCTAGTCGTCCTGTGCTGGTTACTATTCTAAAATCTGAATTTAGATTTATATAAATTAATCAAGTTTTAAATTAGATTGTTTTTAATAAAAATATAAATAAATAAATAAAACAAAGGAGCATGAAGCTCTTTTGTAATTACAGAAATAGACGTCGTCATGTGAACTGAAGTTCAAAGCTCCAAATATTTGATATTTGGATTCGTCGGAAACAGAGGGAAGGTTTATGTTAAATTAGTATATTTGTATCCATTGAATTTGGAATAAATACGATGTAAATTAGTTGTTACTTAGGATCCCACATTCCGAACTGTTATTAGTCTGGAATCTAAACGTCGAATCACTTTTGAATATTATTGCTGTAATAAATGAATATTGTGGATTATCTGTTATGCTACGAAGTGATCAATCTTGATTTGTTGAAATAAAACATGGCACGTTTTATTATATTTTAGTTGACTGATATTAAATACTGTTCTAAAATTAAAATTAAAACTAAAAGTTGTACAAGTTAATTATTTTGAAAAAACATGCCATGACAATTATGTTGATTACAAAATAATTTGTATAAACTGTTTTATTTATCTACACTGTTTATATTTGATAGTTAAAACACCGAATGTCAAAGAAATATACCCTACGTGTTAGTTCGAGGAGACCGGGATGGGAACTGGACCCAAAACCACTTCGAACTAATTTGATGATTCTTGTACTAACTTGCAGGATACTTTTATAAATGGTGAAATTGAAGACCGTAGATATTCTTGAGCAAAAGAACTAATGGTTAAAATGCTCTAGTGGCCACCCGAGTTATTCTAACATGTGATTCTTTCGTGATTGGAATCTTCAGATATTGTAAGGACTATTCGCTACTGATCCATGGGGTTATTCCTATATTGGATGCAGTAGGAGAGTACCTTTTGTTCATCTTGTTCCTGAATGACTTGTATGGACGAATGCCCGAAAGGGTATTTCTTAAGAGTCACGTACATTGATTTTTACAAATGTACTTCTGTTTGGTGATAGCTGACACCCGGAGTATTTTTAGTGATTTGGGCGGATCGGACGATGAGGCATTCAAAGTACATCGTGACAAGATATTTTAAAGGTGAATTGTAACCTCAAGCTTCATCAACTGGGAAATGACAAAAATCAGGCATGCAACATGGCTATGTGGGTCGCTCCCATTAGGGTGTATAATCACCTATCTAGAGAAATTCCTTTTGCTTCTTTAATCTATTCGATGTTGTCCCTTTTTTGGGAAACAGTTGCTGATCCTAACCGGGGGTGATATACATTCGATACACTCAAGCGAAATGAGTGGTCGGTCATGTATGGGCCGGGTTGCAAGACGCTCTTGTTGAACCCAGTGTATTCCCCTCTAGAGATACACTATCGGTAAGTGGTTTCATACCTTGTCATAGTCGGAATCCATTATCCAATAAGCATCCGCGCTTTTGATTGTATACTATATATGTGGAGCGTGAGATGCAAGCATTCCGCTAGATTGCTGTTTATTTATATTTAGACATTATTATAATAGTGGAAGATAGATATGATTTCAAAAATGTTTTGGTTTATCGTAAGGTAAAAACCATCCGTATTTATGTGTGGATCGGTCTTACGATTATCATTTATTTCAAAAAGGATTTTTGAATGTTAAAACAAGCTGTTTAAAATCGTTTACTCACATCAGTCCCATGACTGACCCAGAGTTTATTTTTCTATGTTTTCCCTAAACTCTTGGGTGCCCAAATTTGTAGGGGCAGTCAAGTGTTCCAGGATTATGCAGATTTACTTGAAGGAGCTTGGAACAGAAGACTTCAATATTAGATATATAGAGTTATTTCTGCTGTGATGTATATACGAGTTGTACTCTGATGATGTATATAAGTAATTACAGTTTTGTATTTCAAGATGTTGTATAATATATTTTACTCAGTTCCGCTATGAGATTCGTGATACTCTGATCCTGTTGTGTTCAGTTCTTCTTTTTCTTCTATTCTAACTTTCTTTCTTTCTATTTCCCACCCTCTAACTTCTTTCTATTAACAAACTGTTAATTTCTGGTGTTTGATTTGTCGATATGTGATACAAGATACATATTAGTATCGATAATCAGGATCGGAACTTTTTGGGTCGTTACAGTTGGTATCAGAGCAATGGTTCAATAATAATCTTGGCTCTATTGCGTAACTCGATAGAGATAGGGTTAGTAATACCTTAGATTGAGTTTGAGTGTATATATATGAGCGCGTATTTGTTAATTGATATAAAACTATTTTATATTGTGTTAATTAATTTGTCGAGTGGTTTATAAATTCTAATCGATACCGTAGTTGAACACTGAATCGATAAGTGTTTCTAAACTCTTGAACAAAATAATTCAACATGGTATTGTTTTAAAAACGAAGTAAATGAAATAATCTTACTCAAAATTATATTTTGATATTTAAAAGAATAATTGCCTGAAATTATTATTATGTATCGATTGTTCTTATAATTAAATCACATTATAAAATTGAAATTGTTATATAATGAACCAAACTAAATTTGTATAAGAATGTATATACAAATAAGACAAACTGGAAAACGTGTTTGAGAAAAACAAGTTGTTTTAATTTAGGGGTTTTGAATTTACAACAGAATAAAGATA
Organism: Allium sativum; assembly: GCA_030737875.1. Classification (NCBI taxonomy): domain Eukaryota; kingdom Viridiplantae; phylum Streptophyta; class Magnoliopsida; order Asparagales; family Amaryllidaceae; genus Allium; species Allium sativum. Next base: position 14,123,550 of record CM060911.1, read on the forward strand.
TGTGATTTCAAACTGTTTGAAACAAAACCGGGAGTTAGGATGCTTGAATTGGAAAATTCAACTAGAACTAGATTTGAATAGTATAGTTTAATTGAATGGAATTAAATGGGATTGGAGTTTAAAAAGGAGGATTAAGCAGATTAAAATATTTGAACAGGGTTGATTCAAACTATTGGAGTGGATAGGATTTGGATTTATATTCCAAATGAAATCAATGATATTTTTAATGGAACTGTTTTCCAACTCTAATAACAGATATTTCTAATTATGAAAATAACTGTGATTGATAGCTAATTGCTGATGTATTGAATCTTTTGATTTCCGTGAAATCTTTGGTAGATAACCTGTGTATTATGATGCCTTGTTTGCTATGATTTTAGGGGATGACCCATGTATGTATAGAGATAAGTCTATAACTAGGACCTCCTCATTACTCTCTAATTTCGGGGACGAAATTCTTTTAAGGGGAGTAGATTGTAACGACCCAGTTTTGGGACCAGTTCTATAACCTATAATTTATAGATTATACTGTTAATTCAATATAATTAAAATATGATTTATATATCTGGTAAATATCGAGGAAATTCCAATTAAACATATTTGTTGATAGTTTAAATTTCTTGAATCAATGTATATGTGTATATAAAACAAGTAATGGATGTATTGTCATTTTATTGTAATTTTATTTGTTGAAAACCTGTGTGAATACAAAATTATTTAAGTAAGAAATAAATACGTCATGTAGAAAGAAAATACAAATACATGATACAAGCTATCTCTTTAAATTTAATAAGGATGAGAAGAACAAATTCATTTAAAATAAGAATAATTTTTTTTTATATAAAATCATGTATGTGTATATACATAAACAAATGTATGTTGTTTTAACACTTTTTTTAACCCTCGCTTTTGAATTCATAAGGACTAAAGTAACTTAGGAAATATACTTAATGTAATTCTTACTTCACATAGAAGCATAAGAGGACGTTGGCTATTTAACACACAAGGATATGCATTTATACAGGATAAGAAAAGGATTGATCTAGACATGAGTAGGCTGATTGTCTTTGATGCTATGTTTAAAGACATTCAAGATAGTGAGCACATATTGTACAGGCTAGAACATAGATATTTAATAGGATGCCAAGTAAATTTGTATACATATATAGTACATATACATGCATATGTTTTGTAGCACATGGATGTTTGCTTAACACATAAATTAAAGTGTACATAGCATTTGTGTTCAAATCAGATTTTTTTTTGAAAGGCGGCATAAAATTTTATTACGATAAATATAGTTTACAATAACATCGAAACTATAACTACAAAGGTATACATATCTCCACTTAGACCCTCACCATACATTAATGACTCACGTAACTAAAACCGGAGTTTATAACTAATTTCCTTGCCTTGTAGTACCAAAGCAGCATATCACTTCATCTTTCCTTGCAGACGCAGAGTGCATTAAACTTCAAAAGCCACATGTACTTCACCAATGTAAACATCAAGTAAGAGTTCGATCATACATTGGATTTTTCCGCGTGTGCCATCTTGAAGTTTTCAGTTTACTACTTAGAGGCATCACATCCTCTGGGCCATAATCAATCTCTTCACCAAGATCATCATCAACCCAGAACTTTCCTTTCAGTTTTTTTATCTTTGTATTTAGATGATGGAAGCAAGCTTGTGGGCACTGCAGTGGATAGCAGAGCAGAGTTAACAACAGGGAAAGTCAAACCTGATCTTGTTACATTTGGTGGTGATAGCTGAAAGTTTGAGGGGGGTTTCAAGTTATCATAAGGGGAAGATTGCGAGGGTGAAGAAGATATAGTTGCTGATGTGTAGGATTTAATGGTTAGGAGTTGATCTAGAAGTGATTGAATTTACAGCATTGGTACTCACTGAACCACAAGAAGCAGCAAAATTCAACATATCTGAATTACCATTAGCAGATTCGCTACCAATGTACGGGAACAATTGCTTCACAGCAGACTTAGCTGCACTTGACATGACTGAAGTTTCATTCGATGAAGAACTGAATAATGAAGATGAACTTTTATTGTAGGTAGAAGAACAAGACATTGTGCCAGCAATAGAAGAAACACAGGCAAGTAAACCAGCGCAAGAAGTAGAGGTTGTTGAACTCAGACATGTAGAATATGAACTAGAAGTGTAACCTGTTGTCTCCTGAGCATTATCCAAATGATCATTATTCTCATCAGATAAGTTCCCAATAACATTATCCTCCTCATCGCCAACATTTGAAGATGCACCCACATTGAGATCCTTAATAACAGTGACATCTTCCTCATGGTTAACACTCATATTTGGTTCTGATTAATCCTTGTTAACCACATCCCGAGCAACACCATCACTATCACAAATATGTGAACCATTAACTTCATTAACATCACCCCCATTATTGTCTAAATTAGCAAAAGGATTCTCATCTATGTTTCCTACTGCAGCAGTACAGGTGGCATTTGTCCTATTATTACCTATATCCTTCTTCTTCCAATACTTCTTCTTCTTGGTATGAACATTTGTCCATTTATCATAATTAGCATAAGCATAGTAATTTCTATTAGGCTTAGCAAAGTTCACATGCTCTTCATCATTAAAATCCTTCAAATCAGCCTTCACCTGCTTGTTGTTCTCATCATTATTGTTTGCATTTAACTCACAGTTTTTGGAATCATAGCCAAAAATCTTACAATAAGTACAGATCTTAGATTTCCAATCGTAGCAAATATCACAGATGGACAGACATCACCCAAGCCGTCTACTTTAATTGTTTCAGGTAATTGATATTCAAGGGACACTTCCACTAAGGCTTTTGCATATCTAAATCTATCCATTCTTTCGGTACTAGTATCATAGAAAATCAGCCTACCAACAAGATTAACTAACCAATTTATACCAATTAGAATCCAAAGAATCATCGGGATACGGTATAGATGGATCCATATAGGAACTTTCTTAATTTGTGATTGGGCACTGCCTATAGAGGGATCCCGCACTGAAATTACAAAAATCCTACCACAAATAAAAATAGGATCAGATCAGAGAATATTCTCATGATCAGTATCATTGGAGAATTTGAAATAAAAATATTGTCCATCCGACTTAGTATCAACTTCCCCCAATAATTTCCAATGCCTATGTAAGTAATTAGATACTGCTGGGAATGATAACGTACCGTACCGTCTAGAAAAAACCAATCAAAAAATTGCTCCAGAAGTTGAGGCCTTCCTTCTTGACAAGATCTGGAATCGATTTCCTTTTACCATCTCTCGCGATATCAAAATGGATGGGTTTATATGATCTTGCGTTGCGCGGTGTAGATCTGAATAGGGAAGCGCAATCCGATTTAACGAACGAAGGAAAAGAAGCCCTTGAAGGATTCTCAGGACTGATATCTGGAGAAGCATCTAACGAGGAGGAGGAATTTTCTAGAGATGAAGGTGGGTCAGGGGGTTTAGATGGGGGAGGGCTAGATGGAAGAGGTGGAAAGGCTGTGTCGAAGGCAAAAGAGAAGGAGGGGAAGAAGCTGAAGATTGCACCACCGCCATTAACAAGGGTTGTGAAGGATTATTCCAATAAATCAGAATACTAATATATGCATATGCTTTTGCAGCTAGGACCATGGCTATCTCTTAGCTTGAAAGCATCTACTCATATTAGATAAACATCACACCTCATTCACTTTGCTGTAATATCACACATCACCTCTTTTCAATAGCTTCTTCAGATGCACATTTCGCAGCACTCTTCCATTTTCAATAGGCAATCCTATCAAACATGTATAGCCGACCTACACTATCTTCTACACCAAAAGCCTACCTTCTAAAGACATTAGCACAAGGTCATGCGTAGCTATGTTTACTTTATGTTGGCTGATATTCATGTGATGTTGCCTAGAAATGTAAATAAGAGAAAAGACCCTAAGAAAAGCTTCATTTCAGTCATTTTGCGTAGCTATTGCATAGGTACCCTTCATGCATTACTAGCCAGACTAACTTACACTCCACATCAACACTTAGAGCCAGCCAAACATCCTACTATATATTCTGTAGAAGCTCAGTTTCTTAAGTCTATTAGTATATAGCCATGTGTGCATATGTACCTTTCACCGATATGCATGTGTTATAATCCTTAGCTGTACACTATACTATTTGGAAGATGTGATAGAGAAGACCCATAGCAAACTTGCTTTCAATCAAATATCACATACACCTCACCTGAATTGCCTGTTGCAAACATGTATTAACACCTACCTCACTTGAACCTAAACATTTTTCCATCTATAAATACCCTATTACACCCCACAAACACATACACAAATACAATGAGAAACAAATGTAAACAGAGAACAAAAACAGTGTACAAAAGGTGTAAAACAATGGCAAGACAGTAAAGTGTTTTAAAATGAAATCAAAGCTTGAAGAAAGGAAGAAACATATACAAAGATCTGGAGTTAAAAATGGCGGAAGCATGCCTGCGATTTGAACAAACTAGTGAATAAGCAACATGGTATAATGGTGAGTAAACACTTAATTCTCTTTACTGTTTATATATTGAATCGTAGTAGACACGTATTATATGTGTGTAGGTATGTAACCATATTACTGAATTTAAACATGGTTGTTATTTAAATCTTTGAAACCGGTAGCTTAAAGCTTTGGGATAACCTGAGAAATAAAAGGCAAAGCACAATAATGTTAACCATAGTAGATTCAAGTTATATATGTGTTCATATGTATTCGTCACACTTAACTCAAATATTTAAGTGTTTGGAAGGATTAATCTCTGAAAATAGTGAGCTAAACAACTTGAGATTTGATTTACAAAGGATAGTGAACAAGCACAGTATTATAGTTGTAAACATTCTGAAAATTCTTTTACTGTTTTCAAATGCTAGTGTAATCAAATTATAAGTAGATAAACCTTAGATAATTTGTTTACACATGCCTGGAAATAAAAACTAAGAATAAAAGAACAGAGATCATGACATGGAAAACATGACAAAGAATATAAACTTAATATTCATAAGAAACTCCTACCGTCGACCCTATTAAAATCAAATTTATAGTTGTATGTATCTATCTTATTTATACATATATCTTCATGATTGATGCTACTGATGATTGAACATCTTATATACATGTTGATGTGCTAAGATGGAACAAATACAAGCAAGTTTGAAACTGTCTGTTAAAAGGGATGATATATTCATCATCATGTTACTGTAAGAAAAATAATATTAAACAAACCAGATTCCAATTTCTTATAGTAGATGCGATTAATGCTAATGTTGCTTGTTTATGGCTTGCGAATGATCTAAAATTTGTTTCGGACCAAACAGTAATACATATCATAAGAATTCATAAAAATACAGTAAAAAGGTAATAAATACGTAAATGATTGAATATCACTATAAATTTATTTAAGTATATGAATGGATTCACATTGAAAAATCATGAATTTTAACATCGAAATAAGGATTTTTAATAATCTAGATCGTGAGAATTTCTTGGTTCATCATAAATTACGGTTTCACCAAATTTGGGTGATGGTGGCGATCATAGGTGACGGGGTTGGAGTTAGAGGAGGGGGACAGATCATAGATTATAGGAAAAATACCAATTTTTTTTAAATAAGCATTTTTGTGGAAATTGATCAAAGTAGGGGTTATCGCCTGTTTTGGGTGAGCCCGGAAGACCGACGAACTGCATCGTCGATTGTGAAGTAGATGGCTATGCACCAAGGGGCATTGAAATATGGGTGTGTCCGTGAGCTAGTGGTAAAGTTTGGTTATTTTCAATGGATCGTGGTGGCAAGGCGAGGGGTTTGTATGGTGGCGTATGATTTTTGAGCTATAATTGAAGCCTCGCATCTTGATGTAGGGGAATGATGGGAATTCTGGGGGTAAAGTCGAGTTCAGGGACGGATCTAGGATTTGCGGCAGTGGTTGAGACGATGGTATGGTGGTGGAGACAACCGTGCACGTGCACGGCGTTAACAGTGCACAGGAATGGTGACAGGCTGAAAGCAAGAAGAAAGAAAGGGTAGGAGGAGGAGAAGGATCGACCACTATTTTTACTTAAGATTTCACATGCCAAGCCAATGTTTTGAAGATCGAGCAGGAGAAATGAATGGATCGCTTGAGCTGATCCATGATTTGTTGGAGTCAAATACGTTCAATGGCAAACAAGAGGGCAGGAAATGAAGTCGTTGGGCACTGGACAAAAGGACAGAATTTGGAAGAAAATGAAGTGGGTCGGATTTTGGATTTTGGGCTTCAAGCCTAAAATTAATAATAACAAATTAAGTTTTAATCAATGTTTGTTTAAAATTTAAACCCCTTTTAAAAAAATGAATGCAATGTATAAAAAGCAAGGAGTTAAATTAACTCATTTACAGCAAATAGCAAATTAAATTAAAGTTAGTTGCATGAAAATTGTACTGAAATAGATCAGGAAAATTTATGTTAATTTTTTTTAAACAAGAGTAAATGGAAATTATATCGTAATTGTAGAATTTGACGTCATCGTCTAAGAGTTAGTTCGAGTCTTCAATTTATATAAATATTTTCACATATTTTATTGGAATCAGATTAAAAGTCTAATAAAAAGAATTATGAATAATATTATGTATAATAAGATACTATTCAGATCACATAATTTCAACTGTTATTAGTTTGAAATGAAACAGTGAATCATTGTTGACCGTTAATGTTGTGTTGAATAACCATTGTTAATTATTTATTTTAATATGAAGTGGTAAATCAAATCTAAATTAGTAAAAAAAAGGTTGACATGTTTTATTGGACCCTAGTCTTCCTATGTTGATTACTATTCTGAAATCTGAATTTAGATTTATATAAATTAATCAAGTCTTAAATTAGATTGTTTTTTAATTAAAAAAAACAAAGTAGCAGGAAGCTCTTTTATAATTATGGAAATAGACGTCGTTACGTGAATTGAAGTTCAAAGCTCCAAATATTTGATATTTGGATTCATCGGAAACAAAGGGAAGGTTTATATTAAATTAGTATATTTATATCCAATGAATTTGGAATAAATATGACGTAAATTAGTTGTTACTCAGGATCCTACATTCCAAACTGTTATTAGTTTGGAATCTAAACGTCGAATAACTTTTGAATGTTATTGTAATAAATGAATATTGTGGATTATCTGTTATGCTACGAAGTGATCAATCTAGATTTGTTGAAATAAAACATGCCACGTTTTATTATATTTTAATTGTCTGATATTAAATACTATTCTAAAATTAAAACTGAAACTTGTACAAGTTAATTAATGTGAATAAAAATGCCATGACAATTATGTTGATTACAAAATAATTTGTATAAACTGTTTTATTTATCTACATTTTTTATATTTGATAGTTAAAACACCGACTATCAAAGAAATATACCTTACGTGTTAGTTCGAAGAGACCGGGATGAGAACTGGACCCAAAACCACTTCGAACTAATTTGACAATTCTTAAACTAACTTGCAGGATAATTTTATAAATAGTGAAATTGAAGACCATAGATATTCATGAGCAAAAGAACTACTGGTTAAAATGCTCTGGTGACCACCCGAGTTATTCTAACTTGTGATTCTTTCGTGATTGAAATCTTCGGATATGCAAGGACTATTCGCTACTAATCCATGGGGTGATTCCTATATTGGATGCAGTAGGAGAGTGCCTTCGGTTCATCCTCTTCCTGGATGACTTGTATGGACGAATGTCTGACAGAGTATTTCTTAAGAGTCACATACATTGATTTTTACAAATGTATTTCTGTTTGGTGACAGCTGACACCTGGAGTATTTTTGTGGACGTCGATTAGTGATTTCGGCGAATCTGACGATGTGGCATTCAAAGTACATCGTGACCAGATATTTTAAAGGTGAATTCTAACCTCAAGCGTCATCAACTGGGAAATGACAAAAATCGGGCAGGCAACATGGCTATGTGGCTCGCTCCCATTAGGGTGTATAATCACCTATCTAGAGAAATTCCTTTTGCTTCTTTAATCTATTCGAATTTGTCCCTTTTTCGGGAAACGGTTGTTGATCCTAACCGCTGGTGATATACATTCGATACACTCAAGCGAAATGAGTGGTCGGTCATGTGTGGGCCTGGTTGCAAGACATTCTAGTTGAACCCAGTGTATTCCCCTCTAGAGATACACTATCGGCAGGTGATTTCATACCTTGTCATAGTCGGAATCCATTATCCAATAAGCACCCGCGATTTTGATTGTATACTATATATGTGGAGCGTGAGATGCAAGCGTTCCGCTAGATTGTTATTTATTTGTATTTAGACAGTATTATAATAGCAGAAGATAGATATGATTTCAAAAATGTTTTGGGTTATCGTAAGGTAAAAACCGTCTGTATTTATGTGTGGATTGGTCTTACGATTATCATTTATTTCAAAAAGGATTTTTGAACGTTAAAACAACCTGTTTATAATCATTTACTCACACCAGTCCTGTGACTGACCCAGAGTTTATTTTTTTTATGTTTTCCCTAAACTCTTGGGTGCCCAAATTTGTACGGGCATTCAAGTGTTCCATGATTATGCAGATTCACTTGAAGGAGCTTGGAACAGAAGACTTCAATATTATATATATATAATTATTTCCGCTGTGATGTATATATGAGTTGTACTCTGATGATGTATGTAAGTAATTACAGTTTTGTTTTTCAAGGTGTTGTATAATATATTTTATTTAATTCCGCTATAAGATTCGTGATACTCTGATCCTGTTGTGTTCAGTTCTTCTTTTTCTTCTATTGTAACATTCTTTCTTTCTATTTCCCATTCTTTAATTTCTTTCTATTAACAATCTGTTAATTTCTGGTGTTTGATGTATCGATATGTGATACAAGATACATATTAGTATTGATAATCAGGATCGAAACTTTTCGGGTCATTACACAATTTTTGACTAATTGTATAATCAATAAATTACACTGGTAATTAAATTCAATTAGATAATATTGGATTTGAGTATTTTAATTTTTTTGGATAATCGTTATTTTAAAATCACAAGTATATATTTTTATCTTGTTATATTCTTTAGTATTTATATATTTATATATAAACAAGTAAATTATGTTTTAACACCTTTGTTCACATTATAAACTTGTTTTAACTCATGTAAGAATAAAAGTTACATTAAGTAATAATTGAGATTTACTTGATATAAATTGCAAATGGCCTAAGTAAAAATACAAATGACTTAAGTAAACTTCAATTACTTCACATGGAAGTATATATGAGGACTAAGCATTAAATTAATAAGAATAACATTAAATTGATTAAGGTCATAACAATTAATGATAATATTGTGTATGTACATAGATTTGATATTTTTATGTCTATGAAGTACATGCTATTTAAGAACTTAAATTTTCCTAGAAGCTAAGTTGTCATTTGTGAAGTGCAATGGAACATGGATATATAAATGCAAAGATGTTGCATTTATTTAATAAGAATGGCTAGGATTTAAAACTTTTATGAGTTAGATTACTTGGAGACGAAGTTTGGATTTTTTTTTTAAAAGATTTTAGTACATAGGCTTGTACTTATACATTTGCTTCTATAACCTGGCCATGACAATACCTGAAAGCAATCAAATGAAAGTACCCTATCGCCTTTGTTTCAATCAGCCTAAACATTATGTAAACACATCTAAAATTGCCAACTTATCACCCTATTTATATGTACATCCTAGCTGACCAAAGCTTGTGCATGTCTCAAAGACTTAGAGACAAAGTTATAAAAAAAATTCAAATAAGATTGTACCCTAGAACACCTTTGTTCAAATCAGCCTATATTATCAAATTGATTCATTTAGGAGCTTAGACTGCCTTGGAAACAAAGTTGAGTTTTAAAACATTTTAGCGTATGTGTTTTGTACTAAAATGCGTACTCCTATGACTGGCCATGCATGTGCAAGGCCTGGGGAAAAATTGAATGAGATTAGCCTTAGCATTTCTTTTCAACCAAAGAGTAGGCACCCTAGCACATTCCATCACATCCTCTATTTCTACCCTGCATACTTCAAGTGCAAGTTTTTCTTTCTTATAAATACACACATAGTCCCCTTGATAATTCATTTATAATCATTAGAACTAAAATTTTTGAGTAGAAACTGAAGCAAATCTGAGAACAAAACATGGAACCCGAAATTCCAAAGACAGTGAACAGCTGTGAGTAAACCCCACTTTCAATCCCTTTTAAAACTATTCTCTTATTTTTATTATGTATGATACAAATGTGTATATGTATATCTACTTGTTTATGGTGTGTTGTGTCCCATATGAACTAAATATCAGGTTGTGTGTCAAATTGAAGCTCTGTAACACATGAGTAAACCTGAATGATTAATATGAGTTCAAGTTTTTCACCTCCCTTTTACTTTAAGAATGTATAATTTTATTTCCATTTTATATTAGGACCTAAGTTATATATTGAAGTTGTTCATATATATATGGAGTTTATTTCAGAAATATTCTCAACTCGAATAAAGCTCTATATGTGTAGATATAGGCAACATACAGTAAGGAGTTTCAAAACTCAATGTTTTCGATCATCTTTATTATGAAATTCAAGCATATAACTGCATTTCTTATTGAATATCATGAATTTTAGTGGTAGTTTCATGGTTTTTAACATTTGGGTTGAGAAGATTGGCTGAGTTAATCGAAAATGGGAAATTAAGCAAATTTCAGTGAAGTTGAAGGTGATGGGTCTCGAGGTTGGAGTTGGAGGAGCGCAAGGATTTAAGTATCATAGGAAAAATAGCATATGGATTTTTAAATAAGTAGTTTGTATGTTTTGGATTGAAATATGGATTTTAATGGTTGTGTAAAGCCATTGTTTGGTGCCATACTGCTTCAACACGGTGGAGATTCAAGGCGCCACACCTGTGGGGTTTGGAAGAGGATGATGTCAACTATAAATGACAAGGGTTAGGTGTAATAACCCGGAAATCTGAGCCAATTTAAATTTTTTATTTTGGCAATTTTAATGAATTTTCAATATTTAAAATGAATTATTTTAAATAATGACGACGAGAAATTTATTTTGAATAGAATTAGAACGTATATACTTATATTGACCGTCGTTTGGATATAAATATTTTATTTTAATTATAAAAGGAATTGAAAATGGCGCGGTAGTTTGAAAATTCGATTTCAAAGTTCAAATGAATGTACAGGATTCAAAATAAACCGGATTTTGGTGAAACCAAAAATATTTGAATCTAATTGAGAATATCTTTCCAACGAATCTGAAAAATTGAAATTTCATAGTGGGGATAAAAAGTTATGCCCAGTTGAAAATTCAGAAAAGTCGCTATGGAATTCTAGCCCTTAAAAATGGAAATTTTGCAAACGACCTCGGTTTTCGACGAAACCACTTTTGTTGGAACCGGAATGTCGAATTATTGCTAGATTCCAAAATTCTTAATTTTTTGAATTAATATGTGAGCGTGGCAAAGGAAAACACGTTTGACCTGTTTCAGTTGATTTTAATCGACTGGAAAATGGCCATTTTTCAAACGGTCTTCAAATTCGACGAAATTAGTTTTGTTAGGACCTTATCGTCAATACGAAGCTAGAAAATATTTTTCGGGAATTTATAGAGTTAGTATGTGGCCCCGATATATTGAAATGCGCGTTCAAATTCAATATATAGAGTTATATTTTGACTTTGACGAAAACTGATCGAAACAGTCGAATCAGCCTACGATACATATCCTATTGTATTCGGGATGGGGGTAATTAGCTATGGACGATAGGCAGTGGGTCTCGTTTCGTGGTCAAAATAAAAAGGTACCTTTTTGAAATAATTAAAATAATAAATATACAAACTACATCAGCCCCCCTATTTCCCATTTTCACCCGACCCCCTCCTTTTCTTTCTCAAATCAAAAAATATCGCACCCCCCCTCTAAACCGACCGCCGCCGCATCTAGGCAAGCAACCGCCCCTCCCCTCCCTACCTCTGATGACCAGCGCACCCCCCTTTATCTGAGCACCGCCCTCCTTTCTCTTCCCTTTTTCTTGCTCCAAACCCTAGAGTAGCCGCTGCATGACCACAAACCGCCACCAACGGTCATCTTGGCCCCGCCGCCGCCTCAGGTGTGCCATCCCGACCATCAACACCCTCCACAGTAGCGCCTTCTCCCTACCCAAAGCCAAACAACCCCAAAACCCGCTGAACCGTCGCCGTCGAAGCACCTGGGCCCGCCTTTGGCCATCTGCCATCATCTCCGACCTTCTGTGATTGAGCCAAGGTGATTTTTAATTTATAAGATCAGTTTTTTTAAAGCTCAGATCTTTGTAAATCAATATTAAATCAGTTTTAAATATATGAAGGATAGAAAAAAAGGCGAAATCTTTATATTTAAAAAGGCGAAATCTTTATATTTAAAAAGGCGAAATTTTTATATAGTTGAAATGGTGAAGTAAAGATGTAATTTTTATATAGTAGAAATATTAAAGATGTAATTTTTATATAGTAGAAATTATAAAATATAATTTTTATGAGATAGAGATTATAAAAATACGATTTTTATATTATATAGATAGAAAAATTCGTTCTTTATATAAGAAGTAGAAATATAAAAATATAATTTTTATATAGAAAGAAGCGTTGTAAATGCATATGAAGTAGAAATAAAAATATGATTTTTATTTATTGAAAAGAAGTGATAAAAATATAATTTTTATTATGAAGTTAGCGTTATAAAAATATAATCTTTACAATATATGAAGTAAAATAAAAATATGAACTTTATTTTTATCGTGAAGTAGAGAGTATATAAAAATGTGATTTTTATATATGTAGTGAATACGGGAAACGAAAGGGACGAAAGGCGAGCACGAAGAAGATTTTCTACATATGAAGAATCGCGGTGAATTGGTTTAGCTAGTCGGTGAGAACTCCTCACTTTTATTTTTATTTCTAATTTGAAATATATACTAGGATGCAGACGGTGCTTAGCAGCACCCGACACCCGTCGTCCATAGACCATGGATGACTTGTTTGTTTGATTGCTGTGTTGTGAAATTTGATTGTGTGATGTGAAATGAAATAAAATATTTTATAGTGGAAAATGTTTTATAGTTAAAAATATAATTTTTTAACGTGTATATAAAATAAATATTTATAAACAAATAGGACGATTTGTTTATATACACTGATTTGACTGATATTGATTGGGACGATAAATTTTACACATCGCCCAACTGCACAAATAAAATCTGTGTTTGTTGATTTGAAACCCCACACGGGTATTGGGATGATATTTGACGTACACTAATCCCGATTGTTTAGTTGTATGTCAATCGATGGGTTGACAGACTGTGTAAGCATTAATTATTTATATTTAATGCTTATGCAGTTGTGTGGTGCACTCTGGATGATGGTTGATTATTTATCGTTGCTATTATATACATGTGTTGTAGAAAATCCATATAATTAACATTATATGGTAATTGATTGGGCCTCATTCTAATTTATAAAATAAATTCATGTGTTGAATTGAAAATAAATTCATGTGTTGAATTGAAAATAAATTCATGTGTTGAATTGAAAATAAATTCATATGTTGAATTGAATAAACATTCATGTGTTGAATAGAATAAATATTCATGTGTTGAATAAAAGCCGTGTTGATTAAATTGACGCCATTTTGACGTAAACGATATTTATATCGATTTTATTCATTTTTATAATGAATATAGAAAAGAAAGTGATTTCAAAATATAACTTTTTGAAAATATTATCATTTGTATATCGATGATGTGGAATATTCAATTTTGACTAGAAATTGAATATGAAGTTGAAATCGTTTCGAAAACGAATTTAAAACGATTTGTAAAATACGTTTTGAAAGGAAATCGACGTAATATATAATATATATATATATATTATATATATAATGGCCTGAATAGAACGCGCCGCGCCGCGGCAGTTCACGAATTTCGACCGTTGACTTCGAGTGGACATTGCGGGAGATCCGACCATCAGATTCTCCTAAAACCGGAACTGTTGGGTTCATATTGAAAAGAGCATACTAATGAATATTAGAAATTAGAAATCTAACGGTTGGATTTGGAATTATGTCCAAATAAAATTTGGAAAAGGTCGGTGTAAGTGCAGTTCGATGGCCGTTGATGGAAATCGACTGTACGGGCCTTGATAAAATTATTACAAATAATAATAATTTGTGTAAAATCATAAGAAATGATTTGTGAAGAATTGGGATGAAAAACTCCATATTTGAAAAGATAAAAGTAGATTTCTATCGAAATGACCTAGTTTTGAACTAGAATTATAATTCATTTATCTTTGAAATAAATAAAGTGGATTTGAAATGGTTTTGAAATATAACCAGAATTTGCAATATATAAAGTGGAAATGGATTTGAATCGAAATTGACTTTGGAATATTTCGATGTTGGATTTCGTGATTATACAGATACTGTTATGGAAATTTGAAAGATATATTTATATCATTATTTCCAATACGATATTTGTTGGTCGTAGAATTTGATATTGAATATAAGCCGATATATTTTCTATTCAGAGCCTTGTATTAAATATCAAATGTGATTTGGGTTTATCGTGAATGGTGTTTTAAATAACACTTGTTCTTTAACCCGATAATTAATGGAATGTGATTTTGGGTTCATAGTGAACCGTGTTTTAAATGACATTGGTTCTTTAACCCAGTTAAAGACAGGAGGTGATTTCCCAAGTTAAATAATCATTGATACTGATTTTTTGGGAAGATTAGAACCAAGTGGAGTTTTAATGAATCTTTAATTAGATTGAAATGGTCGAGAATGGGGTATCACCAGTTTTTCTCCAGGAGATAGTCAAATCTTTAATTAGATTTGAACGTGAAATGGTAATTGAATTTACCGATAACACCGTGGTGTTAGATATGAAGTATTACTAGTTTTACTTCATGGGATGAATAGTTTGGGATTGGGAAATTAAAATAAATGATTACTTCGGTGTGGTTCGCTAATCCCGACTAGTTTGAATTGATATTCAAAGGAGATTAAAGAATAAATTTAAGGAATTTATCTTTGATAAAATTAATGGGAACCTTCCCAAAGTATAAGAATATTTGAATAAAAGAATATTATGAGATGGAATGAGGCGTATGTTGTGTTTGTGTAACACTTGTTTATTATATACGCGAGTTATTCAGAAAGACCGGGTTTATCCCATTCTGAATAACTGATTCGACGTGGTGTCGAGGATGAAGACGGTGGTTGAAGACCGGAGGTCTTCACGTCGTTTGGGTGATTACTGATGATCTTGATTGGGCCGTACACCCAAGTGGAGAGAATCAGTTAGTGGTCGTCGAGACGTACTTGGAGATCAATGGATATGTGAGGTACCAGGTGCCTCCGGTTTCGTTCAGACCCAGAACGAACTTGTAAATGGATTGTGTGTCTGACATTGGATTTTATTCTGTGTGGTTGATTTCTATTAAATATATGTCTGTTTGGCGGAGGAGAATTTATTCTCTTGCTTAACGCCCTTCTTTGAGACGTACGAGCTCAGAGGTTATATATTGATGGATATCAAACGCATGGAGTGAATTGCCTGTGTGGCATGCCTAAGTGGCAATATGATTAAGGCTTCTGGTTGAAAAGCAGAGTCTCGTGGTTGATGATCAAAGCACGGCCTGTGTGGCATAGCTTTGTGTAGCGTGGATTCGCGAGCCTCACACCCCGGTTGTGAACCAGAAACGGGAGAGGACATCAGGGAGGGCATGCGTTTCCTTCTAGCTAGAAGTGGCGTTAGTGGTTTTACACACCTTGACGAGTTTGACTTATGTGGTTGTTGCTGTTGTGAGGCGCCTCGGATATATCGGTCGATCCGAGACCGATGGAGTCATTAGACCCATTGACACCCCATAGGGTGGGGAAACGCAATGTTCAGGCATTTTAATCCACATCGGTCTACCGGCCCTGACGATCCAAGGGACGATGCGTTCTGTTCCTGAGGGGCGGGCTAGAGCGTCTCCAATTCGGTAAGGACGATCCCTTGCCTTGGTTCACAGATGGAAATCCAACTTCCAATACGTGATATTTGCGGTTTTGATTGTAGAGCCTAGTATGGCGACATAGTGGGATGGGGCACTTATGCCGTCTATGATTGATACTTATGATTGAAACTGTTTTGACACTATACACTTATAGTAATAATAAAAGATGAAATTTAGCTTATCAAGCATGCTTTGGCTATTATAAGGTAAAACCCTATCCTTCGATTTGTGTTGCATTGTGTGATGGGACCTGGGTCTTATAATAGCTTCGTTGTTTTTTCATTTTAGCATTGCGCTGTTGTTTTATGCACTGGTATTCTTGGGAGGAAACCCGTTCCGTGTTATACGGCGTGGTCCCTTGATTTACCTAACTTTAAAAATAAATATTAATAACTGTTTTAGTTCTCACACCAGTCACATGATTGACCTGGAGTTTATTGTTTAACCTAAACTCTGGGTGCCCTTATTTTGACTCGGGCAACTAGTAGTTTTGGTTTTGCAGATTTATATTCACGGGATCCTGATTTATAGCTGGAACGATACTCGAAAAGCTCTGTATCCGTGTATTACTTCTAGTCTGTGTATTGTATTTTTTTCCGCTGCTATGTAATGTATTGCAATCTCTAATATTTTTTGTGTAATATTTATTCATACTCTGTATATTATTGTATTCTGATGGAATTGTTGTAATAAACAATGAAATGTTCTTCTGTTTGCATTCAAATTTGTCGTGTTCTCAAAACAATCAGGGGTTTCGAACGGTCTTGGTCAGTTTAGTGACTGATTCAGATCGAGCGAAATTCCCGATCGTTACATCATGGTATCAGAGCTTTGGTTTACAAAGCTCGGAGAACAAGACACATTAGGACCATACGAAAGAATTCATCAGAGATTGGGTTAGTAATATCCAATGAGAATGACTCGTTAGAGATGGGGTCAGTAGTATCCTAGAATGGGTGTGAAGAGTATATTTTTAAATTGAAAACAATTTTTGTTTTGGCAATTTAAATCGTATTATACGTATTTGAATATTTATTTATATTGATTTGGACCATAAGGTATATAGAGATTTTTCATATACGTCTGATCCACGGATATTCGAAATTTTAATATACTGGATAGATATAGAATCACACTCTAGTCGCTCGAAGATGATTCTAGTGATCGCTCGAGCATCATCAGAATTTATTTTCGTGTTTCGAAGGTGGGATTTCTATATATTTCCAATTGACTAGTGTGAGAACCAAAATTATATAGGGCCTATTGTTGTGATTTGGCATCAAAAATCTGATTTTTGGACTATGTATTAAAGTTATGAATTTGAAAAGCTAATCAACAAATTGATTGATGGTTGTGTTGATTGATTACTGTTTTGATTAATTGAATGTTGAACCTTTAGCCAAATTGAACCAAATAGTAAATTGTATTGAAATTTGTTTGGAATTGCATGCATATTTATGTACTTACATTGAATAGGTCATAGCAAGGAGGCTAGAGAAGAGGAATAAAATTGTTTGCCTGACAAATAGGTACATGTTTACAAATTTATTGGGTTTGAATGATTTTATGAGCCGATTGGCTAGCCGCTTGGCCGTTTCCTTTTCTTTTTGGATTGATGAAGGCCATGGGAGGCCATATGAAATATCCCGAAGTCCCCGGTGCAGGGGAGGTTATGGCGAAATTTTTCGAAAATTTAGAGTGTTAGCCAAATTTTTGAAAAATTTGAAAAGTTCTTAGAAACTGAAAAGTTGAAGAACTTAAGCCGTGATGAAAATAATGAAAGTTGAGTTGGTTTGTGAAACAACTTTCGGCTTTGTTCCTTTTCGGGGACGAAAAGTTTTAAGTGGAGGAGATTGTAATAACCCGGAAATCTAAGCCAATTTAAAATTTTTATTTTGGCAATTTTAATGAATTTTCAATATTTAAAATGAATTATTTTAAGTAATGACGACGAGAAATTTATTTTGAATAGAATTAGAACGTATATATTTATATAGATTGTCATTTGAATATAAATATTTTATTTTAATTATAAAAGGAATTGAAAATGGCGCGGTAGTTTGAAAATTCGATTTCAAAGTTCAAATGAATGTACAGGATTCAAAACAAACCGGATTTTGGCGAAACCAAAAATATTTGAATCTAATTGAGAATATCTTTCCAAAGAATCCGAAAAATTGAAATTTCATAGTGGGGATAAAATGTTATGCCCAGTTGAAAATTCAGAATAGTCGCTATGGAATTCTGGCCCTTAAAAATGGAAATTTTGCAAACGACCTCGGTTTTCTACGAAACCACTTTTGTTGGAACCGGAATGTCGAATTATTGCTAGATTCCAAAATTCATAATTTTTTGAATCAATATGTGAGCGTGGCAAAGGAAAACGTGTTTGACCAGTTTTAGTTGATTTTAATCGACTGGAAAATGGCCATTTTTCAAACGGTCTTCAAATTCGACAAAATTAGTTTTGTTAGGACCGTATCGTCAATACGAAGCTAGAAAATATTTTTTGGGAATTTTTAGAGTTAGTATATGGCCCCGATAAATTGAAATGCGCGTTCAAATTCAATATATAGAGTTATATTTTGACTTTGACGAAAACTGATCGAAACAGTCGAATCAACCTACGATACATATCCCATTGTGTTCGGGATGGGGGTAATTAGCTATGGACGACAGGCAGTGGGTCTCGTTTCGAGGTCAAAATAAAAAGGTACCTTTTTGAAATAATTAAAATAATAAATATATAAACTACATCAGCCCCCCTATTTCCCATTTTCACCCGACCCCCCCTTTTCTTTCTCAAATCAAAAAATATCGCGCCCCCCTCTAAACCGACCGCCGCCGCATCTAGGCAAGCAACCGCCCTCCCCTCCCCACCTCTGATGACCAGCGCGCCCCCCTTTTTCTGAGCACCGCCCTCCTTTCTCTTCCCTTTTTCTTGCTCCAAACCCTAGAGTAGCCGCCGCCATGACCACAAACCGCCACCACCGGTCATCCTGGCCCCGCCGCCGCCCCAGGTGTGCCATCCCGACCATCAACACCCTTCACAGTAGCGACTCCTCCCTACCCAAAGCCAAACAGCCCCAAAAACCGCTGAACCGTCACCGTCGAAGCACCTGGGCCCGCCTTTGGCCATCTGCCATCATCTCCGACCTTCTGTGATTGAGCCAAGGTGATTTTTAATTTATAAGATCAATTTTTTTAAAGCTCAGATCTTTGTAAATCAATATTAAATCAGTTTTAAATATATGAAGCATAGAAAAAAGGCGAAATCTTTATATTTAAAAAGGCGAATTTTTTTTATAGTTGAAATGGTGATGTAAAGATGTAATTTTTATATAGTAGAAATAGTAAAGATGTAATTTTTATATAGTAGAAATAGTAAAGATGTAATTTTTATATAGTAGAAATTATAAAATATAATTTTTATGAGATAGAGAATATAAAAATACGATTTTTATATTATATAGATAGAAAAATTCGATCTTTATATAAGAAGTAGATATATAAAAATATAATTTTTATATACAAAGAAGCGTTGTAAATGCATATGAAGTAGAAATAAAAATATGATTTTTATTTATTGAAAAGAAGTGATAAAAATATAATTTTATTTTGAAGTTAGCGTTATAAAAATATAATCTTTACAATATATGAAGTAAAATAAAAATATGAACTTTATTTTTATCGTGAAGTAGAGAGTATATAAAAATGCGATTTTTATATATGTAGTGAATACGGGAAACGAAAGGGACGAAAGGCGAGCACGACGAAGATTTTCTACATATGAAGAGTCGCGGTGAATTGGTTTAGCTAGTCGGTGAGAACTCCTCGCTTTTATTTTTATTTCTAATTTGAAATATATACTAGGATGCAGACGGTGCTTAGCAGCACCGACACCCGTCGTCCACAAACCGTGGATGACTTGTTTGTTTGATTGCTGTGTTGTGAAATTTGATTGTGTGATGTGAAATGAAATAAAATATTTTATAGTGGAAAATATTTTATAGTTAAAAATATAATTTTTTAACGTGCATATAAAATAAATATTTATAAACAAATCGGACGATTTGTTTATATACACTGATTTGACTAATATTGATTAGGACGATAAATTTTGCACATCGCCCAACTGCACAAATAAAATATGTGTTTGTTGATTTGAAACCCCACACGGGTATTGGGATGATATTTGACGTACACTAATCCCGATTGTTTAGTTGTATGTCAATCGATGGGTTGACAGACTGTGTAAGCGTTAATTATTTATATTTAATGCTTATGCAGTTGTGTGGTGCACTCTGGATGATGGTTGATTATTTATCGTTGATATTATATACATGTGTTGTAGAAAATCCATATAATTAACATTATATGGTATAATTGATTGGGCCTCATTCTAATTTATAAAATAAATTCATGTGTTGAATTGAAAATAAATTCATGTGTTGAATTGAATAAACATTCATGTGTTGAATAGAATAAATATTCACGTGTTGAATAAAATCCATGTTGATTAGATTGACGCCATTTTGATGTGAACGATATTTATATCGATTTTATTCATTTTTATAATGAATATAGAAAAGAAAGTGATTTCAAAATATAACGTTCTGAAAATATTATCATTTGTATATCGATGATGTGGAATATTCAATTTTGACTAGAAATTGAATATGAAGTTGAAATCGTTTCGAAAACGAATTTAAAACGATTTATAAAATACGTTTTGAAAGGAAATCGACGAAATATATATAATATATATATTATATATATAATGGCCTGAATAGAACGCGCCGCGCCGCGGCAGTTCGCGAATTTCAACCGTTGACTTCGAGTGGACATTGCGGGAGATCCGACCGTCGGATTCTCCTAAAACCGGAACCGTTGGGTTCGTATCGAAAAGAGCTTTCTAACGAATATTTGAAATTAGAAATCTAACATTTGGATTTGGAATTATGTCCAAATCAAATTTGGAAAAGGTCGCTGTAAGTGCAGTTCAATTGCCGTTGATGGAAATCGACTGTATGGGCCTTGATAAAATTATTAAAAATAGTAATAATTTGTGTAAAATCATAAGAAATGATTTGTGAAGAATTGGGATGAAAACTCCATATTTGAAAAGATAAAAATAGATTTTTATCGAAATGAACTAGTTTTGAGCTAGAATTATAATTCATTTACCTTTGAAATAAATAAAGTGGATTTGAAATGGTTTTGAAATATAACCAGAATTTCCAATGTATAAAGTGGAAATGGATTTGAATCGAAATTGTCTTTGGAATATTTCGATGTTGGATTTCGTGATTATACAGATATTGTTATGGAAATTTGAAATATAGATTTATATCATTATTTCCAATACGATATTTGTTGGTCGTAGAATTTGATATTGAATACAAGCCGATATATTTTCTATTTAGAGCCTTGTATTTAATATCAATTGTGATTTGGGTTTATCGTGAACGGTGTTTTAAATAACACTTGTTCTTTAATCCGATAATTAATGGAATGTGATTTTGGGTTTATAGTGAACCGTGTTTTAAATGACATTGGTTCTTTAACCCAGTTAAAGAAAGGAGGTGATTTCCCAAGTTAAATAATCATTTATACTAATTTTTCGGGAAGATTAAAACCAAGTGGAGTTTTAATGAATCTTTAATTAGATTGAAATGGTCAAGAATGGGGTATCACCAGTTTTGCTCCAGGCGATAGTTAAATCTTTAATTAGATTTGAATGTGAAATGGTAATTGAATTTACCGATAACACCGTGGTGTTAGATATGAAGTATTACTAGTTTTACTTCATGGGATGAATAGGTTGGTATTGGGAAATTAAAATAAATGATTACTTCGGTGTGGTTCGCTAATCCCGACTAGTTTGAATTGATATTCAAAGGAGATTAAAGAATAAATTTAAGGAATTTATCTTTGATAAAATTAATGGGAACCTTTCCCAAAGTATAAGAATATTTGAATAAAAGAATATTCTGAGATGGAATGAGGCGTATGTTGTGTTTGTGTAACACTTGTTTATTATATACGCGAGTTATTCAGAAAGACCGGGTTTATCCCATTCTGAATAACTGATTCGACGTGGTTTCGAGGATGAAGACGGTGGTTGAAGACCGGAGGTCTTCACATCGTTTGGGTGATTACTGATGATCTTGATTGGGCCATACACCCAAGAGGAGGGAATCAGTTAGTGGTCGTCCAGACGTACTTGGAGATCAATGGATATGCGAGGTACCAGGTGCCTCCGGTTTCGTTCAGACCCAGAACGAACTTGTAAATGGATTGTGTGTCTGACATTGGATTTTATTCTGTGTGATTGATTTCTATTAGATATATATCTGTTTGGCGGCGGAGAATTTATTCTCTTGCTTAACGCCCTTCTCTGAAACGTACGAGCTCAGAGGTTATATATTGATGGATATCAAACGCATGGAGCGAATTGCCTGTGTGGCATGCCTAAGTGGCACTATGATCAAAGCTTCTGGTTGAAAAGTAGAGTCTTGTGGTTGATGATCAAAGCACGGCCTGTGTGGCATAGCTTTGTGTAGCGTGGATTCGCGAGCCTCACACCCCGGTTGTGAACTAGAAACGGGAGAGGACATCAGGGAGGGCATGCGTTTCCTTCTAGCTAGAAGTGGCGTCAGTGGTTTTGCACGCCCTGAAGAGTTTGACTTATGTGGTTGTTGCTGTTGCGAGGCGCCTCAGATATATCGGTCGATCCGGGACTGATGGAGTCATTGGACTCATTGACACCCCACAGGGTGGGGAAACACAGTGTTCAGGCATTTTAATATACATCGGTGGACCGGCCCTGACGATCCAAGGGACGATGCGTTCTGTTCCTGAGGGGAGGGCTAGAGCGTCTCGAATTCGGTAAGGACGATCCCTTGCCTTGGTTCACAGATGGAAATCCAACTTCCAATACGTGATATTTGCGGTTTTGTTTGTAGAGCCTAGTATGGCGACATAGTGGGATGGAGCACTTATGCCGTCTATGATTGATACTTATGATTGAAATTGTTTTGACACTATACACTTATAGTAATAATAAAAGATGAAATTTAGCGTATCAAGCATGCTTTGGCTATTATAAGGTAAAACCGTATCCTTCGGGATGTGTTGCATTGTGTGATGGGACCTGGGTCTTATATAGCTTCATTGTTTTTTATTTTAGCATTATACTGTTGTTTTATGCACTGGTATTCTTGGGAGGAAACCCGTTCCGTGTTATATGGCCTGGTCCCTTGATTTACCTAACTTTAAAAATAAAGATTAATAACTGTTTTAGTTCTCACACCAGTCACATGACTGACCTGGAGTTTATTGTTTTAACCTAAACTCTGGGTGCCCTTATTTTGACACGGGCAGCTAGTAGTTTTGGTTTTGCAGATTTATATTCATAGGATCCTGATTTATAGCTGGAACGATACTCGGAAAGCTCTGTATCTGTGTATTACTTCTAGTCTGTGTATTGTATTATTTTCCGCTGCTATGTAATGTATTGTAATCTCTGATATTTTCTGTGTAATATTTATTCATACTCTGTATATTCTTGTATTCTGATGGAATTGTTGTAATAAACAATGAAATGTTCTTCTGTTTGCATTCAAATTTGTCGTGTTCTCAAAACAATCAGGGGTTTCGAACGGCCTTGGTCAGTTTAGCGACTGATTCGGATCGAGCGAAATTCCCGGTCGTTACATTAGGCGAAGTTTGGTGGGTTGTGGTGGAAATGCGAGATCAAATAGTGGAGGATGATTTTAGGGGACTTTGGGTTGAACAGCGAAGATACCATTCAGGTGGCCGGAGCAAACTCTGTTGGTGGGGTCAACTTCGGGGGGTGAAGAGTGACTGATGCCTGTAATGACCCAGCTTTTTAACCGTTAAGTTTAAACATTTATTTGGTTTTAAATGTATATTTGGGAATATTAAAGGACTTTATTTGTTAAATAAAGTAAGTTTGAATGCATAATTTATACTTAATTAAAAACGAGCTCGTAAAGTCTTGTACGTCGTAATATTACGTTTTGAACTTCAATTGAATATACATGGTTCAATATAAGTCATAATTCTTTAAAACAAGAATCGTCCGAATCTATTCGATTATAATTTTATAATAAAAGAGAAAAATTAAGATTTCGTATTATATATTTTGAGTTATGCCCAAATCAAATTTTCAGAAAGTCGTTATGGAATCATTTATAAACATATCGATTATTTAATAAAATAAATAGATTGTTTTAAATAAACTGAATATCGTTTGAACCCGGAATTTGATCCAAATTGTTTCTGAATAGTTTTATACGCTATTGAAATAATATGAGAGTTAATAGAGTTTTAAAATAATTCAGTTCAATGTTGATTTGGCAGAAATGTCAATTTTATACTAATTTAATCAAGTTAAAAATGACTAATTATGAAATAGTCACGAATTTCAAAGAAATCAGTTTCTTTGGATCCGTAATATTAAATTATAATATGGAAATAAATTTCGTGGCAATCTGATATCCTATGTGACTTCAGTAGCCATAAACACGCAACAATTTTGTGTAGCGTTTAATTAAATGAATTTAATTTGAATTATAGGAGTTTATATGTAACTTGAGCTAAAGTTCGAATTAAAACACGAGACCTATTTCGTTGAATTTGTATTGACATTTAGAGTGAGGATATGTATGGTTTGTTATTTTTGGAGGCCAGATAATTTGGTGTCCAATTATAGCTTTGTTTTATGCATAAAATATCATTCCGGGAGAACAGTCTCCGAATGCGACGGAACTTGTGCCACTGAATCCGTATTAGTTAGTTATTCTAAGATTTCGATTTTCGTATCGATCAGACTTACAGTTTGATCGTGTGAATGTAAACACCTAGGTTTTTATTTAATCATT
This sequence comes from Allium sativum, assembly GCA_030737875.1. NCBI lineage: Eukaryota > Viridiplantae > Streptophyta > Magnoliopsida > Asparagales > Amaryllidaceae > Allium > Allium sativum. Next base: position 14,148,575 of record CM060911.1, read on the forward strand.
TTATTGATTTAATATGAAACTTAAGAATAACCAATTTTCAAACTACTTCGAATTTCAACGAAACTAATTTTATTAAATCCATAGTGATTTATTATAATAAGATTTCAAGTTTCAAGTCAATTGGAGTAAATATGTGACTTGCGCAATTTAAACACGTATCGATTCATGTTGTGCAATTATAAAGGAATTTCTATAAATGATCTTGGATTTCAACGAAACTAGTTCCATCGTGTCCGGAATATTTAATTATGCTAGGATTTCAATTTTCGTTGCAATCGGGGGTCATATAGGTAGTTTTTGCACGAAATTAGAGCATAATTTCATTAAATAATATAATAATATTATTTCCTGATATAAATACCAATCATATAAAAAAATCCTAAAGCGTCATCCCTTGCGTGGTCCCCTTTTATTTTGGCCGCCACTTAACCAAAACAATGGCCAGAAATCACTCGTTTCTTCCTTGAAAATTATCAAATTCATTCATCAATTCAGGATTTCATCAACAACAAAAATCTAGGGCTCATTGAGGGCTAGAGGTTGAATGGCTATGATCGATTATCGATCGCTGGCGTGGTCAGAATCATGTCATAACGGGGCTACGGTTTGTGAGATATTGTCGGTGACTAGCGGAGATTGGGGCTTTAAGGCTCATGGCATTGATGGAGGAAGGTCTGGCGCATGATTTGATGGAGCCTGATCGGATTTCGGTGGAAGGGTTTGGCATGGCGGTGGGAAGGATGTGCGTTCTTATGTCCATGTTTTGTTTGAAGCAACAAACAAACATGAAGACGAGACCTGGAACAGAGAACATATTGACCTATTTAATTAGTAAAGTAATTAACCTTATAACGTTAATTAAGAAATTAAATTATATTAATTAAACCATGAACGTAAATAATGGTATAACTCTCACATCTGTAACAGAATTGAATGGAAAAAGCTATATTGGAACCGTATCAAAGAACACTACATTCTTGAAATAATTTGGACGATGTTGGAAGCAGCTGGAATTTCTAGTTAAATTAAATGCCTATTTAATTTACTAGAACTGAACCGCTTAAACAAAAAATGGAATCCTATGAGTTTACTCACTCAGTTTGTCTCACTTATATTGTATGTAAGTCTAGTTTAATATTTATGTGCTATGGATGTTTATTTGTAACACCTCGTAGTTCTATTAAAATTAATATTCACAAATTAAAGAATAACTAATCTCAGACGTGAGAATTGTGGGAAACGGGTTGCGCCATTGTGTTCGTCTCGGAATTTTGGTTGAAATAGAGTCCGAGTTTGCGTGAATTGGACTTCGTATGAAGAAGTTATGACCATCGGAAGTTTCAAAAAATTCAAAACAGCTCGCAGGAAATTTAAAATTCAAACTGAAAGTGCAGAAGCGGGCTGGGCGGGAAAATTCCCGCCCAGGCAGGTCGACTAGGGAGTCGACACTAGTGTCGACCTCCCCCCCAGGTCGACTATAGTGTCGACCTGGGTGTCGACCTGGTCAGTCGGCTAGGGTTTTGACTGAGCCCAATCTTGAGCTGCTGATGTGTCTTTAGGGCTGAGTTGGCAAATTAAATGGTTTAGTTTAGTTTTGAGTTGATCTGACGGTCTAAATAAACCCTAAACTCTATAAATACCTAGGTAGTCTCTCACTCTAATTCACATGAAAAATAGAATAGCTACCGTCATACTACCGCCATGGAACTCAGTCTAGCCGCCGCCAACTAAGAAGGAAGAAAAGCTAATCAAATTCTACTTCTACTCAACTCTAAAGCAAATAGAGACTCTCTTTTCTTCTCTAATTGTGAGTATGATGTTCTTAACAAGATTATTGTTAAACTAATTAGGTTAAGTTATGAATGGATTACAAGTGAGTGATGTGAATTGTCATATATGTTGTTGTAAACCTTATGCTATCATGAATGTTGTAAATTCTATGTTATGTGATGATGATATCCTATATGTTGTAAATCATGCTATGATGATGTTATGTATGTTGAGAGTTTCTATGCTAAGTTGTGATGAATCATACATGTTAAAAAGCCATGATGTTACTATCTATGCTAACTAGTTCATGTTAATCAAATCATGATGTTGATATTATTTGGGTTATGTTGATCTATATGACAAGTCACATATGAAAGTTTAGGTTGAGATTATGAACATATGCCATGACATCTATTTTGATCTAGAATTATGCTATGACATATGTGAAATTCTATGCTAGTTCACACCATCATTATGTTGCCTAAAACCCCATATGCAAGTTTATACATAAATTTGGGTTATGATCATATCATGTAAATTGTGCCATTTAACAAGTTGACACCTTTAGATCCTTAACATGTGTAGTTTATGCAAGTTTCACCCCTATTATGATTAGATTCATTTTAATTGTCTATATGTTGTGATAATTTATTTTTGTGCTATGAGTTAGACTATTCGAGTCTAATGTATATTCTGCGTTGAATAAGCGAACATATAAACATGGGGTAGGGGTAATATTAAGGATTTAATATAAAGAAGTTGGGGTGCAATTGATATGATTTTGCATGCCATGAGTGGATGACCATAACTGAGTCAATTATGGGCATCATTAAAATTGGAGTTAATTAATAATTTGAATAGGGAATTATTAAAACCGGGGTAAAAGATTATAAGTGATAATCAATGCTTAGGACACGAGGTTGGACTCGTTTGTGACGTAAACCTGCCCGGACCCGCCCGACAAATCCAGTGGTCACAAATGTCAGCCTAATGTGAGAGGTCCTAGGCCTAAACTAAAGCATAACAGTTGTAAAGACACGAGGTTAGACTCTTTTATGGTGTAAGACTGCCCGGACCCGCCCGACAAATCCAGCTGCCATAAATGCCAGTCTAATGTGAGAGGTCTTTATGAGGTTATGGCCTGAATGAATTAAGAAATACTTAACCAGATAAACATGTAAGGTGGGACATGGGGGTTAAGTAGGTGCCTTGGGTGGCATGAGGAATCTAGTGGGTGCACTTAGTGGCATGTGAAATACGATTAGTAAGACTTAACGAAACACACATGTAAATGAACATGACTAAGAGGGTTAAGTGGGATGTACTAGTGGACAAGCTTAGGTGGGTAGCTTGTGGGGGCCCATTTCAACCAGTATCCCAAACGTATCTTTGTGGGCTCGACCCAAGTCGAGGATGGGACACGCATACTAGGTTTGACAATAAGAGGCCAAAACGGGGAGCGGTGGCAACGCAAGTCCAACGGGTTTCATATGCGTGTGTGGACCCGGGCTGGTAGGTAAGACGTTGTTGCATCGTGTAGGTATAAGCCGTGCATTCTCCAGTTGTATCGGGCTGCCACTTTAGGGGAGTGATACACCCCACTGTGGGGCCAGCACGGGTATCTACGAGTAGGGAGCTGATCGAAAGTGGGTAGTGGGGTACACCTAGTGGAGATAGGGGCAGACGGCACCTATGTAGTCAGCTAGGGGTACGCAAGGCTATTTATATAGTTTCTGTGTGAAGCAAGTGGGATCAACCTTTAGGGTGACTGGTGTGGTGCAGTGTAGTAATGTGCGGTGCAGTGTAGTAATTATTCGTTAGTAACTAGGTATGCCTTTAACGTTATCTTTGACGTTATCTTTATCTGCTTTTCCATACCCAATAGTTCATAGACATTTACTTGTCTTCCAGCTTATGCCTTATTCTAGTTATTTTGATAATAGTATTGTTAGAATTATCATACTCGCCAGACTTTATGTCTGACCCCCTCCATTTCTATCCTTTTTCCCCCTCCAGGTCCTCAGGTTGGACCCAGCTCTAGTGGAGTTTGATTGGATTGCTTCATCTCTTTGGAAAGCTTGGACCGTTGAAGTAAAGTCCAGCTTGTTATCTCTTTTTAATGGCTATTTGCGTAATGGGATTATATATTTTGTTTTATCAAGATGGATAATGTACTTGACTCTGATTTATGGTTTTATGATGTAACAAACATGTTTAATTTCCGTTGCAATAAAATGAAGTTTTAGATTTCCAAGTACTACTTATTATCTGTCTTGTTGTAATTTTTCTGTTCTATATTCACTTATAACCTCCATGGAAGTTAATGCATTCCCTTTGTGAGTGACATTAATGGACGTGGGGTGTTACACGTGGTATCAGAGCTTAAGGTTACCAGAACAGATAATTTTTTTAGAAAAACTATTTTTCTAAAGTATTTTCGGAAGAAGTGCTTTCAAAAACTTGTTTTAATGAGTAATTTAAAGAGGAAAGTTTTTTAAGAAAAACATAATCCCCAATGGCCATATCTTTATCTTTCGAATTCTCCATTTTGAATCTTTCCTTTTTTTGTTTCGGCATGGCTGAAGATCTTAACCTACCTGACGGTGTAACGATACCAGGATGGTATAGGAGGCTATTAGAGGCTAGGGCCGCCGCAGGTCCAGCCAATGTTCCTCCACCACCAGTTGCACCCGTTCCTCCTCCTCCTCGCGTTGATACTTTTGCAAAGACGTGCAAGGAATTTAAGGCTATGGGTGGAAAACCCTTTCAAGGGTCAGAAACGTTTGTGGAAGCTAGAGATTGGCTTAGGGAGGTGGAAGAATTGCTAGAAATCTTTGAAGTAGAAGAAGGGAGGAGAGTTAAATTAGCAGCTTGGTTAATGAAGGGAGAGGTCTCGTTTTGGCGGGAAGTCACTAATGGGGAGCGTCCTGTTGATTCTTGGGCGAATTTCAAACGTAGGTTTGAGGCGAAGTTTCTCTCAAGGGCAGAAGAGAATTTATATATGGAAAGGTTCTTGACATTAAAGCAAGGAAGCTCATCAGTAAAAGAATATGTTAACAAATTTAATCAGTTAGCAAGGTTTGGCTTGGACTTAGTGAATACGCCGGAGAAGAAGGCACTGAGGTTCGTTAATGGATTAAATGAACCGTTGCAAGGGTTGGCTATGACCCACATCCCTATGGGGGCCACCTTTGAGAAGCTTGTAGACATGGCACTTATGCACGAGGAAAAAGGCACTAAAGCTGATAAGGCACTCGAGAAGAAAGGGGATCAGAAGAAACCACAACAGCAAAACAAGAAGGGTGGTAAAGACAATAATGGCAAGGGAAAGAAGAAATGCTTTAACTGTGGGACACCAGGCCATCTCAGCAAGGATTACCAAAAGAAAAAGAAGACTGGCTGTTTTCATTGTGGCGAAGCGGGACATTTAGTGAAGGACTGCCCAAAGAAGGGGCAGAGGGCAGGAACTACCTCGGGAGGACAGGTGCAGGCTCTTATGGCACCAGGGCAGGCAAGGGGACAAGTTCAGGCTCTCGCGGTCCCACCGCTGCAAGAACGAGGTAGAACCATTTCTGTTGAAAACTTAGTTTTTCTGTTTGATCCTCCTGTCTGTACCTTATTTGATTCGGGCGCATCGCATTCGTTTATCTCTACGTCATTAGTTGAATCACTGCACTTAAACACCAGTTTAGTAGAGGATCCCTTAGTTGTTTCGAATCCAATTGGGGGCTCAGCTTATTTGTCCATGATGTGTTTGGATTTGAAAATTTCTATACTTAGCGTTGAGTTTAGATGTGATGCTTATGTGTTGGGCTTCACAGGCTATGGGCTAATTTTAGGAATGGATCAGTTATCCAGAAATGGGGACGTTCTTGATTGTGAAAGGAGAGTAGTTAGGCTCGTGACTCGCCTTGGCAACACTCTCGAAATCTTTTGTAATCCCATAGATTCCGTTATGCTAAGTTATTTAGAATCGCTTGACGCGTATGAGGAAAATCTACAATCTGTTAGAGTGGTCCGAGAATATTCGGATGTGTTTGAGGAGGTGAGGGGCTTGCCTCCGAAGCGGGAGATAGATTTTCGAATATATCTTGTGGATAATGCAAAACCAGTATCTTTGCCAGTACGCCACATGGCTCCACGTGAAAGGAGGGAACTCGATAAGCAAGTGAAGGAGTTGCTTGAGAAGGGGTTCATAAGACGAAGTATATCGGAGTGGGGTGCTATAGTAGTATTTGCCACGAAGGCGGATGGGTCCCTTAGACTTTGTGTGGACTATAGAGAACTTAATAAGCTTACTAAGAAGAACAGACACCCACTGCCGAGGATTGACGATCTCTTCGATCAGTTAGTTGGCGCCTCAGTGTTTTCGCAGTTGGAATTAGCCACTGGTTTCCATCAGTTGAGAGTGGCTGAGGATAGCATTGACAAGACTGCCTTTAGGACTCCGGACGGTTTCTATGAATGGCTAGTGATGCCCTTCGGTTTGACAAACGCCCCTGCATACTTTGTTGATTTGATGAGTAGGGTGTTTAGGGAGTACCTTAACAAATTCGTGGTAGTCTTTGTAGATGACATCTTGATCTTTTCTAAGGATGAAGAGGAGCATGCCCTACATCTTATGGTAGTGTTGGAGACCCTACGAGCGCATAGTCTTAAAACTAAATTTTCCAAGTGTCACTTCTGGAGGAAGGAAGTACGATTCTTAGGGCACGTGGTTTCCAAGGAAGGGATAGCTGTGGATCCCGTGAAGGTGGTGGCCATCCAAGATTGGAAGGTCCCTAAAAATGCTACCGAAGTGAGAAGTTTCTTGGTGTTGGCTGGCTACTATAGGAAGTTTATCAAAGACTTCGCAAAAATATCAGCTCCATTGACACGCCTGACGAAGAAGAACCTAGTTTTCACATTGGACGTAGATCGTGATGATGCGTTCCAACGATTGAAGAGAGCTTTGACTTCAGCCCCAGCCTTAGTATTGCCAGACGGGAGTAAGCCGTTTATTGTTTATACTGACGCTTGTGGGACAGGACTAGGCGCAGTCTTAATGCAAGAGGGAAGGGTAATAGCCTATGGTGGAAGGCAGTTGAGAGCACATGAGAAAAACTACCCTACACATGACCTAGAGTTGGCCGCTATTGTTTTCGCACTTAAGTCTTGGCGTCATTATCTTCTTGGCGAGAGATTCGAATTATTCACTGATCACAAATCATTAAAATACTTATTCTCTCAAAAGGACTTGAACTTAAGGCAGCAAAGGTGGATGGAGTTCTTAGCATCATACGACTTCGAGATAGCATATACCCCTGGCAAGGGTAACGTGGTGCAGATGCCTTAAGTAGAAAAAGATTATCCTTAAGTCCTTTGTTTTTTGAGCGGCGAAGCTTAGAATTCATTTCGATGTTTGACTTTAGACCTTCCGTTGACTTCGTACCCGGTTTGCTAGCATCCTTGGAGGTCATACCTACGCTTTTGGGACGGATTGGCGAGGCACAGCGAGATGACCCACAGTTGGTTGAGTTAGTAGAAAAGCTCAAAGGAGGGGAGTCATCAAGCCATCTCCGTAGGTATACCCTAGATGATAAGGGTTGGTTACGTAGGGATGGTAGACTTTGTATACTAAAAGACGATGACCTAAGGAAGACCGTTCTTGACGAAGCACATCGTTCGAAGATGACCATTCATCCCGGCGGGGACAAGATGTACAAAGACATGAAGCGAGTTTACTTTTGGGCCGGTATGAAGAGGGATGTAGCCGAGTATGTCGCTAGATGCTTGGTGTGCCAACAAGTAAAAGCGGAGCAAAAGAAACCCGGTGGGTTGCTTCACCCATTGGAAGTTCCACTATGGAAGTGGGAGAGTGTCTCGATGGATTTTGTGGATGGATTACCGCGATCAAGGAAGAGTAATACGGGGATTTGGGTTATAGTAGATAGACTTACTAAGAGCGCCCATTTTATTCCCGTAAAGAGTAAGAGGACTGCTCCATGGTTAGCTTCTGTGTACGTCCGAGAAATAGTTCGTTTGCACGGTGTTCCTTCTAGCATAGTGAGCGACCGCGATCCTATTTTCACTAGCGAGTTTTGGAGAAGCTTACAAGAGGCGGTAGGGACTCAGTTATGTTTGAGCACCGCATATCATCCTCAGACGGACAGCCAGACCAAGAGGGTGAATCGTATTCTAGAGGACCTATTGAGGCTATGTATCCTAGACTTTGGGGGTACATGGGAAGAGCATCTTCCATTGGTAGAATTCGCATATAATAACAGCTTTCAGTCTAGCATTGGCATGGCACCTTTCGAAGCTCTTTATGGACGACCTTGTCGTTCACCTACATGTTGGTGGGAATCTTCGGATAAGATCTTACTTGGGCCCGATATGATTAGGGAGACTTCGGAGAAGATCGACTTGATTCGAAGGAGGATGAAAGCAGCGCAAGATAGGCAGAAATCTTATGCGGATAAGAGGAGGACAGATCTTGAGTTTGAAGTTGGGGACATGGTCTTTATCAAAGTGTCTCCATTACGGAACGTCGTTCGCTTTGGATCCGTTGGGAAGTTAGCACCAAGGTTCATAGGGTCGTTTCCTATTAAGGAAATGATTGGACAGATGGCATATAGAGTGGAGTTGCCCAAGAGACTTAGTGGTGTACACGACGTATTCCATGTGTTACATTTAAGGAAGTGCTTGCACGAGACCGCGGAAGTGGTAGAGCCGAGCTTGCTTAGAGAGGTGTAGATCGAGCGTGATGCGACGATTCGACGAGCTCCTACGCGCATTCTTGGGTCAGAGATCAAGAAGTTGAGGAATCGAGAGGTCAGACTAGTCAAAGTGCAATGGGGAGATGATGAGAGCAACTCTACTTGGGAGACGGAAGAGAAGATGCGTTCGTTGTACCCTTTTATTTTCGAGGGTATGTCCTTTAATTTCTCCTTTATCGCTTATCTTGTACTCATCTTACCTTTAGAGTATCCTCTCGCTAGTATTCTTGACCTTTAGTTAGGATAATCCTATGGTTGAAACATGTGTTTGAGACATGTTATGTATGATGGATGCAAAGTGGATGCGAGTGTTTGCTAGTGGTTGCTCGTGGACGCATATACACACACTGTTAGGCACTAGATCGGCTCAGTCACTTCATACTGCATATTGCATATAAATGGATGTATGATGATTGTTTTATCATATGGATGCTGCATTCGGGTGATGATTGTGCACACATATAGAGATATTATGTAGCATTAGGGAACTTTTGCATACATAATGGACGCATGGCACTATCATGGTTTGCATTAACGAGGTCAACTGAATCATTGGACCGCCTGATTTTGCATTAGATAAGGGACATATACACACACTGTGCATTTAAACATGAAAGCATTAGAAGTCTATAAGGACAATGGATGCTTGTGTTTGATGGTTGAGTAGATGGACGATTGAATGTTAGGATATACATTCTTCTTAACTTGAAGATTTCGGGGTCGAAATCCTTTAAGGAGGGGAGAATGTAACACCTCGTAGTTCTATTAATATTAATATTCACAAATTAAAGAATAACTAATCTCAGACGAGAGAATTGTGGGAAACGGGTTGCGCCATTGTGTTCGTCTCGGAATTTTGGTTGAAATAGAGTCCGAGTTTGCGTGAATTGGACTTCGTATGAAGAAGTTATGGCCACCGGAAGTTTCAGAAAATTCAAAACAGCTCGCAGGAAATTTAAAATTCAAACTGAAAGTGCAGAAGCGGGCTGGGCGGGAAAATTCCCGCCCAGGCAGGTCGACTAGGGAGTCGACACTAGTGTCGCCCTCCCCCCCCAGGTCAACTACCATGTCGACCTCCCCCCCAGGTCGACTATAGTGTCGACCTGGGTGTCGACCTGGTCAGTCGGCTAGGGTTTTGACTGAGCCCAATCTTGAGCTGCTGATGTGTCTTTAGGGCTGAGTTGGCAAATTAAATGGTTTAGTTTAGTTTTGAGTTGATCTGACGGTCTAAATAAACCCTAAACTCTATAAATACCTAGGTAGTCTCTCACTCTAATTCACATGAAAAATAGAATAGCTACCGTCATACTGCCGCCATGGAACTCAGTCTAGCCGCCGCCAACTAAGAAGGAAGAAAAGCTAATCAAATTCTACTTCTACTCAACTCTAAAGCAAATAGAGACTCTCTTTTCTTCTCTAATTGTGAGTATGATGTTCTTAACAAGATTATTGTTAAACTAATTAGGTTAAGTTATGAATGGATTACAAGTGAGTGATGTGAATTGTCATATATGTTGTTGTAAACCTTATGCTATCATGAATGTTGTAAATTCTATGTTATGTGATGATGATATCCTATATGTTGTAAATCATGCTATGATGATGTTATGTATGTTGAGAGTTTCTATGCTAAGTTGTGATGAATCATACATGTTAAAAAGCCATGATGTTACTATCTATGCTAACTAGTTCATGTTAATCAAATCATGATGTTGATATTATTTGGGTTATGTTGATCTATATGACAAGTCACATATGAAAGTTTAGGTTGAGATTATGAACATATGCCATGACATCTATTTTGATATAGAATTATGACATTTAGAATTATGCTATGACATATGTGAAATTCTATGCTAGTTCACACCATCATTATGTTGCCTAAAACCCCATATGCAAGTTTATACATAAATTTGGGTTATGATCATATCATATAAATTGTGCCATTTAACAAGTTGACACCTTTAGATCCTTAACATTTGTAGTTTATGCAAGTTTCACCCCTATTATGATTAGATTCATTTTAATTGTCTATATGTTGTGATAATTTATTTTTGTGCTATGAGTTAGACTATTTGAGTCTAACGTATATTCTACGTTGAATAAGCGAACGTATAAACGTGGGGGTAGGGGTAATATTAAGGATTTAATATAAAGAAGTTGGGGTGCAATTGATATGATTTTGCATGCCATGAGTGGATGACCATAATTGAGTCAATTATGGGCATCATTAAAATTGGAGTTAATTAATAATTTGAATAGGGAATTATTAAAACTGGGGTAAAAGATTATAAGTGATAATCAATGCTTAGGACACGAGGTTGGACTCGTTTGTGACGTAAACCTGCCCGGACCCGCCCGGCAAATCCAGTGGTCACAAATGTCAGCCTAATGTGAGAGGTCCTAGGCCTAAACTAAAGCATAACAGTTGTAAAGACACGAGGTTAGACTCTTTTATGGTGTAAGACTGCCCGGACCCGCCCGGCAAATCCAGCTGCCATAAATGCCAGTCTAATGTGAGAGGTCTTTATGAGGTTTTGGCCTGAATGAATTAAGAAATACTTAACCAGATAAACATGTAAGGTGGGACATGGGGGTTAAGTAGGTGCCTTGGGTGGCATGAGGAATCTAGTGGGTGCCCTTAGTGGCATGTGAAATACGATTAGTAAGACTTAACGAAACACACATGTAAATGAACATGACTAAGAGGGTTAGGTGGGATATACTAGTGGACAAGCTTAGGTGGGTAGCTTGTGGGGGCCCATTTCAACCAGTATCCCAAACGTATCTTTGTGGGCTCGACCCAAGTCGAGGACGGGACACGCATACTAGGTTTGACAATAAGAGGCCAAAACGGGGAGCGGTGGCAACGCAAGTCCAATGGGTTTCATATGCGTGTGTGGACCCGGGCTGGTAGGTAAGACGTTGTTGCATCGTGTAGGTATAAGCCGTGCATTCTCCAGTTGTATCGGGTTGCCAATTTAGGGGAGTGATACACCCCACTATGGGGCCAGCACGGGTATCTACGAGTAGGGAGCCGATCGAAAGTGGGTAGTGGGGTACACCTAGTGGAGATAGGGGCAGACGGCACCTATGTAGTCAGCTAGGGGTACGCAAGGCTATTTATATAGTTTCTGTGTGAAGCAAGTGGGATCAACCTTTAGGGTGACTGGTGCGGTGCAGTGTAGTAATGTGCGGTGCAGTGTAGTAATTATTCGTTAGTAACTAGGTATGCCTTTAACGTTATCTTTGACGTTATCTTTATCAGCTTTTCCATACCCAATAGTTCATAGACATTTACTTGTCTTCCAGCTTATGCCTTAGTCTAGTTATTTTGATAATAGTATTGTTAGAATTATCATACTCGCCAGACTTTATGTCTGACCCCCTCCATTTTTATCCTTTTTCCCCCTCCAGGTCCTCAGGTTGGACCCAGCTCTAGTGGAGTTTGATTGGATTGCTTCATCTCTTTGGAAAGCTTGTACCGTTGAAGTAAAGTCCAGCTTGTTATCTCTTTTTAATGGCTATTTGCGTAATGGGATTACGTATTTTGTTTTATCAAGATGGATAATGTACTTGACTCTGATTTATGGTTTTATGATGTAACAAACATGTTTAATTTCCACTGCAATAAAATGAAGTTTTAGATTTCCTAGTACTACTTATTATCTGTCTTGTTGTAATTTTTCTGTTCTATATTCACTTATAACCTCCATGGAAGTTAATGCATTCCCTTTGTGAGTGACATTAATGGACGTGGGGTGTTACATTATTGTTGAATGATTACTGAATATATATTTATAAATTGATTGAACTGATTAAATTAAACGTTCATTTAATTTAATTGAAACCAGTCGTTATTTTTAACGATTGTAACCAACTGAGGTAACTTACCTTATTGGTCACATTTATAATAATATAAACGTATAAAATGAATAATTGATGCTTGGATTGCTATTATTGGTTTATTGTTGAAATGATTAGTTGAACTGTGTATTTACCATCTATCGAGATGGACAATGATAAATATATTGCCATATTAAATGAATAATTTTATTTGAGGTTACCTATTTGAATGCAGGGAAACATGTTGGAGGGATCCTATAGGATTCCTCATTTATATTGATAATGTTTATCATATGTGTTGAATATAATTGGTTGAGTGTGAAATTGGATGAAATAAATCCTTATTTCACAGTTTGGTATTTTAGCTACAGTTTGGCCCTTTAATACTAATGATAAAATAAGAAATGGTTGAATCGATTTTAAGTTGAATCTGAAATGTTTTCAGTTGTATACCTTTTTTTGGTGACTTTGATTTGCCATTAGGCAAATTGACGAAGTTTTGAGTTATAAAATATATTTTTATAACTAAATCGAAGTTTCCAAGTTTATTTCATTTAAGTTATTTAAAATTGAAATTTATAAATATTTTTTTATTTATAATAGAATTTCACAAAAGAAAATATTAAATGTTTTATAATGCGAATTCTTTTTTCTTTAATAAGTTTTTATGAACAAAAAGCCAGAAATTAACCTACGAGTTAGTAATTTGAATAATTGTTTTTTCATGAAACAATTAAGTATTTATTAAATTAATCATATTATTTATTTAATAGGAAGGATTAATGGAAGCCAGTAAACAGACTAACCGATGTTTGCAAGTTGACTAAGTCATCTGTTTTAATTGGAATTGGATATCAGATTAAATTGTTTACAACTAATCTAATAGTAATAGTTTTCAAACAATCGTTGAACTTAACGGGTGTTCCTTAGAAGTTAATTAATCATTGATTAACTGTGTTTAAAAGTGATTATCAAATTGTTTATGTTAGACCAAAAAATGGCACTAACACCCAATAATTCAGAATTTGAAGAGATTAATAAAGAAATATAAATTAAAATGAGAAAACACAAGAAAACCCACAGAATTTACAGTGGTTCGGCATTAACAAGCCTACGTCAATTCTGTATTTTTTATATCCAGCCAAGAACTACAAACACAACACTTAGAATCCCTCAACAATCAGGATACATTCGATTTCTTCACTAAATTGTTGAAATTCACTCGAATGTTAGTAAACTGCCGGCGGGTCGAATGGCAATGGTAGGCTGAGTATATTGCTTCAGGTTTCGAGTGGAAAAAGTCCTTATTCCTTCCTCCCGGTCTAGTATTTATAGGGTTGGGTAGACCATGTTGGCGGCAATGGTTATAACTACGTGGATTTTGTTCTGGGTTTATAGCATGTTACTAGAAGTGGTTGTGTGTAGAATAACAGCTCGGGTTATGGCCACGTGTCCGTTGTCCGTTCGACTAGAGGCCAGTGGGTTAGGTGGTCCATTGTTCTTCATGGGTTCGAAGCTGAACCCGGATTGGGTCGAGTCTGTTCGACCCGAAGTCATTGACCAGGTGGCAGGAATTTCTGTTCTACCCGAGTATAGCCAGTCTCTTCATCTCGATCTAGCTTCGACTTGACTCCGAGCTTTTGAATAGGCATGACTCCTGGTTATCTATTGCACATGGTTACAATCACTTGGGCTTTGGATGGCCTTATCACAAGGCAGATAAACATTTTCCCCCCAAAGTATGTCTTATTGTAGATGAGATGCGCTTTGAACTCCGTAATCCATCCATTCTTGGATAAGCAACAATCAACAGTCGTGTCTTCCTGTGAAGTTATGTCCCACGATTGTCTTTATAACAACTGACAACTCAATATCCCCAAGTACAGCAAACACGAAGTTGTAGGTAAATCCTTTAACCCTTGTGTGACGAAAAGGAACTTCGCTCGATCCGAATCAGCCGCTAAACCGATCTAGACCGTTCGAAATGCCTGATCGTTTTGAGAACAAGACAAATCAGAACGCAGACGGGAGAACATTTCATTGTATATTACAACAATGCATCAGAATACAAGAATATACAGAGTATAAATAAATATTACACAGAAATATCAGAGATTTAAATTACATTTAAATACATAGCAGCGGAAAATAATACAATACACAACTGAAGGAGATATACAGATATAAAGCTTTCCGGGTATCGTTCCAGCTGTAAACCAGGATCCTGTGAATATAAATCTGCAAAACCAAAACTACTAGCTGCCCATGTCAAAATAAGGGCACCCAGAGTTTAGGTTAAAACAATAAACTCCAGGTCAGTCATGGGACTGGTGTGAGAACAAAAACAGTTATTAATCTTTATTTTAAAGTTAGGTAAATCAAGGGACCACGCCGTATAACACGGAACGGGTTTCCTCCCAAGAACACCAGTGCGTAAAACAACAGCGCAATGCTAAATAAAGAAAAATGAAGCTATTATAAGACCCAGGTCCTATCACATAATGCAACGCAAGCCGGGGGATAGGGTTTTTACCTTATAATAGCCAAGAATGCTTGATACATTTAAAAACAAACCATTTGATACTATTATAAGTGCATAGTGTATAAAACAACTTCAAATCATAAGTATCAGTCATAGGCGGCATGAATGCCTCATACCACTATGTCGCCTTACTAGGCTCTACAAATAAAACCGCAAATGTCACGTATTTGGAAATTGGATTTCCTTCTATGAACCGAGGCAAAAGATAGTCCTCTACCGATTCGAGACTGTCTAGCCCGAGTCTCAGGCAAGCGCGCAGGCAAGCCTTGGATCCTCAGGGCCGGTCCACCGATGTGGATTATTATGCCTGAACACTATGTTTCCCCGCCCTTTGGGGGTGTAAATGAGCCAACGAATGGCTCCATCGGACCCGGATCGTCCGATCTAACCGAGGCGCCTCGCAACAGCAACAACCACGCAGGTGAAAAGTATATAAATGTCAGGGCTGGTAGGTCACAGACACCACCCTAGCTAGAAAGAAACGCATGCCCTCCCTGGCGTCCTCTCCTGTTTTTGGTTCACAACCGGGGTGTGAGGCTCGCGAATTCACGTTACACAAAGCTATGCCACACAGGTTGTGCTTTAATCATCACCACAAGACTTTGCTTTTCAACAGAAGCCCCAATCAATTGCATCTTAGCATGCCACACAAGCAAACCACTCTATGCAACCGATATCAGTCACACAGAATGAAATCTAATGTCAGACACACAGTCCATTTACAAGTCTGTTCTGGGTCTGAATGAAACTGGAGGCACTTTCCTCGCATATCCATCGATCTCCAAATACGTCTGGACGATCACCAACTGTTTCTATCTTCTTGGGTGTACACCCCAATCAAGATCATCAGTAATCACCCAAACGACGTGAAGACCTCCGGTCTTCGACCACTGTCTTCATCTTCGACTTATCGTCGTATCAGTTATTCAGAATGGGATAAACCCGGTCTTTCCGAATAACTCGCGTATATAATAAACAAGTGTTACACAAACACAACATACGCCTCATTCCAATTCATCAGTCACTAACCGTAAATTAATCAAGAGAATAATTCCCCAAATATTAACCCCGAAGGCCGAAACCAACATCAGATTAATATCCAGAAAACCATTCTACTTAGCTAACCGACAGTTAGTTTCTAAATTTCACATTCATAGGGAAAGGTTCCCATTAATTTTATCCAAGATAAATTCCTTGAAATTTATTCTTTAATCTTCTTTTGAATATCAATTAAAACTAGTCGGGATTAACGAACCTTACCGAAGTAATCATTTGTTTTAATTTCCCAACCCCAACCTATTCATCCCATGAAGTAGAACTGGTAATAATTCATATCTAACACCACGGTGTTATCAGTAAATTCAATTACCATTTCACGTTCACATCTAATTAAAGATTTAACTAACGCTTGGAGCAAAACTGGTGATACTCCATTCTCGATTTTTTTCAATCTAATTAAAGATTCAATAAAACTCCACTTAGTCTTAATCGTTAACTGGGTTAAAGAATCAGTGTCATTTAAAACATGGTTCACGATAAACCCAAAATCACATTCCATTAATTATCGGGTTAAAGAACAAGTGTTATTTAAAACACTGTCCACGATAAACCCAAAAATCAATATCAATTCAATTCCAATTAAATATTATTTAATTGGTACACTTCATTAAATCTAAATAAAAAGATTTAATCTTTTCTCAACTGGGTTCAAGAACAGTGTTAATGAAGACACCATTCACGACAAACCCAAATCACATTTGATATTAAACACAAGGCTCTGAATAGAAAATATACCGGCTTATATTCAATATCAAATTCTACGACTAACAAATATCGTATTGGAAATAACGATATATATATATATATATATATATATATATCTTTCAAATTCCCATAACAATATCTGTATCATCACGAAATCCAACATCGAAATAATCCAAAGACAATTTCGATTCAAATTCATTCCAATATAATTATTGGAAATTCTGGTTATTTTCAAAACCATTTCTAATCCAGTTTATTTATTTTAAAAATAAATAGAATTATAATTCTAGTTCAAAACTAGTTCATTTCGATAAAAATCTATTTTTATCTTTTCAAATGTGGAGTTTTTCATCCCAATTCTTTCTAAATCATTTCTTATGATTTTACACAAATTATTACTATTTTTAATAATTTTATCAAGGCCCGTACAGTCGATTTCCATCAATGGCCATCGAACTGCACTTATAGCGACCTTTTTCAAATTTGATTTGGACATAATTCCAAATCCAACCGTTAGATTTCAAATTTCTAATATTCATTAGAAAGCTCTTTTCTATACGAACCCAACGGTTCCGGTTTTAGGAGAATCCGACGGTCGGATCTCCCGTAATATCCGTTTGAAGTCAATGGTCGAAATTCGCGAACTGCCGCGGCGCGGCGTGTTCTATTCATGCCATTATATTATATATATAATATATACTTTGTCGATTTCCTTTCGAAATGAATTTTATAAATCGTTTCAAATTCGTTTTCAAGACGGTTTAAACTTCATATTCAATTTCAAATCAAAATTGAATATTCCAATATAAATTCGTTTTAAATTCCTTTCAAATCGATTTAAATTCAAATTGATTTCTAATTCAATTTCAGTTCGTTTTTCAATTCAATTTAATTTCAATTCGAATTCATTTCTATCTGATTTCAATTCGACTTCATTTCTATTCGAATTTCAAATCATTTCAGTGTATTTCGAATTTCAAATCAATTCAGTTTAATTCGAATTTCAATTCACTTTAAATATAATTCGAATTTCAATTCATTTCAATATAGTTCGAATTTCAAATCTATTCAACATTCATTGAAGAATGAATAAAATCGGTATAAATATCGTTCACGTCAAAATGGCGTCAATCTATCAACACGGCTTCATATATTTCTATTTTCAAATATTCTATTTCAAATATTTCTATTTCAAATATTTCTATGTCAAATATTTCTATTTAAAATATTTCTATTTCAAATATTTCTATTCAAATATTTCTCTTCAAATATTTCTATTTTGAAAGTGGAATGAGGCTAAATCAATTACCATATAATGTTAATTATATGGATTTTCTACAACACATGTATATATCAACAACGATGAATAATCAACCATCATCCAAAGTGCATTCTACACTGTATAAGCATCAAATATAAATATTTAACGCTCATAATAGTCTGTCAATCAATCGATCGACATACAATTAAACAATCGGGATTAGTGTACTTCAAATATCATCCCAATACCCGTGTGGGGTTTCAAACAATCTAACACAGATTTTTATTTGTGCCATTGGGCGATGTGTAAAATTTATCGTCCCAATCAATATCAGTCAAATGTGTGTATATAAACAAATCGTCCGATTTGTTTATTTTTATTTCCTTTCATATATACGTTAAAAATTCTATTTTTAACTATAAAATATTTTTAACTATATAAATATTTTATTTCATTTCACATCACATCACACAATCAACTACACATCAAAATCAAACACACAAGCATACAAGCCGCCCATGGTCTGTGGACGACGGGTGTCGGGTGCTACTAAACACCGTCTGCATCCTAGTATATATATTAACTAGAAAAATAAAATTGAAAGGTGAGAAGTTCTCACAGATTAGCTAATCCAATCCCACGGCTCTTCTTAGGTAGAAATTTTCACCACTCTTGCCTCTTGTCACTTTCTTTGCCCGTATTCTCTACATATGTAAAAATCGAATTTTTACTTCGCTATTCAATATATAAAAATCGAATTTTTACTTCGCTATTCAATATATAAAAATCGAATTTTTACTTCGCTATTCAATATATAAAAATCGAATTTTTACTATGCAATTCAATATATAAAAATCGGATTCTTACTTCGTTGCTATATAGATAAAAATCAAATTTTTACTTCGTTGCTATATAGATAAAAATCGAATTTTTTACTTCGTTGCTATATAGATAAAAATCGAATTTTTACTTCATTGCTATATAGATAAAAATCGAATTTTTACTTCGTTGCTATATAGATAAAAATCGAATTTTTACTTCGCTATTCAATATATAAAAATCGAATTTTTACTATGCTATTCAATATATAAAAATCATCTTTTTACTTCGTTATTCAATATATAAAAATCGAATTTTTACTATGCTATTCAATATATAAAAATCATCTTTTTACTTCGTTATTCTTTCTATAATATAAAAATCTTTTCATAGTTAAAAATAAATCCAACCTTTACCGTTTTAAAAATAATGATATTTCAGTTTAAAAATTCTATATATTTTAGTTTAAAAATTCTATATATTTCAGTTTAAAAATTCTATAAGGAGAGAAGGAAGAAAAAGGAAGATAAAATGAAAATAAAACCAATATTAAAAACTTACAGCGAAAGGCGAAGTGGGGGGGGGGGGGGTTTCGTCTGTTTGGCGGCAGAAGGAGGGGGGGTTCTGTCGTGACTCAGCAGGGAAGGGTTGGGTATCGCGGCCTGGCGCAGGGGAAGGGGGGTATCGCGGCGTCGCAGCAGATGGAGGGGGGAGGGGGTATCACGAGGCATCGCAACATATGGAGGGGGGTATCGCGAGGCGTCGCAGAAGATGGAGGGGGTATCGCGAGGCGTCGGCGGTGGCGCGATTTGTTTCTCTCTTTTTTTCTTCTTCTTCTGAAATGAATTCAATCGGAAAAGGGGGGGCAGAGGGATTTAAGGTGGAGGAGAGAGATTTTTAATTGTTTTATTTTCCACCAAAAGTAACTTAAAATTTCGGACTCGAAACGGGACCCACCGCCTATCGTCCATAGCTAATTACCCCCATTCCGAACACAATGGGATATGTATCGTAGGCTGATTCGATCGTTTCGATCAGTTTCCGTCAAAATCAACATATAACTCTATATATTGAATTTGAACGCGCATTTCAATTTACCGGGGTCACATACGAACTCTAAAAATTCCAGAGAAATATTTTCTAGCTTCGTATTGACGATACGGTCCTAACAAAACTAGTTTGGTCGAATTCTGAGACCGTTTGAAAAATGGCCATTTTCCAGTCGATTAAAATCAACTAAAACTGGTCAAACGCGTTTTCCTTTGCCACGCTCACATATTGATTCGAAAAATTATGAAATTTGAAATCTGGCAATAACTTTACATCCCGGATCCAACAAAAGTGGTTTCATCGAAATCCGAGGTCATTTGCAAAATGGCTATTTTTAAGGGCCTGAATTCCATAGCGACTATTCAGAATTTTCAACTGGACATATCTTTTGATTCCCGCCTTGAAATCTTGATTTTTCGGATTCGTTGGAAAGATATTATCAATTAGATTCAAATATTTTTGGTTTCACTAAAATCCGGTTTGTTTTGCACCCAGTACATTCAATAGAAGTTTGAAATCGAATTATCGAACTACCGCGCCATTTTCAATTCTATTTATAATTAAATATAATTATTTATATTCTAACGACGACGTATATAATATATACGTTCGAATTCTATTCAAAATAAATTTCTCGTCGATTTTATTTAAAATAATTCATTTTAAATGTTCAAAATTCGCTAAAATTGCCGGATTTTTTTTTTAAACTGGCCCAGATTTTCGGGTTGTTACAATCTCCCCCACTTAAAACTTTTCGTCCCCGAAAAGGAACAAAGTCGAAAGTGGTTTGATTAATCAACTCTACGTTCGATCTGGCTTCCATTCTCCAACTTTTCAGTTTCTGAGAATTTTCAAAGATTTCAAAAATTTGGCTAACACCCTAAATTTTCGAAAAAAATCGCCATAACCTCCCCTGCACCGGGAGCCACGGGAAAATCCTGAAATTGCCATACAGACCTTTTGATCTCAAAAAGAAAAAGAAAAAGCCAAGCGGCTAGCCAATAGGCTCATAAAATCATCAGCACCCAAACAAAACAGTAAATTATAGTAAACATGTACCTATTTGTCGGGCAAACAAATTTTATTCTCTGATCTAGCCTCCTAGCTATGACCTGTTCAATGTAAGTACAAGTATATGCAAGCAAATGCTACCAAATGTCAATACAATTCACTATTTGATACAATTAGGCGTAATGGTTCAAAATTATCAAACAAACAACACAAACATCAATCAATTAGTTGATTAGCTTTTCAAATGCATAATTTTGATACATATACGTATACAGAAAATCATGTTTTTGATGCCAATTTACAACGATAAGCCCTATCTAGTTTCGGTTCTCACACCAGTCAATTGGAAATATATAGAAATCTCACTTTCGAAACTCGAAAATAAATACTGGCGACGGTGCCCCGTCACCAGAATTATCCCCGGGCACTAGAGTGCGATTCTATAACTATCCAGTATATTAAAACTTCGAATACACGTTTGCAAGACATATATGCAAAATCTTTATATATCGGATTGTCCCGATCAATATAGAATAAATAATCAAATACGAATAGTTGATTTAAATTTTCAAAACAAATTGGTTTTCATTTTAGAAAATATACTCTTCAAACTTGTTCTAGGATACTACTGATCCCATCTCTAGCGAGTCATTCTAATTGGATATTACTAATCCAATATCTGATGAATTCTTTCGTATGGTTCTAACGTGTCTTGTTCTCTAAGCTTTGTAAACCAAAGCTCTGATACCAAACTATGACGAAAAGGAACTTCGCTCGATCCGAATCAGTCGCTAAACCGATCTAGACCGTTCGAAATGCCTGATCGTTTTGAGAACAAGACAAATCAGAACGCAGACGGGAGAACATTTCATTGTATATTACAACAATGCATCAGAGTACAAGAATATACAGAGTATAAATAAATATTACACAGGAATATCAGAGATTTAAATTACATTTAAATACATAGCAGCGGAAAATAATACAATACACAACTGAAGGAGATATACGGATACAAAGCTTTCCGGGTATCGTTCCAGCTGTAAACCAGGATCCTGTGAATATAAATCTGCAAAACCAAAACTACTAGCTGCCCGTGTCAAAATAAGGGCACCCAGAGTTTAGGTTAAAACAATAAACTCCAGGTCAGTCATGGGACTGGTGTGAGAACAAAAACAGTTATTAATCTTTATTTTAAAGTTAGGTAAATCAAGGGACCACGCCGTATAACACGTAACGGGTTTCCTCCCAAGAACACCAGTGCATAAAACAACAGCGCAATGCTAAATAAAGAAAAATGAAGCTATTATAAGACCCAGGTCCTATCACACAATGCAACGCAAGCCGGGGGATAGGGTTTTTACCTTATAATAGCCAAGAATGCTTGATACGTTTAAAAACAAACCACTTGATACTATTATAAGTGCATAGTGTATAAAACAACTTCAAATCATAAGTATCAATCATAGGCGGCATGAATGCCCCATACCACTATGTCGCCTTACTAGGCTCTACAAATAAAACCGCAAATGTCACGTATTTGGAAATTGGATTTCCTTCTGTGAACCGAGGCAAAAGATAGTCCTCTACCGATTCGAGACTGTCTAGCCCGAGTCTCAGGCAAGCGCGCAGGCAAGCCTTGGATCCTCAGGGTCGGTCCACCGATGTGGATTATTATGCCTGAACACTACGTTTCCCCGCCCTTTGGGGCGTAAATGAGCTAACGAATGGCTCCATCGGACCCGGATCGTCCGATCTAACCGAGACGCCTCACAACAGCAACAACCACACAGGTGAAAAGTATATAAATGTCAGGGCTGGTAGGTCACTGACACCACCCTAGCAAGAAAGAAACGCATGTCCTCCCTGACGTCCTCTCCCATTTTTGGTTCACAACCGGGGTGTGAGGCTCGCGAATTCACGTTACACAAAGCTATGCCACACAGGCTGTGCTTTGATCATCACCACAAGACTTTGCTTTTCAACAGAAGCCCCAATCAATTGCATCTTAGCATGCCACACAGGCAAACCACTCTATGCAACCGATATCAGTCACACAGAATGAAATCCAATGTCAGACACACAGTCCATTTACAAGTCCGTTCTGGGTCTGAACGAAACCGGAGGCACTTTCCTCGCATATCCATCGATCTCCAAATATGTCTGGACGATCACCAACTGTTTCCATCTTCTTGGGTGTACACCCCAATCAAGATCATCAGTAATCACCCAAACGACGTGAAGACCTCCGGTCTTCGACCACTGTCTTCATCTTTGACTTATCGTCGTATCAGTTATTCAGAATGGGATAAACCCGGTCTTTCCGAATAACTCGCGTATATAATAAACAAGTGTTACACAAACACAACATACGCCTCATTCCAATTCATCAGTCACTAACCGTAAATTAATCAAGAGAATAATTCCCCAAATATTAACCCCGAAGGCCGAAACCAACATCAGATTAATATCCAGAAAACCATTCTACTTAGCTAACCGACAGTTAGTTTCTAAATTTCACATTCATAGGGAAAGGTTCCCATTAATTTTATCCAAGATAAATTCCTTGAAATTTATTCTTTAATCTTCTTTTGAATATCAATTAAAACTAGTCGGGATTAACGAACCTTACCGAAGTAATCATTTGTTTTAATTTCCCAACCCCAACCTATTCATCCCATGAAGTAGAACTGGTAATACTTCATATCTAACACCACGGTATTATCGGTAAATTCAATTACCATTTCACGTTCAAATCTAATTAAAGATTTAACTAACGCCTGGAGCAAAACTGGTGATACTCCATTCTCGATTTTTTTCAATCTAATTAAAGATTCATTAAAACTCCACTTAGTTTTAATCGTTAACTGGTAAAAGAATCATTGTCATTTAAAACACGGTTCACGATAAACCCAAAATCACATTCCATTAATTATCGGGTTAAAGAACGAGTGTTATTTAAAACACTGTCCACGATAAACCCAAAAATCAATATCAATTCAATTCCAATTAAATATTATTTAATTGGTACACTTCATTAAATCTAAATAAAAAGATTTAATCTTTTCTCAACTGGGTTCAAGAACAGTGTTAATGAAGACACCATTCACGACAAACCCAAATCACATTTGATATTAAACACAAGGCTCTGAATAGAAAATATACCGGCTTATATTCAATATCAAATTCTACGACTAACAAATATCGTATTGGAAATAACGATATATATATATATATATATATATCTTTCAAATTCCCATAACAATATCTGTATCATCACGAAATCCAACATCGAAATAATCCAAAGACAATTTCGATTCAAATCCATTCCAATATAATTATTGGAAATTTTGGTTATTTTCAAAACCATTTCTAATCCAGTTTATTTATTTTAAAAATAAATAGAATTATAATTCTAGTTCAAAACTAGTTCATTTCGATAAAAATCTATTTTTATCTTTTCAAATGTGGAGTTTTTCATCCCAGTTCTTTCTAAATCATTTCTTATGATTTTACACAAATTATTACTATTTTTAATAATTTTATCAAGGCCCGTACAGTCGATTTCCATCAATGGCCATCGAACTGCACTTATAGCGACCTTTTTCAAATTTGATTTGGACATAATTCCAAATCCAACCGTTAGATTTCAAATTTCTAATATTCATTAGAAAGCTCTTTTCGATATGAACCCAACGGTTCTGGTTTTAGGAGAATCCGACGGTCGGATCTCCCGTAATATCCGTTCGAAGTCAATGGTCGAAATTCGCGAACTGCCGCGGCGCGGCGCGTTCTATTCAGGCCATTATATTATATATATATATATATATAATATATACTTCGTCGATTTCCTTTCGAAATGAATTTTATAAATCGTTTCAAATTCGTTTTCAAGACGGTTTAAACTTCATATTCAATTTCAAATCAAAATTGAATATTCCAATATAAATTCGTTTTAAATTCCTTTCAAATCGATTTAAATTCAAATTGATTTCTAATTCAATTTCAGTTCGTTTTTCAATTCAATTTAATTTCAATTCGAATTCATTTCTATCTGATTTCAATTCGACTTCATTTCTATTCGAATTTCAAATCATTTCAGTGTATTTCGAATTTCAAATCAATTCAGTTTAATTCGAATTTCAATTCACTTTAAATATAATTCGAATTTCAATTCATTTCAATATAGTTCGAATTTCAAATCTATTCAATATTCATTGAAGAATGAATAAAATCGATATAAATATCGTTCATGTCAAAATGGCGTCAATCTATCAACACGGCTTCATATATTTCTATTTCCAAATATTCTATTTCAAATATTTCTATTTCAAATATTTGTATTTCAAATATTTCTATTCAAATATTTCTCTTCAAATATTTCTATTTCGAAACTGGAATGAGGCCCAATCAATTACCATATAATGTTAATTATATGGATTTTCTACAACACATGTATATATCAACAACGATGAATAATCAACCATCATCCAAAGTGCATTCTACACTGTATAAGCATCAAATATAAATATTTAACGCTCATAACAATCTGTCAATCAATCGATCGACATACAATTAAACAATCGGGATTAGTGTACTTCGAATATCATCCCAATACCCATGTGGGGTTTCAAACAATCTAACACAGATTTTTATTTGTGCAGTTGGGCGATGTGTAAAATTTATCGTCCCAATCAATATCAGTCAAATGTGTGTATATAAACAAATCGTCCGATTTGTTTATTTTTATTTCCTTTCATATATACGTTAAAAATTCTATTTTTAACTATAAAATATTTTTAACTATATAAATACTTTATTTCATTTCACATCACATCACACAATCTACACATCAAAATCAAACACACAAGCATACAAGCCGCCCATGGTCTGTGGACGACGGGTGTCGGGTGCTACTAAACACCGTCTACATCCTAGTATATATATTAACTAGAAAAATAAAATTGAAAGGTGAGAAGTTCTCACAGATTAGCTAATCCAATCCCACGGCTCTTCTTAGGTAGAAATTTTCACCGCTCTTGCCTCTTGTCACTTTCTTTGCCCGTATTCTCTACATATGTAAAAATCGAATTTTTACTTCGCTATTCAATATATAAAAATCGAATTTTTACTTCGCTATTCAATATATAAAAATCGAATTTTTACTTCGCTATTCAATATATAAAAATCGAATTTTTACTATGCTATTCAATATATAAAAATCGGATTTTTACTTCGTTGCTATATAGATAAAAATCGAATTTTTACTTCGTTGCTATATAGATAAAAATCGAATTTTTTACTTCGTAATTTTACTTCGTTGCTATATAGATAAAAATAGAATTTTTACTTCGTTGCTATATAGATAAAAATCGAATTTTTACTTCGCTATTCAATATATAAAAATCGAATTTTTACTATGCTATTCAATATATAAAAATCATCTTTTTACTTCGTTATTCAATATATAAAAATCGAATTTTTACTATGCTATTCAATATATAAAAATCATCTTTTTACTTCGTTATTCTTTCTATAATATAAAAATCTTTTCATAGTTAAAAATAAATCCAACCTTTATCGTTTTAAAAATAATGATATTTCAGTTTAAAAATTCTATATATTTCAGTTTAAAAATTCTATATATTTCAGTTTAAAAATTCTATAAGGAGAGAAGGAAGAAAAAGGAAGAGAAAATGAAAATAAAACCAATATTAAAAACTTACAGCGAAAGGCGAAGTGAGGGGGGGGGTTCGTCTGTTTGGCGGCAGGAGGAGGGGGGGTTCTGTCGCGACTCAGCAGGGAAGGGGGGTATCGTGGCCTGGCGCAGGGGAAGGGGGGTATCGCGGCGTCGCAGCAGATGGAGGGGGGAGGGGGTATCGCGAGGCGTCGCAGCAGATGGAAGGGGTATCGCGAGGCGTCGGCGGTGGCTCGAGGGCCCCCAGGCGGCGGCGCGATTTGTTTCTCTCTCTTTTTTTCTTCTTCTTCTGAAATGAATTCAATCGGAAAGGGGGGGCAGAGGGATTTAAGGTGGAGGAGAGAGATTTTTAATTGTTTTATTTTCCACCAAAAGTAACTTAAAATTTCGGACTCGAAACGGGACCCACCGCCTGTCGTCCATAGCTAATTACCCCCATTCCGAACTCAATGGGATATGTATCGTAGGCTGATTCGATCATTTCGATCAGTTTCCGTCAAAATCAACATATAACTCTATATATTGAATTTGAACGCGCATTTCAATTTATCGGGTCACATACGAACTCTAAAAATTCCAGAGAAATATTTTCTAGCTTCGTATTGACGTTACGGTCCTAACAAAACTAGTTTCGTTGAATTCTGAGACCGTTTGAAAAATGGTCATTTTCCAGTCGATTAAAATCAACTAAAACTGGTCAAACACGTTTTCCTTTGCCACGCTCACATATTGATTCGAAAAATTATGAAATTTGAAATCTAGCAATAACTTTACATCCCGGATCCAACAAAAGTGGTTTCGTCGAAATCCGAGGTCGTTTGCAAAATGGCTATTTTTAAGGGCCTGAATTCCATAGCGACTATTCAGAATTTTCAACTGGACATATCTTTTGATTCCCGCTATGAAATCTTGATTTTTCGGATTCGTTGGAAAGATATTATCAATTAGATTCAAATATTTTTGGTTTCACTAAAATCCGGTTTGTTTTGCACCCAGTACATTCAATTGAAGTTTGAAATCGAATTATCGAACTACCGCGCCATTTTCAATTCTATTTATAATTAAATATAATTATTTATATTCTAACGACGACGTATATAATATATACATTCGAATTCTATTCAAAATAAATTTCTCGTCGATTTTATTTAAAATAATTCATTTTAAATGTTCAAAATTCGCTAAAATTGCCGAAATAAAATTTTTTAACTGGCCCAGATTTTCGGGTTGTTACACCTTGTCGAATCAAAAGGTCAAAAATATCCATTCAGGTTGTGTCATCTTATCGGTTCTCATATATGATCACACACAAGCCATTCCGAATAATTTTTCTTGATTATCAAAATTCAATTATAAAACATGAACACAATGCATTGCCATGAAAGTGGAGTAATTATCGAGAGAGTCCTTTACTTTCTCTTGACATTTTATTAATCTTCTTCGGGTCGGGTCGAAGTGCTCCGAGTCAAAATAATTCGACCTGATGACTATTCGACTCGAATGGTACCCGTAGCTATCATAATTGTTGTAACATACCGTATTTTTATCACTGGAATTTTGGATATTTAATTCAGTTTATGTAATAGTAATAATTTATTTGTTATTCAAATCGATTTATATTCAGTTGAATTTAATTTTAAATCATTAGTTTAAACTAGTAACTTTTCCATACGGTCGATTGGGGCTTCGAAACCCGTTCCGATGGGTTCAGAATAGCAGTATTACCCTAGAAATGCTTTTCGTTGCGTTTAAAGAGGAGTTAGAAATTGACACGATATTTTAATTAAATAGGTTTACAACGGTTCGAATTTATTTAAGGCTCATTACGGAAATTCCTTCAACCTAAGCAAAACTAATTTCCTTCTACGTTAAGCTTCACCGGATATAGTACAAAGTCTTCTTCTTTCACTGCACGATCTCTTCATTCACTTCACATGTACCGTTGTTCCTTCATCACAATGTAAACACCCACTGCTTTCCTATAAATTTAGACACCGATCTTCACATTTTTCCCACCTGTAAACCATTTCGAGTCCTCCTCATTTCTTTTTTCCCTGATCGATCCATTCGAAATTCAATCCACCGTTCATAATCAAATAAAAACAGTCCCTTTACTCAAACCGAAATTCAATCCTCCAATAGAAATAAAAAGGGAATCGAACCGTGAATAAAAATCGAGCGGATTCTCCAACTCGAGATCAACGCGGGTGCGCTCATGATAAGGAAGGATGGGTGTGATGTCGTTCAAAGGGGATTTCGACTCCGAGGATGCTATGCGATGGGATGTTTAGGCATTGCAATTTCCTGAAGCCGATATCGATGTTGGAGCATTTGCGATGGGAAATGGAGGCCAGAATTTGTTGTGAGACTTTTTGATGGCGTGATGTTAAGGATGGATGTTTGATTTGTTTTGTTTTACACAGTGAAAGATCGAGGGATTCGGTCTGTTATTTATTTTTGCAAAGGTTCTGACAAAGGAACATGTTAAATTGGAGAATGGGGTGATGTAGTTGATAACAGTGAGGTTGGTATTGTGGTGTTTGGCTACGTGTTAATTGGACAGTAAGAACATAATGACAAACGGAGGATTTGGGGGAGTTC
Organism: Allium sativum; assembly: GCA_030737875.1. Lineage (NCBI taxonomy): Eukaryota > Viridiplantae > Streptophyta > Magnoliopsida > Asparagales > Amaryllidaceae > Allium > Allium sativum. The sequence continues at coordinate 14,177,695 of CM060911.1, forward strand.
GGTAACATGCGATGTTGAAGTACTGTTCCGTTATCAAGCTATGTGTTTGGATAAGGTCAGTTATTTTTTTAAGGACATTTGTGTAAGGTTGAATTGTTGATGGTGATTGTGAGGTATATGGACATTTGGAGTTTGAGCTAATAAGAAAGAATCAGGTCTGGAAAGTGGAGTTATTTGGTTAAGTCAATCATTTTGTTTGTGATATGTGAATTTTGGTGACATAAGTGACAAACAATGGCTATAATTAATGGGAAGGAAGTGTAGTCATCCGTGTTGTGTTCGATAAAGGATCGAAGAAGATTTAACGCAGTTTTGGGCTGATGCAAATTTGGAAATGTTCGAGATATGGCTTCGTGGATTTGAGCGAGTAATTCGAAGAAACAAGGTATACATTTATTAAATTTAAAAATATACATAGGATAATTAATTATTTCATTTTTTAAGTTAATTTAATAATCATTTAATCATTTAAATTAAATTAAATAATCATAGGTACAAATAGATTTATTCGAGTCAGTTCGTAGATGCAGATATGGAAATTTAATGGAATATTCAACAATGGAAAATTCGAGGTGAGTTAAACTCACTCAGATAAATTATTGGGAGCTATTTTTAATAGTTCAAAATTTATTGACTGCCTGTTGGATGATAAATTGATTGATATAAAGTGATAATACTATATATATATATAATACTATATAATAATATTGGTGATCGGATAATTCCCTGTAACGACCCGAATTTTCGAACAGTTTATTTTAAATATTTAATATGGTATTAAATATTGTGTTGATAATATAAATAATTTTTTATATATTAAATTATCGTAATACGAAATATATTGAAATCGAAGTTAAAACAAAATAGAAATGATTCAGATGATCAGTGTCAGTTCTGTCTGAATATGAACGATAATGATAATAATTTATTTTCGAGAAAATGATTAGTTCGTAATTTAAATTTATTTTATATCAAGATAATATGGTTATTTTATATATACGTTCGAATTAAAATTTATAATCTATTCTGTTGAGTTCAGAATAGTGTTATAACGTTGAAACGACAGTGGTTATGTTAAAATAGCGGTTCGCGGTTTAAGTAATGAACCCCGATATTATTTTAGTGGATAAGCATGAGATCAAATCGATATCCATTTAAAATAAAGTGGAAATCTCTTTAAATCAAATCAATTTAATAACAAATCTTTTTAAATTAAATAAAAGACTTGTTGTGTACGTTGGTTCCCCCTCCATCTATATAAACGCAACCTTCTCTCATTTCAGAGAAAAGAAAAAAAATCGAACTTCAGGAAGATATAAATGAAATGACTGAGCCTTTCTTTTCTTCTTTTAAAACCATACCAGAAAATCCCTCTTTATGAAATCGAAATTCATTTTTTCCCCTTTCTAAGTCATTTCCGTCCAAATCAAAACCCGAAAAAATGGCCAACGCTCTTTCACAAATTCATTCCTCAAACCAGATTTATAGCTCATTTATGATTTCCTCAACAAATCAATTGAAATAAAATCAGAAACTTTCAGAAGAAAAAGAGAACCGAGTCTTCTGAAGCTCGAGATTTAAATCGAGGTGCTTGCGATTTAGGGTAGAGGAGTTGTTGCAAATTAGGGCATCGTGGTTCGTTCGAAGTTGAGGTACGCGATGGAGTCATCGCGATTTCATGAGGTGCGATGACTGATGAAGGCGCGATTTGTTGTAGTTGAAGAGGACAATCTCGTGGAGGTCGACGAACTAGTGGTTGAGGTATCACAAATGGGAAGGGGTTGGCGACTGAGTTGAGAGGGACGATGGGAGGAGAAGGCCACTGCAGGTTTCAGAATTGGCCGATACATAGGAGGGTGAGACTTGTGCTAGATGCGATCTGGGTGAAAGGTGAATGCATCATTGATGAACAAGGTGGAGTGCGGTTTGTGTTTATTTGGGAAATGGGGTTGCTGATGAAAATGGGTAGTGGATAGTGGTAGAATTCAGGTGGTTCAGTGTAAAGGGATGCTAAGTTCGTAAGCACTGTGATGAACAGGATGGTAAAAGGTGTTGTCTGTTGTGGTGTGGTAGGATAGTAGAAGCTCGGATACGGTGGATTGTCATTGGTAGGGAGTTCGAGACACTTTTGGGGCTGATGAGTGGAAGGCTTTGAACTTTTGTAGCAATAGTGATCAGTTGAAGTATATTGGTCTGATGGTGTTACTGGGAAGGAGGAAATCGATTGGCTCTCGGTCACGTTAAGGTATACATTTTACCTTAATTTTAAGATACTTAGAATGATTTATTTAATCATTTTTAGTAGTTAAAATTAAATGGAAAATCATATATCGATAAATTAAATAAATCGTACGATGCTCGGTTTGTTTACGGTGAGAAATTTGGATGTAGGTTAATTATTTTATAATTTAATTAGAGCTGTGAATTTAAGTTATAATCTTAATCTTATAAATCGTATGTCTTGCTTATAAAGTAGATTCGAACGAGACGGTTCAGAATGGATCCGTATTGTCGTCAGCTGAGCAATGGAATTCAGATTGGAATAAATTACGAACTAAAAATCAAGGTGAGTAAATCTCACTCAAAAATGTATTTTTATCATTAAAAATAAATTGTTGGTTGATTTGGTTGCATTGCTGTTTATTTATAAGTTATGGTTATTATATATATTAGTTATTTAGGCTTGGTGATTTTGGTTATTGGATATTTCCCACAATACTATTAGCGGATGCCCGGAGTATCATTAGCGGATGACCTTACGCTCCACGTATATAAGTGGATCCCCTTTTATACGGCGATATCCTTCTTTGAAGCCGGATTGGTATTTTTTTTATGTGACTAACATCTATGGATGCAGGAAAAACAGGTTAGAGGGATCCAACTGGATTCCTCAAATTTATTTATTACTGTTTACATATTTATATGTGTGTGATGTGTTGGATTGGATTGATGGTTTGTTTATTTGGGTATCTAAATATCACTGGCCCTAGAAATTGATATTTAAGGATATCATAAAAGGGGATTTTTATTGGATAATTTATTCAAATTCAAAAATGAACTTAAAAGGGATTTTTAAATGGAAAAGAAAGGGAAATTTTACTTTTCGAAATAGAAATGATATTTCGAATGAATTGAGAAATATTAACTGGTTTTTAATAATAAAAATAAGTAGCTGAAATTATAAATGATGTTTATAAATAGAAAGAAATAATATCATTTGATAATATTAAATTTCAAATTTAAGTATGAATTTAAAGTGGAAAACTTCATTTTTTTCGAAATGGAAATTAGATTTCAAATGGACTTTGAAATCGGAAGCTTGTTTTAATACTCAAAGCAAGAAGCAAAATTTATAAATGATATTTGTAAATAGGAGAAAAATATTGTTGTTGGATAACTTGAAATTTTAATTCATGTATGAACTTTAAAAGGTGATTTTGAAATCGTTTCAAGAAGAAACGATGGAATTTATTCCGACGTTCAGAATGTAAACTGGATTTAAATATATCCACGTGGGATTATGATTTGAATTCAGCGATGTCGAATTCATAGAAATAAAATTATTCTTTTCAGAAAAGATATTGAAATTGTATAAAATTAAATGTAATATGAAATGGGTTATAGGTTTATATGCATATATATATATGATAATGATAAATATAATGAGAATCGAATTCAAGTGGAAGTTGTTTTAATAAATAAAATAAGGGGGTTAATTTATAAACAAAGTTTATAAATGTGATGAAGAAATTTTCATCAGATAATTTAGAAAATGAATTTTTCCAAAGTGGATATGGCTTATGATACCATATTTGAATAGACTAGAAGCTGAGATTTTATCGAGTGTTGGTATTACAAGCTGTTATCTATCTCAAGATAAGAACGTTGTCGGTCAAGGTCTGAGAGGTAAATAAAATACCCCAACTTGAATAACTTCACTATTATCAAGGGATGATATTAGTTTGTAATGAAAATGGATATTGAATAAATCGTTTTTTCTTTCCCATAAAGGAATTTATAATTGAAATTCGATTCTATCGAATTTTATAAATAATTTAACTCCAAGTGGATTTGAAATGAATATAGAATTGGAGTTTGAATGAATTCATAGCCGAGCTATGAATGTGAAGGTAAATAATCGACAGTTTGAATGATCAGAATTGTTAAGTCAAATTTGGATAACGGGTTTGAATTATTTTAAATACTGAAATGGGGTTGAAATTTATTTATAAACAAAGTTTTAAACGTTATATTAAATTAAATTAAAATGAACTCGCCGTAGCGCGGTAGTTCGTAAATTGGCGATTCGAACTTCAATTGAGTATACAGAGCTCAATATAAGTCGAAATTCGATGAAACAAGAAATGCCCGGACCGACTAAATGATAGTTTTCTAGTGAAAGAGAAAAATCTAGATTTCGTCATATAGATTTTGTGTTATGTCAAAAATCAAATTTTCAGAAAAACAGTGCCATAATCGTTTTAAACCATAACGGTTTATTTAATAAATTTAAAGAATTTTAAGTGAATAAAATCCGAATTCGTATTTGAAAAATCCAGATTTGAGTTATCAAATATATACGAACTCAAGTAGAGTGAATGAAGTGATTTTAATGTAAAACTCAGATTTTGAATTATAAAATGATATTAACTAATGAAGAGGTTAGTCAATGGAAATTCGAATGTAACTTTACATAGGTTAAGTAAATTTAGATTAGTGAAGGAGGATTTGAAATCGAATATGAGGTTTGAGTTATGAATGCAATTCGAATTGTTTATAAGTAAATTAAAATATAAGTTGAACATTATTGATTCAAACTATAAGTGGATGTAGCGGTTGAATTAGTTAATGGGATTTAATGTGGAAAAATCAAAATAGTTGAATGGTTTCGAAATAAATGAAATTGCAGGTGCATGTATATTAGACAGGTATGAGATAAAGTGAATGAAGAGTATGAAGATTTATATTTTAAGTGCTCGACAAAAGGTACATGTTTCAATTTCCATATGAGGTTTTATGCGCCGAATCGGCAAGCCGCTTGGCTTTTTGATTATCTTTTTGAATGGAAAGGGCCTAGAGAGGCGAGTTGAGGTTTGAACTATTTGCCGGTATAATGGAGGTTATGGCGAATTTTTCTGGAAATTTAAGGAGTTAGAATATTTTTACGAAATTTTGATAATAGAAATCGATATATATAGAATTCGCTAAGAAAATGAATTTAATATAAAATATTAGATAGTGCCAGTGATTGTGAAATTGTTTTATGGATGTTTATTTTTCCTTTGATAGTTAAAACACCGGCTATCAAAGATTTTTACCATCGTTGTCGATACGGAGAGACCGGTTGGATTTAATATCCGAAAAACCACTCCGTATAGGCATAGGCGTTGCGAATTAGATTATGCTAAAGATAATCGAAGACGGAGTGAAATTCAAAGAGCTGTTATGTTTGTCCAGTCCTAGGACAACTTGTATGGACGAATGTCTGACAGAGTATTCCTAACGATCACATAAGACGATCTTTCCAAGGTATTACGTCTGGTGGTAGAGAAATTCGTTTCTCTTAGATTTTATACCCGTAATATCTTTGAGAAGATTAACTAGTGATTTGACGGGTTTGACGATGTGGCATTCAAAGTGTATGGTGGCTAGATGTTCTAAAGATAGACGTAGCCTCAAGCCTTACAACCGGGAAATGACAAAAATCGAGCAGGCTGCATGGCTATGTGGGTCGCTCCCATAAGGATGTATAATCACCTATCTAGAGAAATTTCTTTTACTTCTTTAATCTATTTCGATGCTATCCCTTTTCGGGAAACGGTGATTTGAGCCCAACCGTTGGTGATATACATTCGATACACTCAAGCGAAATGAGTGGTCGGTCATGTGTGGGCCGGGTTGCAAGACGTTCTTGTTGAACCCAGGTGTATTCGCCTCTAGAGATACATCATCGGAAGGTGGTCCCATACCTTGTCATAGTTGGAATCCAATCTCCAATAAGCGCCCTGCGATTTTTGATTTTATACTATATAGGTAGAGCGTGAGATGCAAGCGTTCTACTATTTGGTTATTTATTTGATTAGACATTATTATAATATCACTGGATTTTGATATTAAAAATGTTTGGGTTATAGTAAGGTAAAAACCGTCCGTGTTTATGTGTGGGCTGGTCTTACTATTATCTTTTTCTTTCAAAAGATTTTTGAAGTTAAACCATATGGTTGGAGTTTACTCACACCAGTCCCATGACTGACCCAGAGTTTGTTTTGTTTTGTTTTTTCCCTAAACTCCTGGGTGCCCAAATTTGTATGGGCAGTCACGTGTTTCAGGCTTTTACAGATACACTTAGAGGAGTTGGAAGCAGGACGCTTCACCGCTAGTTATTTTAGAGTTATTTCCGCTGTATCAAATATTTTATTGTGCTCTGATGATGGTATGTATGTATGAGACAAAAATTTTGTATTTCAAAGCTTATGATATATAATATAGTTTATTCGTTCCGCTGTGAGATTCTGTATTGTTATTTCTGTTCTTCTTCAATCTTTTCTATTTTCTTTAACCCTAATGACTCGTATTTCTGTATTATTTGAGCTAGACGTGTGTTGTATTTGTCAGCTCAGATAGTATGGATTTGCGGGCCACTACATTCCCGTAGTACCATTAGCGGATGATTTACCTATGCGCCCCACAATATATATAGTGGATGACCCTCTATACCATAATATCCTGCCTCGAAGCAGGATGGGTATTGTTATTGTTGACTGACATTTGTAGATGCAGTTGGATTCCTCAACATTTATTTACTGTTTTCACATATATGTTGTTATATGACACGATTGATAACCTGTGATAGTGTATTGACATTGGACCCTGATTGTTGATATTTTTGAATATCAAAATAATAGATGGATTTTAAAACAGAATTTAAAATATATAAAAGAGTTTAAGGAAATTTTATTTTGAAATAGGAATGTTATTTAGAATCAAATTACAAATGGAATGGAACAGTAAAGATTGGTTTGTAACAAATAAAATGAGAAGTTGATTTTATAAGCAATATTTATAAAGAAGTGAAATAATAGTAATAATTACTATTATGAGAGAATTCATAAATTATAATAAGAGTATGAGGATAAAAGGAAATTGGGTTTGAAATCGGTATTGTTAATGGATTTGAATTTTCCAAGTTCAATGGAAATTATAAATTAGATTATATGAAATAAATCTAATAATAGAAGTGATAATAGAATTGAAACTTGAAACTGACAAGTTTGGAATCAAATCAACGAATTTAGTCAAGAATGGATCTGTATTAAAAGTTATTATTCACGGGTGAGATGAGTATGGGTTGGAGTGAATATTTGGAAAATGAGAAATTTTGAAAGGAAGTTAGAAAGGGTTTTTAAAATATAAATAATAATTGAGGTGGAGGTGAACTAATTTGAGTAATGTAATATGAATTATATTAAAGGATTTTATATACGGGTTATTAATAGTAAATATTATTAATAAGAATTTGCAAAAGATATATGAATAAAAATTAAAATAGAAATAAATGAAGTATTGAAATAAAACTAGAATGAAAGAAGTTTTAAACATATCTAGATGTTTGAAAAAGATTATTAATGGTATAAAGATGTGAGATAGAACCAAGTTTACAAACATTGAAACAAAACTGAGTTGATTAATAAAAATATAACGTTATAAGGAAAATTTTGTTTCCAGTTTTAGAAATGAACAAGGGTTAGCAAACGTTTTGCAAATTATATTTATACGTAAAACATTGAATGGGTATTAGTTGAGATAAATATCTCAGTTAAGTGATAATTGGAAATTCTATTCATTTAAAAGTTATGAAAATTGAAGTTAATGGAACTAGAAACTAACTGGAGATTAGTTGAGATAAATGATTTTCTGAGTATCAATCTGATGTTGGTTTCGGCCTTCGGGGTTGATATTTAGGAAGTTATCCATTTACTAGTTTACGGTTAGGGATTAATGACCAAGATGAGAAGTGTGTTCAAATGTATTTAAAATGAACGGTTTGAATATTCTTATACTAATATAAGAAGAGAAGTGAATATTTCAAATGTTGGGAAATTGAAGAAGTTTAATTAATGAATGATTAATTAAAGAAGGTAAATATTAAATCAGTAAATTCAATTTTCTTTTATGTTTGAATGGTTGTTTTATTTGATAGTTAAACAACCGACTATCAAATTTGGCCTATACGATTGTTGGTACGGGAAGACCGGGATCGAATATATATTCGAAAACCATTCCGACCAACAAATACGTAAAACGTTGAATATAGCAGACGCTGATCGAGGTGGATTATTTGAAGACCATGGATATTTATAAAACGGTAGAATTACTTGAAATCTCGGGTTTAGCGACTGGAGATATACTGTAATCCTATCGTGGTTGAAATCTTCGGATTGCAAGGACTACTCGCTACTGATCTATAGGGTGATACCTATGATGTGGTAGGAGGATACCTTAGGTTCATCCTAGTCCTGGATGACTTGTATGGACGAATGTTTGACAGTATTTCTAAAAAATTACCTACATTGATTCTTACAAATGTAATTCTGTTAGTGGCGGAGAAGGCTGTACACCTTCTCTTAGCTTAACGACTAGAGTATGTTTATGGACGTCAATTAGTGATTTGATAGATCTAACAATGTGACGTTCAAAGTAAATTGTGATATGGTGTTTTAAAGGTAGTGTTAAACCTCAAGTCCCACTACCGGAAAATGACATAAATCAGGCAGGCAGCGTGGCTAAGTGGGTCTCTCCCATTAGGGTGTATTGTCACCATCTAGAGAATATCCATATATGTTATTTCTTTTATTTCTGTATCTCCCGGGAATGGTTATGTTGGTATACCAATCGTAAGGTGATAAGACATTCGATACACTCAAGAGAAATGAGTGGTCGGTCATGTGTGGCTGAGTTACAAGATGTTCTTGCTGAACTCCAGTGTATCTTTCTAGAGTACACTGATCGGAAGGTGGTTCCATACCTTGTTATAGTCGGAAATCCATTCCCTAATAAGCGCCCGCGGTTTTTGATTATATATTATAAATGTAGAACGTGAGATGCAAATGTTCTACTAGATGATTATTTATTTGATTTAGACATTATTATAATATCAGAAAAGGATATTATTTCAAAAACGTTTTGGGTTATCGTAAGGTAAAAATCATCCATGTTTATATGTGCATTGGTCTTACGATTATCATTTTCTTTTGAAAGGATTTTTAATGAAAAATCAAGTTTGACGATACCAATAATTTAGAGAGTTTTTCTCACGCTGGTTCACCAGACTGACCTGTTGCGTTTGTAATGCTCGGCCTAGTCCGAGTTGTACAGGTTCAGGATAAGATACGAATTCCAGAAGACGAGCTGGAAGAGTTTAGACTTATGATATGTATATAGAAATTATTCTGTTGTGGGTTACAAATGAGGACAAGCTGTTATAACTGTCCAGATGTGATGAATGTCTACTATACTCTGGTAAGTGTTAGTATTGTTTCAAGTTTTTCAATAAAGATTTATTTCTGTATTATATTTTATTCCGCTGCGATGTGGGACTGTGTATTATTGTTCTTCTTCTTTACTCTATTCTTAACTTTCTTTCTTTATATTTCTCATCCTCTTATTTCTTTCTTTTAGTTTTTTGGTTTTCGATACTTGAATGTGGACGTGGGATGTATTAGTGTCTGCATTCGAAAGTCGGATTTTCCGGGATGCTACAGTTGGTATCAGAGCAATGGTTTAGGAATAACCTTGGCTCTGTGTTATAACTCGATAGAGATGGGGTTAGTAATACCCTAGATTGAGTTTGAGTGTATATACGTATATATGAGAGCGTGTTTGTAAAATTTATAAAAGAATGGTTTGTATTGTGTTATTTGATCGGTTCAATTTTGAACTGGTGACTAACACAGTATTGTTTTGTAAAGTGGGTAAATGAAATATTTTTGCCCAAAGTATATTTTTGGTATAGAAAATACAATAGTTTTCTTGTATATATTAATATTTGGTTGTTGACTGATTTGAATGGAATTCAAATGTAATTTTGGAATTGAGATGGTTTGATATGACCAGAAGATGAATTAAATGATTTTTGAGATAAAAATCAAAACTTGGGTATAAACTGGAAGCTAAGGAAACAAATTCCAATATAAATAAATGGACTGCAGCTAGTTTGGAAAAATAAGTTAAATAGATTTGGATTGAAATCATATTAAACTAAAATGAATTATTGAATCAATATGGAATGAAAATGCTTGAATTCAAGTTGATACAACAATAAATTAAATATTGATAATATTAAAAGAGCTCGACACATAACGTTTAAATATGCAGATAGAAATAAAAAAGTGAATTGAAATGAATCCAATTCAAATGAATATAATTGAATATAACTTGGAAGAATAAATCAAACCGAGTTTGATTGAAATTAAATGTAATTTGAACTCGAATGTAAATGGACTCATATATTAAATATTTAACCTGGAACTTGGATTATAAATAAACCCAACTTGTTTACAAGCAAATGAATATACATTTGAACATGAAGATTTGAATTATCATGAGTTGAGTAAGATGACTAGTTAGTGGATGAATTGGTAAATTGGAAATAGGAAGTTAAAACTGTTTATAATGAGTTAGAGATACAAGTATATCTGATTGAGCAGGTTTATTGGATGGAAGCAAGTGTGATAAATATTACGGGTTGCCTGACAAAAAGGTACATGTTTAATTCAATATGGGATTTTATGAGCCTATTTGACAAGCCGCTTGGCTTTTTGAATTTCTTTTTGACTGGAGAGGGCCTAGAAAGGCATTTTGTAGTTGTACCGATCAATTTGTACAAAGGAAGTGCTGGCAATTTTTTTTTGAAAATTTAGGGAGTTAGAAAAATTATCAACAATTTTGAAATTTTTTGTTATGTAACGTCCTAGATCTTCTGCCATTTAAATTAGAATATTTAAATCTGTTTATACATTATATTGGAAATATAGTGGATTTATATTGAATTTTATTTATTAAAATGAAGTTCGAAAATATATATTTATAAATTAATTTAAAACGAGCTTGTAATGGCGCGGTAGTTCGTAATATTGAATTTTTGAACCTCAATTGAATATACAGGATCCGATATAAGTCGGATTTCTATGAAACAAGAAACGTGTGAATCCAGTTGATGATAATTTTCTAATGGAAGAGAAAAATTCAGATTTTGTATTATAGATTGTTAGTTATGTCCAATTCAAATTTTAAAATAGTCGCTATGGAAATTGTTATTTAAAAAATAACGTTTATTTAAAAAATAAATTAAGGGTTCTAATATAAATTACGAACCGTTTTGACTGGAATTGATGATATTAAATTGTATAACTTATATTTGAAGCTGCATATATTGTTCTATTTAGATATTTAGGGTAATAATAATTTATTGAATTATTTGGGAATTTTAATTATATTTTATCGATAATATAAAGGCCTCAGAAATAGTTTTCTTTTCAAACGACGTCCGTTTTCAACAAAACGATTTTTTTTGGAATGCGTACCGCTAAATATTGTTGGTTTTCTGGTTTGGATCCAATCGAAGTTGTTATGTCAGCAGACACAATTTAAAGGATGAACCGATAAATTAAAATAACGCCGTTGTGCAAACGGAGTCTGAATTCAACTAAATTAGTTCCATTGGATCCGGAACGCCAAGACATAGCAGCGTATCTAATTTCGTTATTTTTGGGATTCATATGTGACCACACAAAAATTAAACGTTGACACCGTGGTATATGGGTATAATATATACCCTCGTTTAAACATATTAAGACCTCTCCATACTGTTTTTTTTTCTCCTACCAAACCATAACTTTGCTTGTGTCTCAAATGTTGTTGATTCTTGCGTCCCAAATGATTCCGTGCGTCCCAAAATTTCTTTCCTTGCATCCAAATTTATTCGATGTCGTGCCAATGAAGTAATTTTCTATTTTCGAGTTACATGCCATACAACTATTCCCTACATACCTATACCCCTACGTCGTGCTAACCACGTAAATCTCCACTATAAAGCACACCGCTTCATCATTTTTCTCCTCCATTTAGTAATGGGAAACAAATGAAAATCTGAAACCCACTTCATGCTTTGATAATTTGTTTCCAGCAAAGCCAATTCAATCTCCACCGCTTCCTTATATTAAAAACCAAAATGTCGATACATGAACAACGAACGCAACTCCAAGAGGGGTGATAAAAGTAAAGTTGAGATGTGGACGGTTTGGGATGAAGTGGTGGTCAGCAAGATGGTGAGGTGATCAGGGTCGACTCCTATCAAACATGATGGCAGGGGGTGGCGTTGAGGGCTTGCAAGTAGGTAGCAGTTCGGCTAAGGGTACTAGGTGGGTCCAATGGGTACGAGTAAGGCCAGTGGAAGAACAGGGACAACGCTGTGATGTTGGGTGGCAAGGCGGACGGATGTACAGGGCGGAGGAGTGTTGTTTTGTGACGGGAAGTTGGGCATGTACCAGTTGCGCATGTTACTGAAGCAAGTTTGTATGGTGTATAGTGTGAAGCTTTGAGAGTGGCAGCAGTGTTGAGTTTACTATTGAGGGCCAGAGTGCATGTTTTTCTGAAACGAAGCGGGTTTCAAGCGTCTGGAAGTCCAGTGGAGGTAGCGCAGAAGGATGGACGGAAGTTGAAGATGAAGTGATGGAGTTAGATCTATGTTTCGGAGATGGGTTAGAAATCATATACTGGAGTGTAGGAAGCGGGATTCAAAGGTGATGGGGGTTGCTGAAATGCAGCGCATTGCAAGGAGAGAGGAAGGGGAAGTTCAACAAATAAAAGTAGGAAGGAGGTTTAATGGAAAAAAAGAAAGAAAGAAAAAAATGTAAGGAGCGAATTGAAGGGAATTGGTTAGTTGCATGACAGGAGAGTTTCAGGGGAAGGGAAGAACCACATCTGGGAGGAAGAAATACTGTTGGGAAGGGAGGAGATTTATGAGGCATGGGCTGTTTTTATTCATTGGGCCAAGATTTGGGCTTCACGAGCGTTAGTTTAAGGGAAAAAAGGGCTTTCAGGAAACGAAAGGAAGAAGAGTAGGAAGGGGAGCTGAAGCGTGAATAGAAGAAGGGGAAGGAAGCAAAGCAGATTGGGGGGATTTATTTCGGCTAACGAGGAAATTTTGGGCTGTAGGCCTATTAAAAAAATAAAGAAAAAAAGGGGAATAAGAGGAGGACGAAACGGTAGAAAGTAAGGACTGGGAGGGCTTACGGAAAGGTGAGAATGAGAAGGAGTGAATGTGCCAAATGAAGGACCATCGTGACTCAGATCAAATCAGTCACGTTAGAACCACACGACGAGCACTTCATTATATAGCTGTTTTGGTCAGAACATAACACAACTGGAAACAAACTGTTGACGGCAAATGGAAATCAAGGTGAGTTAAACTCACCCAGTTCTCCCCATTTATATTTTATATAAATCGGGTTTTATAATTGTGTGCTATGGTTGTTTGTTTTATATTCATATATTGAATGAAACAGTTAAATTAAACGTTCTTTCAATTTAACTGAACAAATCGTTATCTATAACGATTGAATTCAACTGAGGTAACTTACCTCAGTGGTTACGTTTATAATACTATAAACGTTATAAATAAATAAATAGTTGAATGCTTGAATTTCTGTTATCAACCCAGTATTGACTATTACAGTAGTAATGACTGTTACAGTTATTATTGACTGTTACTATCAAACTGTTTATTTTGTCTATCTAGATGAAAACGAACATTGATTGGCCATATTGAACGGAATAATTTAAATTGTGGTAACCCATTGTTTTTGCGGGGAATAATAGGTTGGAGGAATCCAACTAGATTCCTCACTAATATTGATAATATCTATCAATATATTGTTTGTTATAAAATGTGGAATTGGTTTATATTTCACGGTTTGGCACCATGATAGTCATTTGCCTCTTCAGTACCGTCAATCAAAAGAAATGATTTGTCGAAATCAATGTCAAATGGATTTTGAATGGTTTCAAAGATATGAATGTATTTTATATGAATTCAAACTACGATTTTTATGGTAAAAGTAAATAATCGAAGTTAAATTTACCAGTTTATGAATATATATAAAATATAACAAATAGAGATGTAAAATATTATTGAATAAATGTTTAAATGATATAAATTTATCATGTTGGTTATTTAAATGTTGAAATGGTTTTATAGAGACCTTAACGGTCGTAAAAGCAGTTTAAATGTATTTCAAAATATCGAAATGGAATAATTGAGTCATGGATAGACGAGGAATTATAAAAGAGTTTAAAGAGTAATATTTGTGTGATAAACGATCATTTTAACAAACGGTATTTTAAATGATACGAAATGTGATTAAATAATATTTTGTGAATAAGATTAACAAATCGACAGATTTGAAAGAAGTAATGATTTGAAAATGGGATTTCATATTTAAAGAGAAATCGAAGTTGAAATTACGAATATGAATTTATAAATGAAATTTATGAATGGGATTCAGTTAAGTACATAGAAGCGAGTCTTATTCCGAGGTTCGGAATGTGTTATTCGAAAAATCGGGATGATTGATCGAAATGGGTGTTATTCCGAAGTTCGTAATGGTATCTGCTGGCAGGAGTAAATGATGTTAAAAGTTTTGAATAACAACCGCGAATATTGGTTGTCGATAATGAATTGGAAATGAGATTTTTAAATGCCGTTAAAGAAGTGGAAATACGAAACGAATGATAAGTTGTTGTAATTAAATTACACAAGATTTTGTAAATGGAAATTTAAAATTTTGGAAATGAACCCGAGCTAGTAAATAAAGCTAGAGGTTTGTGAAGGGGTTTTGCAACGTTTGTTACAAAGGAGATGAACTATTTTTAGATATAAGTTTTTAAAGGATTATTATATGATTTTAGATAACAAATAAGTAGTCGAGTATTATTTAAAGAGAATGTGATAAATGGAAGTAAAATGGCTTTGAAATGAAATCTGTAATGTTGTTACAGATGATAAGTTAAATTGCTTTGATCAATATAAGAATTTGAAAAGTATATCAATATAAAAATTGTATAAGGAATTAAGACGAGATTTATAAAAGTTTTGTTTATGTGGTTTCAAACAAATGAATTGGAATTGTTGAAATGAAGTGTAATATAATAATAAAGAGATATTAAGGAATTTTGATAAGGGTTCTATTTATAATAGAATCAAAGCCCATATATAATGTCGTAAATGATTATTAACGTAAATAGAAAGAATTTTATAAGAGTTAAATAAATAATTAGTTAAGTAAATATGGTCGAGATTTAAACAGGTTTTCAAAAGGATGGTATTAGATTACAAATGAGAATAATTGAGGAAACATAAGTTATGATTTCCATAAAATGATATCATAACGATTTGCGAAAAGTTTATAAGTTGGATAAAATGAATTCGGAGAATATTCTTATTTTACGATAAGAAGTAAAAGCGATGTTTCAAGTACTAAGAAAATTTAAAGAATATAATTAACGGACGGTTCCTTAAAGAGGCTAAATGAAACTGAATAGTGAATTAGTGAATACATTTTAATATGGATGAATGGTTGTTCTTTCTGATAGTTAAATAACCGACTATCAACATCTGCCCATACGATTGTTGGTACGGAAAGACCGGGATCGAATATATATTCGAAAATCCATTCCCTCCAACAAATACGAATACGTTGAAGATGCTGATTCGAGATGGAGCTATTGAAGACCGTGGATCTTCATAAGCGGAAGGATTACTTAAAATCTCTGACTTGCAAGCAGAGATAAACTGTGATTCTATCATGGTTGGAATCTATGGTTTGCAAGGACTTCTCGCTACTGATTCTCTGGGTGATTCCAAGAATGCTGTAGGAGGGTGCCTTCGGTTCATCGTATTCCTGGGTGACGTGTATGGATGGATGTCTGATAAAGTATTTCCAAAAAGGTCACAAACGTTGATTTCTCCAACCGTACCAAGAGTGGAAGCGAAGAAGGAAACTTCTTTTTAGCTAACACGTAAAGTATTGTTGGGGACGTCAATTATTGATTTTTGATGGATTTGACGATGTGGCATTCGAAGTGAATGTGATGTGTTGATAAAGTGTAGCCTCAAGCCTCATCAACCGGGAAATGACAAAAATCGGGCAGGCAGCATGGGTATGTGGGTCGCTCCCATTAGGGTGTATAATCACCTATCTAGAGAAAATCCACTTCCTTCTTAAACCTATTTCGATGCTGTCCCTTTTTGGGAAACGGTGGTTTGAGCCCAACCATTGGCGATATACATTCGATACACTCAAGCGAAATGAGTGGTCAGTCATGTGTGGGCCAGGTTGCAATACGTTCTTGTTGAACCAGTGTATTCCCCTCTAGAGATACACTATCAGCGGGTGGTCCCATACCTTGTCATAGTCGGAATCCAATCCCCAATAAGCGCCCACGGTTTTGATTGTATACTATATATGTAGAGCGTGAGATGCAAACGTTCTGCTAGATTATTATTTACTTGTATTTAGACACTATTATAATATCAGAAAAGATATTGATTTCAAAAAATGTTTTGGGTTATCGTAAGGTAAAAACCGTCCATATTTATGTGTGGATTTGGTCTTACGATTATCCTTTTCTTTCGAAAGAATTTTGAACTATAAAATCAATTTGGACGATAACTTTAAAATTAGTGTGTTTTTCTCACTCTGGTTCACCAGACCGATCCAACGTTTGTAATGCTTGGGTTATCCCGGGATGTACAAGTTCAGGTTATTAGATGCTGTGAAGAGACGAGAAGAAAGAGTTCAGATGTATTATTATATCATTGTGTTTCCGCTGTGTATTGTACATGAGGACAGATTATTATAACTGTCCAGATGTGTTGATGTACTCTGATGATTGTATGTATTTTTAAAAGCTCTCAATAAAGGTTTATTTCTATATTATATTTTGTTCCGCTGTGATGTGAGACTTTGTGTTGTGTTGGTTCTTCTTCTTCTTCTTCTATTCTAATATTTCTTTCTTATCTCACCCTCTAACCTCTTTCTAATAACTATCTGTGTTTTTGATACTTGGGTTTTGACACGTGATACAGGATCTGTATTATTGTCGAAATTCGAGCGTCGAATTCCCTAGGTCATTACAGTGGTATCAGAGCTATTGGTTTAGTAATAATCTTGGCTCTATGGAATAACTCGATAATGATAGGGTTAGTAATACCCTAGATCAAGTTAAGTGTATATATATGGGAGCGTATTTGTAAATTTTAAATACAAATATTTTGTATTGTGTTGGTTGATCGGTTCGAGTGTTGAGAAGCACTGAACTGACAATAGACACTATATTATTTTGTAAAGAGGGTAAATGAAATAATTTTACCCAAACTATATTTTTATGGAAAAAGGAAATAATTTTCTGGAGTATGATAATATTGGTTGATTGGTTGTTTTTCTTGATTTAATGGAAATTCAAATTGAATTATGGAATAAAATTGAACTAATGAGAAAATATTCAATTAGTTAATTGAGTTGAGTACGAAAATGAAAGTTAACCTGGTCAAGTAAGAATTAACTTGAGAAATGGAATTGAATTAAATAAATTGGAATTTGAAAATCAAATGGATAATAATGGAAATTGATCGAATATTAATCGATTGTTATTAATGTACGTTGAACCAAAGTGAATACATAGCAGTAAGTACCAATGTTGGATATAATTCGAATGATTCGATTGTTTGTTATGTGGATGTTGGATTGATTCTATAAAATTCATCAAAACGAGTCAATAGAGGAGTTGAATGAATTAAAACTAAACCCCAACATAGTGGATTGGAAATGGAATTAGTTATGAATTGACCTGAATTATTTAACCATGGAGTTTTACTTGCATTGTAAGTTAAGTGCAGATTCCAGAAGGATATGAAGTGATTTAGTTATAGAGATTGAAGTACAAATTGGAAAACGAAGAGTTGTTAAGTTGATTTGCTTTGAATTAGAATTGAGTTGCCAACAAAGAGGTAAACCTTAATATATTGATTGGAGTGATTGATTTTATGCCCCTGAGTTGGGTAGCCATTTGGCTTTTGGTTTTCTTTTGGTGAAGTTGAGAGCCATAGTGGAAGTAGTAGTTGTACCGATCGAGCCATGCAGAAGAGGTGCTGGCAAAATTTTCAAAAATCTTTAAGTGTTTAAATTTAATTTGGAAATAATTCTTTAACTGGGTTCATAGAATTCTTCTTACCTTTTAATTTTGGGGACGAAATTCTTTTAAGGAGGGAAGAATGTGACGTCCCAGATTTTCTGCCATTTAAATTGGAATATTTAAATCTGTTTATACATTATATTGGAAATATAGTGGATTTATATCGTATTTTGTTTATTAAAATGAAGTTCGAAAATATATATTTATAAATTAATTTAAAACGAGTTTGAAATGGTGCGGTAGCTCGTAATATTGAATTTTTGAACTTCAATTGAATACACAGGATCCGATATAAGTCGGATTTCTATGAAATAAGAAACGTGTGAATCCAGTTGATGATAATTTTCTAATGAAAGAGAAAAATTCAGATTTCGTATTATAGATTGTTAGTTATGTCCAATTCAAATTTTAAAATAGTCTCTATGGAAATTGTTATTTAAAATATAACGTTTGTTTAAAAAAATAATTAAGGGTTCTAATATAAATTGGGAACCGTTTTGATTGGAATTGATGATATTAAATTGTATAACTTATATTTGAAGCTGCATATATTGTTCTATTTAGATATTTAGGATAATAATAATTTATTGAATTATTTGGGAATTTTAATTATATTTTATCGATAATATAAAGGCCTCAGAAATAGTTTTCTTTTCAAATGACGTCTGTTTACAACGAAACGAATTTTATTTTTGGAATGTGTACCGCTATATATTGTTGGATTTCCGGTTTGGAGCCAATCGGAGTTGTTTTGTCGGTAGACACAATTTAAAGGATGAACCGATAAATTAAAATAACGCCGTTGTGCAAACGGAGTCCGAATTCAACTAAATTAGTTCCACTGGATCCGAAACGCCCAGACATTGTCTAATTTCGCTATTTTTGGGATTCATATTTGACCATAAAAAAAATTAAACGTTGACACCGTGGTATATGGGTATAATATATACCCTTGTTTAATCATATTAAGACCTCTCCATACTGTTTTCTTTTTCTCCTACCAAACCATAACTTTGCTTGTGTCTCAAATGTGGTTGATTCTTGCGTCCCAAATGATTCCGTGCATCCCAAAATTTCTTTCCTTGCATCCAAATTTATTTGATGCCGTGCCAATGAAGTAATTTTCTATTTTTGAGTTACATGCCATACAGCTATTCCCTACATACCTACACCCCTATGCCTTGTTAACCACGTAAATCTCCACTATAAAGCACATCGCTCCGTCATTTTTCTCCTCCATTCGGTAATGGGAAACAAATGAAAATCTGAAACCCATTTCATGCTTTGATAATTTGTTTCCAGCAAAACCAATTCAATCTCCATCGCTTCCTTATATTATAAACCAAAATGCCGATACATGAACAACGAACGCAACTCCAAGAGGGGTGATAAAAGTAAAGTTGAGATGTGGACGGTTTGGGATAAAGTGGTGGTCAGCAATATGGTGAGGTGATCAGGGTCGACTCCTGTCAAACATGATGGCAGGGGGTGGCGTTGAGGGCTTGCAAGTGGGTAGCAGTTCGGCTAAGGGTACTAGGGTGTGTGACGATCCCAAAATCCGAGGTGCGGTATTAAGGATAATCATTGGAATATAACACATCAATCATCATAGCAGAGAATAGATAATAGCAGAAACAGTAAATAGAATAATTTTACATAGATATGACAGCGGAATCATAACATGTAACAACATCAGAATAGCACAACGTAGGATATAACTTAGTAATAAAAAGGGAAGTGATCAGTCATCATCGCCAGAGGCGGAATATATACATGCAGTGAGACAAAATAAGGGTATCAGTCTACATCGTCGAAGGCGGTACATATACATACGATAATAAGTACTGAAAGTAAAGCAGTCTGCATCGCCTGTGGCGGAATCATAATATAGATACAATAATGGCGGAAAATGTCAAAGTCATCTCGGTGAAGTCAGCCTCGCCCTGAGCCAAAATGCACTCTATGCAACAGTGCAGAGCCAAAAACAACCTGACACCTGTGAATTAGGCTGCCCGAGTGAAAATAAGGGCACCCGCGTTTGCAAAGTGAAACAAACAACGAGTCAGTCATGGGGACTGGTATGAGAAATCTATTTAACAGTTTAAACAACAGTAATAAGCAAATCATAGGACCACGCCACTTTCGTGGAACGGGTTTACTCCAGTGATTGCTGGTGCATTTAAAACAAAGTAAATTCTTTAAAACAACGCAATGCTTTTAAAAAGAATGAAGCCATTATAAGACTCAAGTCCCATCATACAATGCAACGCAAGCCGGAGGATAGAGTTTTACCTTATAATGGCCAAATATGCTTGATACGTGTAAAGCAAAGTCATTTGGTATTATTACTAGTGCATATATGTTTCAAAAATGAATAGCATCATAAATATCAATCATAGGCGACATGAGCGTCCCATGCCACTATGTCGCCATATATAAGTTACAATCGAATTCGTTATCTCGTATTGGAAATTGGATTTCCGTCATGAGTCGAGGCAAGGGGCAAGCTCCTCTCCGCTTCGAGACATTCTAGCAAATGCCTCAGGACTACACACTCTAGGTAACCCTGGATGCTTCAGGGCCGATCCTCTCTTACGTTTGAGGATAAGTTATTCCTGAACACACGTTTCCCGATCCTTACAGACCTATAATCGAGGTGCCTCGCATTCCAACAACCACATAGGTGAAAAATAGATATAAATGTCAGGGCTGGTAAGTCACAGACACCACCATAGCTAGAAAGAAACGTCGTGCTCTCCCTGCAGTCCTTATCCCATTTTTAACTCATACCGAGGTGTGAGGCTCGCGAATCCACGCTATACACAAAGCCAGGCCACGTAGGTCGTGCTTTGATCATCAACCACAAGACTTTGCTTTGCAACAGAAGCCTTGATCACAGCATCTTGGCATGCCACATAGGCAATCCACTCCATACAATTGATTTCTATCGATATATAACCTCTGAGCTCGTACGTCTCAGAGAAGGGCGTTAAGCAAAAGAATAAATTCTCCGCCGCCAAACAGATATATATTTAACAGAGATCAATCAGTACAGAACAAAATCCAATGTCAGACACACAGTCCATTTACAAGTTCGTTCTGGGTCTGAACGAAACCGGAGGCGTCAAATTCCTCGTATATCCGTACAATCAACACATACGTTCAGACGGCTACTACTTCCGTTCCTTCACGGTAGCTACTCCAGTCAGGAACCTCAGCAGCGCCCATCCAACCGATACGAAGATCATCGGTCTTGAATCGTCTTTGCATTTTCCAATTCGAATCGCTTAATTAATTATTTGAAATGAGGGTTAGCTCAGCCTTTTCAAATAATCCACGAAATTAGAATTCAAATCAATTCTTTTTATGGTTATATTATTCGACATCCATATTTCAGTTCTTTAGTGTTATTTTCAGGTCAAACACATACAACCATCAAATATCAAACAAATCAAGCCAAATTGGTTTATTTCCAATCTATGATGCTTATAATATTTTATAACGATTTTTCGCCATTTTTATTTATTTAAAAATGGCCATATTTAATTAAACGACATTTCAGGTCGTGCCGTGGCACTGGCGCTGTTTTTCCTCTAATTTGTTTTACACATATTGGAAAATCTAACCGTTGGATTTCCACAAAGTCTATATCAGTGGGGAGATACTCCCAAAGCGAACCCAACGGTTCCAGTTTCGTGAAAATCCGACAGTCGGATCTTCCACACTAGTCGTTTGAAGTTACGGTTTCAAAATTCGAACTACAGCGTCGTTATTCGATTTAATTTAATTATATTTATATTTATATATAAATATAAACGATTCTGGCGCTGTTTTTCTTCAGATTTGAATTAAACATTCCAGACAATCCAACCGTTGGATTTTTACAAGGTTGGTGCCGTTGGAAAGATATTTCCAAGGCGAACCCAGCGGTTGCGGTTTCGGGAAAATCCTATGGTCGGATTTCTCGTACTAATCGTTTCAAATTACGATTCCAAAACACGAACTGCACGACTTCGATTCCTTTTAATTATATTTATATTTATATATATAAATATAGTTCATTCTATAATTTCAAATATAGTTCATTCATTAATTTCAAATATAGTTCATTCATTAATTTCAACTTCGTCTTCACTTCAAATATTTCACTAACGCCTTAATATTTCGAAAAATTTCGCCATAACCTCCTTTGTACGGGAAGGGGTTTGGAAATTTATTGGGCCGTGTTAGGTACCCAATAAATCCTATAAAGCATCCACATATTTATAGTGATATATTCTGGTGTTTACGGGGGAGCGTGTATAGATAATAACTCCAGAGAATAAATTCTCGTCACCCCGCTCTGTGTGGAAATAAATAGTCCATGTGCCGTATCTAATAACTAGAGAGACGTGATTATGGTCAACTCCAGACCCGTGTGGAGTTTTTATTAATCTGGCAATTTATCGTTATATTTTATATTGTCCATATCAGTCATCAGTTCAACCTGTAGTATATAATCATCGCCATACAAGCCTCTCGCTCGTATGGTAAATCTTCCACCTCGTCACACAAGCTCCAATTGCTTATGTGGAATATGATGAAGTATGCCTATCGTCAAGAAGTATGCCATGCAGTGTAGTTCAAAATTAATTGTTACTATCCTATGGCGATGTTTATTATTTCACACAGAATAACCAGCACTCCGCATCCAATGGCATTCACAGGAGTTGATATAAAAATAAAATTGCGCAGCCAACTCATCAAGGTTTACCTATTTGTCGGGCACGCAAATAATTTCTTTACTCTACAGCTAATCCATTTTCCCTGTTCAACACATGTATATATATGCAGAACAAAGCTAATAATAATATTTCTAACAAACTATTATTTATTTCGACACGTGTGTATTTTTATCAAAGCGTATATATGATAAAAGAAATATTTTTATCTTCAAAAATATTTATTCAACACGTGAATGATTTTAACACTTCATATTCAAAATAAAGATGTAGATTTTATTGTCTATTCATTTCATTTTAAAATACGATAACATTCAACACATGAATTTCAACTCGACGAACGAATCTCAATTCAACACATGAATATTCTCTATAGTTTGTATATATATAAAAATGTGATTTTTATCGCTAAAGCTATTTGTTTAAATTCAAATAATATTCAACACATGAATTTCAACTCAACGAATGAATTTCAACTCAACACATGAATATTTTCTATAGTTTGTATATATATAAAAATGTGATTTTTATCGCTAAAGCTATTTGTTTAAATTCAAATAATATTCAACACATAAATTTCAACTCAACGAATGAATTTCAACTCAACACATGAATATTTTCTATAGTTTGTATATATATAAAAATGTGATTTTTATCGCTAAAGCTATTTGTTTAAATTCAAATAATATTCAACACATGAATTTCGATTCAACGAATGAATTTCAACTCAACACATGAATATTCTCTATAGTTTGTATATATATAAAAATGTGATTTTTATCGCTAAAGCTATTTGTTTAAATTCAAATAATATTCAACACATGAATTTCGATTCAACGAATGAATTTCAACTCAACACAAGAATATTGGTTTCAACATATGTAATTTATTTCAACGAATGAAATTTATTCTAACACATGAATATTTCAGAACATTTCGGCAGCATAACGGCAGGGTAGTTAAAACCGGGACCGTCCCTAGTACGGCTCCTCGCTCTACCTTAAAACCTCGCGGTTTTTGACAATGGGGATCATGCATCTAGTTCGCACGCAGGCGGCATGTCTTATTTTCAATTCCACAATCCTATTCTAATTTGTTTCAACCACAAGAGGGTATTTTTCAACCACTAAGGTATTTTTCAACCACAAAGGTATATTTCAACCACAAACAATTATTTCCAACCATTCGTTATACCATATAATATCACACCAATCACAAGCAATAAATATCATCCATGGTCTGTGGACGAGGGGAGTATATATATATATATATTATTTCTATAATTCACTTGCATTTCATCACTATTCAAAGCATATATGTTTCATTCAACGCTTGTATAATTTATACATCGCTAATATAACTTATACAACACATGTACATGAAGTATACAATGCGTATATAATTTACACTTCGCTTATATAATTTATACAGCGCGATTCCATTCACACAATTTAGTTTAGATTCCTCACATTGGTTTTTGCAGTGCTAAAAATCGTAGGAAGATCAGAAAAATCCGCGGTTTCTGCTAGATGGTAGAGAGCCTCCTTGCGGTCACGGTGTCTCCTGTTTCATCAAATTTCGTTAAAGAATGAAAAAGATATTGTTTTTCCAAGTTTTGCAACGCTTTATAGTGTAAAAACAGTTCAAAATTAAATAACCCGTTAGTTTTCAAACCTGCTCAAATTTAGGTTTTGATTTTTCGCTCGATTTGTTGCTCGATAGGTCGATCAGATTGTTGGACGTCGACGAGGGAGGGAAGGGGTTTCCGGCGCCACCAGTCTCTTCCAGTTCGACGTCGAGATGGACCCTGGGCGGCGGCTTAAACGCGCCCACTGCGGAGCGTCAGAGCTCGATGGCGGCGCTTCTGATGGTGGCGAAACTGGGTCGGATGTGAAGAGGGGCAAAGGGGCTTTCGAATGGTGGTGGTGGCGCGGCCTGGCTTCGCCTGTGGCGGCGGGAAAACGAGGGGGAAGGATGGAGCTCGACGAACCGTCGATATCGTTTGGGCGGCTAGGGTTTTGAGATATTTTCAGAAAATAAAATAATAAAAGAAAATATATGATTGGCCGAGGATTTATAGGAAATTTTAAATAGTGTTTTTACAAACGAACACCAATCTGAACCCAATGACTGTCGCCCCTAGCTAAATACCCCCATTCCGGACACAATGGGATATGTTTCGTTAGCCATTTCGACAATTACAGTCAGTTATTTTTCAAATTAAAATATAAAACATTCAATATTTAATTTGAACGTACATTTCAATTTGCCAGGGTCACAAACTGAATCGAAAAATTCCAGAAAAATAAATCTAGCTTTGTTTTGACGATACGGTCCCAACAAAACCAGTTTCGTCGAATTCTGAGCTCATATGCCAAATGTCCATTTTTAGGTCGACCCATTTTAACAGAATTTGACCAATCACATTTTCTTTTGCCCCGCCCACATACTAGCTTCAAAAATTATGAAATTTGAAACCTAGCAATAGTTTGACATCCCGGACCCAACAAAAGTAGTTTCGTTGAATTCCGAGGTCATTTGCAAAATATCTATTTTCAAGGGCTATATATGCTATATAGCGACCTTTCTGAAAATTCATTTGGCCATAACTTTTGATTCCCGTTATGAAACTTCGATTTTTCAGATTCGTTAGAAAGGTATTCTTAAACAGATTTAAATATTTTTGGTTTCGCTAAAATCCGTTATATTTTCCACCCGATACAGTCAGACAAAGTTTGTATTCAAGATTTCAAACTGCCATACCAGCCCCAATTCTTTATTTTATTTAAATATACTATTTCAATTATTCAAATTCTTTGGTAATAACCAATTTTTAAAAATTTTAAATTGGTTCACATTTTCCGGGTTATTACAAGGTGCGTCCAATGGGTGCTAGTAAGGCCAGTGGAAGAGCGGGGACAGCGCTGTGATGTCGGGTGGCAAGGCGGACAGGTGTACAGGGCGGAGGAGTGTTGTTTTGTGACTGGAGGTTGGGCATGTACTAGTTGTGCATGTTACTGAAGCAAGTTAGTGTGGTGTATAGTGTGAAGCTTTGAGAGTGGCAGCAGTGTTGAGTTTACTGTTGAGGGCCAAAGTGCATGTTTTTCTGAAACAAAGCGGGTTTCGAGCGTCTGGAAGTCCAGTGGAGGTAGCGCAGAAGGATGGATGGAAGTTGAAGATGAAGTGATGGAGTTAGATCTATGTTTCGGAGATGGTTTAGAAATCACATACTGGAGTGTAGGAATCGGGATTCAAAGGTGATGGGAGTTGCTGAAATGTAGCGCGTTGTAGGGGAGAGAGGAAGGGGAAGTTCAACAAATAAAAGTAGGGAGGAGGTTTAATGGAATAAAAAAGAACGTAAGGAGCGAAATGAAGGGAATTGGTTAGTTGCATGACAGGAGAGTTTTAGGGGAACGGAAGAACCGCATCTGGGAGGAAGAAATATTGTTGGGAAGGGAGGAGATTTATGAGGCATGAGCTGTTTTTATTCATTGGGCCAAGATTTGGGCTTCACGAGCATTAGTTTAAGGAAAAAAGGGCTTTCAAGAAACGAAAGGAAGAAGAGTAGGAAGGGGAGCTGGAGCATGAATAGAAGAAGGGGAAGGAAGCAAAGCAAGTTGGGGGGATTTATTTGGGTTGATGAGGAAATTTTGGGCTGTGGGCCTATTAAAAAAAATAAAGAAAAAAAGGGAATAAGAGGAGGACGGAACCGTAGAAAGTAAGGACTGGGAGGGCTTGCGTGAAAGGTGAGAATGAGAAGGAGTGAATGTGCCAAATGAAGGGCCATCGTGATTCAGATCAAATCAGTCGCGTTGGAACCGTACGACGAGCACTTCATTATAGAGCTGTTTTGGTCAGAACTGAACACAACTGGAAACAAACTGTTGATGACAAATGGAAATCAAGGTGAGTTAAACTCACTCCGTTCTCCCCACTTATATTTTATATAAATCGGATTTTATAATTGTGTGCTATGGTTGTTTGTTTGTTTGTTTTATATTCATATATTGACTGAAACAGTTAAATTAAACGTTCGTTCAATTTAACTGAACAAATCGTTATTTATAACGATTGAATTCAACTGAGGTAACTTACCTCAGTGGTTATGTTTATAATACTATAAACGTTATAAATAAGTAAATAGTTGAATGCTTGAATTTCTGTTATCAACCCAGTATTGACTATTACAGTAGTATTGACTGTTACAGTTATTATTGACCGTTACTATCAAACTATTTCTTTCATCTATCTAGATGAAAATGAATATTGATTGGCCATATTGATCAGAATAATTTAAATTGTGGTAACCCATTGTTTTTGCGGGGAATAATAGGTTGGAGGAATCCAACTAGATTCCTCACTAATATTGATAATATTTATCAATATATTGTTTGTTATAAAATTTGGAATTGGTTTATATTTCACGGTTTGGTACTATGGTAGTCATTTGCTTCTTCAGTACCGTCAATCAAAAGAAATGATTTGTCGAAATCAATGTCAAATGGATTTCGAATGGTTTCAAAGATATGAATGTATTTTATATGAATTCAAACTACGATTTTTATAGTAAAAGTAAATAGTCGAAGTTAAATTTACCAGTTTATAAATATATATAAAATATAACAAATAGAGATGTAAAATATTATTGAATAAATGTTTAAACGATATAAATTTATCACATTGGTTATTTAAATGTTGAAATGGTTTTATAGAGACCTTAACGGTTGTAAAAGAAGTTTTAATGGATTTCAAAATATCGAAATGGAATAATTGAGTCATGGATAGACGAGGAATTATAAAAGAGTTTAAAGAGTGATATTTGTGTGATAAACGATCGTTTAAACAAATGGTGTTTTAAATGATACGAAACGTGATTAAATAACATTTCGTGAATAAGATTAACAAATCGACAAATTTGAAAGGAGTAATGATTTGAAAATGGGATTTCATATTTTAAAAGAAATCAAAGTTGAAATTACGAATATGAATTTATAAATGAAATTTATGAATGGGATTCAGTTAAGTAAATGGAAGTGAGGCTTATTCCGAGGTTCAGAATGTGTTATTCCAAAATTCGGGATGACTGATCGAAATGAGTGTTATTCCGAAGTTTGGAATGGTATCTGCTGGCAGGAGTAAATGATGTTAAAAGTTTTGAATAAAAACCGCGAATATTGGTTGTCGATAATGAATTGGAAATGAGATTTTTAAATGACGTTAAAGAAGTGGAAATAGGAAACGAATGATAAGTTGTTGTAATTAAATTACACAAGATTTTGTAAATGGAAATTTAAAATTTTGGAAATGAACCCGAGCTAGTAAATAAAATTAGAGGTTTTTAAAGGTGTTTTGCAACGTTTGTTACAAAGGAGATGAACAATTTTTAGATATAAGTTTTTAAAGGATTATTATACGATTTTAGATAACAAATAAGTAGTCGAGTATTATTTAAAGAGAATGTGATAAATGGAAGTAAAATGGATTTGAAATGAAATCTATAACGTTGTTACAGATGATAAGTTAAACTGTTTTGATCAATATAAGAATTTGAAAAGTATATTAATATAAAAATTATATAAGGTATTAAGATGAGATTTATAAAAGTTATGTTTATGTGGTTTCAAACAAATGAATTGGAATTGTTGAAATGAAGTGTAATATAATAATAAAGAGATATTAAGGAATTTTGATAAGGGTTTTGTTTATATTAGAATCAAATCCCATATATAATATCGTAAATGATTATTAACGTAAATAGAAAGAATTTTATAAGAGTCAAATAAATAATTAGTTAAGTAAATATGGCCGAGATTTTAAAAGAATGGTTTTAGATTACATATGAGAATAGTTGAGGAAACATAAGTTATGATTTCCACAAAATGATATCATAACGATTTGCGAAAAGTTTATAAGTTGTATAAAATGAATTTGGAGAATATTCTTATTTTACGATAAGAAGTAAAAGCGATGTTTCGAGTAAAATTTAAAGAATATAATTAACGGATGGTTCCTTAAAGAGGCTAAATGATACTGAATAGTGAATTAGTGAATACATTTTAATATGGATGAATGGTTGTTCTATTTGATAGTTAAATAACCGACTATCAACATTTGCCCATACGATTGTTGGTACGGAAAGACCGGGATCGAATATATATTCGAAAATCCATTCCGTCCAACAAATACGAATACATTGAAGATGCTGATTCGAGATGGAGCTATTTAAGACCATGGATCTTCATAAGCGGAAGGATTACTTAAAATCTCTGACTTGCAAGCAGAGATAAACTGTGAATCTATCATGGTTGGAATCTATGGGTTGCAAGGACTTCTCGCTACTGATTCTCTGGGTGATTCCAAGAATGCTGTAGGAGGGTGCCTTCGGTTCATCCTATTCCTGGGTGACGTGTATGGATGGATGTCTGACAAAGTATTTCCAAAAAGGTCACATACATTGATTTGTCCAACCGTACCAAGAGTAAAAGAGAAGAAGGAAACTTCTTTTTAGCTAACACATAAAGTATTGTTGGGGACGTCAATTAGTGATTTTTGATGGATCTGACGATGTGGCATTCGAAGTGAATGTGATGTGCTGATAAAGCGTAGCCTCAAGCCTCATCAATCGGGAAATGACAAAAATCGGGCAGGCAGCATGGCTATGTGGGTCGCTCCCATTAGGGTGTATAATCACCTATCTAGAGAAAATCCATTTCCTTCTTTAACCTATTTCGATGCTGTCCCTTTTCGAGAATTGGTGGTTTGAGCCCAACCGTTGGTGATATACATTCGATACACTCAAGCGAAATGAGTGGTCGGTCATGTGTGGGCCGGGTTGCAAGACGTTCTTGTTGAACCCAGTGTATTCCCTTCTAGAGATACACTATCGGCAGGTGGTCCCATACCTTGTCATAGTCGGAATCCAATCCCCAATAAGCGCCCGCGGTTTTGATTGTATACTATATATGTAGAGCGTGAGATGCAAGCGTTCTGCTAGATTATTATCTACTTGTATCTAGACACTATTATAATATCAGAAAAGATATTGATTTCAAAAAAATGTTTTGGGTTATCGTAATGTGAAAACCGTCCGTATTTATGTGTGGATTTGGTCTTACGATTATTCTTTTCTTTTGAAAGAATTTTGAACTTTAAAATCAAGTTGGATGATACCTTTTAACTTAGTATGTTTTTCTCACTCTGGTTCACCAGACTGATCCGGCGTTTGTAATGCTCGGGTTAGCCCGGGATGCACAGGTTCAGGTTATTAGATGCTGTGAAGAGACGAGAAGAAAGAGTTCAGACGTATAATATTATATCGTTGTGTTTCCGCTGTGTATTGTATATGAGGACAGATTATTATAACTATCCAGATGTGTTGATGTACTCTGATGATTGTAAGTATTTTAAAAAGCTCTCAATAAAGGTTTATTTCTATATTATAGTTTGTTCCGCTGCGATGTGAGACTTTGTGTTGTGTTGGTTCTTCTTCTTTTATTCTAATATTTCTTTCTTTCTTATCTCACCCTCTAACCTCTTTCTAGTAACTATATGTGTTTTCGATACTTGGGTATTGACATGTGATACAGGATCTGTATTATTGTCGAAATTCGAGCGTCGAATTCCCCGGGTCGTTACATGTTAACCAAAAAGTTAATGTTCAATTGGAAATTGAAGTTAAGTATTTTTGAGTGAACTGATGAGTTGGTTTTGTAGCAAGTATGATTAGGTGAGTGTCGAGTTGCATAGGTTGATTGTGGAAAGTTAATGAGATATAACTGTTTTACCTACTTAGTAATTTCGGGGACGAAATTCTTTTAAGGGGGAAGGAATGTAACAAATCACTGGAATTTTGGATATTTAATTCAGTTTATATAATAGTAATAATTTATTTGTTATTTAAATCGATTTATATTCAGTTGAATTTAATTTTAAATCGTTAGTTTAAACTAGTATCTTTTCCATACGATCGATTGGGGCTTCAAAGACCTGTTCTGATGAGTTCAGAATAGCGATATTACCCTAGAAATGCTTTTCGTTGCGTATAAAGAGGAGTTAGAAATTGACGCGATATTTTAATTAAATAGGTTTACAACGGTTCGAATTTATTTAGGGTTCATTACGGAAATTCCTTCCTCCCTAAGCAAAACTAATTTCCTTTTACGTTAAGCTTCACCACGTACAGTACAAAGTCTTCTTCTTTCACTTCACGTTCTCTTCATTCACTTCACATGTACCTTTGATTCTTCACCATAAAGTAAGCACCCACTGCTTGCCTATAAATTTAGACACCGATCTTCACATTTTTCCCATCTGTAAACCATTTCGAGTCCTTCTCATTTCTTTTTTTCCTTGATCGATCCATTTGAAATTCAATCCACCATTCATAATCAAATAAAAACAGTCCCTTTACTCAAACCGAAATTCAATTCTCCAACAGAAATAAAAAGGGAATCGAACCGCGAATCGAAATCAAGCGGATTCTGCAACCCGAGATCAACGAGGGAGCGCTCGCGGTTAGGAAGGATGGGTGTGATGTCGCTCAAAGGGGATTTCGACTATGAGGATGCTATGCGATGGGATGTTTAGGCGTTGCAATTTCCTGAAGCCGATATCGATGTTGGAGCATTTGCGATGGGAAATGGAGGCCAGAATTTGTTGCAAGACTATTTGATGGCGTGATGTTAAGGATGGATGTTTGATTTTTGTTTTTGTTTTTGTTTTACATAGTGAAAGATTGAGGGATTTAGTCTGTTATTTATTTTTATTTTTTGTGCAAAGGTTCTGACAAAGAAACGTGTTAAATTGGAGACTGGGGTGATGTAGTTGATAACAATGAAGTTGGTATTGTGGAGTTTGGCTCTGTGTTAATTGGACAATAAGAACATAACGATGAACGGAGGATTTGGGGGAGTTCGGTAACATGCAATGTTGAAGTACTGTTCCGTTATCAAGTTATGAGTTTTGATAAGGTCAGTGTTTTTAAGGACATTTGTGTAAGGTTGAATTCTTGATGGTGATTGTGAGGTATATGGACATTTAGAGTTTGTGCTAATAAGAAAGAATCAGTTCTGAGAAGTGGAGTTATTTGGTTAAATCGATCATTTTGTTTGTGATATGTGAATTTTGGTGACATAAGTGACTAAGAAATGGCTATAATTAACGGGAAGGAAGTGTAATCATCCACGTTGTGTTTGATGAAGGATCGAAGAAGATTTAACGCAGTTTTGGGATGATGCAAATTTCAAAATGTTTGAGATATGGCTCCATGGATTTGAGCGAGTAATTAGAAGAAACAAGGTATACGTTTATTAAAATTAAAAATATACATAGGATAATTAATTATTTCATTTGTTAAGTTAATTTAATAATCGTTCAATCATTTAA
Organism: Allium sativum; assembly: GCA_030737875.1. Classification (NCBI taxonomy): domain Eukaryota; kingdom Viridiplantae; phylum Streptophyta; class Magnoliopsida; order Asparagales; family Amaryllidaceae; genus Allium; species Allium sativum. The sequence continues at coordinate 14,210,052 of CM060911.1, forward strand.
ATTAAATTAAATAATCATAGTTTCTAATAGGTTTATTCGAGACAGTTCGTAGATGCAGATATGGAAATTTAATGGAATATTCAGCAATGGAAAAATCGAGGTGAGTTAAACTCACTTAGATAAATTATTAGGAGCTATTTTTAATAGTTCAAATTTTATTGACTGCCCGTTGGATGATAAATAGATTGATATAAAGTGATAATACTATATATATAATATTATATAATAATATTAGTGATTGGATAATTCCCGCAGTACCATTAGCGGATGCCCGCGGTACCATTAACGGATAATTTCCCTATGCGCCCTACAATATACATAGTGGATGACCTTCTATACCGCGATATCCTGCCTTAAAGCAGGATGGGTATTATTATTGTTGACTAACATTTGTGGATGCAGGAAAAACAGGTTCTGGATTCATCAATATTTTTTTACTGTTTTCACATATATGCTGTTATATGACACGATTGATAACCTGTGATAGTGTATTGATTTTGGACCTTGATTGTTGATATTTTTTATTATCAAAATAATAGATGGATTTTAAAACAGAATTTAAAATATATAAAAGAGTTTAAAGGAAATATTATTTTGAAATAGGAATGTATTTAAAACCAAATTACAAATGGAATGGAACAATAAAGATTTGTTTGTAACAAATAAAATGAGAAGTTGATTTTGTAAGCAATATTTATAAAAAAGTGAAAAAATAATTATTATTATTATTATGAGAGAATTGATAAATTAGAATCTGAGTATGAAGATAAATGGAAATTGGGTTTCAAATCGGTACTGTTAATGGATTTGAATTTTCCAACTTCAATGGAAATTATATGTAATGACCCGGGGAAAAAGCTCGACGCTCGAATCTTTGACAATAACACACAAACCTGTATCGCTTGCCAAAAACCCAAGTATCGAACCCCCAGATTGTCATGAGAAAGAAAATAGAGAGTGAGAAAAGAAAGAAAGAATGTTAGAATAGAAGAAAGAAGAAGAACACATCATCAGAATCTCACAGCGGAACAGATAAAATATAATATCAAATCTCTTTATACAAAAGAATTGTATATACATACCAATCATCAGAGCATAACATATAAATTCATAGCGGAATAATAACTGAATATAACTAGCGGTGAAGCCTCCTGCTTCCAGCTCCAGAAACTCCAAGCGAAAACCTAACCTGGAACATACTCGGTCTGACCCGAGCACATTTGATTTAAAACAAAATATACCGGGTCAGTCTGGAATACTATCAGTGATAAATTCACAGAATACACACTTAACTTGTTTAACTTTGGAAATCCTTTCTGAAATCAAAGGATAATAGTAAGACCAGTCCACACATAAACACGGATGGTTTTTACCTTACTATAACCAAAACGTTTTTGAAATCATAACTTGCTCTGATATTATCATAATGTCTAAATACAAATAAATATCAATCTAGAGGAACGCTTGCATCTCACGCTCCCCATATATAGTATACAATCGAAAACCGCGGGCACATATTGGATATTGGATTCCAACTTGACAAGGTATGTGACCACCTTCCGAATGTGTATCTCTAGAGGCGAATACACTGGGTTCAACAAGAACATCTTGCAACCCGGCCCTCACATGAACGACCACTCATTTCGCTTGAGTGTATCGAATGTATATCACCGACGGTTGGGATCAGCAACCGCCTGCCCGAAAAGGGACAGCATCAAACATAGATAAAGAAGCAAATGGAATTTATCTAGATAGGTGATCATACATCCTAATGGGAGCGACCCACATAGCCATGCTGCCTGCCCGATTTTTGTCATTTCCCGGTTGATGAGGCTTGAGGCTAGAATTCATCTCTTCGAACATCTGGCCGTCATTCACTTTGAATCCCACATCGTCAGATCTGCCAGATCACACTTGATTAACGTCCACCAAAAATACTCTAGTTTATTTGGCTAGAGAATAACCATTTCTCCGCCATCAACTATGGTACGTTTGGAGAAATCAACGCATGTAATTCCTTTGGAAATACTCTGTCAGACATCCGTCCTTACAAGTCATCCAGGAACAGGATGAACCGAAGGTAGTCTCCTACTGCATCTCATATAGGAATCACCCCATGGATAAGTCGCGAGAAGTCCTTGCAACTCGTAGATTCCAACCACGACAGAACCACAGCTTATCTCTGTTTGCAATCCAGAGATTTCAGCGGTCCTTCCGCTTATGAAAATCCACAGTCTTCAATGCTCCATCACGCTCATCTTCCGATATCTTCACGTATTTATCGGTCGGAATGGTTTTCGAATATAATTCGATCCCGGTCTTTCCATACCAACAATCGTATTTGGTTAACTTCGATAGTTGGTGATTTAACTATCGAATAACAATAGTGTGAATACAATGGGTTTGCTGGTTCAGCAATTGACATAGCTTGACCTCTCTAAAATATATTTAACAAAATCGTTAATCAACACAAATATTCGACTTAACTCTAACTTGACTAACTTGGCTAACTCGACTAACTTGACTGATTTACTTTAATCGATTAACTCTAACTTGACTAATTTGACTTATTTAACTCAACTGGAACAACTTGATTTGATTACTCTTATCGATTAACTAATACTCGACTTAACTCCATTCGCTCGACTCTAGATCGCAGCGATCACAATGGTTACGCCTGATTCCCTCAGGAAACATCCGACCGCCGTAGGCTATCTACAGCCCTGCGAATTACGCTAGCAGTCGTATGTAATGGAAACTCCTTCTGACTAATTACGTTTGACTAACTCTAACTATATTTGATCAACTCTAATTGAATAACAAATGTTCAATACAATTTGAAATCACTTATTCTTATTTCCTTTGGAACCATTATTGCAATATTATTTAATTTTCCAAACCCTTGCATTAGAGTTTGATATACCTCGTATAGGGTAAAACAAATTTCAACAACTTCACTCACTCCAAACTAATACTGTTCCTCGATAATAGTGAAGCCAATCAAGTTGGGGTATTTTAGTTACCTCTCAGACCTTGATCGACCCGCTCTTACCTCAGAATAACATTAGTTTGTCACTTATCCATTTCCCCAAATCTTATTTACCTTATCGATTTCAAATCAATCCCATAAATTGTTTATTACATTTGAAATCTTCTTTTGATAACCTCTTTACTCAAATAATTTGATTAAGTAAATGTCCATTCTTAATTTACTAACCATTTTTATTTAAAGTTTTGTTCACCTCAACTCACTTTACTTAATTTAAGAATTTAGTAAAAATCTTATTTAAATCTTTAAACTCACTTACAAATTTCGTTTACAATGTTTGTTGAACACTTGGGCATAATCCTCTTAAAAATCTCTTATTCCCCTTTTTATCAAACCTTAATGTCAATTAACCACTTGTTAATTAAATTCTCCTTTCATCAATCTCGTTTTGGAACTAGGGTGTATAAACCTCTTTTATACAAATCTTAATTGAACTTTAAATCGAATTTATCACCACTTTGTCACTTCTTAATTGGATTTTAAATAAAAGCCATCGTCTTAATTGCTAGCTAAGATAATACTTAACTTTATCAAAATAATTAACTCTGCTATTAACTAAAATAAAATAATTACCCTTCTAATTCCATTTCCAATTCTAAATAAACACGGTTGATTTTTGCCAACCGTACATCTCAGTTAACCATTAACTAAATCCATTTGTCATTTCCCTTTTTAACTTAAATAAATTAACTTAATTAATTTAAAATCACCCTTTAATTGTTCAAAAACAATTTTCCCATTTTACCAACCCATAGGTAAAATCTGTGGCTCGCTCTACTCTTCAAAACTAGGATAAACCATTTTAAATACTCCCTTTATAACTCGATTAAAATATATCCTTATAAACTTCTAATTTAATTTCTTATGTAAAATAACTAAAACTTTAATCCAGTGATAAAATAATTTATAACTTTGAAACTCCGTCAATTCACCTGACGGTAGGATGACGTTAAAACCATATATTTAGGCCAGTTACTTCATCAACTACTGTTGATTGATTTCCAACTCAATAATGTTGTATATGTATTCAACCATCAACATTCAAACTGGTTTTGATGTCTGTCAGGGTGAACAACTCATATATATGCACAACAAACAAAAATACAGTTAATTTGAGGAATCCGGTCGGATCCCTCCAACCTGTCCTTCTCTGCATCACAGATATCAGTTGGTAGAAATATACGAATTAAATAAATAACTGCAACCAATCAGACAATAACAACCAATTTGCATCCATCGCATCCAATCAACCCATTTATACTGTAAATTGTAGATTATAGTTTTCAATGGATTTACCACATCACAGAACTCTAGAAGGTGTGAGAATTAACTCACCAGATCATTCCGATTGGCGGTTGACGCGTTTGTTGCTTTTAATCTTGAACGGACGTTCAAAATTAGCTCAATTTTCAATGGCGTCAGATCAGAGCCTAGTCAGTGCCATCACCTAGGCCTCATCCCTGCGATCCCAACAGATCCAGTTTCGTCAAATTTCGTTCACGTATGTAAAAGTTATTGTCATTCGAAGTTTGGATAAAAATACGAAAATTAATTAATTGAAAATTAACTTAATTACCTACTTAATCGTTCTTGCCACGTCAGCATACCCCCACAGTTTCTTGTCTCCGCGTCACGCGGTTCTCTTTTCTTCCCCAGGCTGAAGCCCGATGTCCTCCTTCGTTCAACACCCACAACCGAACTCCCCACCTTCAAACGCCTCCTGCCACCACGACAAGCCACCGGACCGACCATCGACCCCCTCATCAGAACCGCGACTCCGTCCTCCCCCTTCGACGTCCTTCCCAACCCCCCACTTATCTCCGACAGACCAGAGAACGCCTTCGAACGGAAACTGGACGGAGCTCCATTTCTCCGACCAACGGTGACACCAGCCGACCGCACCTCCACCACTGGCTAGCTCTCGCCACGTCCCACCACCCTCTTCAGACCATCGACCCCAGCAATCCCCATGGCCGCCGGTAATTGGCCAAAACCCAACGCCATTTTCAAAATCGACCGGAAAAAGTTGACCCCAGTTCAACTCGACGCCATGACCACCACACATCACCGTTGAACCTCCGACCACAGCCAAAATGAAGGCCTATCTCTCCTCTTCGAAAGCCCTAAGGTCTCGCACTCGAAAATTGGTTAAATTGCTCGAATTTTGCAAAAGAACGAAACTGGAATCTTTCACTGTCCAGCCGATTCCGGCCACCACAGTCGACTGTAGGTCCTGGAATTTTTCGTGGAGGTAGATATCGGCTGGATCTACAACTTTGCTTTAGGTTCCAGCTACAAATTCTCGCCGGCTTTTGAGATATAAATTGAAATGTGTTTGAGGGCTAAATTGCAAAATTTCAAGAGGAAAAAGGGTGATGGCTCGAAATGGCTGGTTTGGGGGTATATATATAAGTGGGAAAACATTATTTTAAGTTGATTTGACGACTGACAATGACCGACGATTTTTATTTTGTACCTATCTGTATTTCGAACATCGTTTATCCGCTGTTGCGCTCACATACGAACCCTGTTCGAGACGCGACTGGACGGCATAGTATATTTCGACGATACGGTCCTAACGAAACTTGTTTCGTCGAATTCCGTGCTCGTATGCTCAAACAGCGTTTGTACACGTCCAATTTGATTGATTTATTTTACATTTTATTTTGTCATGCTCACAGAATAACCCCGATTGACGCGTCGTCTGAAAATCTAGCAATAATTTTCTAATACGGTCCCAACAAAATTTATTTCGTCGAAAACAGAGGTCGTTTGAAAAATGTCCCTTTTGAACTGGCCAATTTGAATTAAAATAAACCAATTTTAAAACACTTCAATATAATAATATTAAAATATCACGATTGGTCATACCCGACCAGAATTTCATATACTACTCAAATAAAATAGCCCGGGTTGAGTTTGAGGCCAAATCGATATTTAAAATATTTAAAAACCATTTATATTATATAAATAATCGCTATAATATATAAAGGAAATTCCATAGCGTTTTTTCCAAAATTTGATTTGGACATAAAATAAAATCTACGCTATGAAAACTGGATTTTTCTCTGCCATTGGAAAGATATCGTCAAACCGGTCCCAACGTTTCTTGTTTCGAGGAAATCCGACTTATTTTGAACCCGGTACGACCAATTGAAGTCCAAAATGCCAAAACGCGAACTGCCGCGCCGCTGCAGCTCGAAATTTAATTAAATTATAAACTATATATATTTCGTCGTCGTTTTAGAATTGAAATCGTCGATATACTTCAATATATCCAATAACGAACTATTCCAAACTGCCCGCTCACCCTATATTGCCGACACAACATTTTCCGACCGATTTGGAATTAAATTATTATTTTATTATTTATTTAAATAATATATTCCAAATAAAATCAGTTTAATTCGATCATTTAAACTCCATCCAATATTTTAAATAAATAAAATATTTAAAATGCCCAAACAAATAGGTAGAAAATACGGGTCATTACATTCCTTCCCCCTTAAAATAATTTCGTCCTCGAAATTGCTAAGGTAGAAAAAAATGTCGTCAACTATCATCTGTTCAAAAGGAAAAAAATTTAAACTCGAATTTATTCTCAAACTGGTCCAATTGGTTTTATAACAAATTTATTTCAGATAAAAGAATTTTCCAAAAATTTCAAAAAATTTCTAACTCCTTAAATTCTGGAAAAATTTCGGCAGAGTCTCCCCTGTACGGAGGACCATCTGCAATAATGCAGGATCAAGAAATATGTATACATCGACTCTCATGGTCGGAAAATCCAAAAATCAAACTCAAAACCCAAACAAAATCCAAAATTTCATATTTGCGTAAGCGTACCTTTTGGCGAGCGTTATTATACGATAAGTTATACATATATTCTCGAGCTTGCTTAATTACTTTGCAGCTCTACTCAACTAGATGCAAATAACTTCCAGATTTTTTTCTTGGCTGGATTTTAAAGCTGAACTGGCACCTTTGCACCTGTTCTTACTCAAAGGAATTCATCAGTCATCAACAAATGTTAATTATGTTCAGAACACCCCTATCATTCACATCAACCAATTATACATTCACGCTCAATTTAATTCACACAGAATTATAACCAAGTCTTAACAATCCAATTATCTTTAAAATTATCATTTGGATTTTATTATCACATTTGTATTATTTATCCCACTTGTTTATTCCACATTGGTTTTAAACCAAGTCTATCTATTTCAAGTTCATATTCTAGAAATCAACAATATCATCCAATCATGGCACTAAAATCATCCTTACACAATACAAATAATTTGCCCATACTATAATAACCTTTATTTTATTCTAAAATAAATAGGGCAGAAATAGTTTCTAAAATAATTTTAAATCAAAGTACAAATACGCTCCCTCGTATATCTATACGAACTCAATCTAGGGCACTGCTGACCCCATCTCTATTGAGTCACACCACAGAGCCAAGGTTATCTCTAAACCAATAGCTCTGATACCACTGTAACGACCCGGGGAAAAAGCTCGACGCTCGAATCTTTGACAATAACACACAAACCTGTATCGCTTGCCAAAAACCCAAGTATCGAACCCCCAGATTGTCATGAGAAAGAAAATAGAGGGTGAGTGTAACAACCCGGAAAATCTGGGCCAGTTTAAAATTTTTATTTTGGCAATTTTAGCGAATTTTGAATATTTAAAATAGACTATTTTAAATAATATCGACGAGAAATTTAGTTTGAATATAATTCGACGTATATATTTTATACGCGTCGTCGTTAGAATAAAAATAATTATATATAATTATAAAAGGAATTGAAAATGGCGCGGTAGTTCGAAAATTCGATTTCTAATTTCAAATGAATATACAGAATTCAATATAAGTCAGAATTGAACGAAACAAGAAATATTTGAATCTGTATAACTATATCTTTGTAACGAAGTTAACAGATTGAGATTTCATCTTAGGAATGATAAGATATGTCCAGTTTAAAATTAGAAATAGTCGCTGTGGAATTTATATATATTTTTATATATATAAGGCCCTTAAAAATGGACATTTTGCAAATGACCTCGGATTTCGACGAAACCAGTTTTGTTGGGTCCGTGATGTCAAGTTATTGCTAGGTTTTAAATTTCATAATTTTTCGAATCCATATGTGAGCGTGGCAAAGGAAAACGCGTTTGACCAGTTTCAGTTGATTTTAATCGACTGGAAATTGGCCATTTTTCAAACGGTCTCAGAATTCGACGAAACTAGTTTTATTAGGACCGTATCGTCAATACGAAGCTAGAAAATATTTTTCTGGGATTTTTAGAGTTAGTATGTGACCCCGGTAATTTGAAATGTACGTTTAAAATTCAATATAGTGATTTAAATGTAAATTTAACGGAAACTGATTGTAACAATCAAATCAGCTTGCGATACATATCCCATTGTGTTCGGAATGGGGGTAAAACGCTATGGACGACAGGCGGTGGGCCTCGTTTCGAGGTCATATGTAAAAGTCAACTCTTTGCTAAATTAAATAATTAAATAATAAAAAAAAAATCATCCCCTCCCCTTTATCGTCCCTCCTGCCCCCCCCCCCCGTTCAATCATATTTCAAAAGAAAAAAAAAAAAAAAAAAAAAACCCTAAAGGCATCGACAGACCGCCCCCCCCTGAAGCGAACGCCGCCGCCGCCCTCTCCTTTCAGCGCCGTCGATCCCCCTCCGACCTTCCCCCTCGCTCGCGCCGTCTCCGCCAACGCCCCCCATTCAAGCCATCGCCGACGCGACCCAAACCCCCCCCCCTTCGCCTGCTCCGCCGCCACCCTGCAACCACTGCCGACCACCAGTAGCCTCCCTTCGGCTCCGCTGCAGCAGAAGCCCCCCTTTGCTGTAAGTTCTAGTTTTTTTTTTTTGTTTTTTTTTTAGTTAATTTAGTTTAGTGTAATTTTGAGATCTAGTATGGTTAAATTTGAAAACTGAAATTTTTTATAATAAGTAAAAACTGAATTTTGTAAATGAGTAAAAACTAATTTAAAAGGAAAAAGTAGGATTTTTAAAAATAGAAAAGACTTTATTTTTTTTTTTATTTTTTTATATAAAGGCGAAAACCTTATTGTTAAAAATCGAATTTTTATATATTGAACTTCGCATGAAAAATAGAATTTTTATATATTGAACTTCGCATGAAAAATAGAATTTTTATATATTGAACCTTATTGTGAAAAATAGAATTTTTATATATTGAACTTCGCATGAAAAATAGAATTTTTATATATTGAACTTCGCATGAAAAATAGAATTTTTATATATTGAACTTCGATAGAAAAATAGAATTTTTATATATTGAACTTCGATAGAAAAATATGATTTTTATATATTGAACATCGAAGTAAAAATGTGATTTTTATATATTGAAAGGCGAAGTAAAAATGTGATTTTTATATAGTGAACATCGAAGTAAAAATGTGATTTTTATATATTGAAAGGCGAAGTAAAAATGTGATTTTTATATAGTGAACATCGAAGAAAAATTTAATTTTTTATATATAGAACTTCGTATGAAAATTTGATTTTTATATATTGAACTTCGCATGGAAAATAGAGTTTTTATATATTGAATAACGAAGTAAAAAAATTCGATTTTTACATAGGTAGTGAAAGCGGACAACGGAGGTTCAAAAAGGGCGAAACGACGAAGACTTCTGCAAATGAAGAGCAGTGGAGTTAGGATAGCTATCTGTGAGAATTTCTCACCTTTCAAATTTATTTTCTAGTTATATATATATACTAGGATGCAGACGGTGCTTATTAGAAGCACCCGACACCCGTCCACATACCATGGACTTGTTTGTTTGGTTGTGTAGTTGGTTAGATTATTTGATTTGGATTTGATTGATTGGTTGAATTGGAAATTGATTAAAATTGATATGTGAATGGCGTGGGCCTTCACTAGACCGGGGATAAGGCTAGGCCTTGTCCCGTTTCTAGTATCGTGCCGTTATGCCGCCGAAATTTTCTAAAATAAGTTAGAAAAATAAAAATATCATTTTATTGAATAAATGAATTGTATAGAAATTCATAGGTTGGAATAAAATGTTTTAGCGTTAAAAATATAATTTTTAACGTGAATGTGAATAAATAAATATTCATTTACAAACCAGATGGTTTGTTTATGTACACTTATTTGAATGACATTGATTGGGTCGATAAATTTTACACATCGCCCAACAGCACAAATAAAATATGTGTTTGATTGTTTGAAACCCCACACGGGTGTTGGGATGAAATTTGAAGTTCACTCATCCCGATTGATTGAATATGTCGATCGGTTGATTGACAGGCTGTTTTAAGCGTTGGATATCTATATTTGATGCTTATACAGTGTAGTGCACTTTGGTTGATGGTTGATTATTTTCAATGCTATTATATACATGTGTTGTATGAAAATCCATATAATTAATTTTATATGGTAATTGATTGGGCCTCATTCCAGTTTTGAAAAAAAAAAACATTTGAAAAAGAAATATTTGAAAAAGAAATATTTGAAATAGAATATTTGAAAATAGAAATTTATGAAGCCGTGTTGATTAGATTGACGCCATTTTGACGTGAACGATATTTATATCAATTTTAAACGAATTCAAAGTGAATTGAATTGAAAGTGATTTCGAAATGAATTGAATTGAAAGCGATTTCGAAATGAATTGAATTGAAAGTGATTTCGAAATGAATTGAATTGAAAGTGATTTCGAAATGAATTGAATTGAAAGCGATTTCGAAATGAATTGAATTGAAAACGATTTCGAAATGAATTGAATTGAAAACGATTTCGAAATGAATTGAATATATAACGATTTCGAAATGAATTGAATTGAAAACGATTTCGAAATGAATTGAATTGAAAACGATTTCGAAATGAATTGAATATATAACGATTTCGAAATGAATTGAATATATAACGATTTCGAAATGAATTGAATATATAACGATTTCGAAATGAATTGAATATATAACGATTTCGAAATGAATTGAATATATAACGATTTCGAAATGAATTGAATTGAAAACGATTTCGAAATGAAATGAATTGAAAACGAATTCAAATTGAATTGAAAACGATTTCGAAATGAATTGAATTGAAAACGATTTCGAAATGAATTGAATTGAAAACGAATTGAAATGAATTCAAATTGAATTGCAATTTGAATTGAATAGAAATGAATTTTGAAACGAATTTATAAAGAAGAATTCAATTTTGATTTGAATTGAAAAGGGAGTTGAAATTGCTTTTGAAACGAATTTAAAACTATTTATATAATTCGTTTTAAATAAAAATCGACGAAGTATATATTATATATATTATATATATAATATAATGGCCTGAATAGAACGCGCCGCGCCGCGGCAGTTCGCGAATTTCGACCATTTATTTCAAACGGACATTACGGGAGATCCGACCGTCGGATTCTCCTAAAACCGGAACCGTTGGGTTCGTATCGAAAAGAGCTTTCTAATGAATGTTAGAAATTTGAAATCTAACGGTTGGATTTGGAGATACGTCCAAATCAAATTCGAAAAAGGTCGCTGTAAGTGCAGTTCGATGGCCGTTGATGGAAATCGACTGTACGGGCCTTGATAAAATTATTAAAAATAGTAATAATTTGTGTAAAATCATAAGAAATGATTTAGAAAGAATTGGGATGAAAAACTCCCTATTTGAAAAGATAAAAATAGATTTTTATCGAAATGAACTAGTTTTGAACTAGAATTATAATTCTATTTATTTTTAAATAAATAAATTGAATTTGAAAAGGGTTTTGAAAATAACCAAAATTTCCAATGATTGCATTGGAGTGGATTTGAATCGAAATTGTCTTCGGAATATTTCGATGTTGGAATTTGTGATTATACGGATGTTGTTACGAAAATTTGAAAGATATATATTTATATCGTTATTTCCAATACGACATTTGTTAATCGTAGAATTTGATATTGAATATAAGCCGATATATTTTCTATTTAGAGCCTTATATTGAATATCAAATGGAATTTGGGTTTGTCGTGAATGGTGTCTTCACTAACACTGTTCTTGAACCCAGTTGAGAAATGATTAAATCTTTTTATTTAGATTTAATGAAGTGTACCAATTAAATAATATTTAATTGGAATTGAATTGATATTGATTTTTGGGTTTATCGTGAACAGTGTTTTAAATAACACTTGTTCTTTAACCCGATAATTAATGAATGTGATTTGGGTTTGTCGTGAATGGTGTCTTCACTAACACTGTTCTTGGACCCAGTTGAGAAAAGATTAAATCTTTTTATTTAGATTTAATGAAGTGTACCAATTAAATGATATTTAATTGGAATTGAATTGATATTGATTTTTGGGTTTATCGTGAACAGTGTTTTAAATAACACTCGTTCTTTAACCCGATAATTAATGAATGTGATTTTGGGTTTATCGTGAACCGTGTTTTAAATGACACTGATTCTTTAACCCAGATAATGATTAAAACTAAGTGGAGTTTTAATGAATCTTTAATTAGATTGAAAAGATCGAGAATGGAGTATCACCAGTTTTGCTCCAGGCGATAGTTAAATCTTTAATTAGATTTGAACGTGAAATTTAGAAACTAACTGTCGGTTAGCCAAGCAGAATGGTTTTCTGGATATTGATCTGATGTTGGTTTCGGCCTTCGGGGTTAATATTTGGGGAATTATTCTCTTGATTAATTTACGGTTAGTGACTAATGAATTGGAATGAGGCGTATGTTGTGTTTGTGTAACACTTATTTAAAATATACGCGAGTTATTCGGAAAGACCGGGTTTATCCCATTCTGAATAACTGATACGACGATAAGTCGAAGATGAAGACGATGGTCGAAGGCCGGAGGTCTTCACGTCGTTTGGGTGATAACTGATGATCTTGATTGGGCTGTACACCCAAGAAGATGGAAACAGTTGGTGATCGTCCAGACGTACTTGGAGATCGATGGATATGCGGGGTACTAGGTGCCTCCGGTTTCGTTCAGACCCAGAACGGACTTGTAAATGGACTGTGTGTCTGACATCGGATTTCATTCTGTGTGACTGATATCGGTTGCATAGGATGGTTTGCCTGTGTGGCATGCTAAGATGCAAATGATCAAGGCTTCTGTTGAAAAGCAAAGTCTTGTGGTGAAGATCAAAGCACGGCCTTTGTGGCGTAGCTTTGTGTAACGTTTACTTCGCGAGTTTCACACCCGATATGAACCAAAAACGGGAGGGACATCAGGGAGGACTTGCGTTTCTTTCTAGCTAGAAGTGGCGTCAGTGGTTTTACACGCCCTGACGAGTTTGACTTATGTGGTTGTTGCTGTTGCGAGGCGCCTCGGATTGATCGGTCGTTCTCGAACCGATGGAGTCATTTAGTTGGCTCGTTTACGCCCCATAGGGCGGGGAAACGCATGTTCAGGCATTTTAATCCACTCCGTGTGGACCGGCCCTGACGATCCAAGGGTCACTCGAGCTCTGATCCTGAGGGGCGGGCTAGAGCGTCTCGAATCGGTTGAGGACTATCTTTTGCCTCGGTTCATAGATGGAAATCCAATTTCCAAATACGTGACATTTGCGGTTTTATTTGTAAACCTATATATGGCGACATGATATATGGTACCCATGCCGCCTATGATTGATACTTATGATTTGAAGTTGTTATATACACTATGCACTTATAATAGTATCAAATGATTTGTTTTAAACGTATCAAGCATTCTTTGGCTGTTATAAGGGAAAACCCTATCCCCCGGCTTGCGTTGCATTGTGTGATAGGACCTGGGTCTTATAACAGCTTCATTTTTCTTTATTTAGCATTGCGCTGTTTGTTTTATGCACTGGTATTCTTGGGAGGAAACCCGTTCCGTGTTATACGGCGTGGTCCCTTGATTTACCTAACTTTGAAATAAAGATTAACTGTTTTAGTTCTCACACCAGTCACATGACTGACCTGGAGTTTATTGTTTTAACCTAAACTCTGGGTGCCCCTATTTTGACACGGGCAGCTAGTAGTTTTGGTTTTGCAGATTTATATTCACAGGATCCTGGTTTACAGCTGGAACGATATCCGGAAAGCTTTGTATCCGTATATCTCATTCTAGTTGTGTATTGTATTATTTTCCGCTGCTATGTATTTAAATGTAATTTAAATCTCTGATATTTCTGTGTAATATTCATTTATACTCTGTATATTCTTGTAATCTGATGCATTGTTGTAATATACAATGAAATGTTCTTCTGTATGTGTTCTGTTTTGTCCTGTTCTCAAACGATAGGGCGTTTCGAACGGTCTGGGTCGGTTTAGCGACCGGTTCGGACCGAGCGAAATTCCTTGCCGTCACATTTGGTATCAGAGCTTTGGTTTACAAAGCTAGAGAACAAGACACATTAGAAACATACGAAAGAATTCATCAGATATTGGGTTAGTAAAATCCAATGGGAATGACTCGTTAGAGATAGGATCAGTAGTATCTTAGAACGAGTGTGAAGAGTATATTTTTCAAATGAAAACAATTTATGTTTTGAAAATTTAAATCACTTCTACGTATTTGATTATTTATTTATTTGAATATGGACAATTCAGTATATAAAGAATTTGCATATACGCCTTGCAAACGTATATTCAAGGTTTTAATATACTGGATAGATATAGAATCACACTCTAGTCGCCCGAAGATGATTCTGATGATAGTTCGAACATCATCAGAATTGGTATTCGTGTTTCGAAGGTGTGATTTTCTATATATTTCCATTAGGCTGGTGTGAGAACCAAAACTTATATATAGCTAGAATACATTGTTGTGATTTGGCATCAAAAATCTGATTTTTGTATATATATCAAATTTATGGATTTGAAACTCTAATCCACTAACTGATTGATGTTTGTGTTGTTTGTTTATTTGTTTGCTAATTTTTAGCCACTTAGCCTAACAGAACCAAATATTGAATTGTATCGAAAATTGGTTGCGTTTGCTTGCATATACATATATATCATTGAACAGGTCATAGCAAGGAGGCTAGAGCAGAGAATAAAATTTGTTTGCCCGACAAATAGGTACATGTTTACTACATAATTTCCTGTTTTGTTTGGGTGATGATGATTTTGTGAGCCTATTGGCTAGCCGCTTGGCTTTTTCTTTTTCTTTTTGAGATCTGAAGGACCGGGGAAGCTATTTGAAATTCCCCGATGCTCCCGGTGCAGGGGAGGTTATGGCGAAATTTTTCAAAAATTTAGGGTGTTAGCCAAATTTTTGAAATTTTGAAAATTCTCAGAAACCAAAGGGTTGGAGAATGGAAGCCAGGACGAGCGTAGAGTTGAATTATTAAACCACTTTCGACTTTGTTCCTTTTCGGGGATGAAAAGTTTTAAGTGGGGAAGATTGTAACAACCCGGAAAATCTGGGCCAGTTTAAAATTTTTATTTTGGCAATTTTAGCGAATTTTGAATATTTAAAATAGACTATTTTAAATAATATCGACGAGAAATTTAGTTTGAATATAATTCGACGTATATATTTTATACGCGTCGTCGTTAGAATAAAAATAATTATATATAATTATAAAAGGAATTGAAAATGGCGCGGTAGTTCGAAAATTCGATTTCTAATTTCAAATGAATATACAGAATTCAATATAAGTCAGAATTGAACGAAACAAGAAATATTTGAATCTGTATAACTATATCTTTGTAACGAAGTTAACAGATTGAGATTTCATCTTAGGAATGATAAGATATGTCCAGTTTAAAATTAGAAATAGTCGCTGTGGAATTTATATATATTTTTATATATATAAGGCCCTTAAAAATGGACATTTTGCAAATGACCTCGGATTTCGACGAAACCAGTTTTGTTGGGTCCGTGATGTCAAGTTATTGCTAGGTTTTAAATTTCATAATTTTTCGAATCCATATGTGAGCGTGGCAAAGGAAAACGCGTTTGACCAGTTTCAGTTGATTTTAATCGACTGGAAATTGGCCATTTTTCAAACGGTCTCAGAATTCGACGAAACTAGTTTTGTTAGGACCGTATCGTCAATACGAAGCTAGAAAATATTTTTCTGGGATTTTTAGAGTTAGTATGTGACCCCGGTAATTTGAAATGTACGTTTAAAATTCAATATAGTGATTTAAATGTAAATTTAACGGAAACTGATTGTAACAATCAAATCAGCTTGCGATACATATCCCATTGTGTTCGGAATGGGGGTAAAACGCTATGGACGACAGGCGGTGGGCCTCGTTTCGAGGTCATATGTAAAAGTCAACTCTTTGCTAAATTAAATAATTAAATAATAAAAAAAAAAAAATCATCCCCTCCCCTTTATCTTCCCTCCTGCCCCCCCCCCCGTTCAATCATATTTCAAAAGAAAAAAAAAAAAAAAAAACCCTAAAGGCATCGACAGACCGCCCCCCCTGAAGCGAACGCCGCCGCCGCCCTCTCCTTTCAGCGCCGTCGATCCCCCTCCGACCTTCCCCCTCGCTCGCGCCGTCTCCGCCAACGCCCCCCATTCAAGCCATCGCCGACGCGACCCAAACCCCCCCCCTTCGCCTGCTCCGCCGCCACCCTGCAACCACTGCCGACCACCAGTAGCCTCCCTTCGGCTCCGCTGCAGCAGAAGCCCCCCCTTTGCTGTAAGTTCTAGTTTTTTTTTTTATTTTTTTTTTTTAGTTAATTTAGTTTAGTGTAATTTTGAGATCTAGTATGGTTAAATTTGAAAACTGAAATTTTTTATAATAAGTAAAAACTGAATTTTGTAAATGAGTAAAAACTAATTTAAAAGGAAAAAGTAGGATTTTTAAAAATAGAAAAGACTTTATTTTTTTTTTTTTTTTTATATAAAGGCGAAAACCTTATTGTTAAAAATCGAATTTTTATATATTGAACTTCGCATGAAAAATAGAATTTTTATATATTGAACTTCGCATGAAAAATAGAATTTTTATATATTGAACCTTATTGTGAAAAATAGAATTTTTATATATTGAACTTCGCATGAAAAATAGAATTTTTATATATTGAACTTCGCATGAAAAATAGAATTTTTATATATTGAACTTCGATAGAAAAATAGAATTTTTATATATTGAACTTCGATAGAAAAATATGATTTTTATATATTGAACATCGAAGTAAAAATGTGATTTTTATATATTGAAAGGCGAAGTAAAAATGTGATTTTTATATAGTGAACATCGAAGTAAAAATGTGATTTTTATATATTGAAAGGCGAAGTAAAAATGTGATTTTTATATAGTGAACATCGAAGAAAAATTTAATTTTTTATATATAGAACTTCGTATGAAAATTTGATTTTTATATATTGAACTTCGCATGGAAAATAGAGTTTTTATATATTGAATAACGAAGTAAAAAAATTCGATTTTTACATAGGTAGTGAAAGCGGACAACGGAGGTTCAAAAAGGGCGAAACGACGAAGACTTCTGCAAATGAAGAGCAGTGGAGTTAGGATAGCTATCTGTGAGAATTTCTCACCTTTCAAATTTATTTTCTAGTTATATATATATACTAGGATGCAGACGGTGCTTATTAGAAGCACCCGACACCCGTCCACATACCATGGACTTGTTTGTTTGGTTGTGTAGTTGGTTAGATTATTTGATTTGGATTTGATTGATTGGTTGAATTGGAAATTGATTAAAATTGATATGTGAATGGCGTGGGCCTTCACTAGACCGGGGATAAGGCTAGGCCTTGTCCCGTTTCTAGTATCGTGCCGTTATGCCGCCGAAATTTTCTAAAATAAGTTAGAAAAATAAAAATATCATTTTATTGAATAAATGAATTGTATAGAAATTCATAGGTTGGAATAAAATGTTTTAGCGTTAAAAATATAATTTTTAACGTGAATGTGAATAAATAAATATTCATTTACAAACCAGATGGTTTGTTTATGTACACTTATTTGAATGACATTGATTGGGTCGATAAATTTTACACATCGCCCAACAGCACAAATAAAATATGTGTTTGATTGTTTGAAACCCCACACGGGTGTTGGGATGAAATTTGAAGTTCACTCATCCCGATTGATTGAATATGTCGATCGGTTGATTGACAGGCTGTTTTAAGCGTTGGATATCTATATTTGATGCTTATACAGTGTAGTGCACTTTGGTTGATGGTTGATTATTTTCAATGCTATTATATACATGTGTTGTATGAAAATCCATATAATTAATTTTATATGGTAATTGATTGGGCCTCATTCCAGTTTTGAAAAAAAAAAAACATTTGAAAAAGAAATATTTGAAAAAGAAATATTTGAAATAGAATATTTGAAAATAGAAATTTATGAAGCCGTGTTGATTAGATTGACGCCATTTTGACGTGAACGATATTTATATCAATTTTAAACGAATTCAAAGTGAATTGAATTGAAAGTGATTTCGAAATGAATTGAATTGAAAGTGATTTCGAAATGAATTGAATTGAAAGCGATTTCGAAATGAATTGAATTGAAAGTGATTTCGAAATGAATTGAATTGAAAGTGATTTCGAAATGAATTGAATTGAAAGCGATTTCGAAATGAATTGAATTGAAAACGATTTCGAAATGAATTGAATTGAAAACGATTTCGAAATGAATTGAATATATAACGATTTCGAAATGAATTGAATTGAAAACGATTTCGAAATGAATTGAATTGAAAACGATTTCGAAATGAATTGAATATATAACGATTTCGAAATGAATTGAATATATAACGATTTCGAAATGAATTGAATATATAACGATTTCGAAATGAATTGAATATATAACGATTTCGAAATGAATTGAATATATAACGATTTCGAAATGAATTGAATTGAAAACGATTTCGAAATGAAATGAATTGAAAACGAATTCAAATTGAATTGAAAACGATTTCGAAATGAATTGAATTGAAAACGATTTCGAAATGAATTGAATTGAAAACGAATTGAAATGAATTCAATTTGAATTGAATAGAAATGAATTTTGAAACGAATTTATAAAGAAGAATTCAATTTTGATTTGAATTGAAAAGGGAGTTGAAATTGCTTTTGAAACGAATTTAAAACTATTTATATAATTCGTTTTAAATAAAAATCGACGAAGTATATATTATATATATTATATATATAATATAATGGCCTGAATAGAACGCGCCGCGCCGCGGCAGTTCGCGAATTTCGACCATTTATTTCAAACGGACATTACGGGAGATCCGACCGTCGGATTCTCCTAAAACCGGAACCGTTGGGTTCGTATCGAAAAGAGCTTTCTAATGAATGTTAGAAATTTGAAATCTAACGGTTGGATTTGGAGATACGTCCAAATCAAATTCGAAAAAGGTCGCTGTAAGTGCAGTTCGATGGCCGTTGATGGAAATCGACTGTACGGGCCTTGATAAAATTATTAAAAATAGTAATAATTTGTGTAAAATCATAAGAAATGATTTAGAAAGAATTGGGATGAAAAACTCCCTATTTGAAAAGATAAAAATAGATTTTTATCGAAATGAACTAGTTTTGAACTAGAATTATAATTCTATTTATTTTTAAATAAATAAATTGAATTTGAAAAGGGTTTTGAAAATAACCAAAATTTCCAATGATTGCATTGGAGTGGATTTGAATCGAAATTGTCTTCGGAATATTTCGATGTTGGAATTTGTGATTATACGGATGTTGTTACGAAAATTTGAAAGATATATATTTATATCGTTATTTCCAATACGACATTTGTTAATCGTAGAATTTGATATTGAATATAAGCCGATATATTTTCTATTCAGAGCCTTATATTGAATATCAAATGGAATTTGGGTTTGTCGTGAATGGTGTCTTCACTAACACTGTTCTTGAACCCAGTTGAGAAATGATTAAATCTTTTTATTTAGATTTAATGAAGTGTACCAATTAAATAATATTTAATTGGAATTGAATTGATATTGATTTTTGGGTTTATCGTGAACAGTGTTTTAAATAACACTTGTTCTTTAACCCGATAATTAATGAATGTGATTTGGGTTTGTCGTGAATGGTGTCTTCACTAACACTGTTCTTGGACCCAGTTGAGAAAAGATTAAATCTTTTTATTTAGATTTAATGAAGTGTACCAATTAAATGATATTTAATTGGAATTGAATTGATATTGATTTTTGGGTTTATCGTGAACAGTGTTTTAAATAACACTCGTTCTTTAACCCGATAATTAATGAATGTGATTTTGGGTTTATCGTGAACCGTGTTTTAAATGACACTGATTCTTTAACCCAGATAATGATTAAAACTAAGTGGAGTTTTAATGAATCTTTAATTAGATTGAAAAGATCGAGAATGGAGTATCACCAGTTTTGCTCCAGGCGATAGTTAAATCTTTAATTAGATTTGAACGTGAAATTTAGAAACTAACTGTCGGTTAGCCAAGCAGAATGGTTTTCTGGATATTGATCTGATGTTGGTTTCGGCCTTCGGGGTTAATATTTGGGGAATTATTCTCTTGATTAATTTACGGTTAGTGACTAATGAATTGGAATGAGGCGTATGTTGTGTTTGTGTAACACTTATTTAAAATATACGCGAGTTATTCGGAAAGACCGGGTTTATCCCATTCTGAATAACTGATACGACGATAAGTCGAAGATGAAGACGATGGTCGAAGGCCGGAGGTCTTCACGTCGTTTGGGTGATAACTGATGATCTTGATTGGGCTGTACACCCAAGAAGATGGAAACAGTTGGTGATCGTCCAGACGTACTTGGAGATCGATGGATATGCGGGGTACTAGGTGCCTCCGGTTTCGTTCAGACCCAGAACGGACTTGTAAATGGACTGTGTGTCTGACATCGGATTTCATTCTGTGTGACTGATATCGGTTGCATAGGATGGTTTGCCTGTGTGGCATGCTAAGATGCAAATGATCAAGGCTTCTGTTGAAAAGCAAAGTCTTGTGGTGATGATCAAAGCACGGCCTTTGTGGCGTAGCTTTGTGTAACGTTTACTTCGCGAGTTTCACACCCGATATGAACCAAAAACGGGAGGGACATCAGGGAGGACTTGCGTTTCTTTCTAGCTAGAAGTGGCGTCAGTGGTTTTACACGCCCTGACGAGTTTGACTTATGTGGTTGTTGCTGTTGCGAGGCGCCTCGGATTGATCGGTCGTTCTCGAACCGATGGAGTCATTTAGTTGGCTCGTTTACGCCCCATAGGGCGGGGAAACGCATGTTCAGGCATTTTAATCCACTCCGTGTGGACCGGCCCTGACGATCCAAGGGTCACTCGAGCTCTGATCCTGAGGGGCGGGCTAGAGCGTCTCGAATCGGTTGAGGACTATCTTTTGCCTCGGTTCATAGATGGAAATCCAATTTCCAAATACGTGACATTTGCGGTTTTATTTGTAAACCTATATATGGCGACATGATATATGGTACCCATGCCGCCTATGATTGATACTTATGATTTGAAGTTGTTATATACACTATGCACTTATAATAGTATCAAATGATTTGTTTTAAACGTATCAAGCATTCTTTGGCTGTTATAAGGGAAAACCCTATCCCCCGGCTTGCGTTGCATTGTGTGATAGGACCTGGGTCTTATAACAGCTTCATTTTTCTTTATTTAGCATTGCGCTGTTTGTTTTATGCACTGGTATTCTTGGGAGGAAACCCGTTCCGTGTTATACGGCGTGGTCCCTTGATTTACCTAACTTTGAAATAAAGATTAACTGTTTTAGTTCTCACACCAGTCACATGACTGACCTGGAGTTTATTGTTTTAACCTAAACTCTGGGTGCCCCTATTTTGACACGGGCAGCTAGTAGTTTTGGTTTTGCAGATTTATATTCACAGGATCCTGGTTTACAGCTGGAACGATATCCGGAAAGCTTTGTATCCGTATATCTCATTCTAGTTGTGTATTGTATTATTTTCCGCTGCTATGTATTTAAATGTAATTTAAATCTCTGATATTTCTGTGTAATATTCATTTATACTCTGTATATTCTTGTAATCTGATGCATTGTTGTAATATACAATGAAATGTTCTTCTGTATGTGTTCTGTTTTGTCCTGTTCTCAAACGATAGGGCGTTTCGAACGGTCTGGGTCGGTTTAGCGACCGGTTCGGACCGAGCGAAATTCCTTGCCGTCACAGTGAGAAAAGAAAGAAAGAATGTTAGAATAGAAGAAAGAAGAAGAACACATCATCAGAATCTCACAGCGGAACAGATAAAATATAATATCAAATCTCTTTATACAAAAGAATTGTATATACATACCAATCATCAGAGCATAACATATAACTGCACAGCGGAATAATAACTGAATATAACTAGCGGTGAAGCCTCCTGCTTCTAGCTCCTGTAAATCCAAGCGAAAACCTAACCTGGAACATACTCGGTCTGACCCGAGCACATTTGATTTAAAACAAAATACACCGGGTCAGTCTGGAATACTATCAATGATAAATTCACAGAACACACACTTAACTTGTTTAACTTTGGAAATCCTTTCTGAAATCAAAGGATAATAGTAAGACCAGTCCACACATAAACACGGACGGTTTTTACCTTACTATAACCCAAAACGTTTTTGAAATCATAACTTGCTCTGATATTATCATAATGTCTAAATACAAATAAATATCAATCTAGAGGAACGCTTGCATCTCATGCTCCCCATATATAGTATACAATCGAAAACCGCGGGCACTTATTGGATACTGGATTCCAACTTGAGAAGGTATGGGACCACCTTCCGCATGTGTATCTCTAGAGGCGAATACACTGGGTTCAACAAGAACATCTTGCAACCCGACCCTCACATGACCGACCACTCATTTCGCTTGAGTGTATCGAATGTATATCATCGACGGTTGGGATCAGCAACCGCCCGCCCGAAAAGGGACAACATCGAACATAGATAAAGAAGCAAATGGAATTTCTCTAAATAGGTGATCATACATCCTAATGGGAGCGACCCACATAGCCATGCTACCTGCCCGATTTTTGTCATTTCCCAGTTGATGAGGCTTGAGGCTAGAATTCATCTCTTCGAACATCTGGCCGTCATTCACTTTGAATGCCACATCGTCAGATCCTCCAGATCACACTTGATTAACGTCCACAAAAAATACTCTAGTTTATTTGGCTAGAGAATAACCATTTCTCCACCATCAACTATGGTACGTTTGGAGAAATCAACGCATGTAATTCCTTTGGAAATACTCTGTCAGACATCCGTCCATACAAGTCATCCAGGAACAGGATGAACCAAAGGTACTCTCCTACTGCATCTCATATAGGAATCACCCCATGGATCAGTAGCGAGAAGTCCTTGCAACCCATAGATTTCAACCACGACAGAACCACAGCTTATCTCTGTTTGCAATCCAGAGATTTCAGCGGTTCTTCAGCTTATGAAAATCCACAGTCTTCAACGCTCCATCACGATCATCTTCCAATATCTTCACGTATTTGTTGGTCGGAATGGTTTTCGAATATAATTCGATCCTGGTCTTTCCATACCAACAATCGTATTTGGTCAACTTCGATAGTTGGTGATTTAACTATCGAATAACAATAGTGTGAATACAATGGGTTTGCTGGTTCAGCAATTGACATAGCTTAACCTCTCTAAAATATATTTAACAAAATCGTTAATCAACACAAATATTCGACTTAACTCTAACTTGACTAACTTGACTAATTCGACTATCTTGATTGATTTACTTTAATCGATTAACTCTAACTTGACTAATTTGACGTATTTAACTCAACTAGAATAACTTGATTTGATTACTCTTATCGATTAACTAATACTCGACTTAACTCCATTCGCTCGACTCTAGATCGCAGCGATCACAATGGTTACGCCTGATTCCATCAGGAAACATCCGACCGTCGTAGGCTATCTACAGCCCTGTGAATTACGCTAGCAGTCGTATGCAATGGAAACTCTTTCTGACTAACTACGTTTGACTAACTCTAACTATATTTGATCAACTCTAATTGAATAACAAATGTTCAATACAATTTGAAATCACTTATTCTTATTTCCTTTTTAACCATTATTGCAATATTATTTAATTTTCCAAACCCTTGCATTAGAGTTTGATATACCTCGTATAGGGTAAAACAAATTTCAACAACTTCACTCACTCCAAACTAATACTGTTCCTCGATAATAGTGAAGCCAATCAAGTTGGGGTATTTTAGTTACCTCTCAGACCTTGATCGACCCGCTCTTACCTCAGAATAACATTAGTTTGTCACTTAACCATTTCCCCAAATCTTATTTACCTTATCGATTTCAAATCAATCCCATAAATTGTTTATTACATTTGAAATCTTCTTTTGATAACCTCTTTACTCAAATAATTTGATTAAGTAAATGTCCATTCTTAATCTACTAACCCTTTTTCTTTAAAGTTTTGTTCACCTCAACTCACTTTACTTAATTTAAGAATTTAGTAAAAATCTTATTTAAATCTTTAAACTCACTTACAAATTTCATTTACAATGTTTGTTGAACACTTGGGCATAATCCTCCTAAAAATCTCTTATTCCCCTTTTTATCAAACCTTAATGTCAATTAACCACTTGTTAATTAAATTCTCCTTTCATCAATCTCGTTTTGGAACTAGGGTGTATAAACCTCTTTTATACAAGTCTAAATTGAACTTTAAATCGAATTTATCACTACTTTGTCACTTCTTAATTGGATTTTAAATAAAAGCCATCATCTTAATTGCTAGCTAAGATAATACTTAACTTTATCAAAATAATTAACTCTGCTATTAACTAAAATAAAATAATTATCCTTCTAATTCCATTTCCAATTCTAAATAAACACGGTTGATTTTTGCCAACCGTACATCTCAGTTAACCATTAACTAAATCCATTTGTCATTTCCCTTTTTAACTTAAATAAATTAACTTAATTAATTTAAAATCACCCTTTAATTGTTCAAAAACAATTTTCCCATTTTACCAACCCTTAGGTAAAATCTGTGGCTCGCTCTACTCTTCAAAACTGGGATAAACCATTTTAAATACTCCCTTTATAACTCGATTAAAATATATCCTTATAAACTTCTAATTCAATTTCTTATGTAAAATAACTAAAACTTTAATCCAGTGATAAAATAATTTATAACTTTGAAACTCCATCAATTCACCTGACGGTAGGATGACGTTAAAACCATATATTTAGGCCAGTTACTTCATCAACTACTGTTGATTGATTTCCAACTCAAAAATGTTGTATATGTATTCAACCATCAACATTCAAACTGGTTTTGATGTCAGTCCGGGTGAACAACTCATATATATGCACAACAAACAAAAATACAGTTAATTTGAGGAATCCGGTCGGATCTCTCCAACCTGTCTTTCTCTACATCACAGATATCAGTTGGTAGAAATATACGAATTAAATAAATAAATAACTGCAACCAATCAGACAATAACAACCAATTTGCATCCATCGCATCCAATCAACCCATTTATACTGTAAATTATAGATTATATTTTTCTATGGATTTACCACATCACAGAACTCCAGAAGGTGTGAGAATTAACTCACCAGATCATTCCGGTTGGCGGTTGACGCGTTTGTCGCTTTTAATCTTGAATGGACGTTCAAAATTAGCTCAATTTTCAATGGCGTCAGATCAGAGCCTAGTCAGTGCCATCACCTAGGTCTCGCCCCTGCGATTCCAACGGATCCAGTTTCGTCAAATTTCGTTCACGTATGTAAAAGTTACGGTCATTCGAAGTTTGGATAAAAATACGAAAATTAATTAATTAGTTAACTAAAAATTAACTTAATTACCTACTTAATCGTTCTTGCCACATCAGCATACCCCCACAGTTTTTTGTCTCCGCGTCATGCGGTTCTCTTTTCTTCCCCAGGCTGTAGCCTGATGTCCTCCTTCGTTCAACACCTACAACCGAACTCCCCACCTTCAAACGCCTCCTGCCACCACGACAAGCCACCGGACCGACCATCGACCCCCTCATCAGAACCGCGACTCCAGCCTCCCCCTTTGCCATCCTTCCCAGCCCCCTACTTATCTCTGACAGACCTTCGAACGCCTTCGAACGGAAACTGGACGGAGCTCCATTTCTCCGACCAACGGTGACACCAACTGACCGCACCTCCACCACTGGCTAGCTCTCGCCATGCCCCACCACCCTCTTCAGACCATCGACCCCCAGCAATCCCCACGGCCGCCGGTAATTGGCCAAAACCCAACGCCATTTTCACAATCGACCGGAAAAAGTTGACCCCAGTTCAACTCGATGCCACGACCACCACACATCACCGTTGAACCTCCGACCACAGCCAAAACGAAGGCCTATCTCTCCTCTTCGAAAGCACTAAGGTCTCGCACTCTAAAATAGGTTAAATTGCTTGAATTTTGCAAAAGAACAAAACTGTAATCTTTCACTGTCCAGCCAATTCCGGCCACCACAGTCGACCGTAGGTCCCGGAATTTTTCGTGGAGGTAGATATCGGCTGGATCTACAACTTTGCTTTAGATTCCAACTACAAATTCTCGCCGGCTTTTGAGATATAAATTGGAATGTGTTTGAGGGCTAAATTGCAAAATTTCAAGAGGAAAAATGGTGATGGCTGGAAATGGCTGGTTTGGGGGTATATATATAAGTGGGAAAACATTATTTTAAGTTGATTTAATGACTGACAATGACCGACGATTTTTATCTCGTACCTATCGCTATTTCGAACATCGTTTATTCGCTGCTGCGCTCACATACGAACCCTGTTCGAGACGCGACTGGACGGCATAGTATATTTCGACGATACGGTCCTAACAAAACTTTTTTCGTTGAATTCTGTGCTCGTATGCTCAAACAGCGTTTGTACACGTCCAATTAGATCGATTTATTTTACATTTTATTTTGCCATGCTCACAGAATAACCCCGATTGATGCGTCGTCTGAAAATCTAGTAATAATTTTCTGTTACGGTCCCAACAAAATTTGTTTCATCGAAAACAGAGGTCGTTTGAAAAATGTCCCTTTTGAACTGGCCAATTTGAATTAAAATAAACCAATTTTAAAATACTTCAATATAATAATATTAAAATATCACGATTGGTCATACCCGACCAGAATTTTATATACTACTCAAATAAAATAGCCCGGGTTGAGTTTGAGGCCAAATCGATATTTAAAATATTTAAAAACCATTTATTTTATATAAATAATCCCTATAATATATAAAGAAAATTCCATAGCGTTTTTTTCCAAAATTTGATTTGGACATAAAATAAAATCTACGCTATGAAAACTGGATTTTTCTCTGCCATTGGAAAGATATCGTCAAACCGGTCCAACGTTTCTTGTTTCGAGGAAATTCGACTTATTTTGAACCCGGTACAACCAATTGAAGTTCAAAATGCCAAAACGCGAACTGCCTCCCCGCTGCAGCTCGAAATTTAATTAAATTATAAACTATATATATTTCGTCGTCGTTTTAGAATTGAAATCGTTGATATACTTCAATATATCCAATAACGAACTATTCCAAACTACCCGCTCACCCTATATTACCGACACAACATTTTCTGACCAGTTTGGAATTAAATTATTATTTTATTATTTATTTAAATAATATATTCCAAATAAAATCGGTTTAATTCGATCATTTAAATTCCAACCAATATTTTAAATAAATAAAATATTTAAAATGCCCAAATAAATAGGTAGAAAATACAGGTCGTTACATTATAAATTAGATTATATGAAATAAATCTAATAATAGAAGTGATAATAGAATTGAAACTTAAAACTAACAAGTCTGGAATCAAATCAACGAATTTAGTCAAGAATGGATTTGTATTAAAAGTTATTATTCACGGGTGAGGTGAATAGGGGTTGAAGTGAATATTTGGCAAATGAGAATTTTTGAAAGGAAGTTAGAAAGAGTTTTTAAAATATAAATAATAATTGAAGTGGAGGTGAACTAATTTGAGTAATATAATATGGATTATATTAAAGGATTTTATATATGGGTTACTAATAGTAAATATTATTAATAAGAATTTGCAAAAGATATATGAATAGAAGTTAAAATAGAAATAAATGAAGTATTGAAATAAAACTAGAATGAAAGAAGTTTTAAACATATCTAGATGTTTGAAAAAGATTATTGTAACAACCCGAAAATCTGGGCCAGTTTAAAATTTTTATTTTGGCGATTTTAGCGAATTTTAATTATTTAAAATAGATTATTTTAAATAATATCGACGAGAAATTTATTTTGAATATAATTCGACGTATATATTATATACGTCGTCGTTAGAATATATAATAATTATATATAATTATAAAAGGAATTGAAAATGGCGCGGTAGTTCGAAAATTCGATTTCTAATTTCAAATGGATATACAGAATTCAATATAAGTCAGAATTGAACGAAACAAGAAATATTTGAATCTGTATAACTATATCTTTGTAACGAAGTTAACAAACTGAGATTTCATCTTAGAAATGATAAGATATGTCCAGTTTAAAATTAGAAATAGTCGCTGTGGAATTTATATATATTTTTATATATATAAGGCCCTTAAAAATGGACATTTTGCAAACGACCTCGGATTTCGACGAAACCACTTTTGTTGGATCCGCAGTGTCAAGTTATTGCTAGGTTTCAAATTTCATAATTTTCTGAATCAATATGTGAGCGTGGCAAAGGAAAACGCGTTTGACCAGTTTCAGTTGATTTTAATCGACTGGAAATTGACCATTTTTCCAACGGCCTCAGAATTCGACGAAACTAGTTTTGTTAGGACCGTATCGTCAATACGAAGCTAGAAAATATTTTTCTGGAATTTTTCTAGTTAGTATGTGACCCTGGTAATTTGAAATGTACGTTTAAAAATTCAATATAGTGATTTAAATGTAAATTCAAAGGAAACTGATTGTAACAGTCGAATCAGCTTGCGATACATATCCCATTGTGTTCAGAATGGGGGTAAAACGCTATGGACGACAGGCGGTGGGCCTCGTTTCGAGGTCGTAATTGAAAGTCAACTCTTTTGGATAAAATAAATAAATTAATAAAAAAAAAAAAAAATCTCTCTCCTATATCCCCTTTGCCCCCCCCCCCCCGTTCTAAATTCATTCAGAATCGAAATTATATATAAAAAAAAAAAAAAAAAGAACGACGAGCGATCGTCGGAGTCGCCACATCCTCCCACCGCGACCCACCGCTGGCAAGCCGCACCTCCTCCATCGCCCTCTCGCTCCAGTCCATCCATCTCTCCCCGATTCGATGACCCCGCCACCCTCGAAGTCGCCGCCACCCTTGAAGCCGCAGCCTCCCCTCATCGCCAGCGCCGCCTGCTCCACCTCCCACGAGCGCCGCCTCCTCCTGAGTAGCCGCACCCCTCCCTCTTTTAAAAAAAAAAAAAAACGCTGTAAGTTCCCACTGATTTTTTTCTTATTTTACTTTAAAACTGTTTTTTTTATTTTTATTTTACTTTAAAAACTGATTATTTATGATTTTAAAAACTGATTATTTATGATTTTAAAAACTGATTATTTATGATTTTAAAAACTGATTATTTATGATTTTAAAAACTGATTTAAAATGAAAATAAAAATCATACCTTTAAAAAGAGAAAAGACGGGATTTTTATTATTATGTAGAAGGAGCAAGACATGATTTTTATATTTTTAAAGTAAAAATATGATTTTTATGTTTTTAAAGTATTAAAAATATAATCTTTCATATAGTAGTAGGGTAAAAATGTGATTTTTATGTGTGTAGAGAGGAAAAAAAAATATAATTTTTACATGATCGGGATATTAAAAATGTCATCTTTATATGTGTAGAAAAATAAAAATGAGATTTTTATAAAGATGAAATCTTTAAATTTGAAAAAGCAAAGTCCATGTTTTTATAAAGGCGAAATCTTTATTTTAGGAAAGGCGAAATCTTTTTATATAGTAGCGTAATTAAAAATAGAATTTTTATATATTGAACTTCGATAGAAAAATAGAATTTTTATATATTGAGCAGCGATAGAAAAATAGAATTTTTATATATTGAACTTCGATAGAAAAATAGAATTTTTATATATTGAACTTCGATAGAAAAATAGAATTTTTATATATTGAACTCCGATAGAAAAATAGGATTTTTATATATTGAATAGCGAAGTAAATTTCGATTTTTACATATGTAGTGAAAGCGGACAACGAAAGCGACAAAAGGCGAAACGACGAAGACTTCTGCAAATGAAGAGCCGTGGAGCTAGGATAGCTATATGTGAGAATTTCTCACCTTTCAATTTCTTTTCTAGTTATATATATATACTAGGATGCAGACGGTGTTTAGTAGCACCCGACACCCGTCCACAGACCATGGACTTGTTTGTTTGACTGTTTGGTGATTGATTGCGATATTGGTTTGAATGTGATTTGTGGTGTGAAAAATCGAATCGATAAATTGGTTAGGATTAGACGTGCGCCGTTATAAGGCGAAGGAGTAAGGCTAGGTTAGACCCTTACTCCAAATTTTGTGGTTTGCATAACGAAAGTGAATTTGATTGATGTGTGAATGGCGTGGGCCTTCACTAGACCGGGGATAAGGCTAGGCCTTGTCCCGTTTCTAGTATCGTGCCGTTATGCCGCCGAAATTTTCTAAAATAAGTTAGAAAAATAAAAATAGCATTTTATTTAAAGAATGAACTGAATAGAAATTCATATGTTAAAATAAAATGTGTTATCGTTAAAAATATAATTTTTAACGTGAATGTGAATAAATTAATATTCATTTACAAACCAGACGGTTTGATTATGTACACCTATTTGAATGACGTTGATTGGGTCGATAAATTTTACACATCGCCTAACTGCACAAATAAAATATGTGTTTGATTGTTTGAAACCCCACACGGGTGTTAGGATGAAATTTGAAGTTCACTCATCCTGATTGATTAAATATGTCGATCGATTGATTGACAGGCAGTTATAAGCGTTGAATATCTATATTTGATGCTTATACAGTGTAGTGCACTTTGGTTGATGGTTGATTACTTTCAATGCTATTATATACATGTGTTGTATGAAAATCCATATAATTAATTTTATATGGTAATTGATTGGGCCTCATTCCAGTTTTGAAAAAGAAATATTTGAAAAAGAAATATTTGAAATAGAATATTTGAAAATAAAGGAATATATGAAGCCGTGTTGATTAGATTGACGCCATTTTGACGTGAACGATATTTATATCGATTTTAAAAACGATTTCGAAATGAATTGAATTGAAAACGATTTCGAAATGAATTGAATTGAAAACGATTTCGAAATGAATTGAATTGAAAACGATTTCGAAATGAATTGAATTGAAAACGAATTCAAATGGAATTGAAATGAATTCAAATTGAACTGAAATTTGAATTGAATAGAAATGAATTTTAAAACGAATTTATAAAGAAGAATTCAATTTTGATTTGAATTTAAAAGGAGGTTGAAATTGTTTTTGAAACGAATTCAAAACTATTTATATAATTCGTTTTAAACAGAAATCGACGAAATATATATTATATATATTATATATATAATATAATGGCCTGAATAGAACGCGCCGCGCCGCGGCAGTTCGTGAATTTCGACCATTTATTTCAAACGGACATTACGGGAGATCCGACCGTCGGGTTCTCCTAAAACCGGAACCGTTGGGTTCGTATCGAAAAGAGCTTTCTAACGAATATTAGAAATTTGAAATCTAACGGTTGGATTTGGAGATACGTCCAAATCAAATTCGAAAAAGGTCGCTGTAAGTGCAGTTCGATGGCCATTGTTGGAAATCGACTGTACGGGCCTTGATAAAATTATTAAAAATAGTAATAATTTGTGTAAAATCATAAGAAATGATTTGTGAAGATTTGGGATGAAAAACTCCATATTTGAAAAGATAAAAATAGATTTTTATCGAATTGAACTAGTTTTGAACTAGAATTATAATTCTATTTATTTTTAAATAAATAAATTGAATTCGAAAAGGGTTTTAAAAATAACCAGAATATCCAATGATTGCATTGGAGTGGATTTGAATCGAAATTGTCTTCGGAATATTTCGATGTTGGAATTCGTGATTATACAGGTGTTGTTATGGAAATTTGAAAGATATATTTGTATCGTTATTTCCAATACGACATTTGTTAATCGTAGAATTTGATATTGAATATAAGCCGATATATTTTCTATTCAGAGCCTTATATTGAATATCAAATGTGATTTGGGTTTGTCGTGAATGGTGTCTTCACTAACACTGTTCTTGAACCCAGTTGAGAAATGATTAAATCTTTTTATTTAGATTTAATGAAGTGTACCAATTAAATAATATTTAATTGGAATTGAATTGATATTGACTTTTGGGTTTATCGTGAACAGTGTTTTAAATAACACTCGTTCTTTAACCCGATCATTAATGTGATGTGATTTTGGGTTTACCGTGAACCGTGTTTTAAATGACACTGATTCTTTAACCCAGTCACAGATTAAAACTAAGTGGAGTTTTAATGAATCTTTAATTAGATTGAAATGATCGAAATGGAGTATCACCAGTTTTACTCCAGGCGATAGTTAAATCTTTAATTAGATTTGAACGTGAAATGGTAATTGAATTTACCGATAACACTGTGGTGTTAGATATGAAGTACTACCAGTTTTACTTCATGGGATGAATAGGTTGGGATTGGGAAATTAAAACAAATGATTACTTCGGTAAGGTTCGCTAATCCCGACTGGTTTGAATTGATATTCAAAAGTAGATTAAAGCATAAATTCAAGAATTTATCTTTGATAAAATTAATGGGAACCTTTCCCTATGAATGTGAAATTTAGAAACTAACTGTCGGTTAGCTAAGTAGAATGGTTTTCTGGATATTGATCTGATGTTGGTTTCGGCCTTCGGGGTTAATATTTGGGGAATTATTCTCTTGATTAATTTACGGTTAGTGACTAATGAATTGGAATGAGGCGTATGCTGTGTTTGTGTAACACTTATGTAAAATATACGCGAGTTAGTCGGAAAGACCGGGTTTATCCCATTCTGAATAACTGATACGACGATAAGTCGAAGATGAAGACGATGGTCGAAGACCGGAGGTTTTCACGTCGTTTGGGTGATGACTGATGATCTTGATTGGGCTGTACACCCAAGAAGATGGAAACAGTTAGTGATCGTCCAGACGTACTTGGAGATCGATGGATATGCGGGGTACTAGGTGCCTCCGGTTTCGTTCAGCCCCAGAACGGACTTGTAAATGGACTGTGTGTCTGACATTGGATTTTAGTCCGTGTGATTGATCTCTATTAAATATATATCTGTTTGGCGGCGGAGAATTTATTCTTTTGCTTAACGCCCTTCTCTGAGACGCACGAGCTCAGGGGTTATATATTGATGGATATCAAACGCATGGAGTGAATTGCCTGTGTGGCATGCCTAAGTGGCAATTGATCGAGGCTTCTGTTGAAAAGCAAAGTCTTGTGGTGATGATCAAAGCCAGGCCTTTGTGGCGTAGCTTTGTGTAACGTTTGCTTCGCGAGTTTCACACCCGGTATGAACCAAAAACGGGAGAGGACGTCAGGGAGGGCATGCGTTTCTTTCTAGCTAGAAGTGGCGTCAGTGGTTTTACACGCCCTGACGAGTTTGACTTATGTGGTTGTTGCTGTTGCGAGGCGCCTCGGTTATATCGGTTTCGGCCGAATGCATTCTGGTCGGCTGACGGACCAGACTTACACCCCATAGGGTGGGGAGACGTAGTGTTCAGGCATAATAATCCACATCGGTGGACCGACCCTGAGGATCTAAAGGCTTGCCTGCGCGCTTGCCTGTGGCTCGGGCTAGAGAGTCACGAATTCGGTGAGGACGATCCCTAGCCTCGGTTCATAGAAGGAAATCCAATTTCCAAATACGTGACTTTGCGATTTTAATTGTAAAACTAGTATGGCGACATGATATATGGTACCCATGCCGCCTATGATTGATACTTATGATTTGAAGTCGTTTTATACACTATGCACTTATAATAGTATCAAATGATTTGTTTTAAACGTATCAAGCATTCTTTGGCTGTTATAAGGGAAAACCCTATCCCCCGGCTTGCGTTGCATTGTGTGATAGGACCTGGGTCTTATAACAGCTTCATTTTTCTTTATTTAGCATTGCGCTGTTTGTTTTATGCACTGGTATTCTTGGGAGGAAACCCGTTCCGTGTTATACGGCGTGGTCCCTTGATTTACCTAATGATTTAAAATAAAGATTAACTGTTTTAGTTCTCACACCAGTCACATGACTGACCTGGAGTTTATTGTTTTAACCTAAACTCTGGGTGCCCTTATTTTGACACGGGCAGCTAGTAGTTTTGGTTTTGCAGATTTATATTCACAGGATCCTGGTTTACAGCTGGAACGATATCCGGAAAGCTTTGTATCCGTATATCTTCTTCTAGTTGTGTATTGTATTATTTTCCGCTGCTATGTATTTAAATGTAATTTAAATCTCTGATATTTCTGTGTAATATTCATTTATACTCTGTATATTCTGGTAATCTGATGCATTGTTGTAATATACAATGAAATGTTCTTCTGTATGCGTTCTGTTTTGTCCTGTTCTCAAACGATAGGGCGTTTCGAACGGCCTGGATCGGTTTAGCGACTGGTTCGGACCGAGCGAAATTCCTTGCCGTCACATTTGGTATCAGAGCTTTGGTTTACCAAGCTCAGAGAACAAGGCACATTAGAACCATACGAAAGAATTCATCAGATATTGGATTAGTAATATCCAATTAGAATGACTCGTTAGAGATAGGATCAGTAGTATCCTAGAACGAGTGTGAAGAGTATATTTTTCAAATGAAAACAATTTTTGTTTTGAAAATTTAAATCAATTATTCGTATTTGATTATCAATTTATATTGAGTTGGACAGTCCAGTATATATAGATTTTGCGTATACGTCTGATCCGCGTGTATTCGAAATTTTAATATACTGGATGGATATAGAATCACACTCTAGTCGCCCGAAGATGATTCTGATGATAGTTCGAACATCATCAGAATTGGTATTCGTGTTTCGAAGGTGTGATTTTCTATATATTTCCATTAGGCTGGTGTGAGAACCAAAACTTATTTATAGCTAGAATACCTTGTTGTGATTTGGCATCAAAAACATGATTTTTTGTGTATGTATCAAAGTTATGGATTTGAAACTCTAATTCACTAATTGATTGATGTTTGTGTTGTTTGTTTTGTTGTTTGCTAATTTTTAGCCATTTAGCCTAATTGAATCAAATATTGAATTGTATTGAAAATTGGTCGCATTTGCTTGTATATACATGTATATCATTGAACAGGTCATAGCAAGGAGGCTAGAGCCAGAGAATAAAATTTGTTTGCCCGACAAATAGGTACATGTTTACTACATAATTTACTGTTTTGTTTGGGTGATGATGATTTTATGAGCCTATTGGCTAGCCGCTTGGCTTTTTCTTTTTCTTTTTGAGATCTGAAGGACCGGGGAAGCTATTTGAAATTCCCCGATGCTCCCGGTGCAGGGGAGGTTATGGCGAAATTTTTCAAAAATTTAGGGTGTTAGCCAAATTTTTGAAATTTTGAAAATTCTCAGAAACTGAAGAGTTGGAGAATGGAAGCCAGATTGAGCGTAGGGCTGAATAATCAAACCACTTCCGACTTTGTTCCTTTTCGGGGACGAAAAGTTTTAAGTGGGGGAGATTGTAACAACCCGAAAATCTGGGCCAGTTTAAAATTTTTATTTTGGCGATTTTAGCGAATTTTAATTATTTAAAATAGATTATTTTAAATAATATCGACGAGAAATTTATTTTGAATATAATTCGACGTATATATTATATACGTCGTCGTTAGAATATATAATAATTATATATAATTATAAAAGGAATTGAAAATGGCGCGGTAGTTCGAAAATTCGATTTCTAATTTCAAATGGATATACAGAATTCAATATAAGTCAGAATTGAACGAAACAAGAAATATTTGAATCTGTATAACTATATCTTTGTAACGAAGTTAACAAACTGAGATTTCATCTTAGAAATGATAAGATATGTCCAGTTTAAAATTAGAAATAGTCGCTGTGGAATTTATATATATTTTTATATATATAAGGCCCTTAAAAATGGACATTTTGCAAACGACCTCGGATTTCGACGAAACCACTTTTGTTGGATCCGCAGTGTCAAGTTATTGCTAGGTTTCAAATTTCAT
Source organism: Allium sativum (assembly GCA_030737875.1). NCBI lineage: Eukaryota > Viridiplantae > Streptophyta > Magnoliopsida > Asparagales > Amaryllidaceae > Allium > Allium sativum. The sequence goes on from CM060911.1 coordinate 14,246,409, forward strand.
AATTTTCTGAATCAATATGTGAGCGTGGCAAAGGAAAACGCGTTTGACCAGTTTCAGTTGATTTTAATCGACTGGAAATTGACCATTTTTCCAACGGCCTCAGAATTCGACGAAACTAGTTTTGTTAGGACCGTATCGTCAATACGAAGCTAGAAAATATTTTTCTGGAATTTTTCTAGTTAGTATGTGACCCTGGTAATTTGAAATGTACGTTTAAAAATTCAATATAGTGATTTAAATGTAAATTCAAAGGAAACTGATTGTAACAGTCGAATCAGCTTGCGATACATATCCCATTGTGTTCAGAATGGGGGTAAAACGCTATGGACGACAGGCGGTGGGCCTCGTTTCGAGGTCGTAATTGAAAGTCAACTCTTTTGGATAAAATAAATAAATTAATAAAAAAAAAAAAATCTCTCTCCTATATCCCCTTTGCCCCCCCCCCCGTTCTAAATTCATTCAGAATCGAAATTATAAAAAAAAAAAAAAAAAAAAAGAACGACGAGCGATCGTCGGAGTCGCCACATCCTCCCACCGCTGGCAAGCCGCACCTCCTCCATCGCCCTCTCGCTCCAGTCCATCCATCTCTCCCCGATTCGATGACCCCGCCACCCTCGAAGTCGCCGCCACCCTTGAAGCCGCAGCCTCCCCTCATCGCCAGCGCCGCCTGCTCCACCTCCCACGAGCGCCGCCTCCTCCTGAGTAGCCGCACCCCTCCCTCTTTTAAAAAAAAAAAAAAACGCTGTAAGTTCCCACTGATTTTTTTCTTATTTTACTTTAAAACTGTTTTTTTTATTTTTATTTTACTTTAAAAACTGATTATTTATGATTTTAAAAACTGATTATTTATGATTTTAAAAACTGATTATTTATGATTTTAAAAACTGATTATTTATGATTTTAAAAACTGATTTAAAATGAAAATAAAAATCATACCTTTAAAAAGAGAAAAGACGGGATTTTTATTATTATGTAGAAGGAGCAAGACATGATTTTTATATTTTTAAAGTAATAAAAATATGATTTTTATGTTTTTAAAGTATTAAAAATATAATCTTTCATATAGTAGTAGGGTAAAAATGTGATTTTTATGTGTGTAGAGAGGAAAAAAAAATATAATTTTTACATGATCGGGATATTAAAAATGTCATCTTTATATGTGTAGAAAAATAAAAATGAGATTTTTATAAAGATGAAATCTTTAAATTTGAAAAAGCAAAGTCCATGTTTTTATAAAGGCGAAATCTTTATTTTAGGAAAGGCGAAATCTTTTTATATAGTAGCGTAATTAAAAATAGAATTTTTATATATTGAACTTCGATAGAAAAATAGAATTTTTATATATTGAGCAGCGATAGAAAAATAGAATTTTTATATATTGAACTTCGATAGAAAAATAGAATTTTTATATATTGAACTTCGATAGAAAAATAGAATTTTTATATATTGAACTCCGATAGAAAAATAGGATTTTTATATATTGAATAGCGAAGTAAATTTCGATTTTTACATATGTAGTGAAAGCGGACAACGAAAGCGACAAAAGGCGAAACGACGAAGACTTCTGCAAATGAAGAGTCGTGGAGCTAGGATAGCTATATGTGAGAATTTCTCACCTTTCAATTTCTTTTCTAGTTATATATATATACTAGGATGCAGACGGTGTTTAGTAGCACCCGACACCCGTCCACAGACCATGGACTTGTTTGTTTGACTGTTTGGTGATTGATTGCGATATTGGTTTGAATGTGATTTGTGGTGTGAAAAATCGAATCGATAAATTGGTTAGGATTAGACGTGCGCCGTTATAAGGCGAAGGAGTAAGGCTAGGTTAGACCCTTACTCCAAATTTTGTGGTTTGCATAACGAAAGTGAATTTGATTGATGTGTGAATGGCGTGGGCCTTCACTAGACCGGGGATAAGGCTAGGCCTTGTCCCGTTTCTAGTATCGTGCCGTTATGCCGCCGAAATTTTCTAAAATAAGTTAGAAAAATAAAAATAGCATTTTATTTAAAGAACGAACTGAATAGAAATTCATATGTTAAAATAAAATGTGTTATCGTTAAAAATATAATTTTTAACGTGAATGTGAATAAATAAATATTCATTTACAAACCAGACGGTTTGTTTATGTACACCTATTTGAATGACGTTGATTGGGTCGATAAATTTTACACATCGCCTAACTGCACAAATAAAATATGTGTTTGATTGTTTGAAACCCCACACGGGTGTTAGGATGAAATTTGAAGTTCACTCATCCTGATTGATTAAATATGTCGATCGATTGATTGACAGGCTGTTATAAGCGTTGAATATCTATATTTGATGCTTATACAGTGTAGTGCACTTTGGTTGATGGTTGATTACTTTCAATGCTATTATATACATGTGTTGTATGAAAATCCATATAATTAATTTTATATGGTAATTGATTGGGCCTCATTCCAGTTTTGAAAAAGAAATATTTGAAAAAGAAATATTTGAAATAGAATATTTGAAAATAAAGGAATATATGAAGCCGTGTTGATTAGATTGACGCCATTTTGACGTGAACGATATTTATATCGATTTTAAAAACGATTTCGAAATGAATTGAATTGAAAACGATTTCGAAATGAATTGAATTGAAAACGATTTCGAAATGAATTGAATTGAAAACGATTTCGAAATGAATTGAATTGAAAACGAATTCAAATGGAATTGAAATGAATTCAAATTGAATTGAAATTTGAATTGAATAGAAATGAATTTTAAAACGAATTTATAAAGAAGAATTCAATTTTGATTTGAATTTAAAAGGAAGTTGAAATTGTTTTTGAAACGAATTCAAAACTATTTATATAATTCGTTTTAAACAGAAATCGACGAAATATATATTATATATATTATATATATAATATAATGGCCTGAATAGAACGCGCCGCGCCGCGGCAGTTCGTGAATTTCGACCATTTATTTCAAACGGACATTACGGGAGATCCGACCGTCGGGTTCTCCTAAAACCGGAACCGTTGGGTTCGTATCGAAAAGAGCTTTCTAACGAATATTAGAAATTTGAAATCTAACGGTTGGATTTGGAGATACGTCCAAATCAAATTCGAAAAAGGTCGCTGTAAGTGCAGTTCGATGGCCATTGTTGGAAATCGACTGTACGGGCCTTGATAAAATTATTAAAAATAGTAATAATTTGTGTAAAATCATAAGAAATGATTTGTGAAGATTTGGGATGAAAAACTCCATATTTGAAAAGATAAAAATAGATTTTTATCGAATTGAACTAGTTTTGAACTAGAATTATAATTCTATTTATTTTTAAATAAATAAATTGAATTCGAAAAGGGTTTTAAAAATAACCAGAATATCCAATGATTGCATTGGAGTGGATTTGAATCGAAATTGTCTTCGGAATATTTCGATGTTGGAATTCGTGATTATACAGGTGTTGTTATGGAAATTTGAAAGATATATTTGTATCGTTATTTCCAATACGACATTTGTTAATCGTAGAATTTGATATTGAATATAAGCCGATATATTTTCTATTCAGAGCCTTATATTGAATATCAAATGTGATTTGGGTTTGTCGTGAATGGTGTCTTCACTAACACTGTTCTTGAACCCAGTTGAGAAATGATTAAATCTTTTTATTTAGATTTAATGAAGTGTACCAATTAAATAATATTTAATTGGAATTGAATTGATATTGACTTTTGGGTTTATCGTGAACAGTGTTTTAAATAACACTCGTTCTTTAACCCGATCATTAATGTGATGTGATTTTGGGTTTACCGTGAACCGTGTTTTAAATGACACTGATTCTTTAACCCAGTCACAGATTAAAACTAAGTGGAGTTTTAATGAATCTTTAATTAGATTGAAATGATCGAAATGGAGTATCACCAGTTTTACTCCAGGCGATAGTTAAATCTTTAATTAGATTTGAACGTGAAATGGTAATTGAATTTACCGATAACACTGTGGTGTTAGATATGAAGTACTACCAGTTTTACTTCATGGGATGAATAGGTTGGGATTGGGAAATTAAAACAAATGATTACTTCGGTAAGGTTCGCTAATCCCGACTGGTTTGAATTGATATTCAAAAGTAGATTAAAGCATAAATTCAAGAATTTATCTTTGATAAAATTAATGGGAACCTTTCCCTATGAATGTGAAATTTAGAAACTAACTGTCGGTTAGCTAAGTAGAATGGTTTTCTGGATATTGATCTGATGTTGGTTTCGGCCTTCGGGGTTAATATTTGGGGAATTATTCTCTTGATTAATTTACGGTTAGTGACTAATGAATTGGAATGAGGCGTATGCTGTGTTTGTGTAACACTTATGTAAAATATACGCGAGTTATTCGGAAAGACCGGGTTTATCCCATTCTGAATAACTGATACGACGATAAGTCGAAGATGAAGACGATGGTCGAAGACCGGAGGTTTTCACGTCGTTTGGGTGATGACTGATGATCTTGATTGGGCTGTACACCCAAGAAGATGGAAACAGTTAGTGATCGTCCAGACGTACTTGGAGATCGATGGATATGCGGGGTACTAGGTGCCTCCGGTTTCGTTCAGCCCCAGAACGGACTTGTAAATGGACTGTGTGTCTGACATTGGATTTTAGTCCGTGTGATTGATCTCTATTAAATATATATCTGTTTGGCGGCGGAGAATTTATTCTTTTGCTTAACGCCCTTCTCTGAGACGCACGAGCTCAGGGGTTATATATTGATGGATATCAAACGCATGGAGTGAATTGCCTGTGTGGCATGCCTAAGTGGCAATTGATCGAGGCTTCTGTTGAAAAGCAAAGTCTTGTGGTGATGATCAAAGCCAGGCCTTTGTGGCGTAGCTTTGTGTAACGTTTGCTTCGCGAGTTTCACACCCGGTATGAACCAAAAACGGGAGAGGACGTCAGGGAGGGCATGCGTTTCTTTCTAGCTAGAAGTGGCGTCAGTGGTTTTACACGCCCTGACGAGTTTGACTTATGTGGTTGTTGCTGTTGCGAGGCGCCTCGGTTATATCGGTTTCGGCCGAATGCATTCTGGTCGGCTGACGGACCAGACTTACACCCCATAGGGTGGGGAGACGTAGTGTTCAGGCATAATAATCCACATCGGTGGACCGGCCCTGAGGATCTAAAGGCTTGCCTGCGCGCTTGCCTGTGGCTCGGGCTAGAGAGTCACGAATTCGGTGAGGACGATCCCTAGCCTCGGTTCATAGAAGGAAATCCAATTTCCAAATACGTGACTTTGTGATTTTAATTGTAAAACTAGTATGGCGACATGATATATGGTACCCATGCCGCCTATGATTGATACTTATGATTTGAATTCGTTTTATACACTATGCACTTATAATAGTATCAAATGATTTGTTTTAAACGTATCAAGCATTCTTTGGCTGTTATAAGGGAAAACCCTATCCCCCGGCTTGCGTTGCATTGTGTGATAGGACCTGGGTCTTATAACAGCTTCATTTTTCTTTATTTAGCATTGCGCTGTTTGTTTTATGCACTGGTATTCTTGGGAGGAAACCCGTTCCGTGTTATACGGCGTGGTCCCTTGATTTACCTAATGATTTAAAATAAAGATTAACTGTTTTAGTTCTCACACCAGTCACATGACTGACCTGGAGTTTATTGTTTTAACCTAAACTCTGGGTGCCCTTATTTTGACACGGGCAGCTAGTAGTTTTGGTTTTGCAGATTTATATTCACAGGATCCTGGTTTACAGCTGGAACGATATCCAGAAAGCTTTGTATCCGTATATCTTCTTCTAGTTGTGTATTGTATTATTTTCCGCTGCTATGTATTTAAATGTAATTTAAATCTCTGATATTTCTGTGTAATATTCATTTATACTCTGTATATTCTGGTAATCTGATGCATTGTTGTAATATACAATGAAATGTTCTTCTGTATGCGTTCTGTTTTGTCCTGTTCTCAAACGATAGGGCGTTTCGAACGGCCTGGATCGGTTTAGCGACTGGTTCGGACCGAGCGAAATTCCTTGCCGTCACAATTATTAATGGAATAAAGATGTGAGATAGAACCTAGTTTATGAACATTAAAACAAAACTGAGTTGGTTAATAAAAATATATCGTTATAAGGATAATCTTGTTTCCAGTTTTAGAAATGAACAAGGGTTAGCAAACGTTTTGCAAATTATATTTATAAGTAAAACATTGAATGGGTATTAGTTGAGATAAATATCTCAGTTAAGTGATAGTTGGAAATTCTATTCGTTTAAAAGTTAAGAAAAATGAAGTTAATGGAATTAGAAACTAACTGGAGATTAGTTGAGATGAATGATTTTCTGAGTATCAATCCGATGTTGGTTTCGGCCTTCAGGGTTGATATTTAGGATGTTATCCACTTACTAGTTTACGGTTTGGGATTAATGACCAAGATGAGAAGTGCGTTCAAAAGTATTTAAATGAACGGTTTGAATATTCTTATAGGAATATAAGAAGAGAAGTGAATTTTTCAAATGTTGGGAAATTGAAGAAGTTTAATTAACGAATGATTAATTAAAGAAGGTAAATATTGAATCAGTAAATTCAATTTTCTTTTATGGATGAATGGTTGTTTTATTTGATAGTTAAATATCCGACTATCAAATCTGACCTATATGATTGTTGGTACGGGAAGACCGGGATTGAATTTATATTCGAAAACCATTCCGACCAGCAAATACGTAAGACGTTGAATATAGCAGACGTTGATCGAGGTGGAGTATTTGAAGACCGTGGATATTTATAAAACCGTATAATTACTTGAAATCTCAGGTTTAGCGGCCGGAGATATACTGTACTCCTGTCGTGGTTGAAATCTACGGATTGCAAGGACTACTCGCTACTGATCTATAGGGTGATACTTAGGATGTGGAGGAGGGTACCTTCAGTTCATCCTGGTCCTGGATGACTTGTATGGATGAATGTCTGACAGTATTTCTTAAAAATTACGTACATTGATTCTTACAAACGTAATTCTGTTAGTGGCGGAGAAGGCTGTGAAAGTGCGAGTATGTGCCAATAGTACACACGGATCGTGTAATATGGCATATAACAGACAAGTATGAGATAACAACGAATCATAGATATAACGACGGAAAATGCAGTAAAATAGAAAAAATCACACCAGGGATTTTTATACTGGTTCGGAGCACCGTCCTACGTCCAGTCCCAGATTTCTATCTAGATTTTCACTAACAACAACCTCATTTCACTTGGAGGAACAGGTATACAACACCCGAGCAGACGAACGGGATTTCACGTCTCTAATACAACGAGGACTTCAACACTTGCCTCTAACAACACCGAGGACTTCAACATAGATGAATATAATTGATGTTGACGATATGTGTTCTCAATAACACGATTTTGTCACTTGTAGTACAAACTTCCTATAATCTTATCCTCAAATAGAATATTTGTGTAAATGAAGATTTGAAAATGGATATCATATTGAATCAAAAGAATATTATATAAATTGTAACATCCCGTATTTTCGGTGGTCAGATATTTAATTTAATTTATCATTTAAAATATCGATTTGGAATTTTATATGGATTTATAATACATAATTTGTTTATATAACGAAGTTCGAGCGTTTAATTTATATTAAATTATAAATCGAGCTTGTAACGACGCGGTAGTTCGTAATTTACGATTTGAACTTCAACTAAATATACAGAATCCGTTTCAAGTCGGAATTCTATGAAACAAGAAACGTTGGAATCGATTTGATTATATTTTTCTAATGAAAGAGAAAAATAAAGATTTTAGCTTATGGGTTGTTAGTTATGTCCAATTCAAATTTTAAAATAGTCACTATTGAATTCGTTAATAAACGATAACGTTTGTTTGATAGAATATAAAGGATTTTTATAAAATTTTGAGTATCGTTTAACCCGGGATTGTAAATATTGAGTTTAAAATATATATTGGTTTATTCTGAAGTTGTGTAATATTTTGTTTGGAGGGATACGATGATAATAATTTATTTTTATAATTGATTTGGTTTTAATTATATTTTATCGATAGTATATATGCTATAGAAATAACTTTCTTTTCAAACGACCTCCGTTTTCGACGAAACGAACTTTATTGGAATACGTATAGCTATTGTTAGATTATCAAATTGGAGTCATTTGGAGTTGTTTTATCGGTACGCGCAATATAAGGGTGAAACGATAAACTAAAATAGCCTCATTGTGCAAACAGAGTCGTTTTTCAACAAAATTAATTGTATTAGAAGTAGAATGTTAAGACGTAGCGGTGTGCCTGTTTTATTTTGTTTGAAGTACGTGTGTGTCGGTATAAATATACAACGCTCAATATAAATAGTGGTGCGTTAGTTTTTATCGCAGTTAACAGTATGAATAAAAGAAACATATAAATAAATAACATAAATTTAAAAGATTAAGGGTGAAGCAATTGAAGTCCACCAACGGCCTGCCCCAGGTGAACTCCACGCCTAAAAGTAAATGAGCCAACACTTCATTCTTAAGTAAATAATAGTACACAGCCTATACTAAAGTATACACACAAGACAGGCCTTGGATGGAGAAGACAATACAACCTAAAACTAATGTACAGACCTATGCAACTACAAATCAGGGAGCCTTCCTACTATCCACCATGCTGTCCCTAAAATATGCACTGTCACTTTCGAAATTTACATATGTAGTCCCCCTACACATTCCTATGCTGCTAACTAAGCCAAATCAATTATATATATTAAGGTATATATATTTTTTAAGTGATAAGCAATGTGAACCCTATCCCATATCTACCGTGCTATCTTACTGCAGGCATCAGCCATTTGAAAACCGTGAGCCATATCTTATTTTCTTCCTTTTGCCAGTGTATTCTCAAATCAATACTGTACGATCATCAAATAAAAACTCTTTCACAAGCCTTCCCTGTGTCTCCCTCTGCAAACTACCATCAGTGAAGGACCTTGCCGATGAAATTATATACACGCAGATCAATTTTCGTGCCTACTTCATGCAGACAAGTCGCGCAACAGGCTGGTGAGAAGAGACAACTCAAAACACAGTGCACTCCCTTGTACCTTAAATTTATACAAAGCTATAGACATACCGATGTAAACTCATGGCAGACCTATATAGGAAAAGAAAACTCACGCCATCCTACTTTCTTCCAGCCCTACGCTGTCTCCTTCGAGTGATAGACATTGTTTCTATCATCTTGCTTTTCTCCTATAAATACCTGTCCATTTCTTGCTTCCAGAGAAACCAGTGTCGCCATTAAAGTTCTATCGCAAGCTTACATAATAATTCAAACCAAATAAAAAGAATAAACCACGTACTCCCTCCCAAAACAGAATTATCTCTAACATTGGAAATTTAACAAAGCAAAACACAATATAACGCAGCTCCATCGTTGCTGATGTAGCTGAGTTGAGGTGTCGTTTGTGGGAGTGCGTGCTGGGTGTACGTATGGGAGCTGATTCTCGGAGACCGGAGCAGATGACGGAGAGCGGAGCTCTGGTGATTGGAGTGGGAGTTTTGTGTGGAGAAGATGAGTTGATGTGTGTTGAAGGAAGAAGGTGTTGTCTTCGGAAACTGGGTGGTAGACATGCGAGTTGGAAGGGAGGTGCTTGGCTTTTCAAGTCCAGGAAATGGAGGAAGAAACAGAACACGTGAGGAGTTTAGCAGTAAGAAGGAGCTTGGGTTACTTATTGTATGGGTTGAATTTGAAATAAGTGGTGCAAACTTTGTGAAGAACAAAAAAATATGTGAAGAAGTGTATGGGAAGAATTTGTACACGAGGTGTGGTTGCAGTGAAGCATTTTGTAACGTGAAGGCTGCGGTGAAGGGTGAGGACATAGTTGGGCACGTGAGGAAGCTTGGCAGTTTAAAGGAAGCACACACGAATGTTACTTTGGAATGAACAGAAGTATACGAGCAATGCATGGCGGCAGGAGGAGATTGATGGTCAGTGCGTGTATGTGAGAGTAGGGGTTTGTCAAAATGTGTAAACATGGACAGAACATGGCAGCAAGCATTTGGCGTGTAGAACTAGGTAGAGAGCAGTGAAGGAAAAACACGGTTTACTGTACAATAGGTGAAAGGTGGTAACATTGTTTTCTGAACAACGAGTTGCAGACTATAGGAGCAGCGTTGTTTTCTCAGTGGGCACAGGTGCAAAGGTTGGGCTTGATTAAAATCAGGTAAGGCCCTTTAAAATATAATTTAAGTTTTATATATAAAGTAAAGGACGTGCATTGACAAGCCATATGGGCACATTTAGTTTCAAACGAAGACAGTAAAGGGAATACTGTATAAGTGTGCCTGCATTCCTGGGATTGTTTTACTTAGACAACGTGAAATTGAAAGGTGGGATGGTTTGAAACATGGGGTAGTTTCAACGTGAAGGTTGGTACGGGTAACGGGGAGTCGAACAAAAGGATCTGGCATGTTTTCATTTTAAAGGGGTCCGCCGCTTTTAATTAGAAAGGTAATTAGTTTTATTAAAATAAAATTTAGGATTAATAAATTAATATAATCATGTTAACTTATAATGACGATAAATTTGTAGCTATGTTATCAGAATCCTACAGAATAAGTTGCGATGGAATCGTGTTGACAAGCATCACATTATGGAACCGTTTTGAATAGAAATGGAGACCGTTGGAAATTTACCGTTAAATTAAACACTGTTTAATTTAGCTGTAACCGAACCATTCAACGACCAAATCAAGGTGAGTTTACTCACTCAATTTTTATCCCATTTACGTTTTATATAAATTGGGTTTTATTTTGTGTGCTATGCTTGAATATTGTTTGTTGTTTGCTATTATTTATATATTGGTTGAATTGGTTGATTAAACATCCGTTTAATCTAAATAAAATCTAACCGTTATTTTAACAGTAAGTTCCAAGCAAGGTAACTTACCTTGTTGGTTATGTTTATAATAATATAAACGTATTACATCAAAATATGGCTGCGTGGATTAATGTTATTTATTTTATCTTTTTATTGAATTGAATCATATTATTTGAGATAATGTATTTCGATGCAGGGGGGAGAGCAGGTTGGAGGGATCCAACGAGATTTCTCAAAATTTATTGTTCATTTTCATATCACATTATGTGAACTGTTTAACCAATATGATTGGCTGATTGATTTGGTTATTGATCGTTGAATCTAAATTCAACATTTGTTTTGTTATTAACCAATGGACAGTATTGGTTGGGTAATTGGCATCATATGGCCTATGAATCAATCGATTTTGAATATTGATTTACCGTCAAGTGGATCGACAGTAATGAAGTTATAAAATTTATTTTTATAACTGAAAATAGATTTTAAGTCTATTTATTTGGAATTAAGTTTATTTAAAAAGGAAATAAATACTTAATATTTATTATTTAAAGTTTATAAGTTATTATTAAATGCTTTTGTAAAGTGATTTCTTATATAAATAAGATTTATATGTAAACAAGCAAAAATTAACCTAATGGTCAAGAGTTTGAATTAATTGTTTCCAAGAAATAATTAAGTGAGATTATTTAGATTAATTATATTATTAGTTTATTAAAAGAAGTGATTTAATTAGAATTGGTTAAGGAAATAACTGGGTTTTGAATTGAATAAGACGACCGCTTAAGCTGGGATTGACACTCAAATTTGTTTATTGTTAAATAAAACTAATGAAAACTAGTTAACGAATATTTGTTATTTTAATAAGATTAATTAGAGGAAATTAATATAATAAAGAATTTAACTACTTTTACAGTAGTAGTAATGAAGTAAATTAATTTAATTATTAATAATTTAAGAGATATCTTTTTAAATGAAATCCATTTAAGTAAGAAATCTGAGTTAGAAATGGAATCGAGTTGAAATTAAAAAGAGTTTACAATCGGATTTTAGGGTAAAGCCCAAAATTTTATAATAAAGTTATAAAAAGGATTTCGAGTGAATGCGATAGATTAAATAAATGTGTTATTTAATATTGGTATTGAGTAAAGGCAATCGAGATAGAAAGGAGTTTATAGTAAACCCGATTTGTATTAAAAAAAAAGGGGCGTGATGTTAAATCATTGGTTTTAAGTTGACGATACTTAACAATGAGATTAAGTAAAATGAATGAGAATGAAATGAGATTTGGTATTTATACATATGAATAAATTTTAAAGTGTTTAAAGTGGTTTTGCGAATATTCTTATAATAAGATGAGAAGTAATACTATGTTTGAAATATTGGAAAATTAAGAAGTTTTTAATTTGTTTTTAAATTTAAAATGCCAAGTGATGCTGAGTACTGAACCAGTAAATTTATTTTATTTTTTTGGATGTTTATTGATAGTTAAATAACCGACTATCAAATCTGACCTATACGATTGTTGGTACAGAAAGGCCGGGATCGAATTATATTCGAAAACCATTCCGACCAACAAATACAAATTCAAGAGGATATCAGATGCTGATCAAGACGGAGCCATTGAAAACCATAGATCGTCATAAAACGAAAGGGTTACTTGTATCTCTGGTCAACTCTTATAGTTTTCAAAGTCTACTATATATAAACTTAACTTATATTTTATAACCTGAGATATACTGTGGCATTCTCGTGGTTGAAATCTATGGATTAGCAAGGACTACACACTACTGATCCATTGGGTGATTCCTAGGATGTGGTAGGAGGGTGCCTTTGGTTCATCCTGTTCCTGGATGACTTGTATGGACGAATGTCTGACAAAGTATTTCTTAATAATCATGTACGTTGATTTTTACAAACGTATCTCTGTAGGTGGCAGAGAAGACACCTACTCTTAGTATAAACACCTAGAGTATTTTTGTGAACGTCAACTAGTGATTTGGCGGATTTGACGATGTGACATTCAAAGTAATTGTGATGTTCTTAAAAAGATAGGATTCAAACCTCAAGCCTCATCAACAGGGAAATGACAAAAATCGGGTAGGTAGCATGGCTATGTGGGTCGCTCCCATTAGGGTGTATAATCACCTATCTAGAGAAATTCCATTTCATTCTTGAATCTATTCTCGATGTTGTCCCTTTTCGGGAAACGGTGGGTAGCTCCCAACCGTTGGTGATATACATTCGATACACTCAAGCGGAATGAGTGGTCGGTCATGTGTGGGCTGGGTTGCAAGTCATTCTTGTTGAACCCCGTGTATTCCCCTCTAGAGATACACTTTCGGAAGGTGGTTCCATACCTTGTCATAGTGGGAAATCCAATCTTCAATAAGAGCCCGCGGTTTTGATTGTATACTATATATGTGGAGCGTGAGATGCAAGCATTCCGCTAGATTGATATTTATTTGTGATTAGACACTATTATAATATCAAAAAAATAGATGATTTCAAAATGTTTTGGGTTATAGTAAGGTAAAAACCGTCCGTGTTTATGTGTGGGCTGGTCTTACTATTATACTTTATTTTAAAAGGATTTTTTCAATATGGATGTTATTTAAATTTAGTGGGTTTTCTCACTCTGGTTCACCAGACTGACCCGGTGTTTGAAATGCTCGGGCTAGACCGGGGTGTACAAGTTTAGGTTATCGGATGCTACGAAGTCCAGAGACGAGCTGGAGGAGTTCAGACGTATTTTATTCCACCGTATGTCGTAAATGAGGACAGATATTTATAACTGTCCAGATGTGTTGTTGTACTATGATGATTGTAAGTTTTTAATTCAAAGCTCTCAATAAAGTTATTTCTATATTATATTTTGTCCCGCTGCGATGTGATACTCTATGTTGTGTTGGTTAGTTCTTGTTCTTCTTCTATTCTAATATTTCTTTCTTACTTATCTCACCCTATATTTTCTTTTAATAACTATCTGGTGTTTTCGACACTTGAGTTCTGGCAAGTAATACGAGTTTTTATGTATTATTGTTGGAATTCGGGCTTCGAATTCGCCGGATCGTTACAATGGTATCAGAGCTATTGGTATAGTAATAACCTTGGTTCTGTGGCATAAATCAATAGAGATGGGGTTAGTAATACCCTAGATTGAGTTTGAGTGTATATATATGAGAGCATATTTGTATATTTTTTTTAAATATGTTTTATATTGTGTTATTTGATCGGTTCAATTTTGAACTGGCAATTGACACGATATTGTAAAAATGGCCAAATGAAATAATTTTGGCCAAAGTAAATATTGGTATAAAAGGATAATAATTTTATCAAATTATTGAGATATTGGTTTGTTTGTTTGATTGATTTGAATGGAATTCAAATCGAAATATAAATTGGAATGGTTTAATATAATCAGAATATTGCACATATGAAATTAGTATATGAAAATTTTAACTCGCAAATAAAATAAAATTAGAATTTGATTTTGAAATAGAAGTGAACTAATTGGAGAATCAATTAGTTAATTGAATATGGAGTTAGAACTTAACATGGTTAAGTCGGGATAGTTAAAGAATGAATATTGGAGTTAATAAGATCAATTGGAAATTGGAAATTGAATTAATAATAATTAAATGGTAACCATTGGGATATTAATCGATTGATATTTAAATATGAAGACCCAAGTGAATATAATCAAGTAAAGATTAATGTTAAATGTAAATTCAATTGAATGATTGAGTTAAGTGTATGGTGCATGGTTGATTGTTTGTTAGATGGTTGTTTAGGATTCATCAACGGTTTGATAAAAGAGTTGAATGAATTGAAACTAAAGTCCTATGTAATAAGTTGAATGAATCAGATATGATTGAAATTAATAATTTAACCATGAATTTGAAAATGAATGCTATATGTTTGAATTTTAGTAATTTGTATAGTTATACCGGTGGATAATGGAAATGTATTTAGAATCTCATGTATTACTTACATGGTGAACTGAGTTGAGTACATATAGTTGAAGGCTTTTAGGTTGATTTTGGTTTAGTATATCAAAATAAATTGAGTCAATATGCTCGATAGTGCTCGCATAAGATACGCCTACGCGAAATATAAATTTTTGGTTTTTGTTTTTCCGAACATGTGGGTCGATGTATATATATTTCCTGCGATATCGCAGAAGTCCCTCCATACAGGGGAGACTCTATCGATTTTTTCCGGGAATTTAGTGTGTTAGAAAATTTTCGAAAATTTTATAAAAGTGGATTGGTTTTGATAAAGAAAAACGGATTTTTTAAAATTAAATAAATTGGGTCGGTAGCATTTCTTCTACCTTAGTAATTTCGGGGACGAAATTCTTTTAAGGGGGAAGGAATGTAACGTCCCGTATTTTTGGTGGTCAGATATTTAATTTAATTTATCATTTTAAATAACGATTTGGAATTTTATATGGATTTATAATATATAATTTGTTTATATAACGAAGTTCGAGCGTTTAATTTATATTAAATTATAAATCGAGCCTATAACGACGCGGTAGTTCGTAATTTATGATTTGAACTTCAACTAAATATACAGAATCAGTTTCAAGTCGGAATTCTATGAAACAAGAAACGTTGGAATCGATTTGATTATATTTTTCTAATGGAAGTGAAAAATAAAGATTTCAGCTTATGGGTTGTTAGTTATGTTCAATTCAAATTTTAAAATAGTCGCTATTGAATTCGTTAATAAACGATAACATTTATTTAATAGAATATAAAGGATTTTTATAAAATTTTGAGTATCGTTTAACCCGAGATTGTAAATATAGAGTTTAAAATATATATTGGTTTATTCTGAAGTTGTGTAATATTTTGTTTGGAGGGATATGATGATAATAATTTATTTTGATTTATTTTTATAATTGATTTGGTTTTAATTATATTTTATCGATAATATATATGCTATAGAAATAGCTTTCATTTCAAACGACATCCGTTTTCGACGAAACGAACTTTATTGGAATACGTATAGCTAGTTATTGTTAGATTATGAAATTGGAGTCATTTGGAGTTGTTTTATCGGTACGCGCAATATAAGGGTGAACCGATAAATTAAAATAGCCTCATTGTGCAAACAGAGTCTTTTTTCAACAAAATTAATTGTATTGGAAGCAGAATGTTAAGACGTAGCGGTGTGCCTGTTTTATTTCGTTTGAAGTACGTGTGTGTCGGTATAAATATATAGCGCTCAATGTAAATAGTGGTCCGTTAGTTTTTATCGCAGTTAACGGTACGAATAAAAGAAACATATAAATAAATAACATAAATTTAAAAGATTAAGGGCGAAGCAATTGAAGTCCACCAACGGCCTGCCCCAGGTGAACTCCACGCATAAAAGTAAATGAGCCAACACTTCATTCTTATGTAAATAATAGTACACAGCCTATACTAAAGTATACACATACGACAGGCCTAGGATGGAGAAGGCAATACAACCTGAAACTAATGTACAAACCTATGCAACTACAAATCAGGGAGCCTTCCTACTATCCACCATGCTGTCCCTAAAACAGGCATTGTCACTTTCGAAATTTACATATGTAGTCCCCCTACACATGCCTATGCTGCTAACTAACCCAAATCAATTACATATATTAAGGTATATATGTATGTATGTATATATATATATTTATTTATTTATTTATTTAAGTGATAAGCAATGTGAACCCTGTCCCATATCTACCGTGCTATCTTACCGCAGGCATCAGCCATTTGAAAACCATGAGCCATATCTTATTTTCTTCCTTTTGCCAGTGTATTCTCAAATCAATACTGTACGATCATCAAATGAAAACTCTTTCACATGCCTATACGTGTCTCCCTCTGCAAACTACCATCAGTGAAGGACCTTGCCGATGAAATTATATACACGCGGATCAATTTTCGTGCCTACTTCATGCAGACAAGTCGCGCACCAGGCTGGTGAGAAGAGACAACTCAAAACACAGGGCACTCCCTTGTAACCTAAATTTATACAAAGCTGCAGACATACCGATGTAGACTCACGGCAGACCTATATAGGAAAAGAAAACTCACGCCACCCTGCTTTCTTCCAGCCCTAAGCTGTCTCCTTCGAGTGATAGACATTGTTTCTATCATCTTGTTTTTCTCCTATAAATACCTGTCCATTTCTTGCTTCCAGAGAAACCAGTGTCGCCATTAAAGTTCTAGCGCAAGCTTACATAACAATTCAAACCAAATAAATAGAATAAACCACATACTCCCTCCCAAAAAAGAATTATCTCTAACATTGGAAATTTAACAAAGTATAACACAATATAACGCGGCTCCACCGTTGCTGACGTAGCGGAGCTGAGGTGTTGTTTGTGGGAGTGGGCGCTGGGTGTACGTATGGGAGCTGATTGTCGGAGACCAGAGCAGATGACGGAGAGCGGAGCTCTGGTGATTGGAGTGGGAGTTTTGTGTGGAGAAAACGAGTTGATGTATGCTGAAGGAAGAAGGTGTTGTCTTCGAAAACTGGGTGGTAGACATGCGAGTTGGAAGGGAGGTGCTTGGCTTTTCAAGTCCAGGAAATGGAGGAAGAAATAGAACATGTGAGGAGTTTAGCAGTAAGAAGGAGCTTGGGTTACTTACTGTATGGGTTGAATTTAAAATAAGTGGTGCAAACTTTGTGAAGAACAAAAAAATATGTGAAGAAGTGTATGGGAAGAATTTGTACACGAGGTGTGGTTGCAGTGAAGCATTTTGAACCGTGAAGGCTGCGGTAAAGGGTGAGGACATAGTTGGGCACGTGAGGAAGCTTGGCAGTTTAAAGGAAGCACACATGAATGTTACTTTGGAATGAACAGAAGTATACGAGCAATGCATGGCGGCAGGAGGAGATTGATGGTTAGTGCGTGTATGTGAGAGTAGGGGTTTGTCAAAATGTGTAAACATGGACAGAACGTGGCAGCAAGCATTTGGCGTGTAGAACTGGGTAGAGAGCAGTGAAGGAAAAACACAGTTTACTTTACAATAGGAGAAAGGTGGTAATATTGTTTTCTGAACAGCGAGTTGCAGACTATAGAAGCAGCGTTGTTTTCTCAGTGGGCACAGGTGCAAAGGTTGGGCTTGATTAAAATCAGGTAAGGCCATTTAAAATATAATTTAAGTTTTATATACAAAGTAAAGGACGTGCATTGACAAACCATACGGGCTAATTTAGTTTCAAACGAAGACAGTAAAGGGAATACTGTATAAATGTGCCTGCATTCCTGGGATTGTTTTACTTAGACAACGTGAAATTGAAAGGAGGAATGGTTTGAAACATGGCGGTGTTTCAACATGAAGGTTGGTACGGGTAACGGGGAGTCGAACAAAAGGATCTGGCACGTTTTCATTTTAAAGGGGTCCGTCGCTTTTAATTAGAAATGTAATTAGTTTTATTAAAATAAAATTTAGGATTAATAAATTAATATAGTCATGTTAACTTATAATGACGATAACTTTGTGGCTATGTTATCAGAATCCTACGGAATAAGTTGCGATGGAATCGTGTTGACAAGCATCACGTTATGGAACCGTTTTGAATAGAAATGGAGACCATTGGAAATTTACCGTTAAATTAAACACTGTTTAATTTAGCTGTAACCGAACCATTCAATGACCAAATCAAGATGAGTTTACTCACTCAGTTTTTATCTCATTCACATTTTATATAAATCGGGTTTTATTTTGTGTGCTATGCTTGAATATTGTTTGTTGTTTGCTGTTATTTATATATTGGTTGAATTGGTTGATTAAATGTCAGTTTAATCTAAATAAAATCTAATCGTTATTTTAACAGTTAATTCCAAGCGAGGTGACTTACCTTGTTGGTTACGTTTATAATAATATAAACGTATTAAATCAAAATATGGCTGCATGGATTAATGTTATTTATTTTATCTGTTTATTGAATTGAATCATATTATTTGAGATAACGTATTTCGATGCAGGCGTTAGAACAGGTTGGAGGGATCCAACGGGATTCCTCAAAATTTATTGTTCATTTTCATATCACATTATGTGAACTATTTAACCAATATGATTGGATGATTGATTTGGTTATTAATCGTTGAATCTAAATTCAACATTTGTTTTGTTATTAACCAATGGACAATATTGGTTGGGTAATTGGCATCAAATGGCCTATGAATCAATCGTTTTTGAATATTGATTTACCATCAAGTGGATCGACGGTAATGAAGTTATAAAATTTATTTTTATAACTGAAAATAGATTTTAAGTCTATTTATTTGGAATTAAGGTTATTTAAAAAGGAAATAAATATTTAATATTTATTATTTAAAGTTTATAAGTTATTATTAAATGCTTTTGTAAAGTGATTTCTTATATAAATAAGATTTATATGTAAACAAGCAAAAATTAACCTACTGGTCAAGAGTTTGAATTAATTATTTCCAAGAAACAATTAAGTGAGATTATTTAGATTAATTATATTATTAATTTATTTAAAGAAGTGATTTAATTAGAATTGGTTAAGGAAATAATTGGGTTTTGAATTAAATAAGACGACCGCTTAAGCTGGGATTGACACTCAAATTAGTTTATTGTTAAATAAAACTAATGAAAACTAGTTAACGAATATTTGTTATTTTAATAAGGTTTAATTAGAGGAAATTAATATAATAAAGAATTTAACTACTTTTACAGTAGTAGTAATAAAGTAAATTAATTTAATTATTAATAATTTAAGAGATTTCTTTTTAAATGAAATCCATTTAAGTAAGAAATCTGAGTTAGAAATGGAATCGAGTTGAAATTAAAAAGAGTTTATGATCGGATTTTATGTTAAAGCCCGGATTTTTATAACAAGGTTATAAAAAGGATTTCGAGTGAATGAGATAGATTAAATAAATGTGTTATTTAATATTTGTATTGGGTAAAGGCAATCAAGATAGAAAGGAGTTATAGTAAACCCGAGTTGTATTAAAAAAAAGGGGCGTGATGTTAAAACATTGGTTTTAAGTTGACGATACGTAACAATGAGATTAAGTAAAATGAATGAGAATGAAATGAGATTTGGTATTTATACATATGAATAAATTTTAAAGTGTTTAAAGTGGTTTTGCGAATATTCTTATAATAAGATGAGAAGTAATACTATGTTTGAAATACTGGAAAATTAAGAAGTTTTTAATTTGTTTTTAAATTTAAAATGCCAAGTGATGCTGAGTACTGAACCAATAAATTTATTTTATTTTTGTGGATGTTTATTGATAGTTAAATAACCGACTATCAAATCTGACCTATACGATTGTTTGTACGGAAAGACCGGGATCGAATTATATTCGAAAACCATTCCGACCAAAAAATACAAATTCAAGAGGATATCATATGCTGATCAAGACGGAGCCATTGAAAACCATTGATCGTCATAAAACGGAAGGGTTACTTATATCTCTGGTCAACTCCTATAGTTTTCAAAGTCTACTATATATAAACTTAACTTATATTTTATAACCTGAGATACTGTGGCACTGTCATGGTTGAAATCTATGGATTTGCAAGGACTACTCGCTACGTATCCATTGGGTGATTCCTAGGATGTGGTAGGAGGGTGCCTTCGGTTCATCCTGTTCCTGGATGACTTGTATGGACGAATGTCTGACAAATTATTTCTTAAGAATCACGTACGTTAATGTTTACAAACATATCTCTGTATGTGGCAGAGAAGACACCTTCTCTTAGCATAAACACCCAGAGTATTTTTCTGAACGTCAACTAGTGATTTGGCGGATTTGACGATGTGACATTCAAAGTAATTGTGATGTTCTTAAAAAGATAGGATTCAAACCTCAAGCCTCATCAACCGGGAAATGACAAAAATCGGACAGGCAGCATGGCTATGCGGGTCGCTCCCATTAGGGTGTATAATCACCTATCTAGAGAAATTCCATTTCATTCTTTAATCTATTCTCGATGCTGTCCCTTTTTGGGAAACAGTGGGTAGCTCCCAACCTTTGGTGATATGCATTCGATACACTCAAGCGAAATGAGTGGTCGGTCATGTGTGGGTTGGGTTGCAAGAGGTTCTTGTTGAACCCCGTGTATTCCCCTCTAGATATTACTATCGGAAGGTGGTTCCATACCTTGTCATAGTGGGAAATCCAATCTCCAATAAGAGCCCGCGGTTTTGATTGTATACTATATATATGGAGCGTGAGATGCAAGCGTTCCGCTAGATTGATATTTATTTGTGATTAGACACTATTATAATATCAGAAAAACAGATGATTTCAAAATGTTTTGGGTTATAGTACGGTAAAAACCGTTTGTGTTTGTGTGTGGGCTAGTCTTACTATTATCCTTTATTTTAAAAGGATTTTTTTCAATATGGATGTTATTCAAACTTAGTGGGTTTTCTCACTCTGGTTCACCAGGCTGACCCGGTGTTTGAAATGCTCGGGTTAGAAGGGGGTGTACAGGTTTAGGTTATCGGATGCTACGAAGTCCAGAGACGAGCTGGAGGAGTTCAGACGTATTTTATTCCTCCGTATGTTGTAAATGAGGACAGATATTTATAACTATCCAGATATGTTGTTGTACTTTGATTATTGTAAGTTTTTAATTCAAAGCTCTCAATAAAGTTATTTCTATATTATATTTTGTCCCACTGCGATGTGAGACTCTATGTTGTGTTGGTTAGTTCTTGTTCTTCTTCTTTTCTAATATTTCTTTCTTACTTATCTCACCCTCTATTTTCTTTTAATAGCTATCTGGTGTTTTCTATACTTGAGTTCTGGCAAATTTTTATGTATTATTGTTGGAATTCGGGCTTCGAATTCGCCGGGTCGTTACATAATTTCTAGGATTCAAATGACATATTGAAGAATTTGAGCACTTTAGCACTTAGAGAGTAAGAAATTGAGATAAAGAGAATAGAGATTAATTCAATAGAATTTTTTGATTTGGATGATGATTTCATGATGTTTATATAAGGAATAAACTGTTGTAACCATTTGTGAAGAGTTACAAACAATGGTCATGATCATTGGTGAAGAGAAAGAGAAGAAACTCTTGAAGAAATGGAAATGTCTATACGTAAGGTTGCTTCTGTTTAAAAACGGTCAACTGGTTAAACAGAACCGGTAGACAGGAATTTGAATATATATACGTTATGTGTATATGTGTGCACATTTATTGTGCAAACTGGGTAAAAACGGTCGACTGGTCCATTTCTGGGCGGTCGACCGGTTATGCCTAGTCTGCACAATCAGTGTGCATATATATACATTTTTGTATATACATATATATATTGATTATTTGAGGATAGATTTTAACATGAATAACGCTTCTAAATAACCTACTTATAAAGTAAAATACCATATGTAGGTCTTCCTCTTTTGAAATTAATGAATATCTTCTTTTTGTTGATCATGGCTATTCTTTTTTTTATAGAAATCAAAACTCCGTAAAATTCTTGACTCAACATTCTCCCCATTTTTGATTGATGACAACCTACTTCTGAATCTCCCCCGTATATCTATATATTTTCCTGGATATATACTGTTAGCACAATTTTCTCCCCCTTTGTCGTCGACAAAAAGGAGTTATTAAATAAAAGTAAATGATACTAGAGAGAATTATAAGCAACATGAACTACTACCATATAACAAGAGTCATCAAGAGTCACAACATAAGATCATACACACAAGTCTAGTATGAATTAAACTATGACACTATTTAGATACAAGTGCCGGATAATGTCTTAAAGCAAAATAAAGTTCTAAGTACGTAGAAAGAGATAAAGAGATAAACTTAGAAATCTTATTCCGCTCCGTCTCATCTCCCTCTTCTTCTTCTTCTTCTTCTTCTTCAACAAGCTGACTTTTCCCGCGTCCATGCCCATGACTAGTCTTCGAGCTTGCACCCTCTTTCGAAGACGTCCAATTAAAAGAAGCAGGAGCTGGACGTGTGCCGGGGTCTTGAGCTTGCATAGATGAGGATGATGCACCGCATGATATTGCTTCCCACAAAGATCTGAAGAAAGACTTAAGTTTGTTAAAGCGTTTATCCATTTTTGTATCCATACGCTTAAGTCGTGCTTCAAGGAGGAATTGATTGCGGGCAATAGTTTCAAGCGAGTCCTTTGTAGAGGAGGAAGATCGTAGCAGTTTAACTTCCTCAGGTTTTGGGCGAGATGGTTGTGATGAAGCCCCTTTATGTCCTTGTTCTTTTCGAAAGGATTAATATTGAAATATGGATCGAGAAGTTTCATCCATTTAATCGATGCTTTATTAATGCATTTAGGTTTTGAAACAGTCGATTCATAAGGTTTGATGCCACAATCAAGTAATAGACGCATGATGTATTCATTGTAAAATAGATGCAGTCTACAACTCTCATTAACTTGCAATATCTCGTCAAATATCATATCTATCCTGTTGATGCGAACATCTCCGTAGATTGCGTATAAAGTTTTGAAATTTTCTTTGTAAACGGCATCAAAATTTCCTATTCTCGGAAAAAGAGAGTGCATAAGGGTGTGATGAAGAACTCTCGTAGTAGGTCGTAAACCAATGGATTTTGAACTATCCTTATCATCTTCAATGAATTAATGACTAATACGATTACGAACATGGATATTACAAAAATTACTTGAGAATTTTTCTTCTATGAAGGAAGAACCAAGAACCTTTTCCATTCTTTCACACGAGATAAAGACTTGTTTTCCACATACAACGGACCAAAGGCATTGAGTGGGATTATCGGGCTTGTATTTCTCTAGACTTAGGTTAGCATAGAATAATTTGATCATAAGATGGTTAATTTCCACATTGTTTTGATCAAAGTCAATTAGGTTTTCAATATCGGCTCTCTTTGCTAAGGGAAGAATACGATAACTAGTGTAACACCCCGAATTTTCTATTAACTGTAAATTAACAAATTAAAGTATAATTAATCCTTAATAGAGAATTAAGGGAAACGAGTTACGCCGTTGCGCTCGTCTCGGAATTCTGCTTGAGATAGAATCCGAGTTTGCGTGAATCGGACTCCGTATGAAGGAGTTATGACCTCCGGAAGTTTCAGAATTTAAATTAAAAATTCAAACGGTTCAAAACAAAGTTCAAATTTCGAATTCAGACCCAGACTGGGCTGGGCGGGAAAATTCCCGCCCAGGCACCAGGTCGACCATAGGGTCGACCTGCCCAGTCGACCTGGTTTGGCCCTGGCTGGCATGGTCGATTTCTGAGGCTTGGCTGTGTCACTAGGGCTGACATGTTGCATTTTGGTTGGCTCCTTTCGAAGTGAATGGTCTAGATTCGTCTATGATCATCTAACGACTCAAATCAATCTGAAATTCTATAAATACAACCTTAGACTCTAACCTAAATTCACATAAGAAATTAGAGACGGAGCCGCCATGCTGTCGGTAGGAAATTGAGAGGAGCCTCCACTTGTAGAAAAGCTTAGAGACAAGCCAAATTAGAGTTAAAACACGAATCAAATCAACGTTAGTCTACCCAAAGGAAAGTATATCAAATTCAGAATTCAGAAAACAAGACCGTCGTTTGTTGTAAGTATAGTGATTTTTCCGATGTGAATAAAAGTTAGGATTTGATTTGATGTAAAATGGGAATGGAATTGTGTTATTATGTAACAACGATGTTAATTCACATCGATGTATTGAAATGATTGCGGTATTGTGATGTTTGTGGTATAATTGAGTTGATATTGATCCTATTGTACATGTAGAATCACATGCATGTTGTATAGTTCATGTTGTAATCGACACCTATATGTTTATGTGATTATATAGGTTGTATGTGATTAAGATTTCATGTATATATATATGCTAGAACCTTTATGCCAAAACGATTATGTTCACATACATGCTAGTATGTTTGTAAGAAAGTCGCAAGTTAATTGGATCCATGCCAAGATCCACTTTAATACATGTTTCATGTTGTAATAAGATATATGATTGTATCTAGTTCACACCCTTGTCATAAAATTATACATACTTTATGAAAACGTCACATTCTTGTCATATGCTAGTTATGTTCGATGTTATGCCTAGATCCAAACATGTTTAAGCTTATGTTGTCTAAATCATATGCTAATTTATGTGACACCTATTTGGTTAGATCCCTATTTCAATGCAAGTTCACATATATGAAAGTTGATTTAGGCTATGTTGTAAATTCACATGTATGTTGACTAGTTTATGTTGCAAGTTCACACCTATGACATTCATGTTGACTATTTTGCAAGTTCACACCTATGATGTTCATATTGACCATGCCAAAAATGCCAAGTTTACACCTATGTCATGTTCATGTTTATGAATTCCCCTATGCCAATTTTGTATGCGCTAAATTAGGCTAAGTTTTTAGCCTAATATCATATGTTAAAACCATGCGAACGAAAATTAGGCTAAGATTGTTAGCCTAATATTTAAACGGGGTAACGTTGGGAATGTTGGTAAAACTTGACATAAATGGAATTGGCATGTTTGTCACATGCCAAAATTGGTGGCACTTAAATGGTATAAATCTTTATACCAAAAACATTAAACCTGGAAAGCGGGCCACAACATTTAATTGTTGACAAATTTACATATATTAAGTAATAAAGACAAATATGTAAATTTAGAAAATACGAATATGCTTAACACAAGGTTGGATTGAGTTGTGATGTAAACCTGCCCGGACCTGCCCGGCTGTCCAGTAGTCACAACAATACCTATCCAATGTGGGTGGTTAAGCATGAAGCCCAATAAGGACCCGAGGTTAGACTGAGTTACGGTGTAAATCTGCCCGGAACCGACTGGCACATCCAGTAACCGTAACAATACCTGTCTAATGTGAGTGGTCGGTGCTTTAGAAAGCTAAGGATAGACTGTCAGGATGGTAGGGTTAAGTTAACTAAAACACTTAACAAATTCAACATGTTAATTAAATTGATGGGTGGGGTTAGGTAAATTCAGACACTTAACCACTCAACATGTTTGACTAGAAAACCCTAGTAACGGGGACCTATTTCAGCAGTAACCCAATTAGGTATCATGGTACCCTGAAACTAGGCAGGGTGGGGCACGATTACTGGGATGATTGTAAGCGATCAAAAACGACGGCGGTGGGTGCAACAGTGTGGGTTCAAACGGAGTGCGGGCGTGCACACACTTCGGAGCAAACAAACAGGGCACTGGGGGCACCAGTAGTATGACCTATGTATTTCCAGTTTTGTGTCGGGTCGCCACCATGGGACTTGATACACCCCATGGTGGGACCAGCATAGGTATCTACAATCTTCGGGGGCCGTAAGACACAGATGATTATGCGAGTAGGAGCCGATCTTTAGAAAAAGGGGATCACTTTACCCTCAGCACGGGGTGCCAGTTTAGAACTAATACATGTAGGGGCAGAGATATAGTGTGGGGTGCGATAGTATATTCGATTCAAACTGCTTTATCTTAGTTTATGATACTTTCCTATTTCCAGTTTATACCTATCATGTCCGTATTCTTATTCACATACTGAAGAGTCACTAGACTTACCAGGCTTTATGTCTGACCCTATGTTCTTTCATCTTCTTTTCTTCCGCCCCCCCAGGTCCACAGGGAGGAAACAACTCGGCTTAGTCAGACTCTTCGCAAGCTTCAAGATAGTAGATGTACGGTTTGGATTCTCTCTCCTTGGATATGGCTGTTGGACACAATCATGGGGATTTATGCAGTTTTAGTTATGTTTTATGCTTCTTTATTTAATAACCTAGACAGAAATGATGATGTAATGTTTTGGAACTTGTTATGTGACAATTATGGAAGTGTTTTGTATGAACAAGTATTTTTATGAAATAAAAAGTCCGTTGTTTCCCGCTGCCTATATATATGTGTTTATATCTGTCTTGTGTTTATCTATGACTTTTACTTACAAACCTCCACCAAAGTTAAGGCAGTCCCTTTGTGAGTGACCTTAATGGAGGGTGGGGTGTTTCACTTGGTATCAAAGCATAGATTTACCAGACTAGATAAAAGTTTTTGAAAACTATTTTCAAAGGGAGTTTAAAGAAGCACTCTTTTTCAAGAAAAAGTTCTGTTTTTAGAAAGCATAAATTCCCCAAAAGCCATATGCACTATCTCTCTATCCTCTTGTCTTGAATACTTTCCTTTTTGTTCCAGCATGTCTGGAGATCTTAACCTTCAGGAAGGAGTACCGATACCTGGCTGGTTCCGAAGGTACCTAGAGGCTAGGGCCAATGGTGCGGGCCTAGCAGACATTCCTCCTCCCACAATGGCAGCAGTACCTCCACCTCCTCCTCCTCCTCGTGGAAATACTTTCGCTAAGATATGTAGAGACTTCAAGTGTAACACCCCGTATTTCTAATAATAGTGATGTTCACAAATTAAAGAATAATTAATTACAGATATAAGAATTAAGGGAAACAGGTTGCGCCATTGTGTTCGTCTCGGAATTCTGGTTGAGATAGAGTCCGAGTTTGCGTGAATTGGACTTCATATGAAGAAGTTATGGCCATCCGAAGATTCAGAAAATTCAAATTTCGAAAATTCAGCCCAAACAGGCTGGGCGGGAAAAATTCCCGCCCAGACCAGGTCGACCTGGGGGTCGACCTGCCCACCAGGTCGAAACTAGGGTCGACTTGGGGGTCGACCTGCCCACCAGGTCGACATGGGTGTCGACCCTAGGGTCGAACTCCCTGGTCGAGCCCAGGCGACCTGGGTGCACCTAAATGGGTTTTTGTGCTGGGTTTTGGGGGTTGTGACGAAATCTGACAGCTCTAATCTATCCTAGGTTTTATCTAAAGGCCTAAAACAACTAACTACACCTATAAATACATCCTAATGCTAACCCTAAACCTAATTAAAATTGGAACTAAAGCCGTCATACCGTCGCCATGGAAATCAATTGAGCCGCCGCCAACTAAGAAGGAAGAAAAGCTAATTCAATTCAAATTCTCTCAACCCTGAAGCAAAGCAAAACTCTCTTTTCTTCTCTAATTGTGAGTATGATAGTCTTAACAAGATTATTATCATTTTTAATTAGGTTGAGTCATGAATGGATTATGAGTAGATGATGTAAATTGTCATATGCTATCATGTATGTTATTAATCCTATGCTATGTGGTGATGATATCCTATATGTTGTAAATCATGCTATGATGATGTTATGTATGTTGAAAGTATCTATGCTAGTTAGGTCATATTAATTAAAACATCATGTTTGGGCTATGTTGATTTATATGACAAGTTACATATGCAAGTTAGATTGATTAGAAAAGTTATGAACATATGCCATGACATCTATTATGACATCCAGAATTATGCTATGAAATATGTGATATCCTATGCTAGTTCACACCATCATTATGTTGCCTAAAAACCCCATATGCAAGTTTATGTATAGATTTGGGCTATGATCATATCATGTAAATTGTGACATTTAACAAGTTGACACCTTTTGATCCTTAACATGCATAGTTTATGCAAGTTTCACCCCTATTATGACTAGATTTATTTTAATTGTCTGTATGTTGTGATAATTTATCTTTGTGCTATGTGTTAGACTATTCAAGTCTAGCCTATATTATGCGTTGAATAAGCGAACGTATAAACGTGGGGTAGGGGTAATATTAAGGATTTAATATTAAGATGTTGGGGTGCAATTGATATGATTTTGCATGCCATGAGTGGATGACCATAATTGAGTCAATTATGGACATCATTAAAATTGGACTTAATTAATAATTTGGATAGGGAATTATTAAAACTGGGGTAAAAGATTGAAAGTGTCAATCAATGCTTAGGACACGAGGTTGGACTCGTTTGTGACGTAAACCTGCCCGGAACCGCCCGGCAAACCCAGTGGTCACAAATGTCAGCCCAATGTGAGAGGTCCTAGGCCTAAACTAAAGCATAACAGTTGTAGAGACAAGAGGTTAGACTCTTTTATGGTGTAAGACTTCCCGGACCCACCCGGCAAATCCAGCTGCCATAAATGCCAGTCTAATGTGAGAGGTCTTTATAAGGTTATGGTCTGAATGAATTAAGAAATACTTAACCAGATAAACATGTAAGGTGGGACATGGGGGTTAAGTAGGTGCCTTGGGTGGCATGAGGAATCTAGTGGGTGCCCTTAGTGGCATGTGAAATACGATTAGTAAGACTTAACCAAACACACATGTAAATGAACATGACTAAGAGGGTTAAGTGGGATATATTGATGACAAGCTTAGGTGGGTAGCTTGTGGGGGCCCATTTCCACCAGTATCCCAAACGTATCTTTGTGGGCTCGACCCAAGTCGAGGACGGGACACGCATACTGGGCTTGACTATAAGAGGCCAAAACGGGGGAGCGGTGGCAACGCAAGTCCAACGGGTTTCATATGCGTGTGTGGACCCGGGCTGGTAGGTAAGACGTTGTTGCATCGTGTAGGTATAAGCCGTGCATTCTCAAGTTGTATCGGGTTGCCACTTTATGGGAGTGGTACACCCCACTGTGGGGCCAGCACGGGTATCTACGAGTAGGGAGCTGATCGAAAGTGGGTAGTGGGGTACACCTAGTGGAGGTAGGGGCAGACGGCACCTATGTAGTCAGCTAGGGGTACGTAAGGCTATTTATATGTTTCTGCGTGAAGCAAGTGGGATCAACCTTTAGGGTGACTGGTGCGGTGCAGTGTAGTAATTATTTGTTAGAAATTAGGTATGCCTTTACCGTTATCTTTAACGTTATCCTTCACTTTATCTTTATCTGTTCATTCCATACCTAATAGTTCATAGACATTTACTTGTCTTCCAGTTTATGCCTTCGTCTAGTTATTTTGATAATAGTATTGTTAGAATTATCATACTCGCCAGACTTTATGTCTGACCCCCTCCATTTCTATCCTTTTTCCCTCCAGGTCCTCAAGTTGGACCCAGCTCTAGTGGAGCTTGATTAGATTGCTTCATCTCTTTGGAAAGCTTGGACCCTTGAAGTAAAGTCCAGCTTGTTATCTTCTTTAATGACTATTTGTGTAATGGGATTATGTATTTTGTTTTATGAAGATGGATAATGTACTTGACTCTGATTAATGGTTTTGTGATGTAATAAACATGTTTCCGCTGCAATAAAATGAAGTTTTTGATTTCTAAGTACTATTTAGTGAAGGACTGCCCAAGGAAGGGGCAGAGGGCAGGGGCTACCTCGGGAGGACAGGTGCAGGCTCTTATAGCACCAGGGCAGGCTAGGGGACAAGTTCAGGCTCTCGCGGTCCCACCGCTGCAAGAACGAGGAAGAACAATTTCTGTTGAAAGCTTAGTTTTTCTGTTTGATCATCCTGTCCGTACCTTATTCGATTCGGGCGCATCGCATTCGTTTATCTCTACATCATTAGTTGAATCACTGCACTTAAACACCAGTTTAGTAGAGGATCCCTTAGTTGTTTCGAATCCAATTGGGGGCTCAGCTCATTTGTCCATGATGTGTTTGGATTTGAAAATTTCTATACTTAGCGTTGAGTTTAGATGTGATGCTTATGTGTTGGGCTTAACGGGCTATGGGCTAATTTTAGGAATGGATTGGTTATCCATAAATGGGGCCGTTCTTGATTGTGAAAGGAGAGTAGTTAGGCTCGTGACTCGCCTTGGCAACACTCTCGAAATCTTTTGTAATCCCATCAATTCTGTTATGCTAAGTTATCTAGAATCGTTTGACGCGTCTGAGGAAAATCTACGATCTGTTAGAGTGGTCCGAGAATATTCAGATGTGTTTGAGGAGGTGAAGGGCTTGCCTCCGAAGCGGGAGATAGATTTTCGAATATATCTTGTGGATAATGCGAAACCAGTATCTTTGCCAGTACACCACATGGCTCCGCGTGAAAGGAGGGAACTCGATAAGCAAGTGAAGGAGTTGCTTGAGAAGGGGTTCATAAGACGAAGTATATCGGAGTGGGGTGCTCAAGTAGTATTTTCCACGAAGGCGGATGGGTCCCTTAGACTTTGTGTGGACTATAGAGAACTTAATAAGCTTACCAAGAAGAACAGACACCCACTGCCGAGGATTGATGATCTCTTCGATCAGTTAGTTGGCGCCTCAGTTTTTTCGCAGTTGGACTTAGCCACTGGTTTCCATCAGTTGAGAGTGGCTGAGGATAGCATTGACAAGACTGCCTTTAGGACTCCGAACGGTTTCTATGAATGGCTAGTGATGCCCTTCGGTTTGACAAACGCCCCCGCATACTTTGTTGATTTGATGAGTAGGGTGTTTAGGGAGTACCTTAAAAAATTCGTGGTAGTCTTTGTAGACGACATCTTGATCTTTTCTAAGGATGAAGAAGAGCATGCCCTACATCTTAGGGAAGTGTTGGAGACTCTTCGAGCGCATAGCCTTAAGGCTAAATTTTCTAAGTGTCACTTCTGGAGGAAGGAAGTACGGTTCTTGGGGCACGTGGTTTCCAAAGAAGGGATAGTCGTGGATCCCGCGAAGGTGGTGGCCATCCAAGATTGGAAGGTTCCTAAAAATGCTACCGAAGTAAGAAGTTTCTTGGGGTTGGCTAGCTACTATAGGAGGTTTATCAAGGACTTCGCAAAGATATCAGCTCCATTGACACGCTTGACGAAGAAGAACATAGTTTTCATATGGGACATAGATTGTGATGATGCGTTCCAACGTTTGAAGATAGCTTTGACCTCAGCCCCAGTCTTAGTACTACCAGACGGGAGTAAGCCATTTACCGTTTATACTGACGCTTATTGGACAGGACTAGGCGCAGTCCTAATGCAAGAGGGCAGGGTAATAGCCTATGGTGGAAGGCAGTTGAGAGCGCATGAGAAAAATTACCCCACGCATGACCTAGAGTTGGCCGCTATTATTTTCGTGCTTATGTCTGGGCGTCATTATCTTCTTGGCGAGAGATTCGAATTATTCACTGACCACAAATCGCTAAAATACTTATTCTCTCAGAAGGACTTGAACTTAAGGCAGCAAAGGTGGATGGAGTTCTTGGCGTCCTACGACTTTGAGATAGCATATACCCCTGGCAAGGGTAACGTGGTGGCCGATGCCTTAAGTAGAAAAAGATTATCCTTAAGTCCTTTGTTTGTTGAGCGGTGAAGCTTAGAATTCATTTCGATGTTTGATTTTAGACCTTCCGTTGACTTTGTACCCGGTTAGCTAGCATCCTTAGAGGTTAGACCTACGCTTTTGGGACGGATTGGCGAGGCACAGCGAGACGACCTGCAGTTGGTTGAGTTAGTAGAAAAGCTCAAAGGAGGGGAGTCATCAAGCCATCTCCGTAGGTATACCCTAGATGATAAGCGTTGGTTACGTAGGGACGGTAGACTTTGTGTACCAAAAGACGATGACCTGAGGAAGACTATTCTTGACGATGCACATCATTCGAAGATGACCATTCATCCCGGTGGGGACAAGATGTACAAATACATGAAGCGAGTTTTCTTTTGGGCCGGTATGAAGAGGGACGTGGCCGAGTATGTCGCTAGATGCTTGGTGTGCCAACAAGTAAAAGCGGAGCAAAAGAAACCCGGTGGGTTACTTCACCCATTGGAGGTTCCACTATGGAAGTGGGAAAGCGTCTCGATGGACTTTATTGACGGATTACCGAGATCGAGAAAGGGTAATACGGGGATTTGGGTTATAGTAGATAGACTTATTCGCCCATTTCATTCCCGTGAAGAGTAAGAGGGCTGCTCCATGGTTAGTTTCTGTATACGTCCGAGAAATAGTTCGTTTGCATGGTGTTCCTTCTAGCATAGTGAGCGACCGCGATCCTATTTTCACTAGCGAATTTTGGAGAAGCTTACAAGAGGCAGTAGGGACTCAGTTATGTTTGAGCACCGCATATCATCCTCAGACGGACGGCCAAACCGAGAGGGTGAATCGCATTCTAGAGGATCTTTTGAGTCTATGTATCCTAGACTTTGGGGGTACATGGGAAGAGCATCTTCCACTGGTGGAGTTCGCATATAATAACAGCTTTCAATCTAGCATTGGCATGGCACCTTTCGAAGCTCTTTATGGGCGACCTTGTCGTTCACCTACATGTTGGTGCGAGTCTACGGACAAGATCTTACTTGGGCCCGATATGATTAGAGAGACTTCGGAGAAGATCGACTTGATTCGGAGGAGGATGAAAGCAGCGCAAGATAGGCAGAAATCATATGCGGATAAGAGAAGGACGGATCTTGAATTTTAAGTTGGGGACATGGTCTTTGTCAAAGTGTCTCCATTACGAAACGTTGTTCGCTTTGGGTCCATTAGGAAGTTAGCACCAAGGTTTGTAGGGCCGTTTCCTATTAAGGAAAGAATTGGACAGATGGCGTATAGAGTGGAGTTGCCGGAGAGACTTAGTGGTGTACACGACGTATTCCATGTGTCACATTTGAGGAAGTGCTTGCACGAGACCGCGGAAGTGGTAGAGCCGAACTTGCTTAGAGAGGTGGAGATAGAGCGTGATGCGACGATTCGACGAGCTTCAACGCGCATTCTTGGGTCGGAGATTAAGAAGCTAAGAAATCGAGAGGTCAGACTAGTCAAAGTACAATGGGGAGATGACGAGAGCAACGCTACTTGGGAGACAGAAGAGAAGATGCGTTCATGATACCCTTTTCTTTTTTTGGGTATGTCTTTTAATTTCTTTTTTAGGGTATGTGTTTGAGACATGTTATGTATGATGAATGCAAAGTGGATGCAAGTGTTTGCTAGTGGTTGCTCGTGGACGCATATACACACACTATTAGGCACTAGATCGGCTCAGTCACTTCATACTGCATATTGCATATAAATGGTTGTATTTAGTAAAATGGATGTGTAATGGTTGTGCTATCGTATGGATACCGCATTTTGGTGAATGGTTGTGCACGCATCTAGAAACAATATGTATCGGTAGGGTTCTTTTGCATACATAATGGACGCATGGCACTATCATGGGTTGCATTAAAGGAGGTCAACTAAATCAGTGGACCGCCTGATTTTGCATTAGGTAGGGACATATACACACATTGTGCATTTAAACATGAAAGCATTAGAAGTCTATAAGGACAATGGATGCCTGTGTTTGACGGTTGAGTAGATGGTTGTTTGGATGTTAGGATATGCATTCTCCTTAACTTGGAGATTTCGGGGGCGAAATCCTTTAAGGAGGGGAGAATGTAACACCCCGTATTTTTAATAATAGTGATGTTCACAAATTAAAGAATAATTAATTACAGATATAAGAATTAAGGGAAAAGGGTTGCGCCATTGTGTTCGTCTCGGAATTCTGGTTGAGATAGAGTCCGAGTTTGCGTGAATTGGACTTAGTATGAAGAAGTTATGGCCATCCGAAGGTTCAGAAAATTCAAATTTCGAAAATTCAGCCCAAACAGGCTGGGCGAGAAAAATTCCCGCCCAGACCAGGTCGACCTGGGGGTTGACCTGCCCACTAGGTCGACACTAGGGTCGACCTCCCTGATCGAGCCCAGGCGACCTAGGTGCACCTGAATGGGTTTTTGGGCTGGGTTTTGGGGGCTGTGAGGAAATCTGACGGCTCTAATCTATCCTAGGGTTTATCTAAAGGTCTAAAACAAATAACTAAACCTATAAATACATCCTAATGCTAACCCTAAACCTAATTAAATTTGGAACCAAAGCCGTCATACCGTCGCCATGGAAATCAATGGAGCCGCCGCCAACTAAGAAGGAAGAAAAGCTAATTCAATTCTAATTCTCTCAACCCTAAAGCAAAGAAAAACTCTCTTTTCTTCTCTAATTATGAGTATGATAGTCTTAACAAGATTATTATCATTTTTAATTAGGTTGAGTCATGAATGGATTATGAGTAGATGATGTGAATTGTCATATGCTATCATGTATGTTATTAATCCTATGCTATGTGCTGATGATATACTATATGTTGTAAATCATGCTATGTATGTTGAAAGTTTCCATGCTAAGTTGTGATGAATCATACATGTTAGAAAGCCATCTATGCTAGTTAGTTCATATTAATTAAATCATCATGTTTGGGCTATGTTGATCTATATGACAAGTTACATATGAAAGTTAAATTGATTAGAAAAGTTATGAACATATGCCATGACATCTATTATGACATCTAGAACTATGCTATGACATATGTGATATCCTATGCTAGTTCACACCATCATTATGTTGCTTAAAAACCCCATATGCAAGTTTATGTATAGATTTGGGCTATGATCATATCATGTAAATTGTGACATTTAACAAGTTGACACCTTTTGATCCTTAACATGCGTAGTTTATGCAAGTTTCACCCTTATTATGATTAGATTTATTTTTATTGCCTATATGTTGTGGTAATTTGTCCTTGTGCTATGCGTTAGACTATTCAAGTCTAGCCTATATTATGCGTTGAATAAGCGAACGTATAAACGTGGGGTAGGGGTAATATTAAGGATTTAATAATAAGATGTTGGGTGCAATTGATATGATTTTGCATAACATGAGTGGATGACCATAATTGAGTCAATTATGGACATCATTAAAATTGGACTTAATTAATAATTTGGATAGGGAATTATTAAAACTGGGGTAAAAGATTGAAAGTGTCAATCAATGCTTAGGACACGAGGTTGGACTAGTTTGTGACGTAAACCTGCCCGGAACCGCCCGACAAATCCAGTGGTCACAAATGTCAGCCCAATGTGAGAGGTCCTAGGCCTAAACTAAAGCATAACAGTTGTAAAGACACGAGGTTAGATCTTTTATGGTGTAAGACTGCTCGGACCCGCCCGGTAAATCCAGCTGCCATAAATGCCAGTCTAATGTGAGAGGTCTTTATGAGGTTATGGCCTGAATGAATTAAGAAATACTTAACCAGATAAACATGTAAGGCGGGACATGGTGGTTAAGCAGGTGCCTTGGGTGGCATGAGGAATCTAGTGGGTGCCCTTAGTGGCATGTGAAATACGATTAGTAAGACTTAACCAAACACACATGTAAATGAACATGACTAAGAGGGTTAAGTGGGATATATTGATGACAAGCTTAGGTGGGTAGCTTGTAGGGGCCCATTTCAACCAGTATCCCAAACGTATCTTTGTGGGCTCGACCCAAGTCGAGGACGGGACACGCATACTGGGCTTGACTATAAGAGGCCAAAACGGGGGAGCGGTGGCAACGCAAGTCCAACGGGTTTCATATGCGTGTGTGGACCCGGGCTGGTAGGTAAGACGTTGTTGCATCGTGTAGGTATAAGTCGTGCATTCTCAAGTTGTATCGGGTTGCCACTTTAGGGGAGTGATACACCCCACTGTGGGGCCAGCATGGGTATCTACGAGTAGGGAGCCGATCGAAAGTGGGTAGTGGGGTACACCTAGTGGAGGTAGGGGCAGACGGCACCTATGTAGTCAGCTAGGGGTACGTAAGGCTATTTATATGTTTCTGCGTGAAGCAAGTGGGATCAACCTTTAGGGTGACTGGCGCGGTGCTGTGTAGTAATTATTCGTTAGAAATTAGGTATGCCTTTACCGTTATCTTTAACGTTATCCTTCACGTTATCTTTATCTGTTCATTCCATACCTAATAGTTCATAGACATTTACTTGTCTTCCAGTTTATGCCTTAGTCTAGTTATTTTGATAATAGTATTGTTAGAATTATCATACTCGCCAGACTTTATGTCTGACCCCCTCCATTTCTATCCTTTTTCCCTCCAGGTCCTCAAGTTGGACCCAGCTCTTGTGGAGCTTGATTGGATTGCTTCATCTCTTTAGAAAGCTTGGACCCTTGAAGTAAAGTCCAGCTTGTTATCTTCTTTAATGACTATTTGTGTAATGGGATTATGTATTTTGTTTTATGAAGATGGATAATGTACTTGACTCTGATTAATGGTTTTGTGATGTAATAAACATGTTTCCGCTGCAATAAAATGAAGTTTTTGATTTCCATGTACTACTTATTATCAGTCTTGTTGTAATTTTTCTGTTCTATATTCACTTATAACCTCCATGGAAGTTAATGCATTCCCTTTGTGAGTGACATTAATGGACGTGGGGTGTTACATCAAGGCTATGGGTGGGAAGGACTTTTATGGAACTGAATCCTTTGTGGTAGCAAGGAATTGGCTGAAGGAGACCGAAGATTTGTTCATCATCTTCGAAGTTGACGACATGCAAAAGATACAGCTAGCAGTGTGGTTGCTTAAAGATGAGGCTTCCTATTGGTGGGAAGTCACCCATGCTGAGAGGCCAGTGGAAACTTGGGAAGATTTCAGGATGAGGTTTGAGATGAAATTCCTCTCCCAAGCTGAAAGAAACCTGCAAATGGAGAAGTTCCTAACTCTTAAACAAGGAAGTATGACGATTAAGGAGTATGCCAATCAGTTTAATCAGCTTGCCAGATTCGGGCTGGATTTGGTAAACACCCAACACAAGAAGGCCCTTTGCTTCGTCAAGGGTCTGAATGAGCCTCTACACAGCCTTGCAATGACCCATATACCCATGGGAGCGACCTATGAAAGCTTGGTGGACATGGCGCTGCTACACGAGGAAGATAAAGGCAAGAAAGAGACAAAGGCGGAAGTGCCTCAAGAAAAGAAAGAGGGTCTACAAGCTAAGAAAACAGACTTCAAGAAAGGCGGGAAGAACAACAAATCCCGTGAAAAGAGAAAGTGCAATTTCTGTGGCATTGTGGGACACATAGCGAAATACTGCAGAAAGAAGAAGGCGAAGATGAATGGTGGCTGTTTCCATTGCGGAGAGACTGGGTGTAACGACCCGGATTTTCAGCCGTTAAACTCTGAATATTTAAATTGGTCTAAATATTTTATTTTGAATTATATATAAGAATTTATATCGAATTTGTTTATAAAATGAAGTTTGAACGTTAGTTTATTTATATAATATAAAACGAGCTCGAAAATAGCGAGGCAGTTCGTAATATGAAGTTTTGAACTTCAACTGAGAATACAGAATTCGTTATAAGTCGGATTTCTGTGAAACAAGAAACATTGGAACCGTATTGATGATGATTTTCATATGAAAGAGAAAAATCCAGATTTCGTGTTATAATTTGTAAGTTACGTTCAAATCAAATTTTCAAATAGTCGCTGTAGAATCGTTTATGGACCATAACGGGTTAGTTAATATAACTAGAGATTGGTTACGAATTTGGACAAGGTTCTTTTGAGACGTAGTTATAATTTAATTTTTAGAATTTTTCTGTAATTTTTAATTAATTAAATACGCAACTTTTTATTTGGAGTATTTTGCACCCTATATCAATATTTTGGGGTTTCATAATATAAGTTAAACTACCGATATTATTATATTTTTGGGATCGTGACACCCCGCTGGACACGATCGTATTCTTACTTCTGTCCGTAACGGCTCGGACATGAACGTAATTTTAGACGACGAAGTTTGAAAAATTCTTTTTATAAACTAACCTTTACAAATACCTACTCATAACTCATGCACGTTACACTTGCTTGTTTTCAATTACACTTCCATTAAAGGACTTCCAGTAACACCATTTTCCTATTTAATGCATGCCAATGTATATCTAAACTGGTTTCATCACGCCACATACACTTTAATAACACTAAAAGTTCACACACTCTCTGCTTGGTTAGAAATATAAAAGTACACAGTGGAGTATACTAGGTCTTTGCGTCATTTTAAAACTGCACCACCAAGGGAATATGCATAAGTGGATTTACATCGAACAAACTCATAATTCAAAACCTCCCCTCTTCACAGAAACCAACAACAAAATCTGCTGCTTAGCAAAGCCTATAATCAAACTCCACATGCCTAACTGGTCATGCAGACCTAGCGTACAGTGCCACCGTCACGCTACGTGTAGAAACTTGGTGACAAAGGAAAAATTTAAAATCAAAGTAAATCAAAATCCAACGCAGACCTACCTATGTATTACAGTCACCTACCTTTAAAACTAGCAGGCAAAAGAACTATACGACAGACCTACCTACCCCTAACAGTACGAATATTACTTGCCGTGGGTACCAAACTTTCTAACTAACGTGCAAGCCAAGCTATTAGGTGCCGTGCCATCCAAACTTCTTGCTCTTTAAATAGACATTTCATCTTTCTCGTTCTGAGACAAAAACCAAAAATAAGAAATTAAACAAAGGATACTAAAGAAAGAAATCAAACTTCGTAAATCCATTTAAAAGCCAAACAAGACCTTTAAGCTGGTATACTTTTGGACTTCACAAGTGAGCTTCAGGTCACGGAAAAAACAATGGGATCGGTGGGGTTTTGGAGCCATGACACTTGCAGTCGAAGTGAGGGAAGTTACTGGCGGAAATTGGTGATGGATGTAACTGCATTTGTGGGTTCAATGGACAGCAGGGTATGGAGTTTAATGGAACTGGCGTGGGGTGTTTTCATGGGGGATTTCGTTCGGGAAAGGGATGGGTAGATGCGCCATGAATGGGTAAAAAGGCATCAGGAGCTCAGAACAGTGTATCCCATTGTTGCGGTGATATCCAGCTTTGGATAATTTGCCTGATGAAGAAAGAGTCGCGTTAGGAGGGATTAACAGTGTGGTTGGAAAGAGGTTAATCATGTTAATAAAGGTATTCGTTATAACCAGTTGTTTAGTTCATTAATTATTTAATTAATAATTAAATTAATAACGTATGAAGTAAAACGTGGTCAACGCTTGGTTGTGGGTTTTTGGGTTTCATCAGAAGCGGGTTTACAATTCCTGGTGGAAGGAGTGTTTAACACAGAATTAAAGAATGATTAGGGAAAGGGTAGGGTTAAAATTTAATTAATTTAGAATCATTAATTCTCTACTGATGTGCAATTCATTGTATAACTCGTAATGACCGTAATTAATCCATTTGTGAACAGAATTTGACGCGATCGGACCCGTTGGAATTGTAACGATGGGATCTATGTTATAGCACTGACATGGGTGAGGACGAAGTTATAAGAATTTCATGGAAAAATCAAACACCTATTTGATTTTAAAACGAAACAACAGTAGAACCGCCAATTGCGAAACAAGGTGAGTAAACTCACTGACTGCCTCTCGTTTATATTTTTATATATAAACGAGTTTTAAATTATTTTATAATGTGAAATGGTTGCTTGGTTGAATAGTTGATAAATTGGTTGATATAATCACATCGTTGATTGATTTTTTCATTAATGCGATATTATTGATGTTACTAACATCTGTGGATGCAGGGAAACAGGTTGGAGGGATCTAACTGGATCCCTCAACATTTTATTTACTGTTTTATTTGATGGTGATATATGTTATGCTACGTTATCCATGGTGGAATTTGTGTGTTTGGTTTACCCTGGCCTTAGGAACCTAGTATGTGAGATACCGTAAAATATCATCGAATGTGAAAAAGGAATTTAGAATTTAAAAGCAGAGTTTATTTCCAAAATTAGAAATAATTTCTTTTTCATTGAGTTGCAAATGGAAACCTATTCCATTGGGTAAACCAAGAAAAATGTTATAAATAAAGATATAAATTAAGTGGATCATTAACCATTGGATAAATTAAAACGTGAGTTCAAATATGAATGTATATTTGAAAGTGAGTATCGGTTTTGAAACCAATATTTGGAAATGGATCCGAATTTAGCAAATTACAGAGGAAAGTTGAAAGAAAGATTTTCAAATGCTTAAAATAAAAGAATAATAGTTTAAAACAAGGAAATATTTTGCAAATAAAATGTATATAAAAAGGGGATTTATA
Organism: Allium sativum; assembly: GCA_030737875.1. Taxonomy (NCBI): domain Eukaryota; kingdom Viridiplantae; phylum Streptophyta; class Magnoliopsida; order Asparagales; family Amaryllidaceae; genus Allium; species Allium sativum. The sequence continues at coordinate 14,286,998 of CM060911.1, forward strand.
GAAATCAAATTAAGTGGTTAGAAAAATGTATAGTTTATAAATATGTTTAAAGGAGAACTTGAATTGTTTAAAATAAACAGAGTTTATAAATGAACAACGGAAGCGTGTGCACCGCACACAGTATTTTAGTCAAAACAGCAATCATAACGCTGTTGTTATAAGAAATGCTTTTAAACAGCGATTATAACGCTGTCTTTGTAAGAAATGCTTTTATAAAACTAAACAGTGATTTTAGCGCTGTTGTTATAATAGATGTTATAAATCTATACAGCAATTTTAGACGCTGCTGTTATAATAAATGTCTTGGTAAATCTAAATAGCAATTTTAACGCTGCCGTTATAATAACTGTTTTAATAGCAATCTTAATGCTATGGTTATGATAAGTGTTCTATAATGCTAGACAACGGTTTTAACGCTGTTGTTGAAAGCAATGTTTGGTTTAAAGTTGTGAGCTCTGACTAATTCAAAGTTAAGAATGTCGTTCAGTTAACGTCTGAGAGGTAATTATACCCCAACTTGATTGACTTTAGTTTTAACTAAGAAATGGATAAGGTTCGAAAGTGGAAGTGATTAAGTGGATTTAGTAAATGAGTGAAATGGGGAGTTAGCATAGCGATGTTTATTCAAACATCTGTTTAAACAAAAATGAAGGAGATTTGGAAATGTTTTCCAAATGAGAGTCAGAAATGTTTTCTGAATATAGAGGACAGATAATGGAAATGTTTTCCAATGTTAATAGCGTATATTTTCTAAATATATTAAATAAGGAATGTAAATGAAAGTGAAAAGGGAAATGAATAAATGAATGAACTAAAAGGGATAAACGTTGAATGATGTTGGTCGATAGAATTTCCTTCTGGAAATAATATCATTGTTTGCACACCGACATGTTTTCATTTGATAGTTAAATCACCGACTATCAAAGTTTTGACCATTTTAACGTTGTTAATATGGAGAGACCGGTTGGATTATTATCCAGAGAACCACTCCGTATTGGCATAAGCGTTGCGAATCAAGTATGCTGAATATCTTGAAGACGGAGTGAAGTGCAAGGGCTATTGTATAAGTCTTAGATAACAGTGCCTAAGATGGATGTACTGAATAGTGCCTTCGGTGTGTCCAGTCCCAGGACAAACGTAAATGGACGAGTGTCTGACAGAGTATATCCAATAAATTACGTAGGTTGATCTCTTCAAACGTACTTACGTTTGGTGGCGGAGGAATTCGTTTCTCTTAGCTGTATACCCGTGGTATTTTTGGTGAAATCAATTTGTGGTTTGGCGGGTATGACGATGTGGCATTCAAAGTAATGGAGGTGGGATCTGTCAAAAGATACGTTATGACCTCAAGCCTCATCAACCAGGAAAGGACAAAAATCGGGCAGGCAGCATGGCTATGTGGGTCGCACCCATTAGGAGGTATAACCACCGATCTAGAGAAATTCCTTTTGTTCTTAAATCTATCGATGCTGTCCCTTATCGGGAGGCGGTTGCTGATCCCAACCGTCGGTGGTATACATTCGATACACTCAAGCGAAATGAGTGGTCGGTCATGTGTGGGCCGGGTTGCAAGATGTTCTTGTTGAACCCAGTGTATTCGTCTCTAGAGATACACTATCGGAAGGTGGTCCCATACCTTGTCATGTTGGAAATCCAATCTCCAATAAGAGCCCTGCGGTTTTCGATTTTATATTATATATGGAGCGTGAGATGCAAGCGTTCCGCTAGATTCTATTTACTTGATGTAGACATTATTATAATATCACTGGATTTGATATCAAAAAAATGTTTTTTTTTGGGTTATCGTAAGGTAAAAACCATCCATGTTTATGTGTGGATCGGTCTTACGATTATCATTTCTTTCGAAAAGATTTTGGAATTTAAACAAATGGTTGGAGTTTACTCACACCAGTCCCATGACTGACCCAGAGTTTATTTTGTTGTTTTCCCTAAACTCTTGGGTGCCCAAATTTGTACGGGCAGTCAAGTAGTCAGGATTTTACAGATTCATCTGGAGAAGATTGAAGCAGGAGGCTTTACCCGTTAGCTATAGACTATCATACTTTCCGCTGTGTATTTTGTTGTATCTGGAAACAGGTGTTTATAACTGTTCCAGGGATAATCGTTGTGCTCTGATAATGGTATGTATATACAAATACTGATTTGTGCTTCAAAGATATATTATCTAATATATTTTATTCGTTCCGCTGTGAGTTGTGATCTTCGTTTTCTTCTATTCTGATATTTCTTTCTTTCTATTTCTCATCCTCTAACTTCTTTCTAATAATGATTCGTATTTCTGTGCAATTTGAGTTGGACGTGTGGTGTTATTAGTCGACTCAAAGGGTACGGATTTGCGGGTCGTTTCAGTTGGTATCAGAGCTGAAGGTTGAGTGTTAACCTTGGCTCTGTGGCGTAACTCAATAGAGATGGGGTTAGTAACACCCTAGGTTGAGTTTGAGTGTATTTGTATGAGCGCGTATTTGTAGATCTGATATAAAATTGTTTTATATTGTGTTGGCTGGTTTGTTGAGTGATTTATGAATTCTGGTCGATACAGGATGTACAACTGTATCGATAGGTGTTTCTAAACTCTCGAACAGAACAATTTGACACAGTATTGTTTTAATGATGGGTAAGTGAAATAATTTTGCCCAAAGGATATTTTGATACAAAAGAGATAATTTTCTGAAATTATCGAATGTGTTGATTGTTATTACAATTAAATGGAATTATAAATATTGAAGTGGTTATATATATAACCAAATTGAATTTGTATATGAATGAGATATACAAATAAGCTATATTGGAATTGGATTCAAACCAAAATTTGTGGAATTTAAATTCCGGGTGTTTAGAAAAATCTTTTATGAGGTATTATAAAGTAATATAACATTACTTTAAAGTGTTTTGGATAAAATGTTTTTAAATGGATTTTTAAAGGGATTAAGCACTGAAATCACTTCAGTGGCGAGAAAATAATTCTGATAATGGATCGCGACATTATCGGTATTCATTTTCGAGTTTCTGAGTAACGGATTGCTACCATAGTAATTTGGGAATGGAAAATTTGTTCGAAAAGGGCAAGATGTTTTAGAAATTCAAATGTTTTGAATTGAGTTGATTATAAACATATGTGTATAAAAATATATATGATTTCAAACTAATTTGAAATAAAACCCGGGAATTTGAATTCAGAAATTAAAATTTAACTTGTATAAGTTAAATAGATTGAAATGGTAAAAGTATATCAAATGAATTAAAATTAACTTAAGTTAAAATTGGATTGGATTACAAATAATTCCGAATAAAATTAAATAAAGAGAAATGTTGGAATTCGAAATATTAATAGGAATTCGACCTATGGATAAACAAGTTGAATATCTATTGGATGCTGTTGTTTGGAATTAAACTGTGATGGAATTGAACCCAAGCAGGATAAGGGGGTTGATTTTTGAAAACAGAACTCAGTTTGGATTAGTGAATGGAAGTGAACTAATCAGAAGTTGATTAGAGATTTAAAAACTGGAAGTTGGATTAGTTTGAAACCAGCTGGAAATGGGTATATGTATGTTGAGCAGGTATTGAATTGAAGCAAATGCAAGAGATAGAATTATGCCCGACAAAAAGGTACATGTTTACAATATTACTTGGGTTTGATGATTTTATGAGCCTATGAGGCAAGCCACGTGGCTTTTTGATTTTCTTTTGGATTGGAGAAGGCCTAGAAAGGCGAGTTGTGGTTGTACCGATTGAGCCGTGCAGAGGAGATGCTGCCGAAATGTTTCAGAATTTAAAGTGTTAGAAAATTTCAGAATTTTTGAAAATTTTCGTTAGTAAGAATAAATTAATATTTAAATTGAAATAAATTGGCCTAGTTAAACTAAAGTTAAGAAGTCAACAGAAAGGATTTTTGGACTTAGTTAATAGGGTATGTAGCATCTTTTCTTACCTTAGCAATTTCGAGGACGAAATTATTTTAAGGGGGAAGGAATGTAACGACCCGGATTTTCAGCCGTTGAACTCTGAATATTTAAATTGGTCTAAATATTTTATTTTGAATTATATATAAGAATTTATAACGAATTTGTTTATAAAACGAAGTTTGAACGTTAGTTTATTTATATAATATAAAACGAGCTCGAAAATAGCGAGGCAGTTCGTAATATGAAGTTTTGAACTTCAACTGAGAATACAGAATTCGTTATAAGTCGGATTTCTGTGAAACAAGAAACGTTGGAACCGTATTGATGATGATTTTCATATGAAAGAGAAAAATCCAGATTTCGTGTTATAATTTGTAAGTTACGTTCAAATCAAATTTTCAAATAGTCGATGTAGAATCGTTTATGGACCATAACGGGTTAGTTAATATAACTAGAGATTGGTTACGAATTTGGACAAGGTTCTTTTGAGACGTAGTTATAATTTAATTTTTAGAATTTTTCTGTAATTTTTAATTAATTAAATACGCAACTTTTTATTTGGAGTATTTTGCACCCTATATCAATATTTTGGGGTTTCATAATATAAGTTAAACTACCGATATTATTATATTTTTGGGATCGTGACACCCCGCTGGACACGATCGTATTCTTACTTCTGTCCGTAACGGCTCGGACATGAACGTAATTTTAGACGACGAAGTTTGAAAAATTCTTTTTATAAACTAACCTTTACAAATACCTACTCATAACTCATGCACGTTACACTTGCTTGTTTTCAATTACACTTCCATTAAAGGACTTCCAGTAACACCATTTTCCTATTTAATGCATGCCAATGTATATCTAAACTGGTTTCATCACGCCACATACACTTTAATAACACAAAAAGTTCACACACTCTCTGCTTGGTTAGAAATATAAAAGTACACAGTGGAGTATACTAGGTCTTTGCGTCATTTTAAAACTGCACCACCAAGGGAATATGCATAAGTGGATTTACATCGAACAAACTCATAATTCAAAACCTCCCCTCTTCACAGAAACCAACAACAAAATCTGCTGCTTAGCAAAGCCTATAATCAAACTCCACATGCCTAACTGGTCATGCAGACCTAGCGTACAGTGCCACCGTCACGCTACGTGTAGAAACTTGGTGACAAAGGAAAAATTTAAAATCAAAGTAAATCAAAATCCAACACAGACCTACCTATGTATTACAGTCACCTACCTTTAAAACTAGCAGGCAAAAGAACTATACGACAGACCTACCTACCCCTAACAGTACGAATATTACTTGCCGTGGGTACCAAACTTTCTAACTAACGTGCAAGCCAAGCTATTAGGTGCCGTGCCATCCAAACTTCTTGCTCTTTAAATAGACATTTCATCTTTCTCGTTCTGAGACAAAAACCAAAAATAAGAAATTAAACAAAGGATACTAAAGAAAGAAATCAAACTTCGTAAATCCATTTAAAAGCCAAACAAGACCTTTAAGCTGGTATACTTTTGGACTTCACAAGTGAGCTTCAGGTCACGGAAAAAACAATGGGATCGGTGGGGTTTTGGAGCCATGACACTTGCAGTCGAAGTGAGGGAAGTTACTGGCGGAAATTGGTGACGGATGTAACTGCATTTGTGGGTTCAATGGACAGCAGGGTATGGATTTTAATGGAACTGGCGTGGGGTGTTTTCATGGGGGATTTCGTTCGGGAAAGGGATGGGTAGATGCGCCATGAATGGGTAAAAAGGCATCAGGAGCTCAGAACAGTGTATCCCATTGTTGCGGTGATATCCAGCTTTGGATAATTTGCCTGATGAAGAAAGAGTCGCGTTAGGAGGGATTAACAGTGTGGTTGGAAAGAGGTTAATCATGTTAATAAAGGTATTCGTTATAACCAGTTGTTTAGTTCATTAATTATTTAATTAATAATTAAATTAATAACGTATGAAGTAAAACGTGGTCAACGCTTGGTTGTGGGTTTTTGGGTTTCATCAGAAGCGGGTTTACAATTCCTGGTGGAAGGAGTGTTTAACACAGAATTAAAGAATGATTAGGGAAAGGGTAGGGTTAAAATTTAATTAATTTAGAATCATTAATTCTCTACTGATGTGCAATTCATTGTATAACTCGTAATGACCGTAATTAATCCATTTGTGAACAGAATTTGACGCGATCGGACCCGTTGGAATTGTAACGATGGGATCTATGTTATAGCACTGACATGGGTGAGGACGAAGTTATAAGAATTTCATGGAAAAATCAAACACCTATTTGATTTTAAAACGAAACAACAGTAGAACCGCCAATTGCGAAACAAGGTGAGTAAACTCACTAACTGCCTCTCGTTTATATTTTTATATATAAACGAGTTTTAAATTATTTTATAATGTGAAATGGTTGCTTGGTTGAATAGTTGATAAATTGGTTGATATAATCACATCGTTGATTGATTTTTTCATTAATGCGATATTTTTGATGTTACTAACATCTGTGGATGCAGGGAAACAGGTTGGAGGGATCTAACTGGATCCCTCAACATTTTATTTACTATTTTATTTGATGGTGATATATGTTATGCTACATTATCCATGGTGGAATTTGTGTGTTTGGTTTACCCTGGCCTTAGGAACCTGGTATGTGAGATACCGTAAAATATCATCGAATGTGAAAAAGGAAATTAGAATTTAAAAGCAGAGTTTATTTCCAAAATTAGAAATAATTTCTTTTTCATTGAGTTGCAAATGGAAACCTATTCCATTGGGTAAACCAAGAAAAATGTTATAAATAAAGATATAAATTAAGTGGATCATTAACCATTGGATAAATTAAAAGGTGAGTTCAAATATGAATGTATATTTGAAAGTGAGTATCGGTTTTGAAACCAATATTTGGAAATGGATCCGAATTTAGCAAATTACAGAGGAAAGTTGAAAGAAAGATTTTCAAATGCTTAAAATAAAAGAATAATAGTTTAAAACAAGGAAATATTTTGCAAATAAAATGTATATAAAAAGGGGATTTATAGAAATCGAATTAAGTGGTTAGAAAAATGTATAGTTTATAAATATGTTTAAAGGAGAACTTGAATTGTTTAAAATAAACAGAGTTTATAAATGAACAACGGAAGCGTGTGCGCCGCACACGGTATTTTAGTCAAAACAGCAATCATAACGCTGTTGTTATAAGAAATGCTTTTAAACAGCGATTATAACGCTGTCTTTGTAAGAAATGCTTTTATAAAACTAAACAGTGATTTTAGCGCTGTTGTTATAATAGATGTTATAAATCTATACAGCAATTTTAGACGCTGCTGTTATAATAAATGTCTTGGTAAATCTAAATAGCAATTTTAACGCTGCCGTTATAATAACTGTTTTAATAGCAATCTTAATGCTATGGTTATGATAAGTGTTCTATAATGCTAGACAACGGTTTTAACGCTGTTGTTGAAAGCAATGTTTGGTTTAAAGTTGTGAGCTCTGACTAATTCAAAGTTAAGAATGTCGTTCAGTTAACGTCTGAGAGGTAATTATACCCCAACTTGATTGACTTTAGTTTTAACTAAGAAATGGATAAGGTTCGAAAGTGGAAGTGATTAAGTGGATTTAGTAAATGAGTGAAATGGGGAGTTAGCATAGCGATGTTTATTCAAACATCTGTTTAAACAAAAATGAAGGAGATTTGGAAATGTTTTCCAAATGAGAGTCAGAAATGTTTTCTGAATATAGAGGACAGATAATGGAAATGTTTTCCAATGTTAATAGCGTATATTTTCTAAATATATTAAATAAGGAATGTAAATGAAAGTGAAAAGGGAAATGAATAAATGAATGAACTAAAAGGGATAAACGTTGAATGATGTTGGTCGATAGAATTTCCTTCTGGAAATAATATCATTGTTTGCACACCGACATGTTTTCATTTGATAGTTAAATCACCGACTATCAAAGTTTTGACCATTTTAACGTTGTTAATATGGAGAGACCGGTTGGATTACTATCCAGAGAACCACTCCGTATTGGCATAAGCGTTGCGAATCAAGTATGCTGAATATCTTGAAGACGGAGTGAAGTGCAAGGGCTATTGTATAAGTCTTAGATAACAGTGCCTAAGATGGATGTACTGAATAGTGCCTTCGGTTTGTCCAGTCCCAGGACAAACGTAAATGGACGAGTGTCTGATAGAGTATATCCAATAAATTACGTAGGTTGATCTCTTCAAACGTACTTACGTTTGGTGGCGGAGGAATTCGTTTCTCTTAGCTGTATACCCGTGGTATTTTTAGTGAAATCAATTTGTGGTTTGGCGGGTATGACGATGTGGCATTCAAAGTAATGGAGGTGGGATCTGTCAAAAGATACGTTATGACCTCAAGCCTCATCAACCAGGAAAGGACAAAAATCGGGCAGGCAGCATGGCTATGTGGGTCGCACCCATTAGGAGGTATAACCACCTATCTAGAGAAATTCCTTTTGTTCTTAAATCTATCGATGCTGTCCCTTATCGGGAGGCGGTTGCTGATCCCAACCGTCGGTGGTATACATTCAATACACTCAAGCGAAATGAGTGGTCGGTCATGTGTGGGCCGGGTTGCAAGATGTTCTTGTTGAACCCAGTGTATTCGTCTCTAGAGATACACGATCGGAAGGTGGTCCCATACCTTGTCATGTTGGAAATCCAATCTCCAATAAGAGCCCTGCGGTTTTCGATTTTATATTATATATGGAGCGTGAGATGCAAGCGTTCCGCTAGATTCTATTTACTTGATGTAGACATTATTATAATATCACTGGATTTGATATCAAAAAAATGTTTTTTTTGGGTTATCGTAAGGTAAAAACCATCCATGTTTATGTGTGGATCGGTCTTACGGTTATCATTTCTTTCGAAAAGATTTTGGAATTTAAACAAATGGTTGGAGTTTACTCACACCAGTCCCATGACTGACCCAGAGTTTATTTTGTTGTTTTCCCTAAACTCTTGGGTGCCCAAATTTGTACGGGCAGTCAAGTAGTCAGGATTTTACAGATTCATCTGGAGAAGATTGAAGCAGGAGGCTTTACCCGTTAGCTATAGACTATCATACTTTCCGCTGTGTATTTTGTTGTATCTGGAAACAGGTGTTTATAACTGTTCCAGGGATAATCGTTGTGCTCTGATAATGGTATGTATATACAAATACTGATTTGTGCTTCAAAGATATATTATCTAATATATTTTATTCGTTCCGCTGTGAGTTGTGATCTTCGTTTTCTTCTATTCTAATATTTCTTTCTTTCTATTTCTCATCCTCTAACTTCTTTCTAATAATGATTCGTATTTCTGTGCAATTTGAGTTGGACGTGTGGTGTTATTAGTCGACTCAAAGGGTACGGATTTGCGGGTCGTTTCAGTTGGTATCAGAGCTGAAGGTTGAGTGTTAACCTTGGCTCTGTGGCGTAACTCAATAGAGATAGGGTTAGTAACACCCTAGGTTGAGTTTGAGTGTATTTGTATGAGCGCGTATTTGTAGATCTGATATAAAATTGTTTTATATTGTGTTGGCTGGTTTGTTGAGTGATTTATGAATTCTGGTCGATACAGGATGTACAACTGTATCGATAGGTGTTTCTAAACTCTCGAACAGAACAATTTGACACAGTATTGTTTTAATGATGGGTAAGTGAAATAATTTTGCCCAAAGGATATTTTGATACAAAAGAGATAATTTTCTGAAATTATCGAATGTGTTGATTGTTATTACAATTAAATGGAATTATAAATATTGAAGTGGTTATATATATAACCAAATTGAATTTGTATATGAATGAGATATACAAATAAGCTATATTGGAATTGGATTCAAACCAAAATTTGTGGAATTTAAATTCCGGGTGTTTAGAAAAATCTTTTATGAGGTATTATAAAGTAATATAACATTACTTTAAAGTGTTTTGGATAAAATGTTTTTAAATGGATTTTTAAAGGGATTAAGCACTGAAATCACTTCAGTGGCAAGAAAATAATTCTGATAGTGGATCGTGACATTATCGGTATTCATTTTCGAGTTTCTGAGTAACGGATTGCTACCATAGTAATTTGGGAATGGAAAATTTGTTCGAAAAGGGCAAGATGTTTTAGAAATTCAAATGTTTTGAATTGAGTTGATTATAAACATATGTGTATAAAAATATATATGATTTCAAACTAATTTGAAATAAAACCCGGGAATTTGAATTCAGAAATTAAAATTTAACTTGTATAAGTTAAATAGATTGAAATGGTAAAAGTATATCAAATGAATTAAAATTAACTTAAGTTAAAATTGGATTGGATTACAAATAATTCCGAATAAAATTAAATAAAGAGAAATGTTGGAATTCGAAATATTAATAGGAATTCGACCTATGGATAAACAAGTTGAATATCTATTGGATGCTGTTGTTTGGAATTAAACTGTGATGGAATTGAACCCAAGCAGGATAAGGGGGTTGATTTTTGAAAACAGAACTCAGTTTGGATTAGTGAATGGAAGTGAACTAATCAGAAGTTGATTAGAGATTTAAAAACTGGAAGTTGGATTAGTTTGAAACCAGCTGGAAATGGGTATATGTATGTTGAGCAGGTATTGAATTGAAGCAAATGCAAGAGATAGAATTATGCCCGACAAAAAGGTACATGTTTACAATATTACTTGGGTTTGATGATTTTATGAGTCTATGAGGCAAGCCACTTGGCTTTTTGATTTTCTTTTGGATTGGAGAAGGCCTAGAAAGGCGAGTTGTGGTTGTACCGATTGAGCTGTGCAGAGGAGATGCTGCCGAAATGTTTCAGAATTTAAAGTGTTAGAAAATTTCAGAATTTTTGAAAATTTTCGTTAGTAAGAATAAATTAATATTTAAATTGAAATAAATTGGCCTAGTTAAACTAAAGTTAAGAAGTCAACAGAAAGGATTTTTGGACTTAGTTAATAGGGTATGTAGCATCTTTTCTTACCTTAGCAATTTCGAGGACGAAATTATTTTAAGGGGGAAGGAATGTAACGACCCGGATTTTCAGCCGTTGAACTCTGAATATTTAAATTGGTCTAAATATTTTATTTTGAATTATATATAAGAATTTATAACGAATTTGTTTATAAAACGAAGTTTGAACGTTAGTTTATTTATATAATATAAAACGAGCTCGAAAATAGCGAGGCAGTTCGTAATATGAAGTTTTGAACTTCAACTGAGAATACAGAATTCGTTATAAGTCGGATTTCTGTGAAACAAGAAACGTTGGAACCGTATTGATGATGATTTTCATATGAAAGAGAAAAATTCAGATTTCGTGTTATAATTTGTAAGTTACGTTCAAATCAAATTTTCAAATAGTCGCTGTAGAATCGTTTATGGACCATAACGGGTTAGTTAATATAACTAGAGATTGGTTACGAATTTGGACAAGGTTCTTTTGAGACGTAGTTATAATTTAATTTTTAGAATTTTTCTGTAATTTTTAATTAATTAAATACGCAACTTTTTATTTGGAGTATTTTGCACCCTATATCAATATTTTGGGGTTTCATAATATAAGTTAAACTACCGATATTATTATATTTTTGGGATCGTGACACCCCGCTGGACACGATCGTATTCTTACTTCTGTCCGTAACGGCTCGGACATGAACGTAATTTTAGACGACGAAGTTTGAAAAATTCTTTTTATAAACTAACCTTTACAAATACCTACTCATAACTCATGCACGTTACACTTGCTTGTTTTCAATTACACTTCCATTAAAGGACTTCCAGTAACACCATTTTCCTATTTAATGCATGCCAATGTATATCTAAACTGGTTTCATCACGCCACATACACTTTAATAACACTAAAAGTTCACACACTCTCTGCTTGGTTAGAAATATAAAAGTACACAGTGGAGTATACTAGGTCTTTGCATCATTTTAAAACTGCACCACCAAGGGAATATGCATAAGTGGATTTACATCGAACAAACTCATAATTCAAAACCTCCCCTCTTCACAGAAACCAACAACAAAATCTGCTGCTTAGCAAAGCCTATAATCAAACTCCACATGCCTAACTGGTCATGCAGACCTAGCGTACAGTGCCACCGTCACGCTACGTGTAGAAACTTGGTGACAAAGGAAAAATTTAAAATCAAAGTAAATCAAAATCCAACGCAGACCTACCTATGTATTACAGTCACCTACCTTTAAAACTAGCAGGCAAAAGAACTATACGACAGACCTACCTACCCCTAACAGTACGAATATTACTTGCCGTGGGTACCAAACTTTCTAACTAACGTGCAAGCCAAGCTATTAGGTGCCGTGCCATCCAAACTTCTTGCTCTTTAAATAGACATTTCATCTTTCTCGTTCTGAGACAAAAACCAAAAATAAGAAATTAAACAAAGGATACTAAAGAAAGAAATCAAACTTCGTAAATCCATTTAAAAGCCAAACAAGACCTTTAAGCTGGTATACTTTTGGACTTCACAAGTGAGCTTCAGGTCACGGAAAAAACAATGGGATCGGTGGGGTTTTGGAGCCATGACACTTGCAGTCGAAGTGAGGGAAGTTACTGGCGGAAATTGGTGATGGATGTAACTGCATTTGTGGGTTCAATGGACAGCAGGGTATGGAGTTTAATGGAACTGGCGTGGGGTGTTTTCATGGGGGATTTCGTTCGGGAAAGGGATGGGTAGATGCGCCATGAATGGGTAAAAAGGCATCAGGAGCTCAGAACAGTGTATCCCATTGTTGCGGTGATATCCAGCTTTGGATAATTTGCCTGATGAAGAAAGAGTCGCGTTAGGAGGGATTAACAGTGTGGTTGGAAAGAGGTTAATCATGTTAATAAAGGTATTCGTTATAACCAGTTGTTTAGTTCATTAATTATTTAATTAATAATTAAATTAATAACGTATGAAGTAAAACGTGGTCAACGCTTGGTTGTGGGTTTTTGGGTTTCATCAGAAGCGGGTTTACAATTCCTGGTGGAAGGAGTGTTTAACACAGAATTAAAGAATGATTAGGGAAAGGGTAGGGTTAAAATTTAATTAATTTAGAATCATTAATTCTCTACTGATGTGCAATTCATTGTATAACTCGTAATGACCGTAATTAATCCATTTGTGAACAGAATTTGACGCGATCGGACCCATTGGAATTGTAACGATGGGATCTATGTTATAGCACTGACATGGGTGAGGACGAAGTTATAAGAATTTCATGGAAAAATCAAACACCTATTTGATTTTAAAACGAAACAACAGTAGAACCGCCAATTGCGAAACAAGGTGAGTAAACTCACTGACTACCTCTCGTTTATATTTTTATATATAAACGAGTTTTAAATTATTTTATAATGTGAAATGGTTGCTTGGTTGAATAGTTGATAAATTGGTTGATATAATCACATCGTTGATTGATTTTTTCATTAATGCGATATTATTGATGTTACTAACATCTGTGGATGCAGGGAAACAGGTTGGAGGGATCTAACTGGATCCCTCAACATTTTATTTACTGTTTTATTTGATGGTGATATATGTTATGCTACATTATCCATGGTGGAATTTGTGTGTTTGGTTTACCCTGGCCTTAGGAACCTAGTATGTGAGATACCGTAAAATATCATCGAATGTGAAAAAGGAAATTAGAATTTAAAAGCAGAGTTTATTTCCAAAATTAGAAATAATTTCTTTTTCATTGAGTTGCAAATGGAAACCTATTCCATTGGGTAAACCAAGAAAAATGTTATAAATAAAGATATAAATTAAGTGGATCATTAACCATTGGATAAATTAAAACGTGAGTTCAAATATGAATGTATATTTGAAAGTGAGTATCGGTTTTGAAACCAATATTTGGAAATGGATCCGAATTTAGCAAATTACAGAGGAAAGTTGAAAGAAAGATTTTCAAATGCTTAAAATAAAAGAATAATAGTTTAAAACAAGGAAATATTTTGCAAATAAAATGTATATAAAAAGGGGATTTATAGAAATCAAATTAAGTGGTTAGAAAAATGTATAGTTTATAAATATGTTTAAAGGAGAACTTGAATTGTTTAAAATAAACAGAGTTTATAAATGAACAACGGAAGCGTGTGCACCGCACACGGTATTTTAGTCAAAACAGCAATCATAACGCTGTTGTTATAAGAAATGCTTTTAAACAGCGATTATAACGCTGTCTTTGTAAGAAATGCTTTTATAAAACTAAACAGTGATTTTAGCGCTGTTGTTATAATAGATGTTATAAATCTATACAGCAATTTTAGACGCTGCTGTTATAATAAATGTCTTGGTAAATCTAAATAGCAATTTTAACGCTGCCGTTATAATAACTGTTTTAATAGCAATCTTAATGCTATGGTTATGATAAGTGTTCTATAATGCTAGACAGCGGTTTTAACGTTGTTGTTGAAAGCAATGTTTGGTTTAAAGTTGTGAGCTCTGACTAATTCAAAGTTAAGAATGTCGTTCAGTTAACGTCTGAGAGGTAATTATACCCCAACTTGATTGACTTTAGTTTTAACTAAGAAATGGATAAGGTTCGAAAGTGGAAGTGATTAAGTGGATTTAGTAAATGAGTGAAATGGGGAGTTAGCATAGCGATGTTTATTCAAACATCTGTTTAAACAAAAATGAAGGAGATTTGGAAATGTTTTCCAAATGAGAGTCAGAAATGTTTTCTGAATATAGAGGACAGATAATGGAAATGTTTTCCAATGTTAATAGCGTATATTTTCTAAATATATTAAATAAGGAATGTAAATGAAAGTGAAAAGGGAAATGAATAAATGAATGAACTAAAAGGGATAAACGTTGAATGATGTTGGTCGATAGAATTTCCTTCTGGAAATAATATCATTGTTTGCACACCGACATGTTTTCATTTGATAGTTAAATCACCGACTATCAAAGTTTTGACCATTTTAACGTTGTTAATATGGAGAGACCGGTTGGATTATTATCCAGAGAACCACTCCGTATTGGCATAAGCGTTGCGAATCAAGTATGCTGAATATCTTGAAGACGGAGTGAAGTGCAAGGGCTATTGTATAAGTCTTAGATAACAGTGCCTAAGATGGATGTACTGAATAGTGCCTTCGGTTTGTCCAGTCCCAGGACAAACGTAAATGGACGAGTGTCTGACAGAGTATATCCAATAAATTACGTAGGTTGATCTCTTCAAACGTACTTACGTTTGGTGGCGGAGGAATTCGTTTCTCTTAGCTGTATACCCGTGGTATTTTTGGTGAAATCAATTTGTGGTTTGCCGGGTATGACGATGTGGCATTCAAAGTAATGGAGGTGGGATCTGTCAAAAGATACGTTATGACCTCAAGCCTCATCAACCAGGAAAGGACAAAAATCGGGCAGGCAGCATGGCTATGTGGGTCGCACCCATTAGGAGGTATAACCACCTATCTAGAGAAATTCCTTTTGTTCTTAAATCTATCGATGCTGTCCCTTATCGGGAGGCGGTTGCTGATCCCAACCGTCGGTGGTATACATTCAATACACTCAAGCGAAATGAGTGGTCGGTCATGTGTGGGCCGGGTTGCAAGATGTTCTTGTTGAACCCAGTGTATTCGTCTCTAGAGATACACTATCGGAAGGTGGTCCCATACCTTGTCATGTAGGAAATCCAATCTCCAATAAGAGCCCTGCGGTTTTCGATTTTATATTATATATGGAGCGTGAGATGCAAGCGTTCCGCTAGATTCTATTTACTTGATGTAGACATTATTATAATATCACTGGATTTGATATCAAAAAAATGTTTTTTTTGGGTTATCGTAAGGTAAAAACCATCCATGTTTATGTGTGGATCGGTCTTACGATTATCATTTCTTTCGAAAAGATTTTGGAATTTAAACAAATGGTTGGAGTTTACTCACACCAGTCCCATGACTGACCCAGAGTTTATTTTGTTGTTTTCCCTAAACTCTTGGGTGCCCAAATTTGTACGGGCAGTCAAGTAGTCAGGATTTTACAGATTCATCTGGAGAAGATTGAAGCAGGAGGCTTTACCCGTTAGCTATAGACTATCATACTTTCCGCTGTGTATTTTGTTGTATCTGGAAACAGGTGTTTATAACTGTTCCAGGGATAATCGTTGTGCTCTGATAATGGTATGTATATACAAATACTGATTTGTGCTTCAAAGATATATTATCTAATATATTTTATTCGTTCCGCTGTGAGTTGTGATCTTCGTTTTCTTCTATTCTAATATTTCTTTCTTTCTATTTCTCATCCTCTAACTTTTTTCTAATAATGATTCGTATTTCTGTGCAATTTGAGTTGGACGTGTGGTGTTATTAGTTGACTCAAAGGGTACGGATTTGCGGGTCGTTTCAGTTGGTATCAGAGCTGAAGGTTGAGTGTTAACCTTGGCTCTGTGGCGTAACTCAATAGAGATAGGGTTAGTAACACCCTAGGTTGAGTTTGAGTGTATTTGTATGAGCGCGTATTTGTAGATCTGATATAAAATTGTTTTATATTGTGTTGGCTGGTTTGTTGAGTGATTTATGAATTCTGGTCGATACAGGATGTACAACTGTATCGATAGGTGTTTCTAAACTCTCGAACAGAACAATTTGACACAGTATTGTTTTAATGATGGGTAAGTGAAATAATTTTGCCCAAAGGATATTTTGATACAAAAGAGATAATTTTCTGAAATTATCGAATGTGTTGATTGTTATTACAAATAAATGGAATTATAAATATTGAAGTGGTTATATATATAACCAAATTGAATTTGTATATGAATGAGATATACAAATAAGCTATATTGGAATTGGATTCAAACCAAAATTTGTGGAATTTAAATTCCGGGTGTTTAGAAAAATCTTTTATGAGGTATTATAAAGTAATATAACATTACTTTAAAGTGTTTTGGATAAAATGTTTTTAAATGGATTTTTAAAGGGATTAAGCACTGAAATCACTTCAGTGGCGAGAAAATAATTCTGATAATGGATCGCGACATTATCGGTATTCATTTTCGAGTTTCTGAGTAACGGATTGCTACCATAGTAATTTGGGAATGGAAAATTTGTTCGAAAAGGGCAAGATGTTTTAGAAATTCAAATGTTTTGAATTGAGTTGATTATAAACATATGTGTATAAAAATATATATGATTTCAAACTAATTTGAAATAAAACCCGGGAATTTGAATTCAGAAATTAAAATTTAACTTGTATAAGTTAAATAGATTGAAATGGTAAAAGTATATCAAATGAATTGAAATTAACTTAAGTTAAAATTGGATTGGATTACAAATAATTCCGAATAAAATTAAATAAAGAGAAATGTTGGAATTCGAAATATTAATAGGAATTCGACCTATGGATAAACAAGTTGAATATCTACTGGATGCTGTTGTTTGGAATTAAACTGTGATGGAATTGAACCCAAGCAGGATAAGGGGGTTGATTTTTGAAAACGGAACTCAGTTTGGATTAGTGAATGGAAGTGAACTAATCAGAAGTTGATTAGAGATTTAAAAACTGGAAGTTGGATTAGTTTGAAACCAGCTGGAAATGGGTATATGTATGTTGAGCAGGTATTGAATTGAAGCAAATGCAAGAGATAGAATTATGCCCGACAAAAAGGTACATGTTTACAATGTTACTTGGGTTTGATGATTTTATGAGCCTATGAGGCAAGCCACTTGGCTTTTTGATTTTCTTTTGGATTGGAGAAGGCCTAGAAAGGCGAATTGTGGTTGTACCGATTGAGCCGTGCAGAGGAGATGCTGCCGAAATGTTTCAGAATTTAAAGTGTTAGAAAATTTCAGAATTTTTGAAAATTTTCGTTAGTAAGAATAAATTAATATTTAAATTGAAATAAATTGGCCTAGTTAAATTAAAGTTAAGAAGTCAACAGAAAGGATTTTTGGACTTAGTTAATAGGGTATGTAGCATCTTTTCTTACCTTAGCAATTTCGAGGACGAAATTATTTTAAGGGGGAAGGAATGTAACGACCCGGATTTTCAGCCGTTGAACTCTGAATATTTAAATTGGTCTAAATATTTTATTTTGAATTATATATAAGAATTTATAACGAATTTGTTTATAAAACGAAGTTTGAACGTTAGTTTATTTATATAATATAAAACGAGCTCGAAAATAGCGAGGCAGTTCGTAATATGAAGTTTTGAACTTCAACTGAGAATACAGAATTCGTTATAAGTCGGATTTCTGTGAAACAAGAAACGTTGGAACCGTATTGATGATGATTTTCATATGAAAGAGAAAAATCCAGATTTCGTGTTATAATTTGTAAGTTACGTTCAAATCAAATTTTCAAATAGTCGCTGTAGAATCGTTTATGGACCATAACGGGTTAGTTAATATAACTAGAGATTGGTTACGAATTTGGACAAGGTTCTTTTGAGACGTAGTTATAATTTAATTTTTAGAATTTTTCTGTAATTTTTAATTAATTAAATACGCAACTTTTTATTTGGAGTATTTTGCACCCTATATCAATATTTTGGGGTTTCATAATATAAGTTAAACTACCGATATTATTATATTTTTGGGATCGTGACACCCCGCTGGACACGATCGTATTCTTACTTCTGTCCGTAACGGCTCGGACATGAACGTAATTTTAGACGACGAAGTTTGAAAAATTCTTTTTATAAACTAACCTTTACAAATACCTACTCATAACTCATGCACGTTACACTTGCTTGTTTTCAATTACACTTCCATTAAAGGACTTCCAGTAACACCATTTTCCTATTTAATGCATGCCAATGTATATCTAAACTGGTTTCATCACGCCACATACACTTTAATAACACTAAAAGTTCACACACTCTCTGCTTGGTTAGAAATATAAAAGTACACAGTGGAGTATACTAGGTCTTTGCGTCATTTTAAAACTGCACCACCAAGGGAATATGCATAAGTGGATTTACATCGAACAAACTCATAATTCAAAACCTCCCCTCTTCACAGAAACCAACAACAAAATCTACTGCTTAGCAAAGCCTATAATCAAACTCCACATGCCTAACTGGTCATGCAGACCTAGCGTACAGTGCCACCGTCACGCTACGTGTAGAAACTTGGTGACAAAGGAAAAATTTAAAATCAAAGTAAATCAAAATCCAACGCAGACCTACCTATGTATTACAGTCACCTACCTTTAAAACTAGCAGGCAAAAGAACTATACGACAGACCTACCTACCCCTAACAGTACGAATATTACTTGCCGTGGGTACCAAACTTTCTAACTAACGTGCAAGCCAAGCTATTAGGTGCCGTGCCATCCAAACTTCTTGCTCTTTAAATAGACATTTCATCTTTCTCGTTCTGAGACAAAAACCAAAAATAAGAAATTAAACAAAGGATACTAAAGAAAGAAATCAAACTTCGTAAATCCATTTAAAAGCCAAACAAGACCTTTAAGCTGGTATACTTTTGGACTTCACAAGTGAGCTTCAGGTCACGGAAAAAACAATGGGATCGGTGGGGTTTTGGAGCCATGACACTTGCAGTCGAAGTGAGGGAAGTTACTGGCGGAAATTGGTGACGGATGTAACTGCATTTGTGGGTTCAATGGACAGCAGGGTATGGAGTTTAATGGAACTGGCGTGGGGTGTTTTCATGGGGGATTTCGTTCGGGAAAGGGATGGGTAGATGCGCCATGAATGGGTAAAAAGGCATCAGGAGATCAGAACAGTGTATCCCATTGTTGCGGTGATATCCAGCTTTGGATAATTTGCCTGATGAAGAAAGAGTCGCGTTAGGAGGGATTAACAGTGTGGTTGGAAAGAGGTTAATCATGTTAATAAAGGTATTCGTTATAACCAGTTGTTTAGTTCATTAATTATTTAATTAATAATTAAATTAATAACGTATGAAGTAAAACGTGGTCAACGCTTGGTTGTGGGTTTTTGGGTTTCATCAGAAGCGGGTTTACAATTCCTGGTGGAAGGAGTGTTTAACACAGAATTAAAGAATGATTAGGGAAAGGGTAGGGTTAAAATTTAATTAATTTAGAATCATTAATTCTCTACTGATGTGCAATTCATTGTATAACTCGTAATGACCGTAATTAATCCATTTGTGAACAGAATTTGACGCGATCGGACCCGTTGGAATTGTAACGATGGGATCTATGTTATAGCACTGACATGGGTGAGGATGAAGTTATAAGAATTTCATGGAAAAATCAAACACCTATTTGATTTTAAAACGAAACAACAGTAGAACCGCCAATTGCGAAACAAGGTGAGTAAACTCACTAACTCCCTCTCGTTTATATTTTTATATATAAACGAGTTTTAAATTATTTTATAATGTGAAATGGTTGCTTGGTTGAATAGTTGATAAATTGGTTGATATAATCACATCGTTGATTGATTTTTTCATTAATGCGATATTTTTGATGTTACTAACATCTGTGGATGCAGGGAAACAGGTTGGAGGGATCTAACGGGATCCCTCAACATTTTATTTACTGTTTTATTTGATGGTGATATATGTTATGCTACATTATCCATGGTGGAATTTGTGTGTTTGGTTTACCCTGGCCTTAGGAACCTGGTATGTGAGATACCGTAAAATATCATCGAATGTGAAAAAGGAAATTAGAATTTAAAAGCAGAGTTTATTTCCAAAATTAGAAATAATTTCTTTTTCATTGAGTTGCAAATGGAAACCTATTCCATTGGGTAAACCAAGAAAAATGTTATAAATAAAGATATAAATTAAGTGGATCATTAACCATTGGATAAATTAAAAGGTGAGTTCAAATATGAATGTATATTTGAAAGTGAGTATCGGTTTTGAAACCAATATTTGGAAATGGATCCGAATTTAGCAAATTACAGAGGAAAGTTGAAAGAAAGATTTTCAAATGCTTAAAATAAAAGAATAATAGTTTAAAACAAGGAAATATTTTGCAAATAAAATGTATATAAAAAGGGGATTTATAGAAATCGAATTAAGTGGTTAGAAAAATGTATAGTTTATAAATATGTTTAAAGGAGAACTTGAATTGTTTAAAATAAACAGAGTTTATAAATGAACAACGGAAGCGTGTGCGCCGCACACGGTATTTTAGTCAAAACGGCAATCATAACGCTGTTGTTATAAGAAATGCTTTTAAACAGCGATTATAACGCTGTCTTTGTAAGAAATGCTTTTATAAAACTAAACAGTGATTTTAGCGATGTTGTTGTAATAGATGTTATAAATCTATAAAGCAATTTTAGACGCTGCTGTTATAATAAATGTCTTGGTAAATCTAAATAGCAATTTTAACGTTGCCGTTATAATAACTGTTTTAATAGCAATCTTAATGCTATGGTTATGATAAGTGTTCTATAATGCTAGACAGCGGTTTTAACGTTGTTGTTGAAAGCAATGTTTGGTTTAAAGTTGTGAGCTCTGACTAATTCAAAGTTAAGAATGTCGTTCAGTTAACGTCTGAGAGGTAATTATACCCCAACTTGATTGACTTTAGTTTTAACTAAGAAATGGATAAGGTTCGAAAGTGGAAGTGATTAAGTGGATTTAGTAAATGAGTGAAATGGGGAGTTAGCATAACGATGTTTATTCAAACATCTGTTTAAACAAAAATGAAGGAGATTTGGAAATGTTTTCCAAATGAGAGTCAGAAATGTTTTCTGAATATAGAGGACAGATAATGGAAATGTTTTCCAATGTTAATAGCGTATATTTTCTAAATATATTAAATAAGGAATGTAAATGAAAGTGAAAAGGGAAATGAATAAATGAATGAACTAAAAGGGATAAACGTTGAATGATGTTGGTCGATAGAATTTCCTTCTGGAAATAATATCATTGTTTGCACACCGACATGTTTTCATTTGATAGTTAAATCACCGACTATCAAAGTTTTGACCATTTTAACGTTGTTAATATGGAGAGACCGGTTGGATTATTATCCAGAGAACCACTCCGTATTGGCATAAGCGTTGCGAATCAAGTATGCTGAATATCTTGAAGACGGAGTGAAGTGCAAGGGCTATTGTATAAGTCTTAGATAACAGTGCCTAAGATGGATGTACTGAATAGTGCCTTCGGTTTGTCCAGTCCCAGGACAAACGTAAATGGACGAGTGTCTGACAGAGTATATCCAATAAATTACGTAGGTTGATCTCTTCAAACGTACTTACGTTTGGTGGCGGAGGAATTCGTTTCTCTTAGCTGTATACCCGTGGTATTTTTGGTGAAATCAATTTGTGGTTTGGCGGGTATGACGATGTGGCATTCAAAGTAATGGAGGTGGGATCTGTCAAAAGATACGTTATGACCTCAAGCCTCATCAACCAGGAAAGGACAAAAATCGGGCAGGTAGCATGGCTATGTGGGTCGCACCCATTAGGAGGTATAACCACCTATCTAGAGAAATTCCTTTTGTTCTTAAATCTATCGATGCTGTCCCTTATCGGGAGGCGGTTGCTGATCCCAACCGTCGGTGGTATACATTCGATACACTCAAGCGAAATGAGTGGTCGGTCATGTGTGGGCCGGGTTGCAAGATGTTCTTGTTGAACCCAGTGTATTCGTCTCTAGAGATACACTATCGGAAGGTGGTCCCATACCTTGTCATGTTGGAAATCCAATCTCCAATAAGAGCCCTGCGGTTTTCGATTTTATATTATATATGGAGCGTGAGATGCAAGCGTTCCGCTAGATTCTATTTACTTGATGTAGACATTATTATAATATCACTGGATTTGATATCAAAAAAATGTTTTTTTTGGGTTATCGTAAGGTAAAAACCATCCATGTTTATGTGTGGATCGGTCTTACGATTATCATTTCTTTCGAAAAGATTTTGGAATTTAAACAAATGGTTGGAGTTTACTCACACCAGTCCCATGACTGACCCAGAGTTTATTTTGTTGTTTTCCCTAAACTCTTGGGTGCCCAAATTTGTACGGGCAGTCAAGTAGTCAGGATTTTACAGATTCATCTGGAGAAGATTGAAGCAGGAGGCTTTACCCGTTAGCTATAGACTATCATACTTTCCGCTGTGTATTTTGTTGTATCTGGAAACAGGTGTTTATAACTGTTCCAGGGATAATCGTTGTGCTCTGATAATGGTATGTATATACAAATACTGATTTGTGCTTCAAAGATATATTATCTAATATATTTTATTCGTTCCGCTGTGAGTTGTGATCTTCGTTTTCTTCTATTCTAATATTTCTTTCTTTCTATTTCTCATCCTCTAACTTCTTTCTAATAATGATTCGTATTTCTGTGCAATTTGAGTTGGACGTGTGGTGTTATTAGTCGACTCAAAGGGTACGGATTTGCGGGTCGTTTCACTGGGCACTTGGCTAAGGACTGCCCAAAGAAGTGAGGGCAGGGACAAAGGACTGGATCCACCTCAGGAGGGCAGGTTCATGCGCTGACGGCACCTCCACAGGAACGAGGTAGATATATTTCTGTAGAAAGCTTAGTTTATCTGTATGATCATCCAGTTCGCACTCTCTTTGATTCTGGTGAATCACACTCCTTTATTTCATCTGCTTTAGTAGAATCTCTACACCTAGAAACTAGTATGGTAGAAGATCCCTTGGTTGTTTCAAATCCAATTGGGGGCTCGGCTTATTTGTCGATGGTTTGCTTGGATTTAAAAATCTTTATTCTAAGTGTTGAATTTAGATGTAGTGTCTTTGTTTTGGGCTTCTTAGGACATGGACTGATCTTAGGCATGGACTGGTTATCCAGTAACGGTGCCATTCTAAATTGTGAGAAAAGAGTGGTTAGGCTCTTGACTCGGCTCGGTAACACTCTAGAAATTTCTTGTAATCCCTTGAATGTTTTTATGCTTAGTTATCTAGAGTCGCTTGATGCTTCCGTTGAGAATTTGCAGTCAGTTAGAGTGGTCTAGGAATATCCGGATGTCTTTGAAGAGGTGAAAGGCTTACCTCCGAAGCGGGAAATAGACTTCCGCATATATCTTGTTGATAATGAAAAGCCTGTGGCTCTGCTGTTAGGCACATGGCTCCAAAGGAGAGAAAGGAGCGCAGTACGCAAGTTAAGGAGCTTCTCGAGAAGGGGTTTATAAGGAGAAGTATCTCGGAATGGGGTGCTCCAGTGGTGTTTGCCACCAAGGCAGATGGTTCACTACGTCTATGTGTGGACTATAGGGAGCTAAGCAAGCTGACTAAAAAGAATAGACACTCGCTTCCCAGAATAGACGATTTATTTGATCATCTTGTAGGTGCGTCGGTCTTCTCCGAACTTGATCTAGCTACTGGGTTCCATCAGCTAAGGGTAGCTGAAGATAGTATTGATAAAACGGCATTCAGAACCCCAGACGGTTTCTACGAGTGGCTTGTCATGCCTTTCGGTTTGACAAACGCACCTGCTTATTTCGTGGACCTAATGAGCAGGGTATTCAGAGAATTCCTCAATAAGTTCGTGGTGGTCTTCGTAGATGATATTGTGTTCTTCTCAAAGAGTGAGGAAGAACATGCTCCGCATCTGAAAGAAATCATGGAAACTCTCCGCGCATATCAGCTAAAAGCCAAATTCTCCAAATGCCATTTTTGGAGAGAAGAGGTCAGATTTCTTGGGCATATATTGTCCAAAGAGGGGTTAGCAGTGGACCCCGAGAAAGTGGTAGCAGTGCAAGATCGGAAGACACCAAGAAATGCAACCGAAGTCTGAAGCTTTCTTGGACTAGCAGGTTTTTACCGGAAGTTCATTAGGGATTTCGCGAAAATCTCAGCTCCACTCACAAGGCTAACAAAGAAGAATCTGCCATTCGCTTGGGATTTAGACTGTGATTTTGCCTTCCAACGCTTAAAAGGGATCTTACAACAACCCCAGTTCTGGCTTTGCCTGATGGAAGCAAGATGTTCACAGTATATGCGGATGCTTGCGGTATGGGGCTAGGCGCTGTTCTAATGCAGGAAGGGAGGGTAGTAGCTTATGGTGGAAGACAATTGAAAGTTCATGAAAAAAACTACCCAACCCACGTTCTTGAGTTGGCTGCCATCGTCTTTGCGCTTAAGTCTTGGCGCTATTATCTTCTAGGTGAGAAGTTCGAATTATATACTGACCATAAATCATTGAAATATCTCTTCTCGTAGAAAGATCTTAACTTGAGGCAGCAAAGGTGGATAGAGTTTCTTGCCTCGTATGATTTTGAAATTTCCTATACTCTCGGCAAAGGCAACGCAGTAGCAGACGCGTTGAGCCGAAAGAAACTGACCTTAAGCCCTCTCTTTGTAGAAAGGCAAAGCTTGGAGTATATAGCCAGTTTTGACTTTAGGCCATCCTCTGATTTTGTGCCTGGTTTATTGGCATCCCTAGAAGTACGGCCCACTCTTTTAGACTTAATGGGGGCTGCACAACGTGAAGACCTGCAGCTTGCGGATGTGATTGATAAGCTAATTAGGGGTGAAACTTCCAGTCACCTCAATAGGTACTCCATCAATGATAAGGGTTGGCTGAGGCGAGATGGAATACTGTGCGTCCCACAAGCAAGGGATTTGGTAAAGAAGGTTCTCGAGGAAGCACATCATTCCAAGATGACAATACACCTAGGAGGGGACAAGATGTACAAGGACATAAAGAGAGATTTCTATTGGAGCAGCATGAAGAAGGACGTGGCAGATTTCATTTCTAAGTGCGTGACATGCCAACAGGTCAAGGCGGAACAAAAGAAGCCTGGAGGACTGCTTCATCCTCTAGAAGTCTAGCAATGGAAGTGGGATAGCATTTCAATGGACTTCATTGACGGGTTGCCTAGGTCCAGAAGAGGCAATACTAGCATATGAGTAATAGTGGACAGGCTTACTAAAAGCGCCCACTTTATACCTATCAAGAGTAGAAGGACTGCTTCGTCTCTAGCTTCTCTCTATCTCAAGGAAATAGTTCGACTCCATGGAATACCCTCCAGCATCGTGAGTGACAGAGATCCCATCTTTACGAGCGAATTTTGGCGGAGTCTGCAAGAAGCGGTAGGCACACAGTTATGCTTGAGCACGGCCTATCACCCCCAAACTGATGGTCAAACAGAAAGGGTGAATAGAGTATTAGAGGATCTTTTGAGACTATGTGTTCTTGACTTCGGAGGGACTTGGGAGGATCATCTTCCTCTAGTGGAATTCGCCTACAACAACAACTACCAAGCCACCATCGGTATGGCGCCCTTTAAAGCTCTATATGGAAGACTGTGCCGATCACCAAATTGTTGGTGGGAGTCTACTTACAAACTTATACTTGGGCCGGACATGATTCGAGAGACTTCAGAGAAAGTGGACTTCATACGAAGAAGAATGAAGACTGCCCAAGACAGACAGAAATCCTACGCCGACAAAAGAAGGACGGACCTTGAGTTTGAGGTTGGGGACAGGGTTTTCCTTAAGATATCTCCTTTAAGGAACGTCGTTCGCTTTGGATCTGCAGGAAAGCTAGCACCAAGATTTATAGGACCATTCCCTATCATCGAGAAGATTGGGAAAATGGCTTATAGAGTAGAGTTGCCTGAAAGGTTGGCTGGAATTCACAACGTCTTTCACGTTTCTCATCTTCGAAAATGTCTACATGAATCTGCGGAAGTGGTGGAGCCAAACATTCTAGAAGAAGCCGAAGTGGAACGCGAAGCAACCGTAAGAAGAGTTCCAACTCGAATCATAGGAATTGAAGTGAAAATGCTACGCAACCGCGAAGTAAAGCTCGTCAAAGATTAGTGGAGCGACGCCGAGGAAGACGCGACTTGGGAAACTGAGGACAGAATACGCGCGGCTTACCCTTTTCTTTTTGAGGGTACATCTTTAATCTCTCTTCCTTAAGTTGTGCTTGAGTCTATCTTTTTAGGTATATCTCCTCGGTCTTATTCTTTTATACTTAGGTAGAAAACCCCTTTGGATGTACACATGTATTTGAAACATGTTATGATTGATGGCTGCAAGTGTTTGCTAGTGGTTGCTCGTGGATGCATATACACACACAACCTAGGTTTTAGATCGGCTCAGTCACTTCATACTGCATATGCATATATGTATTCATGTTTGCACGTGGTTGAAAATTTATATATTGTCATATGGATGTCGCATTTATATGAATGGTTGCGCACTCATGTAGAATTATAGATAGGAAAAAAAATTTGCATACAAAATGGATTCATGGCACTTACATGATTTGCATTAAGGGGGTCAACTGAATCAGTAGACCACCTGATTTTGCATTAGATAAGGACATGTACATACACTATGCATATGATCATAAAGCATTAGAAGTCTTTTAAGGACAATGGATGCCTGTGTTTGATGGTTGAGTAGATGGACGATTGGATGTTAGGATTTACGTTCTTCCAGACTTGAAGATTTCGGGGACGAAATCCTAAAAGGAGGGGAGAATGTAACACCCCGAATTTTCTGTTAACTGTAAATTAACAAATTAAAGTATAATTAATCCTTAATGAAAGAATTAAGGGAAACAGGTTACGTCGTTGCGCTCGTCTCCGAATTCTGCTTGAGATAGAGTCCAAGTTTGCTTGAATCGAACTCTGTATGAAGGAGTTATGACCTCCTGAAGTTTTAGAATTCAAATTAAAAATTCAAACGGTTCAAAACGAAGTTCAAATTTCGAATTTAGACCCAGACTGGGCTGGGCGGCAAAATTCCCGCCCAGGCACCAGGTCGGCCTGGGGGTCAACTGGGGGTCGACCTGCCCAGGCGACCTGGTTTGGCCCTGGCTGGCCTGGTCGGGTTCTGGTCGATTTCTGAGGCTTGGCTGTGTCACTAGGGTTGACATGTCGCATTTTAGTTGGCTCCTTTCGAAGTGAATGGTCTAGATTCGTCTATGATCATCTGACGGCTCAAATCAATCTGAAATTCTATAAATACAACCTAAGACTCCAACCTAAATTCACATAAGAAATTAGAGACGGAGCCGCCATGCTGTTGGTAAGAAATTGAGAGGAGCCTCCACTTGTAGAAAAGCTTAGAGACAAGCCAAATTAGAGTTAAAAAACGAATCAAATCAACGTTAGTCTACCCAAAGGAAAGCATATCAAATTCAGAATTCAGAAATCAGAAAATAAGACCGTCGTTTGTTGTAAGTATAGTGATTTTTCCGATGTGAATAAAAGTTAGGATTTGATTCGATGTAAAATGGGAATGGAATTGTGTTATTATGTAACAACAATGTTAATTCACATCGATGTATTGAAATGATTGTGGTATTGTGATGTTTGTGGTATAATTGAGTTGATATTGATCCTATTGTACATATAGAATCACATGCAAGTTGTATAGTTCATGTTGTAATGGACACCTTTTTTTTTATGTGATTATATAGGTTGTATGTGATTAAGATTTCATGTACATAATATATGCTAGAACCTTTATGCCAAAACGATTATGTTCACATACATGCTACTACGTTTGTAAGAAAGTCGCAAGTTAATTGGGTCCATGCCAAGATCCACTTTTATACATGTTTCATGTTGTAATTAGATATATGATTGGATCTAGTTCACACCCTTGTCATAAAATTATACATACTTTATGAAAACATCACATTCTTGTCATATGCTAGTTATGTTCGATGTTATGCCTAGATCCAAACATGTTTAAGCTTATGTTGTCTAAATCATATGCTAATTTATGTGACACCTATTTGGTTAGATCCCTATTTCAATGCAAGTTCACATATATGAAAGTTGATTTAGGCTATGTTGTAAATTCACATGTATGTTGACTAGTCTATGTTGCAAGTTCACACCTATGACATCATGTTGACTATTTTGCAAGTTCACACCTATGATGTTCATATTGACCATGCCAAAAATGCCAAGTTTACACCTACTTCATGTTCATGTTTATGAATTCCCCTATGCCAATTTTTTATGCGCTAAATTAGGCTAAGTTTTTAGCCTAATATCATATGTTAAAACCATGCGAACGAAAATTAGGCTAAGATTGTTAGCCTAATATTTAAATGGGGTAACGTTGGGAATATTGGCAAAACTTGACATAAATGGAATTGGCATGTTTGTCACATGCCAAAATTGGTGGCACTTAAATGGTATAAATCTTTATACCAAAAACGTTAAACCTGGAAAGTGGGCCACAACATTTAATTGTTGACAAATTTACATATATTAAGTAATAAAGACAAATATGTAAATTTAGAAAATACGAATATGCTTAACACGAGGTTGGATTGAGTTGTGATGTAAACCTGCCCGGACCCGTCCGGCTGTCAAGTAGTCACAACAACACCTATCCAATGTGGGTGGTTAAGCATGAAGCCCAATAAGGACCCGAGGTTAGACTGAGTTACGGTGTAAATCTGCCCGGAACCGACCGGCACATCCAGTAACCGTAACAATACCTGTCTAATGTGAGTGGTCGGTGCTTTAAAAAGCTAAGGACAGACTGTCAGGATGGTAGGGTTAAGTTAACTAAACACTTAACCAATTCAACATGTTAATTAAATTGATGGGTGGGATTAGGCAAATACAGACACTTAACCACTTAACATGTTTGACTAGAAAACCCTAGTAACGAGGACCCATTTCAGCAGTAACCCAATTAGGTATCATGGTACCCACAAACTAGGCAGGGTGGGGCACGATTACTGGGCTGATTGTAAGCGGTCAAAAACGACGGCAGTGGGTGCAACAGTGTGGGTTCTAACGGAGTGCGAGCGTGCACACACTTCGGATCAGACAAACAGGGCACTAGGGGCACCAGTAGTATAACCTATGTATTTCCAGTTTTTTGTCGGGTCGCCACCATGGGACTTGATACACCCCATGGTGGGACCAACATAGGTATCTACAATCTTCGGGGGCCGTAAGACACAAATGATTATGCGAGTAGGAGCCGATATTTAGAAAAAGGGGATCACTTTACCCTCAGCACGGGGTGCCAGTTCAGAACTAATACATGTAGGTGCAAAGATATAGTGTGGGGTGCGATAGTATATTCTATTCAAACCGCTTTATCTTAGTTTATGATACTTTCCTATTTCCAGTTTATACCTATCATGCCCTTATTCTTATTCACATACTGAAGAGTCACTAGACTTACCATGCTTTATGTCTGACCTTATTTTCTTTCGTCTTCTTTTCTTCCGTCCCCCCCTCCCCCCCCCCCCCAGGTTCACAGGGAGGAAACAACTCAGCTTAGTCAGACTCTTTGCAAGCTTCAAGATAGTAGATGTACGGTTTGGATTCTCTCTCCTTGGATATGGCTGTTGGACACAATCATGGGGATTTATGCAGTTTTAATTATGTTTTATGCTTCTTTATTTAATAACCAAGACAGAAATGATGATGTAATGTTTTGGAAGTTGTTATGTGACAGTTATGGAAGTGTTTTGTATGAACAAGTATTTTTATGAAATAAAAAGTCTGTTGTTTCCCGCTGCCCATATATATATGTGTTTATATCTGTCTTGTGTTTATCTGTGACTTTTACTTACAAACCTCCACCAAAGTTAAGGCAGTCCCTTTGTGAGTGACCTTAATGGAGGGTAGGGCGTTTCAACTAGAGAAATCTGAGAATTTAAGAAACAAACCCGGATGAATTGTAAAATCCTTCATCTCATTCCACCTCTTGAGTGCAATTGGATTCACAAGCCATTTTTCGACAGAGAGATCGATTGGTTGTGTTTCGGAGGAAGAAGCTTGCTTTAATTTCTTTTGTGGAGGAGCCATTAGGAAGAGATTGGAAGAAGAATTGAGTTCTAGGCTTATGAAGGGTTTTTGGAGTTGAAAACGTATGAAGAAAAAGTGAGAGGATAGAGTGTTAAAATTTGACCGTATATGTATTTAAAAACAGAAAAAGGCATAACCGGTCGACCGCCCAATATTCACCGGTCGATTGTTTTTAACCAGAAGACAAAACGGTCGATTGGTGGATTCTGGCCAGTCGACTGGTTTGTCTGGGTGTAGTTTTTCTGATTTCTTCACTCTATTTCTATTGTTGAATAGTCCATATAGAATTTAATTTATTCAAAAATAAGATACATATATAGTAGTACATGAAATAAATATGAGAATACAATCACAATATTAATTAAATCTAATGAGAGGTAGAGGAGTTATGATCGGTAGACTCTTCTTTGACATTACTAATGCGTGGTGTCCATGGAGACCACTTTTCTTTCGCACCTTCGTTACGATTGTAGTTTCGTTCCCAAGAGTTTGGGCTTCTAGAGGATGAAGGTACGTATGGCATTGGCTCATAAACACCATGTTTGTTTGAACCGCAAAAGAATGATGCCATTCGTTCTAATAGAGATAGACGTTTCGAAGTCAGTTGTTGCTTATAATGTAGCTATCTTTGAAGATCGATTTGATGTTTTTGATAATGATGAATCTCGTTGATCTTCTCTCTGGTGCGGGGTGAACAAAATAGCGCTTTCTTTGCCCTTTTCGAAGTTGGCGTATTACCAGGAGTATGATTGCATTTTTGATGACACTTTGATTTGTGTTTTGAGTTTCGGGAGAGTAATACTCTTCCGGCTCAGAACTTGTAACAGAAATATGGGATTTTTGAGCCCATTCATCACAAATATGTGCCGTAATAAACTATATAAACTTTAGGCTCAGGTAGGGAGGAATGAAAAAGGAGAAATTTTGACAATCTTATATAGAAGTTCCTATATATAGACTTGTGGAGGAGAATTCTTAGGTAAGCTTGGCCAGAGGAAAAATAAGAAGCTCATATTCACTTTTTAAAGATAGTAATAACTAAAAATAGCTAAGGTTTTGTTTAAACAAAAACCGGATGTGAAAAGAACTAACAACAATATAACATTAGTGATAACATTACTTATCAAGTTCTTTTCGAGAAATGAGACCAAGCTCTCTACGTAATTTAATGAAACTAGACTCAAGTAAAGGCTTAGTGAAGATGTCCGCTAGTTGATTATCAGTTTGGACATATTCAAAACATATATTTCCTTTTTCGATATTGTCTCTAAGGAAATGATGACGGATATCAATGTGTTTAGTTCGAGAGTGATTTACTGGATTCTTAGAAAGATTTATAGCACTTGTGTTATCACAATATATAATAGAAGTTGATAAATGTATATCAAAATCTTGAAGTGTTTGTTGCATGTATATTACCTGAGTACAAGCGAGAGCTGCTGATATATATTCAGCTTCACACGTTGATAGCGAAACACAATACTGTTTCTTACTAAACCAAGAGACAAGTGATTTTCCAATAAAATGGCATGTACCACTTGTACACTTTCTATCCATTCAAGAGCCTCTGAAATCATCATCGCTATATGATACTAACTTGAATGGACATTCTTTTAGGTAGAAAAGACTGAAACCTTTGGTATTGTTAAGATAACAAATTAGACGTTTCACTACTCATAGGTGTGATTCTTTTGGATCTGCTTGAAACCGTGCACATAAACAAACACTCATCATTATATCTGGACGACTAGTTGTAAGATACAGAAGAGAACCAATCATGATTCGATATAACAAACACTCATTATTATATCTGGACGACTAGATGTAAGATACAGAAGAGAACCAATCATGCTTCGATATAATTTCTAGTCAACGCTTTTACCATTTTCATCTTTTTCAAGATGTGTAGTTGTACTCGTGGGAGTAGGTTTACCAGATGTATTTTCTAATCAGAAGCGTTTGATAACATTCCCATAGTATTTTTCTTGATTAATAAAAATACCGTTTGGAAGTTGTTTGATTTGAAGTCCAAGAAAATATGATAGTTCTCCCATATGAGACATTTCAAATTCTTTGGTCATAAATTTGCAAACTCTTTGTAGAGTTTATCGTTTGTTGAACCAAAGATGATGTCATCTACATATATCTGGATAACTAGAAAATATTTTTGAGAATGTTTAATAAAAAAAGTTTGATCGACTTTACCTATTTGAAATCCTGAGTTAATAAGATAGCTACATAGTCGTTCATACCAAGCACGAGGTGCTTGTTTTAAACCATACATAGCCTTCTTAAGTTTGTACACATAGTCAGGATATTTTTCATATAAGAACAAAGGAGATTGTTCGACATATACATTCTCTTTGATAAAACCATTTAGAAAAGCACTCTTGACATCCATCTGATAAAGTTTGAAATTATGGTGACAAGCGAAAGATAATAGGATTCTAATAGCTTCTAGTCGAGCAACTGGTGCAAATGTTTCTTCATAATCGATACCTTCTTCCTGATTATATCCTTGTTCTACTAATCTTGCTTTATTTCTGTGATATTACCTTGTTCATCAGCCTTATTTTTAAAGACCCACTTAGTACCAATAACTGATTGTTCAGTTGGTCTTGGAACAAGTTTTCAGACATCATTGTGCTCGAACTGATTTAGTTCTTCCTGCATGGCAATGATCCAGTAATCATCAGTAGCAGCCTCTTTTGGATTCTTAGGTTCGATGTTTGAAAGAAATGCGACATAACCTATTTGATTAAGTTGACTCCTTGTTCTGACTTGTGATGTTACTTCTCCGATTATATTTTAAGTATGATGATCTCTTGATATTCTCGGTGGAGATTGCATCCTTGGTGGAGATTGTAACTCACATGGTTGAGGAATATTTTCAACAAATATTCTGAGTCAGAATCATTTGTGATGATAGGATTATTAGTGACTATTGTTTCGTCACCATCTAATATATTTTGAGGATGCTTATAGAATTCATCAAAAGAGACATGAAGTGATTCTTCAATAGTTTTGGTTCGTTTATTAAATATACGATAGGCCTTGCTTCGTTCCGAATAACCGACAAATATTCCTTCATCGGCCTTTGGATTGAATTTACAAAGATGGTCTTTCGTATTTAAGATAAAACACTTAAAACCAAATACTTTGAAATATGAGATGTTTGGCTTTCTTTGGTTAAATAATCCATAAGACGTATTCTTGGTGAGAGGTTAAATGGATACACGATTCAAAACATAACATGCAGCTGCAACGACTTCTGCTCAGAAATGTTTTGGTAAAGTGGTTCCATTTAATAATGTTCTTGCACATTCTTGTAAGGTTCGAATTTTCCTTTCTACAACTTCGTTTTTTTGTGGAGTTTTAGGAAATGAAAAATTATGATATATACATTTCTTTGTATAAAAATGTTCAAATTCATTATTTTCGAACTCTCCGCCATGATCACTTCTTATATTTTTTAACTTTAAGCCCTTTTGATTTCTGACTTTTCTTGACGAAAGATTTGAAATGATCGAAAGTGTCACTTTTGTTTTTCAAGAAAATTGTCCAAGTGTAACGAGAGTAATCATCAACAATTACAAACACATACCGACTATGGTTTATTGACTGAACCTGAGTTGGCCCGAATAAATCCATATGCAGTAGCTCAAGTGGTTGTAATATTGATATGACTTTCTTGGATTTAAAAGAAGATTATTTAATTTTGCTAATTGACATGTGTCACAAATGTTGTCAACCTTAAAGCTCATTTTGGGTAGTCCTCTAACTAGATCGTTTTTGGTTAGCTTGTCGATAGTTCTGAAGTTTATATGACAGAAGCGTTTGTGCCATAAACATGGATCATTATCATTAGCTACAAGACACACGTCTGAATTATGATTAATATTCATATTCAGAATATATATTTTTCTATCTCTATATCCTTCGAAAACTAAATTATGGTCTTTATTTAAGATACTACACTTATTATCTGAAAAGGACATTGTAAAACCCTTATCGCATAACTAATTAATACTAAGTAAATTGTGTTTCAAATTTCTAACTAGCATGACATTTGTATTAAGAGGTAAGTTAGATGTACCGCAATTGCTCACATCGCCTTTTCCAATGATATAGCCTTTTTAATTATCTCCAAAAGTGACGGAGCCACCATTCGAGTATGTAATATTTGTTAATAAGCTCTTGTCTCCAGTCATGTGCTTCGAGCAACTACTTTCCAATATCCACTTTCCTCTTTTCTTAAGTGAGACCTGCAAAAAATAAAATTAAGTCCATGGTACCCACTTTTTATGGGGTCCTAAGAGTTAGGTCTTTGGAGTCCAAACCCAAACGGGTCCGGTATCCCCTTTATATATATAATTAGAATTGAAATGCACAGAATTCATGAAATGCTGAATATATTTTTTCCTAATCAAACTATTATTTGTTTTAGGAACCCATATCTCGATAGTTTTTGGCATTTTTCTTTTGAAAATCCACAACTGATTTTTGCTTGGAATATAATAAACTAAGATTTTTCTTCGTTTTATTTTTTACTACATCTTTTTTCTTGAGATGTTTCTTGGTTTATTATTTCTTATATCCCAAACCTTGTTTGTTTGAAGCAGATTGTAAACTTTCAATGATCTTTGTCAAATTTTCTCGACCTTTATTGAAGTTAGAAACATTTACAGTAATATTATCTAACTTAGCTGGTAAACTAGCATTTTCTAGATCAACAATTTTGACTTTTGCCTTTAGCTCATGATTTTCAGTAGTAAGAACATCATTTTTCTCTTTTTGAGTTTCAATTTCTTGACTCAAAAGAGGTAATTGAGAGTTAATATTAGATGATGATTCTTGAAGTTTTTCAAGTTCTTCTTCCAATATTTTCTTTTCGTCTTTTAACATATCTCGTTCAAACTCTGCTTTACTCAAATTAGCTCCAGCTTCTTTAAGTTGACATTTCATGTCTTTATATTTGACTATCAATGCAGCATTAATATCGAGTACTTCATCAAATGTTGGAATTTGTACCTTATCTTCTGCTGCCATGAAACAAACATTTTCTTGTTCATCCTCCGTATCACTTTCACTTTGTGATGAAGACGATTCTGAATCATCCCATGTTACTGAGAATGCTCGTTTCTTTGATTTTTCCTTCTTGTATTTGAATTTGTCATTTTCTGACTTCTTCTTTTCTGGACAATCCTTGTCCATATGCTCCTTTTTGTGGCAGTTGAAACATTCTACAGCGGATGATGATGGTCTATTTGATCCAGTCTTCTTTTTGCTATAACGACTAGCTTTTCGTTGCTTTAAGAATTTTTTGAAACCTTTAGCAATGAATGCCAGATCTTCATCTTCAGACTCTGATTCATCTTCATCTTTTTCAACATGGAATGCTACATTTTTCTTTTCTTCTTTCTATTCCTTTCTAGCCTGCAAATTAGCTTCATAAGACATTAGATTTCCTATCAATTCATCTGGCTTCATGATGGAAAGATCATTAGCTTCTTCAATTGCTAAGACTTTTCCTTCCCATTCACTAGTCAGAATGTAGGACTGTCGAAACAACATCAAAATCTGAATATTTTTGTCCTAAACCAATTAGTGCATGGTGAATAGTTTGAAAACGTGAATACATATCATTAATTGTCTCATTCGGCTTCATTTTGAAATTTTGAAACTGACTTTTCAGCATGGCTATTTTGTCTTGTTTAACCTTGTTAGTACCTTCATGAGTGGTTTTTAGCGTTTTCCAAATTTGATATGCAGTGGTACAGATACTAACACGGTTATATTCATTTTGGTCTAGTGCACAAAACAACATGTTTATTGCCTTTGCATTTATGGTTGCTGCCGTTTTCTCAGCCGGTTTCCATTCTGAATAATCAGTTGTTGGATTCACTATTTCCTTTTGGGTAGCATTCCAGGCAACATAGCTATTTGATTGCATAAAGAATGCCATACGTGTTGCCCAATAGCTATAGTTGAGACCATTAAAGAATGGAGGTTTTTGTGTTGATTGACCTTCTGTGTAAGTGGTAGTGCTGGTGCTTGCGTTATTTTCCATATTACTAGAATATATCAAATAACTGTGTTACGGTTACATGATGACCGTGCTCTGATACTAAATGAAAGTGCGTGCATGTGCTAATAGTACATACAGATCATGTAATATGGTATATAATAGACAAGTATGAGATAATAATGAATCACAAATATAACAACGGAAAATGCAGTAAAATAGAAAAATCACACCAGGGATTTTTATACTGGTTCGGAGCACCGTCCTACGTCCAGTCCCAGACTTCTATCTGGATTTTCACTAACAACAACCTCACTTCACCCGAAGGAACATGTATACAACACCCGAGCAGACGAAAAGGATTTCAAGCCTCTAATACAACGAGGACTTCAACACTTACCTCTTACTACACCGAGGACTTCAATAGAGATGAATATAATTGATGTTAACGACATGTGTTCTCAATAACCCGATTTTGTCACTTGTAGTACAAACTTCCTATAATCTTATCCTCAAATAGAATATTTGTGTAAATGAAGATTTGAATGTGGATATCGTATTGAATCAAAAGAATATTATATAAATTCTAGGAATCAAACGATATATTGAAGAATATGAGCACTTTAGCACTTAGAGAGTAAGAAATTGAGATCAAGAGAATCGAGATTAATTCAATAGATTTTTTTTGATTTGGAATGATGATTTCATGATGTTTATATAAGTAATAAACAGTTGTAACCATTTGTGAAGAGTTACAAACAATGGTCATGACCATCGGTGAAGAGAAAGAGAAGCAACTCTTGAAGAAATGGAAGTGTCTATACGAAAGGTTGCTTCTATTTAAAAACGGTCGACGGGTTAAAAAGAACCGATAGACAGGAATTTGGATATATATATATATACGTTATGTGTATATGTGTGCACGTTTATTGTGCAAACCGGGTAAAAATGGTCGATTGGTCCATTTCTGGGCGATCGACCGGTTATGGCCAATTTGCACAATCAATGTGCATATATATACATATTTGTGTATATATATTGATTGTTTGAGGATAGATTTTAACATTAATAACACTTCTAAATAATCAACTTCTAAAGTAAAATACCATATGTAGATCTTCCTCTTTTGAAATCAATGAATATCTTCTTTTTCTTGATCATGGCTATTTTTTTTCTTTTCAGAAATCAAAACTCCGTAAAATTCTTGACTCGACAGGCTGTACACCTTCTTTTAGCTTAATGACTATAGTATTTTTGTGGATGTCAATTTGTGATTTGATAGATATGACAATGTGACGTTCAAAGTAAATTGTGATATGTTGTTTTAAAGTTAGTGTTAAACCTCAAGCCTCACAACCGGAAAATGACAAAAATCGGGTAGGCAGCATGGCTAAGTTGGTCGCTCCCATTAGGGTGTATTGTCACCATCTAGAGAATATTCATATATGTTACTTCTTTTAATTTTGTATCTCCCGGGAATATTTATGTTGGTATACCAACCGTAAGGTGACAAGACATTCGATACACTCAAGAGAAATGAGTGATCGGTCATGTGTGGCTGAGTTACAAGATGTTCTTGTTGAACTCCAGTGCATATCCTCTAGAGTACACTAGTCAGAAGGTGTTTCCATACCTTGTTATAGTCGAAAATCCATTCTCCAATAAGCGCCCGCGGTTTTTGATTATATATTATATATGTAGAACGTGAGATGCAAACGTTCTACTAGATGATTATTTATTTGATTTAGACATTATTATAATATCATAAAAGGATATTATTTCAAAAATGTTTTGGGTTATCGTAAGGTAAAAATTGTCCATGTTTATGTGTGGATTGGTCTTACGATTATCATTTTCTTTCGAAAGGATTTTTAACGTAAAATCAAGTTGGATGATACCAATAATTTAGAGAGTTTTTCTCACACTGGTTCACCAGACTGACCTGTTGCGTTTGTAATGATCGGGCCAATCCGAGTTGTACAGGTTCAGTATAAGATACGAATTCCAGAAGACGAGCTAGAAGAGTTCAGACTTATGATATGTATATAGAAATAATTCCGCTGTGTGTTACAAATGAGGACAGGCTGTTATAACTGTCCAGATGTGATGAATGTCTACTATACTCTGATAAGTGTAAGTATTGTTTCAAGTTTTTCAATAAAGATTTATTTCTGTATTATATTTTATTCCACTGCGATGTGAGACTGTGTATTATTGTTCTTCTTCTTTCTTCTATTCTTAACTTTCTTTCTTTCTATTTCTCATCCTCCTATTTCTTTCTTTTAGTTTTCTCGTTTTTGATACTTGAATCTGAACACGGGATGTATTAGTGTCTGCATTCGAGAGTCGGATTTTCTGGGATGCTACAATTGTCTTGAAGAACGCGGTTGACCCTTCCTTTTAAGGAACACGAATGGTCACTTCGTGTGGCATATAAGTTGATTCATTATTTCCTTCTCTTCCACTAGTCGCCGAATCCTTCCAAATTATCAAGCCCTAATTCTTGCCGACCTTGAACACGCCTTTGTCTCAATTTTAACTCACATGTGGGTTATTGATTTCTCTGATTCATGTCATAGTTCGAAACTGCACATGGGCTTAATCTCAAATTTGTGAAATTTGCTTCAAGTTGAGAGGGAATTAGGGATTGAAGAATGGTAGAGTTGCAAGGCAGTTCACCGGAGCTCACTGGAGCCTCGCTGAGTGTTGAGATCGTCATCACCATCGATGGTGGTCTTAATCTTTGCGTGATGAAGTTTTGGTGATGGAGAACGAAGGTGTAAAAAACCATTGATGAAGCTACAGGAAGCTTAGTAAGAGTGGTTGAGGAAGAAAGAGAGAAAAGGGAAACCTGACCAGTTCAGAGCTCCTTAGGCAGAATAAGACCATCGACCTGATGCATAACTTTGGTCTGGTGGATCTCCGAAAAGGATGGAGTAAGGGGATCGAATAAAACACATGAGTCGGGTCGAAAATTCTCGACACGGGCACTACAACTTAAATTGTCTTTTATAGCAGCATATAGCCATTATTAATCAATACTATAGCGGTTTGATAAACATTATATATCGACATATTATTAAAATCTATTGAATTTTAATAACACTAAAACAAGTGCATGGTTTTATAGCACAGATTTGCCGCTATGTTACTTGAAGACAATTGCCCGTTCTCACTGTTATAATACATTCTAAATCTCAATGAAACTGAGAATCTTTGTAACACAGTATTGCCATTATAAAATGTTTATTTGATTATATAACGTTATTAAATTAACATGTTATAGTATCGCTAAATCCTTTTACATCTCATATAATACATTTTAATTATAGCAACCAAAATGGATCTGCATAACAATTTAAATAGTAATGTATAAATAAATAAAAATTATCAACAAATGTAACGCATATTCATGATAACAAAATAAAGCATCAACTAACGAAAAGCAAGTTCAATACATGAGTTACCAAATTTAATACATATGTCTTCAATTCCATATTAATGTTAATTTGAGTTAACAAAAGACGAACATGGTTCATATTCAAATTTACAAGTACCAAGTGCATCATTATGAACTTCAACTGCTCAAAGCCTTTCTTCATGCATGTTTTTAGAGATTGGTAGAGCTTTCTGAAAATTCAAACTAATGGAAATAAATTTAAATCAGTGTGAAAAAACTAAGCCTTCTTACTTTAATCCATTAAAAAAAGAAACAAATAATTTAGTTGCACCCCTCCAATACTGCTTGCACAACAATATATAATGACAGTGCTTTCATCCATACAAAGCTATAATCTAAATTCATCCAATACCGTCATTCCCTAGACCAAATATGTATAGTTCATTTGTTTAACCAAGACATACAGGTAAATAATACATGCTTTTATACTTACATAACTATAATAGCAGTCAAACTTTGATGGTAAAGCCCCTCTGGCTTTATATCCAAAGAAACGACAAATAGCATTAAATTTCTTTCCCTTATATGTTCCTTCTTTTTGAAAGACAAAATAAAATAAGAAGTCTTACTACAAACTGGAAGTCAATAGGTAAACGATTATATAGGTCGATTCTTAAAATGATATATTATATTATATTATATTTTATAAGTAAACAAGATAGTAGGTATGTCAGGTCTATTTGAAATTAAATAAATAATGTCTACCATCCTCTTGTTCATTTCTGCTTCCCACCAAATAAGCTTGTAGTTTTTTTTATCTCAATCTAATAGAGCATGCGCATGTTAAAAGAGAATAGGTAAAAGCAAATGATTCTCAAATTATTGGATAATAAAAGTTACCTGAGATAGTTGAGACGATTCATTAGATTTAGGATGGAGAAGTAGTTGCATTAAAAAAAATGGCATCAACGCGTTATAGATCCCAGTTCAATAAAAATAACAGACTAGTGAGCTATTAGCAAAAATTCTAAAAGCGCGAGGCCCCTGGAAACAAAAAATGGTAGCAAGAGAAAAAAATACCACCATTTATGTTAATATAAGCTAACCTTTTATCCTCGTTTATGTTAGGAATAAGTAAAATAATAGTAAACATGACTGCTACCTGTAATATGGGTCACAACAAAACTCTAGGTTAATGTACAATAGTATATTTGTAGAGTTCACTTGTATGCTTTGCTGAGGTTCATACAAAAGTCATTACTAAATGCAGTAAAAATGATTCAACCAATTAACATATAGAGTAAACAAACATTTCTTGATACTTTTGATGGAGTTCAAATAAGATGAATACACAACGCTATAGACAGATTTAAGGACTAATATATTTATTGTTCATGACAACTACTTATCTTTATTTGGAAATTTAAAGTGCCCATCTCAATAAATAACTAAACAAGAGTCCAAGACAGTGATCTATTGCTAAGTAAAGATATATTAACAAAGAGCATATGCAAAACCTCAAATGCCCTTGCCTGGCTCTCTAGCTTATATCGGAGACATCCCTTTAATGAGTCGCAACACACAAATATGGTTAATATTAGTGAAGAGGTTCTTCTAAGTATGTGCATGTAGATTTATTAGCGAATATTTTGCTTTTCTAGACTATAGATAATGTCTGAAAAAGGAGGGTGCAATGAAGGGCGATTATTCCAACACCTCACCATTAGTGACCTCAGAATCTGGGGACAACCCCTTGAAAAATCGGGACTTAGTCCACAAGCAGCAATGCCAACTACGGATTGGACAGGTGAATATAAAGAGTATGCAGCTTCTCCTGTTACCATTTCCCATACTATCATTCCAAAACTATACGTGTTACTCATCTATGTTTCCATTACGCTTTCTTGATCTCTAGCTATTATCTGCATAAATTTGTTGAAGCTATAGTTAAATTCATAAAGTGCAGAGTTCAAATCATAATGGTAGTGTTAAGGTAAACACATGTTAGAGATAAATATATACTCAATTTGCCTTCTAGGCCTTCATTTTTGGCTCATTATGTTAGAATTTTTTTCCCCTATGATTGTAGTTAGGTTATCAGTATTAATTTATCCTTGAGAGAAATGTAAGACTCTTATAGGAGTGTATGACACTGCACTCATTCTTACTGAGAATACATAATGAGCTCATCATGTCAACGACTGCACTCATTCTTACTGAGAATGCATAATGAGCTCATCATGTCAACGATGGAATACTGA
The DNA here is from genome assembly GCA_030737875.1 of Allium sativum. Lineage (NCBI taxonomy): Eukaryota > Viridiplantae > Streptophyta > Magnoliopsida > Asparagales > Amaryllidaceae > Allium > Allium sativum. The sequence goes on from CM060911.1 coordinate 14,329,327, forward strand.
ATGCAAGGAGGTGGAGTAAGCTACAATGGGAGGTTGAGAGAATTGAACATGCTAAATATAATGTAAAATTATGGCATACACAATTAATGTGATTTTGATAAGCTATATACCTTAGGAGCAAGCCATCTATATTCAACGGTCTCATACTCGGTAACCTCCCCGCCATTAGTACATGAAGTAATAATTCCTATATCTCCAAGAAAAGCATTTCCTTGCCTATCAAATAATATTTTTTGGGTGTTCAAATCTTTAAAAGAAACTCCACGGCTATTTATAAATATTAGTCTACCTTGTAACCAGGCGACCCAAAGTCCAAACAATCATGTTCACATGACTTAGAGATCAAAATTTATGCCCATTTAAGAGATGTGAGTTGGGTCGAACAGGGGAACAGGGATCGCGGGTCAAACGAGGCCGAGGACATCAAGGTCGATGCCATTGGGTCGAAAGGCTTCGATTCGACCCAATCTCGATTCATGTACTATCTGAAGCAACTTCATACGATCTCCTGAAACGATGGAGGACCTGACACGTGGCCATGACCCACGAATCATGACCCATGAACTCCACAAATCGAATTCCACTAATGCGATGTAAACCCGGAGTTGATGCCACATGGATGTAACCGCTCCCACCTAAATTTCCTAGCCAACTCATATATATAACCAACCCGACCAAACCAAAAGAGATCTATTTTCCATTTAAAACCTTGAAAGCTCTATACTTGGTCACTATTAACATTCGACCCATTCCCAGTTTGTTGGTTTTTGAGTGAATTCAACATTCTTGAGAGAGCGCTTAATTGTAACTTGTGTGTTGAGAGTTTTTAAGCATTGTATTTGTAATCTATTGTTGATTATAAGTATTATAAAGTAGATGCAGGATCATTAATGTCGAACCAATATAAATTCTGCGTGTTTGCTTACTTTTCCTTGCTTTTAACTCATTTTTCTTAATTCATCTCTATGAAACCTAGTCTATTAGGTGTTAGTTCCATTTTTTGGTCTAACAATAAACATCAACCCGACAGCTAAATCTTTAAAAGTCCAAGTTATCACGTTTAATATGATTTTGTACCATCTATTTTTCATTTCATATACACATAAGAAACATTTCTTTTATGGAACAATAGTTATTTATTTGATTATCACACACGAATAATATTTTTAAGGATTGAAAATTTACATGATTCTTGGGCTTAAGAGACCTTAATACTCATCTTGTAATGCAAGTTAAACATCGAAGTGATACAACGTTACATGTGGATAAATACTTATATAAGTATTGAAATTTGTTACTTACACAAACCATAAAATCACAATATACCATAAATAGTAGCATATTTTACCTTAGCTAACAAGTTCATCGATCAGATTATTGTAGTATTCTAGGCCTTTAGGATTTACAAATCCCTTCCATCTGAAAAAAGTACAACTCATAGCGTTAATTTTTGGTGCAATGCATCTAAGTAAAAAATGAATGAAAACATGTAATACATTTACCAGGAATAATTCGAGGCCAAGATATGGAGAATCGCTATGCATCTCAAACTAGATCATGCATCTGCTTCACATTTTCCTATCATATAACATAAGCATGCACTACATATTTTAGTGAATATGATTTACTCCATAAGTTATTTGATTATATTATCATTTTTGTATAATTTTTTTCCTCTAGAAAAAACATAACAAGAAAACAAACTACCTTATATTTGTGATACTCGTCAGTTGCTATATCACCAGTGCTATTGTCCAAGGTAAAACCTATCAAGGCATTAAGAAAACAACAAACTATGCAATGTATTTAATTTTCCTACACTAGAAGCTATATAACATGAATATTACAAATAACACACTTATTGTACATAACAAAGTACTCACGCCTATCAAGGAGGGAAAGGCCCTGTCATATACACATACAATTATATATACATGTATATATGTAACCGGTTTAAATACCTAGTTTAATTCAATTTTAAAATTAGTCTACTCAATAAAACTCATTTTTTAACTTAGTTTTGTAGTTATGAGATAGGAAAGTTCATCGAATTTGGAACAAATGTTTGTAGTGAATTAATTGCAGCTAGAATAATGGAAATATAATTCAAGATGATAATGACTTCAGTCAGCACTAGTTTCACTAATAATAGAACAAAAATGAACCAAAGTTCCACCACATATTTTACTAACGAGTTGATTTAGTTTTCCACTACGTACTTTAGTAATAAATTTATTCAAATTAACTAACCAAGTAGAGAGATAACATCTTCTTTGTATTCAAATTCTAACAAAATATTATTATGAAAATAGAGAAGTTCTTGCTTATATGCTCAGCATTAGTAAAACTGATTACTCAAGTGTGACATAGGTAATTAAAATAGCGTTATATGCCTCTTCCTTACTAAGATATGAAATTTTTATCCCATCTTGTTGTGGAGTTCTTTGCTATTTAAAGTTAAATTTCTAACAGTAGGCACTAATTGGATAAGAGTAAAGAAAACTATTTTCCCAATTTGGTTGAGAATAAAGGATTTTGACACAAAATAGAAAAGGATTAGTTGCCCAAACCTCTAACATACGAAATGCACAGAATTATAAATTGATATCTTCCTTGAACCGCACTCTAGTGGGAGAATTAAGGCGCGTAACGTTCCATACAAGGAACTTTATGGATTGTTAGTTGTGATGGTTCCCCTACTCTCTGAGCTGCTAGGGGATGTGCTCTTTTTTACGTCTACTACTATTAGATTTAACTTGAGATACTAAATTTTCTCATGTAGGACTACTGAAGACATTTACTGTTGGTCAAGCTTTGAAGTTGATGAGGGTAGCTTCAACTCATCAACATTGTTACAACAATACTTCTACACCCATCAAACCCATTTAAGAATTGAGGGGATCTAACGAACATGAATGCATTTCTACAACCATACTTCTTACCTTCCACCTATGGTTCAAGCAACACTTTTAGTACTTCTTGTTCTTCTTCTACACGGAGCTATAGTAGGCTTTGTTGAATGTGTCAGAGCATATGAAGGATTGGCAGAAACCATGAATGAAAAATCAATAGTTGTTGATGATTCTGGCACTTCTTCTACATGCGTGGTTATATTGCCAGTAAACAGCTGGAAATTGTCTCCAAAATATTCATCAACATTGCATAATTCTTCTGAACTTGAACTATCGTTAACATCCTCATTGATAACTTTGTCATATCTCAATGAAGCATGTAGACTAAACATGTAACCATCCACAATAAATTAAATGTAGATAAGTAAACAAGTGGTTAAAGCATCAATGTGAAAAGAAGGGGAGGAAAGAAAACAAGGCAGCAGACTAAACTTGTAACCATCCATGTTTGCTCCATATTTGTCAACAAATTGATACACTCCTTTACCGAGGTCATTTTTTTCAGTATTAGCCATTAAAATATTAATAAATTTCTTCTGTGAACATATATGAAACACTACTAGTAATTGTTAATGTGACGACACTAAAATTCATACTGTTTGAATTGAGTATAAATCACATAACTCCGATCCAAATGGATAAGAGCTCTCGACCATCCACCAATGACCCGGATTTTCGACCTTCGAACATCGACAATTAATGTATCTGAAGATAATCGCTATTAAAAGTCCAAATGTATGAATCCTAATCGTTAGTGTTTTTGGGTAACAACACATCAGAATACAGGTAAATAACTTCCACTATATTACAAGTTCAAAATACAATATAGTCATATGAGAGAAGTACATGAACTGATACATGAGAATATTTTACAATTACATATGTCTGACAAAATGATACATGGACTAATTAAACATAAGAACAAGAAAACAAAAGACTAAGGTCTTCAAAAGATAAATCCAAAAGATCAACACCTCCATGATAAGCATCCATTCCAAAATCCTAGCTCCAATAGCTAACTGAAAAAACCAAAACACTAGGCCGCCTATGTGGAAAATATGAGCACCCAGAGTTTAGGTAAAGAAAACAATAAACTCTGGATCAGTCGTGGGATTGGTGTGAGGAAAACAAAAATATTAAATCATTTTAAAGTAAGGCAATTTATAGGACCACGCCGTATAACATGGAAAAGATTTTCTCCTTGTGAATACTAATACATAAAATTAGCAATGCTCCTTAGAAAATGAAGCAACCATAAGCTATCGCGCCACACACACTATGAAAACGCACACTTGGGCGAGGTTTCACTTATGATAACCAAAATATATTTGATATGTGAAATTTCTCTTATGTTATTATTATTAATGCATAGTGTGAAAATCACTTTCGTAAATAAACTTATCAATCTTAGCTGACATAGGTACCATAATATTATGCTGACCTCCTACGCGTTTTACGTAGGATCTACAATAGAAACCCGTATGGGAATGTAGCGGATGAGTTTGGATTTCCAAAAAATGACCAAGGCTAAGGAACTTCCTTACCGAATGGGTGCATCTCTAGCAAACGTCCCGAGAAGTAATCCCTTCTCTGCTAACACAAGGCCATCAGTGTTGTTCAAAGTCATGCCACACGAGCATGCCATTTCCCAGTCGTTACCGACCTTTTCTACGGGATCCCGAATTTTCCAACAAAACCACAATAGTAAAATGTCAGGGTTCAAAAAAGCCACACATCAAACATCTGGGCTCCATATCATAGTGTTATTTCAAAAAGCTAGAAAGAAATAGTCATCCCCTAAGGGTCGCGAACCCTATAACTTTGTTGCATCTTTTCCTGTTTCAGTCATTTCCGAGACGTGAGGTTTACAAAGTCACAACTTGATAAAGTCCTGCTTTTCAATAAAGAATTTGATCTACCTATCAGCAGCACTTTGTATGCCACATTGTCATTTCATCACATATTACTATTAATTAATAACCATATAACCTTTGAGCTCATACGTCTCAAAGAAGGGTGTTAAGCTAAGGGATAAACCTCCCCGCCACCAGCATAAATATGTTTAGTAAAGATCAACTACACCTGACTCAAAATAATGTCAGACAAACATCCATATAAGTCCGTTCTGGGTCTGAACGAAACCAAAGGCACCTTATTCCTCGTCCAATAAAGGAGAGAGGTGTGACAACCACGGGATTCGAACCCCCAACCTCCCGGAAAGCAACACCACGCATTAACGACTGTGCTAAAAGATCTTTGTGTTAGCTTTTCGAGAAGGGTGTTACAGACTACCTCCCTTAAAGAGCCCAACGTCCTCGTTGGCTCATATCACTCACCAACCAGGCGTTATGTATGTAACCCGCATCAGTACCACACCGAATGACATCCGCAGCATTATACACACAATTCCGACTGGGTATAGGCTCTGATACCAAATGTGACGACCACGGGATTCGAACCCCCGACCTTCCGGAAGGCAACACCATGCACTAACCACTGTGCTAAAAGATCTTTGTGTTAGCTTTTTGAGAGGGGTGTTACAAGAGGCCCTTGCATATTCGGAATTCCTTCAAGTACGTCCGGACTACTGCCACTTAACTGATATAAAATCCATCTGCAAATGAGAGCTAACTATTTGAGACATTCATCAAGCAGCCCTTTCGATGTGAATGGGTCCTGATTTTCATCATCGTCTTCAATTTCATTCGATTTGCCCCAACATGTCGTTTTTATTATTCGGAATGGTTTACGAATCCAAACAACATTCCCAATCTTTTTGAATAATAAGTGCAAATTCAAAATAATTTATATGGAACATATATGTACCTAAGTCTCTTCCTTTCAAATGGAAAATCATTCAGTTAACTTTTAGATCAAAATCTATAAGTTCCCAAATTCTCAAATAAAATTGTATCTTCCCAACTAAAATCAATTTCAAGTGATTTTAAATGAATTTACAATATTTTTCCATATTTTTAAATAATTTTATCAAACTTTTTTTTAGAAAAGTCCAAATTTGACCTATAAACGAGAAATTACAGATTTTTATTGAAACTGGTTTTTATTTATTTCAAAATCTAACCGTTATATCTTAAATTTTTCCTTTTCAAAATTGAAATCTCTTTTAATTTGGAACCAAATATTTTAATTTCGGGAAAATTCGACGGTCGGATTTCCCAGTATACCAATTTAAAGTTAATGGTCAAAATTCGCAAACTACCACGGCGCAACTAGCCCTATTTTGACCGTTTTGTGACTCAGACTCAAAATTCGTTCAATTTACTTCTAATTGGTTTATTATTTGGCTCAAAATACATATACATCCATTTGAAAAAAAATCAAACTTAAAATAAATATTTAAATTTGTGAATATTATATTATTATTTTATCTAATAAATATTATTATTATTCACATCAAATAAATTTCAAATCTTTTCCAAATTTAATTTCTAATATATTTTATTTTCAAATTTAAATAAAGTTCAAATTAAATTTCAAATTAACCATCCCGTTCGCTGGATTATTTAGGGATAGCTAGGAAGAGTCGAAAACAAGATTTTCCAAACCCAAGCCTAAACACTATCCTCTTTGTCATCCTAGAACATTCCGGTATTTTTCTAAAGAGACTTCGTAATATTTATGTTCCATATATATGTCATTCACTTAAGTGTTAATAACATTAACACTTAATTATCCAATGATTATCATTTCAAATAAGTGCTAATACATCTTAACACTTTCAATCAACAATCCAATAACTTAACCAATAACCAAATTAACATCCAATGACCAAATTAACATCCAATGACAACATAGGGTGTCATTAACTTAAGAATTCACACCATTAACACATAAATGTGGTTTTTTCTACGCTTTCAACTAAGTGTCCACATTGTTAACATATGAAAATGATGTCTTAACACTTTAAACTAAGTGTGTACATAATCAATACATAAAGGCGACATTTTTAACACTTTAATCTACGTGCTTACATAGTTAACATATGAATTCAACATTTTTAACACTTTGAGGTAATTGCTCCGCTTTTGCTATACCAAAGTGATATCTTTATCACTTTAAAGTAAACATATCCACTATAAACATACCAAAGGTGATGTTTTTAATTTCATACATTATGAATTCATACTTAACATACGCAAAGGTGATGTTTTAACTTCACACACTATGTATTCACACTTAACATATTTAGTTATAGCTAAATCAACCCAAGCTCAAACCAATCATCATAATATCCAAACCGAACTTACATATAAGCAATATATACTATTTTTAACACAAAAATGTTAAATTTTCCCTCACCGTGGGTTCCACTACTTCACTCTTTAATTGGTAGGACTTTATCTTGAAAACCAACGCAAGTTGAATCTTTTGAATTTAAAACTTGTTAAAATTGGATTTTTATGTAGGATAGGCCTTGCTACTCTGAAGGAGGAGTGATATAAGTGCTTTTAGGATGGGAAGATGTGATTTTGGGTGGAATGGTGCAAGGTGGTCATGGATTAGGGGGTGTTTGGGCTTAAAGCTTGCAAATGAGGGAAGGAGATTGCTATTTAGGAGAAGTAGAGAGGAATTAAAGTGCTTTGGAGTTAGAAAAGTGGAGAGAAGAGGGGAACAAGGGTAACGTTGTGAGATCAAGGAGAGGAGCCATTTTTTGTTTTATTTTTTTAGAGAATAAGAAGTAAGTAGTGAAATGAAATGAAAGGTGGTGTGTTTTATTGTAAAGAGAAGGAGAAGTGTACACATTTTGACAACTCAAAAGTTACTTTTAAAGGAAAAGAGACACCTCAAAAGCAAGATAGAGGGAGGCACATGGACGTTGATTTGGCATATAAGGACAAAAATTGAATTATTTTATTACTTAACTTAAGGTTTTAATTTGTTTAACTTAATTATTTCACTTCTTAGCTAATAATGTTAACCAAAACACTTAACCAATTACTATAATAAACTAAATTTGAAATAAAATAATATATTTTAAAATATTCTACTTCAAAATACATAAATTATATTTCAGAACCATTATTTAAAGTGACTAAAATACGGATCGTTACAATCACCCTTTCTTAAAGAATTTCATCCTTGAAATTGGGCGAAGCAAAAGATAATCTAAAAGAGAAAGATGCCGAAAAATAAGCATACCCAATAAGAGTCAGGGAGAGATATTGATTCTGCACCTAAGATAAGATTTCCTCTTGCTTTCCTCTGTTTCCCAAGTACAGTATAACACCCCTCGTCCATTAATGTCACTCACAAAGGGAATGCATCAATGTCCATGAAGCGTTATTGTTTGTATAGAACAGATAAATTACAAGAATAAATAAATAAATAAAACACAGCGGAAGATAAAACTTATTTTATTTCATCATAACTCAAAACGAGTTTACAGAAGTAGTTTCCAAAGCCATTACAACAGGATCAGTAGTCTTTTCCAAAAACTTCAAAGTACATAAAGAAGCAAATACTTAAATAACATAATGCATAAATCCCCACTGAGCATAAGCAAAGCCATAAAGATGAAAGAGCCCCAAGCGATACATCTACACTCTTCAAGCAACTGAAAGAAATCGGCACTAAGTTGTAATATTCCCTCCTTGCAAACCTGAGGGGGGAAAGGAAGAAAAGAGGTGGAAAGAAAAGGGGGTCAGACATAAAGTCTGGTGAGTGCGATAACTTTAACAATATAATTATCAAAGTAACTAGACTAAGGCATAAGCTGGAAAATAAGGAAATGACTGTGAACAATTGGGTATGACAGAACAAACAAGGAAATAAGATGAACCAAGTTATTCGTTAAAGGCTCCCCTAATCACTATAGGATAATTATTACACTGCACCACCACTAGTCACCCTAAAGGTTTATCCCGCCTACAAAACTTAATAATGATAATGGTAGTTTAATGTACCCCTAGCTACCTTCATAGGTGTTGTCTGCCCCTATCTCCACTAGGTGTACCCACTACCCCCATTCGATTGGCTCCCTAACTTGTAGATACCCGTGCTGGCCCCACAGTGGGGTGTATCACTCCCCAAAGTGGGAACCCGATACAACCAAAAATTCACGGCTTATATCTACACGATGCAACAACGTCTTACCTACCAGCCCGGGCCCATACACGCATATGAACCCATTGGACTTGCGTTGATACCGCTGACCCGTTTTGACCTCTTATAATCAAACCCAGTACGCATGTCCCGTCCTCAACTTGGGTCAAGCCCACAAAGATACTGTAACGACTCGGAAAAATGCGATCTTGGTTATCCGATATATAACACATATCGAACATCCAAGGATCGAAAATAACCGAATAGTTAATGAAAGAAAACAGAGGGTGAGGAAAGATAAGATAGAAACTTAGAATAGAAGAAGAAGAAGAACACAACATCAGAGTAACACGAATCTCACAGCTGAACGAACAACATATAATAGATAATATATCCTTGAAATAAAATCATTATATGTATACAATAACATTATCAGAGTACAACACTTACAACTCAGCGGAAATAACTATAGCTATAAAATCCTGAAGCCTCCTGCTCCAAGCTCTTACAGTATATCTGTAAATCCCGACTACTTGACTGCCCGTACAAAATTGGGCACCCAAGAGTTTAGGGAAAACAAAACAAAATAAACTCCGGGTCAGTCATGGGACTGGTATGAGTAAAACAGTTTAAAACAGTTTGAACAAGTGAACGATATCTTTATATCAAAAACCTTTTGATATTATAATAATGTCTATCAACCACAATATAATAATCATCTAGCAGAAACGCTTTCATCTCACGTTCTACATATATAGTATACAATCAAAACCTCAAGCACGTATTGGGTAATGGATTTCCAACTATGACAAGGTATGGAACCACCTTACGCTAGTGTACCTCTAGAAAGGAATACACTGGGTTCAACAAGAACATCTTGCAACCCGGCCACACATGACCGACCACTCATTTCACTTGAGTGTATCGAATGTATATCACCAACGGTTGGGATCAGCAACCGTTTCCCGAATGGGACAGCATCAACAATAGATTTTTAGAAGTAAATGAAACTCTAGATCAGGTGATTATACACCCTAATTCGGAGCGACCGACTTAGCCATGCTGCCTGCCCGATTTCTGTCATTTACCGGATGTGAGGCTAGAAGCTATGCTTTATCATCACACCAGATTCACTTCGAATGTCACATCGTCAAATCCATCAAATCACTGATTGACGTCTACAACCATACATTATGTGTCAGCTAAAAGAAGTTTCCTTCTCCGCTTCCACTCTTGGTACGGTTGAAGAAATCAATGTACGTGACCTTTCTAGAAATACTCTGTCAGACATTCATCCATACAAGTCATCCAGGAACAGGATGAACCGAAGGAACTATTCAGTATATCCATCTTAGGCACTGTTATCTAAGACTTATACAATAGCCCTTGCACTTTATTCCGTCTTCAATTATCTTTGGCATATATGATTCGCAACGCTTATGCCAATACAGAGTGGTTCTTTGGATAATAATCCAACCGGTCTCTCCATATTAACAACGTTAAAATGGTCAAAACTTCGATAGTTTGTGATTTAACCATCAAAGAAAAATAGGTGTGCAAACAACGATATTATTTCCAGATGGAAATTTATATCGATCAAACATCATTTAACATTTATCTCCTTAGTTCATTTTTCATCTCCTGCTTCCCTATATTCAACATTTCTTATTTTCTAAATTTAGAAAATATATGTTATTACCATGGGAAAACATTTCCATTTCTTGTTTCCTATATTAGAAAACATTTCTGATTCTTGTTTGGAAAACATTTCCAAAACTCCTTCATTGGACTTAGACATATGTTTAAACAAACCATCGCGATGCCAACTCAAACCATTACGCTTATTAACTAAATTCCTTTAACCCACCTTCACTATCGAACCTTAACCATTCCTTAGTTAAAAATGAAGTCAATCAAGTTGGGGTAATACTACCTCTCAGACCTTAACTGAACAACGTTTCTAACCTTGTAATAGACAAAGTTCACCTTTTAATTCTTTAACAAACTTCCTTATGTAACTCTCTTTCGAATCATCTCTATTCGATAATTCTTTCCTTCGAATAAGGTATATTCGATAACTCTATTCAATTTACTCTATTCGATTAACTCGATTCGACTAACCATGTTCGAGTAACTCGACTCAACTTGGATAACTAAATTTGATTATCTCCTTTTCTAACTCAAATTCAATTAACTCTTTTTGCTAATTCAATCCAATTAACTCTTTTTGCTAATTCCATTCAATTAACTCCTAACTTCACCCACTTGACTACCTTAACCCATTTGGTTAACTGGTTTAACTAACTCGATCAACTTGGTTTGATCAACTCATTTAACTTGGTTTGACTAACTCATTTGATTAATTTATTCCCTGAATAAATACTCCCTTTTAATAATTCTATTTATTCTAACAAATAAATATTTCCTTTATTCTATTCTATTTATTCTATTTTATAATTATTTTCTTTTATAAAAATCCTTTTCCTTTTTTATATAAAATCCATCGATTTTATATAAATAATTCATTTTCAAAATACACTTTGAAAATCCCCTTTCCCACATCCAGTATTTCTTATGGTATTTAACATACCATATAACAACGATAAATATCGTCCAAACACACATAATCAACAACAGATTATATATCACATCATATATCACAATATATGAAACACAGTAAAATAAATGTTGAGGAATCTCCAACCTGTTTCCCTGCATCACAGATGTTAAACAAAATAGATAACATCACTTTTCAGTTCCATATGATATATTTTGTTAAACAGAATCAATATAGAAATTCAACTAACTGGCTAGCAATTCAATCAAATAGTCAACCCACAGCAAATCTACAGATGATTAACAGTTCTAAATATACGTTAGAAAAATATAACTGTTCAGAGTTGGTGAGTTTTACTCACTTTGGCAGTTCATCGTTAAAGAACGATAAACTGTTGTTTGATTTGAATCAAACAATTTATTTCGCCTTAAATTCAAACGAGCTCCACTCCAATCCCAGTCAGTTCCAACATGTAGCCACCGTCCATACGATCCCAACGCAACTTACGGTTCGTCAATCTGATATCGTATGGAGGAGATATGATGATTACAAGTTAATACGATATTTAAATTAATTAAACTTGGACTTAAAGAATTAATGGGCCTTTACCCTATTCAATATTGTCGGCCTACTCCCCTTAAATTACCAGACCCGACCCGTCATCCTTTTCTTCCTCCAACACAAAATCGCTCGCTCCAGGCATCCCAAACCCAATGCAAATGGCAAACCGTTGACCTCCCTTTCCTCCTTCTATGCTTCACGATATTTCCCAACGTCTTCACCAACGGCTTTCTCTTCGAATCCTCATCATCCCCATACCAATTCGGTACCACCCGCGACCTCGAAGTAGGGTCCGACGCTTCTGCTAAATACAGGCAATCCGAATCTTTTGGGAGCCGAACTCCTCCAAAATTTGACATCAGGGGCGTTTCTCCACCACAATCACAAAACCAAACACCAATTCGAGTATACACACTTCAATCTCCTGAATTCGAGAACCCTAGCCTCACTATTCTAAACCCCATGATGGAAAACAGCTTTCGAGCTCAACAAAAAGGATACTGCGCTGAAGAGCATCACATGGAGAATCCAGAAATATGTATATAATGATTTATATAATTCCATTTGAATTGTTTGAGATTTTTGTTTTTGGGAAATTTCCACTGTAAAACCCCCTGCGGTCTTATATAGTTGAGGTCGGTGGTGGTGCCATTTGTGGTTGAAATTGAAGGGGGCGTGGCCTGTTTGTGATCAAAGAAATGGAGGGGAAATTTTTGAATTGATTTTATATTTTATTTTATCGATTTTCTCCTTGTATCTGCCTTCTAAAAATCCCAGCGACCATATACGATCTCCTAAAATCACCAAACTGGACATGTAGTTAGAGTTCGACATTGCGGACCCAACGAAACTGGTTTCGTCGAATTCAGACTTCGTATGCAAAAGTGGCTATTTTTAAAGCTCTGAATGACCCATTTAAATATATAAATATATTTAAATATAATTAAATTAAATATTTAAAAATAAATATTATCGTCTATATTCATAGTGGAATACCATACAGCTCTAGAATATTCCTATATGAATTTCTAGCTTGATATTTCAAATCTGGGTCAACCCGATATTCGATTTATATTGAAATTCCTTTTTTAAAAATATAAATAATTCCTTTATAAATTATAAAGAAATTCCACAACGACTTTTCTAAAATTGGATTTGGACGTAAATCAAAATCTACCCGACGAAATCCAGATTTTTCTCTTCCACTAGAAAGATATACTCCACCAGCTCCACACGTTTCTTATTTTATAGAAATCCGGCTTAAAACGAATCATGTACATTCAGTTGAAGTTCGAATCGCCAATTTACAAACTGCAGCGCCATTTCAAGCTCGATTTTAATTATATTATAACTCTACATTCAAACTGTCGTTTATATAATATATTCGTTATTCTAATTCAATTCTAAACTGAATTAAATATCACAGATGACCCAGTTCACACGATATCGCCATTTCAGCCAATTCTGATTATTCAGAATTAAATATATTATTTAATTTATTATTTTAATAAAATATTCACCATTATTTAATTCCACGACCATTTGATTCACTATATCACTATTTATATAATTAAATTAATTAATTATAATACCACTGAGAATGCGGGTCATTACAGATACTTAATGGTTTACTGGTTTGAAAATGGCCTCATGCATGACACAAGCTTTCCACCTATGCTTGGTCCCCTCTAAGGTTTTTCCCCACTTAACCCCATTCTTAATCATGTCTTTTTACATGTTTCAATCTTGGTTAAGTGCATCTAATCGTATTTCAAATGCCACCCAAGGCATCCACTTAATTCCACATGCCACCCAAGGCACCCACTTAACCCCCTCATGTCCCACTACATGTTTAATTGGTTAAGTGTTTCTTAATTCATTAAGACCGTAACCTCGTAAAGACCTCCCACATTAGACTGGCATTTGTGGCAGCTGGATTTGCCGGGCGGGTCCGGGCAGTCTTACACCGCAAACGAGCCTAGCCTTGTGTCTTTACAACTGTTACGCATTTAATATATGCCTAAGACCTCCCACATTAGATTGAAATTTGTGGCAACTGGATTTGCCGGGCGGGTCCGGGCAGTCTTACACCACAAAAGAGTCTAACCTCGTATCATAGGCGATTAATTACACCTAATTAATTACCCCCAATTTGAATTAATTTCCCTATTCAAATTGCCAATCAATTATAAATTTAACTATATCCATAATTGACTCAATTATGTCCATCTATTTATGGTATATAAAATTATACCAATTAACATCACATTTAAGGGATTTATGCCAATTCTCAATATTAAATCTTTTAGTATTATCCCATTGCCCCCACGTTGTATGTTCGTTCGTTTAACGTAAAATATACGTTAGACTCGAATAGTCTAACTTATGGAATAAAGAGAAAACATCACAACATGCATAAAATATAAATTAGATCTAACTTATGAACAAAAAGTCATAACATAAATTGGCATATAGATCTAAACATAAGGGGTGAACTTGCATGTGTGAACAAGGTGTTTCATCTAAACTTGCATAGACAATGGGTGTCATAGATCTAATCATAAGGTGTAAACTTGCATAGGCAATAGTTACAATCTTACATTACATGATTCACACTCCAATATATATATACTTGCATATGTGATTTATGCAACATAAACTATAGTGTAAACTTGCATCTAAACTCACACATGTCATAGCCTAACTTTAGATCCAATTTACACATAAAATAGATGTCATGAAACATGTAAGGTTGTATATGATTCTCACTAACTTGCATATGATTCATATCTAAATTAACATCTAAGCTTGCATACATACATATGATTTAACGTATGAATCAGTTCTCACAACATAGCCAAACTAGCATATGAAACATCATTATGAATTGATTGTACATAAGCCAATCAAAGATCTACAACATAGATGATAACATCACAGCTTTACAATATAGATAATAACATCATAGAATTTACAACATAGATGATAACATCATAGAATTTACAACATAGATAATAACATACAGTCAATGATTCACAACATAACCATATAATCCAAATCATAGCTCAATCTAATTAAATTGTTAATTATCTTATTAAAGAAATCGAACTCACAAAAAGAAGGTCTTGCGTTCTGAAATCTGAGTTCTGAAATTGATTTAGCTCGCCTTTGTAGTAGATTCGTTATTGTTTAGATTAGAGTTGAATAAAACTGAATTGATTAGCTTTGATTTCCTTCTAGTTGGTGGCGGCTACTCTAGGTTACAAGATGACAGCATGACGACCATGATTCAAATTTTTATTTGATTTTAGGGTTTGAGTCTACCCATGTTTATATAGAATTTTAATTTAATTATAGCCGTCAGATGATCTTAGGGTTAATCAAAATCACTCAGTCGGGATAGGGTGACACCTCAGCCCTAATGACTCAGCAAGGAGTCAGAAAGGACTCAGCAATGAGTCACAATATGGATCAAATTGCACCAGAAAGCTGTGCAGGCTTTCTCCTCGGCCTGGGCGCACTTGGTAGATGCGCCAGTTCTCCTTTTGTACTGGCGAACTTCCCAAGTGCGCCAGTGTATATTTTTTTTCTATTTTTCCCGCCTGACTTCGTTCGTCCATATCTCCTTCATCCGATATCCGTTTTATGCAAACTCGGACTCTATCTCAACCAGAATTCCGAGACGAATACAATGGCGCAACCCATTTCCCTTAATTCTCACGTCTGAGATTAATTATTCTTGAATTTAGTTAATTCGATTGTTCAAAAATTCGGGGTGTTACATTCTCCCCTACTTAAAGGATTTCGTCCTCGAAATCTCTAAGTCAAGAAGAACATATCCTATCATCCAATCATCCATCTACTCAACCATCAACCACTAGCAACCATGGTCCTTAAAAGATTTCTAATGCTTTTCATGTACATATGCATAGTGTGTGTATATGTCCATATACTAATGCAAGATCAGGCAGTCTACTGATTCATTCGACCTCCTTAATGCAATTAATGATAGTGCTATGTATCCATCATGTATGCAGAGAGCCCTATACATATCATTACTACATGTGTGCACAACCATCCATTTAAATGCAACATCCATATGATACACACATTCAATGTACATTCATTTTACTAAATACGTCCATTTATATGCAATATGCAGTATGAAAGTGACTGAGTCGATCTAGTGCCTAAAGTGTGTGTATATGCATCCACGAGCAAACACTTGCATCCACATGCATCCATCATACATAACATGTCTCAAACACATGTTTCAACCATAGGACTACCCTATCTAAAGGTCAAAGATACTAGCGAGAGGACATACTAAAGATAAAACGAGTACAAGCTAAGCGATAAAGGAGAAATTAAAAGACATACCCTCGAAAAGAAAAGGGTACAATGAACGCATCTTCTCTTCCGTCTCCCAAGTAGCGTTGCTCTCATCATTTCCCCATTACACTTTGACTAGCTTGACCTCTCGATTCCTCAGCTTCTTAATCTCCGACCCAAGAATGCACGTAGGAGCTCGTCGAATCGTCACATCACGCTCTATCTCCACCTCTCTAAGCAAGCTCGGCTCTACCACTTCCGCGGTCTCGTGCAAGCATTTCCTCAAATGTGATACATGGAATACGTCGTGTACACCACTAAGTCTCTCGGGCAACTCCACTTTATACGCCATCTGTCCAATCCTCTCCTTAATAGGAAACGGCCCTACGAACCTTGTTGCTAACTTCCCAACGGACCTAAAGCGAACAACATTCCATAATGGAGACACCTTGATAAAGACCATGCTCCCAATATCAAACTCAAGATCCGTCCTCCTCTTGCTCGCATAAGATTTCTGCCTATCTTGCACCGTCTTCATCCCCCTTCGAATCAAATCGATCTTTTCCGAAGTCTCTCTAATCATATCGGGCCCAAGTAAGATCCTATCCGTAGATTCCCACCAACATGTAGGCGAACGACACGACAGTCCATAAAGAGCCTCGGAAGGTGCCATGCCAATGCTAGACTGAAAGCTATTATTATATGCAAACTCTACCAAAGGAAGATGCTCCTCCCATGTACCTCCGAAGTCTAAAACACATAGCCTCAAAAGGTCCTCTAGAATACGATTCACCCTCTCGGTCTGGTCGTCCGTCTGAGGATGATATGCGGTGCTCAAAGATAACTGAGTCCCTACCGCCTCTTGCAAGTTCTTCCAAAACTCGCTAGTAAAGATAGGATCGTGATCGCTCACTATGCTAGAAGGAACACCATGCAAACGAACTATCTCTCGAATGTATACGGAGGCTAACCATGAAGCAGTCCTCTTACTCTTCACAGGAATGAAATGGGCACTCTTAGTAAGTCTGTCTACCACGACCCAAATCCCCGTATTACCCTTCCTCGATCTCGGTAACCCGTCAACAAAGTCCATCGAGACACTCTCCCACTTCCATTGTGGGATCTCCAATGGGTGAAGCAACCCACCGGGCTTCTTTTTCTCTGCTTTTACTTGTTGGCACACCAAGCATCTAGCGACAAACTCGGCCACATCCTTCTTCATACCGGCCCAAAAGTAAACTCGTCTCATGTCCATGTACATCTTGTCCCCGCCGGGATTAATGGTCATCTTCGAACGATGTGCATCATCAAGAATGGTCTTCCTCAGGTCCTCGTCTTGTGGTACACAAAGTCTACCGTCCCTACGTAACCAACCCTTATCATCTAGGGTATACCTACTGAGATGGCTCGATGACTCCCCCCTTATGAGCTTCTCTACTAACCCAACCAACTGTGGGTCATCTCGCTGTGCCTCACCAATCCGTCCCAAAAGCGTAGGTCTGACCTCTAAGGATGCTAGCAAACCGGGTACAAAGTCAATGGAAGGTCTAAAGTCAAACATAGAGATGAACTCTAAGCTTTGTCGTTCAACAAACAACGGACTCAAGGACAATATTTTCCTACTTAAGGCGTCTGCCACCACGTTACCCTTGCCAGTGGTATATGCTATCTCAAAATCGTAGGACGCTAAGAATTCCATCCACCTTTGCTGCCTTAAGTTCAAGTCCTTCTGAGAGAACAAGTATTTTAGCGATTTGTGGTCAATGAACAATTCGAATTTCTCGCCAAGAAGATAATGGCGCCAAGACCTAAGCGCGAAAACAATAGCGGCCAACTCTAGGTCATGCGTAGGGTAATTTCTCTCATGTACTCCCAACTGCCTTCCTCTATAGGCTATTACCCTTCCCTCTTGCATTAAAACTGCGCCTAGACCTGTCCCACAAGCATCGGTATAAACGGTAAATGGCTTACTCCCATCTGGCAACACTAAGACTGGGGCTGTGGTCAAAGCTCTTTTTAAACGTTGGAACGCATCATCACAATCTACGTCCCACGTGAAAACTAGGTTCTTCTTCGTCAAGCGTGTTAATGGGGCTGATATTTTTGTGAAGTCCTTGATAAACTTCCTATAGTAGCCTTCCAATCCCAAGAAACTCCTTACCTCGGTAGCATTTTTAGGGACCTTCCAATCTTGGATAGCCACTACCTTCGCGGGGTCCATAGCTATCCCTTCTTTGGAAACCACGTGCCCTAAGAATCGCACTTCCTTCCTCCAAAAGTGACATTTAGAAAATTTAGCTTTAAGGTTATGCACTCGAAGGGTCTCCAACACTTCCCTAAGATGTAGGGCATGCTCTTCCTCGCTCTTAGAAAAGACCAAGATGTCATGCACAAAGACCACCACGAATTTATTAAGGTACTCCCTAAACACCCTACTCATCAAGTCAACAAAGTATGTGGGGGCATTTGTCAAACCGAAGGGCATCACAAGCCATTCATAGAAACCGTCTGGAGTCCTAAAGGCAGTCTTGTCTATGCTATCCTCAGCCACTCTCAACTGATGGAAACCAGTGGCTAAGTCCAACTGTGAAAACACTGAGGCGCCAACTAACTGATCAAAGATATCGTCAATCCTCGGCAGTGGGTGCCAATTCTTCTTAGTAAGTTTATCAAGTTCTCTATAGTCCACACAAAGTCTAAGGGAACCATATGCCTTCGTGGCAAATACTACTGGAGCACCCACTCCGATATACTACGTCTTATGAACCCTTTCTCAAGTAACTCCCATACTTGCTTATTGAGTTCCCTCCTCTCACGATGAGCCATGTGGCGCACTGGTAGAGATACTGGTTTTGCATTGTCTACAAGATAAATACGAAAGTCTATCTCACATTTTGGGGGTAGACCCCTCACCTCATCGAAGACATCAACATATTCATGAACTATGCGAACAGAATGTAAATCATCATTGGATGCATCAAGTGACTCAAGATAACTAAGCATCACCGGTCCTCTAGGGTCACAAGAAATGTCAAGGGTATTTCCACTACGAGTCAACAATTTTACTACCCTTCGTTCACAATCTAGGATGGCACCATATCTGGATAGCCAATCCATCCCTAGAATCAACCCATAGCCCATGAAACCAAGGACAAAAACATTACATTCAAAACCAACGTCTAAGACAGACAATCTCAAATCCCTACAAACCATGGATAAATGAGTTGACCCACCAATAGGATTTAAGACTACAATGGGATCCACAACAAGACTAGTATCTAAGTGCAGTGTTTCAACTAATGATGTAGAGATAAACGAATGTGATGCGCCAGAATCGAATAAAGTACGGATAGGATGATCAAACAGAAAAACTAAACTCTCAACGGAAATGTTTCTACCTCGTTCTTGCAGCGGTGGGACTGCGAGAGCCTGGACCTGCTCCCTTGCCTGCCCTGGTGCCACGAGAGCCTGAAGCTGTCCTCCAGAAGTTCTTTGCCCTTGTCCCTGTTTCCTTGGGCAGTCCTTAACTAAATGACCTGCCTCTCCACAGTGGAAACAACCTACTTCTTCTTTTTCCTACAGTCTTTACTCAGATGGCCTGGTGTCCCACAATTAAAGCACTTCTTCTTTACTTTGCCATTATTGTTCTTCCCGCCTTTCTTGTTTTGTTGTTGTTGCTGCGGTTTCTTTTGATCCCCTTTCTTTTCGGGTGCCTTATTAGCATTGGCGCCCTTCTCCTCTTCATGCATAAGCGCCATATCAACTAGCCTCTCAAAGGTGGCCCCTATAGGGATGTGGGTCATAACTAACCCATGTAGTGGCTCGTTCAAACCCTTAACAAATCTCAGGGCCTTCTTTTCGGGTGTATTCACCAAATCCAAGCCAAATCTCGCCAGCTGATTGAACTTGTTGACGTATTCTTTTACTGACAGATTCCCTTGTTTCAACGCCAAAAATCTTTCCATGTATAAATTCTCATCAGCCCGTGAGAGAAACTTTGCCTCAAACCTATGCCTGAAATCTGGCTATGTATTATCTGGATGCTCCCCATTAGTGACTTCCCACCAAAATGAAGCTTCGTCCTTCATCAACCAAGCAGCCAATTGGACCTTCTTACAATCGTCCAAATCGAAGATGCCAAACAGATCCTCCACTTATTTCAACCAATTTCTTGCTTCAATGAACGTTTCAGATCCACTAAAAGATTTTCCACCCATCGAACGAAAGTCTTTACATATCTTGGAGAAAGTATCTCCACGCGGAGGAATGATTGGAGTTGGGGGAGGAGGAGGAACGTTGGCCGGTCCCGCGGCAGCGGCCCTAGCCTTGAGATATTGACGAAACCAATCGGGTACATGAACACCCTATGGTATCTCAGATGCTCCAGACATGCTGAAAAGAAAAAGAAAGAGTTTTAAAATAAGGGAAGCGAAAGAGAGATGTATGGCTTGCGGGTATTATGCTCTTTTAAGTAAACTTTCCTTGAAAATAGCTTCTTTAAAACAAGTTTTTAAAAATACTTTCTGGGAAAATAATACTTTTGAAAACACTTTTCAAAACTTTTTATCTGTTTTTGTAACCATAGCTTTGATACCAAATGTAACACCCCACGTCCATTAATGTCACTCACAAAGGGAATGCATCAATGTCCATGAAGTGTTATTGTTTGTATAGAACAGATAAATTACAAGAATAAATAAATAAAACAACACAACGGAAGATAAAACTTGTTTTATTTCATCATAACTCAAAACGAGTTTACATAAGTAGTTTCCAAAGCCATTACAACAGGATCAGTAGTCTTTTCCAAAAACTTCAAAGTACGTAAAGAAGCAAATACTTAAATAACATAAATGCATCAATCCCCACTGAGCATAAGCAAAGCCATAAAGATGAAAGAGTCTCAAGCGATACATCTACTCTCTTCAAGCAACTGAAAGAAATCGACATTAAGCTGTAGTATTCCTTCCTTGCAAACCTGAGGGGGGGGGGAGGAAGAAAAGAGGTGGAAAGAAAAGGGGGTCAGACATAAAGTCTGGCGAGTGCGATAACTTTAACAATATAATTATCAAAGTAACTAGACTAAGGCATAAGCTGGAAAATAAGGAAATGACTGTGAACAATTGGGTATGACAGAACAAACAAGGAAATAAGATGAACCAAGTTATTCGTTAAAGGCGCCCCTAATCACTATAGGATAATTACTACACTGCACCACCACTAGTCACCCTAAAGGTTGAACCCGCCTACAAAACTTAATAATGATAATGGTAGTTTAATGTACCACTAGCTACCTTCATAGGTGTCGTCTGCCCCTATCTCTACCAGGTGTACCCACTACCCTCATTCTATCGGCTCCCTAACTCGTAGATACCCGTGCTGGCCCCACAGTGGGGTGTATCACTCCCCAAAGTGGCAACCCGATACAACCAAAAATGCACGGCTTATATCTACACGATGCAACAACGTCTTACCTACCAGCCTGGGCCCACACATGCATATGAACCCGTTGGACTTGCGTTGCCACCGCTGACCCGTTTTGACCTCTTACAATCAAACCCAGTACGCGTGTCCCATCCTCGACTTGGGTCGAGCCCTCAAAGACACTTAATGGGTTACTGGTTTGAAAAGGCCCCCCATGCATGACACAAGCTTTCCACCTACGCTTGGTCCCCTCTAAGGTCTTTCCCCACTTAACCCCATTCTTAATCATGTATTTTTACATGTTTCAATCTTGGTTAAGTGCATCTAATCGTATTTCAAATGCCACCCAAGGCACCCACTTAATTCCACATGCCACCCAAGCCACCCACTTAACTCCCTCATCTACCACTACATGTTTATCTAGTTAAGTGTTTCTTAATTCATTAAGACCGTAAGCTCGTAAAGACCTCCCACATTAGACTGGCATTTCTGGCAGCTGGATTTGCTGGGCGGGTCCGGGCAGTCTTACACCACAAACGAGCCTAACCTCGTGTCTTTACAACTGTTACGCATTTAATTTATGCCTAAGACCTCCCACATCAGACTGGCATTTGTGGCAGCTGGATTTGCCGGGCGGGTCCAGGCAGTCTTACACCACAAAAGAGTCTAACCTCGTGTCTTAGGCGATTAATTAAACCAAATTAATTACCCCCAATTTGAATTAATTTCCCTATTCAAATTGCCAATCAATTACAAATTTAACTAAGTCTATAATTGACTCAATTATGTCCATCTATTTATGGTATATAAAATTATACCAATTAACATCACATTTAAGGCATTTATGCCAATTCTCAATATTAAATCTTTTAATATTATCCCATTGCCCCACGTTGTACATTCGTTCGTTTAACGTAAAATATATGTTAGACTCAAATAGTCTAACTTATGGAATAAAGAGAAAACATCACAACATGCATAGAATATAAATTAGATCTAACTTATGAACAAAAAGTCATAACATAAATTGGCATATAGATCTAAACATAAGGGGTGAACTTGCATGTGTGAACAAGGTGTTTCATCTAAACTTGCATAGACAATGGGTGTCATAGATCTAATCATAAGGTGTAAACTTGCATAGGCAATAGTTACAATCTTACATTACATGATTCACACTCCCATATATATATATACACTTGCATATGTGATTTATGCAACATAAACTGTAGTGTAAACTTGCATCTAAACTCACACATGTCATATCCTAACTTTAGATCCAATTTACACATGAAATAGATGTCATGAAACATGTAAGGTTGTATATGATTCTCACTAACTTGCATATGATTCATATCTAAATTAACATCTAAACTTGCATACATACATATGATTTAACATATGAATCATTTCTAACAACATAACCAAACTAGCATATGAAACATCATTATGAATTGATTGTACATAAGCCAATCATAGATCTACAACATAGATGATAACATCACAGCTTTACAATATAGATAATAACATCATAGAATTTACAACATAGATGATAACATCATAGAATATACAACATAGATGATAACATCATAGAATTTACAACATAGATAATGACATACGGTCAATGATTCACAACATAACCATATAATCCAAATCATAGCTCAATCCAATTAAATTGTTAATTATCTTATTAAAGAAATCGAACTCACAAAAAGAAGGTCTTGCGTTCTGAAATCTGAGTTTTGAAATTGATTTAGCTCGCCTTTGTAGTAGATTCGTTATTGTTTAGATTAGAGTTGAATAGAACTGAATTGATTAGCTTTGATTTCCCTCTAGTTGGTGGCGGCTACTCCAGGTTACAAGATGACAGCATGAAGACCATGATTCAGATTTTTATTTGACTTTAGGGTTTGAGTCTACCCATGTTTATATAGAATTTTAATTTAATTATAGCCGTCGGATGATCTTAGGGTTAATCAAAACCACTCAATCGGGATAGGGTGACACCTCAACCCTAATGACTCAGCAAGGAGTCAGAAAGGACTCAGCAATGAGTCATAATATGGATCAGATTGCACTAAAAAGCTGTGCAGGCTTTCTCCTCGGCCTGGGCGCACTTGGCAGGTGCGCCAGTGCCCCTTTTGTACTGGCGCACTTCCCAAGTGCGCCAGTGTATATATTTTTTTTCTATTTTTCCCGCCTGACTTCGTCCGTCCATATCTCCTTCATCCGATATCCGTTTTATGCGAACTCGGACTCTATCTCAACCAGAATTCCGAGACGAACACAATGGTGCAACCCATTTCCCTTAATTCTCATGTCTGAGATTAATTATTCTTGAATTTAGTTAATTCGATTGTTCAAAAATTCAGGGTGTTACATACAGTACCTCGGGCCTCTTCTCCACTTGACTTTAACTAATTTGATCACCTTGTTTCGGAGCTTTCACTCTTACCGACTGATAATCTTGATTTGTTACCACCTTATTGCCAAATTTGGAGTAATCTTTAAATCCTGCTGAGCTACTTCCTCAATGATTTGGACTAGATCATGAATGTACTTTCTCAAATGGGATACAAGATAAACATCGTGCACTCTGAACAACCAATCTGGAAGCTGAAGACGATAAGCTTTTAGGCCAACTCTCTCTATGATAGGGAAAGGCTCAATAAATTGAGGTGCTAGTTTTCTTGTCTTCCCAAATCTGATGACCCCTCGCATTGGATATGTTTTCAAGAATACTGCATCACCAATGGCGAACTCGAAAGCTTGCCTTCTCTTGTTGGTATAACTCTTTTTTCGACTTTGCATAGCTTTCATCCTCTTTGTAATGAGATCAACTTTTTCTGTAACTTCTATGATCATATCAGGGCTAAGAACTAATTAATCTCCTTTTTCTACCCAACATGCCAGAGATTTTCACAGTCGGCCATATAATGCTTCAAACGGAGCCATTTTAATGCTATCCTGATAACCGTTGTTGTAAGAAAATTCAACTAAGGCCAAATGGTCTTCCCAAGAACCACCCAAATCAAGGACATAGGCTCGCAAAAAATACTCTAAAATTCGATTTAATTGCTCAGTTTTCCCATCAGCCCGTGGATGGAATGCGGTGCTGAAATTGAGCTTGGTTCCCAACGCCTTCTAAAAAGTATCCCAAAAATGACAAGTGAAGATCAGATCTCGATCACTCACTATGCTACTCGGTATACCGTAGAGTCGAATAATCTCTTTAATATATAGATCTGCCGAACTTGTTAAAGTCTGGGTCGGCTTAACTAGAATAAAATGAGATGTATTAGTAAGCTGAACAACAATCACCCAAGTTCCTACATTTCCCTTTCTAGATCGTGGCAACCCATCGATAAAGTCCATCAAAACTTGGTCCCACTTCCATTCTGGAACTTCTAGGGGTTAAAGTAATCCTGCCGCCTTCTTTTGGTCACACTTAATTTATTGACAGGTAGCACATTTGCTAACATAAATAGAGATATCTCTCTTTATTGTTCTCTACCAAAATGTATGCTTCAAGTCACGATACATTTTCTTTACTCTAGGGTGGATGGCAAATTTTGACTTATGGCATTCCTCCAGTACATCTTTTTGGAGCTCCTTAATAGCAAATTCTTCCTCCTAACATTAGAATCCCTTTATTGTCTATTTCAAAACTTGATCTCTTATTTTGTTGTATATCCCCAATGATCTTCTGAAGAAATCCATCTTCCTTTTGCTTACAAGAAATCTTTTCATTCATAGTAGGAGTAACAACAAAATATCCCAGGAAAGTATGTTTTCGGCTTAAAGCATCAACTTCCACATTGGCTTCTAACCATCTTTGTTGCCTTAGGTTTAGATCCTTCTAGGTGTAGAGATACTTCAAAGACTTATGGTCGGTGAATAAATCAAATTTCTCACCCAATAGATAATGCCTCCATATCTTTAAGGCGAATACTATCGCTAGCAACTCTAGATCATGGGTGGGGTATTTCTTCTCATGTGGTCGTAATTGTCTACTTGCATAGGCAATCACTCTACCATTCTGCATTAGGACTGCACCAGCACCATTACCACTCGCATCTATGTATACAGTCCTTGATTTCCAACTATAATAACTAACACTAGAACAGTGGTCAGCCTCTTCTTTTACTCTTGGAATGTTGCCTCACATTTGGGAGTTCAATTAAACTTTTCAATCTTCATAGTCAGTTTCGTTAGAGAATTAGCTAACTTAGAAAATTTTTGCATAAATTTACGGTAATACCCAACCAATCCAAGAAAACTTCGAACCTCAGTTGGCGTTCAGCGTTGCTTCAAATCCAAAATTGTAGAAATATTACTTGGGTCCACAGCAATCCCTTATTTTGACACTACATGGCTAAGGGATTTCTTCTTCTCATTCCAAAAGTGGCGCTTCGACGGTTTTGCAAACAAGACGTTCTTCCTTAATATTTCCAACACAACTCTCACATGTGTTGAGAATGGAATTTTGATGACAAAAACCATGTTTCAATTAATAACACTATTGATTATAAATATATAATAACATCTTTGTCCATAATATATATAGATATATATGCAGGAATTATATACAGGTGATCTAAAAGACTGTACAATTTTAGAGATTCAAGAATTCAAGATTCATGAGTATCAAGATAATCAAGATTTCAAGAGCTAAAGATTATCAAGTAATAGAGTCTAGTTTATATGTAAAACTCCAATAAGCACTTTCAAATTAAGTTTTCAAATTCCTTTTCAAATTGATTTCAAAATTATTTCAAACTCCTTTTCTAAAAATGATTCAAATTATTAAGCTCTTACTTATGATTTCAAATATAGATACATAATTTTAGTTTATAAAGTTTTATAATATATGTTTTATAGTCTTATGTCATATAAGCGTATAAATATGTTTATATTATTATATTTTTATATGTTCTTACACTTTAGAAAATTCATTATGAAACATTAGTTTTGATTCAAGAATTTCCAATATATATACATACATTGATTTAAACATTTGAAAAATGGTTTTAAAAATCAAAATAATAAGCATATGTTGACATACGTATTTCAACATTTCGATATATAACTATCATTTTTTTCAAATTTCAAAGGAAGCGTCATTTCATATTTTGAAACACTTTAGAAACATTGCAACCTTTCAAACACTATAAATAGGAGTTAAATTCGAACTTTTTATCACTTCTTCTTCATCATCATCCTATCTCTAACCACCATTACTATTCTTTAATTTCTTGATTTCTACACCTATACTTTGCCGATTTCTACTCAAATTATATCAAGCTTCTTCTTTTCTCAATATCTATCGAATACTCTCTTATTGGAAGTGCTATTCAAGAGTTCTAGGGATGTTGTAATCATTTGGGAATTGTTTGGGAAAGGGTGTAATCCTTTTACGCCATAAATCAAGGAAATGGAGCGGTGTGAACTTTGTAGCCGTGAAATCAAGGATGGTGGAATCAGTGTTAACCTTATAGCCATGAAATCAAGGGTGTTGTGTGACTGATACTAGTATTAGTAAAACTCTGTGCAATCCTGGGTTGCGTGGGACTGGACATGGGAGTAATCCGAACCAGTATAAAATTTGGTGTTTTCTTTCCTTTTCTGCATTTTATATTTACTTATCTGTGTATGTGATAATTTCTATGTTTGTGATCATTTCTGGTGTGATAATCATTGGGTGATTCATGTAGTAATTCAAGATTGTTTAAAATTTTAAGAATCTCTTTAAAACACTATTCACCCCCTCTAGTGTTAGTTTTGCCTTAAGACCCTTAATCCGCATCCTTAATAATTGATATCAAAGCATAGGTTTTCAAAAGTTCATCATCTGAATTTTGGAAATATTAAATGGTAAATTTTGAAATGATTTGTAATTTATAACACTAGTCTTAATTCTTGCATTGCATCAATGTTAGAAGAGTCTGCATTCAATTATATTGAAAAATCAAGTGATCTACTGAATTACAATCCAAAACAGGAAAATGTGTGTTACATGGCTGTTGAAAATTCAAATTCTGATAGTCAAATGGTGGTAATCAAAAAGGACAAATGTATATTGGATAGTAGTTGTTCAAGACATATGACGGGAAATCCATGATTATTTGGTATATGAAGATGGTGGAATGGTCAACTTCGGAGATAACTTGAAAGGATACATAGTTGGCATTGACACTATCGGTAATACTAAAGCTCCAACTATTTCTGATGTTTTATTATTTAGGAATTTAAAACATAATCTACTAAATATAAGTCAACACGATGAAGTCTATAAAATCAATTTGAAAAAGATAAATGATTTATAAAAAATAAGAATTCAAAAATAATTTTAGAAGGAGATAGAAAGAAAAATATGTACATATTAAGTATGAAAATTTCTAACGATAATTTATGTCTCATGGCCAATACAAGCGACCCTTGGATTTGGTATAAGAGATTTGGTCATATAAATTTCAAACACATTTCTAGGATTTCAAAATTAGAATTAATTAGAGCGTTACCTAAAACGAAATTTAAAGTAAGTAATTCATGCAACGCCTGTCAGCTCAGAAAATTAAAAAGAAGTTAATTTAAATCAAAAGAGGAAATTACGACTTCGAAACCATTAGAGTTAATTCACATGGATCTATTCGGTCCATCCCAAACTCAATCAATAAATCACAATAGATAGGTTTACGTAATAATCGACAGTTTTTCTAGATTTACTTGGACTTTGTTTCTTAAAAATAAAAGTGTTGATTTTGATCAGTTTAAAATCTTCGCTAAAAGAATTCAAAATTTATTATCTTTAAAAAACAAAACAATACGTAGTGATCACGGTAGAGAGTTTGTAACAACCCGGAAAATCCGAGCCAATTTAAATTTTTTATTTTGGAGATTTCAATGAATTTTGAATATTTAAAATGAATTATTTTAAATAATAATGACAAGAAATTTATTTTGAATAGAATTAGAACGTATATATTTATTTGAATCGTCGTTAGAATATAAATATTTATTTTTATTTATAAAAGGAATTGAAAATGGCGCGGTAGTTTGAAAATTCGATTTCAAATTTCAAATGAATGTACAGGATTCAAAATAATCTAGATTTTAGCGAAACCAAAAATATTAGCATCTATTTGAGAATATCTTTCCAACGAATTCGAAAAATTGAAATTTCATAGCGGGGATAAAATTTACATCCAGTTGAAAATTCAGAATAGTCGCTATGGAATTTTGGCCCTTAAAAATGGCAATTTTGCAAACGACCTCTGTTATCGACGAAACTACTATTGTTGGATCCGGGATGTCAAGTTAATGCTAGATTCCAAAATTCGTAATTTTCTGAATCAATATGTGAGCGTGGTGAAGTAAAACGTGTTTTGACAGTTTTAGTCAATTTGGATCGACCAGAAAATAGCCATTTTTCAAACGGTCTCCAAATTTGACGAAATTAGTTTAGTTAGAACCGTATCGCCAATACAAAGCTAGAAAATATTTTTTGGGAATTTTTAGAGTTAGTATGTGGCCCCGGTAAATTGAAATGTGCGTTCAAATTCAATATATAGTTTTATATTTTGATTTTAGCGAAAACTAATCGTAACAGTCGAAACAGCTTACGAAACATATCCCATTGTTTTCGGAATGGGGGTAAATTAGTTATGGATAACAGTCGTTGGGTTCGAATTGGAGATGAATTGAAAAAGCAACGTTTTGTGGAAAATAAATTAATTAAATAAAATATATAAAACCTTGCACCCCCCTTTTTTCCCTCTTCTCTCTCTTCTACTCAAAAAACCGAAATGAAATATAAAAAAAAGAAAAGCGACGGACCCAAGCCCCTGTCGCCACCGTCGATCGTCGCGACCCCCCTTTCCCGACGACGGCGCCTCCCCCAAACCCCCCCTCAGATCTGCTTTCCCCTTCCTCCTCTCATTCCCCTTCCTTCTCTAAAAACTCCCAACCCCTTTCTCCCTCCAGACCGCAGCCTCCAGACCGCAGAGGGACCCGCCGCCGGCCACCTTCCCTCCTCCACCGCGAACCTCCTCCGCCTGAGCGCCGCTGACAGCCCCCTTCCAATTCAACTGTGTGCTTTTTGGTTTATGTATTATATTTAGTTATTTATTTAAAATAATTAGTTTAAATTAATTAAAATCAGTTTTTAAAGTCTGGATCTCTGTAAATCAATATGAAATCGTTTTTAAAGATAAAAATATGATTTTTACATTATATGGCAAGAAAAATATTTGATTTTTATATTATAGAGATAATAAAAATATGATTTTTATATTATAGAAATAATAAAATATGATTTTTATATTAGAGAGATAATAAAAATATGATTTTTATTGATTGAAAGGCGATGTAAAAATATAGTTTTCATTATATATAAAGCAATATAAAAATATAATTTTTCTAAAGTGGTAGCGAAGTAAAAATAGAATTTTTGCATAAGGAAAAGTATAGATTTTTATGGCAAAGGAAAATATAATTTTTATATAGAAAGAAGCGTTGTAAAAATGTATGATTTTTATATATGAAGTACCATTATAAAAATGTGATTTTTAAAATAAAAGTCATATTAAAAATGCGATTTTTAATGTGAACAGCGGGAAAAGGTCGCATCAGAATTTCGGATAAATTTGGACCGTTCAGAAATAAAGAATGGAGGAGTGGAACCCTCAGACTTTTATTTTATTTTCTAGTTTGAAATATATACTAGAATGCAGACGGTGCTTAGCAGCACCCGACACCCGTCATCCACAAACCATTGATGACTTGTTTATTTGATTGATGTGTTGTGAAAATTTATTGTTGTGATATGGAATGGAATAAAATGTTTTATCGTTAAAAATATTTTATAGTTAAAAATATAATTTTTAACATGTATATGAATAAAATAAATATTTATAAACAATTCGGACGATTTGTTTATGTAAACACATTTGACTGATATTGATTGGGACGATAAATTTTACATATTGCTCAAGTGCACAAATAAAATTCATTATTTTTTGTTTGAAACCCCACACGGGTATTGGGATGATATATGACATACACTAGTCCTAATAATTAGCTGTATGTCGGTCGATTGATTGACAGGCTGTTATAAGCATTGAATATTTATATTTGGTGCTTATGCAGTGTAGAATGCACTTTGGATGATGGTTGACTATGTTTGATTATTGTTGTATACATGTGTGTATGAAATCCATATAATCAAATTATATGGTAATTGACTGTGTCTGATTCCAGTTCAGAAAGAATAAATATTTTAAAATAATAAAATAATATTCAGTAAATGATCAAAATCTGATTTTGATGTTCGATTTGGGATGGACACGAAAATATTTAAATATATATAGCCGTGTTGATTAGATCGACGCCATTTTGACATGAACGATATTTATATCGATTTTATTCATTTTTATAATGAATATTGAAAAGGAATTGATTTCGAAATATAATGTTTTGAAAATATTATCATTTATATATCGATGATTTGGAATATTCAATTTTGATTTGAAATTGAATATGAAGTTGAAATAATTTTAAAAACGATTTCAAAACGATTTATAAAATACATTTTAAATGGAAATCGACGAAATATATATTATATATATTATATATAATATAATGGCCTGAATAGAACGTGCCGCGCTACGGCAGTTCGCGAATTTCGACTATTGACTTCAAATGGATATTACGGGAGATCCGACCGTCGAATTCTCCAAAAACCTGAACCGTTGGGTTTGTATGGAAAAAGAGCTTTCTAACGAATATTAGATATTTGAAATTTAACGGTTGGATTTGTAATTATGTCCAAATCAAATTTGGAAAAGGTCGCTATAAGTGCAGTTCGATGGCCGTTTATCGAAATCGGCTGTACTGGCCTTAATAAAATTATTAAAAATATCAATAATTAGTGTAAAATCATAAGAAATGATTTGGAAAGAATTGGGATGAAAAACTCCATATTTGAAAAGATAAAAATAGATTTTTATCGAAATGAACTAGTTTGGAATTATAATAATAAATCCAATATTTTTAAAATAAATAAATTGGATTTGAAATGGTTTTAAAAATAACCAGGATTTCCAATATATGAATTGGAATGGATTTGAATCGAAATTATGCTCGGAGTATTTCGATATTGGATTTCATGATTACACGGAGATTGTGGAGGAATTTGGAAGATATATATATCGTTATTCCAATACGATATTTGTTGGTTTTAGAATTTGATATTGAATATAAGCCGATATATTTTCTATTTAGAGCCTTGTATTTAATATCAAATTGGATTTTGGGTTCGTTGTGAATGGTACCTTTAACAATACTGTTCTTGAACCGAATGAAGTTAAGAAAACTAGAAACTAACTGGAGATTAGTTAAGTTTAAATGGTTTCCTGGGTATTGATCTGATGTTGGTTTTGGCCTTCGGGGTTAATGCTTAGGGGATTGTTCTCTTACTAATTTACGGTTAGAGGCTAATGTGAATTGGGTTTATTGTGAACTGTGTTTTTAACGACATTCGTTCTTTAACCCGATTTACAGTGAAATGAGATTTGGGATTTATCAATTTTTTTATTTAGATTTAGCAGGAATTTTCCAAGGTAACGTTTTCCAATTTAATATATTAAATTGGAATTTAATGGAATTCATTTTGATAATAAGCGAAGTGAACTTCTGTGGAGGAAGACTGTTAATACATATGGAATTTAAGAGGCATTGCCGTTATTTCATTTATATTATTGGTCGGATATGGAAATTGATATCGATTATATATTGATTTGTTTTTCCGTGAAGATTCCATAATTAACGGAATGTGACTTGGTTTACCGTGAATGGTATCTTTAATAATACTATTCTTAGACCCAATGGAGTTGAGAAAATCAGAAACTAACTAGAGATTAGTTACGTTGAATGGTTTCCTGGGTATTGATCTGATGTTGGTTTCGGCCTTCGGGGTTAATACTTAGGGAATTTTTCACTTGCTAATTTATGGTTAAAGGCTGATGAAATGGAATGTGATTTTGGGTTTGTCATGAACCGTGTTTTAAATGACATTGGTTCTTTAACCCAGTTAAAGACGGGATATGGTTTCCCAAGTTAAACAATCGTTAATATTGATTATTTTTGGGGAAGATTAAAACCAAGTGGAGTTTTAATGCATCTTTAATTAGGTTGAAGTGATATCCAAAAGAGGATTAAAGAATAAATTTAAAGAATTTATCATTGATAAAATTAATGGGAACCTTTCCCAAAGTATAAGAATATATGAATAAAGGAATATTTTGGATTGGAATAAGGCGTATGTTGTGTTTTTATAGCACTTGTTTATTATATACGCGAGTTATTCGGAAAGACCGGGTTTATCCCATTCTGAATAACTGATTCGGCGATATGTCGAAGATGAAGATGGTGGTCGAAGACCGGAGGTCTTCACATCGTTTGGATGGTTACTGAGGTCTTGATTGGGCTGTACACCTAAGATAAGGTAATAAGTGGTGATCGTCCAGACGTACTTAGAGATCAACGAATATGCGAGGGCGTCTCCCCTGTATTGGACATATGGGGGAGGAATATAGTGCCTTCGGTTTCGTTCAGACCTAGAATGAACTTGTAAATGGATGTGTGTCTGACATCGGATTTCATTCTGTGTGATTGATAGACATCGGTTGCATAGCGTGAATTGCCTGTGTGGCATGCTGAGATGCAAATGATCAAGGCTTCTGTTGAAAAGCAGAGTCTTGTGGTTAATGATCAAAGCATGGACTTTGTTGCATAGCTTTGTGTAGCGTTAATTCACGAGCCTTATAGCCCGGTGTGGACCAGAAACGGGAGAGAACTGCAGGGAGGGCACACGTTTCTTTCTAGCTAGGAGTGGTGTCAGCATTTTACTAGCCCTGGCATTTTACTTATGTGGATGATGGATTGCGAGGCGCCTTAGTTATATCGGTCGATCTGGGGCCGATGGAGTAATTTGGCTCGTTTACGCCCCATAGGGCGGGGAAACGCAGTGTTCAGGCATTTTAATCCACATCGAGTGGACCGGCCCTGAAGATCCAAGGGTCGATGCATTCTGATCCTGAGACATGGTTAGATTGTCTCGAAGCGGTAAGGACGATCCCTTGCCTTGGTTCGCAGATGGAAAATCCAACTTCCAATACGTGACAATTGCGGTTTTGATTGTAGAGCCTTGTATTGGCGACATGATATATGGTACCCATGCCGTCTAGGATTGATACATTTATATTTGAAGTTGTTTTATACACTATGCACTTATATTAGTATCAAATGATTTGTTTTAAACGTACCAAGCATATTTGGCTATTATAAGGGAAACCCTGTCCTCCGGCTTGCGTTGCATTGTGTGATGGGACCTGGGTCTTATAATAGCTTCATTTTTTCAAAAAGCATTGCGCTGTTTTGTTATATGCACTGGTATTCTTGGGAGGAAACCCGTTCCGTGTTATACGGCGTGGTCCCTGGATTTACCTAACTTTAAAATAAAGATTAATAACTGTTTTAGTTCTTACACCAGTCACATGACTGACCTGGAGTTTATTGTTTTAACCTAAACTCTGGGTGCCCCTATTTTCCACACGGGCAGCTAGTAGTTTTGGTTTTGCAGATTTATATTCATAGGATCCTGATTTACAGCTGGAACGATACTCAGAAAGATCTGTATCCGTGTATTACTTTCAGTTGTGTTTTGTATTGTTTTTCCGCTACTATGTAATGTATTGTAATCTCTGATATTTTTATGTTGTGTAATATTTATTATTCTGATGAAATTGTTATAATTAACAATGAAATGTTCTTCTGTTTCTGTTCTGATTTGTCGTGTTCTCAATTCAATCCGTTCATTCCTTCACGGGGAAGTTCGGGTCACTTCATTTTGGTACCAGAGCTCTGTTTTACAGAGCTCGGAGAACAAGACACGTTAGAACCAAACGAAAGAATTCATCAGAGAATTGGATTAGTAATATCCAATGAGAATGACTCGTTAGAGATAAGATCAGTAGTATCCTAGAACGAGTGTGAAGAGTGATATTAAAAAAAAAATGAAAATGAATTTTGTTTTGAAAATTTAAACTTGTTTATGCGTATTTGAATATTTATTTTAAATCGATTTGGACAATCGAGTATATAGAGATTTTAATATACTCTGATCCACGTGTATTCGAAGCCTCAAATATACTAGATAGATATAGAATCACACTCTAGTCTCCCAGGAATGATTCTGATGATGGGTACCCATCACCAATGTTGTGTTCGAGTTTCGAAAGAGGGATATCTATATATTTCCAATTGACTGGTGTGAGAACCAAAACTAGATAGGGTTACTTGTTGTGAATTGGCATCAAAAACATGATTTTCTTTATATGTATCAAAATTATGAATTTGAAAAGATAATCAACTAATTGATTGATGATTGTGTTGTGTGACTATTCATTTAAACCATTAAGTGAATGTAAGGTGAATTTAGCCAAATTGTACCAAATGTTGAACTGACTTGAGAATTATTTGAAATTGTATGCATAAATATGTATCTATGTTTAACAGGTCATAGCAAAGAGGCTAGAGCAGAGAAATAAAATTGTTTGCCTGATAAATAGGTACATGTTTACTGTATTTCTTTGGGTTTGGATGATTTTATGAGCCGATCGGCTAGCCGCTTGGCTGTTTCTTTTTCCTTTTGGATTGGAGAGGCCTGTATGGCAATTTTGGGATTTCCCGGTGCTCTCGTGCAGGGGAGGTTATGGCGAAATTTTTCGAAAATTTAGGGTGTTAGCCAAATTTTTGAAAAGTTCTTAGAAACTGAAAAGTTGAATAACTTAAGCCATAATGAAAGTTGAGTTTATTAGTAAAACAACTTTCAGCTCCGTTCCTTTTCGAGGACGAAAAGATTTTAAGTTGGGGAGATTGTAACAACCAGGAAAATCCGAGCCAATTTAAAAAAAATTATTTTGGCGATTTTAATGAATTTTGAATATTTAAAATGAATTATTTTAAATAATAACGACGAGAAATTTATTTTGATTAGAATTAGAACGTATATATTTATTTGAATCGTCGTTAGAATATAAAAATTTATTTTTATTTATAAAAGGAATTGAAAATGGCGCGGTAGTTCGAAAATTCGATTTCAAATTTCAAATTTCAAATGAATGTACAGGATTCAAAATAAACCGGATTTTAGCGAAACCAAAAATATTAGAATCTATTTGAGAATATCTTTCCAATGAACACGAAAAATTGAAATTTCAAAGCAGGGATAAAAAGTTACGTCCAGTTGAAAATTCAGAATAGCCGCTTTGGAATTTTGGCCCTTAAAAATGGAAATTTGCAAATGACCTCCGTTTTCGACGGAACCACTTTTGTTAGATCTGGGATGTCAAGTTATTGCTAGATTCCAAAATTCGTAATTTTCTGAATCAATATGTGAGCGTGGCGAAGTAAAACGTGTTTTGACAGTTTTAGTCAATTTGGATCGACCAGAAAATGTCCATTTTTCAAATGGTCTCCAAATTTGACGAAATTAGTTTTGTTAGAACCGTCTCGTCAATACAAAGCTAGAAAATATTTTTTGGGAATTTTTAGAGTTAGTGTGTGGCCCTTGTAAATTGAAATGTGCGTTCAAATTCAATATATAGATTTATATATTGATTTTAGTGAAAACTGATCGTAACAGTCGAAACAGCTTACGAAAAATATCCCATTGTGTTCGGGATAGGGGTAATTAGTTATGGAAGACAGTCGTTGGGTTCGAATTGGAGATGAATTGAAAAAGCAACTTTTTATGGAAAATAAATTAATTAAATAAAATATATAAAACATTGCACCCCCCTTTTTCCCCTCTTCTCTCTCTTCTACTTAGAAAACCGAAATGAAAAAAAAAGAAAAGCGATAAACCCAAGCCCCTATCGCCACCATCGATCGTCGCGACCCCCCTTTCCCAACGACGGCGCCTCCCCCAAACCCACCCCCCCTCCGATCTGCTTTCCCCTTCCTCCTCCCGTTCCCCTTCCTTCTCTAAAAACTCCCAACCCCTTTCTCCCTCCAAACCGCAGCCTCCAGCCCCAGAGGGACCCGCCGCCGGCCACCTGCCCTCCTCCACCACGAGCCTCCTCCGCCTGTGCGCCGCTGACGGCCCACCTTCCAATTCAACTGTGAGATTTTTTGTTTATGTATTTTATTTAGTTATTTATTTAAAATAATTAGTTTAAATTAATTAAAATCAGTTTTTAAAGTTCGAATCACTGTAAATCAATATGGAATCATTTTTAAAGATAAAAATTCGATTTTTACATTAAATGGCAAGAAAAAGATTTGATTTTTATATTATAGATATAATAAAAATATGATTTTTATATTATAGAGATAATAAAAATATGAATTTTATATTATAGAAATAATAAAAATATGATTTTTATATTAGAGAGATAATAAAAATATGATTTTTATTGTTTGGAAGGCGATGTAAAAATATAATTTTCATTATATATAAAGCACTATAAAAATATAATTTTTCTAAAGTGGTAGCGAAGTAAAAATAGAATTTTTACATATGGTCAAGTATAGATTTTTATAGCGAAGGAAAATATAATTTTTATATAGAAAGAAGCATTGTAGAAATATATGATATTTATATATGAAGTGCCATTATAAAAATTTGATTTTTAAAATAAAAATCATAATAAAAATGTGATTTTTAATGTGAACAGCGGGAAAAGGTCGCATTGGAATTTCAGACAAATCTGGACCGTTCAGAAATAAAGAATGGAGGAGTGGAGCCCTCGGTGAGAACTTCTCACTTTTATTTTATTTTCTAGTTTGAAATATATACTAGGATGCAGACGGTGCTTAGCAGCACTCGACACCCGTCGTCCACAGACATGGATGACTTGTTTGTTTGATTGATGTGTTGTGAAAATTTATTGTTGTGATATGGAATGGAATAAAATATTTTATCGTTAAAAATATTTTATAGTTAAAAATATAATTTTTAACATGTATATGAATAAAATAAATATTTATAAACAAATCTAACGATTTGTTTATGTAAACACATTTGACTGATATTGATTGGGATGATAAATTTTACACATCGCTCAACTGCACAAATAAAATTCATTATTTGTTGTTTGAAACCCCACACGGGTATTGGGATGATATATGACATACACTAGTCCCAATAATTAGCTGAATGTCAATCGATTGATTGACATGCTATTATAAGCGTTGAATATTTATGTTAGATGCTTATGTAGTGTAGAATGCACTTTAGATGATGGTTGACTGTATTTGATTGTTTTTGTATACATGTGTGTATTGAATCCATATAATCATATTGATGGTAATTGACGGTGTATGATTCCAGTTCAGAAAGTATAAATATTTTAAAATAACGAATATTTTAAAATAATATTCAGTAAATGATCAAAATCTGATTTTGATGTCGAATTTGGGATGGACACGAAAATATTTAAATATATATAGCTGTGTTGATTAGATCGACGTCATTTTGACGTGAACGATATTTATATCGATTTTATTCATTTTTATGATGAATATTGAAAAGGAATTGATTTTGAAATATAATGTTTTGAAAATATTATCATTTATATATCGATGATATGGAATATTCAATTTTGATTTGAAATTGAATATGAAGTTGAAATCATTTTGAAAATGAATTTAAAACGATTTACAAAATACGTTTAAAATGGAAATCGATGAAATATATATTGTATATATAATATAATGGCCTGAATAGAACGTGCCGCGCTGCGATAGTTCGCGAATTTCGACCATTGACTTCGAATGGATATTACGGGAGATCCGACCGTCGGATTCTCCTAAAACCTGAACCGTTGGGTTCGTATCGAAAAGAGCTTTCTAAAGTATATTAGAGATTTGAAATCTAATGGTTGGATTTGGAATTATGTCCAAATCAAATTTGGAAAAGGTCGCTGTAAGTGCAGTTCGATGGCCGTTTATGGAAATCGACTGTACTGGCCTTGATAAAATTATTAAAAATATCAATAATTAGTGTAAAATCATAAGAAATTATTTGGAAAGAATTGGGATGAAAAATTCCATATTTAAAAGATAAAAATAGATTTTTATCAAAATGAACTAGTTTGGAATTAGAATAATAAATCCAATATTTTTAAAATAAATAAATTGGATTTGAAATGGTTTTAAAAATAACCAAGATTTCCAATATATGAATTGGAATGGATTTGAATCGAAATTACGCTCGGAGTATTTCGATATTGGATTTCGTGATTATACGGAGATTGTGGGGGAATTTGGAAGATATATATATATATCGTTATTCCAATACGATATTTGTTGGTTTCAGAATTTGATATTGAATATAAGTCGATATATTTTCTATTCAGAGCCTTGTATTTAATATCAAATTGGATTTTGGGTTCGTCTTGAATGGTACCTTTAATAGTACTGTTCTTGAACCGAATGGAGTTAAAGTAAATTAGAAACTAACTAGAGATTAGTTAAGTTGAATGGTTTCCTGGATATTGATCTGATGTTGGTTTCGGCCTTCGGGGTTAATACTTAGGGGATTGTTCTCTTACTAATTTACGATTAGAGGTAATATGAATTGGTTTTATTGTGAACTGTGTTTTTAACGACATTCGTTCTTTAACCCGATTTACAGTGAAATATGATTTGGGATTTATAAATCTTTTTATTTAGATTTAACGGGAATTTTCCAAGGTAACGTTTTCTAATTTAATATATTAAATTGGAATTGAATGGAATTCGTTTTGATAATAATCGAAGTGAACTTCTGTGGAGGAAGACTGTTAATACATATGGAATTTAAGAGGCGTTGCCGTTATTCCATTTATATTATTGGTCGGATATGGAAATTGATATCGATTATATATTGATTTGTTTTTCCGTGAAGATTCCGTAATTAAAGGAATGTGATTTGGGTTATCGTGAATGGTATCTTTAATAATACTATTCTTAGACCCAATGGAGTTGAGAAAATCAGAAACTAACTGGAGATTAGTTAAGTTGAATGGTTTCCTGGGTATTGATCTAATGTTGGTTTCGGCCTTCGGGGTTAATACTTAGGGAATTGTTCACTTGCTAATTTACGGTTAAAGGCTGATGAAATGGAATGTGGTTTTGGGATTTTCGTGAACCGTGTTTTAAATGACATTGGTTCTTTAACCCAATTAAAGACATGATATGGTTTCCCAAGTTAAACAATCGTTAATATTGATTTTTTTTTTGGGAAGATTAAAACCAAGTGGAGTTTTAATGCATCTTTAATTAGATTGAAGTGATATCCAAAGGAAGATTAAAGAATAAATTTAAAAAATTTATCTTTGATAAAATTAATGGGAACCTTTCCCAAAGTATAATAATATTTGAATAAAGGAATATTCTGGATTGGAATAAGGCGTATGTTGTGTTTTTATAGCACTTGTTTATTATATACGCGAGTTATTCGGAAAGACCAGGTTTATCCCATTCTAAATAACTGATTCGGTGATATGTCGAGGATGAAGACGGTGGTCAAAGATCGGAGGTCTTCACATCATTTGGATGATTACTG
Source organism: Allium sativum (assembly GCA_030737875.1). NCBI lineage: Eukaryota > Viridiplantae > Streptophyta > Magnoliopsida > Asparagales > Amaryllidaceae > Allium > Allium sativum. The sequence continues at coordinate 14,369,786 of CM060911.1, forward strand.
AAGTCTTGACTGGGTTGTACACCCAAGACAAGGTAATAAGTGGTGATCGTCCAGACGTAAGTGGAGATCAACGGATATGCGAGGGCCTCTCCCCTGTATTGGACATATGGGGGAGGAATAAAGTGCCTCCGGTTTCGTTCAGACCCAGAACGAACTTGTAAATGGATGTGTGTCTGACATCAGATTTCATTCTGTGTGATTGATAGACATCAGTTGCATAGCGTGTTGCCTGTGTGCCATGCTGAGATGCAAATGATCAAGGCTTCTGTTGAAAAGCAGAGTCTTGTGGTTGATGATCAAAGCACGGCCTTTGTGGCGTAGCTTTGTGTAGCATTAATTCGCGAGCATCACAGCCCGGTGTGAACCAGAAACGGGAGAGAACTACAGGGAGGGCATGGGTTTCTTTCTAGCTAGGAGTGGTGTCAGCGTTTTACTAGCCCTGGCATTTTACTTATGTGGATGATGTATTGTGAGGTGCCTCAGTTATATCGGTCGATCCGGGGCCGATGGAGTCATTTGGCACATTTACGCCCCAATGGGGGGGGGAAACGCAGTGTTCAGGCATTTTAATCCACATCGAGTGGACCGGCCCTGAAGATCCAAGGGTCGATGCATTCTGATCCTGAGAATACAGGAATACAGGAACACAAACAGAAGAATATTTCATTGTTAATTACAACAATTTCATTAGAATACAGGAATATACAGAGTATGAATAAATATTACACAACAGAAAAATATCAGTGATTACAATACATTACATAGCAGCAGAAAAATAATACAAAACATAACTGAAAGTAATACACGGATACAGAGCTTTCCGAGTATCGTTCCAACTGTGAATCAGGATCCTGTGAATATAAATCTGCAAAACCAAAACTACTGGCTACCGTATGGAAAATAGGGGCTCCCAGAGTTTAGGTTAAAACAATAAACTCCAGGTCAGTAATGTGACTGGTGTGAGAACAAAAACAATTATTAATCTTTATTTTAAAGTTAGGTAAATCCAGGGACCATGTTGTATAACACGGAACGGGTTTCCTCCCAAGAATACCGGTGCATATAACAAAACAACGCAATGTTTTTTTGGAAAAATGAAGCTATTATAAGACCCAGGTCCTATCACACAATGCAACGCAAGCCGAGAATAGGGTTTTCCCTTATAATAGCCAAACATGCTTGGTATGTTTAAAACAAATCATTTGATATTATTATAAGTGCATAGTGTATAAAACAACTTCAAATATAAATGTATCAATCCTAGACGGCATGAGCACCATATATCATGTCGCCAATACTAGGCTCTACAATCAAAACCGTAATTGTCACGTATTGGAAGTTGGATTTTCCATCTGTGAACCAAGGCAAGGGATCATCCTTGATCATTGCTATGCAAGAGGAATTGAATCAGTTTACCAGGAACGATGTATGGAAACTTGTTCCTAGACCAGAGGATAAAACTGAAATTGGAATTAAATGGGTTTATAAAAATAAAATGAATGAACTCGGTGAAGTCATAAGAAATAAAGCTCGACTAGTTGCATAATGATATAGTCAAGAGGAATGTACAGATTACGATGAAACCTTCGCTCTTGTAGCAAGATTAGAAGCAATTAGAATTTTACTAGCCTTCGCTAATCATAATAATTTTCAAACTATTTCAAATAGATGTTAAAAGTGCCTTTTTAATTGGATATGTTAAAGAAGACGTATATATAGAGCAACATACTCTTTTTGAAGACGAAAACCTTCCAAATCATGTATATAAATAAAAGAAAACGTTATATGGATTAAAACAAGCTCCTAGACCATGGTATGATCGATTAAAAACGTATTTGTAACACCCCGAATTTTCTGTTAACTGTATATTAACAAATTAAAGTATAATTAATCCTTAATGAAAGAATTAAGGGAAACGGGTTACGCCATTGCGCTTGTCTCAGAATTCTACTTGAGATAGAGTTCGAGTTTGTGTGAATCGAACTCCGTATGAAGGAGTTATAACCTCTGGAAGTTTCAGAATTCAAATTAAAATTCAAACAGTTCAAACGAAGTTCAAATTTCGAAAATCAGACCCCAATTGGGCTGAGCGGGAAAATTCCCGCCCAGGTACCAGGTCGACCATAGGGTCGACCTAGGGGTCGACCTAGCCAGTCGACCTGGTTTGGCCCTGGCTGGCCCAGTCAGGTTTCTGGTCGATTTTTGGGGCTTGGCTGTGTCACTAGGGCTTACATGTCTCTTTCTGATTGGCTTCTCTTGAGATGGATGGTCTGGATTCACTCTAGCTTCATCAATGGCTCTAATTAATTTGAAATTCTATAAATACAACTTGAGTCTAAACCTAAATTCACACAAATAAATTGGAGATAGAGCCGTCATGCTGCTGGAAGGAAGCCAAGAGTAGCCTCCACTTGTAGAAAGCTTAGAGACGAGCCAAAATCAAAGTTAAAACACGATTCAAACAACGTTAGTCTACCCAAAGGAAAGTATTTCAAATTCAGAACTCAAAATCCAGAATTCAGGTTCGTCGTTTGTTGTAAGTATAGTGATTTTTCCGATGTGAATAAGATTTGGATTTGATTCGATGTAAAATGGAAATGGAATTGTGTTATTGTATAACAACGATGTTAATTCATATGTGATGTAATGATTGTGGTATTGTGATGTTTGTGGTATAATTGAGTTTATGTTGATCCTATTGTACATTTAGAATGAAAACAACATCGCATGCAAGTTGTATAGTTTATGTTGTAATCTACACCTATATGTTTATGTGATTATATAGGTTGTATGTATACTTTATGCTAAGAACCCCTAAGCCTAAATGGTTATGTTCATAAACATGCTCCTATGTTTATACAAACGTTGCAAGTTCCTAATTGGATCCATGTCAAGATCCACTTTAATATATGTTTCATGTTGTAATTAGACATATGATTGGATCTAGTTCACACATGCGATGAAATTGTACATACTTTATGAAAACGTCACATTCTTGTCATATGCTAGTTATGTTCGATGTTATGCCTAGATCCAAAACATGTTTAGGCTTATGTTGTCTAAATCATATGCTAATTTATGTGACACCTATATGGTTATATCCCTATTTCAATGCAAGTTCGCATATATGTTGATTTAGGCTATGTTGCAAATTCACATGTATGTTGGTTAGTCTATTTTGCAAGTTCACACCTATGACATTCATGTTGACTATTTTGCAAGTTCACACCTATGATGTTCATATTGATTGTGCCAAAAATGCCAAGTTTACACCTATGTCTTGTTTATGTTAGTGAACTTCTTTATGCCAATTTTGTGTATGCTAAATTAGGCTAAGTTTTTAGCCTAATATTATATGTTAAAAATCATGCGAACGTAAAATTAGGCTAAGATTGTTAGCCTAATATTTAGACGGGGTAACGTTGGGAAAATTTAAAAATATATGAATTGGCATGTTTGTCACATGCCAAAATTGGTGGCATTTAAACGGTATAAATTCTTATACCAAAAATGTTAAACTTGGAATTTGGGCCATAACATTTAATTGTTGACAAATTTACATATAACAAGTAATAAAGACAAATATGTAAATTTATAAAATATGAGTATGCTTAACACGAGGTTGGATTGAGTTGTGATGTAAACCTGCCCGGACCCGCCCGGCTGTCCAGTAGTCATAACAATACCTATCCAATGTGGGTGGTTAAGCATGGAGCCCAATAAGGACCCGAGGTTAGACTGAGTTACGGTGTATATCTGCCCGGAACCGACTGGCACATCTAGTTACTGTAACAATACATGTCTAATGTGAGTGGTCGGTGCTTTAAAAAGCTAAGGACAGACTGTCAGGATGGTAGGGTTAAGTTAACTAAAACACTTAACCAATTCAACATGTTAATGAAATTAATAGGTGGGGTCAGGTAAATACAGACACTTAACCACTTAACATGTTTGACTAGAAAACCCTAGTATCGGGGACCCATTTCAGTAGTGACCCAAATAGGTATCATGGTACCCTGAAACAAGGAAGGGTAGGGCACGATTACTGGGCTGATTGTAAGCGGTCAAAAGCGACGGCGGTGGGTGCAACAGTGTGGGTTCTAACGGAGTGCGGGCGTGCACACACTTCGGAGAAGACAAACAGGGAACTGGGGGCACCAGTAGTATAACCTATGCATTTCTAGTATTGTGTCGGGCCGCCACCATGGGACGTGATACACCCCATGGTGGGACCAGCATAGGCATCTACAATCTTTGGGGCCGTAAGACACAGATGATTATGCGAGTAGGAGCCGATCTTTAGAAAGAGGGGATCACTTCACCTCCTGCATGGGGTGCCATTTAAGACAATGCAAGTAGGTGCAGAGATATAGTATGGTGTACGATAGTATATTCGTTTCAAAACTGCTTTACCTTAGTTTATGATACTTTCTTGTTTCCAGTTTATACCTATCATGCCCTTATTCTTATTCTCATACTGAAGAGTCACTAGACTTACCAGGCTTTATGCCTGACCCTATTTTCTTCCTTCTTTTTTCTTCCGTTCCTCCCACCCCCCGCCCAGGTCCACAGGGAGGAAACAACTCAGCTTAGTCAGACTCTTTGCAAGCTTCAAGATAGTAGATGTACGGTTTGGACTCTCTCCTTGGCTATGGCTGTTGGACACAATCATGGGGATTTATGCAGTTTTAATTATGTTTTATGCTTCTTTATTTAATAACCAAGACAGAAATGATGATGTAATGTTTTGGAAGTTATTATGTGACGGTTATGGAAATGTTTTGTATGAACACATATTTATGAAATAAAAAAAGTCTGTTGTTTTTCCGCTGCTTATACATATGTGTTTATATCTGTCTTGTGTTTTATCTGTGACTTTTACTTACAAGCCTCCACCAAAGTTAAGGCATTCCCTTTGTGAGTGACCTTAATGGAGGGTGGGGTGTTTCAGTATTTATTACAATCAAACTTCGAGATTGGTAAGGTAGATAATACATTGTTTATTAAGAAAAAAAAACGATATTCAATTAATACAAATATACGTTGATGATATAATCTTTGGATCAACCAATAATCACATGAATAAAGAATTCTCAAATATTATGACCCAAGAATTCGAGATGAGTCACATGGGTGAACTCACATTTCTCTTAGGCTTAGAAATCTATCAACTAAAGAATGGAATATTTATTAATCAAGAAAAATACGCTAGGGACTTAATTAATAAATATAATTTAATTATATCTAATAGAGGACCCACACCTATGGCAACTAATATAGCCCTAAGTACAGATGATACGTCAAAACACATTGTTCAAATATTACATAGAGGAATGATAGGATCGTTATTATATACAACCGCAAGTAGACCAGATATAATGCATAGTGTATGTCTCAGTGCAAGATATCAATCGCAACCTAAGAAAACTCATTTAAAAGCTGTAAAATGTATTCTAAGATATGAAAAACATATATTAGATTTTGGATTATTTTATCCTAAAAATGATTCATTTGATTTAATCTCTTATTATGACGCTGATTATGCTGGATGTAAATACGATCGTAAAAGCACTAGTGGAACATGTCATTTCTTAGGACATTCACTAGTTCCTTGGTTCAGTAAAAAGAAAAATACGGTATCTTTGTCAACAATTGAAGTAGAATATATATCTGCTGCTTTGGCTTGTTCACAAATATATATGCAAAAACTCTAAATGATTTTGGTTTAAATATAAATAAGTCATCAACCTATTGCGATAATACGAGTGCCGTAAATATATCTAAAAATCCAACTCATCATTCGAGAACAAAACATATAGATATAAAACATCATTTCTTAAGAGATAACGTAAGTAAAGAGAAATTTTCATTTGAATTCATAGAAATAGAAATATAAATAATACTTACAAAATGAAACAACACTAACTATATTTAGAAGAGAATTAAGCATTTGTTCTTTATGTTAAATAGAGTAATTAAATATATTAATAATATAATAAAATATATAACAAAAATAAGAAAAATAAAAATAAAAAATAAACATATGTCGACATGTTGAATATGGTATGTCAACATATAACTGCCAGATTTTCAAAATTAATTGCCACCAAAAGTTAGTTACAACCTCTATTTAGACTTATTATTTCGAAATTCCATCTTCATCTCTTCATTTTATCTCTGGAAAAATTCTTAATCAAATAAAATGATGGCCTCCACTAATAATAACAACCAAAACACCCCTAATTCTTTCTATGGACCGTCCGAAGGTCCATTTCAACGATCTACGCTCGCTAGAGTAATGAAATTAGAGGAATCGGTAAAGGATGTTCAGCAAATGCTTACTGAAATCCAAGTTCTACAAGTAAGAATGAATTAAGAGAACAGGAAACAAGGGAAGACAATGAGAAATTTGCAACGGTTTATCACGGATAACCACATTAATCTAGTTAATATCAAGGATGATAATCAAATGGAGGAAGAGGAAGAAGAACAAACCGAGGGCATGGAAGAAGACGACCAAGTAATATGCATGGGTGAAGTATGCTTTGAAGGAGTAGGAAATATAGTTGTGCAAAGTGGGGAATTATGTATTCATTATCCCTACTGCCCAATTCATAAATCTCCAATCATCAAGAAGAATAGACATTTAGACTTTCATTTTACTCGTATATGCGCTGTAAAACGTATATTCATTATAAATACGTGTTCTCTTAAATACATTGCTTTGTATATGTTTAACTCGTTTGTAAACATTGTTTGAATTACATAGTTTATTCAATGTTTATGTTTAATATAGTGTAGATTTAGTATTATTGAATAATTCATTAGGATCAGATATAGCGCAGATTTAGGGGGAGTATAACTTAGTTCAGTATAGTCTAAAATAGGTCAATATAATCTAGTATCAAATAGTATAGTTTAGTATAGGATAATTTTTGATAATGACAAATGGGGAGAAATTATAAAATAAGATATAGAAAAAGTTTAAGGGGAAGTCAGAAGGAATTGATGGTAAAAATCAAGGAATTAAATCAATAGGTAATATCAGGTATGAATATTTTATAAACCAAGGTTGTCATCATCAAAAAGGGGGAAATTGTTAGAGAATGGAATTTTGATGACATCAACCTTGTTTCAATTAACAAAATTATTGATTGTAAAATATATACTAACATCTTTGTCTAGAATATATAGATATATACGTAGAAATTATATATAGGTGATATAGAAGACTGTATAGTTTTAGAGATTCAAATTACCAAGGAATTCAAGACTCATGAATATCAAGATAATCAAGATTTCAAGAGCTCAAGATTATCAAGTAATAGAGTCTAGTTTATATGTAAAACTCCTGCAAGCACTTTCAAATTCTGTTTTCAAATTCCTTTTCAAATTGATTTCAAAATTATTTTAAAATCCTTTTCTAAAAATTATTTCTAATTATTAAGCTCTTACTTATGATTTCAAATATACATACATGATTATTATTTATAAAGTTTTATATTATGTATATAATATATGTTTTATAGTCTTATATCATATAAGTTTATAAATATGTTTATATAATAATATTTTTAAAAGTTCTTACACTTTAGAAAATTCATTTTGAAACATTAGTTTCGATTCAAGAATTTCCAACATATATATATATATATATATTGATTTAAACATTTGAAAATTGTTACATATTTCAACACGTCGATATATGACTATCATTATTTCAAAGGAAGTGTCTTTTCATATTTTGAAACGCTTTTGAAACATTGCAACCTTTCAAACACTATAAATAGGGGTTAAATTCGAATTTTTTTATCACTTCTTCTTCTCCATCATAATCCTTCTCTAACCACCACTATTATTCTTTAATTTCTTGATTTCTACACTTATACTCTGCCGATTTCTACTCAAACTGTATCAAACTTCTTCTTTTCTCAATCTCTATCAAATACTCTCTAATTGGAAGTGCTATTCAAGGGTTCTACGTCTGCTATAATCATTTGGGAACTGTTTAGGAAAGGTATGTGTTCCTTGTAGCCTGGAAATCAAGGAAAGGGAGTAGTGTGAACCTTGTAGTCGTGAAATCAAGGGTGGCGGAATTAGTGTTAACCTTATAGCCGTGAAATCAAGGGTGTTGTAAGATTGATACTAGTATTAATAAAACTCTGCGCAATCCAGCATTGCATAGGACTGGACGTAGGAGTAATACAAACCAGTATAAATCTGTTTTGTTCTTTCCTTTTCCTCATTTTATATTTACTTATATTTTTATCTATGATTGTTTCTGTGTTTGTGATCATTTCTGGTGTGATAATCATTTGTGTGATTCATATAGTAATTCAAGATAATTTAAAATTTCCATAATCACTTCAAAACACTATTCACCCCCTCTAGTGCAAGTTTTGCCTTAAGATCCTTAATCCACATCCTTAACAACACGTTTAACATGCTTTTCTTCTGTCTTGGAGTATATTAGAATGTCGTCGATAAACACTATTACAAACTTATTTAATACTTCCCGAAATACCCTTGTCATCAGGTCTACAAAATATGCAGAGGTGTTGGTTAGTCCAAAAGGCATAACTAACCATTCATAGAAGACATCGGCCCATTGGAAAGTTGTGAGATGGATACAATCCTCGAAGATCCTCAACTGATGATATCCTTGGGCTAAGTCTATCTTGGAAAAATATTTAGCACCATACAGTTGATCAAATAAATCATCAATTCTAGGTAATGGAAATTTATTCTTGAAAGTATGCCTATTTACGTCTTTGTAATCCATGCACAACCTTGGCGATCCTTCTGACTTTGCGGCAAATACGACAGCTACTCGCCAGTTTGAACAACTAGGTTGAATAAAAATCTTTTACCAAAAACTCCTGGGTTTTCTTAACTAGATCTTGCATTCCTTCGGAGACATACGATGACTAGCATGCACAAAGGGCCTCGCATTTGACATTAGATCAATTCTAAACTCGATTTCTCGATGTGGAGATAAAGATCTTACTTCATCGAAAACATAGGGAAATTCCTTTACAACGGGGATGGTGTTCAAATCAGTGCTAGGAAATTCTAGGGTGTACATCAAACTATCCCTTTTTGGACTTGGATCATCGCAAGGAATCTCAATACGATATCCAAACTTTGCTTTTATTGATGCAATCCTTTTCGCACAACCCAATTTAACATCATATTTATGCAACCAATTCATACCAAGCAAAATCTCAAATTATTTAAAATCGAGGACAAAAAGATTGATGGGAAAATTGTGAGGATGATAAGAAATAGGAACTTGATTATAAACTAAACAAAGAGACGCAGTTCCTCCTACGGGATTTTTGACATAAATGGAATCCTCAACAAATATAACGTCAAGTTTCAGTTCGTCTACCGTACGTTGAGAAATAAAGTTGTGTGATGCACCACTGTCAAATAAAACTCAACCTGGTTTATCAAAAATGAAAAGATTACCTTACTTGACTTGTTTTCCTTTGTCTAGTGTAGAAGTGGAGGGTTCATCTTTTACATCATAAACTTTGGTGACTGTAGCTGGCATAATTAGGGGGCATTCCCTTGCAAAGTGTCTGGGCTTATGGCAGTTATAATATTCTGACTTTTTAGATTTGTCAAACTTCCCTTCTTTCTTCGGCTTCTTACATGTATTTGCATAGTGGCCCTTCTCGTGGCAATTGTAGCAGGTGATGTCCTACATATTTTCTTCTGAAGTTTCCTTCTTATTTTTCTTAGAGCAGGGCTTCTTGCCTTTGAACTTTCTTTTCTTTCCATTTCGGTTATTATTATTTTCTTCCTCAGACTCCTGTTGATCCAAAGTATCGTATCTATATCCCATGTCAAACATGTCCACAAATGATTTCTTTACATGCGCCATCATTTCTCTTCTATAATGCTTATATAGCCCCATTAAAAAATTCTCATTCTTCATGATAGATGTAGTTACCAACTCTAGGGCGAAAGGAGAAAGCTCGTTTAACCAATTTAGATACTCTTCGAAGCTTATATCTCCTTGTTTTAATTGACAATTTTTTCATACATTCTGGAGATTCTTGTAGCTAGCATATATCTCTCTTCATAGACCTCCTTTAATCTTCCCCATGAAATATTATCTTTAAGTTCCCCTTGTGTGATGGGTTCCCACCAAACTAAAGCTCCATCTTCCAGCTGCCACCTAGTTATAACCTTTTTTTGTTCATCGTTCAGGTGTAAACCCTTGAAAATTCTTTCACATGACTTCATCCAAGCATGTGCTTCAATAACAGTCTTGATTCCTTTGAATTTTTTCCTCCAAGTTTGGAAAAGATCTTATAGAGATCTGGCAAGTCTATTTGAATTTGTACTTACCCATGAACTTCACTAACAACATCTTGGCCACGCTTATTGGTAGTGGTATTGCTTTGTTCCCTAAGTCATTCTCCAAGGTTGCTCATTTTTTGCCAATCTCCTATAGTAAGAAAGCTCAAATTAGGAAATATGAACGATATATCTTAGGTAAAAGCAAAAAAGATAGATAGGAAATAAAGGAGTAGTACAGGTTTTTCTTTCTCAGATCTGTACTCATTCTGGGGCATTACTAACCCTATCTCTAATGAGTTATCCAATGGTTATACCCTCAGAGCTAACCTTCAGCTTTGATACCAAACTGTGGCGAACCAAAAATTCATTTCATTTGAATCGAGTATGAACCACACAACTCTGATCCAAATGGATAATAACTCTCAACCATACACTAGCGACCCAAATTTTCAACCTTCAAACATCGACAATTAATGTATCTGAAGATAATCATTGTCGAAAGTCCAAATGTCTAAATCTAATCGTTAGTATTTTTTGGTAATAACACATCAGAATACTAGTATAAACACAGCAGAGAAAGATAACTTCCAACATATTACAATTTCAAAATACAGCACAGTCATATGAGAGAAGTGCATGAACTGATACATGGGTAAAATTTTACAATGACGTATGTCCGACAAAATGATACTTGGACTAATTAAACATAAGAATGGGAAAGCAAAAGTAAGTTCTTCAAAAGATAAATCCAAAAGATCAGCACCTCCATGATAAGAATGGATTCCAAAATCCTAGCTCCAGTAGCTAACTAAAAAACCCAAAACAATAGGCTGCTCATGTGGAAAATATGGGCATCCAGAGTTTAGATGAAGAAAAAAAATAAACTCTGGATCAGTCATGAGACTGGTGTGAAGAAAACAAAAAAATTAAATCATTTTAAAGCAAGGCAATTCATAGGACCATGTCATATAACACGAAACGGGTTTTCTCCATATGAATATCAGTGCATAAAACTCGCAATGCTCTTTAGAAAATGAAGCTACCATAAGCTTTCGAGCCCCACATACTATGCAATCGCACACTTGGGGTGAGGTTTCACTTATGACAACCAAAATATGCTTGATACGTGAAATTTCTCTTATATTTTTATGTGCATAGTGTGAAAATCACTTTCATAAATAAACTTATCAATCCTAGTAGACTTAGGTACCTTAATATTGTGCCGACCTCTTACCCATTTTATACAGGACCTACAATAGAAAACCGTATGGGAAGGTAGCGAATGAGTTTGGATTTCCAACAAATGACCAAGGCTAAGGAACTTCCTTACCGAATGAGTACGCCTCTAGCAAACGTCCAGAAAAGCAAACCCTTCTCTGCCAACACAAGGCCATCTGTGTTGTTCAAAGCCATACCACACGAGTATGCCATTTCCTGGTCATTACCGACCTTTTTTACGGGATCCTGAATTTTCTAACAAAACAACAATAGTAAAAGGCTAGGGATACATACTATAACACTACCTCATAAATAATGATATAGCAAGCACCTGAGCTCCATACCATAGTGTTGCTTTAAAAAGCTAGAAATAAATGGTTATCTCTTAAGGGTTGCAAACCCCATAACCCTGCCACATCTTTTCCTATTTTGGTCATTTTCGAGATGTGAGGTGGATGAAGTCTCAATCCAACAAAGTCCTGCTTTTCAACAAAGACTTTGATCTATCTACCAGCAGGACATTGTATGCCACGTTGTCATTTCATCACATATAATTGATAATCACTAACAATATAACCTTTGAGCTAATACGTCTCAAAGAAGGGTGTTAACCTGAGGGATAGACCTCCCCGCCACCAACTGAAATATGTTTAGAAAAGATCAACTACACCTGACTCAATACAATGTTAGACATATATCCATACAAGTTCGTTTTGGGTCTGAATGAAACCAAATGCACCTACTCCTCATCCAATAAAGGAGTGAGGCCCTTGCATATGTAAAATTACTTCAAGTATGTCTGGCTACTACCACTTAACTGATATAAAATCTATCTGCAAATGGAAGCTAACCATTCGAGACATTCAGCAAGTAGTCCATTCGATGTGAAGGGTCCTAGTCTTCACCATCGTCTTCAATTTCATTCGATTTGCTCCAACACGTCATTTTCATTATTCTGAATGGTTTATGGATTCAAACACTGTTCCCGATCTTTCTGAATAATAAGTGCAAATTCAAATGAATTTATATGGAACATATATGTGCCTAAGTCTCTTCCTTTCAAACAGAAAAATCATCCACTTAACTTTGAGATCAAAATCTATAAGTTTCACAAATTCTTAAATAAAATTGTATCTTCCCAACTCAAATCAATTTCAAGTGATTTAAAATGATTTTAAAATATTTTTCCATATTTTTAAATAATTTTGTTTGACCTTTTTCAAAAAAAATCCAAATTTGACCTATAAACGACAAATTCAGGTTTTTTTATTCAAATCTGAATTTGACTTATTTCAAAAACTATCTATTGAATCTTAAATTTTTCTTTTGAAATTGAAATAAATTTTAATTTTGGAACCAAACGTTTTCGATAAAATCCGACGGTCGGATCTCTTGGTATATCAATTTAAAGTTAGAAGTCAAGCGCGACTAGTCCTATTCTTACCTTTTTGTAACTCGAACTCAAAATTCGTCTGATTCACTTCCAAGTGGTTTATTATTTGATTCAAATTATGTATACAACCATTTGAAAACAATTTTTCAAATTTTCAAACTTAAAATCAAATATTTAAATTTGTGAATATTATATTATTATTTTAAATAATAAAATATTATTATTTTTCACATTAAATAAATTTCAAATCTAATTTATTTTCAAATTTAAATAAAGTTCAAATTAAATTTCAAACTAACCATCATGTTCGCTGGATCAGTTAGGGATAGCTAGGGAGAGTAGGAAACTATATTTTCTAAGCCCAAACCTATACACTATCCTCTCTGTCATCCTAGAACGTCCCGGTGTTTTTCGAAAGTGACTTCGCAAATATATATGTTCCATATACGTGTCATTCACTTAAGTGTTAATAACATTAACACTTAATTATCCAATGAATATCATTTCAAATAAGTATTAATACACCTTAACACTTTCAATCGACAATCCAATAACTAAACCAATAACCAACTTAACATCTAATAACCAATTAACATACAATGACTGAATTTACATGTAATAACGAACATATGAATTCACACCATTAACACATAAAGATGATTTTTCTACAACCAAGTGTCCTCATTGTTAATATATGAAAATGATGTTTTAACACTTTAAACAAAGTGTGTACATAATTAATACATAAAGGCAACATTTATAACACTTTAATATAAGTATTTACATAGTTAACATATGAATTCAACATTTTTAACACTTTAAGGTAAGTGCTTACACTTTAACTATACCAAAGTGATATGTTTGTCACTTTAAGTTATGCCAAACGTGATGTTTTTAACTTCATACACTATGTATTCATACTTAGCATACACAAAGGTGATGTTTTTAACTTCATACACCATGTATTCATACTTAACATACACCAAGGTGATGTTTTTAACTTCACACACTATGTATGCACACTTAACATACTTAGTTATAACCAAATCAGCTCAAGCTCAAACCAATCATCATCATATCCAAACCAAACTTAGATATAAGCAATATATACTATTTTAAACACAAAAATGTAAAAATTTACCCTCACTGTGGGTTCCACTCCTTCACTCTTTAAGTGGTAGCACTTTCGCTTGAAAACCAACACAAGTTGAATCTTTTGAATTTTAAACTTGTAAAAATTAGTTTTTTATATAGGATAGGCCTTGTTACTCTGAAGGAGGAGGGATATAAGTGTTTTTAGGATGTGAGGATGTATTTTAAGGTGGAATGGTGCAAGGTGGTCACGACCCAGGGGGTGTTTGGTCTTAAAGCTTGTAAATGAGTGAAGGAGGTTGATATTTGGGAGAAGTTGAGAGGAATTAAAGTGTGTTGGAGTTAGAAAAGTGGAGAGAAGAGGGGGAACAAGAAGAAGTCGTGAGTTCAAGGAGAGGAGCCATTTTTGATTTTTTTTTGGGAGATAAAGAAGAAGAAGTAAGAAGTGAAATGAAATGAAAGGTGGTGTGTTATATTGTCAAGAGGAGAAGTGTGCACATTTTGACAACTCAAAAGTTACTTTTAAAGAAAAAGGACACCTCAAAAGCAAGAGAGAGGGAGGCACATGGATGTGTTTTTAAGTGGATGTTGAGTTGGCATATACGGATAAAAATTGAATTATTTTATTACTTAACTTAAGAGTTTAATTTGTTTAATTTAATTATTTCACTTTTTTGGTAATAATATTAATTAAAACACTTAACCAATTACCATAATAAACTAAATTTGAAATCAAATAATATACTTTAAAATATTATACTTCAAAATCCATTGAAATTATATTTCAAGTCCACTATCTATAGTGACTAAAAATACGGATCATTATAATTAAATTAGTAATAGAAGAAACAAAAATAAAATTGCCTTAGCTCTTCTCCCAGATGCATCTACACCTCCCTCCAAAATCAACCCTTCATAGTTTTTTTTTGTATACACCTACCAATCATGGAGTTTTGATTGCCAAAGAGGAGGCCATATGTATGTGTTTGATGACCACTCTATAAGTTATGAAGACCAATTGAAATGCAGTAGTAGCAATATTCCTTTTTTTTTTGCGCATTGATTCTGTGTTGCTTGGCTATTGAAAATAAATAGTGTGAGAGCGATAGTTAAGTTGACAGGTGGTGCTTATCCATCGGTTTATCTATGCTACGTAAAACATGTGATTGTTTTCTTGAAATTAAACAATAATATAAAGGGCCATACCTTTGATGCTTTGCAAATGCTTGTAACAATTTAATCCCTTAGTGTGTCAACTATTAAACCACATATATCATCCAGGACAATCCATGTTATTGCCGATAAGAAGGCCATCTGCTATGCCAAGGTCTACTATTAGCAACTAATTACTTCATGTACATCAATTGAAATGTAACGGGGTTTACTGCTAGCAACTGGTGACCTCATGTACATAAATTGAAATGTATGGTTAGATCATGAATAATGAAGTATAATATTTAACAATTTTAGAATTAATATGATGATGTGTAACTAACCATGAAGCGATGTAACTTTGTGCATGCATGGGATCTAATTGAGATTATGAAGTATTACCTGATAAAACATGGCCTTATTTCTTAGTCTCCACTTCAGTTTTCCACTTGATGTCTTTGATGCAAATAATTAAGCAAGAGCAAGTCATGCACTTTGGCAGTGTACTAAACAACAACTCATATCCATAGCACTGGCAAAAGAAGGCAAAAGACCATAACTTGAAGCAATTCAGACAAAGTGTACCCATAAAAAAAGGTTAATGAATTCAGATCAATGGGTTATACATGAATTTATGCAGATAAATTACGAGAGGAGATTAAGTAAAATCAATAAGGTGTATGAACAATTTTGGACAAAGAAATGGTAGTAAGCAATAAAGAATGAAAGATTATGGAATGGAAAGGACAAAGTTGGGTTATTGATGAGAGAAATGTAAGTAAGCCACCCATACATATAAAAGAAAGAGCTTGGCAGTATAAAACCTGGATTTCAAACCTGGATATCTTTCTTTCTCTGATTCCAGAGCTGTTGAAACTAACCAAATACTGATGAAATGTGAAATTGAAGAGAGGAGATTAGGGTTCATACATCGTTGAGTTGATTAGGAGCGAACTATTGTAGTGGAGGAGAACGACTGCGAAGATCTGAGATGAAGTGGACAGATTTAATTAGGGTTATTCGCTTGGAGATAAAATTGGGAGGGGATACGAAAATGATAGTATTTTCGAGAGGGAGATACGGGTTAATTGTTATTTTGGAGGGAAGGAGAAAATTTTGGAGTGAAGAGCATTACATAGCATGATATATAACAAATGAGTTAAAAAAACAAATGTTTAACCATAAACAATAAGACTTTAGAATAACGGGTTATTAAATGACGTTATTAATAACATATTTTCTTGTAGTGGGGGTCAATTCGACCTGGGGTTATTTGACCCGAAAGGGTAAAATAAACACTTCGAGTCCCAAATCGCTTCTCTTGAGCATAAACGCTTCAAGCTATTAACATGATTCTTACATATGGACGCAAATATGCACGTTCAAACCAATGAATGTGATTGACCAACATTAACATAACGTATACACTTTTCATGGATAGTTTAGATAGAGCCTTTCCAAACTTAGACTTAAATAATATAACTTACTTAACCCAAAATCCTGGACATAAGGACTTAAACATCCTTAATACTACGATGAACATCGATCAACTGCATGCTCTTACTCACTTCTTTCCTTTATGTAGCTTATTATATATTCACTGAACACACTAGCACACACATAGGGGGGAAAAGTTATTTTACTTTAATCTTCGATGTTTCTTGGGTAGCACATCATGCATGTCTAAAAGGTATCCAACAAGATACTCTAAGTTTGAGAAAGACAAAGCTTTAGAAATGTCAACGAACCCCAATATTCTTCCATCGTGTTCTAATTCATAAAGTACTGATCCAGACTTTGAAGTCGATATTCACGAGGACGTAGAATCATCTGATGAGGTAATATTATGGATGAGGAAGTAGGAGGAGTAGGACAAAATCGAGCTGTGATACATTCAACGATGCGATCATTCTGTAGGAGCCTACAGATTCTTGGGTATCCACCACTGACGAGTCAAGGCTTCGACAATTGTGCCTACGACATGGGATATCTTGGGATGAGGTTCGAGTTGCTGAGAATGTCTTAGACATGCCTCACACACCTCCAGAGGGATATATGGTGATCAACCAACACATGTGCTCAGTTGAGGCCATTCCTCTATTTCACTCTTTTGTCATTGAATTCCTCAGATAATTAAGAGAAGCTCCCATGCAGCTTCACCCTACACCATATTCGTACTTGTACACCTTGTACATTGCGTACGTGGAGATTTTAGGTATTGATCCAACTTTCAAGGATGTAATATTTTTCTATCATTTCAAACACTAAAGAGTTGAAACTCCTCCTTTTCTCTATTTTGAAATGGTATCAAAAAGAAAACTTATAACCAATGGATTGAGCAACGTGGGTGACATAAGGTCCAACTGGTTCTGCATTCAACATCAGACCGGATGTGCTAGGCTATGGCTTCAAACCTTGGCTACTTTGCTTCTACTTTGTTTATAGACTCACTAACTTTCTTTATTATTTTCAGTTTCAAACCCGAAGAAGCCGCAAGATTAGGTGTACCAATATCGCATGAACACTTTACTAAATGTTGAACCAGCCTTATTAAGCGTAAAAAGCTACTTAATGGACCAATATCTAAATCAGCATTATCTGCTTAGTCCGCAGCGAAATATAGGACTTGGTGTAGGTCGTGCTCCTACCTACGTACCCCCAACTTAGATTCCTCCGACGTCAGCAGGGACTGGAAATATGCCCCTCATCGAGGGGCAAACAATATTTCCATCTAAGGCTGGGGAGATGTTTTGGGTTACCATACGGTAAAAACCATCTGTTTTTATGTGTGGATTTGTCTTATGATTATCATTTCTTAAAAAAGAAATTTTGGAAAAGTTAAACCGAAAGGATTAGAGTTTACTCACACCAGTCACATGACTGACCCAGAGTTTATTTTGTTTTCCCTAAACTCTTAGGTGCCCAAATTTGTACGGGCAGCCAAGTAGTCAGGATTTTACAGATATACTTGATGGAGCTTGGAGCAGAAGGCTTCTACGTTAGATATATATATAGAGTTTATTTCCGCTGTGATATATATAATGTATGTACTCTGATGATATATGTAAGTATAAATACAGTTTTGGATTTCAAAAGTTGTTATATAGTATATTTTATTCGTTCCCCCGTGAGATTCATGTTCACTCTGATTCTGATGTGTTGTGATCTTCTTCTTTTTCAATTCTAAATTTCTTTCTTTCTATTTCTCACCCTTTAACTTCATTTTATTAATGGTCCATTATTTTGGATACTTGAATAGTCAACATTTTGTTTCATATTGATTTTCAAGGTCAAAAATCCCTGGGTCGTTACAGTGGTATCAGAGTTGAAGGTTGAGTAATTACCTTGGATCTTTGGAATTACTCTATAGAGATGGGATTAGTAATATCCTAGATTGATTTTGAGTGTATATATATGAGAGCATATTTGTAAATTGATATAAAAACTATTTTATATTGTGATGATTGGTTTGTTGGGGGGGTTTATTAATTCTGGTCGATAAGGTAATGCAAATTGTATCGGTAGGTATTTCTAAAACTCTTGAACAGAGTAATTCGGCACAATTTTGTTTTAAAAAACTGGGTAAACAAAATAATTTTATCTGAAATATATTTAATATAAAAAAGTATATATATTGAAATTATTATAATATATATTGGATGTGTTGATTTGTTATTAAAACCGAATGAGATTATAAAAAGTGAAATGGTTATAAATAATCGATCAGAATTAGTATAAGAGTGATATATAAAATCAAATGGATTAAATCTGAAGTTAAAATCACAATTTTGAATTAAAATCCCAGAAATTTGGAAAGTGTTTGTAAATGAATTTTGGAATTAATTATCTAAAAATTTTAAGATCCTGAGTGAATTTAGAAATGTTTTCCAAACATTGTGAATGATATTTTGAAGAAATTTCAAAATGGAAGTGTATAAAAATTGTTTTGAAAATAGATATAGTATTAAAATCACTTCGGTCGCTGGAAATAACCCTGATGATGCTGGCCACATCATCAGTGTTCATTTCGAGTTTCTAAGTGGCAGATTACTACCAAATTTTTTGTTTTTGGATTGTTTTGAGGAAACAAGTTGTCAAAAGATTCAAATGTTTTGAATTGCTATTATTTTATGCAAATATATATGATTTCAAACTGATTTGAAATAAAACCCATGACTTTTAATTTTGAAATTTAAATTTAACTTATGAAGTCAAATAAATTGAAATGGTAATAATGAATAAATAAATTAGAATTTAACTTAAACTAAGTTAAATAAAATTGGATTGGAGATAATCTGGAATGAAGTTGGATTGTTGAGTGAGAATTTGGAATTGAGATTGGAACTGGAATTGAAATGGAATTTGGCATGGGCATCAGTATTTGACTGGATTTGAGGTTAAGTTGACTGGAAATCAATTGGGAATGTCATTGGTTTATGCTGAAGTGATAGTAGTTAAAAGTGATAGGGTTGAATGCCCGATAAAAAGGTACAAGTTTATATTATATTGAGTATGGGATTTTTTTAATGAGCCTATTTGGCAAGCCACTTGGCTGTTTGATTTTCTTTTGGATTGGAGAAGACCCAGAGAGGAGAGCTGTAGTTGTACCGATTGAGCCGTACAAAGGAGACTCTGGCAAAAAATTTGGAAATTCAGAGTGTTAGAAAATTTTCAGAATTTTTGAAACTATTCATTCGTAGGAATGAGTTAATACTTTAATTAAAATTAATTGGTTCAGTTGAAACTGCAATTAAGGAGTAAAATAAAAGATTTTTAATCTTGTTAGTAGGGTGATATATAGCATTTTTCTGGCTTAGTAATTTCAGGGACGAATTCTTTTAAGGGGGAAGGAATGTAACATCCCGTATTTTCATCGATTTAATAATTAATTAATTTAATTATTTTATATATAGTGATTTGGAGATAAATAGCTTAAATTAAGTAATTTTGATTATTTAATAAAATAAATATTGAGACAATAATATATTTATTTCCGAAATAGTCGGAAATAGTTGGATTAGCAATATGGTGTAAATTGGATAATTTAATAGATTTAATTCAGTTTAGAATTGAATTATTATAACGAATATATTATTTAAATGACAGTTGAACATATTAATTATAATATATAACACCCCGTATTTCTGTTAATACTAATATGCACAAATTAAAAGAATTAATATTGAGAATTTGCACGAAATAGCCTTAAAAAGGCATATAACAAATTTGAGATATGTGAATTGCCTTAAAAGGCGAAAAATGGAATTAAGACATTAATTGGAAAATTAATGTGTAGAAATGGTCATAAGTTAATTATGGATTAATTTGAATTCATGAATAGGTGCGTGTGTATATATATATATTTATATATATGGGAAGTTAATGTAAACATGAATAGAAGTTTATTAATTTGCTGAGTGTTTGCTGAGTCACTTCTGACTCATTGCTGAGTCAATAAGATAAACCCCATCTTGTCTGAATGGCTGCGGTTATTTCTAGGTTAAATCTAATGGCCTAAATGAATCCTAACATCTATAAATAAGTGGGTAGACTCTAACCCTAAATCACTTGAAAAATTGGAGAGCTACCGACATGCCGTTGCCATGGAGTTCAGCATAGCCGTCGCAAACTAAAGAAGGAGAAGGCCTAATCTACAAACTAAATCTACTTAAATCAAATCAAAAGCTCTCTCTCTTTCTATTTCTCTTCTTTAAAATTGTGAGTATGATGAATCTCACAATATTATTATAAAATAATTTGATTAATTTATGAATGGATCACAAGAAAGTGATATGAATTGTTATGTATTTGCAAATTATGTTGTGGATCTCTTGTTATGCTATTATGTTATCATATATATGTTGTTATGTTGTAGTGATTATGTTGTAAATAATCCTATGCTATGTCATATGTGATTAATCATGCTATGCTGTGTTATAAATCATGTTATGCCATGTTGTAAATCATGCTATGCTATGTTGTAAATATCATGCTATGTTGCAAATTATGATATGCTATGTTGTAAATCTTATATATGTTGTAGATCTCATATTATCACATATGTTGAAATACTTATGTTATATGATAATGATGTCATGTTAAGTTGTGTTGAATCATACAAGTTGTAAAATCATGATGTTAGTATTTATGCGAATTGGATCATGTTTAAAGTTTATGTTTTTTTTTTATAATAGACCTTGATTATGGGAATTTGCCTATTGAGTTAGGTGTACCCATATACATGAATCTACAAATTAATTGGATCTTGAATATGGGAATTTGCCTATTAAGTTAGGTGTACCCATATACATGAATCTATGATTAAATGAATTTTGATTTTTGGGAATTTGCCTATTGAGTTAGGTGTACCCATATAAAACCATATTGTTAATGATGTTGATTCACACATGTCCTATACAAGTTTATGAAATTTGATCAAAATCATATTATGTGAATTATGAATAAGTTGACACCCTTAGATCCATGACATGTATAACCTTATGCAAGTTGTAATGTATGCAAGTTTTACCCCTTGTTATGATTTATTTAGTCACATATATATGTTGTTGTTGTGAATATTTTCTTTTATGCTATGAGTTAGACTAATCGGGTCTAGCATACATTTTGCGAATAAACGTTCAAACGTGGGGTAGGGGTAATATTAGGAAATTAATAAATTGGGGTGCAATTGATATGATTTTGCATGCCTTAAATGGATGTCCATAATCGAGTCAATTATGGACATTGTTAAATTTGGAATTAATTAATAATTCAAGTAGGGAATTATTAAAATTGGGGAAAGTGGATTATTAATAATAATCAATGCTTAGGACACGAGGTTGGACCCGTTTGTGACGTAAACCTGCCCGGACCCGCCCGGCAAATCCAGTAGTCACAAATGTCGGCCCAATGTGAGAGGTCCTAGGCCCAAACTAAAGCATAACAGTTGCAAAGACACGAGGTTAGACTCTTTTATGGTGTAAGACTGCCCGGACCCGCCCGGCAAATCCAGCTGCCATAAATGCTAGTCTAATGTGAGAGGTCTTTATGAGGTTATGGCCTTAATGAATTAAGAAATACTTAGCCAGATAATCATGTAAGGTGGGACATGGGGGTTAAGTAGGTGCCTTGGGTGGCATGAGGAATCTAGTGGTTGCCTTTAGAGGCATTTCAAATTTGATTAGACTTAACCAAATACACATGTAAATGAACATGACTAAGTGGGTTAAGTGGATGGACTAATGGGACAAGCTTAGGTGGAATGCTTGTGGGAAATAATGGGGGCCCATTTCAACCAGTATCCCAAAACGTATCTTTGTGGGCTCGACCCAAGTCGAGGACGGGACACGCATACTGGGTTTGACTATAAGAGGCCAAAACAGGGAGCGGTGGCAACGCAAGTCCAACGGGTTTCATATGCGTGTGTGGACCCGGGCTGGTAGGTAAGACGTTGTTGCATCGTGTAGGTATAAGCCGTGCATCTCCGTTATATCGGGTTGCCACTTTAGGGGAATGATACACCCCACTGTAGGGTCAGCACGGGTATCTACGAGTAGGGAGCCGATCGAAAAATGGAAAGTGGGGTACACCTAGTGGAGATAGGGGCAGGCGGCACCTATGTAGTCAGCTAGGAGTACGTAAAGCCATTAAGAAAGTTCCTAAGTGAAGCTAAGTGGAATCAATCTTTAGGGTGACTGGTGTGGTGCAGTATAGTGTTTATCCCTTAGTATTTAGGAGTGCCTATAACGTTTCCTTTAGCGATTGTCTATGTCCTTAATCTGCTCTTTCATAGACATTTCCTTGTTTTCCAGCTTATGCCTTAGTCCAGTTATTTTGATAATAGTATTGTAGAATTATCATACTCGCCAGACTTTATGTCTGACCCCCCCTCTTTTTCATCTTTTTTCTCCCTTCAGGTCCTCAGGTTGGGCCAAGTTCCAGTGGAGTCTGATTGGATTGCTTATCTCTTGGAAAGCTTGGACTGCTGAAGTAAAGTCCAGCTTGTTATCTTTCTTTTTAATGGCTATTTATGTAATGGGATTATGTACTTGTTTTATCAAGATAGATATTGTACTTGACTTTGATTATGGTGTTATGATGTAATCAAACATGTTTTGACTTCTGCTGCAATTGAAATAAAGTTTTTAAATTTCCAAGTACTATTTTATATCTGTCTTGTTGAAATTTTACTGTTCTATATTCACCTAAAACCTCCATAGAAGTTAATGCATTCCCTTTGTGAGTGACATTAATGGACGTGGGGTGTTACACGTGGTATCAGAGCATAAGGTTACCAGAACAGATAAAATTTTTAGAAAAATATTTTTCTAAAGTATTTTGGAAGAAGTGCTTTCAAAAACATGTTATTTAGAGAAAGTTTTTATGAAAAAAATAATCCCAAATAGCCATATCCTTATCTTTATCTTTCGAATTCTCCATTTTGAATCTTTCATTTTTCGTTTCAGCATGGCTGAAGATCTTAATCTCCCAGATGGTGTGACGGTTCTAGGGTGGTTTAGGAGATATTTGGAGGCTAGGGCCACCACTGCAGGCCCAGCAGATGTTCCTCCACCCTCAGTTGCACCCATTCCTCCTCCTCCTCGTGTTGACACTTTTGCAAAGACGTGCAAGGAATTTAAGGCTATGGGAGGAAAAACTTTTCAAGGGACTGAGACGTTTGTGGAGGCCAGAGACTGGCTTAAGGAGACAGAGGAATTGTTGGATATCTTTGAAGTGGAAGATGGGAGGAAAGTCCGTTTAGCTGCTTGGTTAATGAAGGGAGAGGCCTCATTTTAGTGGGAGGTCACTAACAGGGAACGTCCAGTTGATTCATGGGCGGATTTCAGACGAAGGTTTGAGGCAAAGTTTCTTTCAAGGGCAGAGGAGAATTTAAATATGGAAAAATTCCTGACATTAAAGCAAGGGAGCTTATCAGTGAAGGAGTATGTCAATAAATTTAATCAGTTAGCAAGGTTTGGCTTGGAGTTGATGAACACGCCAGAGAAGAAAGCTTTGAGGTTCGTTAGAGGCTTGAATGAACCGTTGCAAGGGTTCGCTATGACCCACATCCCTATGGGAGCCACCTTTGAAAGGCTAGTAGAAATGGCACTTATGCATGAGGATAAGGCAGTTGAAAAGAAAGGGGATCAGAAGAAACCCCAACAACAAAATAAGAAGGGTGGTAAAAACAATAATGGCAAAGGGAAGAAGAGATGCTTCAATTGTGGGACGCCTGGCCATCTCAGCAAAGATTGTAGAAAGAAAAAGAAGACTGGTTGTTTCCATTGTGGAGATGCGGGACATTTGGTGAAGGACTGCCCAAAGAAGGGGCAGAGGGCAGGGTCTACCTCGGGAGGACAGGTGCAGGCTCTTATGGCACCAGGGCAGGCAAGGGGGCAAGTTCGGGCTATTGCGGCCCCACCGCTGCAAGAAAGAGGTAGAACAATTTCTGTTGAAAGCTTAGTTTTTCTGTTTGATCATCCTGTCCGTACCTTATTCGATTCTGGCGCATCTCATTCGTTTATCTCTGCATCATTAGTTGAATTACTGCACTTGAACACCAGTTTAGTAGAGGATCCCTTGGTTGTCTCAAATCCAATTGGGGGTTCGGCTCATTTGACCATGATATGTTTGGATTTGAAAATCTCTATACTTAGCGTTGAATTTAGATGTGATGCTTATGTATTGGGCTTCACGGGCTATGGGCTAATTTTAGGAATGGATTGGTTATCTAGAAATGGGGCCATTCTTGATTGTGAAAGGAGAGTAGTTAGGCTTGTGACTCGCCTTGGTAATGCTCTCGACATCTTTTGTAGTCCCATAAATTCCGTTATGCTAAGTTATCTTGAATCGCTTGACGCGTCTGTAGAGAATCTACGAACGGTAGAGGTGGTCCGGGAATATCCGGATGTGTTTGAGGAGGTGAAGGGCTTACCTCCAAAGCGGGAGATAGACTTTCGAATTTATCTTGTGGATAAAGCTAAACCCGTATCTTTGCCAGTGCGCCACATGGTTCCTTATGAAAGGAGGGAACTCAATAAGCAAGTGAAGGAGTTGCTTGAGAAGGGGTTCATAAGACGTAGTATATCAGAGTGGGGTGCTCCAGTAGTATTTGCTACAAAGGCGGACGGGTCCCTTAGACTTTGTGTGGACTATAGAGAACTAAACAAGCTTACTAAAAAGAACCGACACCCACTGCCGAGGATTGACGATCTCTTTGATCAGTTAGTTGGCGCCTCAGTGTTTTCGCAGTTGGACTTAGCCACTGGCTTTCATCAACTGAGAGTGGCTGAGGATAGTATAGATAAGACTGCTTTTAGGACTCCTGACGGACTCTATGAATGGCTAGTGATGCCATTTGGTTTGACAAACACCCCCGCATATTTTGTTGATTTGATGAGTAGGGTGTTTAGGGAGTACCTTAACAAATTCGTGGTAGTCTTTGTGGATGACATCTTAGTCTTTTCTAAGAATAAAGAAGAGCATGCCCTACATCTTAGGGAAGTGTTGGAAACCCTTCGAGCGCATAACCTTAAGGCAAAATTTTCTAAGTGTCACTTCTGGAGGAAAGAAGTACGGTTCTTAGGGCACGTGGTTTCCAAGGAAGGGATAGCAGTGGATCCCGCAAAGGTGGTGGCCATCCAAGATTGGAAGGTCCCTAAAAATGTAACCGAAGTAAGAAGTTTCTTGGGGTTGGCTGGCTATTATAGGAAGTTTATCAAAGACTTCGCAAAAATATCAGCTCCATTAACACTGTTAACGAAGAAGAACCTGGTTTTTACATGGGACGAAGATTGTGATGATGCGTTCCAACGTTTAAAGAGAGCCTTAACTTCAACCCCAGTCTTAGTGCTGCCAGACGGGAATAAACCGTTTACCGTCTATACTGATGCTTGTGGGACGGGACTTGGCGCGGTCCTCATGCAAGAGGGAAGAGTAATAGCCTATGGTGGAAGGCAGTTGAGGGTTCATGAAAAGAATTACCCTACGCATGACCTTGAGTTAGCCGCAATTGTTTTCGCGCTTAAGTCTTGGCGTCACTATCTTCTTGGTGAGAAATTCGAACTGTTCACTGACCACAAATCATTAAAATACTTATTCTCTCAGAAGGATTTGAATTTAAGGCAGCAACGGTGGATGGAATTCCTAGCCTCCTACAATTTTGAAATAGCATATACCCCGGGCAAGGGTAACGTGGTAGCAGACGCCTTAAGTAGGAAAAGGTTGTCCTTGAGTCCGTTGTTTGTTGAACGACGAAGCTTAGAATTCATCTCCATGTTTGACTTTAGACCCTCCGTTGACCTAGTACCTGGTTTGTTAGCATCCTTGGAGGTTAGACCTACACTTCTAGGACGAGTTGGTGAGGCACAACAAGACGACCCCCAGTTGGTTGAGATAGTAGAAAAGCTCAAAGGAGGGGAGTCGTCTAGCCATCTTCGTAGGTATACCCTAGACGATAAGGGTTGGTTACAAAGGGATAATAGACTTTGTGTACCACAAGACGAAGACTTAAGGAAGGCCATTCTTGATGATTCTCATCGCTCAAAGATGACCATTCATCCCGGCGGAGACAAGATGTACAAATATATGAAGCGGGTTTTCTTTTGGGCCGGTATGAAAAAGGATGTGGCCGAGTACGTCGCTAGATGCTTGGTGTGCCAACGAGTAAAAGAGGAACAAAAGAAACCCGGTGGGTTGCTTCACCCATTGGAAGTTCCACTATGGAAATGGGAAAGCGTCTCAATGGATTTTGTGGATGGATTACCAAGATCAAGGAAGGGTAATACGGGGATTTGGGTTATAGTAGATAGACTTACTAAGAGCGCCCATTTTATTCCCGTGAAAAATAAGAGGACTGCTCCGTGGTTGGCTTCTGTATACATTAAAGAGATAGTTCGTTTGCACGGTATTCCTTCTAGTATAGTAAGCAACCGTGATCCCATCTTCACTAGCGAATTTTGGAAGAGTTTACAAGAGGCGGTAGGGACTCAGCTATGTTTGAGCACCCCATATCATCCTCAGACGGACGGCCAGACCGAGAGGGTGAATCGTATTCTAGAGGATCTTTTAAGGCTTTGTATCCTAGACTTTGGGGGTACATGGGAAGAGCACCTTCCGTTGGTAGAATTCGCATATAATAATAGCTTTCAGTCTAGTATTGGCATGGCACCTTTCGAAGCT
The DNA here is from genome assembly GCA_030737875.1 of Allium sativum. NCBI lineage: Eukaryota > Viridiplantae > Streptophyta > Magnoliopsida > Asparagales > Amaryllidaceae > Allium > Allium sativum. Next base: position 14,397,132 of record CM060911.1, read on the forward strand.
CTTTATGGAAGGCCCTGCCGTTCGCCTACATGTTGGTGGGAATCTACCGATAAAATCCTACTTGGGCCCGATATGGTTAGGGAAACCTCGGAGAAGATTGATTTGATTCGAAGGAGGATGAAAGCAGCACAAGATAGGCAGAAATCGTATGCTGATAAGAGGAGGACGGATCTTGAGTTTGACATTGGGGACATAGTTTTTATCAAAGTGTCTCCGTTACGGAATGTTGTTCGCTTTGGGTCCGTTGGGAAATTAGCGCCAAGGTTTGTAGGGCCGTTTCCTATAAAAGACAGGATTGGGAATATGGCGTATAGGGTGGAGTTGCCTGAGAAACTTAGTGGAGTACACGACGTATTCCATGTATCACATTTGAGGAAGTGTTTGCACAAGACCGCGGAGGTGGTAGAGCCGAGCTTGCTTAAAGAGGTGGAAATAGAGCGTGATGCAACAATTAGACGAGCTCCTACATGCATTCTTGGGTCGGAGATCAAAAAGTTGAGAAATCGAGAGGTCAGACTAGTTAAAGTGCAATGGGGAGATGATGAGAGCAACGCTACTTGGGAGGCAGAAGGGAAGATGCGTTCGCTATACCCTTTTATTTTTGAGGGTATGTCTTTTAATTTCTCCTTTATCGCCTAGCTTATCTTATCTTATCTTTAGTATGTCCTCTCATTAGTATCTTTGACCTTTAGTTAGGATAATCCTATGGTTGAAACATGTGTTTGAGACATGTTATGTATGATGGATGCAAAATGGATGCAAGTGGTTGCTAGTGGTTGCTCGTGGATGCATATATACACACACTTTAGGCACTAGATCGGCTCAGTCACTACATATTGCATATTGCATAAATGAATGTATTTAGTATAATGGATGTATAATGGTTGTACCATCATATAGATGCTGCATTTGGTTGAATGGATGTGCACGCATATAGAAGTAGTTTGTAAGCAATTAGGATCTTTTGCATACATAATGGATGCATGGCACTATCATGAATTGCATCAAGGAGGTCAACTGAATCAGTGGACCGCCTGATTTTGCATTAGATACGGACATAGACACACACTGTGCATTTAAACATGAAAGCATTAGAAGTCTATAAGGACAATGGATGCCAGTGTTTGTTGATTGAGTAGATGGTTGATGATAGGATATAAACTTGAAGATTTCGGGGTCGAAATCCCTTAAGGAGGGGAGAATGTAACACCCCGTATTTCTGTTAATACTAATATTCACAAATTAAAAGAATTAATATTGAGAATTTGCACGAAATAGCCTTAAAAAGGCATATAACAAATTTGAGATATGTGAATTGCCTTAAAAGGCGAAAATTGGAATTAAGACATTAATTGGAAAATTAATGTGTAGAAATGGTCATAAGTTAATTATGGATTAATTTGAATTCATGAATAGGTGCGTGTGTATATATATATTTATATATATGGGCAGTTAATGTAAACATGAATAGAAGTTTATTAATTTGCTGAGTGTTTGCTGAGTCACTTCTGACTCATTGCTGAGTCAATAAGATAAACCCCATCTTGTCTGAATGGCTGCGGTTATTTCTAGGTTAAATCTAATGGCCTAAATGAATCCTAACATCTATAAATAAGTGGGTAGACTCTAACCCTAAATCACTTGAAAAATTGGAGAGCTACCGACATGTCGTTGCCATGGAGTTCAGCATAGTCGTCGCAAACTAAAGAAGGAGAAGGCCTAATCTATAAACTAAATCTACTTAAATCAAATCAAAAGCTCTCTCTCTTTCTATTTCTCTTCTTTAAAATTGTGAGTATGATGAATCTCACAATATTATTATAAAATAATTTGATTAAGTTATGAATGGATCACAAGAAAGTGATATGAATTGTTATGTATTTGCAAATTATGTTGTGAATCTCTTGTTATGCTATTATGTTATCATATATATGTTGTTATGTTGTAGTGATTATGTTGTAAATAATCCTATGCTATGTCACATGTGATTAATCATGCTATGCTATGTTATAAATCATGTTATGTCATGTTGTAAATCATGCTATGCTATGTTGTAAATATCATGCTATGTTGCAAATTATGATATGCTATGTTGTAAATCTTATATATGTTGTAGATCCCATATTATCACATATGTTGAAATACTTATGTTATATGATAATGATGTCATGTTAAGTTGTGTTGAATCATACAAGTTGTAAAATCATGATGTTAGTATTTATGCGAATTGGATCATGTTTAAAGTTTATGTTTTTTTATAATAGACCTTGATTATGGGAATTTGCCTATTGAGTTAGGTGTACCCATATACATGAATCTACAAATTAATTGGATCTTGAATATGGGAATTTGCCTATTAAGTTAGGTGTACCCATATACATGAATCTATGATTAAATGAATTTTGATTTTTAGGAATTTGCCTATTGAGTTAGGTGTACCCATATAAAACCATATTGTTAATGATGTTGATTCACACATGTCCTATACAAGTTTATGAAATTTGATCAAAATCATATTATGTGAATTATGAATAAGTTGACACCCTTAGATCCATGACATGTATAACCTTATGCAAGTTGTAATGTATGCAAGTTTTACCCCTTGTTATGATTTATTTAGTCACATATATATGTTGTTGTTGTGAATATTTTCTTTTATGCTATGAGTTAGACTAATCGGGTCTAGCATACATTTTGCGAATAAACGTTCAAACGTGGGGTAGGGGTAATATTAGGAAATTAATAAATTGGGGTGCAATTGATATGATTTTGCATGCCTTAAATGGATGTCCATAATTGAGTCAATTATGGACATTGTTAAATTTGGAATTAATTAATAATTCAAGTAGGGAATTATTAAAATTGGGGAAAGTGGATTATTAATAATAATCAATGCTTAGGACACGAGGTTGGACCCGTTTGTGACGTAAACCTGCCCGGACCCGCCCGGCAAATCCAGTAGTCACAAATGTCGGCCCAATGTGAGAGGTCCTAGGCCCAAACTAAAGCATAACAGTTGCAAAGACACGAGGTTAGACTCTTTTATGCTGTAAGACTGCCCGGACCCGCCCGGCAAATCCAGCTGCCATAAATGCCAGTCTAATGTGAGTGGTCTTTATGAGGTTATGGCCTTAATGAATTAAGAAATACTTAGCCAGATAATCATGTAAGGTGGGACATGGGGGTTAAATAGGTGCCTTGGGTGGCATGAGGAATCTAGTGGTTGCCTTTAGAGGCATTTGAAATACGATTAGACTTAACCAAATACACATGTAAATGAACATGACTAAGTAGGTTAAGTGGATGGACTAATGGGAAAAGCTTAGGTGGAATGCTTGTGGGAAATAATGGGGGCCCATTTCAACCAGTATCCCAAAACGTATCTTTGTGGGCTCGACCCAAGTCGAGGACGGGACACGCATACTGGGTTTGACTATAAGAGGCCAAAACAGGGAGCGGTGGCAACGCAAGTCCAACGGGTTTCATATGCGTGTGTGGACCCAGGCTGGTAGGTAAGACGTTGTTGCATCGTGTAGGTATAAGCTGTGCATCTCCGTTATATCGGGTTGCCACTTTAGGGGAATGATACACCCCACTGTGGGGCCAGCACGGGTATCTACGAGTAGGGAGCCGATCGAAAAATGGAAAGTGGGGTACACCTAGTGGAGATAGGGGCAGGCGGCACCTATGTAGTCAGCTAGGAGTATGTAAAGCCATTAAGAAAGTTCCTAAGTGAAGCTAAGTGGAATCAATCTTTAGGGTGACTGGTGTGGTGCAGTATAGTGTTTATCCCTTGGTATTTAGGAGCGCCTATACCGTTTCCTTTAGCGATTGTCTATGTCCTTAATCTGCTCTTTCATAGACATTTCCTTGTTTTCCAGCTTATGCCTTAGTCCAGTTATTTTGATAATAGTATTGTAGAATTATCATACTCGCCAGACTTTATGTCTGACCCCCCCTCTTTTTCATCTTTTTTCTCCCTTCAGGTCCTCAGGTTGGGCCAAGTTCCAGTGGAGTCTGATTGGATTGCTTATCTCTTGGAAAGCTTGGACTGCTGAAGTAAAGTCCAGCTTGTTATCTTTCTTTTTAATGGCTATTTATGTAATGGGATTATGTACTTGTTTTATCAAGATAGATATTGTACTTGACTTTGATTATGGTGTTATGATGTAATCAAACATGTTTTGACTTCTGCTGCAATTGAAATAAAGTTTTTAAATTTCCAAGTACTATTTTATATCTGTCTTGTTGAAATTTTACTGTTCTATATTCACCTAAAACCTCCATAGAAGTTAATGCATTCCCTTTGTGAGTGACATTAATGGACGTGGGGTGTTACAATATAATTATAGTCTAGCTCGTAACGTTGTGGTAGTTCGTAATATTGAGTTTTGAACTTCACACGATTATACAGGATTCGTATTAAGTTGGGTTTATTTGAAACAAGAAACATTGGAATCAAATTAACTATATTTTTATAATGTAAGTGAAAAATCGAGATTTCGGCTTATAGATTGTAAGTTATCTCCAAATCAAATTTTCAAATAGTCGCTGTGGAATCATTTATAAGCCATAATGAATTATTTAATATAATTAAATATTAGTTTCAAATTGGGACATGATATTTGAGACGTATACATAATTTAGTTTATAGTTTTTTCTATAATTTTTATTTTGGAAAATAACTTACTTTTTGTTTAACGTATTTTGTACCCTATATCAGTATTTTTGAGACTTCACAGAATAAATTAACTTGTCTATTTTATTATATGTAACACCCCACGTCCATTAATGTCACTCACAAAAGGAATGCATTAACTTCCATGGAGGTTATAAGTGAATATTGAACAGAAAAATTACAACAAGACAGATAATAAATAGTACTTGGAAATCTAAAACTTCATTTTATTGCAACGGAAATTAAACATGTTTGTTACATCATAAAACCATAGATCATAACCAAGTACAATATCCATCTTCATAAAAACAAAATACATAATCCCATTACATAAATAGCCATTAAAAAGATAACAAGCTGGACTTTACTTCAACGGTCCAAGCTTTCCAAAGAGAGATGAAGCAATTCAATCAAACTCCACTAGAGCTGGGCCCAACCTGAGGACCTGGAGGGGGAAAAAGGATAGAAATAGAGGGGGTCAGACATAAAGTCTGGCGAGTATGATAATTCTAACAATACTATTATCAAAATAACTAGACTAAGGCATAAGCTGGAAGTCAAGTAAATGTCTATGAACTCTTAGGAAGATAAAGATAGCATTTAAGATAGCGTTAAAGATAACGGTAAAGGCACACCTAATTACTAACGAATGATTACTACACTGCACCGCACATTATTACACTGCACCACACAAGTCACCCTATTGTTAGATCCCACTTGCTTCACACAGAAACTTTATAAAAAGCCTTACGTACCCCTAGCTAACTACATAGGTGCCGTCTGCCCCTATCTCCACTAGGTGTACCCCACTACCCACTTTCGATCGGCTCCCTACTCGTAGATACCCGTGCTGGCCCCATAGTGGGGTGTATCACTCCCCTAAAGTGGCAACCCGATACAACTTGAGAATGTGCGGCTTATACCTACACGATGCAACAACGTTTACCTACCAGCCCGGGTCCACACACGCATATGAAACCCGTTGGACTTGCGTTGCCACCGCTCCCCGTTTTGGCCTCTTATAGTCATACTCAGTATGCGTGTCCCGTCCTCGACTTGGGTCGAGCCCACAAAGATACGTTTGGGATACTGGTCGAAATGGGCCCCCACAAGCTACCCACCTAAGCTTGTCACTAGTATATCCCACTTAACTCTCTTAGTCATGTTCATTTACATGTGTGTTTGGTTAAGTCTTACTAATCGTATTTCACATGCCACTAAGGGCACCCCCTAGATTCCTCATGCCACCCAAGGCACCTACTTAACCCCCATGTACCACCTTACATGTTTATCTGGTTAAGTATTTCTTAATTCATTCAGGCCATAACCACATAAAGACCTCTCACATTAGACTGACATTTATGGCAGCCGGATTTGCCGGGTGGGTCCGGGCAGTCTTACACCATAAAAGAGTCTAACCTCGTGTCTTTACAACCGTTATGCTTTAGTTTAGGCCTAGGACCTCTCACATTGGGCTAACATTTGTGACCACTGGATTTGTCGGGCGGGTCCGGGCAGGTTTACGTCACAAACGAGTCCAACCTCGTGTCCTAAGCATTGATTAACACTTAAAATCTTTTACCCCAATTTTAATAATTCCCTATTCAAATTATTAATTAAGTCAACTTTTAATGATGTCCATAATTGACTCAATTATGGCCATCCACTTATGGCATGCAAAATCATATCAATTGCACCCCAACTTTTTAATATTAAATCCTTAATATTACCCCTACCCCACGTTTATACGTTCGCTTATTCAACGCATAATATAGGCTAGACTTGTATAGTCTAACACCTAGCACAAAGATAAATTATCACAACATATAGACAATTAAAATAAATCTAATCATAATAGGGGTGAAACTTGCATAAACTACACATGTTAAGGATCAAAAGGTGTCAACTTGTTAAATGTCTCAATTTACATGATATGATCATAGCCCAAATTTATACATAAACTTGCATATGGGGTTTTTAGGCAACATAATGATGGTGTGAACTAGCATAGGATATCACATATGTCATAGCATAATTCTAGATGTCATAATAGATGTCTTGGCATATGTTCATAACTTTTCTAATCAATCTAACTTGCATATGTTACTTGTCATATAGATCAACATAACCCAAACATGATGATTTAATTAATATGAACTAACTAGCATAGATGGTAACATCATGGCTTTTTAACATGTATGATTCATCACAACTTAGCATAAAAACTTTCAACATACATAACATCATCATAGCATGATTTACAACATATAAGATATCATCATCACATAACATTGGATTTACAATATACATGATAGCAAAAGGGGTTTACAACAACATATATGATAATTCACATCATCTACTCATAATCCATTCATAAATCAACCTAATTAAAATGAAAATAATCTTGTTAAGATCATCATACTCACAATTTAGAGAAGAAAAGAGAGAGTTTTGCTTTGCTTTAGGGTTGAGAGAATTAGAATTGAATTTGCTTTTCTTCTTTCTTAGTTGGCGGCGGCTCCATTGATTTCCATGGCGACGGTAACTATTCTATTTTAATTAGGTTTAGAGTTAGCATTAGGATGTATTTATAGGTGTAGGAAGTTATTTAGGACCATTAGATTAACCTTGAACCATGAGAACCACCCAAATGCAAAATCTGCATTTGAGCGAATCGGCCCACGGGTTGACAGCCAAACACCCTGGATTAACCCCTAGTCGACCCAGCAGGGCTTGGGTCGACCTCAAAAATGGGCCGGTTCGGTTATTTCCCCTCCCAATTCGCTGTTTTGAACTTTTTCGCATATTTATTTATTTAATTTTTATATATATATCAATATATATATATTTCTCTGCGCAACCCATTTCACTTAATTCTTTTCTAAAAATTAAGTATACTTTAATTTGTGAATTTTAATGTTATAAAATTACGGGGTGTTACATTTTCCCCTCCTTAAAGGATTTCGTCCCCGAAATCTCCAAGTCAAGAAGAATGTATATCCTACCATCTAATCGTCCATCTACTCAACCATCAAACAGTAGCATCCATTGTCCTTAAAAGACTTCTAATGCTTTAATGTTTATATGCACAGTGTGTGTATATGTCCATATCTAATGCAAAATTAGGCGGTCTACTGATTCAGTCGACTTCCTTAGTGCAATTCATGATAGTGCCATGCGTCCAATATGTATGCAAAAGATTCCTAATGATACATATTAATTCTATATGCATGCACAACCATCCACCCGAATGCAGCAACTATATGATAATACAACCATTATACATCCATTTTACTAAATACATCCATATATATGCAATATGCAATATGAAGTGACTGAGCCGATCTGGTGCCTAATAGTGTGTGTATATGCATCCACAAGCAACCACTAGCAAACACTTGCATCCACTTTGCATCCACCATACATAACATGTCTCAAACACATGTTTCAACCATAGGATTATCCTAACTAAAGGTCAAAGATACTAGCGAGAGGATATACTAAAGATAAGATAAGTACAAGCTAAGCGATAAAGGAGAAATTAAAAGACATACCCTCAAAAAGAAAAGGGTATCGTGAACGCATCTTCTCTTCTGTCTCCCAAGTAGCGTTGCTCTCATCATCTCCCCATTGCACTTTGACTAGTCTGACCTCTCGATTCCTCAACCTCTTGATCTCCGACCCAAGAATGCGCGTAGGAGCTCGTCGAATTGTCGCATCGCACTCTATCTCCACCTCTCTAAGAAAGCTCGGCTCTACCACTTCCGCGGTCTCGTGCAAGCACTTCCTCAAATGTGACACATGGAATACGTCGTGTACACCACTAAGTCTCTCGGGCAACTCCACTCTATACGCCATCCGTCCAATCCTCTCCTTAATAGGAAACGGCCCTACAAACCTTGGTGCTAATTTCCCAATGGACCCAAAGCGAACAACGTTTCGTAATGGAGACACTTTGACAAAGACCATGTCCCCAACTTCAAACTCGAGATCTGTCCTCCTCTTATCCGCATAAGATTTCTGCCTATCTTGCGCTGCTTTCATCCTCTTTCGAATCAAGTCGATCTTCTCCGAAGTCTCCCTAATCATATCGGGCCCAAGTAAGATCTTATCCGTAGATTCCCACCAACATGTAGGTGAACGACAAGGTCGTCCATATAGAGCTTCGAATGGTGCCATACCAATGCTGGAATGAAAGTTATTATTATATGCGAACTCAACCAATGGAAGATGCTCTTCCCATGTACCCCCAAAGCCTAGGATACATAGCCTCAACAGATCCTCTAGAATGCGATTCACCCTCTCAGTATGGCCGTCCGTCTGAGGATGATATGCGGTGCTCAAACATAACTGAGTCCCTACCGCCTCTTGTAAGCTTCTCCAAAATTCGCTAGTAAAAATAGGATCGCGGTCGCTCACTATGCTAGAAGGAACACCGTGCAAACGAACTATCTCTCGAACGTATACAGAAGCTAACCATGGAGCAGTCCTCTTACTCTTCACGGGAATAAAATGGGTGCTTTTAGTAAGTCTATCTACTATAACCCAAATTCCCGTATTATCCTTCCTCGATCGCGGTAATCCATCCACAAAATCCATCGAGATGCTTTCCCATTTCCATAGTGGAACCTCCAATGGGTGAAGCAACCCACCGGGTTTCTTTTGCTCCGCTTTTACCTGTTGGCACACCAAGCATCTAGCGACATACTCGGCCACGTCTTTCTTCATGCCGGCCCAAAAGTAAACTCTCTTCATGTCTTTGTACATCTTGTCCCCGCCGGGATGAATGGTCATATTCGAACGATGTGCTTCGTCAAGAATAGTCTTCCTTAGTTCATCGTCTTTTGGTACACAAAGTCTACCGTCCCTACGTAACCAACCCTTATCGTCTAGGGTATACCTACGGAGATGGCTTGATGACTCCCCTCCTTTGAGCTTTTCTACTAACTCAACTAACTGTGGGTCGTCTCGCTGTGCCTCGCCAATCCGTCCCAAAAGCGTAGGTCTGACCTCCAAGGATGCTAGCAAACCGGGTACGAAGACAACGGAAGGTCTAAAGTCAAACATCGAAATGAATTCTAAACTTTGCCGCTCAACAAACAAAGGACTTAAGGATAATCTTTTTCTACTTAAGGCGTCTGCCACCACGTTACCCTTGCCAGGGGTATAGGCTATTTCGAAGTCGTAGGACGCTAAGAACTCCATCCACCTTTGCTGCCTTAAGTTCAAGTCCTTTTGAGAGAATAGGTATTTTAAAGACTTGTGGTCAGTGAATAATTCGAATTTCTCGCCAAGAAGATAATGACGCCAAGACTTAAGCGCGGAAACAATAGCGGCCAATTCTAGGTCATGTGTAGGATAATTTTTCTCATGCGCTCTCAAATGCCTTCCACCATAGGCTATTACCCTACCCTCTTGCATTAAGACTGCGCCTAGTCCTGTCCCACAAGCATCAGTATAAACGGTAAACGGCTTACTCCCGTCTGGCAATACTAAGACTGGGGCTGAAGTCAAAGCTCTCTTCAAACGTTGGAACGCATCATCACAATCTACGTCCCATGTGAAAACTAGGTTCTTCTTCGTCAAGCGTGTCGGTGGAGATGATATCTTTGCGAAGTCTTTGATAAACTTCCTATAGTAGCCAGCCAACCCCAAGAAACTTCTCACTTCGGTAGCATTTTTGGGAACCTTCCAATCTTGGATGGCCACCACCTTCGCGGGATCTACAGCTATCCCTTCTTTGGAAACCACGTGTCCTAAGAACCGTACTTCCTTCCTCCAAAAGTGACACTTAGAAAATTTAGCTTTAAGCTTATGCGCTCGAAGAGTCTCCAACACTTCCCTAAGATGTAGGGCATGCTCTTCTTCATCCTTAGAAAAGATCAAGATGTCATCTACACAGACTACCACAAATTTGTTAAGGTACTCCCTAAACACCCTACTCATCAAATCAACAAAGTATGCGGGGGCGTTTGTCAAACCGAAGGGCATCACAAGCCATTCATAGAAACAGTCCGGAGTCCTAAAGGCAGTCTTGTCAATGCTATCCTCAGCCACTATAAACTGATGGAAACCAGTGGCTAAGTCCAACTGCGAAAACACTGAGGCGCCAACTAACTTATCGAAGAGATCGTCAATCCTCGGCAGTGGGTGTCTGTTCTTCTTAGTAAGCTTATTAAGTTCTCTATAGTCCACACAAAGTCTAAGGGACCCATCCGCCTTCGTGGCAAATACTACTGGAGCACCCCACTCCGATATACTTCGTCTTATGAACCCCTTTTCAAGCAACTCCTTCACTTGCTTACCGAGTTCCCTCCTTTCACGTAGAGCCATGTGGCGTACTGGCAAAGATACTGGTTTCACATTATCCACAAGATATATTCGAAAATCTATCTCCCGCTTCGGAGGCAAGCCCTTCACCTCGTCAAACACATCCGAATATTCTCGGACCACTCTAACAGATCGTAGATTTTCCTCAGACGCGTCAAGCGATTCTAGATAACTTAGCATAACCGAATTTATGGGATTACAAATGATTTTGAGAGTGTTGCCAAGGCGAGTCACGAGCCTAACCACTCTCCTTTCACAATCAAGAACGGCCCCATTTCTGGATAACCAATCCATTCCTAAAATTAGCCCATAGCCCGTGAAGCCCAACACATAAGCATCACATCTAAATTCAACGCTAAGTATGGAAATTTTCAAATCCAAACACATCATAGACAAATAAGCTGAGCCCCCAATTGGATTCGAAACAACTAAGGGATCCTCTACTAAACTGGTGTTTAAGTGCAGTGATTCAATTAATGATGTAGAGATAAACGAATGTGATGCGCCCGAATCGAATAAGGTACGGACAGGATGATCAAGCAGAAAAACTAAGCTTTCAACAGAAATGGTTCTACCTCGTTCTTGCAGCGGTGGGACCGCGAGAGCCTGAACTTGTCCCCTTGCCTGCCCTGGTGCCATAAGAGCCTGCACCTGTCCTCCCGAGGTAGCTCCTACCCTCTGCCCCTTCTTTGGGCAGTCCTTCACTAAATGTCCCGCATCGCCACAATGAAAACAACCTGTCTTCTTTTTCTTTCGGCAATCCTTGCTGAGATGGTCTGGTGTCCCACAGTTAAAACATTTCTTCTTTCCCTTGCCGTTATTGTCTTTACCACCCTTCTTGTTTTGTTGTTGTGGTTTCTTCAGATCCCCTTTCTTCTCGGGTGCCTTATCAGCTTTAGCACTTTTCTCCTCATGCATGAGCACCATTTCTACTAACTTCTCAAAGGTGGCCCCCATCGGGATGTGGGTCATAGCCAACCCTTGCAATGGTTCATTCAAGCCATTCACGAACCTCAGCGCCTTCTTCTCCGGCGTGTTCACTAAGTCCAAGCCAAACCTTGCTAACTGATTAAATTTATTGACATATTCTTTCACTGATGAGCTTCCTTGCTTCAATGTCAAGAACCTTTCCATATATAGATTTTCTTCCGCCCTTGAGAGAAACTTCGCCTCGAACCTACGTCTGAAATCCGCCCAAGAGTCAACAGGACGCTCCCCATTAGTGACCTCCCACCAAAACGAGGCCTCTCCCTTCATCAACCAAGCTGCTAATCGAACTCTCCTCCCTTCTTCTACTTCAAAGATTTCTAGCAATTCTTCCACCTCCTTAAGCCAATCTCTAGCTTCCACAAATGTTTCTGACCCTTGAAATGGTTTTCCACCCATAGCCTTGAATTCATTGCACGTCTTTGCAAAAGTATCAACGCGAGGATGAGGAGGAGGAACGGGTGCAACTGGTGGTGGAGGAACATTGGCTGGACCTGCAGCGGCCCTAGCCTCTAATAACCTCCTATACCATCCTGGTATCGTTACACCGTCGGGTAGATTAAGATCTTCAGCCATGCTGAAACGAAAAAGGAAAGATTCAGAATGGAGAATTTGAAAGATAAAGATATGGGCTATTGGGGATTATGTTTTTTTTCTTAAAAACTTTTCTCTTTAAATTTCTCATTAAAACATGTTTTTGAAAGCACTTCTTCCAAAAATAACTATTTTTCTAAAGTATTTTTATCTGTTCTGTAACCTTAAGCTCTGATACCACGTGTAACACCCCACGTCCATTAATGTCACTCACAAAGGGAATGCATTAACTTCCATGGAGGTTATAAGTGAATATAGAACAGAAAAATTACAACAAGACAGATAATAAATAGTACTTGGAAATCTAAAACTTCATTTTATTGCAGCGGAAATTAAACATGTTTGTTACATCATAAAACCATAGATCATAACCAAGTACAATATCCATCTTCATAAAAACAAAATACATAATCCCATTACATAAATAACCATTAAAAAGATAACAAGCTGGACTTTACTTCAACGATCCAAGCTTTCCAAAGAGAGATGAAGCAATTCAATCAAACTCCACTAGAGCTGGGCCCAACCTGAGGACCTGGAGGGGGAAAAAGGATAGAAATAGAGGGGGTCAGACATAAAGTCTGGCGAGTATGATAATTCTAACAATACTATTATCAAAATAACTATACTAAGGCATAAGTTGGAAGACAAGTAAATGTCTATGAACTCTTAGGAAGATAAAGATAGCGTTTAAGATAACGTTAAAGATAACGGTAAAGGCACACCTAATTACTAACGAATGATTACTACACTGCACCGCACATTACTACACTGCACCACACAAGTCACCCTATTGTTTGATCCCACTTGCTTCACACAGAAACTTTATAAATAGCCTTATGTACCCCTAGCTGACTACATAGGTGTCGTATGCCCCTATCTCCACTAGGTGTACCCCACTACCCACTTTCGATCGGCTCCCTACTCGTAGATACCCGTGCTGGCCCCACAGTGGGGTGTATCACTCCCCTAAAGTGGCAACCCGATACAACTTGAGAATGCACGGCTTATACCTACACGATGCAACAACGTCTTACCTACCAGCCCGGGTCCACACACGCATATGAAACCCGTTGGACTTGCGTTGCCATCGCTCCCCGTTTTGGCCTCTTATAGTCAAACTCAGTATGCGTGTCCCGTCCTCGACTTGGGTCGAGCCCACATAGATACGTTTGGGATACTGGTTGAAATGGGCCCCCATAAGCTACCCACCTAAGCTTGTCACTAGTATATCCCACTTAACCCTCTTAGTCATGTTCATTTACATTTGTGTTTGGTTAAGTCTTACTATTCGTATTTCACATGCCACTAAGGGCACCCCCTAGATTCCTCATGCCACCCAAGGCACCTACTTAACCCCCATGTCCCACCTTACATGTTTATCTGGTTAAGTATTTCTTAATTCATTCAGGCCATAACCTCATAAAGACCTCTCACATTAGACTGGCATTTATGGCAGCTAGATTTGCCGGGCGGGTCCGGACAGTCTTACACCATAAAAGAGTCTAACCTCGTGTCTTTACAACCGTTATGCTTTAGTTTAGGCCTAGGACCTCTCACATTGGGCTGACATTTGTGACCACTGGATTTGCCGGGTGGGTCCGGGCGGGTTTACGTCACAAACGAGTCCAACCTCGTGTCCTAAGCATTGATTAACACTTAAAATCTTTTACCCCCGTTTTAATAATTCTCTATTCAAATTATTAATTAAGTCAACTTTTAATGATGTCCATAATTGACTCAATTATGGCCATCCACTTATAGCATGCAAAATCATATCAATTGCACCCCAACTTTTTAATATTAAATCCTTAATATTACCTCTACCCCACGTTTATACGTTCGCTTATTCAACGCATAATATAGGCTAGACTTGTATAGTTTAACACCAAGCACAAAGATAAATTACCACAACATATAGACAATTAAAATAAATCTAATCATAATAGGGGTGAAACTTGCATAAACTACACATGTTAAGGATTAAAAGGTGTCAACTTGTTAAATGTCTCAATTTACATGATATGATCATAGCCCAAATCTATACATAAACTTGCATATGGGGTTTTTAGGCAACATAATGATGGTGTGAACTAGCATAGGATATCACATATGTCATAGCATAATTCTAGATGTCAAAATAGATGTCTTGGCATATGTTCATAACTTTTCTAATCAATCTAACTTGCATATGTGACTTGTCATATAGATCAACATAACCCAAACATGATGATTTAATTAATATGAACTAACTAGCATAGATGGTAATATCATGGCTTTTTAACATGTATGATTCATCACAACTTAGCATAGAAACTTTCAACATACATAACATCATCATAGCATGATTTACAACATATAAGATATCATCATCACATAACATTGGATTTACAATGTACATGATAGCAAAAGGGGTTTACAACAACATATATGATAATTCACATCATCTACTCATAATCCATTCATAACTCAACCTAATTAAAATGAAAATAATCTTGTTAAGATCATCATATTCACAATTTAGGGAAGAAAAGAGGGAGTTTTGCTTTGCTTTAGGGTTGAGAGAATTAGAATTGAATTTGCTTTTCTTCTTTCTTAGTTGGCGGCGGCTCCATTGATTTCCATGGCGACGGTAACTATTCTATTTTAATTAGGTTTAGGGTTAGCATTAGGATGTATTTATAGGTGTAGGAAGTTATTTAGGACCATTAGATTAACACTGAACCATGAGAACCAATCAAATGCAAAATCTGCATTTGAGCGAATCGGCCCACGGGTTGACAGCCAAACACCCTGGATTAACCCCTAGTCGACCCAGCGGGGCTTGGGTCGACCTCAAAAATGGGCCGGTTCGGTTATTTCCCCTCCCAATTCGCTGTTTTGAACTTTTTCGCATATTTATTTATTTAATATATATATATATATATATATATATATATATATATATCAATATATATATATTTCTCTGCGCAACCCATTTCACTTAATTCTTTTCTAAAAATTAAGTATACTTTAATTTGTGAATTTTAATGTTATAAAATTACGGGGTGTTACATTATATTTTTGGGATCATGGCACCTTGTTTATCAAAATGGTATTTATATTTTTGTCAATAACAGTCTGTAAACAAATGAATACAAAAGAGTGGGTACCTTGGTTAGATTTAGGTACAAGCCACTGATTCTGTAATTCGTGATTTATACTATTAGATTATTGGACTCTTTTTATGTGTAATTTTTATATATCACCACTACATTATCTTCTTCTTTTCAAAATGCAAGATTTGTCCCTGTGTTGTTACTATTACGCCAGCAATTGGTAGCAAGAACTGCATGTTAATTTGACAACCATACATAACTTAATTATACACGCTATAAGTATGACTTTTCACGATTTAATTCTATGTAATATAATTTGTTTAAGTCCATTTAAAGTAAGACTTATCCAAAATCCAAATAAAAAGATAACACGACAAGAACATATACGTTATTATATCCAAACTTCCATGAAAGCATAAGTAAACTTCGCTCTATTTTTTTGACTTATGAGGCAAATGAAAGGAGTCTCACGTATCACACATGGCATAAAAGTCAGGCTTGACGCCGTGTCTACATGCTTGTGTGCTCATCCCACATCCTTGGCCACTTTTATATCGAAGTCAGGACATCTCAAAATAGAATATTTCAAAAACATAGGAAAATTATATTTTTACATTTAGAAACTAAGTTTAGCGAAAGTACACATCAAAACACAGCCTACCCTGTCTTCTCCGATGCTATGTCTGGGCATATCTAATTTATGATGCCTGCAAACCTAGTTGAGAGTGGTACATGTTATTGCTTCGCCATAAAGATATAAACCCCTATACATACAGCTGCTCTTCCTCCATTTATTCATTTTGCTTCACTAGATTTCCTGTTAGACTTTTATGGAGAACAAAAAAATAATAAAAAATAAAGTGTGAAACTCAAGTATTATACGACACCAATACACGCTACTTCCTGTAGCTGTACTCTTCGACGCAGTAGAGTTGGCTTCGATAAAAGGGTCGATGGGTGTACGGTTCATGGCATTGTGGGTTGATCTAAAACGCAAGTGGTGGAAGTATAAGGGTTGGTGTTTATTCATTAGGGTAGAAGAATGATGTACTGGAGGTGGGAGCTCATGTGTTAGCAGGTTCGAAGAACAAGTAAAGAACAACCTGGAAGCTCGAAACTTTCCAAATGGTAAAGAACCTACAGGAGATCATGGGTATTTTTTTGTGGAAGAAGAAATGAAGAAGGTATGAGTGGGTTGGGCTTTAAAAGGGTTGATGGGCCAGTGTAATATGCGGCAATGGGTTTGTTTTTATTTTCCTGGAATGAAGAAAAAGAACCGTAACATGGATTTAAGGATGCGGTGGAAAATGCAGGCAAGTTTGTATATGTGAAGCTCAGATTTAAAAGAAAAAAAGTGTTACCATATGCGACAATGGTTTGGGAAAGTGAAGGCATCAGGTTACGCGGGTTGTTAGTTGTAACACCCCGTAATTTTCAATATTAATGTTCACAAATTAAAGAATAACTAATCTTTGATGTGAGAATTAAGGAAAACGGGTTATGCCATTGTGTTCATCTCGGAAAACGGGTTATGCCATTGTGTTCATCTCAGAAAATTCAAAACAAATTTCAAAAATTCAAATTTCGAACTCAGGAGGGCTAGGCGGGAAATTTCCCGCCAGGGCTAGGTCGACCAGGGGGTCGACCTACCCTCACCAGGTTGACCTAGGGGTCGACCTGCCCCCTCCCCCCCGGGTAGATTTGTTTGATGACCTTTTATGACTGTATGCTGAGTCATTAGGGTTTCTGATCTGGTCTGAATGGCTGGGGTTAATTCTGGGTTGATCGGATGGCCTAAATTAATCCTAAACTCTATAAAAACACATGTAGACTCAAACCCTAAAATCAAATTAAAATTAGAATCATGGCCTCCATGCCGTCACCTTGCAACCTAGAGTAGCCGCCACCAATTAGAGAGGAAGAAAAGCTAATCAATTCAATTCTAATCTAAACCGCAACAAATTGTCTTCTTCAAAGGAAAGATAAATCATTTTCAGAACACAGATTTCAGAACTCAAGACCTTCTTTGAGTAGTGAGTTCGATTTCTTTAATAAGATAATTAGCAATTTAATTGGATTGAGCTATGATTTGGATTATATGGTTATGTTGTGAATCATTGACCGTATGTTATCATCTATGTTGTAAAATTGTGATGTTATCATCTATGTTGTAAATTCCATGATGTTATCATCTATGTTGTAAATTCCATGATGTTATCATCTATGTTGTAAAGTTGTGATGTTATCCTCTATGTTGTATTTCTATGATTGGCTTATGTATAATCAATTCATAATGATGTTTCATATGCTAGTTTGGTTATGTTGTTGGAACTAATTCATATGATAAATCATATGTATGTATGCAAGTTAGATGTAAATTGAGGCATGGATCGTATGCAAGTTAGTGAGAATCATATATAACCTTACATGTTTCATGACATCTATTTTATGTGTAAATTGGATCTAAAGTTAGGCTATGACATGTGTGAGTTATATGCTAGTATACAAATTTCTACATGCTAGTTTACATGTTTAGATGTAAGTTTACACCATCGTTATATTGCATAAATCACATATGCAAGTATATATATATATATATATATATATATATATATGTTTGGAGTATGAATCATGCCTATGCAAGTTTACCCCTTATGGTTAGATCCATGACATACATGGTTTATGCAAGTTGTGACTATTACCTAAACAAGTTTACACCTTTAGATTTAGATCTATGACATATGTAGTTTTATGCAAGTTTGTGACTTTGGCCTATGCAAGTTTTAGATGAAGAACCTCATTCACACATGCAAGTTCACCCCTTATGTTTAGATCTAGTTTTATTTATATGTATGTTGTGATGTTTTCTCTTTATTCCATAAATTAGACTATTCGAGTCTAACGTATACTTTACGTTAAACGAACGAACATACAACGTGCGGCAATGGGATAATATTAAAAGATTTAATATTGAGAATTGGCATAAATGCCTTAAATGGCGTAAAATTAACTTGTGATGATAATTGGTATAATTTTACATACCATAAATAGATAGACATAATTGAGTCAATTATGGACATAGTTAAATTTGGAATTGATTGATTAATTGAATAGGGAAATTAATTCAAATTGGGGGATAATAAATTTTGTGTAATTAATCGTCTAAGACACGAGGTTAGGCTCTTTTGTGGTGTAAGACTGCCCGGACCCACCCGGCAAATCCAGCTGCCACAAATGCTAGTCTAATGTGGGAGGTCTTAGGCATAAATTAAATGCGTAACAGTTGTAAAGACACGAGGTTAGGCTCGTTTGTGGTGTAAGACTGCCCGGACCCGCCCGGCAAATCCAACTGCCACAAATTCCAGTCTAATGTGGGAGGTTTTTACAAGGTTACGGTGTTAATAAATTAAGAAACACTTAACCAGATAAACATGTGGTGGGACATGGGGGTTAAGTGGGTGCCTTGGGCGGCTTGTGAAATACGATTAGAAACACTTAACCAAAATTGGAAACATGTAAGTGAACATGAATAAGAAGAGGGTTAAGTGGGATGTACTAGAGGGGAACAAGCTTAGGTGGATTGCTTGTGTCAAGTAATGGGGGCCCGTTTCAACCAGTAACCCATGAGTGTCTTTGTGGGCTCGACCCAAGTCGAGGACGGGACACGCATACTGGGCTTGATTGTAAAAGGCCAAAATGGGTTAGCGGTGGCAACGCAAGTCCAACAGGTACATGTGCGTGTGTGGGCTCGGGCTGGTAGGTAAGACGTTGTTGCATCGTGTAGGTACAAGCCGTGCATTGTTGGTGGTATCAGGTTGCCATTTTGGGGAGCGATACACCTCACTGTGGGGCCAACACGGGTATCTACGAGTTAGGGAGCCGATCGCATGGGGGCAGTGGGTACACCTAGTGGAGATAGGGGCAGGCGGCACCTATGAAGGCAACTAGGGGTGCACGAAACTACCATTATCATTATTAAGTTCTGTAGGCGGGATCAACCATAGGGTGACTAGTGGTGGTGCAGTATAGTAATTATCTTATAGTGGTTTAGGTGCGCCTTTAACGTTATCTTTGTTCATCTTATTTCCTTGTTTACTCTGCCATACCCAATTGTTCACAATGATTTCCTTATTTTCCAACTTATGCCTTAGCCTAGTTATTTTGATAATTATATTGTTAAAGTTATCGCACTCGCCAGACTTTATGTCTGACCCCCTTTGTTTCCACCTCTTTTCTTCCTTTCCCCCCTGGTGCTCAGGGTGGAACTAGCACCAGTGGAGCTTGATTTTGGACAGCTGTATCTCTTGCTTTTAGAAGTTGCTTGGATCGCTGAAGTAAAAGTTCAGCCTATCTTATTTATGGCTATTTTGTGTTGGGGCTATGTCTTTCAATTTATGTACCCTGATTTAGTCAAGATGGATATTATGTACTTTGACTCTGGTTTTTGATGATGTAATCAAACTTATGTGTTTACCGCTGCAATGAATAAAGTTTTAAAATTTTAAGTACTGTTTGTATCTGTCTTGTTGTTAAGTTTCTGTTCTATACACACTTAAAACGCTCCATAGAAGTTAATGCATTCCCTTTATGAGTGACATTAATGGACATGGGGTGTTACATTGGTGGAGGATGCAGAAGGTTTAGTTGGTAAGATGTGGCTTAAATATTAAATGATTAATAATTTAACGAGACCAATCAAAGAGGTAGTATGAAGTTGCATAGTTTCTTCCATGGCAGCAGGGTATTTCGTGTAACTGAAATGAAAAAGATGGGATTAATCGGCCATGATTAATCAAGTTTAAGAATAGTAATTAGTTATGGTGAAAAATGAAGATTTATAACATATAGTCTAACTTAATTCAAGTTAAGGCTTTAACACGCGTAACTTCTTCATATATGAACATAATTAAGCCAGGACGGTTCCGTTGGAATCATAACGACGAAATCTACATCTTGGAACTATTTTAATTGAGAACTGGGCTACTAGAAGTTCATAGTAAAATTAAATGTCTAATTCGAGTAAACCGACGTTAATCGTTTTTCAACGATTAACGACCAAGGTGAGTAAACTCACTAACTCTTTCCAGTTTTATAATTTGATAAACATTATTTAATATTGATAAAAATGATTGAATGTCGTGTGTGATAGTTGTTTGGATGATTTGCTAATTAATTGGTTGAAATTATAGATACCATTATATATATAAAACGTTGCTTAAACATTGATTCTATTTATTATAATATTTCATATTGATATGAAATTAGTGTTATTTATGTTGATTAACGTATGTGGATGAAGGGAAACAGGTAGGAGGGATCCAACTAGATTCTTCAACAATTATATTTTTTTTCTTCATATATTGCATTATATAATGTAACCAATAATCTAGTGTTGATTATTGTGTGATTGGGATGTTTGAACAACATTGACCTGAAATTATTTAAATACCTTAAAATATATTCGAATGAGGAAATTAGTTTAAAGGAAAAACATTAATCTAATTTTTAAATTAAGGACGTAAGTTTGGGTAATTAGGCTGAAGGACACCGCTCCCTATCCAATCGTCTCCATCATCGTTAAACTAGTTTCTCAGCCAAATCAATCGTCTCCATCAACGCTTTCACAGCCGCCGTTCCCTTCATAGTTGTTTTCCCAAGCCGCCGCCGCCTCAAGCCTAGCTACCACCTTCCACGCCGCCACCGCCTCCCAAAGCCGCCGCCTTCACCTTCCACTTCCGTCACCGACCTCATGCCCTAGCCGATCCAAGTCGTCGTTGTCGTCCACGTGCCTTAGCTACC
The DNA here is from genome assembly GCA_030737875.1 of Allium sativum. Classification (NCBI taxonomy): domain Eukaryota; kingdom Viridiplantae; phylum Streptophyta; class Magnoliopsida; order Asparagales; family Amaryllidaceae; genus Allium; species Allium sativum. The sequence goes on from CM060911.1 coordinate 14,418,618, forward strand.
GCCACCGTCCAACTCATATCTATCATCATCGTCGCCATTCAAGTCATCAAACATGCTGCGGCTGTTGATTTCTTTTGTTTTAAATTTTTTTTATGCTATATTCTCTTATCATTTCGTATTCTGCTTGTGCAATCCATTCTAATGTATTTAAAAAAATTCAAATGCAATATTCAGATATCATTCTATATATGCAATGCATACTATTTATGTAAAAAATTCAAATAATTTAATCAGTTATTATTCTTCATATGAAATGCATGCATTTGTAATTCAAAATCTGAAATGCTATATGCATCTATCATTCTTTATAGTATATGCATCTATCATTCTTCATATACAATGCATGTTGCAATATTTTAACAATTATAATGCTTTATTCATTTAGCATTCTTTGTTTGCAACACACGCTCATGTATTTGACAAAAATGCAAATGTTGTATACAACTATTATTTGAAATGTTTTACACATTTTAGTCCACTTTAAAAAAATACAATGCTAAACGCAACTACATTTATTATATTCTATACATGCTAGTTCATTTTACTAATATAATGCTATATTCAAACATTATTCTGCAAATTCAACACGTACTAATTAATTCATTTCAAAAATACAAATGATAAATTCAATTATCATTTATTATATTTTATACACGGTAGCTCACTTTAAAAATACAATGCTATGTTCAAATAGCATTTAGCATATTGAACATATGTTATTTCACTTTAAAAAATACAATGCTAAATTCAACTACATTCATTATATTCTATACATGATTACATTAATACAATGCTAAATTTAAATGTCATGCAACTTATTCTACACATGTTATTTCAATTTAAAAAATACAATGCTAAATTCAACTATCATTTATTATACTTTATATATGTTATTTCATTTTATTTTTAAATAATGCTATATTCAACCATTATTTAGCTTACCATACATGATGCTCTATTCAATTTTATAATATAATGCTATATACATGCTAGTTCTTTTTTTAATATAGTCATATACAACTATTATAATGCTAGTTCACTTTAAAAATACAATGCTATATTCAGCTATCATTTATCATATTGCACATATGTTATTTCACTTAAAAAAAATAAAATGCTAAATTTGACCATCATTTATCATATTCTGTATATGCTAGTTCTTTTTACGAATACAATATTATATTCATCCATCATTTTTCACATTTCATACATGTAATTCACTATAAAAATACAATGTTATATTTAATCGTCATGTAACGTATTCCACACATGCTAGTTCAATTTAAACATACAATGCTAAATTCAACTATCATTTATTATACTTGATACATGTTAGTTCATATTTTTAATATAACGCTATATTCAACCATTATCTAGCATACTACACGTGATGCTCTGTTCGTTTTTATAATATAATGCTAAATCATTTTAAAAGATGCAATGCTAGATTCAACTATCATTATTTATATTCTACATGCAATACTAGTTTAATTTACAAATATAGTGCTAAATTCAACTATTATTTAGAATATTACACGCATGCTAGGTCACTTTCAAAAATACAATGCTAAATTCAACTATCATTTATCATATCTATATGTGCTAGTTTTCTAGCTTAAAAATACAATGTTAAAATCATCTATAGTTTAGCATATTCGTACATGCTAGTTCATTTTAAAAAATAAAATGCTAAATTTGACTATCATTTATCATATTCCATACCTTCTAATTCATTTTACAAATACAATGTTATATTTAGCCATCATTTAGTATGTTCTACACGCGACAGTCCACTTTAAAAAAAATACAAAATTCAACTATCATTTGGTGAACTTAATAATAGAAGAATATAACACATTTCTGTATAATAAACATTGTCAAATGTGAAAAACCACAAACACAATCAACAGAGAAAATCAAATAGAACAAAAATCAGACAATATTTGCATCACACTCGAGCAAAGTCAACAAACAGCCTGAAACTAACAAAAAACCAAATCAGCATAAAATACAAGGACATCAAGCTAAACTGCACATATAATAGAGCAAAATTCATAGCACATGCAGGAATGATAGTTTCATATATCATTTTCTGGACAGAAACCAAAATCAGTTGAAACAAATCACATCAGTGTAATTTCTTTCTCTCAAAATCGCAAATCACAACAAGAATGAAAAACTCATTTGATTTGACATAAAATACACGATTTGAGATAGATCGATTAAATTTGACAGAAAATACACGATTTCAGGCGTTGACCGATCGGATGACGGCTAGTGCTTGGAGAGGCGGCAGCGGCTTGGAGAGGCGGCGACGGCTTTGAGAGGCGGCGGCGGCTTGGAAGGCTTGGAAGAGAAGACTGACGATTTTATTTTGTGGGAAAAAATTTCCTTCAGGCGAAAATAAAAGTTGCGCGTCCTTCTGATGTAAAAAACAAAGTCGCGTCCTTAAAACTAAAATTTGACCAATGTTCTTCCTTCCGCCTATTTTCCTGTATTCGAATATACTGGAAAAGACATTCAAGTTTTAAAAGGGAAATCTATTATTTTTAAATAATAGAAATTTAATCTTGACTGACGAGAATACAATAACTTGGTTTAATTATATTAAAACGAGTAATTTGATTTATAAATGATATTTACAAACGAAGCGAAATGATTATTATTAAGTAATTTGAAAGTATAAATACAAGAAGTGAATTTATTTAAAAGAAAAAGGGAAATTGTAATGGTATTAATGAATCACGACGATGTCGAATATTATAAAAATAATTTATCCTTAGAAATAGGATTAAATCCATAAGGATTTATTAATCAGACTTCGACAATGTCAAATATTATAAAAATAATTTATCTTTAGAAATTAGATAATATAATTTAGAATTTAACAAGATGGTTAACATTTGGATTAAAAACAATAATTTATATTTGAATATGAAATAGAGATTAAGATATAAACTTAATATATAATTTACCAGAAGTTGGTATGTAAATTGAATTTATTGAATGGATTATGAGTATGAATTTATAAAATAACTCGATAAACAATGTATGAACCTGTAATGGTATTAATGAATACAAATCAAGATTTGATTTGATAAAATGAGTTGGGATTTCAGTAAAGGAAATGATATTCATGTTTTAAAGTGAATAATAATTTAAAAGCAAATGTTTTGCAAATTGGAATGGTGATAAAGGAATTTGTGATGTTTTGAAAGTAAAAATTCATAAATGAATTTAGAAATTGAGTTGACCGGAAATGGTAAATTATTCCGGAGTTCGGAATGTTAATCGAATAAAAATTGTTCAAAGGAGAGTTAGACGTTGGAATTAGGAAATTACTATTTACTTTCTGTTTTTAAATGAAGATTATTTATTTAATTAATTGATTAAATATTATTTATTTATTCAAATTAAAGGATTAAAGTTATATTTTAAAGTAGAATATTTTGGAAATGGGGATTATAATGCCATCGTTATAATCAAGATTTTTCGTAAAATAGGTTAATTCGTAAACTGAATCTGAGAGTTGTGTAAGAAAGGATTTGATAAGGAATTAAGGAATGAGATTAAAGAAATTCGAAACTGACTAAAATTAGTTAAGTTAAATAGCTTTCAGAGTATCCATCTGATGTTGGTTTCGGCCTTCGGGGTTGATACTTAGGGAATTGTTCTTTTACTAGTTTGCGGTTAGAGACTGATGGACGTGGAAGAATAGATGAGTAAATAAGATATGGAAATGTTTTCCAATGTTAATAACGTATATTTTCAAAATATGGGAAATAAGGAGTTGTGAGTATATGGAAACGTTTTCCAAGAAATCGTGAGTGGCTAAGCGGATGGGAAAAATATTTTGGAAATTGGGAAATGAGATGATTTATGATAAATCTAATTAAAGGAGCTCAGTGTTGATTGATGGTTGATAAGTAAGATTTCCATTTGGAAATACGACCATTGTTTGTATGTATGTTTTCCTTTGACAGTTAAATAACTGACTATCAAAGTTTTTGACCATTTTTCCGTTGTCAATACAGAGAGACTGGGATCAGATTATTATCTGGAAACCACTTCATATTGCCACTAGCATTGCGAATCAAATACGATGAAGATAATTGAAGATGGAGTTTGTTTGAGGGCTGTTCAGGCGATCCTAGGTAGAAATTGCCTCAGATGGATTTACGGAATAGTGCCTTCGGTTTGTCCAGTCCCAGGACAAGGTGTATGGACGAATGTCTGACAGAGTATATCTAATAGATTATAGATCGCGTAAGTTGATCACTTCAAACGTATTTACGTTGGTGGTAGAGAAATTCGTTTTTGTTAGCTATATACCCATGGTATTTTTTTGAAATCAATTTGTGATTTGGCGAGTATGATGATGTGATATTCAAAGTAAATAAAGACGTGATCTGTATAGTGATACGTTATGGCCTCAAGCTTCATCAACAAGGAAATGACAAAAATCGGGCAGGCAGCATGGCTAAGTGGGTCGCACCCAATTAGGGTATATTGTCACCATCTAGAGAATATTCATATTTGTTACTTCTTTTTATTTCTTTATCTCCTGGGAATGATTATGTTGGTATACCAATCGTAAGGTGACAATATATTCGGAACATTCAAAAGAAATGAATGGCCGGTCATGTGTGGCCGAGTTGCAAGATGTTCTTGTTGAACTCCAGTGTATCGCTTATAGAGTAGACTATCAGAAGGTGATTCCATACCTTGTCATAGTTGTAAATCAATTACCCACTAAGAGCCCACGGTTTTTGATTGTATATTATATATGTAGAGAATGAGATGAAAGCGTTCTGCTAAATTGTTATTTCCGTGATTTAGACGTTATTATAATAACAAAAAGTATTGTTTTAAAAGAATGTTTTGGGTTATCGTAAGGTAAAAATCATCCGTGTTTATGTGTGGATCAATATTACGATTATCATTTCTTTGAAAAGAAATTTTTGAGAATTTAAACCGAAATGATTAGAGTTTACTCACACCAGTCACATGAATGATCCAGAGTTTATTTTGTTTTCCTTAAAGTCTTGGGTGCCCAAATTTATATAGGCAGTCAAATAGTCGGGATTTTACAGATACACTTGATGGAGCTTGGAGCAGAAGGCTTCAAAGTTAGACATATATAGAGATGTTTCCGCTGTGTTATATGTGTGATGTAATCTGATAATATATGAAAGTACAAATACAGTTTTGAATTTCAAAAGTTGTTATATAATATATTTTATTCGTTCTGCTGTGAGATTCGTGTTTACTCTGATTCTGATGTCTTGTGATCTTCTTCTTCTTCTATTCTAAATTTCTTTCTTCTTATTTCTTACCCTTTAACTTCTTTCTACCAATGGCCAGTATTTACGATACTTGAATAGTCGACATTTGGTTTCATGTTTGTAACGACCCAACTTTCAAACAAATCGGAAGTTATATCATTATATAAGAATAAAAGATAGATAGAAGAAAAAATAAAGAAAACATAAGAATCTCACAGCGGAACTTGGGACATAATATAATAACTGTAAAGACCCGCAACTTCCCCGTAAAGGAAAGCGTCGGATAGTTCGAGAACAAACCACAATAGAACGCATACAGAAGAACATTTCATTGTATATAACAACAATGCATCAGATTACAAGAATATACAGAGTATGAATGAATATTACACAGAAATATCAGAGATTTAAATTACATTTAAATACATAGCAGCGGAAAATAATACAATACACAACTAGAAGAAGATATACGGATACAAAGCTTTCCGGATATCGTTCCAGCTGTAAACCAAAATCCTGTGAATATAAATCTGCAAAACCAAAACTACTAGCTGCCCGTGTCGAAATAAGGGCACCCAGAGTTTAGGTTAAAACAATAAACTCCAGGTCAGTCATGTGACTGGTGTGAGAACTAAAACAGTTGTTAATCTTTGTTTTTAAAGTTAGGTAAATCAAGGGACCACGCCGTATAACACGGAACGGGTTTCCTCCCAAGAATACCAGTGCATAAAACCAACAGCGCAATGCTAAATAAAGAAAGATGAAGCTGTTATAAGACCCAGGTCCTATCACACAATGCAACGCAAGCCGGGGGATAGGGTTTTCCCTTATAACAGCCAAAGAATGCTTGATACGTTTAAAACAAATCATTTGATACTATTATAAGTGCATAGTGTATAAAACACTTCAAATCATAAGTATCAATCATAGGCGGCATGAGCGCCCCATCCCACTATGTCACCATATATAGGTTTACAAATAAAACCGCAAATGTCACGTATTTGGAAATTGGATTTCCGTCTATGAACCGAGGCAAAAGATAGTCCTCAACCGATTCGTGACTCTCTAGCCCGAGCCACAGGTCAGAGCTCGAGTGACCTTGGAGCGACAGGGCCGGTCCACCGATGTGGATTAAAATGCCTGAACACTACGTTTCCCCACCCTATGGGGTGTAAGTCTGGTCCGTCAGCCGACCAGAATGCATCGGCCGAAACCGATATAACCGAGGCGCCTCGCAACAGCAACAACCACATAAGTCAAACTCGTCAGGGCGTGTAAAACCACTGACGCCACTTCTAACTAGAAAGAAACGCAAGTCCTCCCTGAGGTCCGTCTCCCGTTTTTGGTTCATACCTGGTGTGAAACACGCGAGGTAAACGTTACACAAAGCTACGCCACAAAGGCCGTGCTTTGATCATCACCACAAGACTTTGCTTTTCAACAGAAGCCTTGATCATTTGCATCTTAGCATGCCACACAGGCAAACCATCCTATGCAACCGATATCAGTCACACAGAATGAAATCCGATGTCAGACACACAGTCCATTTACAAGTCCGTTCTGGGTCTGAACGAAACCGGAGGCACCTAGTACCTCGCATATCCATCGATCTCCAAGTACGTCTGGACGATCACTAACTGTTTCCATCTTCTTGGGTGTACAGCCCAATCAAGATCATCAGTTATCACCCAAACGACGTGAAGACCTCCGGTCTTCGACCATCGTCTTCATCTTCGACTTATCGTCGTATCAGTTATTCAGAATGGGATAAACCCGGACTTCCCGAATAACTCGCGTATATTTTATAAAAGTGTTACACAAACACAACATACGCCTCATTCCAATTCATTAGTCACTAACCGTAAATTAATCAAGAGAATAATTCCCCAAATATTAACCCCGAAGGCCGAAACCAACATCAGATCAATATCCAGAAAACCATTCTGCTTGGCTAACCGACAGTTAGTTTCTAAATTTCACATTCAAATCTAATTAAAGATTTAACTATCGCCTGGAGCAAAACTGGTGATACTCCATTCTCGATCTTTTCAATCTAATTAAAGATTCATTAAAACTCCACTTAGTTTTAATCTGTGACTGGGTTAAAGAATCAGTGTTATTTAAAACACGGTTCACGATAAACCCAAAGTCACATCCCATTAATTATCGGGTTAAAGAACAAGTGTTATTTAAAACACTGTTCACGATAAACCCAAAAATCAATATCCATTCAATTCCAATTAAATATTATTTAATTGGTACACTTCATTAAATCTAAATCAAAAGATTTAATCTTTTCTCAGCTGGGTTCAAGAACAGTGTTAGTGAAGACACCATTCACGACAAACCCAAATCACATTCATTAATTATCGGGTTAAAGAACAAATGTTATTTAAAACACTGTTCACGATAAACCCAAAAATCAATACCAATTCAATTCCAATTAAATATCATTTAATTGGTACACTTCATTAAATCTAAATAAAAAGATTTAATCTTTTCTCAACTGGGTTCAAGAACAGTGTTAGTGAAGACACCATTCACGACAAACCCAAATCCCATTTGATATTCAATATAAGGCTCTGAATAGAAAATATATCGGCTTATATTCAATATCAAATTCTACGATTAACAAATGTCGTATTGGAAATAACGATATAAATATATATCTTTCAAATTTCCATAACAACACCTGTAATATCACGAATTCCAACATCGAAATATTCCGAAGACAATTTCGATTCAAATCCACTCCAATGCAATCATTGGAAATTTTGGTTATTTTCAAAACCATTTCAAATTCAATTTATTTATTTAAAAATAAATAGAATTATAATTCTAGTTCAAAACTAGTTCATTTCGATAAAAATCTATTTTTATCTTTTCAAATATGGAGTTTTTCATCCCAAACTTTCACAAATCATTTCTTATGATTTTACACAAATTATTACTATTTTTAATAATTTTATCAAGGCCCGTACAGTCGATTTCCATCAATGGCCATCGAACTGCACTTACAGCGACCTTTTTCGAATTTGATTTGGACGTGTCTCCAAATCCAACCGTTAGATTTCAAATTTCTCACATTCGTTAGAAAGCTCTTTTCGATACGAACCCAACGGTTCCGGTTTTAGGAGAATCCGACGGTCGGATCTCCCGTAATGCCCGTTTGAAATAAATGGTCGAAATTCGCGAACTGCCGCGGCGCGGCGCGTTCTATTCAGGCCATTATATTATATATAATATATATATAATATATATATCGTCGATTTCTATTTAAAACGAATTATATAAATAGTTTTGAATTCGTTTCAAAAACATTTTCAACTTCCATTTCAATTCAAATCAAAATTGAATTCTTCTTTATAAATTCGTTTTAAAATCCATTTCTATTCAATTCAAATTTCAATTCAATTTGAATTTATTTCACTTCGCTTTCAATTCAATTCGAATTCGTTTTCAATTCAATTCATTTCGAAATCGTTTTCAATTCAATTCATTTCGAAATCGTTTTCAATTCAATTCATTTCGAAATCGTTTTCAATTCAATTCATTTCGAAATCGTTTTCAATTCTATTCATTTCGAAATCGTTTTCAATTCAATTCATTTCGAAATCGTTTTCAATTCAATTCATTTCGAAATCGTTTTCAATTCAATTCATTTCGAAATCGTTTTCAATTCAATTCATTTCGAAATCGTTTTCAATTCAATTCATTTCGAAATCGTTTTCAATTCAATTCATTTCAAAATATTCGATTTCGAAATCACTTTTCAATATTCATTTTAAAATGAATAAAATCGATATAAATATCGTTCACGTCAAAATGGCGTCAATCTAATCCTCACGGCTTCACATATTTCTATTTTCAAATATTCTATTTCAAATATTTCTATTTCAAATATTTCTATTTCAAATATTTCTTTTTTTTTTTCGAAACTGGAATGAGGCCCAATCAATTACCATATAATGTTAATTATATGGATTTTCTACAACACATGTATATATCAACAACGATGAATAATCAACCATCAACCAAAGTGCACTACACTGTATAAGCATCAAATATAGACATTTAACGCTTATAGCAGCTTGTCAATCAATCGATCGACATATTTAATCAATCAGGATGAGTGAACTTCAAATTTCATCCTAACACCCGTGTGGGGTTTCAAACAATCAAACACATATTTTATTTGTGCAGTTAGGCGATGTGTAAAATTTATCGACCCAATCAACGTCATTCAAATAGGTGTACATAAACAAACCGTCTGGTTTGTAAATGAATATTTATTTATTCACATTCACGTTAAAAATTATATTTTTAACGATAACACATTTTATTTTAACATATGAATTTCTATTCAGTTCATTCGTTAAATAAAATGCTATTTTTATTTTTTCTAACTTATTTTAGAAAATTTCGGCGGCATAACGGCACGATACTAGAAACGGGACAAGGCCTAGCCTTATCCCCGGTCTAGTGAAGGCCCACGCCATTCACACATCAATCAAATCAATTCGTTATGCAAACCACAAACTTTGGAGTAAGGATCTAACCTAGCCTTACTCCTTCGCCTTATAACGGCGCACGTCTAATCCTAACCAATTTATCGATTCGATTTTTCACACCACAAACCACATTCAAACCAATATCGCAATCAATCACCAAACTGTCAAACAAACAAGTCCATGGTCTGTGGACGATTGTGTCGGGTGCTACTAAGCACCGTCTGCATCCTAGTATATATATATAACTAGAAATAAAATAGAAAGGTGAGAAATTCTCACATATAGCTATCCTAGCTCCACGGCACTTCCTTGATAGAAAACTTCATCGCTATCGCATCTTCGTCATCTTCGTTGCCCGTAGCCACTACATACATAAAAATCGAATTTTTACTTCGCTATTCAATATTTAAAAATCAAATTTTTAGTTCAAAGTTCAATATATAAAAATCGAATTTTTATTTCAAAGTTCAATATATAAAAATCGAATTTTTAGTTCAAAGTTCAATATATAAAAATCGAATTTTTAGTTCAAAGTTCAATATATAAAAATCGAATTTTTAGTTCAAAGTTCAATATATAAAAATCGAATTTTTATTTCAAAGTTCAATATATAAAAATCGAATTTTTATTTCAAAGTTTAAATCTTTTCTTTTACTTTTCAAAATTCAAATCTTTTTTCCTATTAAAACAAAAATTAGTTTTTCCGCTTTATTAAAATTCAGTTTTCAAACTTTAAAATAAAAATCAGTTTTCAAACTTTATATAAAAAAAAAACAGTGTTAGTCCTTATTTTAATTTTACTAAACTAATTTCCTTATTTTACTTACATACACAAACAACTGAGAAGAAAAGGATTCAGTAAAAATAAATAAATAAAGAAAAAGAAGAAGACTTACATTACCAAGAGGAGAGGGGGGGGTTTACTGCTGTTTGTCGGAGGGTGGCGTCGGCGTCAGAAGGAGGTGGCGGTGCGGCAGCTGCTCGCGACGGAGGTGGTGGAGGTCTCGAAGTCGGCATCGTCGACTGGGTTTTGGGGGTCTTTGCGTTCGGTTGGAAGAGGAGATGAGGGAGCGGAGCCGGTGGAGGAGGAGGAGGATGGCGACGGAACAGAAGGGGGTGGGTGCGGCGGCCTCCAGCATGGCGGCGCGGTGAACGGAGGCGGTCTTCGATCGCTTTCCCCCCCTTTTTTTTTTTTTTATTTTATCTTTTCTAAATTTTTTTTCTGTGAATGTAAACGAGAGAGGGGGGGGGGGGTTATTATAAAAGTTATTTTAATTTATTAATTAATTTAATTATTTTTAATTGCAAAAGGTTGACTTTCACCAACGACCTCTAAACGAGGTCCACCGCCTGTCGTCTTTAGCGTATTACCCCCATTCCGAACACAATGGGATATGTATCGTTGGCTGATTCGATCGTTTGAATCAGTTTCCGTTGAATTTACATTTAAATCAATATATTGAATTTTAAACGTACATTTCAAATTACCGGGGCCACTTACTAACTCTAAAAATTCTCGAAAAATATTTTCTAGCTTCGTATTGACGATACGGTCCTAACAAAACTAGTTTCGTCGAATTCTGAGACCGTTAGAAAAATGGCCAATTTCCAGTCGATTAAAATCAACTGAAACTGGTCAAACGCGTTTTCCTTTGCCACGCTCACATATTGATTCGAAAAATTATGAAATTTGGAATCTAGCAATAACTCGACATCACGGACCCAACAAAACTGGTTTCGTCGTAATCCAAGGTCGTTTGCAAAATTGCTATTTTTAAGGGCCTTATATATATAAAAATATATATAAATTCCACAGCGACTATTTCTAATTTTTAACTGGACATATCTTATCATTTCTAAGATGAAATCCCAGTTTGTTAACTTCATTACAAAGATATAGTTATACAGATTCAAATATTTCTTGTTTCGTTCAATTCTGACTTATATTGAATTCTGTATATTCATTTGAAATTAGAAATCGAATTTTCGAACTACCGCGCCATTTTCAATTCCTTTTATAATTATATATAATTATTTATATTCTAACGACGACGCGTATAAATATATACGTTCGAATTATATTCAAAACAGATTTCTCGTCGATATTATTTAAAATAATCTATTTTAAATATTCAAAATTCGCTAAAATTGCCAAAATAAAATTTTTAAACTGGCCCAGATTTTCGGGTTGTTACAATCTCCCCCACTTAAAACTTTTCGTCCCCGAAAAGGAACAAAGTCGAAAGTGGTTTGATTATTCAGCTCTACGATCGATCAGGCTTCCATTCTCCAACTCTTTAGTTTCTGAGAATTTTCAAAATTTCAAAAATTTGGCTAACACCCTAAATTTTCGAAAAATTTCGCCATAACCTCCCCTGCACCGGGAGCATCGGGGAATTTCAAATAGCTTCCCCGGTCCTTCAGATCTCAAAAAGAAAAAGAAAAAGCCAAGCGGCTAGCCAATAGGCTCACAAAATCATCATCACCCAAACAAAACAGTAAATTATGTAGTAAACATGTACCTATTTGTCGGGCAAACAAATTTTATTCTCTGGCTCTAGCCTCCTTGCTATGACCTGCTCAATATAAGTATATGTATATGCAAGCAAATGCGACCAATTTTCAATATAATCCAATATTTGATTCAATTAGGCTAAATGGTTTAAAATTAGCAAACAAATGAACAAACAACACAAACATCAATCAATTAGTGAATTTAACGTTTCAAATTCATAATTTTGATATATATACTGAAAATCTTGTTTTTGATGCCAATTCACAACAAAGTGTTCTAGCTATATAAGATTTGGTTCTCACACCAGCCTAATGGAAATATATAGATATCATACTTTCGTTACTCGAAAATAAATGCTGGTGATGGTATACTTCATCATCAGGACCATGTCCGGGCGACTAGAGTGCGACTCTATATCTATCCAATATATTAAAACTTCGAATACACGCGGATCAGACGTATACGCAAAATCTATATATACTGGATTGTCCACATCAATTTAAATAGATAATCAAATACGAATAATTGATTAAATTTTCAAAACAAAAATTTGTTTTCATTTTCAAAAATATACTCTTCACACTCGTTCTAGGATACTACTGATCGCATCTCTAATGAGTCATTCTCGTTGGATATTACTAATCCAATTTCTGATGAATTCTTTCGTACGGTTCTAATGTGTCTTGTTCTCTGCTTTGTAAACCAAAGCTCTGATACCAAACGTAAAGACCCGCAACTTCCCCGTAAAGGAAAGCGTCGGATAGTTCGAGAACAAACCACAATAGAACGCATACAGAAGAACATTTCATTGTATATAACAACAATGCATCAGATTACAAGAATATACAGAGTATGAATGAATATTACACAGAAATATCAGAGATTTAAATTACATTTAAATACATAGCAGCGGAAAATAATACAATACACAACTAGAAGAAGATATACGGATACAAAGCTTTCCGGATATCGTTCCAGCTGTAAACCAAAATCCTGTGAATATAAATCTGCAAAACCAAAACTACTAGCTGCCCGTGTCGAAATAAGGGCACCCAGAGTTTAGGTTAAAACAATAAACTCCAGGTCAGTCATGTGACTGGTGTGAGAACTAAAACAGTTGTTAATCTTTGTTTTTAAAGTTAGGTAAATCAAGGGACCACGCCGTATAACACGGAACGGGTTTCCTCCCAAGAATACCAGTGCATAAAACCAACAGCGCAATGCTAAATAAAGAAAGATGAAGCTGTTATAAGACCCAGGTCCTATCACACAATGCAACGCAAGCCGGGGGATAGGGTTTTCCCTTATAACAGCCAAAGAATGCTTGATACGTTTAAAACAAATCATTTGATACTATTATAAGTGCATAGTGTATAAAACACTTCAAATCATAAGTATCAATCATAGGCGGCATGAGCGCCCCATCCCACTATGTCACCATATATAGGTTTACAAATAAAACCGCAAATGTCACGTATTTGGAAATTGGATTTCCGTCTATGAACCGAGGCAAAAGATAGTCCTCAACCGATTCGTGACTCTCTAGCCCGAGCCACAGGTCAGAGCTCGAGTGACCTTGGAGCGACAGGGCCGGTCCACCGATGTGGATTAAAATGCCTGAACACTACGTTTCCCCACCCTATGGGGTGTAAGTCTGGTCCGTCAGCCGACCAGAATGCATCGGCCGAAACCGATATAACCGAGGCGCCTCGCAACAGCAACAACCACATAAGTCAAACTCGTCAGGGCGTGTAAAACCACTGACGCCACTTCTAACTAGAAAGAAACGCAAGTCCTCCCTGAGGTCCGTCTCCCGTTTTTGGTTCATACCTGGTGTGAAACACGCGAGGTAAACGTTACACAAAGCTACGCCACAAAGGCCGTGCTTTGATCATCACCACAAGACTTTGCTTTTCAACAGAAGCCTTGATCATTTGCATCTTAGCATGCCACACAGGCAAACCATCCTATGCAACCGATATCAGTCACACAGAATGAAATCCGATGTCAGACACACAGTCCATTTACAAGTCCGTTCTGGGTCTGAACGAAACCGGAGGCACCTAGTACCTCGCATATCCATCGATCTCCAAGTACGTCTGGACGATCACTAACTGTTTCCATCTTCTTGGGTGTACAGCCCAATCAAGATCATCAGTTATCACCCAAACGACGTGAAGACCTCCGGTCTTCGACCATCGTCTTCATCTTCGACTTATCGTCGTATCAGTTATTCAGAATGGGATAAACCCGGACTTCCCGAATAACTCGCGTATATTTTATAAAAGTGTTACACAAACACAACATACGCCTCATTCCAATTCATTAGTCACTAACCGTAAATTAATCAAGAGAATAATTCCCCAAATATTAACCCCGAAGGCCGAAACCAACATCAGATCAATATCCAGAAAACCATTCTGCTTGGCTAACCGACAGTTAGTTTCTAAATTTCACATTCAAATCTAATTAAAGATTTAACTATCGCCTGGAGCAAAACTGGTGATACTCCATTCTCGATCTTTTCAATCTAATTAAAGATTCATTAAAACTCCACTTAGTTTTAATCTGTGACTGGGTTAAAGAATCAGTGTTATTTAAAACACGGTTCACGATAAACCCAAAGTCACATCCCATTAATTATCGGGTTAAAGAACAAGTGTTATTTAAAACACTGTTCACGATAAACCCAAAAATCAATATCCATTCAATTCCAATTAAATATTATTTAATTGGTACACTTCATTAAATCTAAATCAAAAGATTTAATCTTTTCTCAGCTGGGTTCAAGAACAGTGTTAGTGAAGACACCATTCACGACAAACCCAAATCACATTCATTAATTATCGGGTTAAAGAACAAATGTTATTTAAAACACTGTTCACGATAAACCCAAAAATCAATACCAATTCAATTCCAATTAAATATCATTTAATTGGTACACTTCATTAAATCTAAATAAAAAGATTTAATCTTTTCTCAACTGGGTTCAAGAACAGTGTTAGTGAAGACACCATTCACGACAAACCCAAATCCCATTTGATATTCAATATAAGGCTCTGAATAGAAAATATATCGGCTTATATTCAATATCAAATTCTACGATTAACAAATGTCGTATTGGAAATAACGATATAAATATATATCTTTCAAATTTCCATAACAACACCTGTAATATCACGAATTCCAACATCGAAATATTCCGAAGACAATTTCGATTCAAATCCACTCCAATGCAATCATTGGAAATTTTGGTTATTTTCAAAACCATTTCAAATTCAATTTATTTATTTAAAAATAAATAGAATTATAATTCTAGTTCAAAACTAGTTCATTTCGATAAAAATCTATTTTTATCTTTTCAAATATGGAGTTTTTCATCCCAAACTTTCACAAATCATTTCTTATGATTTTACACAAATTATTACTATTTTTAATAATTTTATCAAGGCCCGTACAGTCGATTTCCATCAATGGCCATCGAACTGCACTTACAGCGACCTTTTTCGAATTTGATTTGGACGTGTCTCCAAATCCAACCGTTAGATTTCAAATTTCTCACATTCGTTAGAAAGCTCTTTTCGATACGAACCCAACGGTTCCGGTTTTAGGAGAATCCGACGGTCGGATCTCCCGTAATGCCCGTTTGAAATAAATGGTCGAAATTCGCGAACTGCCGCGGCGCGGCGCGTTCTATTCAGGCCATTATATTATATATAATATATATATAATATATATATCGTCGATTTCTATTTAAAACGAATTATATAAATAGTTTTGAATTCGTTTCAAAAACATTTTCAACTTCCATTTCAATTCAAATCAAAATTGAATTCTTCTTTATAAATTCGTTTTAAAATCCATTTCTATTCAATTCAAATTTCAATTCAATTTGAATTTATTTCACTTCGCTTTCAATTCAATTCGAATTCGTTTTCAATTCAATTCATTTCGAAATCGTTTTCAATTCAATTCATTTCGAAATCGTTTTCAATTCAATTCATTTCGAAATCGTTTTCAATTCAATTCATTTCGAAATCGTTTTCAATTCTATTCATTTCGAAATCGTTTTCAATTCAATTCATTTCGAAATCGTTTTCAATTCAATTCATTTCGAAATCGTTTTCAATTCAATTCATTTCGAAATCGTTTTCAATTCAATTCATTTCGAAATCGTTTTCAATTCAATTCATTTCGAAATCGTTTTCAATTCAATTCATTTCAAAATATTCGATTTCGAAATCACTTTTCAATATTCATTTTAAAATGAATAAAATCGATATAAATATCGTTCACGTCAAAATGGCGTCAATCTAATCCTCACGGCTTCACATATTTCTATTTTCAAATATTCTATTTCAAATATTTCTATTTCAAATATTTCTATTTCAAATATTTCTTTTTTTTTTTCGAAACTGGAATGAGGCCCAATCAATTACCATATAATGTTAATTATATGGATTTTCTACAACACATGTATATATCAACAACGATGAATAATCAACCATCAACCAAAGTGCACTACACTGTATAAGCATCAAATATAGACATTTAACGCTTATAGCAGCTTGTCAATCAATCGATCGACATATTTAATCAATCAGGATGAGTGAACTTCAAATTTCATCCTAACACCCGTGTGGGGTTTCAAACAATCAAACACATATTTTATTTGTGCAGTTAGGCGATGTGTAAAATTTATCGACCCAATCAACGTCATTCAAATAGGTGTACATAAACAAACCGTCTGGTTTGTAAATGAATATTTATTTATTCACATTCACGTTAAAAATTATATTTTTAACGATAACACATTTTATTTTAACATATGAATTTCTATTCAGTTCATTCGTTAAATAAAATGCTATTTTTATTTTTTCTAACTTATTTTAGAAAATTTCGGCGGCATAACGGCACGATACTAGAAACGGGACAAGGCCTAGCCTTATCCCCGGTCTAGTGAAGGCCCACGCCATTCACACATCAATCAAATCAATTCGTTATGCAAACCACAAACTTTGGAGTAAGGATCTAACCTAGCCTTACTCCTTCGCCTTATAACGGCGCACGTCTAATCCTAACCAATTTATCGATTCGATTTTTCACACCACAAACCACATTCAAACCAATATCGCAATCAATCACCAAACTGTCAAACAAACAAGTCCATGGTCTGTGGACGATTGTGTCGGGTGCTACTAAGCACCGTCTGCATCCTAGTATATATATATAACTAGAAATAAAATAGAAAGGTGAGAAATTCTCACATATAGCTATCCTAGCTCCACGGCACTTCCTTGATAGAAAACTTCATCGCTATCGCATCTTCGTCATCTTCGTTGCCCGTAGCCACTACATACATAAAAATCGAATTTTTACTTCGCTATTCAATATTTAAAAATCAAATTTTTAGTTCAAAGTTCAATATATAAAAATCGAATTTTTATTTCAAAGTTCAATATATAAAAATCGAATTTTTAGTTCAAAGTTCAATATATAAAAATCGAATTTTTAGTTCAAAGTTCAATATATAAAAATCGAATTTTTAGTTCAAAGTTCAATATATAAAAATCGAATTTTTATTTCAAAGTTCAATATATAAAAATCGAATTTTTATTTCAAAGTTTAAATCTTTTCTTTTACTTTTCAAAATTCAAATCTTTTTTCCTATTAAAACAAAAATTAGTTTTTCCGCTTTATTAAAATTCAGTTTTCAAACTTTAAAATAAAAATCAGTTTTCAAACTTTATATAAAAAAAAAACAGTGTTAGTCCTTATTTTAATTTTACTAAACTAATTTCCTTATTTTACTTACATACACAAACAACTGAGAAGAAAAGGATTCAGTAAAAATAAATAAATAAAGAAAAAGAAGAAGACTTACATTACCAAGAGGAGAGGGGGGGGTTTACTGCTGTTTGTCGGAGGGTGGCGTCGGCGTCAGAAGGAGGTGGCGGTGCGGCAGCTGCTCGCGACGGAGGTGGTGGAGGTCTCGAAGTCGGCATCGTCGACTGGGTTTTGGGGGTCTTTGCGTTCGGTTGGAAGAGGAGATGAGGGAGCGGAGCCGGTGGAGGAGGAGGAGGATGGCGACGGAACAGAAGGGGGTGGGTGCGGCGGCCTCCAGCATGGCGGCGCGGTGAACGGAGGCGGTCTTCGATCGCTTTCCCCCCCTTTTTTTTTTTTTTATTTTATCTTTTCTAAATTTTTTTTCTGTGAATGTAAACGAGAGAGGGGGGGGGGGTTATTATAAAAGTTATTTTAATTTATTAATTAATTTAATTATTTTTAATTGCAAAAGGTTGACTTTCACCAACGACCTCTAAACGAGGTCCACCGCCTGTCGTCTTTAGCGTATTACCCCCATTCCGAACACAATGGGATATGTATCGTTGGCTGATTCGATCGTTTGAATCAGTTTCCGTTGAATTTACATTTAAATCAATATATTGAATTTTAAACGTACATTTCAAATTACCGGGGCCACTTACTAACTCTAAAAATTCTCGAAAAATATTTTCTAGCTTCGTATTGACGATACGGTCCTAACAAAACTAGTTTCGTCGAATTCTGAGACCGTTAGAAAAATGGCCAATTTCCAGTCGATTAAAATCAACTGAAACTGGTCAAACGCGTTTTCCTTTGCCACGCTCACATATTGATTCGAAAAATTATGAAATTTGGAATCTAGCAATAACTCGACATCACGGACCCAACAAAACTGGTTTCGTCGTAATCCAAGGTCGTTTGCAAAATTGCTATTTTTAAGGGCCTTATATATATAAAAATATATATAAATTCCACAGCGACTATTTCTAATTTTTAACTGGACATATCTTATCATTTCTAAGATGAAATCCCAGTTTGTTAACTTCATTACAAAGATATAGTTATACAGATTCAAATATTTCTTGTTTCGTTCAATTCTGACTTATATTGAATTCTGTATATTCATTTGAAATTAGAAATCGAATTTTCGAACTACCGCGCCATTTTCAATTCCTTTTATAATTATATATAATTATTTATATTCTAACGACGACGCGTATAAATATATACGTTCGAATTATATTCAAAACAGATTTCTCGTCGATATTATTTAAAATAATCTATTTTAAATATTCAAAATTCGCTAAAATTGCCAAAATAAAATTTTTAAACTGGCCCAGATTTTCGGGTTGTTACAATAACCGAAAATATTACATATCATAAGTCAAGTACATTAGAGTACTTCATACATATGGATACATGTCATCACAAATTACATACTTAAACATTTGTGATAAACTAACTTGCAGATAATTATACATAACATCATGGATAAACCAACTTGCAGATAATTATACATAAACATGATAGATAGGACAACATTCAAATCCTTCGCATCTAGCTACTCCAAAAGTTAATTCAAGACCTGGATCACTTGTTTACTCATAATAAGTGTTATGAGTACCCAAGAGTTTAAAGAAAATATAGAAAAATAAACTCTGGGTCAGTTGGGGACTGGTGTGAGTAAACAATTTTAAAACAAGTTTAAGAAAATAAAATCATACTCATAAGACCACGCCATGAATACGGAATGAGCTTTTACCTTATGAGAATCAAAACAGTTTGTATAATAATTAAATCGAATATTATGATAATGTCTAGGGTTTCCACAAATAATTTAGAATCTAGCAGAAATGCTTTCATCTCACATTTCTACTTACATAATATACAAACAAAACTGCTTAACGCTTATGGATAATGGATTTCCAAATATGACAAGGTATGGAACCACCTTCTAATAGCATACCTGTCGAGAGGAATACACTGGGTTCAACAAGAACTTCTTGTAACGTGGCCATACATGACTGACCACTCATTTCTCTTGAGTGTATCGAATGTATATCACCAATGGTTGTGTACGGCAACCATTTACCGAATGGGACAACATCGGTAGAATAAGAACAAAAGGAATATCTCTAGATAGGTGATAATACACCCTAAATGGAGCTACCCACATAGCCATGCTGCCTGCCCGATTTTTGTCATTTCCTGGTTGTGAAGCTTGAGGCTAAACTTACCTTGACAAACACTTTTTATTTGCTTTGAATGCAACATCGTAAAACCCGCTAATTACAAATTGACTCCTTCAAAAATATATCATGAGTATAAAGAAAGAGAAACGAATTCCTCTACCACCCATAACTGTTTGAAAAGATCAATGTACGTGATTAGTTAGGAGTACTCTTTCAGATATTCGTCCATATAAGTTGTCCTGGGACTAGACAAACAGAAGGCACTATTCTGTAAAACAAAAATAGCCCTTGCATATCTCCATCTTCAATACTTCTGACACGCGACGTAAAAATCAAATCGAAGTGGAATATTAATTCCGGAATCTTCGAAATGATTCACGTAATGTCTTTTACTATCAGTTGATATTTAAGAACTGTTTTCACTATTCACCTGATCTTAATATTTCTTTAAAGAAATGGTTATCAGTTTAAAATGAATAGGGTTAAGTATAATTCATTTTCTATTTTATGATCTTTAACCAAATAGAATGGTATACGACTGCATTGTTTAAATCCAGACATTTTGACTATCTTTTATAAATGAACCATTTAAGCGTGTGCATCGCACACGGTAATTTATTCGCTTTTGACTATCCTTTTTAAATGAACAACTAAAGCGTGCACACGGTATTCACTCTAAAATGTCGGTTTGTTTATATGACATTTTATACCTTGTAAATTATCTTTTTTTTTATTTCCAAAAAACATAAATAATTTAATTTATACTTAATTTCTAATTTATATTTATTATTTCCTTTTTCGTTCGATTTTTAAAACTTGTTGAACTCCATTTAAAACCCGACTGCTACGGTACATCTTCCTCCTCCTGTTTTCTTTTCACTGGCCCAAAACTTTTGGCCCACTTCCTTCTTTAATCCTATTGAATTTAAAATATATTCTTTTTATTTCATATTTTTCCTTGCTTCTTTATTTAACACTTCCATTTCTATTTTAAAACTTGTTTTTTTCTTTTTCAAAAACCCGGCCCAAAACTTTAGCCTAATTTTCAAAGCCCATTTCTGGCCCATTTCCTTATTTACTTAACTTCTTTCTCCTTTAGTTTGGTTTGCTCCTTGCGGCCCAAGTTCTTTTAAAAAAATTTGTTTTCATTTATTTTATTAACATTTGTTTCCAACGGCCCATCAATCCTCTAACCCACTTGCCACCCTTAACTACCTTATATTGGCCATGTGGCCTACCTCTTATCTTAGAATGAAAAGAACCCGCCCCTTAAAAAATATGTTTAGCATGAGACCTGCGTGTGTGATATTTACCTCAAAAATTTGCATGCTCTCAACAACGGTCTAAAAATGCCCAGATGGGCTCATCATTCAAGCCTCGTTTAGCAACCCCTCACTATTTATATTTCAACTTTCCACGTTTTACATTTTTGCTTACTTGTCCTTGCTGCCGTGCGTTGTTGCACCTTCACCGTGTCTTCCAATTTCCATGCTGTTGACTGCTCCGCCAATATGTGTCTGTCGAACCTTCCCTTCCTCTCAACCATACACATCAACTTTCCATGACTATGATTCTTCCTACTTTTCTATTTTACATTAGTTGCCGCCAGCCCCTTGTCTTTCGATTATTAGCTACTGCTGATCCCACTTTCTTTCCATCGTAAGCCCGCACTTCTGTTTATGTTTTTGCCAACAGTTCCTGCTAGTGTTTAATTTCTATCTTCTAATTTAGTTACCATTCTTCCAATTTACTTTACATATATAATTTCAAAACCGTACGTTCACACATGATTTGGTTTATTTTGATCTCCTACCTTTACTGAACCCAGAAAAGTAAAACAAAGATCCCTATGCACTATTTTTGTGTGCACATGCACACGCAAAATGAACCATAACCAAGCCTCTTTACTACTCCGACAAGTGCACGATCTGGACTGAAGCCATCTCCACTTCTCGGACCACCTTTCGATCATCGGGATCGTAAAAACAAGTTTTGGCTTTCACTAGAAAAATGACACACCCACCGGCGATAAAAACAAAGGTTTACTGTCGCCAACTTACACCATCGATCCACACATACTCTTGCCACGCGTTGTCAATATTATGGTCGTACTTTGCCGGAGCTTTCTCGACACTTGGTCATTTCAAAACGCAATAGTTTAAAATGGTTTTACTGTATGTTATAAAAAGCATGTACATATTTTATTTTGGTATTCCATGTTACTGTTATAAAGTATATAAACAAACCTGAATGCTTTATTTCCACTCATAGGACTGAAATCCAACATATCCTTAGTAACAAGTTATAAGAATTTTGACAAACTGAGTAATATTTCTTCAAATAATTTACACAGTTTTGTAACAAATAGTAAATGGCCTTAATATGATCAACAACCAATATGATTTATGTGATAAGGTTTTTGTAATACCATCTAATAAGACGTAACATATTCACTAACTAACTGTTCACTTTTTTTTATCATAATGGGTGATCTAATAAACTAGTTTTTATAAAGGAATCAAGGTTCCTATGTGCTAGAAACAAAAACTGGCAGGGTTATTAATCAAAATAGTGTAGCATATATGGTTGTTAAGACCAGAGGTAAATGGCCCAACATGCATAGTTTATATTACGGGGGGTGTCAGGTGTGCAATCAACAAAAATGTAATGAAGTTCCCAAAATAATCATAATAGGCTACACATATAAACACATAAACTTTAATGGTTTTATTTGGATAACATAGTGAGTGTTTACTCACAATTCTTACCGAACCTCGAGTAAAGTTTCCTGTTTTCAGTTCCTCCTTAGATTGAAATGTGGTGTAAAATTTATAAAAGCATGTTGCTATTTATAGCTAAAAATTTATATTATTTAAATGAGGTGCATTCAATGCTAGATGTTCTGATGTAAAGAATGAAAAGATCCTCCTACTTTATGCCTAGTTCTGTCCAAGAATAGCATGCACCATGTTTCCCTTTGTGTACTAAATACACACAAAGTCTTTACTGTCCCCTCTTGTTTTAGTTTTGACAAAAATAGTTAATGCTTTGGTCCTTATGGAAAAAAATAAATCATTCTTCTTACACACCTTGATGTAACAAATAGTATTTTGCTCTCAAACAGCTAGGTGCTTTATCAATTTTATCATCATTCGGTAGATGTTCATTTTCCACATAATATATGTTTTGTTTTTAAAATACAAATCTTAGTTGTTAAGTAACTTGAATTAAATTTTCCCCCTGGAAGAATAGTGTCTAGTTTTTCTTGAAAGGAAGCAAACTTATGCTTCCATCAGATCTTGTTTAAAATACTTAAGTGTTTATCTATCAAGTCCATTATCCTTGCACTTGTAGTAATCATTTATATTAAAAAAAATTACTTAATTAAATTGTTCTTAAACAAATTGGATTTTTACTTAGTGTGTTAACTAAGAGGTTTTACTACACATTTTCAAAATTTCCTGCATACTTACGTTAGAACACATACATGTGGAGATGCATATGTATGTAGTAGAATTTGTTAGTTATATTTCCTACAACTAAGAAATCAAATTTTTATTAATTAAATTAGTATTAATACGATCATTGATTTACAGTTTAGAAATATTTAGTTTAAAAACCCGAGACATTAAAATCTATCCACCTTAAAAAAAATTCATCCTCGAAATTTGAGATTAACCCGTAGATTCAAGATATAATTAGAGTTATCGATTTATATACAAACTATCAACACACATAAGCAATTTGTTGTTTATCATAGTTACTTCCATAACTAAAATGTCTGTAACTTTGATTTGGGAAACATTTCCATTTCTGCATTACTATTCCTCAACATTTATCAGTTCCTGACCGTAAATCACTAAGCGAATAATCCTCTAAGTATCAAACCCGAAGACCGAAATCAACCTCAGACCGATGCCTAGTAAATCATTCAACTTGACCAATTTTCCAGTTAGATTCTATTTTCTTAATCCCAAATCTTAAATCCTCATCAACTCCAAAATATATCCTTGATTTCATTTGGAAAATTTTCCAAATCTTATATACTTCCTTTATTTTGATCAACCCGTTCAAATATATTTATCTGCTCCAATTCTCTTTTTAAACTTGAATCCATATTCGGCTTATCAGTCTAATTCACTTAATTCCGTTAAGTTCCATTAGCTAACTGATTATTAAATTAGTTATCTCTATTTTTGGACTCGCCAGTCTGATTCTATTTCAAAAATCAACCAGTTCACTTTTCATGAGTTCATACCCCGTTAAGTTTGGCTTAATTTAGTGGAAATATCAAATTTTAAATCAAAATTTAAAATTCTAACTTTATTTCTTGTATTAATATAATTAAATACCATTTTAGTTAAATTCAACTAATTCAACAAATTCTTAGGCTGACCCTAATAAAATTTTAACTCCTTTTATTTTAAAAAAAGAGTACCTTCCAGAACTTCTTCCATTTCCACATCTTCAGAGGTTGATGGTTCATTCTTAATAGCACAGACCTTAGTTTGTTGTGCCCTCTTCATAAGCGGACAATCTTTGATCAGGTGTCTGGGCTGATGACACTTATATCATAAAATTTGTCGGACAATCGCATTACCTGGTTCTTGTGGTTTATGTTGAGGTTGCTTTGGCTTCTTAACTTCTAAATTCTAACAAAACCTAGCAATGTGCCCTTTCTCTTTATAGATGTGGCACACCAAATTCTTGTAATGATCCTAGGACTTATCCTCTCCCTCTTTTCCATTATCCTTGTTTTTCCAAATTGGATTTAATTTCCTTTTGCTGGGATTTCCTCCACTGGTTTCTCCAGTCTGATCCTTTGCCACTGGTTTCTTTGCATCTAGTGCTTCATGTCGAATGGCCATGTCCACTAAGTCAATGAATGGATCCTTCAGATGTCCAATCATCTTAACTTGCAAATTGTCCTTCAAACCCGCTATGAACATCTCTTTTTCTTGAGCGAAGTGTTGATCAACTCTGATCCAAGACAGGAAAGTTCATTAAACTTATTCACGTATTCTGGTATCGATAGGTTTCCTTGCTTGAGATCTATGAAATCCCGATACATCCTGGTCTTGCCTGCGGCAAGAAGAAATTGTGCTTCGAACTCCTCTTTGAATTTTCCCCAAGTAAACTCGTCCTCAGAAACGTTCATAGTCTGTGCATCCTACCAGATTGCTGCAGCTCCTTGTAGTTGCCAAGAAGCAAAAAGACGTTTCTGCTCATCATTCAGATTCAGTCCTTTGAAAATCTGCTTACAAGATCTCAGCCACGCTTGAACTTCAATGAACGATTCGGTTCCTTTGAAAATCTTCCCTCCTAGAGTGTTATACACCTTACAGATAGTTGCAAAATTCGATCTCCGTTGAATTGGCGCAACTTCTTCCATGGTTTCTACCGGATTCTGAGTAGTGTTACGACCATTGGTAGTGGTGGTTCCACTAGCTTGACCTCATTGTCCACGGGTATTCATACTTAATCACCTAAATATATCAGGTCGATAATCAAACTTAATCAGATGTTAAAATACTCAGTTATCTAACTTAAGTCGATCCCTCCTAAGTACGTATATATATTATATATAATAATATCCAATTTCAAATACGCTCTCTCAACACTCACCCAAAGCCTAGGTATTCAGTAACCTAAGCTCTGATACCAACTGTAACGAACCAACTTTCGAACACCTCGGAAGTTGTATCATTATATTAGAATAAAAGATAGATAGAAGAAAAAATAAAGAAAACATTAGAATGTCACAGCGGGACTTGGACATAATATAATAACCCAAAATATTACATATCATGAGTCAAGTACAGTATAGTACTTCATACATACGGATACATGTCATCACAAATTACATACTTAAACATTTGTGATAAACTCACTTGTAGATAATTATACATAACATCATGGATATACCAACTTGCAGATAATTATACATAAACATGATAGATAGGCCAACATTCAGATCCTTCCCATCCAGCTACTCCAAAAAGTTAAGTCAAGACCTGGATCACATGTCTACTCATAACAAGTATTATGAGTACCAAGAGTTTAAAGAAAACACAGAAAAATAAACTCTGGGTTAGTCGGGGACTGAAACAAGTTTAAGAAAATAAAATCATACTCATAAGACCACGTCGTGAATACGGAACGGGTTTTTACCTTATGAGAATCAAAACAGTTTGTATAATATTTAAATCAGATATTATGATAATGTCTAGGGTTTCCACAAATAATTTAGAATCTAGTAGAAATGCTTTCATCTCAAATTTCTACTTATATAATATACAAACAAAACCGCTTAACGCTTATGGATAATGGATTCCCAACTATGCCAAGGTATGGAACCACCTTCCGATAGTGTACCTCTAGAGACTAATACACTGAGTTCAACAATAACTTCTTGTAACCCGGCCACACATGACCGACCACTCATATCTCTTGAGTGTATCGAATGTACATCACCAATGGTTGTACGACAACCATTTCCCGAATGGGACATCATTAATAGAATAAGAACAAAAGGAATATCTCTAGATGGGTGATAATACACCCTAATGGGAGCTACCCACATAGCCATGCTGCCTGCCCGATTTTTGTCATTTCCTGGTTGTGAAGCTTGAGGCTAAACTTACATTGACAAACACTTTTTACTTGCTTTGAATGCAACATCGTCAAACCCGCTAATTACTAATTGACTCCTTCAAAAATATATCATGAGTATAAAGCAAGAGAAACGAATTCCTCTGGCACCCATAACTATGTTTGAAATGATCAATGTACGTGATTAGTTGGGAGTACTCTGTCAGATATTCGTCCATACAAGTTATCCTGGGACTGGACAAACCGAAGGCACTATTTTGTAAAACAAAAATAGCCCTTGCATATCTCGGTCTTTAATTATCTTCAATACTTCTGACACGCCGTTAAGACGACCCCAATCCCCGTCCTGATGGCGGCAAGGGTAATCCGTGGAATATAACACAGAAACAGATAATAGCAGAACAGAATAAATAAATACACCAGATAATGAACAATAGAATATACTGGATAAAAGTAATCATCAGAGTTACACAATATACAGGATCTTACTTAGTACAAATACAGTTCAGCTATACATAAATGTCTACAGCGGAAAACAAACAAAATATGTACAATAGGAGCTGAACAGCATAAAAAGAGATAAATGATAGAATCCATCTTTAGCTCCAGCTATCCAGAAAGAGCTAGCTAAACCTGAATACAAGGCTGCCCGTGTAGAAAAAGGGGCACCCGAGTTTGAGAGTGAAACAAACTACGAGTCAGTCATGGGACTGGTATGAGAAATCTACTCAACACATATATAATTTGGCTAATCACAGGACCATGCCACTTTCGTGGAACGGGTTTACTCCATTGGATTGCCAGTGCTTTAAAACAAATCTTTCTTTTAAACATCGCTATGCTTTTTATAAAAATGAAGCCATTATAAGACTCAGTTCCCATCGCACAATGCAACGCAAACCGGAGGATAGAGTTTTACCTTATAACGGCCAAAGTATGCTTGATACAAATAAAACAAAGGCATTTGATATTATTGCTAGTGTTTATATGTTTTGAAAACAATTTCCAATCATAACTATCAATCATAGACGGCATTAATGCCCCATACCACTATGTCGCCATATATAGGTATACAATCAAAACTGCACGATGTCGTATTTGGAAATTGGATCTCTGTCCTGAACCAAGGCAAAAGATAGTCCTTACCGAATTCGAGACGCTCTAGCCAGCCCCTCAGGCAAGTACTCAGTCAAGCCTTTGGATCGTTAGGGCCGGTCCACCGATATGGATTAAAATTCCTGAACACTGCGTTTCCCCACCCTTTGGGGTGTAAATGAGCCAACGAATGGCTCCATCGGACCCGGATCGTCCGATCTAACCGAGGCGCCTCGCAACAGCAACAACCACATAGGTGAAAAGTATATAAATGTCAGGGCTGGTAGGTCACTGACACCACCCTAGCTAGAAAGAAACGCATGCCCTCCCTGAGGTCCTTCTCCCGTTTCTGGTTCATACCGGGGTGTGAGGCTCGCGAATTCACGTTATACACAAAGCTACGCCACACAGGCGGTGCTTTGATCATCACCACAAGACTTTGCTTTTCAACAGAAGCCCTGATCACTGCATCTTAGCATGCCACACAGGCAATTCATGCCATGCGACTGATGTCCATCGATATACAACCTCTGAGCTCGTGCGTCTCAGAGAAGGGCGTTAAGCAAAAGAATAAATTCTCCGCCGCCAAACAGACGTATATTTAACAGAGATCAATCAACACAGAATAAAATCCAATGTCAGACACACAGTCCATTTACAAGTCCGTTCTGGGTCTGAACGAAACCGGAGGCACTAAATACCTCGCAAACCCATCGATTTCCACGTACGTCTGGACGATCACCACTCATTATCCATATTTCGGGATGCCTCCCAATCAGGACCTCGGTTACCATCCAAACGAGGTGAAAATCTCCGGTCTTCGACCACCATCTTCATCTTCGAATTTCAATCGTCGGTCAATTATTTGAAATGAGAATTAACTCGGCCTTTTCAAATAATTCACGTATATTTAGAATTTCAAATCAACTTATTTCAATGGTTCTATTATTCGACAACACCAATTTTGTTCTTTAATGTAATTTTCACACCAAATACATTCAACCATCAAAAGCCACATAAATCGAGCAAATTCAGTTTATTTCCATTCCATATCGTTCATAATATTTTATAACGATTTATCGCTATTTTTATTTATTTTGAAAATAGCCCATATATTCAAAACGACGCTTCGGGCCATAACGCGGCCGTGGCGCTGTTTTTCTTCAGATTTGATTTACACATATCTGAAAATCTAACCGTTGAATCTTCACAAAATTTACATCATTAGAAAGGTCTTTTCAAAACGAATCCAACGGTTCCAGTTTCGGGAAAATCCGACGGTCGGATCTCCCAGTACAATCGTTTGAAGTTTCGATTTCAAAATACGAACTGCAGCGTCGTTATTCGATTAAATATATTTATATTTATATATATATATATATATAATCGATTTTGGCGCTGTTTTTCTTCAGATTTGAATTAAACATTCCAGACAATCCAACCGTTGGATTTTTTACAAGGTTGGTGCCGTTGGAAAGATATTTCCAAGGCGAACCCGACGGTTGCGGTTTCAGGAAAATCCGATGGTCGGATTTCCCGCACTAGTTGTTTGAAATCACGGTTTCAAAACACGAACTGCACGGCCACGTTTCGTTTTAATTTTATTTATATTTATATATTTATATAAATATAGTTCATTCAAAAATTCCTATATCGTTTTCACTTCAAATATTTCACTAACGCCTTAAAATTTTGGAAAATTTCGCCATAACCTCCTTTGTACGGGAGGGGCTGGGAAAATTCCCAAATAGCCACACGGGAGTCTCATGTCGAAAAGAAAAAGAAAAAGCCAAGCGGCTAGCCAACAGGCTCATAAAATCATCACCCAAACAAAACAGTAAATGTGTACCTATTTGTCGGGCACAAAATTTTATTCCTCTTCTCTAGCCCCTTCGCTATAACCTGTTCAATAAATATGCATGTACATATATATAGTTCTTATCATTTTCTATTCAACTTCAAATTCGATTTCTTTTGGTTTAAAAACACCATTCATTCTAATGTTGCATGTATAGGCACAACTCATATCATTAGCTAATTAATGAATATTTCAACTCATATATATTTATTTGAACGAGTGGCTATTTTTAACACTTCACATTTCAACAATTCGTGTATATAATAAAATTGTGATTTTTATTGTAAAACAGTTCATTTCAAAACACTATTATTTTATATAGTTTATATAGGTGATAAAAATAGGGTTTTTCTTATAAAACAATTTCTTTTAAAACGAGATTATTTTACATCGTCCATATGGATGATAAAAAGGTGATTTTTATTATGAAACAATTTATTTCAAAATATGAATACCATTCAACACATGAATTTCTAATCAACGAATGAATATCGATTCAACACATGAAGGTTTTCTATAGTTTCTATATATAGATAAAAATGTGGTTTTTATATTTAAAACGCGAATACCATTCAACACATGAATTTCTAATCAACGAATGAATATCGATTCAACACATGAAGGTTTTCTATTCAACGAATAAATATAGATTCAGCAAATGAAAATAATTCAAACATATGAATATTATTCAAATTTTCGGCAGCATAACGGCAGGGTAGTTAAAACCGGGACCGTCCCTAGTACGGCTCCTCGCTCTACCTTAAAACCTCGCGGTTTTTGACAATGAGGATCATGCATCTAGTTCGCACGCAGGCGGCATGTATATATTTATTTCATTTCCACAAACTAATCCTATGTGGTTTCAACCAAATATTTCTCAACCACAAACGGGTATTTTTCAACCTCAATCAATCAATATCAACCACAAACAATCCCAAACAATCATTCGCTATCAATCAATTCTCACACCAATCACAACCAATAAATATCGTCCATGGTTTGTGGACGAGGGGCGTATATATATATATATATATATATATATAGCAATTCACTTTTCATTGCCATTATTTAAAATATTTATTTTAAATAATTAAAATCCATTTTTTTAGCCAATTTAAAAAAATTTAATTGGTTCAGATTTTCTGGGTCGTTACACGCGACGTATAAATCAAATCGAAGTGGAATATTAATTTCGGAATCTTCGAAATGATTCACGTAATGTCTTTTACTATCAGTTGATATTTAAAAACTATTTTCATTATTCACTTGATCTCAATATTTCTTTAAAGAAATGGTTATCAGTTTAAAATGAATAGGGTTAAGTATAATTCATTTTCTATTTTATGATCTTCAACCAAACAGAATGGTATATGACTGCATTGTTTAAATCCATATATTTTGACTATCTTTATAAATGAACCACTTAAGCGTGTGTGTCGCGCACAGTAACTTATTCGCTTTTGACTATCCTTTTTAAATGAACAACTAAAGCTTGTGCGTCGCACACGGTGTTCACTCTAAAATTTCGGTTTGTTTATATGACATTTTATACCTTGTAAATTATCTTTTTTTATTTCCAACAAACATAAGTAATTTAATTTATACTTAATTTCTACTTTATATTTTTTATTTCCTTTTTCTTTCGATTTTTAAAACTTGTTGAACCCCATTTAAAAACCTGACTACTTCGGTCTATCTTTCTCCTTATGTTTTCTTTTCACCAGCCCAAAACGTTTGGCCCACTTCCTCTTTAATCCTATTGAATTTAAAATCTATTCTTTTTATTTTATATTTTTTCCTTGCTTCTTTATTTATTACTTCCATTTCCATTTTAAAACTTGTTTTTTTCTTTTTCAAAAACCCGGCCCAAAACTTTAGCCCAATTTTCGTATTCCAGCCCATTTCCTTATTTACTTAATTTCTTTCTCCTTTAGTTTGGTTTATTCCTTGTGGCCCATGTTCTTTTAGAATGTTTGTTTTCATTTATTTTATTAACATTTGTTTCCTGCGGCCCATCAATCCTCTAACCCACTTGCACCCTTAACTACCTTATATTGGCCACGTGGCCTACCTTATTTCTTAGAATGAAAAGAACCCGCCTCTTAAAAAATTTGTTTAGCGTGAGACCTGCTTGTGTGATATTTACTCCAAAACTTTGCATGTTCTCAACAACGATCCAAAAATTCCCAGGCGTGCTCATCATTCAAGCCTCGTTTAGCAGCACCTCACTATTTATATTTATAACTTTCCACGTTTTACATTTTTCCTTACTTGTCCTTGCTGCCGTGCATTGTTGCACATTCACCGTGTCTTCCAGTTTCCATGTTGTCGACTGCTCCTCCAATATGTGTCTATTGAACCTTCCCTTCCTCTCAACCATACACAACAACTTTCCGTGACTATGCTTCTTCCTACTCTTCTATTTTGCATTTTAGTTGCCACCAGCCCCTTGTCATTTCGATTATCACCTACTGCTGATCCCATTTTCTCTCCACCGGAAGCCCTCACTTCTGTTTATGTTTTTACCAATAGTTCCTGCTAGTGTTTCATTTCTATCTTCTAATTTAGTTCCCACTTTTCCAATTTACTTTACATATATAATTTCAAAACCGTAAGTTCACACATGATTTGGTTTATTTTGATCTCGTACCTTTACTGAACGCAAAAAAGAAAAACAAAGCTTCCTGTGCACTGTTTCTATGTGCACATGCGCACATGAAATGAACCATAACAAAGCCTCTTTACTACTCCGACATGTGCACGATCTGGACTGAAGCCGTTTCCACTGCTTGGACCACCTTTCAATCATCTGGGTCGTAAAAACAAGTTTGGCTTTCACTAGAAAAATGACACATCCACCGACGATAAAAACAATGGTCTACTGTCACCAACTTACACCATCGATCCACCCATACTCTCGCCACACGTTGCCAATATTATGGTCGTACTCTGCCGGAGTTTTCTCGATACTTGGTCATTTCAAAATGCAATAATTTAAATTGGTTTTACTGTATGTCATAAAAAGCATGTACATATTTTATTTTGGTATTCCATGTTACTGTTATAAAGTATATAAACAAACCTGAATGTTTTATTTCCACTCATAGGACTGAAATCCAACATATCCTTAGTAACCAGTTATAAGAATTTTGACAAACTGAGTAATATTTCTTCAAATGATTTACATAGTTTTTAACAAACAGTAAATGGACTTAATATGATCAACAACCAATATGGTTTATGTGATAAGGTTTTGTAATACCATCTAATAAGACACAACATATTCACTAACTAACAGTTCACTTTCTCTCATAATTGGTGATCTAATAAACTAGTTTTTATAAAGGAATCAAGGTTCCTATGTACTAGAAAAAATCTGGCAGAGTTATTAATCAAAATAGTGTAGCATATATGGTTGTTAAGACCAGAGGCAAATGGCCCAACATGCATAGTTTATATTATGGGGGGTGTCAGGTGTGCAATCAACAAACATGTAATGAAGTTCCCAAAATAATCATAACAAGCTACACATATAAACACATAGACTTTCATGGTTTTATTTGGATAACATAATGAGTGTTTACTCACAATTCTAACTGAACCTTGAATAAAGTTTCCTGTTTTAGGTTCCTCCTTAGATTGAAATGTGGTGCAAAATTTATAAAAGCATGCTGCTATTTATAGCAAAAAATAATATTATTTAAATGCGGTGCATTCAATGCTAGATGTTCTGATGTAAAGAATGAGAAGATCCTCCTACTTGACGCCTAGTTCTGTCCAAGAATAGCCTACGCCTTGTTTCCCTTTGTGTACTAAATATACACAAAGTCTTTACTGTCCCCTCTTGTTTCAGTTTTGACAAAAATAGTTAATGCTTTGGTACTTATGGAAAGAAATAAATCATTCTTCTTACGCACCTTGATGTAACAAATAGTATTGTGCTCTCAAACAGCTAGGTGCTCTGTCCATTTTATCATCATTCGACAGATGTTCATTTTCCACATAATATATGTTTTGTTTTTAAAATACAAATCTTAGTTGTTAAGTAACTTGCATTAAATGTTTTCCCTGGAAGAATAGTGTCTAGTCTTTCTTGAAAGGAAGCAAACTTATACTTCCATAAGATCTTGTTTAAAACATTTAAGTGTTTATCTATCAAGTCCATTATCCTTGCACATGAAGTAATCATTTATATATAAAAAAAATACTTAATTAAATTGTTCTTAAACAAATTGGATTTTTACTTAGTGTGTTAACTAAGAGGTTTTACTGCACATTTTCAAAATGTCCTGCATACTTACGTTAGAACACATACATGTGGAGATGCATATGTATGTAGTAGACAATGTTAGTTATATTTCCTACAACTAAGAAATCAAATTTTTATTAATTAAATTAGTATTAATGCGATCATTGATTTATGGTTTAGAAATATTTAGTTTAAAAACCCAGGGCATTACAATGTTGATTTTCAGGGTCGAAAATCCCTAGGTCTTTACAGGAGACCTTGAAAGATAAAGATCTCATAAGGTCCAGTCAGGAACCTCAATAAGAAGAGAATGATAAAACTCATGAAAAAGAGCCTAGTGAAATACTCAAGAATCCTTCTCAAATAAATGTATTCACAGAAGATCCTAGATAAGATGACCGAGGAGGAGCCTAGGGGTATTTCTCCAAAAGATACATCTACTTTCGAGAAGCATCCTTCGCCCAAGACCCCATCTCTTGCTAAGTCACCATCTCAGGACTCCTGTCAAGAGGAATCCGTGTCTATATTCAAAGGATTGGGTGATCCCCTCTTCCAGATAAAATATATTCTTCTCAAGACAGTGCTTAGGTTCTTTCTTTCCAACCTCTAAGGAAGAAGTCACTCCTATCAAAACCGGGAAGACGACACCTACCAGCCAAACTCCGGGCTCCGGTCCATCAAAGGGAATCAGTTGAGAAACACATGACACAAACACTACGCATTACAGCACTTGCACGCTATTTTATTTTCTGATTTAATACTAGTTCGTGTCAATTTGCAGGGATAATGTTTCACCGAATCTATGACCCTAGAAAGCTCCATCAA
This sequence comes from Allium sativum, assembly GCA_030737875.1. Lineage (NCBI taxonomy): Eukaryota > Viridiplantae > Streptophyta > Magnoliopsida > Asparagales > Amaryllidaceae > Allium > Allium sativum. The sequence continues at coordinate 14,453,586 of CM060911.1, forward strand.
AGTTTCCCAAACTCTTACTCTGACGCCGAACATGATTATAGAGAGGACCGCAAGAGAGATGATTGAAGGCGTTTTCAATCGAAGTATTACCAATCTTAACACTCCCGATCTTTGGCTCGCTCAGATTCTGATAAGCACAAAGGTTACCAAAGTAATCGCGAGGGGGATAAGCAGATTTCTAGAGCCCCGGTTCCTCTGAAAGAGACTTAACCTCAGGAAAAGCCTCCCACAAAACATCATGAACCTAGGGAAAAGTCCAGGGAAAAAGATAAGGATAGAGGTAGTGCATCTATCGTTCCTACCAAATGCAAATCCATTGACATCTTCACATCGGAACCCGTAGTTCTTGACGCTTCAACTACTGAGAGGATAAAAGTTCTGAAGGACCAATTCCCTAAATATCACTTTGGGAATATTCATTTCGTGCCAAATCTCCAACCAGTCCCTGCTAATTGGTCCAGTAGCGTCAAGGCTCAGATAGACTTCGTTGATCAATAGTATAAAGAAACCTGCAAGTACGCCCGAAAGCTATCTGAAATCATACAACACCTGTAATTGGACTTAGACAATTAACAGTAACTGTGGGAGTGTGATACATCACATGTTAAACAAGTTGAGAAAGAACGCGACGACGTCTGGGCTAAACTTGCACTTGAAAAGCATGACGTTGAAAAGTATAAAAAATTGCACGACAATTTACAACAACGCCTTCATGACGAGCTCGATATCAATAGCAAAGAACGTACAACTCTTAAGAAGCAATGTGAGGGCATCACAGCTGAAAATACTGAATTGAAACCATCTTATTTTTGTCTTAAGCATTAAAAGACTGAGCTTTACAAGGAGGTTTCCAATCTGAAAGCTAAGCTGGCTGAAGCTGAGTAAAAGGCAAGGACAGCTGAGGAGAATGCCAACACCACCCTTGAGTTTTCTACTGATTCTAAGGCACAACTGGCCGAGGCTCAAGAAGAGTTAGATGATTTTGGACATATTTTAATATCTTTCTTCGTGCAAATTCTTCGAACTCGTGATATATTCTAGGTACAGGATTATCCCACAACGTTAGTCGATGCACGGGATGAACTCATCGATGAAGAGAAACGCAGGTTGGGAGTTGAAACCATAGATGAAGAGCGGCTAGCGGAGGGCGTGAAATCGTTGAAAGAAGCTATGGAAGCCGCAAAGGGTCAGGCCAAGGGCAAGGATACAATCGAGGGTGGCTTTAGCTCTTCTTCTGCGGTTTCCGAGGCCGGGGAGAAAGAGGGATATGACCCTGAACATACAGGACTTGCCACACACACGCTTCTTTCTCCTATCACTGAAGTTGTTACTCTTTCCACTCTTGGAGATCTATCTACCGAAGGTATCTCTGCATTCTCTCCACAGTTTTCTAAGGCTGTTGGGCATGTTGTCGTGCTACGAGGCTTCCAACTAAGAGGCCCGTTATTTCTTTGGTGCTAACAATCATTTATCTCCCTACTTTAGGTACAAAACCTGCTGACGTTGTCATAGATACGAATGTTAAAGCCATCGACAAGTATCCAACAACTACCGGTGATAATGCTCCAAAGGAAGGTGACAAGATTACAGCTTTAAAGGATATTGATGTCAAAGAAGGTGAAGGGGATGATGATGTTGTGTGCACCAGAATGTCTAGTGAAACTGAGGAGCTAACCCTTGTAGAGATGAAAGCAAGGAATGAGATAATGCTTGTGAAGGTCAAAGTTGAACCCCCACCTATCTTGGTTAAGCCTATCCAAATGATTCCTTCTCCTGGCGCAAAGGTTTCTGTCGAGCCCTCCTGATTGACATAGAAATATGTTTATTTTATGCTCTTATTTCTTATCTTTTATATATAAATAAATATTACTTGGGTATTGTTTTGTTACTTTTACAGATATCCCAACCCAGCCCGCATGCAACCAGAAATGTAGAGAAATAGAGATCAATTTGCTGTGTATTTGCAGTTTGAAGAATTGTAGATGAAGATCTCACATCTAGTTGCTGTTGGACAAGAAAAGGATTGATAAAAAGGCTTTAAACATCACAAATCAATGAAGAAATATCAAGGAAGCAAGAGGAAAAAGAGAAAAGGCCCAAATTTGCTTTATTTATCAAAGGCCCATTTATGTTTCTCATTGTAAACTAATTAGTGATGTAATGACCAGGCCCATTTATCATTAGGGTTAGGGTTAGGGTTTGGCTATCTACTCTATATATACCCTTGTAATGGCATTGTAGCCACCACCCTATCTCATCTCTTATTCCATTGTTCTAATAAAAGTTCTTCTTTCTCTTTTATTTTCTGCATTTTTTTGTTTTCTTGGCAACTAGTGTTGTCTACACGATTAAATTCGGTAGAACACTATTTGTATTTTGCACTTATTTGCATTAGTGATTTACCGTCTGATTAGATTCAGCGGAAATCCTAATTTTAATTCTTGTTGTTATTTCAATTTCTGCAATTTCAATTTCTGCTTTTTATTATTTTCTTAGGACAAATTGGATTTGATTAGATTCAAATCTAATTCATAGTTTCATTGTTTTTCCATTGAAATTGTGATTTGATCGTCGGTTCAGTTAGATCTGTTCTGAATCAAATTACAGTTTTAATTTTGTTTTGTTTTATTCTCAAAATCAACCTCCAAAGTTCGTCTAACACGCCCACGAAACATATAAATAATAAAATTTAACTTTCCTCCCTGTGTTCGACCTGTATGCTACACACCTGTATGCTTGCAGAATTTATTACAAATGTCGCGCTTTTCTAATTCATAGACTAGCGTCGATCAAGTTTTTGGCGCCGTTGCCGGGGAGGTAACAATTAAATTTTATTATTTATTTAATTTCTAATTCGTGTTAGTTTTTATTTTTATTTATGTTTTTTGTTTTCTTGTATATATAGAAAAAAATCTCGGTTAGTGGTGTGGCGTCTCAATTACATTGATTCTGTCATGAACTAAGCAAGAAAAAAAAATGCCAAATTTTCTTTCATTTCTTTCCTGTTTCACTGTATAGCTTACTTTTTTTTTTACAAATAAAAAAAAAATCTTTTTCAGTTTTCTCTCTTCTGCCTGAGCCCCATCTGTCTTCTTCATCTAAAAAAAAAACCGACTACCATCACGGCCAATCACCACACTTCCTCACGACCACCGTTTCACCCTACAGAACCTCCATCATCATCAACCTGGTTCCATAGCCAATCACGTTTTCTCAATCCTCAAAACCCTCGCAAGCTTAAATACCCTGGTTCCAATTAGAAAGCAAATATCGCAAGCTTCAGTACCCCACACCAACTTTCACGCCATCCAATGCCCCAACATACCCACTCGCAAACACCACATTGGAACCCAAAAACCCATACAGTAAGCCTTCCCCACCTGAGATCAATCAAATCCAAAACCATCCCCTTCTTTAACAAAACCAAAGACTCCCCCTTCAACAAACAGTCCACAATCTTCCCTCTACAAACAATCACCCATCCCCTGTCCAATACCTGCCGACATCTGCAACCACATACCCAACGTTACCTTCTTCTTTCCCATCATACATCATCCACCGTTCACACAAAGCCTCTGCACCGTTTTCATTTCAACCACGCACCTTATTCCAACTACACCACTGAAAAGCATCACAGCCAAAACAAAAGAAACCTCCACCGCAATACCCAAACACCAACCAACATCCTCCAACCAGCGCCTTTTCACCAAACCACTCATCTTCATCCTCCTGTCCTCTTTCTCACTGAAAATTCCACCAACTTCAGACCATTCACCACCCTCATACGTCCAGCCACCCACGTCCATCATCTAGAAACCGACCAGACCCACAAAAACGCACAAAAAATCATCTGCATCTCTACCGAAAATCATCGCAGCCGCATAAAGAAATCCAGCACCGATCAAACCCCATACACCGCAACCACCTACCACAAGTCGATCTCCTACCACCCACGCAACCCTATCCTGTTCGATGCAAGACACAGCGAACCCTAATTCACAAACCCTTTGAAACCTTGTTCCCTCAAACTAGCGTCATCCACAGACTCGAAGAACTCCAAAAGCATAATTTTTGATCAATTTCCAAAAAAGAAAGAGACAAATTTTGTTGATTTTTACCTGTGTTTGGGAATCTGAAAAAGAGAATAAAATTAAATAAAAAACGAGAGCGAGAATTCGGTATTTATTGAATCTGTTGGTTGAGTATTACCTTGTTTCCTTTTTCTGGGATTAAGTGGCAAGTTATATTCAATTGGTTGATTGAGCGTTTAAGGGGAAGATAATCTCGTGATTTTTGGAAGGGTTTTATCTTCTGGTTTTGGGAAGGAGTTGATTTGGTCAGAAGAAAAGGAGAACCCATGTTGATTTTTATTTGGTGCGTGGGTCCATTTGGCAATTTTCATGGTGCATGCGTGGGTTCTTAGTTTAATTTTTTTTCCTTATTGTTTTAGTTAATAGTTAAGCTTAGTTCCTTTGGCGTTTTTTTTTCTTTATCGTTTTTCTTTTTCTTCCCCTACCTTGGTTTTTAGTTTTAGTTTTGTTTAGTTTTTTTTCTTTCTTTTTCTTTTCGTAATTTTTTTTCCTCTCGATTCCAAAAAAAAAAAAAAAAAAACGGGAATTTTTCAAAAACAGGTACAGCTGAAATTTAAAAAAAAAGGTCTTAAAAAAATTTTTTTCGGGCTCCTAGCCCGAACCCGTGCCGCAGCGCAGTCAAGCAATTAATAGAAGGGGACAACAACAGACAGCAGCGGACGATTCCGATGGGTTGGAGCGGTTGCACACCAAGTGGGGTGTGAACGCGCTAGCGCTTCTCAAATTCACTGGAGGACTGCCGATCAAGGTGAAAACTTTTAAAACTCTACAGGTGCAGAAGCTGCTTTGAAAATATAGAAATTGTTGTAAAAATCTTCTGCAGGGGCAGCGGCTTGAATGTAAAAATTTTAATTCTGCAATTTATATTTCTGTGACTGTTCTGTGTTGTTGTTTCTGAATCTATTTGGTGAGGAGCGAATTTCGATAATTAAAATCATCACTTCCATCGTTTTTCAACAGATTAGATATTTCAAATTATTTAACTACAAAAGTGTATTTCATGAAATTGATTTTCTCAACGGTTTGATCGCGGATATATATTAGTTCAATTTATTGAACTTCTAGCAAAAGAGGTTGCATACTACCCGTAAAACATTGGTCGTATCCCTTAGTATTTATACTATACGTGAACGGCCATAAGACCCTCTTCCCCCTTCAAATCGAGATTATCAATTAATAAGATATACTAGTGTACGTTATTTATTTTGAAGTGAAGCTCATTTTGTCAACCTCGAATCTAAGATTTTCTTTGTTTACATTTGATAACGATGAGTGAAAACAGTGTTAGCCAACATAACTTTCCTAGGGGTTCTCGAGTAAATCAGAACTTTCCAAACGAGTTGGATCAAAACCGAGTAAATCAAAACTTTCAAAATCTCAATTTGGAAATGAATAGACCCTTATCTCTTCGAGAACGTTGTTATCCAAATAGAACCGTTCAACCCTCTGTCATCATGTTTCCACCAGCTGAAGGAAATTTTGAGCTTAAACATTCTTTCATTCGAGGGGTACCAAAATTCACTGGTTCTGAAAATGCTTATGAATTTTTAAGTGAATTTGAATTGTATTCATCCACAACTCAAATGCAACAATTATCCAATGAATCAATCAAGCTAAGGCTAATTCCATTTGCACTACTTGAAAGCGCTAAACGATGGCTAAATTCTCTTCCCAAACAGTCAATAAGAAGTTGGGATGAATTCGTCAGTGTATTCCTGAAAAAGTTTTTCCCTTTTCACAAAACTCTGCAAATCCGAACTGAGATACATCAATTTTCTCAAAATGAAGGGGAAACTTTTTCAAAATATTTTGATAGGTTCAACCATTTACTGTATAGTTGTCCTCATCATGGAATCATAAAAGATTACTTATGTCAAATTGTATATGAGGGTCTAAACTATCAGACTAGAACTCAACTAGAATCAATGTGTGGGGGAGATTTTATGTCTAAAACGGCCGATGAAGCTTGGAAATTCTTAGAGGATTATTCTGAAAAGGACATGCAATGGGAGTCCATTCGTGTTCCCATCCGTGCTTCCACTAGAGGAGTGCATGTCGTGGATACAATTCATATTCCCTTAGAGACTCAAACTCCTCAATTCAATGGACTACCCCAATATTACCTTCAAGACCAAGTCAATGCCATACCTCAAAATGGTCTTTACTCATCCACATCTGACCCTAGTTGGAGAAATCATTCAAATTTCTCATGGTCTAATCCAAATAATGTCGTAAATCCATCTCACATGATATCAAATTCGAATTACCAAGCTCCTTTTTCTTTTGGTCTTCAAACTTTTCAAGTTTCACCTCAATTCGAGCCTTCGAGTGAACCATATAGACATTCTAACTTTCAATCTACTTCATCTTCTCAATCGTCACCAGAAATTGTGCGTTTAGAGAAACGAATGGAACAAATGATGGATATGATAAAGGAACTAAGAAAAAATAATGGCGACAATGAAAATTTGCTTAGTCAACCCGAGGTGAATCCAAAATATAATTCTCGTACTGTGAACTCTTGCAAGGACAAAAACATTAATTCGAACAACTCAGTTATCACCCTCAGATCAGGAAAAACGGTTGACAACAGTGTCGGCAATCCCGATAATCATTCGGTTTCAACCCCAATCGAAATCATTGACACTCATCCAATGACTACTAATGCCCACCATTCTGAACTTTCTAAACTTCCACCGAATGTTGGCAATCCCAACATCTACTCCTCTAATGTCGGCAACCCCGACAACATGTCTTCCCCTAATGTTGGCAATCCCAACAAACCATCTTCTACACCCGTGACTCTTTCACTTCCTATATCGAAACCTTCTTCTTCAAACGATCAAAAGTCTGAAAGAGTCTATAAATCAGTAGCTCCATACCCTCATAGACTTAACAATAAGAAGAAGGATGCGAATTTCGAAAAAATTCTGGAAATCTTCAAACAAGTTCGTGTCAATATTCCACTCTTAGACACTATCCACCAAATTCCACAATACGCAAAGTGTCTCAAAGAGCTATGCACCCAAAAACGAGCCACCAACATTCCCAAAACTGCCTTCTTGACGGCAAATACTAGCTCTGTTTTCTTGAATCCTTCACTAATCAAGTACAAGGATCCCGGTTGCCCTACAATCGGTTGTAAAATAGGAAATACTCACATCAGTCACGCCTTACTTGATCTTGGTGCAAGTGTTAACCTTCTTCCCTACACTGTTTATCGTCAACTTGGACTAGGAGAGTTGAAACCTACGAATATCACACTTCAACTAGCTGATCGATCTTTTAAAAAACCCTTAGGCATTGTTGAAGATGTCTTGATTCAAATTGAACAATTTTATTTCCCGGTTGACTTCATAGTTCTTGAAACCGAGCCTGTTTCGAATTCAAATAATCAGATTCCATTGATATTGGGTCGACCATTCTTAGCTACCTCGAATGCCATCATCAATTGTAGGTCCGGCCTACTTCGACTATCATTTGGGCATTTAACCATCGAACTGAATATTTTTCATCAACCCAAAGAAATCGAAATAGGAGAAGTCGACATAATAGAAACAGTTTTGGATGCCACGTCTAATTTATCTCCTCAGAAAACTTCACTTTCTTCGATAGACGTGACCACTATGTCTTTTGAAGAATTATTTGAAGATGAACTTAAGCTTTTAAATGGAGAAAATGAATATTTGGGAAGTCTCAAAGATAACCATAATTCCACATCATCAAAAGAAATTATGATTGAAAACTCAAATTTATGGGATTATGATAATCTTCAGTTGAATGATACAAATCATTGGCACGATAAAAAATTTGTTGGAAGGATTTTGATCTCAGAATCCATTGATATGCCTAGGGTACCTCACAAATCAAACATGAAATCATCAATCATCATTTTCGACAAAGGCAAGTGTGGGGGGAAAAGAAAATTTCATTCTTCACAAACCATTCATCATCTTCACAGATTTCGTCTTGCATATGATTTTCATACGCAGATAGTTGCTAAACTGCATTTTATTTTACAAATCATATTGCAATTAATCCATCGTTGGTTTCTATCTTTCAAATATAGAAAAAAATTACAGTGTGGACACTGTTTCGTTCAAGTGTGGGGGGAAGTCTGCATTTCATCCATTTTCATTTTTCTTTGTTTTTATTTCTTTTTATTTCAGCCATTTAAGTTGGACCATCATGCATTTTAGACTGTAGTAACATGCCATTTTTTTTTTTTTTGAAATACGACTCATTTTCAAGTGATACAACAAAATAAGTTTACAATTTTTAGCCAGTTGATAATATTTTTCTCTCTCAACTTAGATCGAATAGGAAATATAATGAAAAGTTTAATTTTGAGGGATAATAGTGTAACCGGTACATAGGGAGATTCTTAGGTGATGGCCATGAAATCTATTCTATATTGTAGACTTTGTTTAAATAAGTGGAGGACTTAAAATACTTATATTGGCTTTTCAAATCTTTAAAACTAAGTTGTGTTAAGTTGAATTCGCGTAACTCTCTTTTGTGCTTATATTTTCGATAATAATAATAATAATAGTATTCCAAGGGTATCCAACATTGCTTGTATATCGAGCGTTGGTGTGCAAACCCGCCAAGCTCTATCCGACACGTTGTTGACAAAGTCAAAGTCGGAATATCTTGGTCTCATTTTATGGGATTGGACACCTAAGGATTACCGACACGTTGTTGACAAAGTCAAAGTCGGCCTGCACAATCCGCCAAGCTCTTTACCTACTCTCCGTTAGTCCGCGAGGCAGTGCATGGGTGGTAAACCTTGGTCTTTTTAGTTAGGTGTATGTACTTAATCATAAATCTTAAAATTTTATAGAATAAAGAATAAGCGATGATACCCAAACACTTCTTGACCTTATTGATTTGACTAGCCATACATGAGAAAATTATAATACCACTTTGCAAACTGTGCCAAGCAAACTAAGAATTTATTTCATGGCTGCACTATGTTATTGACTGAACTAACTGGCCAAACTGGAATTTAACATTTGAAAACTTGATTTATATTGAAAAATTTGTGACAAGTTGAGGTATCTAAAATAAAATCAACTGATCAGAAATTGTTAACTTAATTTGTTATACCACTTTCCTGAAATAAGTCGTGTTGTCATTTTTCGTTTTTATTTGCATATGTCCATTGCACTCATGTAGTTTCATTAGATTCATAGCATACTGCATTTGGATTTTGTGGGTAGTATCCGCTGAAAACCCTCACGAGACACCACTCGTCCTACTAGGGACACCTAGAGGTTTAACGGCTTGTTGCATACGCTCAATGCAATCGTGTTTCCTACGAAAGTGTGACCTATCTAGTTAGTTTTCCATTTTCTTTTTACTCGAGGACGAGTAAAAGATAAGTGTGGGGGTATTTGATTGACATAGAAATATGTTTATTTTATGCTCTTATTTCTTATCTTTTATATATAAATAAATATTACTTGGGTATTGTTTTGTTACTTTTACAGATATCCCAACCCAGCCCGCATGCAACCAGAAATGTAGAGAAATAGAGATCAATTTGCTGTGTATTTGCAGTTTGAAGAATTGTAGATGAAGATCTCACATCTAGTTGCTGTTGGACAAGAAAAGGATTGATAAAAAGGCTTTAAACATCACAAATCAATGAAGAAATATCAAGGAAGCAAGAGGAAAAAGAGAAAAGGCCCAAATTTGCTTTATTTATCAAAGGCCCATTTATGTTTCTCATTGTAAACTAATTAGTGATGTAATGACCAGGCCCATTTATCATTAGGGTTAGGGTTAGGGTTTGGCTATCTACTCTATATATACCCTTGTAATGGCATTGTAGCCACCACCCTATCTCATCTCTTATTCCATTGTTCTAATAAAAGTTCTTCTTTCTCTTTTATTTTCTGCATTTTTTTGTTTTCTTGGCAACTAGTGTTGTCTACACGATTAAATTCGGTAGAACACTATTTGTATTTTGCACTTATTTGCATTAGTGATTTACCGTCTGATTAGATTCAGCGGAAATCCTAATTTTAATTCTTGTTGTTATTTCAATTTCTGCAATTTCAATTTCTGCTTTTTATTATTTTCTTAGGACAAATTGGATTTGATTAGATTCAAATCTAATTCATAGTTTCATTGTTTTTCCATTGAAATTGTGATTTGATCGTCGGTTCAGTTAGATCTGTTCTGAATCAAATTACAGTTTTAATTTTGTTTTGTTTTATTCTCAAAATCAACCTCCAAAGTTCGTCTAACACGCCCACGAAACATATAAATAATAAAATTTAACTTTCCTCCCTGTGTTCGACCTGTATGCTACACACCTGTATGCTTGCAGAATTTATTACAAATGTCGCGCTTTTCTAATTCATAGACTAGCGTCGATCACCTCCAGATAAATCTCAACGAACATGATTTCCCAATCCATTGTTGACCTGGAATATCCCTTGTCCGAAAAGTCTAAGAGGAAGAAGCGTATTCTCACGGAGACCGAGAAAGAGGAGTAAAAGAAGCTTAAAGAGCTCAAGAAACCCAAGGCTACTCCTAAGCCTTAATGAATCTTCAATTTGATATCTTTGTTACATTCTAGTGGCCTGCTGTGGTTGTTGCGAGTGCGTCCCTCGTGTTTTGTTTTATTATCTTGTATAAACCAGCACTCTGTAAATATAGCAAAGTTTCTGCCTTGTTATATACCTGCAAGTTTATTTATTGCTTTCCATTCAATGATCTCGCGATTTGATCTATATGGATGTAATTACATAAATTGGAGGTATAATGTATATGCCCCCAATTAACCTTAAATTATAAGCCAAGTCCTTGGAAAATTCGAGGTTAATTTACAGGATCATGTCATTTCCCCCAACATCCGTGGGAATTTTAGGCTCAGCTTGTACTCATGCCCCCAAGCCTTATGTGGAGCAACAGTCGAGTCTCTCAGATATTCGGTCCGGGTTTTTTTACACTCTCTTGTCGTGAGCTTAGGTTAGAGTTATGAGTTAAGGCAGTCTTAAGTCGTGGTGCACCATTTCATGCCTACCCTGGTTTTGTACTCACCCTCAAGCCACAAGGGTTAGAGATGGTCGTGCGAACAGTCATGTTATTCGCTTAGGGATCCGTCCTACACTCTAAGCCTTAGAGTGGGATTTCATCGACTCGGGTGTTGATATCGTACTATTATTGAATCAATCCTCCCAGTTCGATCTTCGAGAAATGGGATCAAGTGGTCGGACTCCACTTTCTCTAGTTAAGTCCTTCTTATCCCCCCCCAAAGTCGAGGAAAAACGTGGCTTTTAGGATCGTTTACTTTGGTTCATGAAGTGAGGATTGTTGTATCAAGCGTCAGTATCAAGCGTTAGTATCAAGCTCAAATTTGGTTAAGTCAAATCCGATGGAAATGACTTAACTCATCGAGATGTGAGCAAGTGAACGCCACTAAGGAGATCATTACTCCTTTCATTCATACCTAACAAAACCAATTAGAATGTGATACTTAGAGAAATTGACAGAAATAATCACAGAGCATGGAAAGAGCTTTTATTTATAAACAATGGCTTAGGGCAAACTATGCCTCATTACATAATCTAAGACAAGATAAAATCTTAAGTTAAATAGTGTCGTAAATGCTTGGCACTCCACGCTCTAGGGAGATGATCGCCATCAACGGTCATTAGCCTGAAAGCTCCATTATCAAGCCTTTGATGAATGACGTATGGTCCTTCACACTTTAGACCCATTAAAACCAGGGTTGGGAAGTCATGCTTCAGTAGTAGGTTACCAGGAACAAAGGTTATGGGTCAGACCTTTCGGTTGTAATATTGAGCAACCTTATGTTTGTGCTCCACAGCATGCAAGTCCGCCTCGTCTCTCTTTTCGTCGATCATGTCGAATGACTCAAGGACGAGAGCCTTAATAGTCAGCGGGTCGTAATATGTTGTTCGGTGAGAGGGGACTTTAAGCTCCACCGGGATGACTGCCTCCGAGCCATATGAGAACGAGAAGGGAGTATGCCAGTTGTTGACTTGTAGGTTGTCCGATATGCCCATAGAGCCAATGGTAATTTATCTACCCACTTGGCCTTCACTTGCTTCAGTCGCTTCTTCAGAATGGATTTTATGATCTTATTCATGGCTTGTACTTGTCCATTCGATTATGGGTGTGCAAAATTCATGTACCTCTTCTTGATAAGATATTGTCGACATAAACCTTTGAATTCTGCATTGTCAAATTAGGTCCCGCTGTTTGTTATGATGGTTTTGGGGACTCCGAATCGACATATGTTATTCCTGGCCATAAAATTGATCACCCGCTTCGTCCTGATTGTGGTTAGCTTTGCCCACTTCGTAAAGTAGTACGCAGTCACGATTGCATACTTCGCTCCACCTTTGGCAATTAGAAGGCTTCAAATGATGTCTACTCCTCACATGGAAAACGACCACAGACTCACCACCGAGGTGAGTTGGTTGGGTGGAGCTCTAGGAATTTTAGCAAAATTTTGGCAATTGTCACAATGTCATGAGTAATCAGCTGCATCTCGGTTTATGGTAGGCCGGAAATTACCGTACCGCAGTTTATTTTTTTGACAAAGTCTTCCCTTCGGCGTTGTCACCACAGTCGCCCTCATGTACTTCCCTCAACATACACTTGACGTCGTCATGGGCTATGCATCAGAGTAAAGGAACTGAGAACCCCATTCTGTAAAGCACATCGCGCCATATTACTTATCTTGACGCTTTGCGAACAACAATGCGCCTTTCATTTTTCCTCTCTCGAAGGGTTCCATGCTGCAGGAAGATCTTTATGGGGGTCACCCAGGACTCTCTCTAGTTCAGCTTTCATCGCTTGATCAACTTCCATCTGATCAATGCTCGAAGTGTTGAGTAGTTCAATCGGAATAATTTCTGTCCCTTCTGGGTTGTTAGAACTTGCCAGCTTAGCTAGTTTGTCGGCCTTCTAGTTTTTTGCTCGAGGGATGTGGGAAATGCTGTAATATCCCATGCTGTCTAATATCTCCTCGACTCGTTCTTGGTAGGCCTCAAGTCGTGGCTCCTTTGTTTGAAAATCCTTCCGAACCCGAAACACAATGTAACACCCCGAATTTTGAATGATTCAATTAACTAAATTTAAGAATACTAAATTTTTAGAAGAGGAATGAAGGGAAATGGGTTGCGCCATTGCGATCGTCTCGGAATTCTGCTTGAGATAGAGTCCGAGTTTGTGTAAATCGGACTTCGTATGAGGAAGTTATGGGCCTCAGAAGTTTGAGTAATTAAGCAGAATTAATTAAAGTTAAACCCAGCCAGAAAATTCAAATTCAAATTCGAAATTGCAGGTACCTGGGCTGGGCGGGAAAATTCCCACCCAGGACCTAGGTCGACCAGGGAGTCGACCTGACTGGATAGGTCGACCAGGGGGGTCAACCTAGGGGTCGACCTCCCTAGGTTTTCCAGACCCAAAAATTTGGCCTTGTGACGTGTTTTGACGATTTTTGATGGTCCAGATCAGTTCTAGGGTTAATCCTAAGGCCTAAATAACTTCCTACACCTATAAATATGTCATCAACTTAACCCTAATTCATAAAATAATTTCTAAGACACCATTATGCTGCCAAACTCTCTCTTGGACCCTAGCCGCCGCCTCTAACTCAAATTGCAAGCATTCAACTTCAACTCAAATTAAAGATTAGAGCTTCTACAACAATTCAAGAAGATAAATCAGCAACACCGCAATGTTTCTACACCAATTTCAGTGCATAATTCTATTCTTTAACCACGAAAGGTGAGTACAGTTATTTTCACAAATTTAATGGTGTTAAAGTAACATGAAAAAGTTGTAAAAAGGATTCATATATGTTTGTGATGAAAATCTCACCAAGTCTTCACCATTTTGATTCATGTCATCATATGCCTATGTTTCTATGTAAAGTTCATACCTTTTATCAGTTTATTCATGTTGAATCTGTCATTATGCCTCTATGACAGTTTATATGCCCCTTTATTTCGTGATGTTAATTCCAATTTTCTGTGATTTGATTCTCTCTTCTTATCCCTATTCCTTTTATTTTAGGATCTAGGCTACCTTCGAGCCTATGTTAAAAATACACACGAATGCGGATACGTGGAAACGATGGGGATATGTGAAATATGGAAAATTGGATATTATTGGATATTTTGGATAATTGGATAATATGTGAAATTGGCATATTTTGGTATGAATTACATGAAATTGATGAAATTGCCTATAATTGAAAATTTGTAATTGAGGCTAATTAATATGTAATTAGTGTAATTAGTGACAAGTTGGAATAGGCAAAAAGTGTAAACATGATTATATGTTGAATTGGAAACACATGACATGAAAATTGGGGTTTGGGTGAAATACGATTATTAATAAACCTTTGACACGAGGTTAGGCGCAATTGTGGTGTAAGACTGCCCGGAACCGCCCGGCAAATCTAGCTGCCACAATTATACGTCTAATGTGAGAGGTCAAAGGCATGAATTATAGGTGTAATGATGGGTGACACGAGGTTAGACCCGGTTTGTGGCGTAAGACTACCCGGAACCGCCCGGCAAATCCAGCGGCCACAAAGTGTTCGGTCTAATATGGGAGGTCATGCACCGTTCGTCATAAGGAATGAATTAAGGAATACTAACCATAATAAGACATGGGTATGGTTAGAGGGTTAAGTGGGGTGACATGTAAATATGGACTTAACCGGAATAAGATAAGGCATGTAAATTATGACATGTAAGTATGGACTTAACCGTAGCATGTGTAAGACATGGACATTTAAATTAAAATGGTTAAGTGGGGGAAAAACCTAGTGGGGGCCAAGAATAGGTGGGAGGCTTGTGTCGGATGGGGACCCATTTCAACCAGTAACCCGTTTGAGTATCTAATTGGGCCCGGTACTAGGCCGGGGTTGGGGCATGCTTACTAGGCTTGAATATAAGAGGTCAAAACGTGAATAGTGGTGGCAACGCAATTCCAACGGGTTCATGTGCGTGCATGAGTCCGGGCTGGTAGGTAAGACGTTGTTGCATCGTGTAGGTATGGCCGTGCATTTCATGTTGGTATCGGGGTTGCCACTTTGGGGAGTGATACACCCCACTGTGGGGCCAGCACGGGTGCCTACGGGGTTTAGGGAGCCGATCGAATGGGTAGAGTAAGGGTACCTTAGCGGTGGTAGGAGCAAGCCGGCACCTACGATAGCAGCTAGGTACAAGTAACAACCAAGTTTTTCATGTGGGTACAGTTAGTGGGAAGGGATCAACCTTGAGTAAAAGAGACTAGTAGATGTGTGGTGTAATTAAGTAATGTGGTGTAACTTAGCAAAAGTGCGGTGTAACGAAATACATGTTGGTTGAGTTGGATAGTCCTTTGGGTGCTAGTCTGATGTTGACTTCGGTCTTCGGGGTTAGTACTTCGAGGGTTGTTCGCTTAGCCAAGGTGTAGGATTGTCTTAGTGCATAGGAACGAAATCATCTTGTCCATCCTTTTTATCTACCTTATCTATGTTACAGCCATATCATGATGCCTATTTATGTCTTGATCATTTACCTTACCTATTATTCGTTAAAATTACTGGACTCGTTAAAATACATGTTGAGTTTGATTTGGAGTTCGTACGGGAAAACTGATATTTTTGGAATTAAAGAAATTAAATAATTAAATTTAATATATAATTAGCCAATCAAAAATCGTCCAACCCTAACCAAAACGCAGCCGCCCTCCAATATCATTTAATGACGATAAACACTCCAAACTTCCCCCATTAAAATCTCTCGATCCACGTTATGAATTCAAACGATTCTTAAGACAATATTGGAGAGGGAGGAGAGCTCTTCAGATCCGTACGGTCAAGATCACCTATAGCGAGGTGGTTTCCTCGATTCGCTCACCAAAAGTGTCGCCGCATCGAGGCTTTTTTGGACCACATCAGGCGTGCGAGCGGGCCCCACTTCCAGGCGAGGGAAGGACGCACAGAGGCGCAACCCATGGTGACTCCAGATCGGGGTCTGATCATCTCCGACGAGTGCAAAAGCCAGCCCTAGTATCGAACCCGACTTTGAAACCATCGGCCTTAGTTTTTATGTAGAAGAAAGGTTATTTTTTTTAATTAATTAGTTAATTAATTTCAAATTGTCATTAACGTATTAAAATCACATCTTTCTCATATGAAATCGAAATTCGATGAAACAAGAAGCTTGGGACCGTAAATTCGAGATCTACATTTCAGAAGAGACCGGAGAATTTTTGGAGCTTTCTACAATTTTAGAAGAAATAAAAAGCAAAGTAGGATTTCTGAATCCAAATTAAATAAATAAAAATTATATTAGGCTGCAGACGGAGTTTAGAAACTCCCAACACCCATCGTCCATATTGTGGTGAATTTGATTGTGATTGTGGTTATTTGATTTTGGTTGAAACGAAATTGATCATGTTTGTGGAAAATTCATTGTATAGTAGAAAAAAACTGTATTAGGGAAATATGACCCTTGTATTGCTGCGAGGCCTATATTAGCGCGAGGGGCCGTACTAGGGACGGTGTCGGTTTTAATTACCCTACCGTTATGCTGCCGAAATTTTCTGAAATATTTATGTGTTGTAAATTATTCATGTTATAATATAAAATTGGTTGAATAATAAATATTAGATTTTTATTAAATAAGAAAAGTGAAAAATGATCATTACTATGAATTAAATTGTTTAACAATAAAAGGTTACATTTTTTATTGTAAATAAGAAAAGTGAAAAATGATCATTACTATGAATTAAATTGTTTAGCAATATAAAGTTATATTTTTTATTGTAAATAGAAAAAGTGAAAAATGATCATTACTTGGAATTAAATAGTTAAACAATAAAAAGTTACATTTCTATTGTAAATAAGAAGACATGAAAAATGATTCATTGTTTAAATAAAAAGGAAAACAATAAAAATCTCATTTTTTTATTGTATGTACAGAATAAATGGAAATGAACATTAGTGAATAGAAAAGTTGTTCAACAAATAAAGATTTCATTTTTTATACAATATAAAAAGATTCCATTTTTATACAATATAAAAAGATTACATTTTTATCCTATACAAAAAGATTCCATTTTTATACAATATAAAAATATTACATTTTTATACAATATAAAAAGATTACATTTTTATACTATATTAAAAGATTACATTTTTACACAATATAGAAAAGATTACATATTTATACAATGTAAAAAGATTTCATTTTATACAATGTAAAAAGATTTCATTTTATACAATGTAAAAAGATTACATTTTTATACATTGTAAAAAGATTACATTTTTTATACAATGTAAAGAGATTACATTTTTCTATGTAATGTAAAAAGATTTCATTTTCTATGTAATATAGAAAAGATTACATTTTTTATACAATGTAAAAAGATTGCATTCAATATAAAAAGATTATATTTATATGCAATTTAAAAAGATTATATTTATATGCAATATAAAAAGATTATATTCTTATGCGACATTTGTTTAATGTAAGGAAGTTAACAATAAAAAGATTACATTTTTATTGTAAACGTGCAATATGATAAATGAATCATTAAAAAGGTTCCGTTGTTTGATAAAATGAGTTGACATAAAAATTTACATTTTTATGTAAGAATGAATTATTTAAAAGGATTCAAGTTTGAAAATGTATTAACATTAAAAATATGTTGATATTAAAAATTTACATTATGAATGTAAAGATGATTCATAGGGAAAAGATTCAAGTTTGAAAAATATGTTAACATTAAAATTTACATTTTAATGTAAGAAGAAAAATCATCATTTGGAAAATATGTTTTTGTTGAATCAAAAACATTGATCGTTGACATATTAGCAAAGTTAGAAAAGAGCCATGTGTGAAAATATATTTTCGTTAGATAAAATATTCTTTTTAACATGTGTATAAAGTGTAAAAAATTATTTAAAGAATAAATAATTTGAAATCATCGAACGAATGAATTATATATATATATATATATACATATTAAAATAAAACGAATCGCGCTGCTATAGTTTGCGATTTGGAATCGTAACTTCAAACGATTATACCAAGAGATCCGACCGTCGGATTTTCCCAAAACAGGAAACGTTGGGTTCGCTTTGGAAAGATCTTTCCAACATATAAAATTTATTAATATCCAATAGTTAGATTTTGAGAAATGGGTAAATCAAATTTTGATGAAAACAGCGCCAAGGCCGCGTAATGACCCGAAGCGTCGTTTAATTAAAATGGCTATTTTTATATAAATAAAAATAGTGATAAATCGTTATAAAATATTATAAACGATATGGAATGAAAAGAAATGATTTTGAATTATATATATTCGAAAATTATATGAAAAATCCGAGTTAAATCTCATTTCAAATACTTATACGACGATTTGAAGTCGAAGATATTGAAGATAGTGGTTAAAGACCGATGATCTTCACATCGAATGGATGACTACTAATGCCCCGGATTGTTTAGCTTCCAGGAAAGGGTTACAGTGGTAGTTGTCCGGACGTACTTGTTGATTGTCCGGGTATGCGAGAGCCTTTCTTCCGTATTGGACATATGGAACGAGGAATAAGGTGTCTTCGGTTTCGTTCAGACCTAGAATGGACTTGTAAATGGATGTATGTCTGACATTGGATTTTATTCTATGCTGATCGATTTCTATTAAATATATATTTGCTTGATGTGGTGGAGAATTTATTCTCTTGCTTAACACCCTTCTCTGAGACGTACGAGCTCAGAGATTATATATTGGTAGACATCAGTCGCATGGCGTCACTACAACAAAATGACCCTTCAATAGCGTTTAATAAACGCTATAAAAATATATTATGGCGTTTTTAGAAACGCTATATATCAACAAGCTATAATAGGCTAGGGATATTTAATAACAAACTTAAAAACGCTATAAAAAACATGCTATCAATATGGACTTTTTATAGCGTTTTAAACGCTATAAAAAGTCATGTTATGGTTTGTCTGAATTGCTGACTTGCAAATGTACAACGGCCAAATTACGCTATTATTTCCTATACAGCGTTTCTGAAACGCTGTTAAATATTATAACAGCATTTCTGAAAATCCTCTAACAGCATTTTTTAAACGCTATTGAAACCATTAATTGCATGCTATCAAAAAACATTTTTGCACCGTATACATATCCATTTCTGCACTATAGTCGACAGATTTAGATAAACATAATATATCATTTCACAAATCATATAAATCACACAAAACCAAAATTAACTAATCATTCAACTTCCATATAAAATAATACATTGTATGTTATAATATTTAATGATCATTACATTAAAAGTGTAAATGATACATGTGATAAAGATTATGCTACACAAGAGAATCAAGTATGCAAACGAAAAAAAAAATGTTACTCCAAAAGAACTTCAAATCTTTGATACACTGCAACATGTTGTCATTTGTATGCACCATAGATGGGTAAGTACCTATGGAAAAAAAATTCAACAATTAGCAATTATAACTATATGTGTGTGTGACTTAATTATATAAACTTAATTAATTTATATGAAACTTAATTAATTTAGTAATTTTTATAAACGTAGTTCATTAATATAAACTAATTAAATTAACTTGGTTAATTTTATAAAATTTAGTTAATTTATATTAACATATGGAATTTCTTGAAATGAATGTAAATTTTGTTTTAAATACTTAATTCAACAATTACATGTCTATTGCTATAAGCTCATGAATTTTTATAAAACTTAATTAAATTTTATAAATTTATTTAATTTAAGAAAATAGTTGTTTATTTAATTATTTGAAAACTTGATTAACTTAGTAACTTACTTTAAACTTAGTTACTTTATTATTATACTACTACTATACTACTACTATTATAATAAATTTAGTTAACTTTATCAACTTAATTAATTAATTTTTATAACTGAGTCAACTTAGTTAATTTAAAAAAAAAGATGGTTTTTATTAAACTTAATCAACTTTTATAACAATTTAACAAAGATTTCAAAATAGAGAACATGTAATATTCATAATATTATTATTATATTAAATATTTATAATATTAGTTTATAAATTTATTAATATTGTATTACTATGCTATATTATAATATTATTAATTAATTTTTTTAACTTAGTTAATTTTTATAAAAAATTAGATGATTTTTATAAAACTTGGTCAATTTTTCTAATAATTTAACAAAAATTTCAAAATAGAGAACATGTAATATTCATAATAATAACATTATTATATTATTAGTTAAATATTTATAATATTAATTTATAAATTTATTATTATTATTGTATTACTATTATTATTACATTATAGAATAATATTATTATATATATAAACCTTTGGTTAAATTTTGAAAATCTCGATTAACTTAGTTAATTTTTTATAAAATAAGCTTATAAATTTATTGTTTTTATTATATTACTATTATTTTTATTATATCCTATAATGATCACAATGTTCGTGTGAGCAAAAACACGGGACATGCAAATTACTAAAAAGCTAACTCAAAACGAATAATAGTGAAGTAAATCGCAAACCTGGTCCATCGGCTTGCGAACTTTAAATACTTAATTGGACCACCAACCCTGTATACAGTTAGTAAGGAAATAAAGCTAAATTAACTGTAGGTATTATACAGACAACAATTATGCAAATATTGTGTGTTCTGTGTCTGTGTTCCATAAATTTTTCTAAGGGAAACATTCATTGTATGTCCTATCTCAGATGATCTTCAACTTACAAGTGATATATAGACATTTGAAACAAATGTTGTTTTACGATTATATAGCACCGTTTATCTGGTATGTTAGCATTGGAGACAAATGCTCCGATAATTCAAAGAATATAATAACTATATGGCAAATCAACAGAATACAACTGCTAGTCGTTTGCTAATTGCTACATATAAAAAGCTATGAAGAAATATGCATTACCTGAAAGAGTTCTCGACAAAGGTCCAAAGTAAAATATTTTTTGTAAAAGAAAGCTCTTTTCGACAAGAATTGAATTACCGTAAGACAACAATCAGTTGAGGTCAAAGACTTCACATTACGAATCCTTTTTTCTTGAAGGAATAGCTGCTTTCATGTGTGATATTGCCACAAGTTGCTGACACTGAAACAAAACAAGCAATGACAAACCCCAAAGAAACTGATAATCTAATAATCCTAGTTTCACCATGCTGTGTCCCAAAACCGTTACTCCAGTTAAATCTTCAGAAGCGGAATCTTCCTCAGTTTCTAAAGGCACCGCATCAAGAAAGGTTGCTTGGAGAATCAGCAGAAAAGATTCTTTGAGGCAATCTTGCACTTTGGACGAAACCAATGGCGATTGATCCTCCTGATCCTGAAGAAACTGGTACACATAACTCTTGAGAAATACCCTCCTGATCCTGAAGAAACTGGTACACATATCTCTTGATAGAAGCGTGGGCAACCAGAAGTCGTATTTTTATCTACACGTATCAAATAGCAAGAGCGCAATGTAAATAGTATATATCCACATTTTGATAAATAATGATACCTTGTAAGCAACCCATTCAGCAAAAGATTGATAGTATAAGTCATTAATATCAGTTAGTAGGCGTGAAATCAGCAAGAACATACGATTGAGGGCAACCCGATCACCACTTATACAGCTGCTTGCTAATATCTGAATTTTTTTCAACAAGATATCATATGAATGACACAAGCCTATGCCCCAAGTACTTGATATATCATATCATACCTTGGTTCCCAACTCAAGACCAGCTTCTAGAAGGAGAGGACCAGCTGACATATTTATAGCTGACCGAACAGCAGAAACAAGTTGAGCCTGAAATTCAAGCATTAGTGTTTCCTTGTTAACTATCTCGTATGAATTCATAATACAAACCACTAAAGCTACAACAGAAAGTTAAGTATCATTATTAAAAGAGTAAATAATTACCTGGTATTGTTCCATCAAAATATGCCCAGGGAGATCTGGATCAGAGACACATTCAAACTAAAATGTCAAAGCAAATCAATAGATTAAAACATGTACCTTAATAATATATGACCATAATAATCTCAGTGAAATGACAGTACAGGAAAGAAACTAAATCATAACATGTGTTTTTCACAAGGTTCGAAATCCCGCTTTCCGTTTCCGTTCCGTTCGCCGGAAAATTTTAAAATTTCGGTTCCGTTTCGGAAATTCCGTAAATCCCGCTTTAGTTCCGTTCCGGTACCTTTTCTTTTTAAATATGCTAATCAGTATGCAATAATGCAATTGTCAATAAGTTAAACAAAATTTATTAAAAAAATCTGCAGCCTAAATAGTGTGGCTTATGATGCTGAACAAAATTAACACAAACTTTGTTTATAGTTTATAACAATATACTCATACAGTTATCAATTTAAGCAGCCCATGGCCCAATAAAATGCCTCGATCTTTCTCCCTCCGTTTCAGTTTACAGATATACTTTCAGCAATTTCAAAATACAACTAAAAGAACGAATCTCGTCCTCAAGAAAGCGAGATAATCCTCTTCGATTATTGTCGTTGTTGGATGCCCACTTCAACTTCCACTTTCGAGCCGCTGCCCCAAGATTTAGTGTCGGTCTGATTTTTTGTTTGCCCTAGATCTAAAAACGGAAATTTGGACGTATTCCGTTCCGGTCCACGCCGGAACCGGAACGGAATCGCCGGGTTTCCGGCGTGCCGGGCGGAAGTTCGAACCTTGGTTTTTCATGCACCCCAAATAAAGGAAATTGCATGCCATGAAAACTGATAAACATAGTTTAGGGGGGTAACGCATGTCTTGGCTCTACACACAAGATACATAATCAGACCGGAAATAACCTAACATACCACTATTTTGCTGGGTAAATTCATGACTAACTTCTTACTTGTAAAGTTTGCCTTTTTTTATCATTCGCTAAAATTCAGTTATAGTAAAATATATTAAACCGACTACTTCTAATCAAATTTTCAAACCTCATACAAGCTTGATTTGATCAAGTGGCCACAGAGAAGACTCCTTAATTATATGGTTTTGTACTACTTAATAAGATCAGTCCAGTTTAATTAGAAAATTAACAATAAAATAAATAATTCCTTCGATTATATGTGTAGAACAGACACAACCAAGGGAAAAGGAAAAAAAACATAAACAAATGTGTATTAAGTTGTTACTTTATGTATTCAAAAAATTTCTAATCAAACAGTTTTTTCACATTTAATAATATTAGATGAAAACATAAAAGATCAATACCAGTACATAAAGCATGTAAGATCACAGTTAAGAAATTTTCAATCCTCTAAATAAGTAATGACATAATAACACTTGCAAAAGTAATAACATGAAGAAACAGTGATGCATTTGTTGAGTGCTTTTTGTGAAGATATTCAGCCATGCATAGGGCAATACATTATATATACACACACACACATACACACACACATATATATACACACATATGTATCAACAAATACAAGTCTCTCTCAAGATTATATATAAATATATATAAATATGTGTGTGCATATATATATTCTTGACTTGTCAATTGTTAGCGAATATAATAATCATTCGATATTCGTTTGTATGTATGCATCTAGATATCTAAAAATAATTTCGATGCAGATACAATGTGATACCATCCCTGATCGAAAATATCCGTTTACAGATCTATTCTAAACATACCAAAATCATTCTTTTTTCTTCTCTCTTTTCTTAGATTTCTTCGTATTTTATAGAGGATGATAGACCTAGCAAAGAAACCTGAATATCATTTGGCATAATGAGGTGCTTGTGACCTACTAATATCTGCCAACTAGCATACTTCCTTCCTTATGAAGAAAATCAAAGATCAACAATCTTATATTAAATGAGAAACCAATATGGAATGTTTCATGGTAGCTTTTCTTACAATTTTTTTAACATCTGAACACTTACAATGGACTCATTCAGCTCCTTTCTGACCAAGTCATCCAGCAAAACGGCGTTCTGATATATGACTACCAATGACCATTCTTCTCTTTATGTGTGCCTTAGCTCGCTGCGCTCAAGAAAAACAACCGTTAACAGGGTGTACTGAGAAACTTCTCTGATCAAATAAACAATAATTTTCTATTTCTACCTTGATTTCATTTGCAATCTCAGGATTCAGATTCATATGCTCACGGAGTACACATATTATAAATAGTCGTATAGAGCATCATGCAATCCACTAAGCTGAACTGAGATTCATTCAGCTCATCAAGAATATTCTTCAATTTGGTGATCCCTTTCTGCATAAAAGCCCATCCCAGCTCCAAATCAATGGTTTTCCTTTCGTGCAAGACATATAAAACCCTTAATTTCTGAGATCGATTTGACTGAAGCTGAGCAAGATAAACTGATCCAGTTTAGGAGCTGTGAAACTGAGATTTGGCATTGAGTAGAATTAGTTGATAGAAGGCATGATAAGATTCTCAAGTATATGAAGTTGATAATAAGATATCTATTCTGTGAAACAAGGTACTTACAGTCTCATTTTTGCAAGGGATTCGCTAAGCCTTATGTGATAACTTCCACCTGCCTCACTGTAATAGGAACTGCGGCTGTTCTCCCAGTTTCATGAGCCTGCTGCTACATTCTCTATACAAAAACAAGATAATCAGGTCCCAAGATGCAAGATTTCAATACTCATTGTGGGAATTCAATAAAGGCTTCTTTGACACCGATTGATGTTCTTAGGTTGTGCAGTTAGGGATACATCCTAAGTTCCTTACTTGGTTGCATGCATTATACCCAAAGCAATTTCATATAACGAATATGCCAAGGATCAACAATTAAAATATTATACAATACAATCTATAAATTAAAACATGTACATAATAGTGTTACCAAATGTTCCCCCCTCCAGTAATAGAAGTTCACTTCACATACATAAGATTTAGCATTGTTGTCCACTTGTTCTTTGATATTTGCCTTGCTTCTTGGAAAACTGAACTGTCAAACCAACAGCAAACTAACAACCCAGAATCAGATTCAAGACATCGATATAAGTTTGCATTCAGACAAGAAAACATACAGGAATTTCTTAACATTGTGTTTGAGATGTGAAGGCAATATTAGCAAGCGTTGAATACAATGAAAAAGAATGTTATACATACATTGTAAGATGTTATCTACGGACATCACGATGCCTCTCCTTTCTGCGGAAATGCTCAAGCATGATTTCATCTATTGTACTTTGCCTTTGTATGACAGCATCCGACTTGTTTGTTTCTTTCTTTGTTACTACGTCATTTACTTTTGCTTTAATGTCTTTACCCTTATACAAGTGTGAGTTTTCTGCATATAACAAGGTTACCATCTATTAAGGAAGTGTTAAAATTTTGTCCATCAATAAAACATTAATCTAACAAATTAACAAAGAAAAACTAGAGTGTGTTTTGATGTCTTCCCTTGGTTGCCTATTATTTATTTATATTTATTATAGAAAATTGTTAGATTATTTCATGCAAAGAATGTCATAATTCCCAAAATGTACAACAATTTTTTTTGGGGGGACAAAGCTCTCATCGTCAGATGTCACAAATTTTTAGCGAGGAATTCTATTTTTAACTTTAGTGCTAAAGATAATAAAATCAAAAAGATATTGCTGCCCTGCTTGGTCATTTCATCAATCCTCATTTCGTTTGAGAAAAACATCTAAATTATTTTTGAATTAATTCAAATTCCATTGGAAATTCACCCTAGATTATTGAATCATTCATAATCAGAACTGAATTTCACATCATTCCCATTGATTTTCAAATAAAAATTTCGAAACCACTCGAACAAATTCAATGCTTTCAACTTACTTTAAATTTATGACTGCCATCTACTCGGTTTGCACTTTTCTGTCAATTAAGCTATTATCCATCAATTGTCACCATATAATATGATTCCAAACATAATTCAATACAAGATATTATTATTATTACTATTGTAAAAAACATTCCTTCTAACAATATTCTAATGAAATGTTTTTTTTTATGGGATAGTAAAGATGTACGTTGTTGTCATATATAGAAAGGCATGTAAATTCAACCAACTTCAGTGTAACTCATCCAAGATGTTGACATTTATTTATGCAAGTACGGATACAGATTATAATGGACACAAGAGGATAAAAGATTTAACAAAAATTAAAAGCATTAAGCCTTCTATTTAAGAATAACCAAAAATAATTTTTATTTATACTATAATATTCAGTAACTAAACTGCGGTAAACTTCATTAGAAAATTTTCATGTTACCTATCTGGTAATCTTTATTACGCCTTTTTTAAAATTAAAAGATAAAGGAGTATTAAAAAAAGCTCATTATAAATTTACAAATTACAACAAATTTCCATATCTATGATTTGAAAACAATTAGAAGTACCAAGTAGTTCGTAAATTTAAGACCAGGAGTCGGTCACAATTACAAATTTACATTGGTAAGAAAAAGATTTCAATCATATAGATCATACATAATATTTAGTCATGCAAGGTTCAATCAAAATTCATTTTATTTTCAAATGCAGGATATGACTGATGCCTTGATGATTTACGGATAACTTGGTCAGAGAAGGAATCAGTTTTGGCAACTTCAAATTTTAGCACTTACTATTTGTTTAGAGCAATCTCACAGAATATTATTTGGGTGTTTCTACCTAAAACATTACTTAATATGGCATTTTTTGGGTGTTTATATCAAGAAAAAGCAACTGTTACCATCAGGTAGTAGCAAGCAAAATGAATAAGATACAGTACTGTAACAACCCGGAAAATCTGGGCCAGTTTAAAATTTTTATTTTGGCAATTTTTGCGAATTTTGATTATTTAAAATGAATTATTTTAAATAAAATCGACGAGAAATTTATTTTGAATATAAATCGAACGTATATATTATACGCGTCGTCGTTAGAATATAAATAATTATATATAATTATAAATAGAATTGAAAATGGCGCGGTAGTTCGATAATTCGATTTCAAACTTCAATTGAATGTACCGGGTGCAAAACAATCCGGATTTTAGTGAAACCAAAAATAATGGGATCTAATTGTGAATATCTTTCCAACGAATCCGAAAAATCAAAATTTCGTAGCGGGAATCAAAAGATATGTCCAGTTGAAAATTCTGAATAGTCGCTATGGAATTCAGGCCCTTAAAAATGGACATTTTGCAAATGACCTCGGATTTCGACGAAATCAGTTTTGTTGGGTCCGCGGTGTCAAATTATTGCTAGATTCCAAATTTCATAATTTTTCGAATCAATATGTGAGCGTGGCAAAAGAAAACGCGATTGACCAGTTTCAGTTGATTTTAATCAACTGGAAATTGGCCATTTTTCCAACGGTCTCAGAATTCGACGAAACTAGTTTTGTTAGGACCGTATCGTCAATACGAAGCTAGAAAATATTTTTCTGGAATTTTTCTAGTTAGTATGTGGCCCCGGTAATTTGAAATGTACGTTTAAAATTCAAGATAGTGATTTAAATGTAAATTAAAAAGGAAACTGATCGAAACGGTCGATTCAGCTTGCGGTACATATCCCATTGTGTTCGGAATGGGGGTGAAACGCTATGGGCGACAGGCGGTGGGCCTCGTTTCGAGGTCATATGGGAAAGTCAACTTTTAGAAATTAAATAATATAAAAATAAAATAAAAAAAATATTCCCTCCTCCCCTTTAACCCTCCTGCCCCCCCCCCCCCCGTTCAAAAAAAATGAATTCAGAAGAAAAGAAAAAAAAAAAAAAAAACAACAAACGCCGCTTTCAAATCGGAGCCGCCCCGCGACCCACCGCCATCGCCCAACCTCCAACCGCACCCAGAGCCCCTCCGCCCCTCTCCTCCTTCTCCGCCTCGAGCTGCTGCTCCTCCTCCCCTTCTTGAAAACCCCGATAGCCCCAAGCCCTAGACCCCGATTTACGACCCCCGCCTCGAACCCCGACCCACCAGCGGCCAACGCAACACTCCGACCACCCTGAATCTCGCCGGAGCCTCCCGCGACCCACCGCCTCGACGTCCTCCGACGCTCACCAGAGCCCAAACCCCCCCTCCTCCAAACTACTGTAAGTGTTGTTTTATTTATTTATTTATTAATATATTTTTTAAATGTTTAAAACAGTTTTTTTTTTATGTTTAAAACAGTTTTTTTAAAATGTTGAAAACAGATTTTTAAAATGATTATAGACAGATTTTTAAAATGATTATAAACAGATTTTTAAAAGGCAAAAAGTTAGATTTTTAAAATCTAAAAAGTTAGATCTTTAAAATGTGAAAAGACGCTATCTTTGAAATAAAAATGGAATTTTTATATATTGAACTTCGGAATAAAAATAGAATTTTTATATATTGAACTTCGGAGTAAAAATTCGATTTTTATATATTGAATAGCGAACTAAAAATATGATTTTTATATATTGAATAGCGAAATAAAAATTCGATTTTTATATATTGAACTTTGAAATAAAAATTCGATTTTTATATATTGAACTTTGAAGTAAAAATTCGTTTTTATATATTGAACATCGAAGTAAAAATTCGATTTTTATATATTGAATAGCATACTAAAAATTCGATTTTTATATATTGAATAGCGAACTAAAAATTCGATTTTTATATATTGAATAGCGAAGTAAAAATTCGGTTTTTACATATGTAGAGAATACGGGCGAAAGCGACAAAAAGGCGAAACGACGAAGACTTCTGCAAAAGAAGAGCCGTGGAGCTAGGATAGCTATATGTGAGAATTTCTCACCTTTCAATTTTATTTCTAGTTATATATATATACTAGGATGCAGACGGTGCTTAGTAGCACCCGACACAATTGTCCACAGACCATGGACTTGTTTGTTTGGTTGCATAGATTAGTTGAATTATTTGTTTGAATTGAATTGTTTGGTGAGGTGAAATTGATTTGATTGATGTGTGAATGGCGTGGGCCTTCACTAGACCGGGGATAAGGCTAGGCCTCGTCCCGTTTCTAGTATCGTGCCGTTATGCCGCCGAAATTTTCTAAAATGTGTTAGAAAAATAAAAATATCATTTTATTTAAAGAATGAACTTAATAGAAATTCATATGTTGGAATAAAATGTTTTGCCGTTAAAAATATAATTTTTAACGTGAATGTGAATAAATAAATATTCATTTACAAACCAGACGGTTTGTTTATGTACACATATTTGAAGGACATTGATTGGGTCGATAAATTTTACACATCGCCCAACAGCACAAATAAAATATGTGTTTGATTGTTTGAAACCCCACACGGGTGTTGGGATGAAATTAGAAGTTCACTCATCCCGATTGATTGAATATGTCGATCGATTGATTGACAGGCTGTTATAAGCGTTGAATATCTATATTTGATGCTTATACAGTGTAGTGCACTTTGGTTGATGGTTGATTATTTTTCCATGCTATTATATACATGTGTTGTATGAAAATCCATATAATTAACTTTATATGGTAATGGATTGGGCCTCATTCCAGTTTTAAAATAGAATATTTGAAATAGAAATATTTGAAATAGAATATTTGAAATAGAAATATTTGAAATAGAATATTTGAAATTAGAAATTTATGAAGCCGTGTTGATTAGATTGACGCCATTTTGACGTGATCGATATTTATATCGATTTTGAAAACGATTTCGAAATGAATTGAATTGAAAACGATTTCGAAATGAATTGAATTGAAAACGATTTCGAAATGAATTGAATTGAAAACGATTTCGAAATGAATTGAATTGAAAACGATTTCGAAATGAATTGAATTGAAAACGAATTGAAATGAATTCAAAATTGAATTGAAATTTGAATTGAGTAGAAATGAATTTTGAAACGAATTTATAAAGAAGAATTCAATTTTGATTTGAATTGAAAAGGAAGTTGAAATTGCTTTTGAAACGAATTTAAAACTATTTATATAATTCGTTTTAAATAGGAATCGACGAAATATATATTATATATATAATATAATGGCCTGAATAGAACGCGCCGCGCCGCGGCAGTTCGCGAATTTCGACCATTTATTTCAAACGGGCATTACGGGAGATCCGACCGTCGGATTCTCCTAAAACCGGAACCGTTGGGTTCGTATCGAAAAGAGCTTTCTAACGAATATTAAAAATTAGAAATCTAACGGTTGGATTTGGAATTATGTCCAAATCAAATTCGAAAAAGGTCGCTGTAAGTGCAGTTCGATGGCCGTTGATGGAAATCGACTGTACGGGCCTTGATAAAATTATTAAAAATAGTAATAATTTGTGTAAAATCATAAGAAATGATTTAGAAAGAATTGGGATGAAAAACTCCATATTCGAAAAGATAAAAATAGATTTTTATCGAAATAAACTAGTTTTGAACTAGAATTATAATTCTATTTATTTTTAAATAAATAAATTGAATTTGAAATGGTTTTGAAAATAACCAAAATTTCCAATGATTGCATTGGAGTGGAGTTGAATCGAAATTGTCTTCGGAATATTTCGATGTTGGAATTCGTGATATTACAGGTGTTGTTATGGAAATTTGAAAGATATATATTTGTATCGTTATTTCCAATACGACATTTGTTAGTCGTAGAATTCGATATTGAATATAAGCCGATATATTTTCTATTCAGAGCCTTGTATTGAATATCGAATGTGCTTTGGGTTTGTCGTGAATGGTGTCTTCACTAACACTGTTCTTGAACCCAGTTGAGAAAAGATTAAATCTTTTTATTTAGATTTAATGAAGTGTACCAATTAAATAATATTTAATTGGAATTGAATTGAATTGACTTTTGGGTTTATCGTGAACAGTGTTTTAAATAACACTTGTTCTTTAACCCGATAATTAATGAATGTGATTTGGGTTTGTCGTGAATGGTGTCTTCACTAACACTGTTCTTGAACCCAGTTGAGAAAAGATTAAATCTTTTTATTTAGATTTAATGAAGTGTACCAATTAAATAATATTTAATTGGAATTGAATTGATATTGATTTTTGGGTTTATCGTGAACAGTGTTTTAAACAACACTTGTTCTTTAACCCGATAATTAATGAAAGTGATTTTGGGTTTATCGTGAACCGTGTTTTAAATGACACTGATTCTTTAACCGAGTTAACGATTAAAACTGAGTGGAGTTTTAATGAATCTTTAATTAGATTGAAATGATCGAGAATGGGGTATTACCAGTTTTGCTCCAGGCGATAGTTAAATCTTTAATTAGATTTGAACGTGAAATGGTAATTGAATTACCGACAACACTGTGGTGTTAGATATGAAGTATTACCAGTTTTACTTCATGGGATTAATAGGTTGGGATTGAGGAACTAAAATAAATGATTACTTCGGTAAGGTTCGCTAATCCCGACTAGTTTGAATTGATATTCAAAAATGGATTAAAGAATAAATTCAAGGAATTTATCTTTGATAAAATTAATGGGAATCTTTCCCTATGAATGTGAAATTTAGAAACTAACTGTCGGTTGGCCAAGCAGAATGGTTTTCTGGATATTGATCTGATGTTGGTTTCGGCCTTCGGGGTTAATATTTGGGGAATTATTCTCTTGATTAATTTACGGTTAGTGACTAATGAATTGGAATGAGGCGTATGTTGTGTTTGTGTAACACTTTTATAATATATACGCGAGTTATTCGGAAAGACCGGGTTTATCCCATTCTGAATAACTGATACGACGATAAGTCGAAGATGAAGACGATGGTCGAAGACCGGAGGTCTTCACGTCGTTTGGGTGATAACTGATGATCTTGATTGGGCTGTACACCCAAGAAGATGGAAACAGTTAGTGATCGTCCAGACGTACTTGGAGATCGATGGATATGCGGGGTACTAGGTGCCTCCGGTTTCGTTCAGACCCAGAACGGACTTGTAAATGGACTGTGTGTCTGACATCGGATTTCATTCTGTGTGACTGATATCGGTTGCATAGGATGGTTTGCCTGTGTGGCATGCTAAGATGCAAATGATCGAGGCTTCTGTTGAAAATCAAAGTCTTGTGGTGATGATCAAAGCACGGCCTTTGTGGCGTAGCTTTGTGTAACGTTTCCTTCGCGTGTTTCACACCCGGTATGAACCAAAAACGGGAGACGGACCTCAGGGAGGACTTGCGTTTCTTTCTAGCTAGAAGTGGCGTCAGTGGTTTTACACGCCCTGACGAGTTTGACTTATGTGGTTGTTGCGGTTGCGAGGCGCCTCGGTTATATCGGTTTCGGCCGATGCATTCTGGTCGGCTGACGGGCCAGACTTACACCCCATAGGGTGGAGAGACGTATTGTTCAGGCATAATAATCCACTCCGTGTGGACCGGCCCTGACGATCCAAGGCCCACCTGAGTCTGGGACCTGAGACATGGGCTAGATTGTCTCGAATCGGTTGAGGACTATCTTTTGCCTCGGTTCATAGACGGAAATCCAATTTCCAAATACGTGACTTTGCGGTTTTATTTGTAAACCTAGATATGGCGACATAGTGGCATGGGACGCTCATGCCGCTTATGATTGATACTTATGATTTGAAGTTGTTTTATACACTATGCTCTTATAATAGTATCAAATGATTTGTTTTAAACGTATCAAGCATTCTTTGGCTGTTATAAGGGAAAACCTTATCCCCCGGCTTGCGTTGCATTGTGTGATAGGACCTGGGTCTTATAACAGCTTCATTTTTCTTTATTTAGCATTGCGCTGTTTGTTTTATGCACTGGTATTCTTGGGAGGAAACCCGTTCCGTGTTATACGGCGTGGTCCCTTGATTTACCTATCTTTAAAAATAAAGATTAACTGTTTTAGTTCTCACACCAGTCACATGACTGACCTGGAGTTTATTGTTTTAACCTAAACTCTGGGTGCCCCTATTTTGACACGGGCAGCTAGTAGTTTTGGTTTTGCAGATTTATATTCACAGGATCCTGGTTTACAGCTGGAACGATATCCGGAAAGCTTTGTATCCGTATATCTCTTCTAGTTGTGTATTGTATTATTTTCCGCTGCTATGTATTTAAATGTAATTTAAATCTCTGATATTTCTGTGTATTATTGATTCATACTCTGTATATTCTTGTAATCTGATGCATTGTTGTAATATACAATGGAATGTTCTTCTGTATTGTGTTCTGTTGTGGTTTGTTCTCGAACTATCCGACGCTTTCCTTTACGGGGAAGTTACGGGTTTTCACAGTTGGTATCAGAGCTTTGGTTTACAAAGCTAGAGAACAAGACACATTAGAAACATACGAAAGAATTCATCAGATATTGGATTAGTAATATCCAATTAGAATGACTCGTTAGAGATGGGATCAGTAGTATCCTAGAACGAGTGTGAAGAGTATATTTTTAAAAGTGAAAACAAATTTTGTTTTGAAAATTTAAATCGATTATTCGTAGTTGATTATCTATTTATATTGATGTGGACAATCCAGTATATATAGATTTTGCGTATACGTCTGATCCGCGTGTATTCGAAATTTTAATATACTGGATAGATATAGAATTACACTCTAGTCGCCCGGAGACGATTCTGATGATAGTCTAGACATCATCAGAATTGGTATTCGAGTTTCGAAGGTGTGATTTTCTATATGTTTCCATTAGACTGGTGTGAGAACCAAAATTAGATAGGGCCTATTGTTGTGAATTGGCATCAAAAACCTGATTTTTGTATATGTATCAAAATTATGAATTTGAAACTCTAATTCACTAATTGATTGATGTTTGTGTTGTATGTTTATTTGTTTGATAATTTTTAGCCATTAAGCCTAATTAAATCAAATATTGGATTATATTGGAAATTGGTCGCATTTGCTTGCATATACATGTATATCATTGAACAGGTCATAGCAAGGAGGCTAGAGCAGAGAATAAAATTTGTTTGCCCGACAAATAGGTACATGTTTACTACATAATTTACTGTTTTGTTTGGGTGATGATGATTTTGTGAGCCTATTGGCTAGCCGCTTGGCTTTTTCTTTTTCTTTTTGAGATCTGAAGGACCGGGGAAGCTATTTGAAATTCCCCGATGCTCCCGGTGCAGGGGAGGTTATGGCGAAATTTTTCGAAAATTTAGGGTGTTAGCCAAATTTTTGAAATTTTGAAAATTCTCAGAAACTAAAGAGTTAGAGAATGGAAGCCGGATCGAACGTAGAGTTGAATAATCAAACCACTTTCGACTTTGTTCCTTTTCGGGGACGAAAAGTTTTAAGTGGGGGAGATTGTAACAACCCGGAAAATCTGGGCCAGTTTAAAATTTTTATTTTGGCAATTTTTGCGAATTTTGATTATTTAAAATGAATTATTTTAAATAAAATCGACGAGAAATTTATTTTGAATATAAATCGAACGTATATATTATACGCGTCGTCGTTAGAATATAAATAATTATATATAATTATAAATAGAATTGAAAATGGCGCGGTAGTTCGATAATTCGATTTCAAACTTCAATTGAATGTACCGGGTGCAAAACAATCCGGATTTTAGTGAAACCAAAAATAATGGGATCTAATTGTGAATATCTTTCCAACGAATCCGAAAAATCAAAATTTCGTAGCGGGAATCAAAAGATATGTCCAGTTGAAAATTCTGAATAGTCGCTATGGAATTCAGGCCCTTAAAAATGGACATTTTGCAAATGACCTCGGATTTCGACGAAATCAGTTTTGTTGGGTCCGCGGTGTCAAATTATTGCTAGATTCCAAATTTCATAATTTTTCGAATCAATATGTGAGCGTGGCAAAAGAAAACGCGATTGACCAGTTTCAGTTGATTTTAATCAACTGGAAATTGGCCATTTTTCCAACGGTCTCAGAATTCGACGAAACTAGTTTTGTTAGGACCGTATCGTCAATACGAAGCTAGAAAATATTTTTCTGGAATTTTTCTAGTTAGTATGTGGCCCCGGTAATTTGAAATGTACGTTTAAAATTCAAGATAGTGATTTAAATGTAAATTAAAAAGGAAACTGATCGAAACGGTCGATTCAGCTTGCGGTACATATCCCATTGTGTTCGGAATGGGGGTGAAACGCTATGGGCGACAGGCGGTGGGCCTCGTTTCGAGGTCATATGGGAAAGTCAACTTTTAGAAATTAAATAATATAAAAATAAAATAAAAAAAATATTCCCTCCTCCCCTTTAACCCTCCTGGCCCCCCCCCCCCCGTTCAAAAAAAATGAATTCAGAAGAAAAGAAAAAAAAAAAAAAAAAACAACAAACGCCGCTTTCAAATCGGAGCCGCCCCGCGACCCACCGCCATCGCCCAACCTCCAACCGCACCCAGAGCCCCTCCGCCCCTCTCCTCCTTCTCCGCCTCGAGCTGCTGCTCCTCCTCCCCTTCTTGAAAACCCCGATAGCCCCAAGCCCTAGACCCCGATTTACGACCCCCGCCTCGAACCCCGACCCACCAGCGGCCAACGCAACACTCCGACCACCCTGAATCTCGCCGGAGCCGCCCGCGACCCACCGCCTCGACGTCCTCCGACGCTCACCAGAGCCCAAACCCCCCCTCCTCCAAACTACTGTAAGTGTTGTTTTATTTATTTATTTATTAATATATTTTTTAAATGTTTAAAACAGTTTTTTTTTTATGTTTAAAACAGTTTTTTTAAAATGTTGAAAACAGATTTTTAAAATGATTATAGACAGATTTTTAAAATGATTATAAACAGATTTTTAAAAGGCAAAAAGTTAGATTTTTAAAATCTAAAAAGTTAGATCTTTAAAATGTGAAAAGACGCTATCTTTGAAATAAAAATGGAATTTTTATATATTGAACTTCGGAATAAAAATAGAATTTTTATATATTGAACTTCGGAGTAAAAATTCGATTTTTATATATTGAATAGCGAACTAAAAATATGATTTTTATATATTGAATAGCGAAATAAAAATTCGATTTTTATATATTGAACTTTGAAATAAAAATTCGATTTTTATATATTGAACTTTGAAGTAAAAATTCGTTTTTATATATTGAACATCGAAGTAAAAATTCGATTTTTATATATTGAATAGCATACTAAAAATTCGATTTTTATATATTGAATAGCGAACTAAAAATTCGATTTTTATATATTGAATAGCGAAGTAAAAATTCGGTTTTTACATATGTAGAGAATACGGGCGAAAGCGACAAAAAGGCGAAACGACGAAGACTTCTGCAAAAGAAGAGCCGTGGAGCTAGGATAGCTATATGTGAGAATTTCTCACCTTTCAATTTTATTTCTAGTTATATATATATACTAGGATGCAGACGGTGCTTAGTAGCACCCGACACAATTGTCCACAGACCATGGACTTGTTTGTTTGGTTGCATAGATTAGTTGAATTATTTGTTTGAATTGAATTGTTTGGTGAGGTGAAATTGATTTGATTGATGTGTGAATGGCGTGGGCCTTCACTAGACCGGGGATAAGGCTAGGCCTCGTCCCGTTTCTAGTATCGTGCCGTTATGCCGCCGAAATTTTCTAAAATGTGTTAGAAAAATAAAAATATCATTTTATTTAAAGAATGAACTTAATAGAAATTCATATGTTGGAATAAAATGTTTTGCCGTTAAAAATATAATTTTTAACGTGAATGTGAATAAATAAATATTCATTTACAAACCAGACGGTTTGTTTATGTACACATATTTGAAGGACATTGATTGGGTCGATAAATTTTACACATCGCCCAACAGCACAAATAAAATATGTGTTTGATTGTTTGAAACCCCACACGGGTGTTGGGATGAAATTAGAAGTTCACTCATCCCGATTGATTGAATATGTCGATCGATTGATTGACAGGCTGTTATAAGCGTTGAATATCTATATTTGATGCTTATACAGTGTAGTGCACTTTGGTTGATGGTTGATTATTTTTCCATGCTATTATATACATGTGTTGTATGAAAATCCATATAATTAACTTTATATGGTAATGGATTGGGCCTCATTCCAGTTTTAAAATAGAATATTTGAAATAGAAATATTTGAAATAGAATATTTGAAATAGAAATATTTGAAATAGAATATTTGAAATTAGAAATTTATGAAGCCGTGTTGATTAGATTGACGCCATTTTGACGTGATCGATATTTATATCGATTTTGAAAACGATTTCGAAATGAATTGAATTGAAAACGATTTCGAAATGAATTGAATTGAAAACGATTTCGAAATGAATTGAATTGAAAACGATTTCGAAATGAATTGAATTGAAAACGATTTCGAAATGAATTGAATTGAAAACGAATTGAAATGAATTCAAAATTGAATTGAAATTTGAATTGAGTAGAAATGAATTTTGAAACGAATTTATAAAGAAGAATTCAATTTTGATTTGAATTGAAAAGGAAGTTGAAATTGCTTTTGAAACGAATTTAAAACTATTTATATAATTCGTTTTAAATAGGAATCGACGAAATATATATTATATATATAATATAATGGCCTGAATAGAACGCGCCGCGCCGCGGCAGTTCGCGAATTTCGACCATTTATTTCAAACGGGCATTACGGGAGATCCGACCGTCGGATTCTCCTAAAATCGGAACCGTTGGGTTCGTATCGAAAAGAGCTTTCTAACGAATATTAAAAATTAGAAATCTAACGGTTGGATTTGGAATTATGTCCAAATCAAATTCGAAAAAGGTCGCTGTAAGTGCAGTTCGATGGCCGTTGATGGAAATCGACTGTACGGGCCTTGATAAAATTATTAAAAATAGTAATAATTTGTGTAAAATCATAAGAAATGATTTAGAAAGAATTGGGATGAAAAACTCCATATTCGAAAAGATAAAAATAGATTTTTATCGAAATAAACTAGTTTTGAACTAGAATTATAATTCTATTTATTTTTAAATAAATAAATTGAATTTGAAATGGTTTTGAAAATAACCAAAATTTCCAATGATTGCATTGGAGTGGAGTTGAATCGAAATTGTCTTCGGAATATTTCGATGTTGGAATTCGTGATATTACAGGTGTTGTTATGGAAATTTGAAAGATATATATTTGTATCGTTATTTCCAATACGACATTTGTTAGTCGTAGAATTCGATATTGAATATAAGCCGATATATTTTCTATTCAGAGCCTTGTATTGAATATCGAATGTGCTTTGGGTTTGTCGTGAATGGTGTCTTCACTAACACTGTTCTTGAACCCAGTTGAGAAAAGATTAAATCTTTTTATTTAGATTTAATGAAGTGTACCAATTAAATAATATTTAATTGGAATTGAATTGAATTGACTTTTGGGTTTATCGTGAACAGTGTTTTAAATAACACTTGTTCTTTAACCCGATAATTAATGAATGTGATTTGGGTTTGTCGTGAATGGTGTCTTCACTAACACTGTTCTTGAACCCAGTTGAGAAAAGATTAAATCTTTTTATTTAGATTTAATGAAGTGTACCAATTAAATAATATTTAATTGGAATTGAATTGATATTGATTTTTGGGTTTATCGTGAACAGTGTTTTAAACAACACTTGTTCTTTAACCCGATAATTAATGAAAGTGATTTTGGGTTTATCGTGAACCGTGTTTTAAATGACACTGATTCTTTAACCGAGTTAACGATTAAAACTGAGTGGAGTTTTAATGAATCTTTAATTAGATTGAAATGATCGAGAATGGGGTATTACCAGTTTTGCTCCAGGCGATAGTTAAATCTTTAATTAGATTTGAACGTGAAATGGTAATTGAATTACCGACAACACTGTGGTGTTAGATATGAAGTATTACCAGTTTTACTTCATGGGATTAATAGGTTGGGATTGAGGAACTAAAATAAATGATTACTTCGGTAAGGTTCGCTAATCCCGACTAGTTTGAATTGATATTCAAAAATGGATTAAAGAATAAATTCAAGGAATTTATCTTTGATAAAATTAATGGGAATCTTTCCCTATGAATGTGAAATTTAGAAACTAACTGTCGGTTGGCCAAGCAGAATGGTTTTCTGGATATTGATCTGATGTTGGTTTCGGCCTTCGGGGTTAATATTTGGGGAATTATTCTCTTGATTAATTTACGGTTAGTGACTAATGAATTGGAATGAGGCGTATGTTGTGTTTGTGTAACACTTTTATAATATATACGCGAGTTATTCGGAAAGACCGGGTTTATCCCATTCTGAATAACTGATACGACGATAAGTCGAAGATGAAGACGATGGTCGAAGACCGGAGGTCTTCACGTCGTTTGGGTGATAACTGATGATCTTGATTGGGCTGTACACCCAAGAAGATGGAAACAGTTAGTGATCGTCCAGACGTACTTGGAGATCGATGGATATGCGGGGTACTAGGTGCCTCCGGTTTCGTTCAGACCCAGAACGGACTTGTAAATGGACTGTGTGTCTGACATCGGATTTCATTCTGTGTGACTGATATCGTTTGCATAGGATGGTTTGCCTGTGTGGCATGCTAAGATGCAAATGATCGAGGCTTCTGTTGAAAATCAAAGTCTTGTGGTGATGATCAAAGCACGGCCTTTGTGGCGTAGCTTTGTGTAACGTTTCCTTCGCGTGTTTCACACCC
The DNA here is from genome assembly GCA_030737875.1 of Allium sativum. Lineage (NCBI taxonomy): Eukaryota > Viridiplantae > Streptophyta > Magnoliopsida > Asparagales > Amaryllidaceae > Allium > Allium sativum. The sequence goes on from CM060911.1 coordinate 14,493,228, forward strand.
GGTATGAACCAAAAACGGGAGACGGACCTCAGGGAGGACTTGCGTTTCTTTCTAGCTAGAAGTGGCGTCAGTGGTTTTACACGCCCTGACGAGTTTGACTTATGTGGTTGTTGCGGTTGCGAGGCGCCTCGGTTATATCGGTTTCGGCCGATGCATTCTGGTCGGCTGACGGGCCAGACTTACACCCCATAGGGTGGAGAGACGTATTGTTCAGGCATAATAATCCACTCCGTGTGGACCGGCCCTGACGATCCAAGGCCCACCTGAGTCTGGGACCTGAGACATGGGCTAGATTGTCTCGAATCGGTTGAGGACTATCTTTTGCCTCGGTTCATAGACGGAAATCCAATTTCCAAATACGTGACTTTGCGGTTTTATTTGTAAACCTAGATATGGCGACATAGTGGCATGGGAAGCTCATGCCGCCTATGATTGATACTTATGATTTGAAGTTGTTTTATACACTATGCTCTTATAATAGTATCAAATGATTTGTTTTAAACGTATCAAGCATTCTTTGGCTGTTATAAGGGAAAACCTTATCCCCCGGCTTGCGTTGCATTGTGTGATAGGACCTGAGTCTTATAACAGCTTCATTTTTCTTTATTTAGCATTGCGCTGTTTGTTTTATGCACTGGTATTCTTGGGAGGAAACCCGTTCCGTGTTATACGGCGTGGTCCCTTGATTTACCTATCTTTAAAAATAAAGATTAACTGTTTTAGTTCTCACACCAGTCACATGACTGACCTGGAGTTTATTGTTTTAACCTAAACTCTGGGTGCCCCTATTTTGACACGGGCAGCTAGTAGTTTTGGTTTTGCAGATTTATATTCACAGGATCCTGGTTTACAGCTGGAACGATATCCGGAAAGCTTTGTATCCGTATATCTCTTCTAGTTGTGTATTGTATTATTTTCCGCTGCTATGTATTTAAATGTAATTTAAATCTCTGATATTTCTGTGTATTATTGATTCATACTCTGTATATTCTTGTAATCTGATGCATTGTTGTAATATACAATGGAATGTTCTTCTGTATTGTGTTCTGTTGTGGTTTGTTCTCGAACTATCCGACGCTTTCCTTTACGGGGAAGTTACGGGTTTTCACAAGTACTAGGTACATATAAATGTACGATTAGAGCTAATCACTAAAAAGACAGAAAAAATAGTCACCTATAAGTGACTCTTGACCTCGTCTTTTGTAAGTGCATCCACCTTCTCGCCTTCATTAGATTCCTTATTTGCTTTGGTATAGTGATTGCAAATAAAATATCAAAGCACAACTTACGTCCACAACAAGCAAAAACAAGTACAAAAATATAATGCTATTCCCCTTTTAATATATTTTGAAATCAAGCCCTTGGGAAACCAACAAAAGAAAGAGAGAAATAATGCACCGTTTATTTCTGATTTTTTTTCAGACATACTATAAAATACATATTGGAGTTCACCCATAATTACACCAATTAGTTATATATTCTACCTCTACCTGGATCATAATACTCAGGGGAAAGGTCTACAGAAAATACTGTGTCTCTACACTTAGATACTTATATATACACACATAACTAAGAAAACTGAGCAAACTAGAATGCAGTGGACAAAAAAGAAAATTCATGCATCATTAAAGCTAAGAACACTAGGCAGAGGTTTGCCTTCTAGAAGTTCCAAGCTGGCACCACCACCTATTGATAAATGGCTCATCTAGTCAGCAAACCCTACTTTCTCTACAACAGCAACACAGTCTCCACCTCCAATAATTGTGGTCACACCCTTCCCACTTAAATCAGCTACCCTTTTCGTTATCACCTCTGTTTCTGCCACATACTTTTCAAATTCAAAGACTTTCGTAGGTCCGTTCTAGATGACAGTCTTAGTTGTATCCCGATACTCACCAAAATTATGATCGAGTCAGGTCCAATGTCAAGTCCAATCCATCCGTCTGGGATGGAAGAGGCTGGAAGAACCTCGCTGTTTTCATCAGGCGCAAACTTATCAGCAATTACAACATCAGTAGGTAACAAAAGCGACACTCGTTTTGATTTGGCTTTTTCAAGAAGTGTAGTAACAAGATCAAGCTTATCCTCTTCAATAAGAGAAGAGCCAACTCTAATTCTAGTACCATCGGTAATCTTAAGATTATAAGCATGAGGTACGATAAGATCGATGCATACGAAGATCTTTTTTCCTTCCAATTCAGCAGCTGTGAGTGACCTAACTCTCTTCTTTGTCTCCATTGATACATTGAATTTAATTTATTCTTTCTTAGTTTGAGAATTCCAAGAATTATATTTCATTTATTTCTTATTAACTTTTAATAGAAAGTAAATTAGATGATTCACTAATGAATAAGGTCTCTAGTGCAAAAAACTAAACCTTTTTTAGATTATGATACTAATTTAAAGATTTTAAAGATAGCTCAACTAGATCATTTCAGTACTATAACATAAATGTTTCACATGAAATTTTAAATCAACATGTTGGTTTTACTAAATTATCTTAAGGCCATATATAGAATCTCTTATACAAAGAGACCGGAATTCCAAACATCATATTTCATTTATTTTTAACAAGTTAGCAATTATATTGTGAAAATGTGAAAATCTGGATCTAAGAAACTACTACTGCTAGGCTATGAAACTGCTAGAAGTGCAGTGTCATAAAACCTGACTAGAAGTGCAGTTCTTAAATCCGGATCTATGAAACTGCTGCTAGGCTCTGTTTAAACATAAAATTAACGTAAAAGCTACCAATAAGGTGTATCATTATGATTTATGCTACAAACCAGAAGCACTAGCTCTAGTTCACCTTATATTTTATGTTTTAAAGTGCCTTTTGTCCAAATATACAAGTAGCGATTTGAACTAGCATCCTAGCATTATCTGAAACATGAGATTTATGTGAAACATTGAACTTAAAGATAAAGTAAATTGAAAATATGCTAATAATAGAGTGATGTGAAACATGAGACAGTCAACACAGACATTTTCTCATACATGTTAAACTCAGAATTAAACCCATGCTCAACTAAAAAGGGGCTATTGCTCTATTCGAGATCTGCCCAAAATTCTAACACCCATGCTCAACTAAAAAGGGGGGAAATTGAAAAACAATACATTGCTCAAAAGAATAAAAAAGCAAAACGCCTAACTTATTCCAGAAATTCCTTCAATTGAATGGCAAAAGCAAAAAGCCGAACATGTTGAAACTTTTTTACAGGATTTGTTCACCAAACCTACTTAAATTTATAGAATTATATTTCCTTGAATTGCAACAGCCAACACAACCATTTCTCATACACGTTAAACTTAGAATTAAACCTAGAATAAAACAGTTAGCACTGAAAACTTTAATTCACGCGTTAAACTCGGAATTAAAATTGAAAAAGGGAATTATACCAAATTCACGGCTTCTTGCGTTTCACGGCTTTGAGAGTTTCAGCCTGTGTAGGAACCGCGGCGTTGATTTGAGTCAGGCACAGAGAGGAGATTCTGCGTTTTATTGAGAAGAGTGGATAGAGAAGACGATTTTTGGAATTTGGAAAGGAATAAAGGAGACTCGGAGAGGAGAAAAGGGATTCGGAATATTTTTTGGAATTTGGAAACGAAAGTAACGTTGAAGGAGGGAAACGAAAGTTTTGCCCCGCTAAATTTTGGATTAGGCATAAAGAGAGCGATTAATTAAGTTGTGTGTAACGACCCAGAAAATCTGAACCAATTTAAAAATTTTAAATTGGCTAAAATAATGGATTTTAAATATTTAAAATAAATATTTTAAATAATGGCGATGAAAACTGAGTTTGAATCGACATTTGAAAATGAATATAATTAATTATAATTATATATAGAATTGAAAATAGTGCGGTAGTTCGATAATTCGATTTCAAACTTCAATTGAATATACCGGGTGCAAAACAATCCAGATTTTAGTGAAACCAAAAATATTTATATCTGTTAGTGAATATCTTTCTAACGAATCCGACCAATCGAAATTTGATAGCGGGAATCAAAAGATATGTCCAGTTGAAAATTCTGAATAGTCGCTATGGAATTCAGGCCCTTAAAAATGGACATTTTGCAAATGACCTCGGATTTCGACGAAACCACTTTTGTTAGATCCGCAGTGTCAAGTTATTGTTAGGTTTCAAATTTCATAATTTTTCGAATCAATATGTGAGCGTGGCAAAGGAAAACGCGTTTGACTAGTTTCTGTTGAATTTAATCGACTGGAAATTGGCCATTTTGCAAACGGTCTCAGAATTCGACGAAACTAGTTTTGTTAGGACCGTATCGTCAATACGAAGCTAGAAAATATTTTTCTGGAATTTTTCTAGTCAGTATGTGGCCCCGGTAATTTGAAATGTACGTTTAAAATTCAATATAGTGATTTAAATGAAAATTCAAAAGGAAACCGATTGTAACGATCAAACCAGCTTGCGATACATATCCCATTGTGTTCGGAATGGGGGTAAAACGCTATGGACGACAGGCGGTGGACCTCGTTTCGAGGTCATAAGTAAAAGTCAACCCTTTGGCAAAAAAAATTAATAATTAAATAAAAAAATAAAAAAAAATAGAATTCCCCCCTTTTCTCTTCTGCTTGCCCCCCCCCCCCCCCCCGATTCCTCATTCAGTTAACAAATAAAAAAAAAAGAGAAAACCTAAAATCCTAAATCGCCGCCGCCAGAACCCACCGACGAACCCTCGACGCCGCCCCCTATCTGGAAGCCACCCACCACCCTCGCGACCGCCTCCTTCAGCAAAGACGCCGCCGACATCGAATCAAAGCAGCACCCCGAAGCCACCCTCGAACCCGACCGCGAACCTCCGAGCGCCTCCACCAACGAGCCGCCGACTCCTCCTCCTCCCCTTCGCAAGATCGGTGAGCGTTTAAATTATTTTGTTTTTGTTTTTATTTTTGTTTTACAGTAAAGTTTTAAAACTGTATTTTTTTATATAATTTAAAAACTGTTTCTTTTATATAATTTAAAAACGGTTTCTTTTATAATAATTTAAAAACTGTTTTGTTTTTAAAGAGAATAAAACTGAATTTTTGTTTTAAGTTATAAAAACTGATTTTTGTTTTAATATTAAAAACTGATTTTTAAAGTATTAAAAACTGATTTTTGTTTTTAATAAAAAGTAAAAACTGATTTGAAAAGATTTTTTAAAACTGATTTTATTTTAGAAAAGAAAACTGATATTAGGATAGTTTAAAAACTGATATTAGGATAGTTTAAAAACTGATATTAGGCTAGTTTAAAAACTGATATTAGGATAGTTAAAAACTGATTTATAAAAAAAGAATAAAACTGGTTTTCTTGAAAAGTTAAAAACTGATTTGTGTTAAAAAAATGAAAACTGATTTCTTTAAAAAGTAAAAATCATATTTTTATATATCGAAAGTCGAAAGTAAAAATCATATTTTTATATATCGAAAGTCGAAAGTAAAAATCATATTTTTATATATCGAAAGTCGAAAGTAAAAATCATATTTTTATATATCGAAAGTCGAAGTAGTAATCAGTTTTTTTATATATTGAATAACATAGTAAAAATTCGATTTTTACATGTGTAGAGAATACGGACGAAAGCGACAAAAGGCGAAGATTTTATACAAGGAAGTGTCGTGCAGTTGGATAGCTATTGGTGAGATTTCTGATTTTAAAATTATATATATGTGTTGAAAATGAAAGTGAATAGCTATATCTAAATATATAAATATATATCTATATATATATACGCCCCCTCGTCCACAAACCATGGACGATATTTATTGGTTGAATTTGTTGTGAAAATTGATTGATAGTTTGGGATTGTTTGTGATTGATATTGGTTGATTGTGGTTGAAAAATACCCATTTGTGGTTATGAAAAATATTTGGTTGAAACCACATAGGATTAGTTTGTGGAAATGAAATAAATATATACATGCCGCCTGCGTGCGAATTAGATGCATGATTACCATTGTCAAAAACCGCGAGGTTTTAAGGTAGAGCGAGGAGCCGTACTAGGGACGGTGCCGGTGTAACTACCCTGCCGTTATGCTGCCGAAATTTTGAATAATATTTGTGTGTTTGAATTATTTTAAATGCTTAAACTATATTTATTCATTGTATAGAAAACATTCATGTGTTGAATTGATATTCATTCGTTGTTTAGAAATTCATGTGTTGAATGGTATTCATATTTTGAAATAAATTGTTCGATAACAAAAATCACATTTTTATCTATATATAAAAACTATTGAAAACATTCATGTGTTGAATTGATATTCATTCGTTGTTTAGAAATTCATGTGTTGAATGGTATTCATATTTTGAAATAAATTGTTCGATAACAAAAATCACATTTTTATCTATATATAAAAACTATTGAAAACATTCATGTGTTGAATTGATATTCATTCGTTGTTTAGAAATTCATGTGTTGAATGGTATTCATATTTTGAAATAAATTGTTCGATAACAAAAATCACATTTTTATCTATATATAAAAACTATTGAAAACATTCATGTGTTGAATTGATATTCATTCGTTGTTTAGAAATTCATGTGTTGAATGGTATTCATATTTTGAAATAAATTGTTCGATAACAAAAATCACATTTTTATCTATATATAAAAACTATTGAAAACATTCATGTGTTGAATTGATATTCATTCGTTGTTTAGAAATTCATGTGTTGAATGGTATTCATATTTTGAAATAAATTGTTCGATAACAAAAATCACATTTTTATCTATATATAAAAACTATTGAAAACATTCATGTGTTGAATTGATATTCATTCGTTGTTTAGAAATTCATGTGTTGAATGGTATTCATATTTTGAAATAAATTGTTCGATAACAAAAATCACATTTTTATCTATATATAAAAACTATTGAAAACATTCATGTGTTGAATTGATATTCATTCGTTGTTTAGAAATTCATGTGTTGAATGGTATTCATATTTTGAAATAAATTGTTCGATAACAAAAATCACATTTTTATCTATATATAAAAACTATTGAAAACATTCATGTGTTGAATTGATATTCATTCGTTGTTTAGAAATTCATGTGTTGAATGGTATTCATATTTTGAAATAAATTGTTCGATAACAAAAATCACATTTTTATCTATATATAAAAACTATTGAAAACATTCATGTGTTGAATTGATATTCATTCGTTGTTTAGAAATTCATGTGTTGAATGGTATTCATATTTTGAAATAAATTGTTCGATAACAAAAATCACATTTTTATCTATATATAAAAACTATTGAAAACATTCATGTGTTGAATTGATATTCATTCGTTGTTTAGAAATTCATGTGTTGAATGGTATTCATATTTTGAAATAAATTGTTCTATGATAAAAATCCTATTTTGTCACCTATATGAACTATATAGAAAAATAGTGTTTTGAAATGAATTGTTTTACAATAAAAATCACATTTTTATTGTATGCATAAATCGTTGAAACGTGAGGTGTTAAAAATAGCCACTTGTTCAAAATAAACATATATGAGTTGAAATATTCATTAATTAGCTAATGAAATGATTTGCACCTATTTATGTAACATTAGAATGAATGGTGTTTTTAAACCAAATTGAAATCAAATATGAAGTCGAATAGAAAATGATAAATGATAAGAACTGTCTATATATGTACATGCATATTTATTGAACAGGTTATAGCAAAGGGGCTAGAGAAGAGGAATAAAATTTTGTGCCCGACAAATAGGTACACATTTACTGATTTGTTTGGGTGATGATTTTGAGCCTGTTGGCTAGCCGCTTGGCTTCTTCTTTTTCTTTTTGAGATTAGAAGGACCGGGAACGCTATTTGCGATTTCCCGATGCTCCCGGTGCAGGGGAGGTTATGGCGAAATTTTTCCAAAATTTAAGGTGTTAGAAAAATATTTGAAGTGAAAACGATATTGAAATTGTTGAATGAACTATATTTATAAAAATATATAAATATAAATAAAATTAAAACGAAACGAAGCCGTGCAGTTCGTATTTTGAAACCGTGATTTCAAATAACTAGTACGGGAAATCCGACCATTGGATTTTCCCGAAACCTCAACCGTCGGGTTCGCCTTGGAATAATCTTTCCAACGGCACCAACTTTGTAGAAATCCAACGGTTGGATTGTCTGGAATGTTTAATTCAAATCTGAAGAAAAACAGCGCCAGAAACGATTATATTTATTTATATATATATATATATAATTATATTTAATCGAATAACGACGATGCAGTTCGTATTTTGAAATCGAAAATTCAAACGATTGTACCGGGAGATCCGACCGTCGGATTTTCCCGAAACTGGAACCGTTGGATTCGTTTTGAAAAGACCTTTCTAATGATGTGAATTTTGTGAAGATCCAACGGTTAGATTTTCAGATATGTGTAAATCAAATCTGAAGAAAAACAGCGCCACGGCCGCCTTATGGCCCGAAGCGTTGTTTTGAATAAAATGGCTATTTTAAAATAAATAAAAATAGCGATAAATAGTTATAAAATATCATAAGCGATATGGAATGGAAATAAACTGAATTTGCTCGATTTAGGTTGTATTTGATGGTTGAATGTGTTTGGTGTGAAAATTACATTAAAGAACAATATTGGTGTTGTCGAATAATTTAACCATTGAAATGAATCGATTTGAAATTCTAAGTATACGTAAATTATTTGGAAAGGCCGAGTTAATTCTCATTTCGAATAATCGACCGACGATTGAAATTCGAAGATGAAGACGATGGTCGAAGACCGGAGATCTTCACCTCGTTTGGATGGTAACCGAGGTCCTGATTGGGAGGCATCCCGAAATATGGATAATGAGTGGTGATCGTCCAGACGTACGTGGTGATCGAAGGGTTTGCGAGGTATTTAGTGCCTCCGGTTTCGTTCAGACCCAGAACGGACTTGTAAATGGACTGTGTGTCTGACATTGGATTTTATTCTGTGTTGATTGATCTCTGTTAAATATACATCTGTTTGGCGGCGGAGAATTTATTCTTTTGCTTAACGCCCTTCTCTGAGACGTACGAGCTCAGAGGTTATATATCGATGGACATCAGTCGCATGGCATGAATTGCCTGTGTGGCATGCTAAGATGCAGTGATCAGGGCTTCTGTTGAAAAGCAAAGTCTTGTGGTGATGATCAAAGCACCGCCTGTGTGGCGTAGCTTTGTGTATAACGTGAATTCGCGAGCCTCACACCCCGGTATGAACCTAAAACGGGAGGAAGGACCTCAGGGAGGACATGCGTTTCTTTCTAGCTAGGGTGGTGTCAGTGACCTACCAGCCCTGACATTTATATACTTTTCACCTATGTGGTTGTTGCTGTTGCGAGGCGCCTCGGTTTGATCGGACGATCCGGGTCCGATGGAGTCATTCGTTGGCTCGTTTACGCCCCAAAGGGCAGGGAAACGTATTGTTCAGGAATTTTAATCCACATCGGTGGACCGGCCCTGTCGCTCCTAGGGTCACTCGAGCTCTGATCCTGAGGGGCGGGCTAGAGCGTCTCGAATTCGGTAAGGACTATCTTTTGCCTTGGTTCATGACGGAAATCCAATTTCCAAATACGACATCGTGCGGTTTTGATTGTATACCTATATATGGCGACATAGTGGTATGGGGCATTAATGCCGTCTATGATTGATAGTTATGATTTGAAATTGTTTTCAAAACATATAAACACTAGCAATAATATCAATTGCCTTTGTTTTATTCGTATCAAGCATATTTTGGCCGTTATAAGGTAAAAACTCTATCCTCCGGTTTGCGTTGCATTGTGTGATGGGAACTGAGTCTTATAACGGCTTCATTTTTATAAAAAGCATAGCGATGTTTAAAAGAAAGATTTGTTTTGAAGCACTGGCAATCCAATGGAGTAAACCCGTTCCACGAAAGTGGCGTGGTCCTGTGATTAGCCAATTATATATGTGTTGAGTGGATTTCTCATACCAGTCCCATGACTGACTCGTAGTTTGTTTCACTTTCAAACTCGGGTGCCCCTTTTTCTACACGGGCAACCTTGTATTCAGGTTTAGCTGGTTCTTTTTCTGGATAGCTGGAGCTGAAGATGGATTCTATCATTTATTCTTTTTATGCTGTTCAGCTCCTATTGTACATATTTTGTTTATTTCCGCTGTAGACATTTATGTATAGCTGAACTGTATTTGTACTAAGTAAGATCCTGTATGCTGTGTAACTCTGATGATTACTTTTATCCAGTATATTTTGTTGTTCATTCTGGTGTATTTATTTAATTCTGTTCTGCTATTATTTGTTTCTGTGTTATATTCCAAAGATAACCTTGTTTCCGTGAGAACGGGAAATCGGGTCGTCTCAACGTGGTATCAGAGCTTTGGTTAAGCTTAGTTCTGGAATATAACGTTTGAACGAACTCGTCAGAGATAGAACCAGTAGTGTTCTAGGACGGGTAACTCTATACAAGCAGAATCAGAACTACTCGTTAGAGATGGGGTCAGAAGTGCCTCAGAACGAGTCAAGCGAAATATATTTTTTTTTAAAAAAAACGTATTTGTGATTATATATATATATATATAGTCTGGTTTTAGAAATATAATTTTTGAATATATAAAAGATATATATATTTGAAAAGTTAAGAAGGTTAGAAACAAATTGGTTGTTGTGTTGTATGATTATGGATTTATCAAACCACTTTCGACTTTATTCCTTTTCGGGGACGAAAAGTTTTAAGTGGGGGAGATTGTAACGACCCAGAAAATCTGAACCAATTTAAAAATTTTAAATTGGCTAAAATAATGGATTTTAAATATTTAAAATAAATATTTTAAATAATGGCGATGAAAACTGAGTTTGAATCGACATTTGAAAACGAATATAATTAATTATAATTATATATAGAATTGAAAATAGTGCGGTAGTTCGATAATTCGATTTCAAACTTCAATTGAATATACCGGGTGCAAAACAATCCAGATTTTAGTGAAACCAAAAATATTTATATCTGTTAGTGAATATCTTTCTAACGAATCCGACCAATCGAAATTTGATAGCGGGAATCAAAAGATATGTCCAGTTGAAAATTCTGAATAGTCGCTATGGAATTCAGGCCCTTAAAAATGGACATTTTGCAAATGACCTCGGATTTCGACGAAACCACTTTTGTTAGATCCGCAGTGTCAAGTTATTGTTAGGTTTCAAATTTCATAATTTTTCGAATCAATATGTGAGTGTGGCAAAGGAAAACGCGTTTGACCAGTTTTTGTTGAATTTAATCGACTGGAAATTGGCCATTTTGCAAACGGTCTCAGAATTCGACGAAACTAGTTTTGTTAGGACCGTATCGTCAATACGAAGCTAGAAAATATTTTTCTGGAATTTTTCTAGTCAGTATGTGGCCCCGGTAATTTGAAATGTACGTTTAAAATTCAATATAGTGATTTAAATGAAAATTCAAAAGGAAACCGATTGTAACGATCAAACCAGCTTGCGATACATATCCCATTGTGTTCGGAATGGGGGTAAAACGCTATGGACGACAGGCGGTGGACCTCGTTTCGAGGTCATAAGTAAAAGTCAACCCTTTGGCAAAAAAAATTAATAATTAAATAATAAAATAAAAAAAATAGAATTCCCCCCTTTTCTCTTCTGCTTGCCCCCCCCCCCCCCGATTCCTCATTCAGTTAACAAATAAAAAAAAAGAGAAAACCTAAAATCCTAAATCGCCGCCGCCAGAACCCACCGACGAACCCTCGACGCCGCCCCCCATCTCGAAGCCACCCACCACCCTCGCGACCGCCTCCTTCAGCAAAGACGCCGCCGACATCGAATCAAAGCAGCACCCCGAAGCCACCCTCGAACCCGACCGCGAACCTCCGAGCGCCTCCACCAACGAGCCGCCGACTCCTCCTCCTCCCCTTCGCAAGATCGGTGAGCGTTTAAATTATTTTGTTTTTGTTTTTATTTTTGTTTTACAGTAAAGTTTTAAAACTGTATTTTTTTATATAATTTAAAAACTGTTTCTTTTATATAATTTAAAAACGGTTTCTTTTATAATAATTTAAAAACTGTTTTGTTTTTAAAGAGAATAAAACTGAATTTTTGTTTTAAGTTATAAAAACTGATTTTTGTTTTAATATTAAAAACTGATTTTTAAAGTATTAAAAACTGATTTTTGTTTTTAATAAAAAGTAAAAACTGATTTGAAAAGATTTTTTAAAACTGATTTTATTTTAGAAAAGAAAACTGATATTAGGATAGTTTAAAAACTGATATTAGGATAGTTTAAAAACTGATATTAGGATAGTTAAAAACTAATTTATAAAAAAAGAATAAAATTGGTTTTCTTGAAAAGTTAAAAACTGATTTGTGTTAAAAAAATGAAAACTGATTTCTTTAAAAAGTAAAAATCATATTTTTATATATCGAAAGTCGAAAGTAAAAATCATATTTTTATATATCGAAAGTCGAAAGTAAAAATCATATTTTTATATATCGAAAGTCGAAAGTAAAAATCATATTTTTATATATCGAAAGTCGAAAGTAAAAATCATATTTTTATATATCGAAAGTCGAAGTAGTAATCAGTTTTTTTATATATTGAATAACATAGTAAAAATTCGATTTTTACATGTGTAGAGAATACGGGCGAAAGCGACAAAAGGCGAAGATTTTATACAAGGAAGTGTCGTGCAGTTGGATAGCTATTGGTGAGATTTCTGATTTTAAAATTATATATATGTGTTGAAAATGAAAGTGAATAGCTATATCTAAATATATAAATATATATCTATATATATATATATATACGCCCCCTCGTCCACAAACCATGGACGATATTTATTGGTTGAATTTGTTGTGAAAATTGATTGATAGTTTGGGATTGTTTGTGATTGATATTGGTTGATTGTGGTTGAAAAATACCCATTTGTGGTTATGAAAAATATTTGGTTGAAACCACATAGGATTAGTTTGTGGAAATGAAATAAATATATACATGCCGCCTACGTGCGAATTAGATGCATGATTACCATTGTCAAAAACCGCGAGGTTTTAAGGTAGAGCGAGGAGCCGTACTAGGGACGGTGCCGGTGTAACTACCCTGCCGTTATGCTGCCGAAATTTTGAATAATATTTGTGTGTTTGAATTATTTTCATATGCTTAAACTATATTTATTCATTGTATAGAAAACATTCATGTGTTGAATTGATATTCATTCGTTGTTTAGAAATTCATGTGTTGAATGGTATTCATATTTTGAAATAAATTGTTCGATAACAAAAATCACATTTTTATCTATATATAAAAACTATTGAAAACATTCATGTGTTGAATTGATATTCATTCGTTGTTTAGAAATTCATGTGTTGAATGGTATTCATATTTTGAAATAAATTGTTCGATAACAAAAATCACATTTTTATCTATATATAAAAACTATTGAAAACATTCATGTGTTGAATTGATATTCATTCGTTGTTTAGAAATTCATGTGTTGAATGGTATTCATATTTTGAAATAAATTGTTCGATAACAAAAATCACATTTTTATCTATATATAAAAACTATTGAAAACATTCATGTGTTGAATTGATATTCATTCGTTGTTTAGAAATTCATGTGTTGAATGGTATTCATATTTTGAAATAAATTGTTCGATAACAAAAATCACATTTTTATCTATATATAAAAACTATTGAAAACATTCATGTGTTGAATTGATATTCATTCGTTGTTTAGAAATTCATGTGTTGAATGGTATTCATATTTTGAAAAAATTGTTCGATAACAAAAATCACATTTTTATCTATATATAAAAACTATTGAAAACATTCATGTGTTGAATTGATATTCATTCGTTGTTTAGAAATTCATGTGTTGAATGGTATTCATATTTTGAAATAAATTGTTCGGTAACAAAAATCACATTTTTATCTATATATAAAAACTATTGAAAACATTCATGTGTTGAATTGATATTCATTCGTTGTTTAGAAATTCATGTGTTGAATGGTATTCATATTTTGAAATAAATTGTTCGATAACAAAAATCACATTTTTATCTATATATAAAAACTATTGAAAACATTCATGTGTTGAATTGATATTCATTCGTTGTTTAGAAATTCATGTGTTGAATGGTATTCATATTTTGAAATAAATTGTTCGATAACAAAAATCACATTTTTATCTATATATAAAAACTATTGAAAACATTCATGTGTTGAATTGATATTCATTCGTTGTTTAGAAATTCATGTGTTGAATGGTATTCATATTTTGAAATAAATTGTTCGATAACAAAAATCACATTTTTATCTATATATAAAAACTATTGAAAACATTCATGTGTTGAATTGATATTCATTCGTTGTTTAGAAATTCATGTGTTGAATGGTATTCATATTTTGAAATAAATTGTTCTATGATAAAAATCCTATTTTGTCACCTATATGAAGTATATAGAAAAATAGTGTTTTGAAATGAATTGTTTTACAATAAAAATCACATTTTTATTGTATGCATAAATCGTTGAAACGTGAGATGTTAAAAATAGCCACTTGTTCAAAATAAACATATATGAGTTGAAATATTCATTAATTAGCTAATGAAATGATTTGCACCTATTTATGTAACATTAGAATGAATGGTGTTTTTAAACCAAATTGAAATCAAATATGAAGTCGAATAGAAAATGATAAATGATAAGAACTGTCTATATATGTACATGCATATTTATTGAACAGGTTATAGCAAAGGGGCTAGAGAAGAGGAATAAAATTTTGTGCCCGACAAATAGGTACACATTTACTGATTTGTTTGGGTGATGATTTTGAGCCTGTTGGCTAGCCGCTTGGCTTCTTCTTTTTCTTTTTGAGATTAGAAGGACCGGGAACGCTATTTGCGATTTCCCGATGCTCCCGGTGCAGGGGAGGTTATGGCGAAATTTTTCCAAAATTTAAGGTGTTAGAAAAATATTTGAAGTGAAAACGATATTGAAATTGTTGAATGAACTATATTTATATAAATATATAAATATAAATAGAATTAAAACGAAACGAAGCCGTGCAGTTCGTATTTTGAAACCGTGATTTCAAACAACTAGTACGGGAAATCCGACCATTGGATTTTCCCGAAACCTCAACCGTCGGGTTCGCCTTGGAATAATCTTTCCAGCGGCACCAACTTTGTAGAAATCCAACGGTTGGATTGTCTGGAATGTTTAATTCAAATCTGAAGAAAAACAGCGCCAGAAACGATTATATTTATTTATATATATAAATATAATTATATTTAATCGAATAACGACGCTGCAGTTCGTATTTTGAAATCGAAAATTCAAACGATTGTACCGGGAGATCCGACCGTCGGATTTTCCCGAAACTGGAACCGTTGGATTCGTTTTGAAAAGACCTTTCTAATGATGTGAATTTTGTGAAGATCCAACGGTTAGATTTTCAGATATGTGTAAATCAAATCTGAAGAAAAACAGCGCCACGGCCGCCTTATGGCCCGAAGCGTCGTTTTGAATAAAATGGCTATTTTAAAATAAATAAAAATAGCGATAAATAGTTATAAAATATCATAAGCGATATGGAATGGAAATAAACTGAATTTGCTCGATTTAGGTTGTATTTGATGGTTGAATGTGTTTGGTGTGAAAATTACATTAAAGAACAATATTGGTGTTGTCGAATAATTTAACCATTGAAATGAATCGATTTGAAATTCTAAGTATACGTAAATTATTTGGAAAGGCCGAGTTAATTCTCATTTCGAATAATCGACCGACGATTGAAATTCGAAGATGAAGACGATGGTCGAAGACCGGAGATCTTCACCTCGTTTGGATGGTAACCGAGGTCCTGATTGGGAGGCATCCCGAAATATGGATAATGAGTGGTGATCGTCCAGACGTACGTGGTGATCGAAGGGTTTGCGAGGTATTTAGTGCCTCCGGTTTCGTTCAGACCCAGAACGGACTTGTAAATGGACTGTGTGTCTGACATTGGATTTTATTCTGTGTTGATTGATCTCTGTTAAATATACATATGTTTGGCGGCGGAGAATTTATTCTTTTGCTTAACGCCCTTCTCTGAGACGTACGAGCTCAGAGGTTATATATCGATGGACATCAGTCGCATGGCATGAATTGCCTGTGTGGCATGCTAAGATGCAGTGATCAGGGCTTCTGTTGAAAAGCAAAGTCTTGTGGTGATGATCAAAGCACCGCCTGTGTGGCGTAGCTTTGTGTATAACGTGAATTCGCGAGCCTCACACCCCGGTATGAACCTAAAACGGGAGGAAGGACCTCAGGGAGGACATGCGTTTCTTTCTAGCTAGGGTGGTGTCAGTGACCTACCAGCCCTGACATTTATATACTTTTCACCTATGTGGTTGTTGCTGTTGCGAGGCGCCTCGGTTTGATCGGACGATCCGGGTCCGATGGAGTCATTCGTTGGCTCGTTTACGCCCCAAAGGGCGGGGAAACGTATTGTTCAGGAATTTTAATCCACATCGGTGGACCGGCCCTGTCGCTCCTAGGGTCACTCGAGCTCTGATCCTGAGGGGCGGGCTAGAGCGTCTCGAATTCGGTAAGGACTATCTTTTGCCTTGGTTCATGACGGAAATCCAATTTCCAAATACGACATCGTGCGGTTTTGATTGTATACCTATATATGGCGACATAGTGGTATGGGGCATTAATGCCGTCTATGATTGATAGTTATGATTTGAAATTGTTTTCAAAACATATAAACACTAGCAATAATATCAATTGCCTTTGTTTTATTCGTATCAAGCATATTTTGGCCGTTATAAGGTAAAAACTCTATCCTCCGGTTTGCGTTGCATTGTGTGATGGGAACTGAGTCTTATAACGGCTTCATTTTTATAAAAAGCATAGCGATGTTTAAAAGAAAGATTTGTTTTGAAGCACTGGCAATCCAATGGAGTAAACCCGTTCCACGAAAGTGGCGTGGTCCTGTGATTAGCCAATTATATATGTGTTGAGTGGATTTCTCATACCAGTCCCATGACTGACTCGTAGTTTGTTTCACTTTCAAACTCGGGTGCCCCTTTTTCTACACGGGCAGCCTTGTATTCAGGTTTAGCTGGTTCTTTTTCTGGATAGCTGGAGCTGAAGATGGATTCTATCATTTATTCTTTTTATGCTGTTCAGCTCCTATTGTACATATTTTGTTTATTTCCGCTGTAGACATTTATGTATAGCTGAACTGTATTTGTACTAAGTAAGATCCTGTATGCTGTGTAACTCTGATGATTACTTTTATCCAGTATATTTTGTTGTTCATTCTGGTGTATTTATTTAATTCTGTTCTGCTATTATTTGTTTCTGTGTTATATTCCAAAGATAACCTTGTTTCCGTGAGAACGGGAAATCGGGTCGTCTCATTGTGTTTCACGTTAACCAACACTAGCCTGTCTTAACTACAACAAGTAATGTTTTTGGTGCTATTCCGCTTGCTATTAATTAAACATTTTCTTGTAGTGCGTGAATTGTTAGTGTGGCATGCCAAGATGCAAATGATCAAGGCTTATTGTTGAAAAGCAGAGCCTTGTGGTTGATGATCCAAGCACAGCTTTATATTAGCATAGCCTTGTGTATAGCGTTACTTCGCGAGCCTCACACCCCGGTATGAACCAGAAATGGGGGAAGGACCCCCGGGAGGACATGCGTTTCTTTCTAGCTAGAAGTGGTGTCGTGGTATGGAGCCCAGACATTTTTACTTATGTGGATGACGGAATGAGGCGCCTCGGTTTTGAGTCCCTAGTGGCTCTTTATTTACGCCCCCATAGGGCGGGGAAACGTATTGTTCAAGAATTACTAATCCAATGACGTATTTGTGGACCGGCCCTGGCGTTCCTAGGTGCAGTTGCGGTTGTATCCTGAGACATAGTAGGCTAGATTGTCTCGAATTCGGTAAGGACGATCCCTTGCCTTGTTCGTGATGGAAATCCAACTTTCAATACAACACCATGCAGCTTTGATTGTAAAACTAGTATGGCGACATAGTATATGGTAGCTATGTCGTCTATGATTGATATATTATGATTGAAATGTTTTTGAAACATATATACAGTAATAATAATATCAAATTCGTTTTATCGTATCAAGCATTTTTTACCATTATAAGGTAAAACTCTATCCTCCGGTTTGCATTTCATTGTGTGATGGGACTTGAGTCTTATAATGGTTTCATTTTCCTAAAAAGCATTACGTTGTTTAACGATTTACTTTATTTCATGCACTGGTGATCCAATGGAGTAAACTCGTTCCGCGTTAGCGGCGTGGTCCTGTGATTATCCTTACTATCAAATAGGTTAAATAAGATTTCTCATACCAGTCCCATGACTGACTCATAGTTTGTTTCACTAGACAAACTCGGGTGCCCTCTTTTCCACATGGGAAACCTTGTATACAGGTTTTAGCAGACTCATTCTGGATAACTATGGAGCTGAAGATGGATCCTTTCATTTCTATTATGTTGTTCGGCCTTCATTTAGTATATTATGTTTGATTCCGCTACAGACATTTTATATTAAGTTGAAAATTGTATTATGTACTAAGTATGATCCTATTGTGCTATGTAACTCTGATGATATATTATTCCTAGTGTAATTTGATGTATATTATCTACTGTAATTCTATATTTCTGTTCTGCTGTTATTGTTTATGTTTTATATTCCAATGATTATCCTTGCTTTCGTACTACGGGAGTTTGTGGTTATCACATGTTATCTATTGCACATGGTTACGATCATCTAGGCTTTGGATGGCCTTGTCAGAAGGCATGCTAAGAGTTTATTATTAATTAAGTTAAATATTATTTAAAACATTTTAAAAATGATTTATTATTATATTTTTGGTTATTAATGAAATAAACTACTTTTACTTGGTTAATGTGAAGTTAATTATTATTTTAAATAATAATAATTAAAGTGATTGCTTTTTAATTGGTTCCTTTAAAAAAGTAACCAAGTGATAATGAGATCTTAATCAAAGAGTTATGAAAAATATTTTATTGTAAATTAAGTTATAAACAGAAGTTTATAAAAGAAATCTCAAGTTAAGGCGATGTTTTAAGATAAGCATTTACTTAATAAACTGAATTAAGTAAAAGTGGTGTAATAAAAGGGATTTCCAAAATAAAGATATAGAATTAATAGATGTTAAAGATTTTACAAATTCTTAGAATTAATCCAAGTGTATCACCAGGTCTATAAAGGGATTTTAAGTGAAAGAAATGATTGTAATCAGACGTTTACTTAATATATTAAATTAAGTAAAGTCGATCAGAATAGGAAGAGATTTCCAAAGTGTAAAAGGTTATTTTTAAAATGAAAGTTTGGAAAAGGGTAGTAATTGGGTTGTTGAAATAAATCCAGGTTGATTTAGCATAGAAGCATTTGAAAATAAATCCAAACAAAATTGAAAAGTGGTTTAAAACAAGACGATGATTTTATATATAAATGTTTACTTAAGAATTGAGTTAAGTGAAATGTTGTAATAAGGATGTCAAATGCAAAAGGAAAGATATTTTTATATAAAGTATTGGGTAAGTAGAATTGCAGGAGTGGAAATCTAAACAAAGATGCTTAATGTAAAGAATTTGGTAAACGGATTTCAGTAATAAAATTCAAGATAAGATTTATAATAAGAATTCTTAAATGAGTTAGAAAAAATTATTCAGTGTGGGATTTTTATAATAAATCTAAGAGTTGTAAATGAAATTATATTAAGACGATTCAATGCTAAAAGACGTGTTTTGATGAATATTTACTTAATAAAATGAATTAAGTAAAGAGATTATAATTAAAGAGAGGAATTCAAATGTAAGAAATGGTTTATAAGACCATAGTTGACATCAAATGGTAAATAAGATTTTTATGATGGTTTAAAATAGGTTTTTGAGTTACAAATTTGTATTTATCTCAAGATAAGAACGTTATCGATCAAGGTCTGAGAGGTAAATAAAATACACCAACTTAAACGACTTCACTATTATCAAGAGATGATATTAGTTTGTAATGGTAGAAGATGTTGAAGATAGTATGGTTTTCTTTTTCCAAAAGTAAGGCAAATGGAAAAGAATATATATATAAGCTAAATTATAAAAGAGTTATACAAGAGATTTCTTATATTAAAGAGATTTCCAAATAAAAGTTTGAATGTTGGCTATTTGGTTAAGAACATGCTAAGAAAAGTTTCTAACTGTTTGCATAACAACTTGAATATAATTAAATATGCCAAAAAAGGGGTGAATTATATTGGAAATAGAATCCATAACCCCCTTTTACGAACAATAAGTCGAATTGATTTGGTTAGTAAATCTATATAGATTTCCAAAAAAACTTTGTCCCCAGTTTTGGCAATGGATAATGGTTTAAAATGTTTTGCAAATGATAGATTATAATGGGATTTGACAAAATAAATGTTAAAGCAGATCGTTTTGAAATATTAGAAGGTGAAATAGATACACAAACAAAGTGGACTATTGGTTAGTTAAACGAATGAAATGGTATTTTGTAATTGAATTTGGAAATGATTAGTTGAGATTATATAGGAACATAATCGTTTAAAGACAGTAAAAGGGAATGAAATCGAGCTTCGGAAAATGTTAGAAGAAAATTATGAAATTAAATTCAAATGAAGATTTGAATAATATTTATTTTCCTAAGTGTGGTAAAGGGATTTTGGAAATATATTTGAAGTATAAACGAAATGATTTCCGAAAGGGAAATGGTTTGAAATTATTTTTTAAACATATGGTAATTAATTTCTGATTATAATATTTGGAGTTGTCATAACAATGTTTTACGAGAAATTATCGAACCCAAAGTGTGGAATATATATATATATATGTGTGTGTGTGTGTGTGTGTGTATTTTTTCTAAGTTATTAAATTGTTTTAAGGATATTCTTATATTAATATAAGAAGTAAAATGTTGTGTTTCAATTATCAAAGGATTTTGAAGTTAGTAATTGAATGGTAAATTAAGGAGGCCAAATGATGTTGTATACCGAACCAGTGAGTTCATTTTAATTTTTATGGTTGAATGGTTGTTTATTTGATAGTTAAATAACCAACTATCAAATTTGACATATTATCCATTATTGGCACGGAAAGACCGAGATTGAACTTATATTCAAAAACCATTCCAACTAGAAAATATGTAAACGTGGAAGATATCAGAAGATGGTAGAGATGGAGCATTTGAAATAGAATTTCATAAAATGGAAAGATTACTTGTAATCTCTGATTAGCTTCCAGAGATAAACTGTAACTCGGTAATGGTTAAAATATATCGATTTGCAAGGACTTCTCGGTACCGGTCCTTAGGGTGATTCCTAAATAAGGATGCGGTAGGAGAGTGCCTTCGGTTCATCCTATTCCTGGATGACTTGTATGGACGAATGTCTGACAGAGTATATATTTAAGAGTCATGTATTTTGATTTTTACAAACATACAAGGTTCGGTGGCGAAGAAGGTAACTTCTCTTAGCTTGACACCTAGAATGTATTTATGGACATCAATTAGTGATTTGACAGATCTGATGATATGGCATTCAAAATTATTGAGATGTTCTATAAAAAGGTAATCATGACCTCAAGCTCATCAACCAGGAAATGACAGAAATTGGGCAGGCAGCATGGCTGTGTGGGTCATTCCCATTAGGATGTATTGTCACCATCTAGAGAAATTTCATTGTTCTTCTTCTTTTGTTTCTGTATCTCCATGGAATACGGTGGTTCGCGAACCGTAGGGTGACAATATATTCGATTCACTCAAGTTGAATGACTGGTCTGTCATGTGTGGCTGGGTTATAAGATGTTCTTGTTGAACCGTAGTGTATTGCTCTCTAGAGGTACACTTTCGAAAGGTTGTCCCATACCTTGTCATAGTTAGAAATCCATTCTATAATAATTACCATGCGATTTTTGATTATATATTAAGTATGTGGAGCGTGAGATGCAAGCGATCTGTTAGATGATTATTTATTGGTGGATTGATAAACACTATTATAATAGCACCATATTTGGTATATCAAAAATATTTTGGGTTATCGTAAGATGAAAACCGTCAGTGTTTATGTGTCGGATGGTCTTACGATTATCCTTTTCTTTCAAAAAGGTTTTTCTAAAGTTAAGCAAGTTGGATGTTACTTAAACCTAGTGAGTTTTCTCACGCTGGTTCACTAGACTAATCCGTGGCATTTGCAATGCTCAGGTCAGATCGAGTTTTACAGGTTCAGGTTAGGATGCTTCATATCTCAGAATACATGCTGGAGGAGTCTAGACATATTAGATTTATTCCTCTGTGAATTATATATGAGGTCAGGTAATTATAATTGTCCAGATGTATTGATTGTTTGCTGCACTCTGATGAATGTAAGTATTTGTAAAAGTTCTTTATAAAGATTTATTTTCATATTATATTTGTTCCGCTACGATGTGAGACTCAGGTTCAGTGTTGTTGTCTTCTTCTTCTATTCTAATATTTCTTTCTCTCTTTCTAACCCTCTATTTTCTTTCTATCAACTATTTGGTGCTTTTTACGATACTTGGATTCTGGAAAGTAATACAAGCTTATGTATAATTATCGAAATTCGAGCATCAAATTTCATGTCGGGTCGTTACAGCGTCGATGGTTTCGAGGTCGTGGAAGTGCATCTGCACAATGCAAAACCTGCGCACTGAAATAAGAAAAAGAGAAAAAAAATGGGGCAATAAATGAAAGTGGTTTGGGACGTGGTGATCACGAATTTCTGGTTGCCAAATGCACGTTAATCATTTTTTTGAGTTGCCAAATCTTTAGATCTAACACGAGAAAAGGGGATTGATCAGACCATGACAATCAATGTTTTGATGGTACCAAGCACGTGGTTTGGCACACTGGCTTTTTTTTGATCTAGCAAAGAAAAAGAAGATGATCGAGCCATGTCGATCACCATTTTTTATGCCATAACCGTGTTTTTCCACTTGGATTTTAATCACTTGGCAAGTGACCGAGCCAAATTTTTTGAGTTGATCGACATGTGGTGATCAACCTTTTCAAGCTGATCACCCCCTGTTTTTGCCAAATTTCGTTTTTTTACCGAGTTTGATCACGTCGTGAGTTGCACAAGCAAATTTTGGTGATCGGCACGTGTCGCACAACACCTTTTGTGTAATCAACACGTGACTTTGCTAAATTACCATTATTTGATGTCATTTGTCGCGCTAGCCATTTTTTATGATCGACACGTGGCAATCAGCTATTTTTCGGCGTGCGACACTATTTTTGAAAAATTTCATATTTTACCAAACTAAGTTACGTAAGCTATTTTTAATGACCAACACGTGTCGATCAGCTTTTTTTGAGTGCGTAATACTACTATTTACCAAATCCCAAATATTTTTCTACAACGCGTTTTATCACGTGGCCGGACTGACGCGCTTAAGATTTTTGAGCCGATCAGACTGAGTTGATCATGCACTTTCCTTTCATCGGGTTTTTCCTATCAACGATGATTTTAGAAATCTTCCATATTTCCATATTTTTCCTAACACTTTGTGACATCAACTAAATTGCTTTGTGTTTTCTGACGATGTTCTCGAGAATCGAGCGCGTTGCTATCTATAACTTTGACGTGTGATTGTTTAACCAACGCATGTTATGACAATTGAATATTAATAAAACGCTGACACAATTTATGAAAATTAAATTGTCTATATTGACCATTATTTGAGTTCAAATTAATGATTTTGTTTAAGTAAAAAAATTTGAATTTTCAAACTAGAGTTGTTAGATACATTGTGGAAATTGATTGTTGATTAACTTGATGAGTTATGTTGCGATGTAATAATCCTAACTTGAATAGTTTAACTTAAACGTTGACACGTTTAAATCATCTTGTATTGTTCATTGTCTAAAACTGGAATGTGAATCTTATATGTGACATATTTTCAGTTGATACGTCATGATAATCAATTTGGGTATATAAACCCATATGAAATATATTGACTTGAATGCTATTAATTATCACTTGACCCTAAAAGATATTAACGTTATTGTTTTGAAGAGTCCGGAATCTAAAATCCACTTCGATCCGATTTATACATTGCAACTCAGAGATTATTGAAGAACAATTGAAGAAGGAGTTTTATGCAAGGGATGTTCTGTCGATCCTAGGTAGATATTTCCTAGTATGGATTTACAGGATAGCGCCTTTGGTTTGTCCAGTTGTAGGACAACTTTTATGGGCGAATGTATGATAGAGTATACTTAAAGCATCGCATAAGTTTGATCTCTTCAAACATATTTACGTTTAGTGGCAGAGGAATTCGTTTCTCTTAGCTTTATACCCGTGGTATTTTTGGGGAAATCAATTTGTTATTTGGCAGGTATGACGATGTGACATTCAAAGTAAATGAAGATGTGATATGTCTAAAGGTAAGCTTTTACCGCAAGCTTCACAACTGGGAAATGGCAGAAATCGGGTAGGTCGTTGACTATGTGGGCGCTCCCATTAGGGTATATCATTACCTGATCTGGTGAGATCAAATGCTTCAGTTGTCCCTTTTGTTTTCTTTCGGTTCGGCTGGCTGGCCCCCAATTGTGGTAATGGTGGCCACGGTGAAATCAAGCGAAATGAGTGGATGGTCATGTATAGTCGGGTTGCAAGATGTTCTTGACCCTAGTGTATTCATCCCTAGAGGTACATTGATCAAAAGGTAGTCCCATACCTTGCTATGGTTGGAATCCATTCTCCAATAAGTGCCCACGGTTTTGTTTGTAAACTATGTAGTGAAATGTGAGATGCAAGCATTTCGCTAGATTTTAATTTATTTTGAAAACCTTAGACAATATCATAATATCTGATTTTGATATACAAAGTCTTTTGGTTCACATAAGAGAAAAACTCGTTCCGCGTTTATTTGCAACAAGTTCTTATGAGATACCCTTTATTTTTCAAGCTGTTTAAAAATCATTTACACCAGTCCCATGACTGACCCAGAGTTTTTTTTTATGTTTTCCCTAAACTCTTGGATGCCCAATTTTTTACAAGCAGTCAAGTAGTTCAGGATTTTACAGATACCTTGGAGGACCTTGGAGCAAGAGGCTTCAGCGTTAGATATATAAAGTTTATTTCTGCTAAGATGCACATGTGATGTACTCGAATAAAGTATGTAATAAAGATACAGTTTTCTATTTGAAGAAAAGCTATATAATATATTTTATTCGTTCCGCTATGAGATTCGTGTTTAGTCTGATTCTATTATGTTATATTCTTCTTTTTCTCCTATTCTAACTTTTCTTTCTATTTCTCCTCCTCTAACTTCTTTCTATTAACGTTCTGATATTTCGTACTTAAAGGTCGATATGTTTGAATGTGTTTATGTCGATTTTCGAGGTTGAAAATCCCCTGGGTCATTAATGTGGTATCAGAGCAAAAGGTTGAGTGGTAACCTTGGCTTTGTGGTGTGAATCGATAAAGATAGGCTTAGTAATACCCAATAACGTATTTGTTAGTTGATATAAAACTATTTTATATTGTGTTGATAGGTTTGTCGAGTGTTTTATGAATTATGGTCGTTACGGTAGTCGAACACTGCATCGAAAAGTGGTTTTAGACTCTTGAACAAAGTATTTCGACACAGTATTATTTTTAAAAAAGCTGGGTAAATGAAATAATTTTAGCTAAAATTATATTTTTATATAAAAGAATAATTTTTTGAATTTATTATAATTGGACGTGTTGGTTGCTATTATTATCTAGTATTAGATTATAATAATGAGATGGTTTTATATAACCGAATTGGATTTGCATAAGAATGAAATATACAAATAAGACAAACCGAAAGATTGAATTTAAAACACTGAAAAGTTAGAAGAATTTTTAATGAATAAAGATTTGGATTCCCACCAAATAAATCCGGACTTGAATGATTAACTAGATAAGAAATCATGTGAGTTAAATGAATTGATTTTTGCAACAAAAATCAGATTTTCAAGTTCCGAAATGAAGATAACTAATTTGGGAAATTAATTAGTTATGGAGAATGTGGATAGGACTTAACATAGTTGAGTGAATTGGATTTTTGAGTTGAATATAGATTTAAGTTTAAAAAAAGAATTTGAAGGAAATGAAAGTGTTTGAATAAGTCTGATTTAAACTAACGAAGTAAATGAGTTTTGGAATTATTTTCCAAATATAATTTGAATTATTTTCTTAAAATAGAAAATGGGGTAATATGGGATGATAAGGAATTAAGAATGGAATTAAAAAGTTTGGAACCTAACTGGAGATTGGTTGAGTAAAATGATTTTCTGAGTGTTGATCCGATGTTGATTTCAGTCTTCGGGGTTGATACATAGAGGATTAATCTGTTACTGATTTACGGCCAGGAACTGATGAATGTTAAAGAGTAGAAATGTATGAATAAGAAATGGAAATGTTTTCCAATTGAAATAATATATACTTCTAGATATGAAAATGAAAGTGTTTGTATTGATGAATGCATATAGTTGAAAGTGTACGTGGATAAAAGTTGAACACCCGATAGAGGATACAAGGTGTCATTTTAGTTGGATTTGTAGAGCCAATTTGGAAAATTAGTTGGCTTCATGGTTTCTTTGATGATTAGAGAGGGCCTAGAAAGGCGAATTTTAGAGTCGTACGATGGTGCCATATGAAAGAGATGATGTTGAAATTTTTCCGAAAAATTTAAGAATTTAATTTGTAGAGTTTTGATAATTAAAAATTGATTTACCGATTTTATATAGGAAAACCAGATTAGTTAAATGAAGTTAATAAATTGATATAGAACCAATTTGAATAAATATGGATTTCATCGACGATTTTCCGAGAACGAGGCAAGGAAACGTATGAGTTTTGTGATATACTTCACGTATCTCATATGAGGAGATTATTCATGGTTCATTATTAATTTTGGGAATATCAGTCCAATGAGACTTAGACTTTGAACCAGATTTCACTGTGATTAGATATCTAGTTTGTATCATTGATTGAGATGAGAAGTGACTCCGAAGTATGGAAACAAATTGTAACACCCCATATTTTTAACTACACTAAAGAGGATAAATTAAAGAATAATTAATTTAATATTCAGAATTAAGGGAAATGGACAACGTCATTGCATCCGTCTCAAAATTATGGCTAAGATAGACACCTGGTTTGTGTAAACGGATAATGTATGAAGAAGTTATGGACGGTAGAAGTTTGACAAAGAGAGCAGGAAAAAACGGCGCACTTGACAAGTGCGCCAAGGTATTTTTGCACTGGCGCACCTATAAAGTGCGCCCATGTAAATTTTCGGCATCCAGACCCCTTCAAGTAGTCGAGCCATGGGCCGACCCCCTAAGGGCTGACGTGGCAGGTCGAATTTTGGGGGCTGGCAGCTATATATATGGCTCTATTTCTCTTGTTTTCTACACCGAAAATAATGGAGGCTTAGATGCTTTCGGTGTCTGAACTGAATCAAATCTCTTTCTTCTTCTGCAATCCAATTAATCAAGTTTAGAGATTCAAGCGTTTCAAGTGTAGATCTGAGATCCAAACTTCACTTTTCTCCTCCTAATCTTCTAGATCCCCTCACTGGGAGTTCAAATTACCTTTAGAACTGAATAATTAAAAGTAAAGCATGATATGACTATAATTTGGGTATATGCTTAGGATTGAATCATATCAGATCTATTGTAATTTGTGAATCTATGAAATTCTGAATTAACTATGACTTGGATCTTAACCTTTATCTTGTTAGATCTACTTTTGATTATAGATCTAATTCTATTTAAATCATTTTGTACCTATCATGTTGTAGTTGATTTGGATCTTAACCATTATCATGTTAGATCTACTTTTGATTATAGATCTAATTCTATTTTGATCATTTTGTACCTATCATGTTGTAGTTTATTTGGATCTTAACCGTTATCATGTTAGATCTACTTTTGATTATAGATCTAATTCACTTTTTAGATCATTTTTTACCTATCATGTTGCAGTTATTTTGGATTTGTCATTAGTTGGACATGTTTTAGATTTAGATCTGAACTTTCACTAATTGTCATGACAAATCTACCTTGGTTTCACTGTCTAGATTACCTTGTTCCTATCATATTGCAGTTAAATAGGATCTAAAATTAGTTTGACATCTAAATTATTATTTAGATTTTGTCATGCCAGTTATGACATCCCTATTATGTTAAGATTGATTCTAATATCACATGTTCACTAGATACGTTTATATATGTCCATCTTATCATTATGTCGTTATATGATTATGCCACCACATGTTATGTCAATCTTATTAGAATAATCATTTCTGTCACCCTGTCCCTTATATTTTAGCCTGGCTACTTTCTAGCCAAGGCATGACATTAAATTGTGCGAATAATTTAAAATGGGAACGAGGGAAAAAACGGTATAAATTGGACATAATTTGTAAATGGAAAGTTTGGCATAACTTAATGTTTATGAACATGAATTTGGGCATATAATTAATTATGAACATAATTGGGGAAAAAGAGGCATGAACACCTATAAATACATAGGTATAATTAATTAATAATTGAAATGCCTAGGATTACAGTAACTAGAAAATATAATGGCACTTATGACACGAGATTAGATTGCACATGCGGTGGAAGTCTGCTCGGAACCGACCGGCATATCTAGCGACCGCAAGTTGTGAATCTAATGTGATAGGTCTAAGTGCACAAATAGAGACGTGCTATGACACGAGGTTAAGCCCTACTTATGGAAGAAGTCTTCCCTAAAATGATGGCATATCCAGCATCCACAAGTTGTAGGCCTAATGTGGGAGGTATATCACATTTTAACCATAATTGAATATTGTAATAAAGATGAAAACTTAACCTAGTTAAATCCATAGGGATTATGTAAACATGTTTGTTTGAATAGGGTTAAGTAAACTTGAATGAATCAGTGGGGGGGTTAAGTACATCTTGGGTTGGTGGGTAATATTTGTATATATAGGCCCACAAACTTAACCTGTTGGGGTTGTGTAATTAAAGACACCGTTAGGTAAACATAACCAGTGGAAAACCTAGTAGTAGGGATGCAAGACAAAGGGGAAAGCTTGCATCATTTTTTGTGGGACCCATTTCAGTCAGTTACCCTATGTAGGTATCAAACGAGTACTCCGAACTAGGTCGGAGTTGGGGCACGCTTACTGAACTAATTGTAAGAGATCCAAACGTGAAGGATGGTGTAGGCGACGCATACCGACCGGGTCATGTGCATGCATGGTCCAGACAGAGGAAGATAAGACGTCGTGACACTGGTAGATATGGTTATGAACATCAACGAAGGGTTGCCACTTTAGGAAGTGATACTTCCTACTGTGGGGCTGACACAGGGTATCTACGGAGTAGGGAGCCGATCGATTAGGGTAGTAGTTAGGTTATATCTAGACTCTGGTAAGTTTAGGAGTCCATTATTGGGGCTGCCTCTGGATTGTATGGGATTAAAACCTCTCACCAGAAGTACGCCTAAGTCTACCATTTCATACATGTTGGGGATCATCTCATTCTATATATACTAGTATTAGTGCAAAGAAATCTCTAGAAGCACAATATACTCTATCATGTTTACCTTGTCACACTTACCTATTATGATGATATCTCTCTTATCCACTTTGTATTCCTATCATGATACTTTTACTTGCTAAAAGTAACTAGACTAGCCAGACTTTATGTCTAACCCTTTTTGTTTCCTCTTCTTTCTTTCGTTCCCCCTCCCCCCCGGTTCTCAGGGATGGAATTCTCAGGCATGGTCGGGATTCTTTTATCGTCTTGCTTGGAGTTGCTAGATGTATTGCTCAAGCTTCTATCTTTGCTACTATGACTATGTTTTCACGTGGGGGTTATGCTTCTTCTGTTTTGTACTCTGATGTTTAAGAATAAGACAAATGTTTTAATGATGTAATGGTTTTCATGTATTTCAGACATGGGATGTTTTGACTATGCTACTTTATGATAAATAAAGTTTTTATTTCCGCTGCTATTTTTATGTCTGTCTTGTAATATTTCTATTTCTGTTTACCTATAATGCTTCACGAAAGTTAATGTATTCCCTTTGTGAGTGACATTAACGGACGTGGGGTGTCACATTTGGTATCAGAGCTGAAGGTTACCAGATTGGATAAAAGATTTTGAAAATTATTTTCAAAAAGATTTTAAAAGAACGCATTTTTAAAAGAAAAATCTGTTTTGAAAAACATATTCCCTAAAGCCATAGGAAATATCTTTTGATCCTTTGTCTGAATCTCTTTCCTTTTTCTTTTTAGCATGTATAGGGAACCTAAAGTTCCTAATATTCCTGAGGGCGTTACGATACCAGGATGGTTCTGTAGGTACCAAGAGGCCATGGTGCCTGCCGGGGGTCAAGCTGACGTTCCTCCCCCAGCTGCACCCATCATTCCTCCTCCTCCTCCGCATGCGGATAATTTTGCTAAGATATGTAAGGATTTTTGTTCCATGGGCGGAAAGCCATTCCGCAGTACTGAGACGTTCGTAAAGGCAAGAAACTGGCTGAAAGAGTCGGAGGATTTGTTCGGAATTTTTGAAGTTGAAGATAGGAGAAAGATTCAGTTGGCCGCTTGGCTGTTGAAAGACGAGGCTGCATTCTGGTGGGAAGTGATGCAGGCTGGGCATCCAGTGGAGACTTGGAATGATTTTAGGATGAGGTTCGAAATGTAGTTTCTATCTCAAGCTGAGAAAAGCATGCAAATGGAAAGGTTTTTGGCGCTCAAACTGGGAAACATGACTATAAAAGAATATGTTAACAGGTTCAACCAACTAGCGAGGTTTGGGTTGGAGCTAGTAGATACCCCGCATAAGAAGGATTTGCGATTTGTTAAAGGATTGAATGAACCCCTCCATGGGTTGGCTATGACCCATATTCTTACGGGAGCGATGTTTGAGAGTCTCGTGGATATGGCCCTAATGCATGAGGAAGACAAAGGAGGGAAGAAGGAAGTTAAAGCTGAGGAAACAACACAAAATAAGAAGGTATGGCCCAAGAAAGGACAACAACAATAACAATAGAAGAAGGGAGGAAAGAACGAGAAGGCTAAGGATAAGAGGAAGTGCAATAATTGTGGGCAAAAGGGTCACTTGGTCAGGGACTACAAGAAGAAGAAGAACGCTTGCTTCAGTTCCAGAGAGACTGGACACTTTCTAGGGAGTGCCTAAAGTAGCAAGGACAAGGTCAAAGGGCAGGGACTTCTGGAGGGCAGATTCATGCTCTCGTGACCAGTGCTCCAGATAGAGGTAGGAAAATTTTCGTGGAAGGTTTGATTTCTATTTCTAATCATCCTATTAGAACTCTTTTCGATTCTGGCGCTTCACATTCATTTATATCTAGTTCTGTGGTTAAATCTCTGTACTTAAATACAAGTATGGTAGTGGATCCCGTTGTTGTCTCAAACCCCATTGGTAGTTTGGCTCATTTATCCATGATTTGTCGGGGTTTGAGAATATATATATTAGGTTCGAGTTCGAGTGCGATGCGTATGTGCTCGTGTTCATGGGCTATGGGTTGATTCTAGGGATGGATTGGCTAGCCATGTATGGTGCCATTTTGGATTGTGAGAGGAGGGTGGTTAGACTGTTGACTTGCCAAAGGAGGACCCTCGAGATTTCTTATGACCTAAGGGGTCTGTTATGTTGAGTTTCCTAGAGTCACTTTACACATCTATCGATGATCTGCGATTTGTTCCAGTAGTCTGCGAGTATCCTGATGTCTTTGAGGACGTTCGGTGTTTACCCCCAAGGCGCGAGATCGATTTCCACATATATTTGTGGACAATGCAAAGCCAGTTGCATTTCCCGTGCGCCATATGGGTCCAAGAGAAAGGATGGAGCTTAGTAAAGAAGTAGGGCAACTACTTGAGAAAGGATTTATTCGACGAAGAATTTCTGAATGGGGTGCTCCGGTAGTATTCGCAACTAAGGCGGATGGCTCACTTCGCTTATGTGTGGACTATAGGGAGTTAAACAAATTCACTAAGAAGAATAGGCACCCACTCCCGAGGATAGATGATTTATTTGATCAGCTTGTTGGTGCATCAGTATTCTCTCAGTTAGACATGGCCACAGGGTTCCATCAGTTGAGGGTGGCCGAGGGCAGTATTGATAAGACTGCTTTTAGGACTCCATACGGCTTCTTTGAGTGGCTCGTTATGCCTTTTGGGATAACGAGTGCACCCGCTTATTTTGTTGATTTGATGAGTAGGGTGTTTTAGGAGTTTCTAAACAAATTTGTCGTAGTCTTTGTTGATGATATTTTAATCTTCTCAAAGAACGAGGAAGAGCATGCCTTACATATAAGGGAGGTTTTGAAGACTCTCCGTGCACACCAACTTAAGGCAAAGTTCTCCAAATGTCATTTCTGGAGAAAAGAGGTGAGATTTTTAGGGCATGTGGTCTCTAAAGAAGGGATAGCAGTAAACCCCACGAAGGTTGTTGCAGTTCAAGATTGGCAAATCCCAAAGAATGCAATGGAGGATTGAAGTTTTCTGGGGTTAGTAGGCTATTATAGGAAGTTCATTAAGGACTTCGCAAAGATATCAGCCCCACTCACCAAGCTGACAAAGAAGAATCTGGCATTTTCATGGGATATAGATTTTGACGTTGCTTTTCAACTATTGAAGAGGGCTCTGACAACAGCCCCAGTCTTAACCTTGCCTGATGGGAACTAAGTGTTTACAGTACACATTAACGCATGTGGTACAGGGCTTGGTGCAGTTCTGATGCAAGAGGGAAGCGTGGTATGCTATGGAGGTACGCAGCTAAGAGTTCATGAGAGGAACTATCCTACCCACAACCAAGAGCTAGCTGCCATAGTATTCGTACTTAAGACGTGGCATCATTATTTTCTTGGAGTAAAGCTCGAGTTGTACACTAATCACAAATCTCTCAAGTACTTGTTCTCGTAAAAGAATCTTAATTTAAGGCAGCAAAGTTGGATGGAGTTCCTAGCGTCTTATGACTTCGAAATTGCATATACCCCTGGCAAGGGTAATGTAGTGGCAGACGCTTTGAGTAGGCATAGGGTGGTCTTAATACCTTTGTTCATGGAAAGGAAAAGCTTGGAGTTTATATCAACTTTTGACTTTAGACCCTCCATCAAGCTTTTGCCTGGCTTATTAGCATCACTAGAGATACAACCTACTCTTATGGATCAAATTGGAGCTTCGCAGCGACAGGATCCACATATTTCGGACATCTTGGATAGGCTCAGTAGAGGGGATACTTCTAGTCACCTCAGTAGATATTCCACAAACGATAGATGGTGGTTGCGACGAGATTGAAGGCTTTGTGTTCCCCGAATTGTGAGCTTACTAAAGAAAGTCCTAGAGGAAGCCCATCATTCTAAATTTACTATTCATCCAGGCGGATAACATGTTTAGGGACATGAAGAGGGTTTTCTTTTGGGCTGGGATAAAGAAAGATGTGGCGGAGTTTGTTTCTCAATGTCTGATTTGCCAGCAAGTCAAAGCTGAGCAAAAGAAGCCCGACGGTTTGCTTCATCCTTTGGAGGTCCCGCAGTGGAAGTGGGAGAGCGTCTCTATGGATTTCATAGATGGTTTGCCTAGATCAAAGAAAGGCAACACCAGTATTTTGGTGGTAGTGGACAGGCTGACTAAAAGCGTTCATTTCATTCCAGTGAAGACAAGAGGACGGTAGTATGGTTGGCAGCACTTTATGTTCGTGAGATAGTTCATCTTCATAGAGTACCTTCTAGCATCTTAAGTGATCGTGACCCTATTTTCACCAGTGTATTTTGGAGAAGCTTGCAAGAGGCATTGGGTACACAGTTGCGTCTGGGCACCATTTATCATCCTCAGATGGATGGACAAACGGAGAGGGTGAACAGAGTTTTAGAGGATCTTTTGAGGCTGTGTATCCTAAATTTTGGAGGGACTTGGGAAGAGCGCCTTCCTTTAGTAGAGCTTTCCGACAACAACAGTTATCAAGCAAGCATTGGCGTGGCACCTTCAAAGCATTATACGGACGACCCTGTAGATCACCAACTTGTTGGTGGGAATCTACAGAAAGGCTACTACTTGGACCAAATATGGTTAGGGAGACGTCCGAGAAGATTGATCTTATTAGACGGCGAATGAAGATAGATCAGGATAGGCAAAAGTCCTATGCCGATAAGAGAAGGACTGACAATGAGTTCGAGGTGGGAGACATGGTTTTCATTAAGGTATCACCCTTAAGAAATGTGGTTCGCTTTGGGTCAGTAGGGAAATTGGCACCAAGATTTGTAGGGCCATTTCCTATAACGGAGAGGATTGGCTAAATGGCCTATAGAGTAAAGTTACCCGATAGACTATCTAGCGTTCATGATGTTTTCCATGTTTCTCATTTGCGGAAGTGCTTGCATGATAATGTTGAGGTGGTGGAACCGAGTATGTTGGAGGAAGTAGAAGTGGAACGGGAGGCAACAGTGATACGAGTTCCTACCCGTATTGTTGGATATGAAGTTAAGAAGCTACACAATAGAGAAGTCAAATTGATGAAGGTTCAGTGGGGAGACAACCCAGAGGATGCGACTTGGGAGCGAAGACAAGATTCGTGCTTCGTACCCTTTTTTCGAGGGTATGTTCTTAACTCCCTTTCCAAAGCTCTTATTCATGCTTGTTTCTATCATTTAAGTTTATTCTATCGGTCGAATCTTCGACCTTTAGGTAGGAATCATATGGATGAAAACATGTGTTTGAAACATGTTATGGTTGATGGATGCAAGTGGATGCAAGTGTTTTCTAGTGGTTGCTCGTGAATGCATATACACACACATTAGGCACTAGATCAGCTCAATCACTCTCATACTACATATCGATGTATGTGCATTTTTCTTTCTTTTAATGGATGTATCATCATACGGATGTTGCATTTGGACGGATGATTGTGCACACATATAGAGCTTACTATTATTATAGGATTATTTGCATACATGTTAGATCCATGACGCTAACATACATTGCATAAAGGAGGTCAACTGAATTTGAGGACCGACTGATCTTTCGCATTAATGTTGGGACATATACACACACCTTTGCCTATGTTCATATAAGCATTAGGAAATTTTAAGGACAATGGATGCCTGTGATTGGTGGATGAGTAGATGGATGATGGATGGTAGGATACATTCTTCTTAACTTAGAGATTTCGGGGACGAAATCCTTTGAACTAGGGGAGAATGTAACACCCTCTATTTTTAATTACACTAAAGAGGATAAATTAAAGAATAATTAATTTAATATTCATAATTAAGGGAAATAGAGTACGTCATTGCGTCCATCTCGAAATTCTGGTCAAGATAGACACCTGGTTTGCGTAAAACGGATAACGTATCAAGAAGTTATGGATGATAGAAGTTTGACGAAGAGAGCAGGAAAAACTGGCGCACTTAACAAGTGCGCCGAGGTATTTTTGCGCTGGCGCACCTGTAAAGTGCACCCATGTTAATTTTCAACATCCGGACCGCTTCAAGTGGGTGTCGACCCATGGGCCGACCCCCCCCAGGGCTGACGTGGCAGGTCGAATTCTGGGGGTTGGCAGCTATATATATGGCTCCATTTCTCTTATTTTCTACACCGAAAATAATGGAGGCTTAGATGTTGTTGGTGCCTGAACTGAATCAAATCTCTTTCTTCTTCTGCAATCCAATTAATCAAGTTTAGAGATTCAAATGTTTCAAGTGTAGAACTGAGATCCAAACTTCACTTTTCTCCTCCTATTCTTATAGATCCAATCATTGTGAGTTCAAGTTACCTTTAGAATTGAATAATTAAAAGTAATACAAAATATGACTGTACTATGGGTATACGCTTAGGATTGAATCATATCAGATCTATTGTATTTTGTGAATCTATGAAATTCTGAATTAACTATGACTTGGATCTTAACCCTTATCATGTTAGATCAACTTTTGATTATAGATCTAATTCTATTTAAATCGTTTTGTGCCTATCATGTTGTAGTTGATTTGGATCATAACCGTTATCATATTAGATCTACTTTTGATTATAGATCTAATTCTATTTAGATTATTTTGTACATATCATATTGAAGTTGATTTGGATCTTAATTGTTATCGTGTAACACCCCACGTCCATTAATGTCACTCACAAAGGGAATGCATTAACTTCTATGGAGGTTTTAGGTGAATATAGAACAGTAAAATTTCAACAAGATAGATATAAAATAGTACTTGGAAATTTAAAAACTTTATTTCAATTGCAGCAGAAGTCAAAACATGTTTGATTACATCATAACACCATAATCAAAGTCAAGTACAATATCTATCTTGATAAAACAAGTACATAATCCCATTACATAAATAGCCATTAAAAAGAAAGATAACAAGCTGGACTTTACTTCAGCAGTCCAAGCTTTCCAAGAGATAAGCAATCCAATCAGACTCCACTGGAACTTGGCCCAACCTGAGGACCTGAAGGGAGAAAAAAGATGAAAAAGAGGGGGGGTTAGACATAAAGTCTGGCGAGTATGATAATTCTACAATACTATTATCAAAATAACTGGACTAAGGCATAAGCTGGAAAACAAGGAAATGTCTATGAAAGAGCAGATTAAGGACATAGACAATCGCTAAAGGAAACGTTATAGGCGTTCCTAAATACTAAAGGATAAACACTATACTGCACCACACCAGTCACCCTAAAGATTGATTCCACTTAGCTTCACTTACAAACTTTCTTAATGGCTTTACGTACTCCTAGCTGACTACATAGGTGCCGCCTGCCCCTATCTCCACTAGGTGTACCCCACTTTCCATTTTTCGATCGGCTCCCTACTCGTAGATACCCGTGCTGGCCCCACAGTGGGGTGTATCATTCCCCTAAAGTGGCAA
The DNA here is from genome assembly GCA_030737875.1 of Allium sativum. NCBI lineage: Eukaryota > Viridiplantae > Streptophyta > Magnoliopsida > Asparagales > Amaryllidaceae > Allium > Allium sativum. The sequence goes on from CM060911.1 coordinate 14,530,158, forward strand.
CCCGATATAACGGAGATGCACGGCTTATACCTACACGATGCAACAACGTCTTACCTACCAGCCCGGGTCCACACACGCATATGAAACCCGTTGGACTTGTGTTGCCACCGCTCCCTGTTTTGGCCTCTTATAGTCAAACCCAGTATGCGTGTCCCGTCCTCGACTTGGGTCGAGCCCACAAAGATACGTTTTGGGATACTGGTTGAAATGGGCCCCCATTATTTCCCATAAGCATTCCACCTAAGCTTGTCCCATTAGTCCATCCACTTAACCCACTTAGTCATGTTCATTTACATGTGTATTTGGTTAAGTCTAATCGTATTTCAAATGCCTCTTAAGGCAACCACTAGATTCCTCATGCCACCCAAGGCACCTACTTAACCCCCATGTCCCACCTTACATGATTATCTGGCTAAGTATTTCTTAATTCATTAAGGCCATAACCTCATAAAGACCTCTCACATTAGACTGGCATTTATGGCAGCTGGATTTGCCGGGCGGGTCCGGCCAGTCTTATACCATAAAAGAGTCTAACCTCGTTTCTTTACAACTGTTATGCTTTAGTTTGGGCCTAGGACCTCTCACATTGGGCCGACATTTGTGACTACTGGATTTGCCGGGCGGGTCCGGGCAGGTTTACGTCACAAACGGGTCCAACCTCGTCTCCTAAGCATTGATTATTATTAATAATCCACTTTCCCCAATTTTAATAATTCCCTACTTGAATTATTAATTAATTCCAAATTTAACAATGTCCATAATTGACTCAATTATGGACATCCATTTAAGGCATGCAAAATCATATCAATTGCACCCCAATTTATTAATTTCCTAATATTACCCCTACCCCACGTTTGAACGTTTATTCGCAAAATGTATGCTAGACCCGATTAGTCTAACTCATAGCATAAAAGAAAATATTCACAACAACAACATATATATGTAACTAAATAAATCATAATAAGGGGTAAAACTTGCATACATTACAACTTGCATAAGGTTATACATGTCATGGATCTAAGGGTGTCAACTTATTCATAATTCACATAATATGATTTTGATCAAATTTCATAAACTTGTATAGGACATGTGTGAATCAACATCATTAACAATATGGTTTTATATGGGTACACCTAACTCAATAGGCAAATTCCCAAAAATCAAAATTCATTTAATCATAGATTCATGTATATGGGTACATCTAACTTAATAGGCAAATTCCCAAAAATCAAAATTCATTTAATCATAGATTCATGTATATGGGTACCCTAACTTAATAGGCAAATTCCCATATTCAAGATCTATTATAAAAAAAACATAAACATTAAACATGATCTAATTCGCATAAATACTAACATCATGATTTTACAACTTGTATGATTCAACACAACTTAACATGACATCATTATCATATAACATAAGTATTTCAACATATGTGATAATATGAGATCTACAACATATATAAGATTTACAACATAGCATATCATAATTTGCAACATAGCATGATATTTACAACATAGCATAGCATGATTTACAACATGGCATAACATGATTTATAACATAGCATAGCATGATTAATCACATATGACATAGCATAGGATTATTTACAACATAATCACTACAACATAACAACATATATATGATAACATAATAGCATAACAAGGGATCCACAACATAATTTACAAATACATAACAATTCATATCACTTTCTTGTGATCCAGTCATAACTTAATCAAATTATTTTATAATAATATTGTGAGATTCATCATACTCACAATTTTAAAGAAGAGAAATAGAAAGAGAGAGAGCTTTTGATTTGATTTAAGTAGATTTAGTTTGTAGATTAGTCCTTCTTCTTCTTTAGTTTGTGACGGCTATGCTGAACTCCATGGCAACGACATGTCGGTAGCTCTCCAATTTTTCAAGTGATTTAGGGTTAGAGTCTACCCACTTATTTATAGATGTTAGGATTCATTTAGGCCATTAGATTTAACCTAGAAATAACCGCAGCCATTCGGACAAGATGGGGTTTATCTTATTGACTCAGCAATGAGTCAGAAGTGACTCAGCAAACACTCAGCAAATTAATAAACTTCTATTCATGTTTACATTAACTGCCCATATATATATATATATATATAAATATATATATATATATACACACGCACCTATTCATGAATTCAAATTAATCCATAATTAACTTATGACTATTTCTACACATTAATTTTCCAATTAATGTCTTAATTCCATTTTTCACCTTTTAAGGCAATTCACATATCTCAAATTTGTTATATGCCTTTTTAAGGCTATTTCGTGCAAATTCTCAATATTAATTCTTTTAATTTGTGAATATTAGTATTAACAGAAATACGGGGTGTTACATATCATGTTAGATCTACTTTTGTTTATAGATCTAATTCACTTTTTAGATCATTTCGTACCTATCATGTTGTGGTTATTTTGGATTTGTCATTATTTGGACATGTTTTAGATTTAGATCTAAACTTTCACCTAATTGTCATGAAAAGTCTACCTTGGTTTCACTGTTTAGATTACCTTGTTCCTATCATATTGCGGTTAAATAGGATATATTATTAGTTTGACATCTAAATTATTATTTAGATCTTATCATGCCAGTTATGACATCCCTATTATGTTAGGATAGATTCTAATATCACATGTTCACTAGATCCATTCATATATGTCCATCTTATCATTATGTCGTTTTATGATTATGCCACCACATGTTTATGTCAATCTTGTTAGAATAATCATTTCTATCACCCTGTCCCTTTTATTTTAGTCTAGCTACTTGTAACAACCCGAAAATCTGGGCCAGTTTAAAATTTTTATTTTGGCAATTTTAGCGAATTTTGATTATTTAAAATGAATTATTTTAAATAATATCGACGAGAAATTTATTTTGAATAGAATCGAACGTATATATTATACGCGTCGTCGTTAGAATATAAATATTTAGATATAATTATAAATAGAATTGAAAATGGCGCGGTAGTTCGATAATTCGATTTCAAACTTCAATTGAATGTACCGGGTGCAAAACAATCCGGATTTTAGTGAAACCAAAAATAATGGGATCTAATTGATAATATATTTCCAACGAATCCGAATAATCAAAATTTGATAGCGGGAATCAAAAGATATGTCCAGTTGAAAATTCTGAATAGTCGCTATGGAATTCAGGCCCTTAAAAATGGACATTTTGCAAACGACCTCGGATTCCGACGAAACCAGTTTTGTTGGGTCCGGGATGTAAAGTTATTGCTAGGTTTCAAATTTCATGATTTTTCGAATCAATATGTGAGCGTGGCATAGGAAAACGCGTTTGACCAGTTTCAGTTGATTTTAATCGACTGGAAATTGGCCATTTTTCTAACGGTCTCAGAATTCGACGAAACTAGTTTTATTAGGACCGTATCGTCAATACGAAGCTAGAAAATATTTTTCTGGAATTTTTCTAGTTAGTATGTGACCCCGGTAATTTGAAATGTGCGTTTAAAATTCAATATAGTGATTTAAATGTAAATTCAAAGGAAACATATCGAGACGATCGAATTGGCCTACGATACATATCCCATTGTGTTCGGAATGGGGGTGAAACGCTATGGACGACAGGCGGTGGGCCTCGTTTCGAGGTCATATGTAAAAGTCAACCTTTTTACAAATTAAATAAATAAAGAAAGAATAAAAAATATATTATTTTAATTTCCCTCCCTCCCTCTTATCTCCCGCTTGGGCCCCCCCCCTCATTCGATTAAAACCAGAGAAAGAAAAAAAAAACAAAACCCTAAATCGAATCATCGCAGCCGCCAGACCCCGAAGCAGCCGCCCCCTCGTCTCGCCGCCAGACCCCGAAGCAGCCGCCAGACCCCGAAGCCATCGCCCCCCGTCGAATCCCATCGCGACGCCACCCTCGCGGAGCATCCTCCCACCTCGAACCCTGCCGACGCGACACCACCGAACCCCACGCCGACACTCCCTCTTCTTCCCTCCACTTCGCAAGCCAACGGTGAGCTTTTAGTTATTTTATTTTTATTTTTATTTTTATTTTTATTTTTTTCGTTTTAAGAAAAACTGATTTATAAAATGTTTAAAAAAATTAATTTCTGTTTGTTAAAGGTTTAAAACTGAAATTTTTATAAAATATAAAAACTGTTTTGAAAAGTAAATTAAAAACTGAATAAATTAAATAAAGTTTAAAACTGAAACTGTTTTAAAAATAAAGTATAAAACTGATTTATTTTATAAAGTATAAAACTGATTTCAAAAGAAAATAAAAACTGATTTTTATAGGAAGTAAAACTGATTTTATTTTGAAAGGGAAAATGATTTTTAAACTGAATTTAAAATGATTTCTAAACTAGGAAGAGATTAGAAATTTAAAAGGAAAAATCAGATTTCTATATATCGAAAGTTCGAAAGAAAAATATAGTTTTTATGTTTTGAAGTTCGAAAGAAAAATATAGTTTTTATGTTTTGAAGTTCGAAAGAAAAATATAGTTTTTATGTTTTGAACTTCGAAAGAAAAATATAGTTTTTATGTTTTGAAGTTCGAAAGAAAAATATAGTTTTATGTTTTGAACTTCGAAAGAAAATAGAATTTTTATATATTGAACTTCGATAGAAAAATGGAATTTTTGTATATTGAACTTCGAAATAAAATTCGATTTTTATATATTGAATAACGAAGTAAAAATCATATTTTTATATATTGAAAGCCGAAGTAAAAATCATATTTTTATATATTGAGTAGCATAGTAAAAAATTCGATTTTTACTTATGCAGAGAATACGGGTGAAAGCGACAAATAGGCGAAGATTTCTATTAAGAAGAGCCGTGGAGCTAGGATAGCTATATGTGAGAATTTCTCACCTTTCAAATTTATTTTCTAGTTATATATATATACTAGGATGCAGACGGTGTTTAGTAGCACCCGACACAATCGTCCACAGACCATGGACTTGTTTGTTTGGCTGTTTGGTTATTGATTGCGATATTGGTTTGAATGTGGTTTGTGGTGTGAAAAATCGAATCGATAAATTGGTTAGGATTAGACGTGCGCCGTTATAAGGCGAAGGAGTAAGGCTAGGTTAGACACTTACTCCAAATTTTGTGGTTTGCATAATAAAATTGAAATGATTGATGTGTGAATGGCGTGGGCCTTCACTAGACCGGGGATAAGGCTAGGCCTTGTCCCGTTTCTAGTATCGTGCCGTTATGTCGCCGAAATTTTCTAAAATAAGTTAGAAAAATAAAAATAGCATTTTATTTAAAGAATGAACTGAATAGAAATTCATATGTTAAAATAAAATGTGTTATCGTTAAAAATATAATTTTTAACGTGAATGTGAATAAATAAATATTCATTTACAAACCAGACGGTTTGTTTATGTACACCTATTTGAATGACGTTGATTGGGTCGATAAATTTTACACATCGCCTAACTGCACAAATAAAATATGTGTTTGATTGTTTGAAACCCCACACGGGTGTTAGGATGAAATTTGAAGTTCACTCATCCTGATTGATTAAATATGTCGATCGATTGATTGACAGGCTGTTATAAGCGTTGAATATCTATATTTGATGCTTATACAGTGTAGTGCACTTTGGTTGATGGTTGATTATTTTCAATGCTATTATATACATGTGTTGTATGAAAATCCATATAATTAATTTTATATGGTAATTGATTGGGCCTCATTCCAGTTTTGAAAAAGAAATATTTGAAATAGAATATTTGAAAATAAAGGAATATATGAAGCCGTGTTGATTAGATTGACGCCATTTTGACGTGAACGATATTTATATCGATTTTAAAAACGATTTCGAAATGAAATGAATTGAAAACGATTTCGAAATGAATTGAATTGAAAACGAATTCAAAATGAATTGAAAACGATTTCGAAATGAATTGAATTGAAAACGATTTCGAAATGAAATGAATTGAAAACGATTTCGAAATGAAATGAATTGAAAACGATTTCGAAATGAAATGAATTGAAAACGATTTCGAAATGAAATGAATTGAAAACGATTTCGAAATGAATTGAATTGAAAACGATTTCGAAATGAATTGAATTGAAAACGATTTCGAAATGAATTGAATTGAAAACGATTTCGAAATGAATTGAATTGAAAACGAATTCAAATGGAATTGAAAGCGAATTGAAATGAATTCAAATTGAATTGAAATTCGAATTGAATAGAAATGAATTTTGAAACGAATTTATAAAGAAGAATTCAATTTTGCTTTGAATTGAAATGGAAGTTGAAATAGGTTTTGAAACGATTTTAAAACTATTTATATAATTTGTTTTGAATAGAAATCGACGAAATATATATTATATATATTATATATAATATAATGGCCTGAATAGAACGCGCCGCGCCGCGGCAGTTCGCGAATTTCGACCATTTATTTCAAACGGACATTACGGGAGATCCGACCGTCGGATTCTCCTAAAACCGGAACCGTTGGGTTCGTATCGAAAAGAGCTTTCTAACGAATATTAGAAATTTGAAATCTAACGGTTGGATTTGGAATTATGTCCAAATCAAATTCGAAAAAGGTCGCTGTAAGTGCAGTTCGATAGCCGTTGATGGAAATCGACTGTACGGGCCTTGATAAAATTATTAAAAATAGCAATAATTTGTGTAAAATTATAAGAAATGATTTGTGAAGATTTGGGATGAAAAACTCCATATTTGAAAAGATAAAAATAAACTTTTATCGAATTGAACTAGTTTTGAACTAGAAATATAATTCTATTTATTTTTAAATAAATAAATTGAATTTAAAAAAAAGGGTTTTGAAAATAACCAGAATATCCAATGATTGCATTGGAGTGGATTTGAATCGAAATTGTCTTCGGAATATTTCGATGTTGGAATTCGTGATTATACAGGTGTTGTTATGGAAATTTGAAAGATATATTTTTATATCGTTATTTCCACTACGACATTTGTTAATCGTAGAATTTGATATTGAATATAGGCCGATATATTTTCTATTCAGAGCCTTGTATTGAATATCAAATGTGATTTGGGTTTGCCGTGAATGGTGTCTTCACTAACACTGTTCTTGAACCCAGTTGAGAAAAGATTAAATCTTTTTATTTAGATTTAATGAAGTGTACCAATTAAATGATATTTAATTGGAATTGAATTGATATTGATTTTTGGGTTTATCGTGAACAGTGTTTTAAATAACACTCGTTCTTTAACCCGATAATTAATGGGATGTGACTTTGGGTTTATCGTGAACCGTGTTTTAAATGACACGGATTCCTTAACCCAGTTAACGATTAAAACTAAGTGGAGTTTTAATGAATCTTTAATTAGATTGAAATGATCGAAAATGGAGTATCACCAGTTTTGCTCCAGGCGATAGTTAAATCTTTAATTAGATTTGAACGTGAAATGGTAATTGAATTTACCGATAACACGGTGGTGTTAGAGATGAAGTATTACCAGTTTTACTTCATGGGATGAATAGGTTGGGATGGGGAAATTAAAATAAATGATTACTTCGGTAAGGTTCGCTAATCCCGACTAGTTTGAATTGATATTCAAAAATAGATTAAAGAATAAATTCAAGAAATTTATCTTGGATAAAATTAATGGGAACCTTTCCCTATGAATGTGAAATTTAGAAACTAACTGTCGGTTGGCCAAGCAGAATGGTTTTCTGGATATTGATCTGATGTTGGTTTCGGCCTTCGGGGTTAATATTTGGGAAATTATTCTCTTGATTAATTTACGGTTAGTGACTGATGAATTGGAATGAGGCGTATGTTGTGTATTGTATTATTTTCCGCTGCTATGTATTTAAATGTAATTTAAATCTCTGATATTTCTGTGTAATATTCATTTATACTCTGTATATTCTTGTAATCTGATGCATTGTTGTAATATACAATGAAATGTTCTTCTGTATGCGTTCTGTTGTGGCTTGTTCTCGAACTATCCGACACTTTCCTTTACGGGGAAGTTACGGGTCTTCACAGTTGGTATCAGAGCTTTGGTTTACAAAGCAGAGAACAAGACACATTAGAACCATACGAAAGAATTCATCAGATATTGGATTAGTAAAATCCAATGAGAATGACTCGTTAGAGATGGGATCAGTAGTGTCCTAGAACGAGTGTGAGGAGTAAATTTTCAAATAAAAACAAATTTAGTTTTGAAAATCTAAATCAATTATTCGTATTTGATTATCAGTTTATATTGAATTAGGACAGTCCAATATATAAAGATTTTGCGTATGCGCCTAGCTAGCGTCTATTCGAAGTTTTAATATACTGGATAGATATAGAATCACACTATAGTCGCCCGGAGATGATTCTGATGATAGTTCGAACATCATCAGAATTGGTATTCGTGTTTCGAAGGTGTGATTTCTATATATTTCCTATTGACTGGTGTGAGAACCAAAAATTAGATAAGGCCTATTGTTGTAATTTGGCATCAAAAACATGATTTTTGTATATGTATCAAAATTATGAATTTGAAACGTTAAATTCACTAATTGATTGATGTTTGTGTTGTTTGTTCATTTGTTTGCTAATTTTAAACCATTTAGCCTAATTGAATCAAATATTGGATTATATTGAAAATTGGTCGCATTTGCTTGCATATACATATGCTTACATTGAACAGGTCATAGCAAGGAGGCTAGAGCCAGAGAATAAAATTTGTTTGCCCGACAAATAGGTACATGTTTATTACATAATTTACTGTTTTGTTTGGGTGATGATGATTTTGTGAGCCTATTGGCTAGCCGCTTGGCTTTTTCTTTTTCTTTTTGAGATCTGAAGGACCGGGGAAGCTATTTGAAATTCCCCGATGCTCCCGGTGCAGGGGAGGTTATGGCGAAATTTTTCAAAAATTTAGGGTGTTAGCCAAATTTTTGAAATTTTGAAAATTCTCAGAAACTGAAAAGTTGGAGAACGGAAGCCTGACCGATCGTAGAGTTGAATTAATCAAACCACTTTCGACTTTGTTCCTTTTCGGGGACGAAAAGTTTTAAGTGGGGGAGATTGTAACAACCCGAAAATCTGGGCCAGTTTAAAATTTTTATTTTGGCAATTTTAGCGAATTTTGATTATTTAAAATGAATTATTTTAAATAATATCGACGAGAAATTTATTTTGAATAGAATCGAACGTATATATTATACGCGTCGTCGTTAGAATATAAATATTTAGATATAATTATAAATAGAATTGAAAATGGCGCGGTAGTTCGATAATTCGATTTCAAACTTCAATTGAATGTACCGAGTGCAAAACAATCCGGATTTTAGTGAAACCAAAAATAATGGGATCTAATTGATAATATATTTCCAACGAATCCGAATAATCAAAATTTGATAGCGGGAATCAAAAGATATGTCCAGTTGAAAATTCTGAATAGTCGCTATGGAATTCAGGCCCTTAAAAATGGACATTTTGCAAACGACCTCGGATTCCGACGAAACCAGTTTTGTTGGGTCCGGGATGTAAAGTTATTGCTAGGTTTCAAATTTCATGATTTTTCGAATCAATATGTGAGCGTGGCATAGGAAAACGCGTTTGACCAGTTTCAGTTGATTTTAATCGACTGGAAATTGGCCATTTTTCTAACGGTCTCAGAATTCGACGAAACTAGTTTTGTTAGGACCGTATCGTCAATACGAAGCTAGAAAATATTTTTCTGGAATTTTTCTAGTTAGTATGTGACCCCGGTAATTTGAAATGTGCGTTTAAAATTCAATATAGTGATTTAAATGTAAATTCAAAGGAAACATATCGAGACGATCGAATTGGCCTACGATACATATCCCATTGTGTTCGGAATGGGGGTGAAACGCTATGGACGACAGGCGGTGGGCCTCGTTTCGAGGTCATATGTAAAAGTCAACCTTTTTACAAATTAAATAAATAAAGAAAGAATAAAAAATATATTATTTTAATTTCCCTCCCTCCCTCTTATCTCCCGCTTGGGCCCCCCCCCTCATTCGATTAAAACCAGAGAAAGAAAAAAAAAACAAAACCCTAAATCGAATCATCGCAGCCGCCAGACCCCGAAGCAGCCGCCCCCTCGTCTCGCCGCCAGACCCCGAAGCAGCCGCCAGACCCCGAAGCCATCGCCCCCCGTCGAATCCCATCGCGACGCCACCCTCGCGGAGCATCCTCCCACCTCGAACCCTGCCGACGCGACACCACCGAACCCCACGCCGACACTCCCTCTTCTTCCCTCCACTTCGCAAGCCAACGGTGAGCTTTTAGTTATTTTATTTTTATTTTTATTTTTATTTTTATTTTTTTCGTTTTAAGAAAAACTGATTTATAAAATGTTTAAAAAAATTAATTTCTGTTTGTTAAAGGTTTAAAACTGAAATTTTTATAAAATATAAAAACTGTTTTGAAAAGTAAATTAAAAACTGAATAAATTAAATAAAGTTTAAAACTGAAACTGTTTTAAAAATAAAGTATAAAACTGATTTATTTTATAAAGTATAAAACTGATTTCAAAAGAAAATAAAAACTGATTTTTATAGGAAGTAAAACTGATTTTATTTTGAAAGGGAAAATGATTTTTAAACTGAATTTAAAATGATTTCTAAACTAGGAAGAGATTAGAAATTTAAAAGGAAAAATCAGATTTCTATATATCGAAAGTTCGAAAGAAAAATATAGTTTTTATGTTTTGAAGTTCGAAAGAAAAATATAGTTTTTATGTTTTGAAGTTCGAAAGAAAAATATAGTTTTTATGTTTTGAACTTCGAAAGAAAAATATAGTTTTTATGTTTTGAAGTTCGAAAGAAAAATATAGTTTTATGTTTTGAACTTCGAAAGAAAATAGAATTTTTATATATTGAACTTCGATAGAAAAATGGAATTTTTGTATATTGAACTTCAAAATAAAATTCGATTTTTATATATTGAATAACGAAGTAAAAATCATATTTTTATATATTGAAAGCCGAAGTAAAAATCATATTTTTATATATTGAGTAGCATAGTAAAAAATTCGATTTTTACTTATGCAGAGAATACGGGTGAAAGCGACAAATAGGCGAAGATTTCTATTAAGAAGAGCCGTGGAGCTAGGATAGCTATATGTGAGAATTTCTCACCTTTCAAATTTATTTTCTAGTTATATATATATACTAGGATGCAGACGGTGTTTAGTAGCACCCGACACAATCGTCCACAGACCATGGACTTGTTTGTTTGGCTGTTTGGTTATTGATTGCGATATTGGTTTGAATGTGGTTTGTGGTGTGAAAAATCGAATCGATAAATTGGTTAGGATTAGACGTGCGCCGTTATAAGGCGAAGGAGTAAGGCTAGGTTAGACACTTACTCCAAATTTTGTGGTTTGCATAATAAAATTGAAATGATTGATGTGTGAATGGCGTGGGCCTTCACTAGACCGGGGATAAGGCTAGGCCTTGTCCCGTTTCTAGTATCGTGTCGTTATGCCGCCGAAATTTTCTAAAATAAGTTAGAAAAATAAAAATAGCATTTTATTTAAAGAATGAACTGAATAGAAATTCATATGTTAAAATAAAATGTGTTATCGTTAAAAATATAATTTTTAACGTGAATGTGAATAAATAAATATTCATTTACAAACCAGACGGTTTGTTTATGTACACCTATTTGAATGACGTTGATTGGGTCGATAAATTTTACACATCGCCTAACTGCACAAATAAAATATGTGTTTGATTGTTTGAAACCCCACACGGGTGTTAGGATGAAATTTGAAGTTCACTCATCCTGATTGATTAAATATGTCGATCGATTGATTGATAGGCTGTTATAAGCGTTGAATATCTATATTTGATGCTTATACAGTGTAGTGCACTTTGGTTGATGGTTGATTATTTTCAATGCTATTATATACATGTGTTGTATGAAAATCCATATAATTAATTTTATATGGTAATTGATTGGGCCTCATTCCAGTTTTGAAAAAGAAATATTTGAAATAGAATATTTGAAAATAAAGGAATATATGAAGCCGTGTTGATTAGATTGACGCCATTTTGACGTGAACGATATTTATATCGATTTTAAAAACGATTTCGAAATGAAATGAATTGAAAACGATTTCGAAATGAATTGAATTGAAAACGAATTCAAAATGAATTGAAAACGATTTCGAAATGAATTGAATTGAAAACGATTTCGAAATGAAATGAATTGAAAACGATTTCGAAATGAAATGAATTGAAAACGATTTCGAAATGAAATGAATTGAAAACGATTTCGAAATGAAATGAATTGAAAACGATTTCGAAATGAATTGAATTGAAAACGATTTCGAAATGAATTGAATTGAAAACGATTTCGAAATGAATTGAATTGAAAACGATTTTGAAATGAATTGAATTGAAAACGAATTCAAATGGAATTGAAAGCGAATTGAAATGAATTCAAATTGAATTGAAATTCGAATTGAATAGAAATGAATTTTGAAACGAATTTATAAAGAAGAATTCAATTTTGCTTTGAATTGAAATGGAAGTTGAAATAGGTTTTGAAACGATTTTAAAACTATTTATATAATTTGTTTTGAATAGAAATCGACGAAATATATATTATATATATTATATATAATATAATGGCCTGAATAGAACGCGCCGCGCCGCGGCAGTTCGCGAATTTCGACCATTTATTTCAAACGGACATTACGGGAGATCCGACCGTCAGATTCTCCTAAAACCGGAACCGTTGGGTTCGTATCGAAAAGAGCTTTCTAACGAATATTAGAAATTTGAAATCTAACGGTTGGATTTGGAATTATGTCCAAATCAAATTCGAAAAAGGTCGTTGTAAGTGCAGTTCGATAGCCGTTGATGGAAATCGACTGTACGGGCCTTGATAAAATTATTAAAAATAGCAATAATTTGTGTAAAATTATAAGAAATGATTTGTGAAGATTTGGGATGAAAAACTCCATATTTGAAAAGATAAAAATAAAATTTTATCGAATTGAACTAGTTTTGAACTAGAAATATAATTCTATTTATTTTTAAATAAATAAATTGAATTTAAAAAAAAGGGTTTTGAAAATAACCAGAATATCCAATGATTGCATTGGAGTGGATTTGAATCGAAATTGTCTTCGGAATATTTCGATGTTGGAATTCGTGATTATACAGGTGTTGTTATGGAAATTTGAAAGATATATTTTTATATCGTTATTTCCACTACGACATTTGTTAATCGTAGAATTTGATATTGAATATAGGCCGATATATTTTCTATTCAGAGCCTTGTATTGAATATCAAATGTGATTTGGGTTTGCCGTGAATGGTGTCTTCACTAACACTGTTCTTGAACCCAGTTGAGAAAAGATTAAATCTTTTTATTTAGATTTAATGAAGTGTACCAATTAAATGATATTTAATTGGAATTGAATTGATATTGATTTTTGGGTTTATCGTGAACAGTGTTTTAAATAACACTCGTTCTTTAACCCGATAATTAATGGGATGTGACTTTGGGTTTATCGTGAACCGTGTTTTAAATGACACGGATTCTTTAACCCAGTTAACGATTAAAACTAAGTGGAGTTTTAATGAATCTTTAATTAGATTGAAATGATCGAAAATGGAGTATCACCAGTTTTGCTCCAGGCGATAGTTAAATCTTTAATTAGATTTGAACGTGAAATGGTAATTGAATTTACCGATAACACGGTGGTGTTAGAGATGAAGTATTACCAGTTTTACTTCATGGGATGAATAGGTTGGGATGGGGAAATTAAAATAAATGATTACTTCGGTAAGGTTCGCTAATCCCGACTAGTTTGAATTGATATTCAAAAATAGATTAAAGAATAAATTCAAGAAATTTATCTTGGATAAAATTAATGGGAACCTTTCCCTATGAATGTGAAATTTAGAAACTAACTGTCGGTTGGCCAAGCAGAATGGTTTTCTGGATATTGATCTGATGTTGGTTTCGGCCTTCGGGGTTAATATTTGGGAAATTATTCTCTTGATTAATTTACGGTTAGTGACTGATGAATTGGAATGAGGCGTATGTTGTGTATTGTATTATTTTCCGCTGCTATGTATTTAAATGTAATTTAAATCTCTGATATTTCTGTGTAATATTCATTTATACTCTGTATATTCTTGTAATCTGATGCATTGTTGTAATATACAATGAAATGTTCTTCTGTATGCGTTCTGTTGTGGCTTGTTCTCGAACTATCCGACACTTTCCTTTACGGGGAAGTTACGGGTCTTCACACTACTTTCTAGCCTAGGCATAACGTTAAATTATGCGAATACGTTAAAATGGGAACGAGGGGAAAAAGGGTATAAATTGGAAATAATTTGTAAATGGTAATTTTGGCATAACTTAATGTTTATGAACATGAATTTGGGAATATAATTAATTATTAACATAATTGGGGAAAAAGAGGCATGAACACCTATAAAGACATTGGTATAATTAATTAATAATTGAAATGCCTAGGAGTACAGTAACTAGAAACTGTAGTGGCACTTATGACACGAGGTTAGATTGCACTTGCGGTGGATGTCTGCCCAGAACTGACCGGCATATCCAGCGACCGCAAGTGGTGAATCTAATGTGAGATGTCTAAGCGCACAAACACAAGATGTGCTATGACACGAGGTTATGCCCGACTTGTGGAGGAAGTCTGCCCGGAACCAACCGGCATATCCAACATCCACAAGTTTTAGGCCTAATGTGGGAGGTCTAGCGCATTTTAACCATAATTGAATATGGTAATAAAGATGAAAACTTAACCTAGTTGAATCCATAGGGATTGTGTAAACATATTTATTTGAATAGGGTTATGTAACAACCCGAATTTTAATAACGTGGGCAGAATTAAATTTTAAAATAAGAATCAGGGGAAATGGGTTGCGCCATTGCGTTCGTCTCGAAATTCTGCTTGTAAACGAGTCCGAGTTTTCGAAAATCGGAGTCCGTATGAGGGAGATATGACCCTCCGAAGTTTCAGAAATTTTCAGAATAAAAAACAGCTCGAAAATTCGAATTCAAAACCCAGAACAGGCTGGGCGGGAAATTTCCCGCCCAGGACCAGGTCGACCTGGGGGTCAACCATAGTGTCGACCTCTCAGGGACCAGGTCGACCATAGTGTCGACCTGGGGGTCGACCTGCCTCCTGAACCCATTTTCTGAACCTGATGCATTCTGATGTATTTGACCTTGTTTTCTGTCAAGATTCGTCTGCCTAATCCTATATAAACAGCCTCCTAGCCTCATTCTCTTTACACCATTCTTCTCTAACCTTATGCTGCTCAAACTCTTGATGATCATGGCTTCTTCTTCTTCCTCTAAATTAAATTAAATTAAATTAAATTGCGAAGACAATTTCTTGAAGACTACGGCTAGGAATTGCATATTTGGGGATTTGCTTCTACAATCAAATCAAGATTCAACGATTCAACAATTCGACGACTAGTTTATAGATTCAACTTCTGCATCTCAATTTCTTAGACCACGATCTGTAAGTTCAAGTTACTTTTAGATAAAAACTGTAAACTTAATATCCATGTTGTAAATTGGAATTCGATCTGTATATGATAATTGATTCATATCTATTCTTGTTCATCTTGAATCTTGACTTTATGGGAATATTGCTATGAAATCAGTTTGGGCCTATTCACATTGTAAAGCAAACTCTTTCATGTCTATAACATTATCATGCTTATGACGTTGAAACTATTGTTAATGGCCAAGGACTATGACTGTGAACATAAGACTATGCCTATGCCTATGACTGTGAACATATGACTATGTCTATGCCTATGACTGTGAATATAAGACTATTGCCTATGACTATGACAAGGACAATTGTGGCTAATCACCTATGACTCATGACCATGAAAATTATTGCCTATGATTATGAATATAAGACTATTGTCAATGACCATGACCTTGAAACTATTACCGTTAATTGCCTATGACTATTGCCTAGAACTATTTTGGGTAATTACCCATGACTATTGTGATTAATCGCTTATGGTTCTTAACTATGAGATTTCTACCTATGACCATGACTATGACCATTGTGGTTAATTTCCTAAGATTATTTGATTGTTCATGCCCATAACACTATAGTTGAAAACCATGTTGTACACCAAATTGCCATTTTGTTGGATCTTATACCTAGGGTGTGACTTGCTTAGTTTATTCGCTATTATGTACACCAAAACCATTGGATCCATTATCCTTGTATTTGGGTTGCTTTTGCATGCCTATTCTTTATGTCAACTTTTATCATGGCTATCGCCTTATTTGGCTAGATGTGAAATCCTATTATTTTCTATATGCTAGTGATGTTGTAACCAATTATCTCAAGTTATATCATGCTAGTCTTGTAATCCCTTTTATCGCTTTATGCTCGTCCCTTTTACCTATCATAGTTTTGATGTTATTCCCTTTATCTCGGGATTTGGATTTATTTGTAGTATAGATCGACTCACGTTTACGTGCGATGGGAATACGATTTGGGTAGATTAGGCAAAACATGAATTGGTTATGAACATGAATTATGAACTTGATAATAGGCAAAACTTGAAACATGAACATTGTTATAACTTGAATCTGGATGTGGACAAGAAACTTGCCTTGAAAACTTGACACGAACTTGACATGAAAATTTGGACATGGACATGACATTAGAATGAACTTGAAAATGGCCAACTCGAGGTTGGGTGGAGTTTGCAGTGTAAATCTGCCCGGAACCGCCCGACAAATCCAGTTATTGCAAACAATAGGATCCAATGTGAGTAGTTGGTCATATCGCACTTGAAAACCCAAGGTCAGACTGAGTTGTGGTGTAAATCTGCCCGGAACCGCCCGGCATATCCAGTGACCACAACAACAGGTCTGATGTGAGAGGTTGGGGTGCATTAATGAATTAATGCCACATGATAGGGTTAAGTCATGAACATGAAAGATAACACTTAACTAACTTGACACATGACTCGTACGGCTAAGCCATGAACTTGAACGAAAACACTTAGCCAAATTTGACATGACTCGTAGGCGGGTTAAGTCACGAACTTGAATGACAACACTTAACCAACTTGACATGCTAGACTGATAAGGGTTAAGTCACGAATTTAAATGACAACACTTAACCTATTGGACGGAAAACCTAGTTACGCGGTCCACTTCAGCAGTAACCCACTAGATGTATCACGGTACCCTGGAACTAGGCAGGGTGGGGCACGATTACTGGGCTGATTGTAAGCGACCAGAACGACGGCTGTGTTGGTGCGCCAGTGTAGGTTCAGGCGGGCTATGGTCGTGCACGTGGTCCGGAGTTGAAAAAGCAAGCATTGGGCATCAGTAGGTTTATCTGTGCATGCTTGATTCGTGTCAGTGGTTGGCACCATAGGGCTTGAAACACCCTATGGTGGACCTAGCACAGGTGACTACATTCGTGATAGGGCCGTATGACACAGACACACAATGAGCTAGAACTTGTAGCGAGCCGATCGATTAGTGGATCGTTCCGTTGGACCTAGTAATGGGTCATTTCATGATATTGGGCCAAGGGATCATTTCATGGTTAATATTTGACATGGGTTGGGATACTGGTACAGCTGGTGTAGCGAACCTTGAACATGCGATGCTATACTTGACCTATACTTGAATTATCATGTTATCTTAGTCTATCTTGCCCATCTTGACAGCATCCTTATGTTTACTTTCAGTTTATACATGTCATATTACCATTACCTATTTTTATGCTGAAAGTCACTAGGGCTTACCAGTCTTTATGACTGACCCGTTTTCTTTCGTTCCCCCCCCGGTTCTCAGGGAGGAAACTCTAGCACTTAGCTTGGATTTCACTTGCTTTCGGTTTAGCTCATGTATGGTTTAATCTTGAGCTATGCTATGGCTGCATTTCTGCTACCTTTGGGGAATTAAGCTACTTTTGTGGTTTTAAGATTATGCTTCTTTATTTATGCAAGATAGAATTTGT
Organism: Allium sativum; assembly: GCA_030737875.1. Taxonomy (NCBI): domain Eukaryota; kingdom Viridiplantae; phylum Streptophyta; class Magnoliopsida; order Asparagales; family Amaryllidaceae; genus Allium; species Allium sativum. The sequence continues at coordinate 14,548,181 of CM060911.1, forward strand.
GGTAATGAAAAATAATGACTTTGGCTATTTGGTACTTTGGATGTAAAAGGTTTTGACTCTTTTTGAAAGTAATGAAATTTATCTTTTGATTCTTCCGCTGTTTTATTTATGTTCTGTCTTGTAATATTTTATGTGTTTGATTACCTCGATAACGCTCCTCCAAAACTAGTGCATTCCCTTTGTGAGTGACCCTAGCGGAGGTGGGGTGTTACAGGTTAAGTAAACTTGAATGAAACAGTGGGAGGGTTAAGTACATCTTGGGTTAGTGGGTAATATTTGTATATATAGGCCCACAAACTTAACCTGTTGGGGTTATGTAATTAAAGACACCGTTAGGTAAATGTAAACAGTGGAAAACCTAGTAGTGGAGATGCAAGACAGAGGGGAGAGCTTTCATCATCTTGTGTGGGACCCATTTCAGTCAGTAACCATACGAAGGTATCGAATGAGTACTCCGAACTAGGTCGAAGTTGAGGCACGCTTACTGAACAGATTGTAAGAGATCCAAACGTGAAGGATGGTGTGGGCGGCGCATACCGACCGGGTCATGTGCGTTCATGGTCCGGACAGAGGAAGATAAGACGCTTTGACACCGGTACATATGGTTGTGCACATTAATGAAGGGTTGCCACTTCAGGAAGTGATACCTCCTACTGTGGGGCCGGCATAGGGTATCTACGGAATAGGGAGTCGATCGGTTAGGGTAGTAGTTATGGTACATCTAAACTCTGTTAATTTTAGGAGTCCATTATTGGAGCTGCCTGTGAATTGTATGGGGTTAAAATCTCTCACCAGAAGTACGCCTAAGTCTACCATTTCATACATGTTGGGGATCATCTCATTCTAGATATACTAGTATTAGTGCAGAGAAATCTCTAGAAGCACAATATACTCTATCATGTTTACCTTGTCACACTTACCTGTTATGATGATATCTCTCTTATCCGCTTTTTATGCCTGTCATGATACTTTTACTTATTTACTTGCTAAAAGTAACTGGACTCGCCGGACTTTATGTCTGACCCTTTTTGTTTCCTCTTCTTTCTTCCGTTCCTCGCAGGTTCTCAAGGAGGGAATTCTCAGGCTTATTCACGATTCTACTATCGTCTTGCTTGGAGCTTCTAGATGTATTGCTCAAGCTTCTATCTTTTCTACTATGGCTACGTTTTCACTCGGGGATTATGCTTCTTCTATTTTGTACTCTAATGTTTAAGAATAAGGCAGATGTTTTAATGATGTAATGGTTTTCATGTATTTCACACATGGGACGTTTTGACTATGCTACTTTATGATAAATAAAGTTTTTATTTCCACTGCTATTTTTATGTCTGTCTTATAATATTTCTATTTCTGTTTACCTATAACGCTTCACGAAACTTAATGCATTCCCTTTGGGAGTGACATTAACGGACGTGGGGTGTCACATAAAGCTACCTGAGGATAAATGGAATGAGATCCTAAGTACCTATGATGACCCACCCTTTTGGTACCTGGGATTTCGATATTCCAAGTTCCCGAAAGAAAAGATTGCCTTTAGACTATAACACATTAAGTAACAATGGAAATAAATATTGCATTACAACATCATAATGTATGACATTTTGCACCTTGAATGCATCAAAGTTAATACAAGCGACAAGGTTCAATAGTATGGAACAACGAAAATAAGAAATAAGTACACAACAGTAACATAATAGGGTCTTCAGAGAGAATCCAAAATGAACATCCATCTTCTGCTCCTTCTCCAATCCAAAACCAAATTCCATACATAGCTTCCAAAATGAACTTAGCTACTATTTTGAATACTTGGTTGCCCGTATTGAAATAAGGGCACATGAGTTTGCAAAAGAAAAAGAAAACTGCAGGTCAGTCGTGGGAGTGGTGTGAGAAACCAAAAACAATTGTGTTTATAAGGGTAGTAAGGTAAATCATAAGACCACGCCGCATAATACGTAACGAGTTCCCCTCAAGAATACCAGTGCACAAAAACTCGCAATTCTTTTTGAAAATGAAGCTACCATAAGATTCGCATCCCATCACACAATGCAAGCACGCACCATTAGGAGAAAGTTTTGCCTTATGATAACAAAATATGCTTGATACACGAAAATCGTTTGATATTATCATTATTGTCTATCTTTGAAAACCTTTTCAAAATAAATGTATAGATATTAGCAGACATAGGTACGATATATTACATCTACGTACATAGGTTACAACTAAAACCGTAAAGGTTTCGTATTGAAAGTTGGGTTCAATAAATGATCAATGAAAAGGATCTTCCTTTTCGCAATTCGGAACACCTCTAGCGGGATGTCCCAGGATCAACAAAATCTTCTTCTGTAGCGGTAAAGCCGGTTGACCTATACCATGTGAAGTTTGATTTTCTCTTCAAAATAATGTCTCTTGGTCATTACCGACTATTATTTGAGGCGCCTTGTTCCATCATTCATATAAGTAAATTGTCTGGGCTCCATACAATGGCATCACTCTAAACTAGAAGGAAACGTTAGTCCTTAACTCTGTTGTACTTCATCCTATTTCGGCTCATTACCGGTTGTGAGGTCGTGAAGTCACATTCCACAAAGCTCTTCTTTGTAACAAAACTTTTGATCTATCTACCGTCAGCACTTAACATGCCACATAGTCAATTCACAATATATAATCGGTGCACATTAATATATAACCTTATAAGTACATACGCCTCAGAGGAGGGTGTTAAGCTAAAAGGATAAATCCTTCTCGACCAACTGATACCATCAATAGAAACCAATTGGCTATGTCGTAAAATACAATGTCATACATACATCCAATACAAGTTCATTCTGCATTGTGAACAAAATCGAAGGCATCTTATTCCTCGTCCAATAAAGGAAAGAGGCCCTTGCATATCCGGACAATCAACAAGTACATATAGACCACTACTACTTATAACCTTATAATGAGAGTTACCCAAGGCATCGGCAAGCAGTCCATTCGATGTAAAGGTTCCTGGTCTTCCACCGACTTCCATATCATCGACTTTTAGCTAGTCGTATAGTTATTCGAAATGGGTTAAACCCAGTCTTTTCGAAATAATTAGCGTCAAACAAAATCCTTTCATATTATCAGATCCCCAATTAAGTCTCTTTTAATTGGAAAACGTTTTCATAGGATTTAATCTTATTCTTAAATTTGGCTAAGTTGCCAAGCTTTCAAAATCATATACAAATTTTTTTATTAACCTTACAAAAAGGTTTACCAAGGTTTAGTTTCAATTTGGGAAAAATAAAACCTTTAGCTCAAAACGTTTCTTAAAAACCATTATAAAAGGCATTGCAAAATAGCCTATTTCTTGTCAACAGGTTTTTATCACTCAAAACCTCATATATTTGGTCCAAAACTCTTTCAAATCATTTATTATGATTTATCATTATTTATCTCTATTTTTAGTTATTAAAAAATAGTCTATTTCATCAAAATCTAATTTCGGGTTCTAAAGTGCACTAGCGTTGTGTTTATTCAAATTTGATTTGAACTTATTTCAAAATCTATTCGTTGGATCTTAAAACTTTTTTTTTCATTTGAAAAATCATTTCAAACCAAACGTTTTTCGTTTTGGGAAAATCCAACGGTCGGATCTCCCGGTACGTCAGTTTGAAGTAAATGGTCAAAATTCGCGAACAACCGCTGCATGACTAGTCCTATTCAGACTCAAATTCGACTGATATAAAAATCAAGTCGAATTGCTTCTAAAATAATTTATTAATTATGTAAAACATATATAATAAATTTCAGAAACTATATTTCCAATATTTAACTTCAAATATTCAATTATTTAAATATTATAATATTTTTAAACCATTAAGTTAATATTATTTTTCAAACTACGGCTTTTGAAATCCAAACTTTCTTGAAGTCCATTATAAAAATAAATAAGATAGTTTGGAAAAGAAAATCCAGTTAAAACATTTTCTATATACCCAAACCAAACTTCACTTTTCAAAGTTACTATTCATTTATAATTTAAAATTTGAGCATGCCTTAATTATTTGAAAATTATTTCAAAGACAATTCTTTCTTTTACAAATGTTTATCGTAATGACATTAACTTCATTTATATCAAAAGTCGGATATCAAATTCGAACTTTTATTTTTCATTTATTATTTAATTAAATAAAATATTCAATTAAATAACTCTATTGAATAGTGACTTAACCGTTAGCGCAATAATCCAACTTTTTGGGTATAATTAATTATGGTAACATATACCATGTCATAAACAATCATTATAACATTCAACATCAATCAAACAAGGTTCTATCAACATAGCAAGGTAATATCCATTAACTCAATACTATTTAAAATAATCAACACAATAAGGGTTTTAACCACAATCTACATCCACACAACTATCATCATAGGGTGTCCTTAATTTAAGTGCCATGTGTTTATCACTAAAAAAAATCAGATCTTTACTTCACTAATCATTATTAACCCAAACGTGATTTAGTATTAGTAACCCTATACTACTTAACCATTTAAGTACGTAGTTTCTCACCGAATTATCCACTCCTTCGCAATGTAGGACTCCTCTACTATCCTGATTAAATCCGGCACCTTCTGGCGTCGCTGTAGGTTATCAACTTCCAAATGGATAGGGATTCGACGCGTATGGGTTTTTATAGATTACACTTGAATATATATATATGGGTATATGGGTTGCGGAGACAAAAGGTCGGATCTTTCGCTTAAAAGGGTGTAGCCTAGGGGTGTGGCATCCACATGGGGGTTGTTTTGGGCTGTGGGGTCCACGGATTGGGATGTTTTAGGGTGAAAGGGTGTAAAGGTGAGGCCTTTAAGGTATTTAAGAGGATTTAGAGGAGGTTTAAGGGTGCTTGGAGGGTGTAGGGTCCACCGAAAGGAGGAAGAGGCGTTAGACTAAAGTGATAGGCTAGAAGTGAGCGGGCGGAGCTGCTATGTTGGCGGGACCCACGGGTGGAGGGAGGAGAGAGAATGGGATGGAAGAAGGAGGAAAAGAGAAAAAAAATGAAAGGAAGCAAATGAGAGTGAGAGGCCACCTATTTATATACATAGGCTACAGTCCTTAGTGCAAATACGCTCGCTTAGCTGTCGACATGAGAGGAGGTGGATTCATGGTGAAGTAAATGGCTTTTAAACAATTTTCCGCTAAGGTTTAATTAATTAATTCCTACCTTATCTTTTATGTCATTTCTTATTTTATGTACCACTAAACATCATCATTAATAGTCATATGACAACATGGAAGAGTGCAAGCAAGTATTAGTGAGGTGTCAAAGGGAGAGGGAATTAAGGGATTATGTCTTTGATTATTTTAGGCTTTCATTTAATTAAATGACCTTTACATGTTTTCTACTCATACGATCAAACCTTAAGTCCGATCGATATGAAATTTTAAGTCCTACCATATTTTACAAATACAGATCCAATGAAACTGGTCTCGTCAAATTCGTAGACCATTTGCAAAATGGCCTTTCCCTACGCTATTATTAAATTTCAACTAATTTTTCAATGCGCGTTTATATTTCGCAAGTTCACATACTAACTCTGATTAATATGAAATTTGGAATCTTGCAATAATTTAATGTTCCGAATCCGTTGAACTGGTTTCGTCGAAATCTGAGATTGTTTGCAAAATGTCTATTTTTAGGCTATTAAAATAATGTTAAGTTATCGAATTTCAATATATTTATTTTTAGTTCGATTTTAAAAGCTCACTAACTTTATTTTAGCTTTACAAAATTATAAAATAAAATTAGAAATAATTCTCAATTATTTTTATGTTAAGGTTCAGTATTTAATTGTTTAAAAATCCACTTATATACATATATATATATATATTAAAATTCTTATTTTTAAATTGACTCAAAATTTTAGGTCATTACAATCTCCCCTACTTAAAGAATTTCACCCTCAAAATTGAAATAAAAGAGACACTGAATATAAATAATACTCAAGAAATGAGTTTACCTCGCAAATGAGATATTCTTAGATATCTGCTCTACATCGGAGATAAGACTTCTATATACTGTCTTCTATTTCCTAAGTGCAATCTCTCGGATCACCGCTCCATTGCACTTTGATTAGCTATACTGTCTTGTTTCTCAGTTCCTTTACATCATTGCCAATGATCTTTAAAGGCTCTCTCGGAATTATCAACTATGGTGTGATCTCTAAGTCTTGTTGTGCAACTTCCTTAATGAAAAATCGAGATCATGAACGCATCTTCGAAGATGGGAAATATGAAATATGTACACCTAACAACCACTCAGGCAACTGAATTATGTAGGCCAATGTTCCAATCCTTTCTGGTACTGGGAAATGTCCAATATATCTAGGCGATAACCCAGTCATCCCAAATCTAATAACCCCTCTCAATGGAGAAATTTTAAGAAATACCTAGTCATACACAGAGAAGTCTAAGTCTCTTCTTCGTTGATCAGCATAACTCTACTGCCTACTTTGAGCTACTTTCAATTTCTTTTTTATGAAGTCCACTTTCTCAGTTGCTTCACAAATCATATCTGGGCCAAATACAAGCCTATCTCCCGACTCAATCCAATATGCCGGTGTTTTCCATGGTCGACCATACCATCCTCCAAAATCAAGAATACAAGCTCTCAACAAACCTTCTAAAATCTAATTTACTCTTTATGTTTTCCCATCTGTTTGGAGATGGTAAGCAATACTCAGATTTAACTTCATTCCCAACACTGACTGAAGTGCTCCTGAAAAAATGACTGGTAAAGATCGGATCATGATCACTTACCACACTACTGGGTATCCCGTGCAATCAGACAATCTCTTTTATATACAGCTACGCAAGACTATCAGGCGTCAGCCGTTCTCATTGGCTTCACTGGAAGAAAATGGACACTCTTTGTCAAACGATGTACAATAACCCAGATCCCTTTATTACCTCTTTTAGTTCGAGGCAACCCATCGATAAAGTCTATCGATATTTGGTCTCACTTCCACTCAGGAATCTCTAATGGTTGAAGTAATCTAGCTACCTTCTGCTAATCGCTTTTAATTGGTTGGCAAGTCGGGCACTTGCTAACATAGATTGAGATATCCCTCTTCATCGACTTACACTTAAATGTACGCTTCAAATCTTAATACATTTTGTGGATTCCTGGATGAATACTTAACTTGGATTTATGGCACTTATCCAATACTTCTCTTTTGAGCTTCGGGATGTTTGGAACAAAAATACGCCCATTCAATCTTAAAATTCCTTGATCATCAATCTTAAAACTTTACCTCTCACCCTTTTCAATATCTCACAAATTCTCTGGATGAATTCGTCTTCTTTCTTTTGTCGACAATTCCCCTATCAATGTGGGAGTAACTACTAGATAAGCAATAATGGCATGCTTTTTGCTAGCTGCATTTACAACATTAACTTTCCCTAGAGTATAAACTATATCCAGATCATATGCCGCTAGAAACTCTAACCAGCGTTGTTGCCTCATATTCAAATCCTACTGAGTGAAAATGTACTTCAATGATTTGTGATCAGTAAACAGCTCGAACTTCTCACCCAACAAATAATGTCTTCAGATCTTCAAGGCAAATACAACAACAAGAAATTCCTGTTTATGAGTTGCATACTTCCTCTCACGTGGTTTCAATTTCTTACTAGCATAAGCAACTACCTTTTTGTCTTAGAGAAAATGAGAATGTCATCGATAAAGACCAGCACGAATTTATTTAACACTTCCCGAAATACCCGGTTCATTAAATCCAAAAAATAAGCAGGGGCGTTAAATGATTCGAAAGGCATTACTAACCATTCCTAGAACAAATAAGGTCCCTTGAAAGCAGCTAAATGAATACAATCTTCTGTAATCCTTAGCTAGTGAAATCTCGTAGCTAGGTCCATCTTTGAAAATAATCGAGCTCCACTCAAGCAACCTAACAAGTCATCGATGCGAGAGAGGGGATATTTATTTTTAAGAGTTTTCTTATTTAAATCTCTATAGTCCACGCACAATCTTAGAGAAACATCAGACTTCAAAACAAATACTACTGCCTCTCCCCAACTTGAATAACTAGGCCTGATCGGGCCTTTCTTCAAAAGTTCTTGAGTTTGGACACTCAACTTCTCTTTCTCCTTCATAGCCATTCTATGAATCGCATGCACAACGAGTCTTGCATTAGGAACAAAATCAATTCTAAAGTCAATCTCCCAACGTGGAGGAAGACTCTTAACTTCATCAAACGCATCCACAAATCTTTTAACATCCGGAATGATTTCTATAGTGGTGAGGGAAGCATCTATAGCATACCAAAAACTATTTGTGCTTGAATTTGGGCCTTCACAGTATCATGACAAAATTTCCAAATTTTGTTTTTACCCTAAATCCTTTTCAAATAGTTGACATTAGCTTCATATTGGGTCAACCAATCCATCTCAAGTATAATATCAAAATGGTGAAATCCAAGATAGTAAAATTAAAGGGAAATCGATAACAAGAATAAGAAATGAGCACAACATGTTGGTGGAACCTCCTATTGGATTTCTAATGCAAACGGGCTTCTGAATATATGTGGGGTTTAGATATAATTCCTTCACCCTTCTTTTTGATATAAAACTATGCGAGGAACCAGTATCAAATAATGCTTTAACTGGAATATTCTTAATAGAAAGATTACCTTTAAGAAATTCCTTTTCCTTCCCGCCTGATAAGGTTGACGGTATATCTTCAACAGCATAAACATGTTTTACCTTTGTCTTCTTCATCAGTGGATAGTTCCTCACAACGTGGCTGGTCCTATGACAGTTGTAACATTCCCTAGTATCTTGAGCTTTCTTTTTGGGTTCTTGATCATTCCTTTTCGGTTTCTTTGGCTTTTTGCAATCAGTCGACAAATGCCCCTTTTCATCACAATTAAAACATATGGCATTCTTCACCCAATCCTCCTTGAATTTATTCCTTTCTTTATTTGATCCTGACCTTTTGTCTTTGGACTTCCTCTTCTTCCATGAATTGTACTTTTTGTTACCTTATCTTCCACAACATTCTGTTTGTCCAAAGACCCAAAGCAATCCGTCGTATCCACAAATGATGCTTTTACATAAATCATAGTTCGGTTCTAGTACTTCCTTTGCAACCCTTTAATAAACCTTTTGTTCTTCTTGACCGGATTATGGATTAGTTTTGGTCCAAAATGAGAAAATTCATTAAACTTATTCAAATTTTCCTGAATAGTCATATCTCCTTGCTTCAAGTTGGAAAACTCATAGTATAGGCCATCTGTTTCTTCAGGTGGTATAAACCTGCTTTCAAAAACTTTCTTAAAGCGTTCCCAAGAGAAGTCTTCTTCGGGTTCTTCCAATGTAACCAGCTCCTACTAGACTAAGGCTTCATTCTTTAATAACCAAGTTGGCGAATACCTCTTCTGCTCATTATTAAGCTTCAACCCCTTGAAAATTCTTTCACATGCACGCAACTAATTCTAGGCCTCACCTGACACTCCTAGCTCAGTTGGTTAGAGGTGGGCGAATCGGGATGAGACATAGGTTTCAAGTTCGAGGGTCGCCTCTGCCAATTTCAAGGGTGACTATCTTGGTAGTGCAAAGACGTTGAAAATTAGGGTATACACCACCCACGGGGTTTACTAGGACCGACAAGGTATGTCTTGAGCGAAGTCTTAGGTTCCACATAAAAAATCATTAAACTATGCCTGGGACTCAATAACTGATTCTCTTCCAAGGAATTGTTGTCCTCCAATCTTTTTGTCTTCTTTGATAAAATTTCCAAATCTGGCTAGGTTGTTCTTGCACAACTGCTTCAACTTCCTATACTATGGCGGCTTGACCATTAGTCGCGGTGCTACCCCTTCCCCTACCCGGTTTTCTTCTTCCACTCATCTCCCACTGTATGCATAGTAAGAAAAGAGTTAGGCAAGTAGACAAGATATCATAGGGAATATAACAAATCATAAGAATAAATACGAATGATAATTGATCTAACGAATGTATGTTTTCTCAAGCTGTACTCATTCAAGGGTGTTACTAACCCTATCTCTAATGAGTCACTCAGCCTACTACTGATTCTATCTCTAATGAGTCTTTTAATGAGTTATACTCCAGAACTAAAGTTAATCCTTAACTCTGATACTGGTTGTGACGACCCACCCTCTCGGTACCTAGGATATCGACATTCCAAGTGCCCGAAAGAACAGATTGCCTTAAGATTATAATACATAACATAACAGCGGAAATAAATATTGCATTACAACATCATAATGTTCAACATTTTACGCTAGGAATACATCAGAATTAATACAACCGACAAGATTCAACATTTTACACTAAGAATACATCCGAGTTAATACAACTGACAAGGTTCAATAGTACAGAACAATGGAAATAAGAAACAAGTACACAACGGTAACATGTTAGAGTCTTCCGGGATAATCCAAAAAGAACATCCAGCTTCTGCTCTTGCTCCAATCCAAAACCAACTTCCATACGTAGCTTCCAAAACGCACTTAACTTCTAATCTGAATACTAGGCCGCCCGTGTGGAAATAAGGGCACCTGAGTTTGCAAGGGAAAAATAAAACTACGAGTCAGTCACATGACTGGTGTGAGAAACCAAAAATAGTTGTGTTTATAAGGGTAGTAAGGTAAATCATAAGACCACGCCAAATAACATGGAATGGGTTTCCCTTCATGAATACCAGTGCACAAAAACTCGCAATGCTTTTTTGAAAATGAAGCTACCATAAGACTCACATCCCATCACACAATGTAAACACACCTTTAGGAGCAAGTTTTGCCTTATGATAACCAGATATGCTTGATACGTGAAAACAATTTGATATTATCACTAATGTCTATCTTTGAAAACCTTTTCAAAATTAATGTATTAATCTTAGCAGACATAGGTACCATATATTACGTCTACGTACATAGGTAACAACTAAAACCGTAAAGGTTCATATTGGAAGTTGGGTCCCATCAATGACCAAGGAAAAGGATCTTCCTTTCTACAATTCAGAATACCTCTAGTGGGATGTCCCAGGATCAACAAATGCTCCTTCTGTCGCGGCAAAGCCGACCCACCTATACCGGGTGTAGTTTGGGTTTCTCCTGAACATAATGTCTCCCAGTCGTTGTCGACCATTACCCGAGGCGTCTCATTCCATCATCCACATAAGTAAATTGCATGGGCTCTATAACATGGCATCACTTCTTAACTAGAAGGAAACGTTAGTCCTTAACTCTGCAGTACTTTATCCTGTTTCAGCTCATTACCGGTTGTGAGGTCGTGAAGTCACGTTCCACAAAGCACTGCTTTGCAACAAAAGCTTTGATCTATCTGCCATCAACACATAGCATGCTTCACCGTCAATTCACAACATATAATCGGTGTTTATTAATATACAACTCTCCGATTACATACGCCTAAGAGGAGGGTGTTAAGTTAAAAGGATAATGTAGGATCTAAATTAACCTAGAGGAGGGGGTGAATGGGGTTTATTGCAGTTTTCTAGAATATAAAAATTACCATAGCGCTGATCACGGTAGAATAAATAAATGAAGAAATTATACGACATAGAATTTACCCAGCTTCGGCAAACCCCTGCCTACTGCTGCATTCCCCAAGGGTTTCTACTAAGTATTAAAACAATATCCCGCATACAACACTTGTACACTCGCGAACCCTCTTTATTGTTCTAATCTTACTTTCAAAACCCTGTACTGACCTCAAAACCCGAGATCAAATTTTACCTGACTATAAACCCTATAGCTAGAACCTTAGTTTGAAGATAAACTAGAAAACTAAAGAATAGTTTACAAAAGTTAAAACTACTTAAAATAAACAACAAAAAACCTTCAAATAATTATGTTAGCCGCCCCTTTTATTTTCTTTATAAAATATCCCAGCTTCCTCCTTTTTCTTCAATGGTAACCAAAAGGAAAACTTGGGGTTTTGTACCATCTTCCAAATCGCGACTTCGATGTTGATTTGATTTTTTTTTGAAGCCTTCGATTATTTGATGCTCCCTGGTTATCGGATTTGGTGTTGCAACTTGATTGAAAACTTCGAAGTATGTGAGTTTCTTTGACTTACCTTTTCGATTGAAGTTTGTGGTTTTCGATGAGACTACCGCTGATGAAATGGGTTTATTTATAGGGTTTAGGGTCCATAAATGATCTCATATTTCATGCATTGATTTTCTCTTGATATTGCAAGATACCCATTTAATTTCTGGAAGTATTTGAATGAATTTCTTGCCTAAAATATGCTCTTCCGATTTACTAGAAATATTTGAAATGGATGAATCATTCTTGCAGAAAATTTCACCTTTGATCATGTTGATAATATCGTGCATGATTTTCCAGAGTTGAATTATTTACACCTTTTTTGAAATAGACCTCGCTGTTAATTACCCATTTTGATTTCTGAAAAAAAAAACTCTTCTTGTCGTATATGCTAGATTGCATATTTAAAATAAAATCCTCTTGCCAAGTATTCTTGAATCGATTCCTAGAAATTTTATTGCTGAATTTAACTCATGCAAATTTGACTTCTTTTAAAATACTTACTTGCCTGATTTTCATTGATGAATTTTCTGCAGCTTTCTGAAAAATACATTTGTGACAAGTTTAGCACATTGTGTATTTGGGGAATAAATGGAAAGATATCCTTGGCTATGATCATGTGCCATTGATGATGAAAATATTGCTTGTCGAAAATACATTTGCAAAGAAACAGATTTAGCTCTTTTCCATTTTTAAACTAGTCAATTTCTATCGGAAACTAAAAGAAACATTCTGCCTTTTCTTTTATCTTGCATGCTGCACATGTTCATAATAAACTTATGTTATGTTGTTGCATTTGTTTTCTTTGTTTGCATGTTTCTTTTTTTCATGCATGGTCATTGAAATTTTGAACTTTGCATATTATTGTTCTTGTGTTGGCTTTTGAAACTCCCCATTTTTGTATCTTTATTCTGACTGCAGAAAAAAATATTTACCTCCAAACTTTTACTTCTGTCATCTTGTGTATTCAAGTCAGTACTTAGTCTTATGGAAATAACTTATTTTTTTGAAAATGGGTACACTTATATTAACATAAAAACATTACATACTTACAGTTAGCATAGTAACTGGAATACATATGAGAAACATACAGAAAAAGAAAAAAAAACATAAGAAAATACTGAAATACAATAAAATAGACCCATGATGAGGCCAATATCTCTAATCTAACAAGTGCGTCCCTTTGCGCTCCCTTTCAAACTCACGATCTGAAAATCTCTCCCCACAACTGTCTTAAATTTGACATGAAGATATGATCATTTTACTTCAAATTAGGACTCATCCAATCTCAAAACCTATGAAATGTGGATATCATGCGAAGTCCCATTTTTGATATTCTGAAGTAAAAGCCTGGTAACTAAAGCTTTCCAATAGTTTGTTGAAATTTTCGTAAACCAACTTTCCAACTCGGCTATTCAATGTCTAAAAATGGTACATGACATCAACTGAGGGACAATTATCAAAGAACAATTCTACAGATTATTATATAAAATTAGATCCACCTTCACATCCTTTGAAACAATATGGTCTTCATAACCTTCAACTTCAATTTACACGCAGAGATCCCAAGGTGTAAATGGAGTAACAATGAAAGAACTTGATAAGATTTGCATCAGGAAAACTTGTGTTTCATTTTACAACCAAAGTGTAAAACAGTTATGAAACTAACTCTTAATAGAAAGTAGAAATTTTGAGTGATTCTTAATCTCAATAATTATAAGAAACCTCAAGATACCAAAACTCAAGCCTCCAAATCGCAAACTGAAATAAAGAAATAAACCGATTACCTTTTAAATCGAGTCGAAGTCGACAATTAATCCAACATTAAATAAGATCAGTTTGGGAATAATGGCTTGATCTTCAGTTAGATGACCCAAAGATGCGATCTGAAATGTAAAATGCATTGATGAATAACATTTTGCAATTCCGGATTAGGGTCGAGAAATGATGAATCTTGGATGGATTCGTTCGGTTATCACTTAAGGGGTAAATCGCCCATGTAAACCCTGCCTTTAATGAAATTAAGAACGATTGGTAGCATAAGGATTAAAACTGCTAGAGATCTGTGATTTTGATTTTATTGCGAGGCTTGAAACCTAGGTTTCGATTGGGATAAAAATCGCTCAATCACCTTCCGCTTGAGTTGTTTTGTTCCATTGTTGTCATGAACCATTTGTGTAGATGGCTTACATATGTATGATCATGAAGTTGTTTGACCTGAACATTTAGAGCGTGCAACCTTGTTATTTGTATTTCTTGGCTGGTTGTATTATTTGCTAGTTTAGCTTTTCCACTTTCTTATGCTCCATGTATGCAATGTATGCTAGCCTTTGCTTTAGCTCTTTGTGTTTTTGATTTTGATGCATTTGTTTACATACTGATGAAATGTTAGTTGGACCTGCCTTATATTTGTTCTGCAATCCATGAACTTTGATAATGGCTTATTTTTGTTCACTGTTGCTTTTGAACCTTGTTGTACTTGCTGCCATACTTGAAATTGTGTCACCTTCTTTGTTTGGCTAGCCATTGTTCTTGGTCTTGTGCATTAAGTTTTTCCTTCCATCATATTTCTCACAAAAAAGATGTGCATGCTACCCAAGGCCATTTCAGTTTGTGATACTAGAGGTTGAACTGAAAAGATATGCATGTTCATTTCTTTGTTGACTTGGACATTGTCACCTGTTTGAGTTTTGTACCTGTTTACCTGAACAAAATACCTGTTTACAAGTGCAAAAATATTTCTATATAAATCAGCAGACCACTATACAATGAGTTGAGGCTTGTTTGCGAGCCCTAAAGATTTAGTCTACCTTGTGGTATTTACAATAGATTATTGTGAATATCACAAGCATTCTAGACTCAAATAAATGTATATATATCAGACCAAGTCTAGAAATATGATGAGAAACACATCAAAATTATGAGGCAAATAAAATTTAAAATAAATTTATATTTGTCTACAGTAAATCCTACTTTTGTTCCAGTTTACTCTTATGTGTTTCTGTGACAAGTATGCATGTGATTGGACTAGATCTGAAGCAGTCTGAAGACAAAGTGTGTCAGTATGTATGAGTCCGTAAATGTGACTGAGTGTATGTAACTGAGTGAATTCTGAGTGAAATGGGTTTTGTAGTGAGGAATGAATGTAAGGAATGTAAATGTGAATTGAATGTATTATATCGTGGTGAAATGTACAATAGTGGAGTCAGAAGTTTGCACTATTTCAAATGTTGAAATAAAATATTTATTTAAATAAAAATACCGTCTGAATATTGAATTCTGTGAAATAGTATTTTATTCAAAATAAATATTTATTTCTGTATGAGATGAAATATAGAATAGTAAAATTACAGACATATTTATAGAATAATAAATGTTTGTTATCATCAAACAAAATATCATACTATTATATTCAACAATCTCCTCCTTTTGATGATGACAAACAAACGCATAAGATTTTGAAAATGATAAATGTGTTTGAATGTGAAGTGTATAGAACTCCTAGTATATGTATGCTCCCTCTACAACCGAACTCCCCCAATATATGTGCATATGAATGAGTTTAAAAGAGAAATGAATTCCCAATATTAAAAATATTCTTGAATTATTCACTCATCTATCAAAATCTTAACCATTCTCCCGTTTTTGTTATCATCAAATAGACAATAGAAATCGCAATAGTGATGAATATAGACTAGAAATGGAAATTCAAATCAAGAGAGAATATATGTATATACCGTAAATCTCATTTAATCAAACAAAAATCATAGAATTCTTCAAACTAGAAGCATATTTCACATTTCAGAATGATGGATCCACGATGGATTTTATAAAATGGAGAGAGTTATAAAACTTTAAATATACGAATATGAACTACAAAAAAATTCATTTTTTAAAATTAAGCACAAAAAATAGCGATGGATTTATACTATATATAAATTCAAATCAAGAGACAAAATCAAATGTAGCGAATCCCAAAACAGTCAAACAAAAAATCATAACATTTCATAAAATAGTAATACATGATTTCACATTTTAGAAAATGGATCAAAAGGTCAGTTTTTACATAAAGAAGAGAATTATGTGTGTGTGTGTGTATATATATATATATATATATATATATATATAGAGAGAGAGAGAGAGAGAGAATTTTTTTTCTTTTCTTCTCTTTTTATTTTATTTTCCTTTTTTTAAGAGTTCACTAACCACACATAACTATAAGGACTTTTAAATGAGGTAAGTAGAAACTTAAATTATAAGCATTCTCTAACCATGCATGACCGCGAAGGTTTTTTAAATGAGATTAGAGTAACACTTATTACATAAAAATCCCCTCTTTATATAAAACCATAACGAATGATAGAAACATGATAGAGATGGTCGTGAAATAAATCTTTAAATTAATCATATAATGAAATATGTTCAACCGTACCAAGATTTTTGAATATTTTCAACTCTCTCTCATTCTGAAAAATAGTATAGTCGTATTTCCATCACAAATTTAAAAAAAATTCTTTTTTAATGATGTCCAAAAAAAATAATCTCTTCACATTATATAAAACCATGATGAATGACAGAGAGATGGTAGAAAAAGAAGATAATCGTGAAATTATCACCAATTCAAAGATATTATAAAATCTTGTCTAATCGTCATGAGAACTTAAATAATGTCTCCTCTTGTTATGAAGTATATTATAGTCACAACACATCACAATTTCATAAATCTAATAATTATTTTGATGAGTTCCAAAATAGTTCGATTTGGTCAAAAATTTCAATTTTTGAATAAATAATTAAAAATGATTTTAAAATTGAAAATATCATTTTCAAGAGGGATTTTGAAAGAACTATGCCAGTTGATAAACATTTAAAAAAAATCAACCAAATGAATTTGAAGTTTTCAAAAACTTCTAAGACTAGTACCACTTGTAAGTCTAGAATGCCCATAGAAGTCAATAAAGTTTATACACTAATTTTTCAACATATCGAGCAGTCATCAAAAACACTTAAACACTTCAATTTCTTTTATTAGAGCAGTAGCAAATCAGGACAAGTTTAACAAGAGAATTTTCACAATATTTACATCAAGCCCAGGAGACAATTCATGATCCAAGATTAAAACATTTCATTCGAAATCATTTAATGAGATGTATTTTCAAACATTCAAATACAAATATAGTACTTATTAGATCTAGCATATCAACCATTACAAATAATTTCAAAAACAAATATCCAAGTCAAGATGACAATTGAGATTTAACATATCGACAATTCAATTCAAATAATTTTCAAATCAAAATAGTCAAGCCAAGCCAAAAACAATGAAAATTTCACAATAAAAAACAAATTTCAAGTAGTGTGCCATAATGAGTGCAGTTTTTCAAGAATTTCCGAGTAGAATTAGAAGAAACTCAAAATAGCAAAGATGTGTAAAATTTTATTAGCTTTCCAAGTCATCAAGAATTTTGAAATTCGAAATAACAGTGTTCAAGATATGCTCAAAATACTACAACACTGTCATAAATTCAAGGGACTGTCTGAAAGTTAAACTTCGAATGAATTGCAGTTATTTACAAAGTTAAGTTCAAAATATGAAAATCATCAAAATATGAAAGTTTTAGATAAATGAATCTATTTTCCAAAAAAATCAAGAATTTTGCAATTTGAGTTTAAGAAGCTCAATATGTGTCAAAAATATTATGGCAGTGTCAAAGCGAATTAGCATTTACAGAAAAGGAAAATAAAAATAGAAAAAACATGAGTTTAGAGATCATACCTGACTTACCGTAATCGATGTGAACTAATGAATCTCCAACTCATCACTACTGGCTAAGGAACTATGAATACTTGATTCAATCAAAAATATGGAACAACTTGAATTTTATCTCTCTTGAAGTTGTTCCTTAGCCACCTACAATACCTAATTGTTGACAGGGTCAAGTGGTCTAATAAAAGTTGCGAAACCACTCTTAGATTCATCTAAATGTTTTGGTACCATAACTCATTTATATTTCAATCCATTTTTATTTACCAATGTACCGTTAGGAACCCAAATTCATTTAATCTTAATCAAGTTTATCTTGTTATCTTTTGGGATCTAAAAACGTTTAATTGGATTGTTTCTAGACAAGTTCTCATCACGTTTATGTTCAGTAAATCCTTTGTGATAATTAAAGTCCAAATTTCCAATTCGATTATAAACCAAGTCATTTGAAGAATTTTTGAAATTATTTGAATTTTGCTTTTCAACATTATCAATTTTACCAAAAACAAGACCACTCTTGTTTCCAACAGAAAATTGGCTTTTCAACAACATATTCAATGATTTTTCTCCATTGGAAAATTTAGCCAAAGTTGAATCAAGTCGTTGAATTTTAGATTTAAGATCACTATTATCTTTCTTTAAAGTAAAACAATGATTTATAACGACCTTCCGCCTTCCAGCATCAGTTTGTTTCCAAACCAAATTTTCATTTTCAAGTATTTTAATTTTGGCCTTGGACTTAGAAATCTTAGTTTCAAATCATTTTCGCTTTTAAATTTCAAGTTTTTTCAAATTCCTTGAATTTTTTAGTCTCTCTTTCCAAACCATGATTTATTTTAGAAATCCTAATCTTATCATTTTTCAAAATCATGTTTTCATTTTCAAGAATTTTGAGAAACTCTTTTATTTTAAATAATTCTTTTTAAAAAGTCGCACAATTATCGCATTTGAGATTTTTCACTTTCTCAGTTTCAACTTCAAGCTCATTCAAAATCAATTCAATTTTCAACAAATTTTGTTTCTCGACAAATTCATGTTCGTGATATCTCAAAATCAAAATTTTATTTTCAAGCTTTCTAAAATTTTCATTACGATGAGAAAAATCCTTTTCTAAATTTGAGTAATTTTTACAATAGGAGTTTTCAAAGTTTTATTCTTTAGTTTGAGACTATCAACAATTTTAGTTAATTTGTCACAAAAAGAGTTAAATCTTTAAATGAAAGATTATTTAGCCCATCATTTGTTGAGTCTCCATCATTCGATTCATATGAATCATCATCTGTTGAGTCTTCATCACTGTCATCATCCAACTCATCTTTTGCAAATCCTATCAAGTATAATTTTGAGTTGGAGTTGACTTTTGAGGGTTTTGAGCACTTGATGTCTTTTCTTCCATACATCAAATCGAGAGTATTCCATATTTCCTATGCAGTTAAACAAGGAGAGACACGTTTAAAATGATCAATACTAAGATAAGAATAAATAATATGCATAACACAAGCATTGATAACTTTATTACTCTTATCTAGCATATCATCCATGTTTTCAATAATACCCCAACACTCAGGATTAACAGATTTTAAATAAAATTCCATTTTTGATTTCCAATTTAAAAAATCTGTTCCATAAAAAATTGTTGGGATTATACTGGAAAAATTCTCGCTAGATTGACAACTAGAAAAAACACCGTTAGGGAAATCCATGACAAGAGTTAAAAAATACCTGCTCTGATATCACTTGTAGGATCTAAATTAACCCTACAGGGGGATGAATATCACTTGTAGGATCTTATATCACTTGTAGGATCTAAGTATTAAAACAATATCCCACATACAACACCTGTACATCACGATCCCTCGCTATTGTCTAATCCTACTCTCAAAACTCTATGCTGACCTCAAACCTCAAGATCAAATTTTCCCTAACTATAAATCCTATAGCTAGAACTCTAGTTTAAAGATAATCTAGAAAACTAAAGAACGGTTTACAAAGGTTAAAACAACTTAAAATAAACAACACAAAACCCCCAAACAATTATGTTAGCCACCCCCTATTTTTTCTTTATAAAATATGTTGGCTTCCTCCTTTCTCTTCAATTGTGATCGAAAGGAAAAATTGGGGTTTTGCACCTCCTTCCAAATCGCGACTGCAACGCTAATTTGCTTTTGTTCTCTGATGCCTCCGATTATTCGATGCTCCCTGGTCGTCTGATTTGGTGTTGCAATTTAATAGAAACTCCGAAGTCTATGGGTTTCTTTGATTTACCTTTTTGATTGAATGTTTGTGGTTTCCGATGAGATTGCCAGTAATGAAATGGGTGCATTTATAGGGTTTAGGATCCCAAAATGGCCTATGATTTCGTGCATTGATTTAGTCTTGATATTGTGTGACTCCCATTCAATTTCTTGAAGTATTTGAATGAATTTCTTGCCTAAAATATGCTCTTGCGATTTACTGGAAAAATTTGAAATGGATGAATCATTCTTGCCAAAAATTTAACCTTTCATCACGTTGATAATATCATGCGAGATTTTTCAGAGTTGAATTGTTTACACCATTCTTGAAATAAATCTTGCTGTTAATTACCAATTTTGATTCCTGAAAAAAAAAACTCTTCTTGTCGTTATGCTAGATTGCATATTTAAAGTAAAATCTTCTTACCAAATATTCTTGAATCAATTTTTGGAAAATTTGTTGTTGAATTTAGCCCATGAAAAGTTGACTTCTTTTCAAATATTTACTTGCCTGATTTTCAGTGATGAATTTTCTGCGGCTTTCTAAAAAAAGACATTTGTGCCAAGTTTAGCACATTGTGTATTCAGGGAATAAATGGAAAGATATCCTTGTCTATGATCATGTGTCATTGATGATGAAAATATTACTTGTCGAAAATACATTTGCCAAGAAACAAATTTAGCTTTTTCCCATTTTTGAACCAGTCAATTTCTATTGGAGGTTAAAAGAAACATTCTGCCTTTTCTTTTGTCTTGCATGCTGCATATGTTCCTACTAAACTTATGTTATGATGTTGTATTTGTTTTCTCTATTTGCATACTATTATTTTTTATGTATGTCCGTTTGGACTTTGCATATTATTGTTCTTGTGTTGGCATTTGAAACCCCCCATTTTTGTTTCCTTATTCTGACCGCTGAAAAAACTTGTACTTATTTTATCTTGTGCATTCAAGTCAGTACTTAGTCTTGTGGAAATAACATATATGCATACAAACATATATATACATGCTCTTTTATGCTTAAATATGTGTGTACGTGTTATTGTTGTTGCTGCACTTGAGCTGCTTTGTTCCATTGCTATCATGAACCATTTGTGTCGATGGCTTGCATATGTATGATTATGAACTTGTTTGACCTGAAAATTTAGAGCATGCAGCCGTGTTACTTGTATTTCTTGTCTGGTTGTATTATTTGCCAATTTAGCTTTTTCATTTTGTTATGCTCCATATATGCAATGTGTGTTGGCCTTTGCTTTAGCTCTTTGTTTATTTGACTTTGATGCATTTGTTTGCATATAGCTAAAATGCTAGTTGAACCTGCCTTGTTCATGTGCTACTACCGGTGCACTTTGATACTAGCTTGTTTGTGTTCACTGTTGCTTTTGAACCTTGCTGTATTTGCTGCCATACTTGAAATTTTGTCACCTTCTTTGTTTGGCTGGCCATTGTACTTGGTCTTAAGCACTGAGATTTTCCTACCATCATATTGTTCACCTGAAAGATGCGCATGCTATGCACAGACCATTTTAGTTTGTGATACTAGAGGCGGAACTGAAAAGATATGCATGCTTCATTTCTTTGCTGACTTGGCAATTTTCACCTGTTTGAGTTTTGTACCTTTTCACCGGAAAAAATTACTGTATACAAGTGCCAAAATATTTCTATATAAATCAGCAGACCAATATACAATGAGTTAAGGCTGGTTTGCGAGCACTAGAGATTCAATCTACCTTGTGGTATTTATAGTAAATTACTATGAATATCACAAGCCATCTAGACTCAAATAAATGTGTACATATCAGACCAAGTCTAGAAATATGATGAGAAACACACCAAAATTCTAAGGTAAATAAAATTTAAAATAAACTTATATTTATCTACAGTAAATTCTATTTTGTTCCTGTTTACTGGTTGTGTTTCTATAATAGGTATGCATGTGACTGGACTGGATCTGAAGACAAAATGTGTCAGTGTGTGTAACAACCCGGAATTTTGGGGCCAATTTAAAAATTTTATTTTAGAAATTTTAATGGATTTTAATATTTAAAATAATCTATTTTAAATAAGAACGACTAAAAATTTATTTTAAAACGAATAAATTTAATTTAATTATAAAAGGAGTTTAAAACAGCGCTGTAGTTTGAAAATTTGAATTTGAACTTTGACTGACTGCACAGGATTCATTTTAAATCAGAATCGAGCGAAACAAGAAATATTTAAATCTATTTAATAATATCTTTCTAACGAATCTGAAAAACTGAAATTTCACTTTATAGTTTGAAAGTTATGCCCAGTTTAAAATTTAGAAAAGTCGCTATAGAATTTATATATATTTTAATATAATATATAGCCCTTAAAAATAGCCATTTTTCAAACGACCTCGGTTTTCGACGAAACCACTTTTGTTGGAACCGGAATGTCAAATTATTGCTAGGTTTCAATTTTCATAATTTTTCGAATTAATGTGTGAGCGTGGCAGAAGAAAATGTGTTTTGTCAGTTTCAGTCAAATTTAATCGACTTGAAAATGGCCATTTTTCAAACGGTCCCAGAATTCGATAAAATTAGTCTTGTTAGAACCGTATCGTCAAACCATAACTAGAAATAATTTTTCTGTAATTTTTAGAGTCAGTATGTGGCCCCGGTAATTTAAAAATATACGTTTGAATTTAATAATTAAATGTTTTATATTTTAATTTAAAGAAAAACATATCGTGACAGCCGAACTGGGTTATGAAACATGTTCCATTGTGTCCAGGACGAGGGTATTTGGCTAGGGGCGACATTCGTTGGGTTCGATTCGGGGTTAGTATCAATGAACAAATATTTTCTTGAATTAAAATAAATAAATAGTATAAAATACCGTATAAAATACAGTATAAATACATGGAAAATACTAAACCCTAATTCTAAAGAACGTAGCCGCCATCCATTGAAACCAATGGCCGAAAAGCTCCCGAATTCTTCTCGATTTTTCTCCCAACGTACTTCGTATTGAAACAAACCTTCAACACCAAGTCCAAGAGCTCTTCAAGATCTATCGTTCTATACGGTGATGATCGGTTATTGATCATCGGGGAGGCCGGAATCCAGGCGGGAAGGCGCTAACTTCGGAGGCGTTTTGTGGGTCCCTGGGGAGCGCGAGTGGGGCCCCTTTCTCGGCGATGGTGGAGGACAGGCGGGGCTTCGACGTGATGGTATTGGATCGGACTCCGACCTCTTCTGGTGGCGGTGCCGTAGGGATGTTGCAATCGACAATGGGTTTGAGCAAAAGGGAATGAACGTGGGTTTTTGGTTACGGTAGAAGACAGGGGTGAGGATTAATTAACAATTAATTAGTTAATTATATTATTTATATAATGTAATGAGATTTGAAAATAGCATAACTCTTTCGTACGAGGTCCGTTCTACGAACCGTCAGAAGCGTTGGACTCGTATGGATCTGATCTACGCTATGAAGCTGACTGGAGTTGAAACCGAGCATGTTGAAAATTCCGGAAAATTCAGATCTGAATTGAAAGCAATGTGAGATTTCTGTTTTCAAATTAAAAATTAATCATTTATTTTATTATGAAATTTATATTCATTTTATATAAAATGCATGTGGTGTCTTGTATATTTTTTTGTTGAAATGTTGATTTGTTGTATTGCGATGAATCGCTGAATGAATGTGTGTATCATGTTTGTTATTCAACTGAATTATCATTGTTTTTAGGTTGTTGGAATTAACACTAATATTAATTATAAAGTTAGATTCAAATAAAATTATCATTTATGTTGACATTTTATATAAAACAAGAATAGTCATTTTTATCAAAACTCTTGGTTAAAATATTTTGATTAGTGAAAGAAATCACATTTTTTAATTAAATCATGATTAGTGAAATAAAATGACATCGTTGGTTAAATTTAAATTAACAAGAAAAATATACAATTTTGTTAATTAGATTATAAAGAACAAGATTAACACTTTTGTTAATTAGATTATAAAGAACAAGATTAACATTTTTGTTAATTAGATTATGAAGAACAAAATAGCATTTTTGTTAAGAAATGTTACACTAGTCATAAAATAACAATTTGTTATAAAATGTGTATTGGATTAAAATTTGTTACTTTTGTGTTAAATTAGAAAAAGGATATATTTATATACATTAAAAAGAATGAAGAGACAAAATTCATTATTTTGGTTTACATTAAAAAGATTAGACAAAATCCATTATTTTGTTTACATTAGAAAGGTTAGACAAAGTTATCAGTTTTGGTCCCTTTAAAAGGAATGAATTAGAAATGAACATTTTTGTGTCACTAAAAAGATTAAATTAGAAACGAACATTTTTGTGTCATTAAAAAGATTAAATTAGAAATGAATATTTTTGTGTCATTAAAAAGATTAAATTAGAAATGAACATTTTTGTGTCATTAAAAAGATTAAATTAGAAATGAACATTTTTTGTGTCATTAAAAGATTAAATTAGGAATAAACATTTTTGTGCATTAGAAAAGAGATTAAAACAAAAATATGCATTTTTGTCTACATTAAAAGGATTTGTCAAAACATGATTATAAAAGGAAAATTAACATTTTAGTTTACTGTAAAAGAAAGAAAACAGAATAACATATTTTTGTCAAAATATGATTAGTGAATAGAATAACATATATTTATCAAAATATGATTAGTGAATAGAATAACATATTTTTGTCAAAATATGATTAGTGAATAGAATAACATATTTTTATCAAAATATGATTAGTGAATAGAATAACATATTTTTATCAAAATATGATTAGTGAATAGAATAACATATTTTTGTCAAAATATGATTAGTGAATAGAATAACATATTTTTGTCAAAATATGATTAGTGAATAGAATAACATATTTTTATCAAAATATGATTAGTGAATAGAATAATATATTTTTGTCAAAATATGATTAGTGAATAGAATAACATATTTTTATCAAAATATGATTAGTGAATAGAATAACATATTTTTGTCAAAATATGATTAGTAAATAGAATAACATATTTTTGTCAAAATATGATTAGTAAATAGAATAACATATTTTTATCAAAATATGATTAGTGAATAGAATAACATATTTTTATCAAAATATGATTAGTGAATAGAATAACATATTTTTGTCAAAATATGATTAGTGAAAAGAATAACATATTTTTGTCACTTTGAAATAAAGGAAATTAAAAAGGACATTTTTGTCACTTTGAAATAAAGGAAATTAAAAGGACATTTTTGTCACTTTGACATGAATGAAGGATATTTTTGTACATTAAAAAGGATGAGTTAAAAATGTATAATTTCATACATTAGAAGTTATGAGTTAAAAATGTATATTTTCATACATAAGAAGTTATGAGTTAAAAATGTATATTTTCATACATTAGAAGTTATGAGTTAAAAATGTATATTTGCATACATTAAAAAGGAAGAGTTAAAAATGGACATTCGTGTCCCATTAAAAAATATGAAGTAGAAATACATATTTGTCATTTATAAGGAATGAAACAAAAACATTCATTTTTGTCATTTTAAAATAAATGAAGCCAAAATCTACATTTTTGGCTATTTAAAAGGATTACACCAAAATCTACATTTTTGGCTATTTAAAAGGATTACACCAAAATCTACATTTTTGATTATTTAAAGGGATTACACCAAAAGATATGAAAGTTAATATTTTTATTGTCCATTAGTCACAATAAAAAGATCATATGTTTAAATATGACATTAGTGATACCTTGTAATGTATGCATGTAATGTTGGGAAGTTTGATGCATCCAATATATTAATGATATCCAAATTGAATATTACACTTCCATTTATAAGTCATCCGATTTGTTTATGTGATTGGGTCGATAATTTTTACACATCGCCCAAATGCACAAATAATTTATTATTTATTTGTTGGATTAAACCCCACACGAGTGTTGGGATGATATTTGACCTACACTAGTCCCAATATTTAATGTAGAATCCACTCTGGTAGTATTTGGATGTTTGATAAATATTTATCATTGATTACATGCAGTATGTAGTTGTTGATCGAGTCACATTCCAATAAAGAATATTCTAGGAAAAAGAATATTTAAGAAAATATTTTAGAAAAGGAATATATTTTAGGAAAATATATTTTATTGAAATAAACTAGTTATTAACTAGAATTAATCATTAAATTTAGATTTAATGAAGACTTCCAATTCGTTAATATTTAATTGAAGATAAATTGAATAAATTGGGATTTGGGTTTGTCGTGAATAGTGTCTTAAATAACACTGTTCTTAAACCCCGTATGAAAAGAATAATCTTTTAATTAAGTTTTTTTAAAAGCTTTCAATTATATTTAGTAATTGGGATAAGATGGAATGTGAGTTGGGTTTATTGTGAACTGTGTTTTTAAGCGACATTTGTTCTTTAACCCAACTGACAGTGAAAATATATGATTTGGAATTTATAAATCTTTTATTAAGATTTAAATGGAAATTTTCCAAAAGTAAAGTTTCCAATTTAATATATTAAATTGGAATTGAATAGAATTCGAATTAATAATAACCGAGATAAGCTTCTGTAAAAGAAGACTGATACTACATATGGAATTTAAGAGGCTTTGCCGTTATTCCATTTATATTATTGGTCGGATACAGAAATTTATAACGATTATATATTGATTTGATTTCTGTGAAGATTCCATATTTTATGGAAGATGATTATGGGTTTACCGTGAACTATGTTTTAAAATGACATTAGTTCTTTAACCCAGTTAAAGATAAGATTTATTTCTTAAATTTAAATAGTCATTGAATAATGATTTTTGATATTTAAAACCAAATTGGGGTTTTTATAAATCTTTAAAAGAAAGATTTAAGGATAAATTGGAAGAATTTATCTTTGTTAAGATAGTGTGAATATTTTATTTAAATAAATATTCTGAATTGGAATGAGGCGTTGGATGTGTTTTTATAGTGCTTGATTATTAATTATAAAAATATGCGAGTTCTTCGGAAAGACCGGGTGCAACCCATTCCGAATAATTACCACGACGATGAAGAGTCGAAGTTGAAGACGGTGATTGAAGACCGACGATCTTCACATTGGATGGATGTGTTGCTACTGAGACCCATGATGGGAGTAGCTACCTTGAAGGGGCTTCAGTGGTAGCCGTACAGACGTATTGTTGATTGTCCGGATATGCAAGGAACTCTCAGGTGTCTCTGGTTTCGTTCAAACCCAGAACGGTCTTGTAAATTGATGCGTGTCTGACATTGGATTTCGTTCCATGTGAATTAAATTGATTTTTATTAATGTATATCTGATTGGTGGTGGAGAATTTATTCTCTGCTTAACACCCTGGTATATATTGATAGTGATTGATCGCATGGCGTGAATTGTCAATGTGGCACGCCAAGATGCAAATGATCAAGGCTTTTGTTGAAAAGCAGGGCCATGTGGGATGATCAAAGTATAGCCTATCATGGAATAGCTTTGTGTATAGCGTGACTTCGCGAGCCTCACACCCCGGTATGAGTCAAAAACAGGATATGGACCATAGGGAGTGCACACGTTTCTTTCTAGCTAGGGGTAGTGTCAGTGCCTAAACTGGCTGGCATTTTACTTATGTGGATGATGGATTTTGAGGCGCCTCGGATTTATAGGTCGTTAGTGGTCATATGGAGGTCCAAAGGGACCGGGAAACGTGTGTTCAGGAATTGCCAATCCACTACCGTTGGGTGGGGACCGGCCCTACCACATCCAAGGGTTGCCCATAGGTGTGATCCTGAGGCATTTGCTAGAGTGTCTCGAATCGGAGAGGAGCTTGCCCCTAGCCACGACTCATGATGGAAATCCAATTTCCAATACGACCTTGCAGTTTTGATTGTAGAACTAGTATGGCGACATAGTAGGATGGGGTACTATGTCGTCTATGATTGATACATTATGATTGAAATTGTTTTTGAAACATATATACATTAATATTAAATCCGTTTTTTTATCGTATCAAGCATCTTTTGACCATTATAAGGTAAAACCCTATCCTCCGGTTTGCGTTGCATTGTGTGATGGGACCTGGGTCTTATAATGGTTTCATTTTTCTAAAAAGCATTGCGTTGTTTAACGATTTACTTTAATTTATGCATTGGCAATCCAATGGAGTAAACCCGTTCCGCGTTAGCGGCGTGGTCCTGTGATTAGCCTTATTAGTAGATAAGTTAAGTTAAGATTTCTCATACCAATCCCATGACTGACCTGTAGTTTGTTTCATTGGCAAACTCCGGTGCCCATAATTTCCACACGGGCAGTCGAGTAGCTTTTTGCAGATATATTTACAGGATCCTGGTTTACAGCTGAAGTGGTATTCTGAAAGCATTGTATCCGTGTATTCCTTTCGGTTGTATATTTGTAATATTTTTCCGCTGCTATTTAAATGTAATTTAAATCTCTGATATCATTGTATTTCTATTGTGTAATGAGTTTTCATACTCTGTTATATTCTTGTACTCTGATGTAATTGTTGTAATCAGCAATAAAATATTCTTTAGTTGTGTTTTGATGTGTATTGTTCTCAAGGCAATACAGGCTTTCCTTTACGGGGAAGTTTGGGTCGTCAGATATGGTATCAGAGCTTTGGTTTACAGAGCTCGAGAACAAGACATGTAATAACCCGGAAAATTTGGGCCAGTTTAAAATTTTTATTTTGGCAATTTTAGCGAATTTTGATTATTTAAAATGAATTATTTTAAATAATATCGACGAGAAATTTGTTTTGAATATAATTCGAACGTATATATTATATGCGTCGTCGTTAGAATATATATAATTATATAAAATTATAAAAGGAATTGAAAATGGCGCGGTAGTTCGATAATTCGATTTCAAACTTCATTTGAATGTACCGGGTGCAAAACAATCCGGATTTTAGTGAAACCAAAAATCATAGGATCTATTTGATAGTATCTTTCCAACGAATCCGAAGAATCGAGATTTCATAGCGGGAATCAAAAGATATGTCCAGTTGAAAATTCTGAATAGTCGCTATAGAATTCAGGCCCTTAAAAATGGGAATTTTGCAAACGACCTCGGATTTCGACGAAACCACTTTTGTTGGGTCCGTGATGTAAAATTATTGCTAGATTTCAAATTTCATAATTTTCTGAATCAATATGTGAGCGTGGCAAAGGAAAACGCGTTTGACCAGTTTCAGTTGATTTTAATTGACTGGAAATAGGCCATTTTTCAAACGGCCTCAGAATTCAACGAAACTAGTTTTGTTAGGACCGTATCGTCAATACGAAGCTAGAAAATATTTTTCTGGAATTTTTCTAGTTAGTATGTGACCCCGGTAATTTGAAATGTACGTTTAAAATTCAATATAGTGATTTAAATGTAAATTCAAGGGAAACTGATTGTAACAATCGAATCAGCTTGCGATACATATCCCATTGTGTTCGGAATAGGGGTAAAACGCTATGGACGACAGGCGGTGGGCTTCGTTTCGAGATCGATAGAAAAAGTTACTTTATGTGAATAAAATATTGAAATTAAATAAATAAATAAAAAAGAAAACCCTCTTCCCTTTTATACGCTGGCCCCCTCCCCTTTTTATCTCGTTTCAGCAGAAATCAAAAAGAAAAAAAAAACATTTAATCGCGGAAGACTGCGATGCGCCGCCGCCTGAGGCGCATGCCTCGCCCACCGCCGCCCTTCCCTTAAACCGCCGCCCCCTCTTCTTCTTCCCTGAACCCCCTCCCTCCCTCCACGTCCGATTCGAGAGCCCCCCCCCAGCGAACCATCGACGACGAAACCGCACCCCCCCATCCACCGACCTCGTCCAACCCACCGCACCCCCCCCCCCCCCTGAAGCACGAAACCGCACCCCCCCCCTTTGAAGCCGCGTCACCTTCAGATCCAACTCTGGTGAAATGGTGGAGCTGCAGATTCAAACCCTACGGGCCAAGCTTTGAGCGTGAATGGGTTCATCAGGTTCCGCATACCAGAGAGACAATGAAGAAGGAAGCAAGTGAGTGTTTATTTGATTTAAATACCTTGTAAAATCAGTTTTGATTGAAAATAAAATAGCCTAATATGCTTTGCTTTTGAAAATAAAAATAAAAATAGGATTTTTATATTTTTAAAGTAATAAAAATATGACTCTTATATTTTTAAGGTATTAAAAATATAGTCTTTACTATTTAGATGAAGTAAAAATATGATTTTTATATTTTTAAAGTGTTAAAAATATAATCTTTATTAAGTAGAAGATGTAAAAATATGATTTTTGTTTAGGTAGAGAATTTAAAATATAATTTTTTCATGATAGGAATATTAAAAATATCATCTTTACATGTGTAGAAAACTAAAAATGTGATTTTTATAATGATATTTTTGAAAAGGCGAAATCTTTATATGAAGAATAGCGGGATAAAAATAGAATTTTTACCTATATAACATCGAAGTAAAAATTCGATTTTTATATATTGAATAGCGAAGTAAACATTCGACTTTTATATATTGAATAGCGAAGTGAAAATTCGATTTTTAAATGTATGAAGCGATTATAAAAATATGATTTTTAAATTGAAAGTGAATAAATAAAAATGTGATTTTTATTTTAAAGACATCAGTATATAAAAAAAATGTGATTTTTACATATGTAGAGAATACGGGCAACGAAGGTGATAAAAAGGCGAGAACGGTGAAGACTTCTAAAAATGAAGAGTCAAGATGATTGGATAGCTATTAGTGAGAATTTCTCACCTTTCAATTTCATTTTCTAGTTATATATATATACTAGGATGCAAACGGTGTTTAGTAGCACCCGACACAATCGTCCACAGACCATGGACTTGTTTGTTTGATTGCAAAAATTAGTTAGATTATTTGATTGAAATTTGATTGTTTGGTGAAATGAAATTGATTTGATTGATGTGTGAATGGCGTGGGCCTTCACTAGACCGGGGATAAGGCTAGGCCTCGTCCCGTTTTCTAGTATAGTGCCGTTATGCCGCCGAAATTTTCTAAAATATGTTAGAAAAATAAAAATATCATTTTTATTGTGTAAATGAACTGAATAGAAATTCATGTGTTGAAATAAAATATTTTATCGTTAAAAATATAATTTTTAACGTGAATGAAAATAAATAAAATATTCATTTACAAACCGGACGGTTTGTTCATGTACACCTATTTGAAGGACATTGATTGGGTCGATAAATTTTACATATCGCCCAACAGCACAAATAAAATCTGTGTTTGATTGTTTGAAACCCCACACGGGTGTTGGGATGAAATTTGAAGTTCACTCATCCTGATTGATTCAATATGTCGATCGATTGATTGACAGGCTGTTATAAGCGTTAGATATCTATATTTGATGCTTATACAGTGTAGTGCACTTTGGATGATGGTTGATTATTTATCATTGCTATTATATACATGTGTTGAATGGAATCCATATAATTAACTTTATATGGTAATTGATTGGGCCT
Source organism: Allium sativum (assembly GCA_030737875.1). Taxonomy (NCBI): domain Eukaryota; kingdom Viridiplantae; phylum Streptophyta; class Magnoliopsida; order Asparagales; family Amaryllidaceae; genus Allium; species Allium sativum. The sequence continues at coordinate 14,579,762 of CM060911.1, forward strand.
TATTCCAATTTAGAAAATAAAGAATACTATAAAATAAAGGTTCATGTGTTGACTGTACTCACCCGTTGAGATTGGTCATATGTTGAACGAAATATTTTAACAATAAAATTTACATCTTTATCATATATAGGATTAGAAATCAACTGGAAAATAGAGGAGATGAGTGGTCTCCTGGATATTAATCTGATGTTGGTTTCGGCCTTCGGGGTTAATATTCAGGAAATCGTTCTCTCACTAAATTACGGTTGGAGTCTGATTCAATATCAAACGATAGATACCTTAATTTTTATAAAATATATTAAATAACAAAAATAGTCACACGTGGACAGTACTCATTCGTTGAGATTAGTCGTGTGTTGATAAAAATAAATATTCATTTGTTAAATAGAATATTTGAAAATAGAAATATATGAAGCCGTGTTGGTTAGATTGACGCCATTTTGACGTGAACGATATTTATATCGATTTTATTCATTTTAAAATGAATATTGAAAAGTGATTTCGAAATCGCATAAATTGAATTGAAATTTGAATTGAATATAAAACGATTTCGAAATGAATTGAATATAAAACGATTTCGAAATGAATTGAATATAAAACGATTTCGAAATGAATTGAATATAAAACGATTTCGAAATGAATTGAATATAAAACGATTTCGAAATGAATTGAATATAAAACGATTTCGAAATGAAATGAATATAAAACGATTTCGAAATGAATTGAATTGAAAACGAATTCGAATTGAATTGAAAACAAATTCGAATTGAATTGAAAACGAATTGAAATGAATTCAAATTGAATTGAAATTTGAATTGAATAGAAATGAATTTATAAGGAAAATTCAATTTTGATTTGAATTTAAAATAAAGGTTGAAATTGTTTTTGAAACGAATTTAAAACTATTTAAAAAATTCGTTTTAAATAGAAATCGACGAAATATATATTATATATATAATATAATGGCCTGAATAGAACGCGCCGCGCCGCGGCAGTTCGTAAATTTCGACCATTTATTTCAAACGGACATTACGGGAGATCCGACCGTCGGATTCTCCTAAAACCGGAACCGTTGGGTTCGTATCGAAATGAGCTTTCTAACGAATATTTGAAATTTGAAATCTAACGGTTGGATTTGGAGATACATCCAAATCAAATTCGAAAAAGGTCGCTATAGGTGCAGTTCGATGGTCGTTGTTGGAAATCGACTGTACGGGCCTTGATAAAATTATTAAAAATATCAATAATTAGTGTAAAATCATAAGAAATGATTTGGGAAAAGTTGGGATGAAAAACTCCATATTTGAAAAGATAAAAATAGATTTTTATCGAAATGAACTAGTTTTGAACTAAAATTTATAACCGTTTATTTTCAAATAAATAAATTGGATTTGAAATGGGTTTTAAATAGAATTGATTCATGGGTTTATCGTGAACTGTGTTTTAAATAACACTAGTTCTTTAACTCGAAAATAAATAGAATTTGAAATGGGTTTATCGTGAACTGTGTTTTAAATAACACCTAGTTCTTTAACCCAGTAAATGGAGTTTTAACGAATCTGCAATTAGGTTGAAATGTAAATCTATAATCTAAATTATCCAATTTAGAAATGAGCGAGAATGGAGTATCGCCAGTTTTGCTCCAAAGCGATAGTTAAATCTTTAATTAGATTTGAACGTGAAATGGTAATTAATTTTACCGATAACACCATGGTGTTAGTTATGGAGTATTACCAGTTTTGCTTCATGGGATGAATAGGTTGGGATTGGGAAATAAAATAAATAATTACTTCGTCACGGTTCGCTAATCTCGACTAGTTAGAAAACCATAATCTGGTTTGAAATGACATCCAAAGGAAGATTAAAGGATAAATTTTAAAGAATTTATCTTGGATAAAATTAATGGGAACCTTTCCCTAAAAACGTGATTTTGTGAATATAAGAATATTCTGAATTGGAATGAGGCGTATGTTGTGTTTGTGTAACATTTGTTTTTAATATACGCGGGTTGTTTGGAAAGGCCGGGTTTACACCCATTCTGAATAACCGATTCGACGATATGTCGAAGATGAAGACGGTGGTCGAAGACCGGAAGTCTTCACATCGTTTGGATAATTACTGACGATCCTGATTGGGCAGTACACCCAAGAGGATGGAAATAGTTGGTGGTCGTCCAGACGTACTTGGAGATGGATGGATATGCGAGGAAAGTGCCTCCGGTTTCGTTCAGACCTAGAACGGACTTGTAAACAGATTGTGTGTCTGACATTGGATTTTATTCTGTGTTGATTGATTTCTATTAAATATACATCTGTTTGGCGGCGGAGAATTTATTCTTTTGCTTAACGCCCTTCTCTGAGACGTACGAGCTCAGAGGTTGTATATCGATGGACATCAGTCGCATGGCATGAATTGCCTGTGTGGCACGCTAAGATGCAATGATCAAGGCTTCTGTTGAAAAGCAAAGTCTTGTGGTTGATGATCAAAGCACGACCTACGTGGCAGCTTTGTGTATAGCGTGAATTCGCGAGCCTCACACCTCGGTATGAGTCAAAAACGGGATAAGGACTGCAGGGAGAGCACGACGTTTCTTTCTAGCTTTGCTGGTGTCAGTGACTTACCAGCCCTGACATTGATATACTTTTCACCTTTGTGGTTGTTGGATGAGGCGCCTCGATTTTAGGTCTGTAAGGACCGGGAAACGTGTGTTCAGGAATACTAATCCTCTAACGTAAGTGAGGACCGGCCCTGAAGCATCCAGGGGTTGCCCAGAGTGCGTAACCCTGAGGCATTTGCTAGAGTGTCTCGAACGCGGAGAGGAGCTTGCCCCTTGCCTCGACTCATGACGGAATCCAATTTCCAATACGTGTAATTAGGTTTTAATTGTAGAACTAGTATGGCGACATAGTAGATGGTAGCTATGCCGCCTATGATTTATATTTATGATTGAAATTGTTTTGACACTATACACTTATTATAGTATCAAATGATTTGTTTTAAACGTATCAAGCATGCTTTGGCTGTTATAAGGGAAAACCCTATCCCCCGGCTTGCGTTGCATTGTGTGATAGGACCTGGGTCTTATAACAGCTTCATTTTTCTTTATTTAGCATTGCGCTGTTGTTTTATGCACTGGTATTCCTGGGAGGAAACCCGTTCCGTGTTATACGGCGTGGTCCCTTGAATTACTCTCTTTTAAAGTAAAGTTTTACAGTTCTCACAACAGTCACATGACTGACCTGGAGTTTATTGTTTTAACCTAAACTCTGGGTGCCCCTATTTCCGCACGGGCAGCTAGTAGTTTTGGTTTTGCAGATTTATATTCACAGGATCCAGGTTTACAGCTGGAATGATATCCGGAAAGCTCTGTATCCGTATATCACCTTCAGTTGTGTTTTATATTATTTTCCGCTGCTATGTAATTTATTGTAATCTCTGATATTTATCGAATGTAATTTATTCATTATATTCTGTATATTCTTGTATCTGATGGAATTGTTGTAATAACAATGAAATGTTCTTCCGTCTGTGTTCCTTTGTGTGTTGTTCTCAAAGTATCTGCTCTTTCCTTCATGGGGAAGTTACAGGTTCTTACATTTGGTATCAGAGCTTTGGTTTATAGAGCTCGAGAACAAGGCACATTAGAACCATACGAAAGAATTCATCAGATATTGGATTAGTAATATCTAATGAGAATGACTCGTTAGAGATAGGATCAGTAGTATCCTAGGACGAGTGTGAAGAGTATATTTAAAAAAAAAATGAAACGAATTTTGTTTTGAAAATTTAAATCAATTATTCGTATTTGATTATTTAATTCATATTGATTAGGACAGTCCAATATATAAAGATTTTGCGTATGCGCCTAGCTAGCGTCTATTCGAAGTTTTAATATACTGGATAGATATAGAATCACACTCTAGTCGCCCGGAGATGATTCTGATGATAGTTCGAACATCATCAGAATTAGTATTCGTGTTTCGAAGGTGTGATATCTATATATTTCCTATTGACTGGTGTGAGAACCAAAATTAGATAGGGCTTATTGTTGTGATTTGGCATCAAAAATCTGATTTTTGAGTATATATCAAAGTTATGAATTTCAAAATCTAATCAACTAATTGATTGATGGTTGTGTTGTTGATTATTGGTTGAATTATTAAAATTTGTATTATATAGCCAAATTGATCAAATGTTGAATTGTATTGAAATTTGGTCGCATTTTCTTGCATATACATGTACTTACATTGAACAGGTCATAGCAAGGAGGCTAGAGCAGAGAATAAAATTTGTTTGCCCGACAAATAGGTACCTGTTTACTACATAATTTACTGTTTTGTTTGGGTGATGATGATTTTATGAGCCTATTGGCTAGCCGCTTGGCTTTTTCTTTTTCTTTTTGAGATCTGAAGGACCGGGGAAGCTATTTGAGATTTCCCGATGCTCCCATTGCAGGGAAGGTTATGGCGAAATTTTTCGAAAATTTAGGGTGTTAGCCAAATTTTTTGAAATTTTTGAAAATTCTCAGAAACTGAAAAGTTGGAGAATGGAAGCCAGACCGAACGTAGAGTTGATTAATCAAACCACTTTCGACTTTGTTCCTTTTCGGGGACGAAAAGTTTTAAGTGGGGGAGATTGTAATAACCCGGAAAATCTGGGCCAGTTTAAAATTTTTATTTTGGCAATTTTAGCGAATTTTGATTATTTAAAATGAATTATTTTAAATAATATCGACGAGAAGTTTGTTTTGAATATAATTCGAACGTATATATTATATGCGTCGTCGTTAGAATATATATATAATTATATAAAATTATAAAAGGAATTGAAAATGGCACGGTAGTTCGATAATTCGATTTCAAACTTCATTTGAATGTACCGGGTGCAAAACAATCCGGATTTTAGTGAAACCAAAAATCATAGGATCTATTTGATAGTATCTTTCCAACGAATCCGAAGAATCGAGATTTCATAGCGGGAATCAAAAGATATGTCCAGTTGAAAATTCTGAATAGTCGCTATAGAATTCAGGCCCTTAAAAATGGGAATTTTGCAAACGACCTCGGATTTCGACGAAACCACTTTTGTTGGGTCCGTGATGTAAAATTATTGCTAGATTTCAAATTTCATAATTTTCTGAATCAATATGCGAGCGTGGCAAAGGAAAACGCATTTGACCAGTTTCAGTTGATTTTAATTGACTGGAAATTGGCCATTTTTCAAACGGCCTCAGAATTCAACGAAACTAGTTTTGTTAGGACCGTATCGTCAATACGAAGCTAGAAAATATTTTTCTGGAATTTTTCTAGTTAGTATGTGACCCCGGTAATTTGAAATGTACGTTTAAAATTCAATATAGTGATTTAAATGTAAATTCAACGGAAACTGATTGTAACAATCGAATCATCTTGCGATACATATCCCATTGTGTTCGGAATGGGGGTAAAACGCTATGGACGACAGGCGGTGGGCTTCGTTTCGAGATCGATAGAAAAAGTTACTTTATGTGAATAAAATATTGAAATTAAATAAATAAATAAAAAGAAAACCCTCTTCCCTTTTATACGCTGGCCCCCTCCCCTTTTTATCTCGTTTCAGCAGAAATCAAAAAGAAAGAAAAAAAACATTTAATCGCGGAAGACCGCGACGCGCCGCCGCCTGAGGAGCATGCCTCGCCCACCGCCGCCCTTCCCTTAAACCGCCGCCCCCTCTTCTTCTTCCCCGAACCCCCTCCCTCCCTCCACGTCCGATTCGAGAGCCCCCCCCCCCCCAGCGAACCATCGACGACGAAACCGCACCCCCATCCACCGACCTCGTCCAACCCACCGCACCCTCCCCCCTGAAGCACGAAACCGCACCCCCCCTGAAGCACGAAACCGCATCCCCCCTTTGAAGCCGCGTCACCTTCAGATCCAACTCTGGTGAAACGGTGTAGCTGCAGATTCAAACCCTACGGGCCAAGCTTTGAGCGTGAATGGGTTCATCAGGTTCCGCATACCAGAGAGACAATGAAGAAGGAAGCAAGTGAGTGTTTATTTGATTTAAATACCTTGTAAAATCAGTTTTGATTGAAAATAAAATAGCCTAATATGCTTTGCTTTTGAAAATAAAAATAAAAATATGATTTTTATATTTTTTAAGTAATAAAAATATGACTCTTATATTTTTAAGGTATTAAAAATATAGTCTTTACTATTTAGACGAAGTAAAAATATGATTTTTATATTTTTAAAGTGTTAAAAATATAATCTTTATTAAGTAGAAGATGTAAAAATATGATTATTGTTTAGGTAGAGAATTGAAAATATAATTTTTTCATGATAGGAATATTAAAAATATCATCTTTACATGTGTAGAAAACTAAAAATGTGATTTTTATAATGATATTTTTGAAAAGGCGAAATCTTTATATGAAGAATAGCGGGATAAAAATAGAATTTTTACCTATATAACATCGAAGTAAAATTTCGATTTTTGTATATTGAATAGCGAAGTAAACATTCGACTTTTATATATTGAATAGCGAAGTGAAAATTCCATTTTTAAATGTATGAAGCGATTATAAAAATATGATTTTTAAATTGAAAGTGAATAAATAAAAATGTGATTTTTATTTTAAAGACATCAGTATATAAAAAAATGTGATTTTTACATATGTAGAGAATACGGGCAACGAAGGTGATAAAAAGGCGAGAACGGTGAAGACTTCTAAAAATGAAGAGTCAAGATGATTGGATAGCTATTGGTGAGAATTTCTCACCTTTCAATTTCATTTTCTAGTTATATATATATACTAGGATGCAGACGGTGTTTAGTAGCACCCGACACAATCGTCCACAGACCATGGACTTGTTTGTTTGATTGCAAAAATTAGTTAGATTATTTGATTGAAATTTGATTGTTTGGTGAAATGAAATTGATTTGATTGATGTGTGAATGGCGTGGGCCTTCACTAGACCGGGGATAAGGCTAGGCCTCATCCCGTTTTCTAGTATAGTGCCGTTATGCCGCCGAAATTTTCTAAAATATGTTAGAAAAATAAAAATATCATTTTTATTGTGTAAATGAACTGAATAGAAATTCATGTGTTGAAATAAAATATTTTATCGTTAAAAATATAATTTTTAACGTGAATGAAAATAAATAAAATATTCATTTACAAACCGGACGGTTTGTTTATGTACACCTATTTGAAGGACGTTGATTGGGTCGATAAATTTTACATATCGCCCAACAGCACAAATAAAATCTGTGTTTGATTGTTTGAAATCCCACACGGGTGTTGAAACGACCCGAACTTCCCCGTGAAGGAAAGCGCGGATAGAATTGAGGACAACACACAAATAGAACGCAAACAGAAGAACATTTCATTGTTATTACAACAATTCCATCAGGTACAAGAATATACAGAGTATAAATGAATAAATTACATTCGATAAATATCAGAGATTACAATAAATTACATAGCAACGGAAAATAATACAAAAGCACAACTTGAAGTGATACACGGATACAGAGCTTTCCGAGCATCGTTCCAGCTGTAAATCAGGACCCTGTGAATATAAATCTGCAAAACCAAAACTACTAGCTGCCCGTGCGGAAAATAGGGGCACCCAGAGTTTAGGTTAAAACAATAAACTCCAGGTCAGTCATGTGACTGGTGTGAGAACTAAAACTGTTATAATTCTTTATTTTAAAGTTCGGTAAATCAAGAGACCACGCCGTATAACACGGAACGGGCTTCCTCCCAAGGATACATGTGCATAGAACAAACAGCGCAATGCTAAATAAAGAAAAATGAAGCTGTTATAAGACCCAGGTCCCATCACACAATGCAACGCAAGCCGGAGGATAGGGTTTTTACCTTATAACAGCCAAAGCATGCTTGATACGTTTAAAACACATTATTTGATACTATTATAGGTGTATAGTGTCAAAACAATTTCAATCATAAATATCAATCATAGGCGGCATTAATGACCCATACCACTATGTCGCCATACTAGTTCTACAATTAAAACCGCAATACACGTATTGGAAATTGGATTCCATCATGAGTCGAGGCAAGGGGCAAGCTCCTCTCCGCGTTCGAGACACTCTAGCAAATGTCCCAGGACCCCACTTTGATCCTTGGAATCGGCTGGGCCGGTCCTCTCTTACTTTTGAGGATTAGTTATTCCTGAACACACGTTTCCCGGTCCTTACAGACCTATATCCGAGGTGCCTCGTATCCAACAACCACACAGGTGAAAAGTATATAAATGTCAGGGCTGGTAGGTCACTGACACCACCCTAGCTAGAAAGAAACGTCGTGCTCTCCCAGCGGTCCATCTCCCGTTTTTGACTCATACCGAGGTGTGAGGCTCGCGAATTCACGCTATACACAAAGCTACGCCACACAGGCCGTGCTTTGATCATCCACCACAAGACTTTGCTTTTCAACAGAAGCCTTGATCAATTGCCACTTACGCGTGCCACATTGGCAATTCACTCCATGCGACTGATGTCCATCGATATACAACCTCTGAGCTCGTACGTCTCAGAGAAGGGCGTTAAGCAAGAGAATAAATTCTCCGCCGCCAAACAGAAGTATATTTAATAGAGATCAATCAACACGGAATAAAATCCGATGTCAGACACACAATCCATTTACAAGTTCGTTCTGGGTCTGAACGAAACCGGAGGCACTTTCCTCGCATATCCATCCATCTCCAAGTACGTCTGGACGATCACCAACTGATTCCCTCATCCTGGGTGTACAGCCCAATCAAGATCATCAGTAATCACCCAAACGATGTGAAGACTTCCGGTCTTCAACCACCGTCTTCATCTTCGACATCTCGTCGAATCGGTTATTCAGAATGGGTATAACCCGGCCTTTCTGAATAACCCACGTATATGATAAACAAATGTTATACAAACACAACAAACGCCTCATTCCAATTCAGAATATTCTTTTATTCACAAAATCACATTCTTAGGGAAATGTTCCCATTAATTTTATCCAAGATAAATTCTTCTAAATTTATTCTTTAATCCTCCTTTGGATATCATTTCAAACCATTCGGGATTAGCGAACCACACCGAAGTAATTATTTGTTTTATTTCCCAATCCCAACCTATATATCCCATGGAGCAAAACTGGTGGTACTCCATATCTAACACCACGGTGTTATCGGTAAAATTAATTACCATTTCACGTTCAAATCTAATCAAAGATTTAACTATCGCTTTGGAGCAAAACTGGTGATACTCCACTCTCGATCACTTTTCAGATTTGATAATTTAAATTATCAATTCACTTTTTAATCTAATTAAAGATTCATTAAAACTCCACTTAGTTTTAATCTTCTCAAAAATCAATATTCTGTCTTTAACTGGGTTAAAGAACCAATGTCATCTAAAACACGATTCACGATAAACCCAAATCACATTTGATATTAAATACAAGGCTTTGAATAGAAAATATACCGGCTTATATTCAATATCAAATTCTGAAACCAACAAATATCGTATTGGAAATAACGATATAAAATATATCTTTCAAATTCCCATAACAATATCTGTATAGTCACGAAATCCAACATCGAAATATTCCGAAGATAATTTCGATTCAACTCCCGTCCAATCCACGTATTGGGAATATTGATTATTTTTAAAATCACTTTCAAATTCAATTTATTTATTTCAAAAATAAATTGATTTTAATTCTAGTTCAAAACTAGTTCTTTTCGATAAAAATCTATTTTTATCCTTTCAAATGTGGAATTCTTCAGCCCAATTTTTCCCAAATCATTTCTTATGATTTTACACAAATTATAGATATTTTTAATAATTTTATCAAGGCCCGTACAGTCGATTTCCATCAACGGCCATCGAACTGCACTTACAGCGACCTTTTCTGAATTTGATTTGGACATAATTCCAAATCCAACCGTCAGATTTCAAATTTCTAATATTCAATGGAAAGCTCTTTTCGATACGAACCCAACGGTTCCGGTTTTAGGAGAATCCGACGGTCGGATCTCCCGCAATGTCCGTTTGAAATAAATGGTCGAAATTCACGAACTGCCGCGGCGCGGCGCGTTCTATTCAGGCCATTATATATATAATATATATATATATTATATATTTCGTCGATTTCCTTTTAAAACGAATTTTATAAATCGTTTTAACTTCATTTCAAAACCATTTCAACACTATATTCAATTCCAAATCGATTTGATTTCAATTCAATTCGAGTTCATTCCAATTCAATTCAAATTCAAATTCGTTTCAATTCAATTCAAATTCTAATTCGTTTTAATTCGATTCAATTTGAATTCATTTCAAATATTAATTCGTTTTAATTCGATTCAATTTGAATTCATTTCAAATATTAAATTTTGAAATCACTTTTCCCATATTCATTATAAAAACGAACAAAATCGATAAAAATATCGTTCACGTCAAAATGGCGCAACTCTAATCAACACGGCTTTATATTTTTCAAAAACTTCTTTATTCTATTCAACAAATGAATATTTATCCCATTCAACACATGAATCCATATTTCTTTCAACACACGACTAATCTCAACACATGAGTACTGTCAACACATCACTATTTTTGTTATGTAAAATATTTTATAAAACTATGGTATCTATCGTTTGATTTTCAATTAGACTTCTACTAGGAAGTAGTTCTAATTTTATATATGATAAAGATGTAAATTTCATTGTATAAAATATTTCACTCAACACATGAACATTGTCTACACATGACTATTTTTATATTCAACACATGAATTTTCTTTTATAATATTTATTATTTTCCCGATTGGAATGAGGCCCAATCAATCACCATATAATGTTAATTATACGGATTTCCATACAACACATGTATATAATAGCATTGAAAAATAATCAACCATCAACCAAAGTGCACTACACTGTATAAGCATCAAATATAGATATCTAACGCTTATAACAGCCTGTCAATCAATCGATCGACATATTTAATCAATCAGGATGAGTGAACTTCAAATTTCATCCCAACACCCGTGTGGGGTTTCAAACAATCAAACACAGATTTTATTTGTGCAGTTGGGTGATGTGTAAAATTTATCATCCCAATCAATTTCAGTCAAATCAGTGTATATAAACAAATCAGCCGATTTGTTTATAAATATTCAGTTATTCACTTTCACGTTAAAATTATATTTTTAACGATAAAACAATTTATTTTAACACATGAATTTCTATTCATTTCATTTATCAAATAAAATGATATCTTTTATTTTTCTAACTTATTTTAGAAAATTTCGGCGGCATAACGGCACGATACTAGAAACGGGACGAGGCCTAGCCTTATCCCCGGTCTAGTGAAGGCCCACGCCATTCACACATCAATCAAATCAATTTCATTTCACCAAACAATTCAATTCAAACCAAATAATCTAACCAACTACACAACCAAACAATTAAACAAACAAGCCATCCATGGTCTGTGGATGACGGGTGTCGGGTGCTACTAAACACCGTCTACATCCTAGTATATATATATAACTAGAAAAAGAGATTTTTGAGTGAGAAGTTCTCACCAATAGCTATCCAACTTCACGACACTTCATTGATAGAAATCTTCATCGTTATCCCATCTTCGTCATCTTCGTTGCCCGTATTCTCTACATACATAAAAATCGAATTTTTATCTCGCTATTCAATATATAAAAATCGAATTTTCACTTTGTCTTTCAATATATAAAAATCGAATTTTCACTTCGCTATTCAATATATAAAGGTCGAATTTTTATTTTGCTATTCCTATAATAAAAATCACATTTTTATTCTGCTACTGTATATGTAAAAATCCAATTTTTATCTCAAACTTCTTCATATAAAATTCGTATTTTTATTTCAAACCTCTTCATATAAAAATTGTATTTTTATAACTCAGCTTTCTATGTAAAAATCTTATTTTTCAAATCAACGAATTCATATTTTTATTATACAAAAATCGTATTTTTACTTTTCAAAACATTGTATAATTTATTTTTCGAGATCAATGTATATTACATTTCTCAGGATCAATTCTATTTTAAAACAATGTTATTTCTTAAAACTGCATTTTATATATTTCAAAACTGAATTTTATACTTTCAAAAAAAACTGCATTTTATATATTTCAAAACTGAATTTCATACTTTCAAAAAAAACTGCATTTTATATATTTCAAAACTGAATTTCAAGAATAATGCTAATTTATAAAAGTTTACACTGTCTTTTTGCTCCAGGAAAACAGTTGATGTCGTATACCCCTCTGAACTCGCTCCAACCTTTGACCCAAAACCACCGTCGCTACAGTGCCCACATCACCAATCTGAACAACCCCCGTCGACCGCCGTTAGATGCTCCACCAACGCCCAGCACCTCACTCCACTCGCACGCATCATGAGGCCAGAAACTGGGTTCGAGCGGTGGGATCTGGAAGTAGGATTTCAAATGATTTTCAGGACGATAGCTCATGAACCCAGTACCATCTTCAAGCCATTCGGATTGTCTCCCATTTCAGCCTTACAATTTTCGAAATTCATTGATAAATTTGGGAGATCGAATGGCATTTTCCCTGGAGTGTTTTCCGCCGTCGAGCAGATGAGAGGCGGCTGGTTCAGTTGTGGGAGACTAGGGTTATGATTTTATTTATATATGCCCCTTTTTAAATTAATTAATTAATATTTAATTTACAAATTGTTTCACTATGATTGTGAACTCCATTCGAGAGCCAAAGACTGTCACCCTAGCTAAATACCCCCCCCCCCTCCGAACACTATGGGATATGTTTCGTAGGCTGATTTGGCTGTTACAATCAGTTTCTGTTAAATTTACATTTAAATCACTTTATTGAATTTTAAACGTACATTTCAAATTCTCGGGGTCACATACGAATTCTAAAAATTACAGAAAAATATTTTCTAGCTTCGTATTGACGATACGGTCCTAACAAAACTAGTTTCGTCGAATTCTGAGACCGTTAGAAAAATGGCCTTTTTCCAGTCGATTAAAATCAACTGAAACTAGTCAAATGCGTTTTCCTTTGCCACGCTCACATATTGATTCGAAAAATTATGAAATTTGAAACCTAGCAATAACTTGACATCACGGACCCAACAAAACTGGTTTCGTCGAAATCCGAGGTCGTTTGCAAAATGTCCATTTTTAAGGGCCTGAATTCCATAGCGACTATTCAGAATTTTCAACTGGACATATCTTTTGATTCCTGCTATGAAATCTTGATTATTCGGATTCGCTGGAAAGATATTATCAATTAGATCCCATTATTTTTGGTTTCACTAAAATCCGGATTGTTTTGCACCCGGTACATTCAATTGAAGTTTGAAATCGAATTATCGAACTACCGCGCCATTTTCAATTCTATTTATAATTATATATAAATATTTATATTCTAACGATGACATATATAATATATACGTCAAATTCTATTCAAAATAAAGTTTTCGTCTATATTATTTAAAATAATCTATTTTAAATATTCAAAATTCGCTAAAATTGCCAATTTAAAAATTTTAAACTGGCCCAGATTTTCGGGTTATTACAGGTGTTGGGATGAAATTTGAAGTTCACTCATCCTGATTGATTCAATATGTCGATCGATTGATTGACAGGCTGTTATAAGCGTTAGATATCTATATTTGATGCTTATACAGTGTAGTGCACTTTGGATGATGGTTGATTATTTATCATTGCTATTATATACATGTGTTGAATGGAATCCATATAATTAACTTTATATGGTAATTGATTGGGCCTCATTCCAATTTAGAAAATAAAGAATACTATAAAATAAAGGTTCATGTGTTGACTGTACTCACCCGTTGAGATTGGTCATGTGTTGAACGAAATATTTTAACAATAAAATTTACATCTTTATCATATATAGGATTAGAAATCAACTGGAAAATAGAGGAGATGAGTGGTCTCCTGGATATTAATCTGATGTTGGTTTCGGCCTTCGGGGTTAATATTCAGGAAATCGTTCTCTCACTAAATTACGGTTGGAGTCTGATTCAATATCAAACGATAGATACCTTAATTTTTATAAAATATATTAAATAACAAAAATAGTCACACGTGGACAGTACTCATTCGTTGAGATTAGTCGTGTGTTGACAAAAATAAATATTCATTTGTTAAATAGAATATTTGAAAATAGAAATATATGAAGCCGTGTTGGTTAGATTGACGCCATTTTGACGTGAACGATATTTATATCGATTTTATTCATTTTAAAATGAATATTGAAAAGTGATTTCGAAATCGCATACATTGAATTGAAATTTGAATTGAATATAAAACGATTTCGAAATGAATTGAATATAAAACGATTTCGAAATGAATTGAATATAAAACGATTTCGAAATGAATTGAATATAAAACGATTTCGAAATGAATTGAATATAAAACGATTTCGAAATGAAATGAATATAAAACGATTTCGAAATGAATTGAATATAAAACGATTTCGAAATGAAATGAATATAAAACGATTTCGAAATGAATTGAATTGAAAACGAATTCGAATTGAATTGAAAACGAATTCGAATTGAATTGAAAACGAATTGAAATGAATTCAAATTGAATTGAAATTTGAATTGAATAGAAATGAATTTTTAAACGAATTTATAAGGAAAATTCAATTTTGATTTGAATTTAAAATAAAGGTTGAAATTGTTTTTGAAACGAATTTAAAACTATTTATAAAATTCGTTTTAAATAGAAATCGACGAAATATATATTATATATATTATATATATATAATATAATGGCCTGAATAGAACGCGCCGCGCCGTGGCAGTTCGTAAATTTCGACCATTTATTTCAAACGGACATTACGGGAGATCCGACCGTCGGATTCTCCTAAAACCGGAACCGTTGGGTTCGTATCGAAAAGAGATTTCTAACGAATATTTGAAATTTGAAATCTAACGGTTGGATTTGGATATACATCGAAATCAAATTCGAAAAAGGTCGCTATAGGTGCAGTTCGATGGCCGTTGTTGGAAATCGACTGTACGGGCCTTGATAAAATTATTAAAAATATCAATAATTAGTGTAAAATCATAAGAAATGATTTGGGAAAAGTTGGGATGAAAAACTCCATATTTGAAAAGATAAAAATAGATTTTTATCGAAATGAACTAGTTTTGAACTAAAATTTAAAACCGTTTATTTTCAAATAAATAAATTGGATTTGAAATGGGTTTTAAATAGAATTGATTCATGGGTTTATCGTGAACTGTGTTTTAAATAACACTAGTTCTTTAACTCGAAAATAAATAGAATTTGAAATGGGTTTATCGTGAACTGTGTTTTAAATAACACCTAGTTCTTTAACCCAGTAAAAGGAGTTTTAACGAATCTGCAATTAGGTTGAAATGTAAATCTATAATCTAAATTATCCAATTTAGAAATGAGCGAGAATGGAGTATCGCCAGTTTTGCTCCAAAGCGATAGTTAAATCTTTAATTAGATTTGAACGTGAAATGGTAATTAATTTTACCGATAACACCATGGTGTTAGTTATGGAGTATTACCAGTTTTGCTTCATGGGATGAATAGGTTGGGGTTGGGAAATAAAATAAATAATTACTTCGTCACGGTTCGCTAATCTCGACTAGTTAGAAAACCATAATATGGTTTGAAATGACATCCAAAGGAAGATTAAAGGATAAATTTTAAAGAATTTATCTTGGATAAAATTAATGGGAACCTTTCCCTAAAAACGTGATTTTGTGAATATAAGAATATTCTGAATTGGAATGAGGCGTATGTTGTGTTAGTGTAACATTTGTTTTTAATATACGCGGGTTGTTCGGAAAGGCCGGGTTTACACCCATTCTGAATAACCGATTCGACGATATGTCGAAGATGAAGACGGTGGTCGAAGACCGGAAGTCTTCACATCGTTTGGATAATTACTGACGATCCTGATTGGGCAGTACACCCAAGAGGATGGAAATAGTTGGTGGTCGTCCAGACATACTTGGAGATGGATGGATATGCGAGGAAAGTGCCTCCGGTTTCGTTCAGACCCAGAACGGACTTGTAAACGGATTGTGTGTCTGACATTGGATTTTATTCTGTGTTGATTGATTTCTATTAAATATACATCTGTTTGGCGGCGGAGAATTTATTCTTTTGCTTAACGCCCTTCTCTGAGACGTACGAGCTCAGAGGTTGTATATCGATGGACATCAGTCGCATGGCATGAATTGCCTGTGTGGCACGCTAAGATGCAATGATCAAGGCTTCTGTTGAAAAGCAAAGTCTTGTGGTTGATGATCAAAGCACGACCTACGTGGCAGCTTTGTGTATAGCGTGAATTCGCGAGCCTCACACCTCGGTATGAGTCAAAAACGGGATAAGGACTGCAGGGAGAGCACGACGTTTCTTTCTAGCTTTGGTGGTGTCAGTGACTTACCAGCCCTGACATTGATATACTTTTCACCTTTGTGGTTGTTGGATGAGGCGCCTCGATTTTAGGTCTGTAAGGACCGGGAAACGTGTGTTCAGGAATACTAATCCTCTAACGTAAGTGAGGACCGGCCCTGAAGCATCCAGGGGTTGCCCAGAGTGCGTAACCCTGAGGCATTTGCTAGAGTGTCTCGAACGCGGAGAGGAGCTTGCCCCTTGCCTCGACTCATGACGGAATCCAATTTCCAATACGTGTAATTCGATTTTAATTGTAGAACTAGTATGGCGACATAGTAGATGGTAGCTATGCCGCCTATGATTTATATTTATGATTGAAATTGTTTTGACACTATACACTTATTATAGTATCAAATGATTTGTTTTAAACGTATCAAGCATGCTTTGTCTGTTATAAGGGAAAACCCTATCCCCCGGCTTGCGTTGCATTGTGTGATAGGACCTGGGTCTTATAACAGCTTCATTTTTCTTTATTTAGCATTGCGTTGTTGTTTTATGCACTGGTATTCCTGGGAGGAAACCCGTTCCGTGTTATACGGCGTGGTCCCTTGAATTACTCTCTTTTAAAGTAAAGTTTTACAGTTCTCACACCAGTCACATGACTGACCTGGAGTTTATTGTTTTAACCTAAACTCTGGGTGCCCCTATTTCCGCACGGGCAGCTAGTAGTTTTGGTTTTGCAGATTTATATTCACAGGATCCTGGTTTACAGCTGGAATGATATCCGGAAAGCTCTGTATCTGTATATCACCTTCAGTTGTGTTTTATATTATTTTCCGCTGCTATGTAATTTATTGTAATCTCTGATATTTATCGAATGTAATTTATTCATTATATTCTTATATCTGATGGAATTGTTGTAATAACAAAGAAATGTTCTTCCGTCTGCGTTCCTTTGTGTGTTGTTCTCAAAGTATCCGCTCTTTCCTTCACGGGGAAGTTACGGGTTCTTACAAGACACATTAGAACTGAACGAAAGAATTCATCAGAGATTGGATTAGTAATATCCAATAAGAATAACTCGTTAGAGATGGGATCAGTAGCATCCAAGAACGAGTATGAGGAGTATTATTTTCTTTAAAGTAAAAATGAAAACAAATTTAGTTTTGAAAATTTTATCTAAAAATACGTATTTGAGTATATTATTATATTTTAATGTGGGCAATCGAGTTTATAAAGATTTTGAATATACGAGTAATTAACAGATATTCGAAGTTTTAATATACTCGATAGATATAGAATCACACTCTAGTCGCCCGGAGATGATTCTGATGATTGCTAGCGTCATCGGAGTTTAGGTTCGAGTCTCGAAAGTGGGATTTCTATATATTTCCATTGACTGGTCTGAGAACCAAAACTTAGTTAGTACACATTGCTGTGATTTGCACTAAAAATATAATTTTTGACTATATATAAAAGTTATATATATTTGAAAAGTTAATCACCTAATTGATTGCTAGATGTGATGTTTGATTATTAGTTTAACTAACAAAAGTATAGAAATGATAATTAATTTAACTAACAAAATTATGAAAACCAATAAAGTTGAGTGGGTTAATTAAAACAACTTTTTGCTACGTTCCTTTTCGAGGACGAAAAGATTTTAAGTGGGGGCGATTGTAACAACCCGGAATTTTGGGGCCAATTTAAAATTTTTATTTTAGAAAATTTAATGGATTTTAATATTTAAAATAATCTATTTTAAATAAGAATGACTAAAAATTTATTTTAAAACGAATAAATTTAATTTAATTATAAAAGGAGTTTAAAACAGCGTTGCAGTTTGAAAATTTGAACTTTGACTGACTGAACATGATTCATTTTAAATCAGAATTAAGCGAAACAAGAAATATTTAAATCTGTTTAATAATATCTTTCTAACGAATCTGAAAAACTGAAATTTCACTTTATAGTTTGAAAGTTATGCCCAGTTTAAAATTTAGAAAAGTCGCTGTAGAATTTATATATATTTTATTATAATATATAACCCTTAAAAATAGCCATTTTTCAAATGACCTCGGTTTTCGACGAAACCACTTTTGTTGGAACCGGAATGTCAAATTATTGCTAGGTTTCAATTTTCAAATTTTTTCGAATTAATGTGTGAGCGTGGCAGAAGAAAATGTGTTTTGTCAGTTTCAGTCAAATTTAATCGACTTGAAAATGGCCATTTTTCAAACGGTCTCAGAATTCGACGAAATAAGTCTTGTTAGAACCGTATCGTCAAACCATAACTAGAAATAATTTTTCTATAATTTTTAGAGTCAGTATGTGGCCCTGGTAATTTAAAAATATAGGTTTGAATTTAATAATTAAATGTTTTATATTTTAATTTAAAGAAAAACATATCCTGACAGCCCAACTGGGTTACGAAACATGTTCCATTGTGTCCGGGACGGGGGTATTTGGGTAGGGGCGACATTCGTTGGGTTCGATTCGGGGTTAGTATCAATGAACAAACATTTTCTTGAATTAAAATAAAAAATAGTATAAAATACCGTATAAAATACAGTATAAATACATGGAAAATACTAAACCCTAATTCTAAAGAACGTAGCCGCCATCCATTGAAACCAATGGCCGAAAAGCTCCTGAATTCTTCTCGATTTTTCTCCCAACGTACTTCGTATTGAAACAAACCTTCAACACCAAGTCCAAGAGCTCTTCAAGATCTATCGTTCTATACGGTGATGATCGGTTATTGATCATCGGGGAGGCCGGAATCCAGGCGGGAAGGCGCTAACTTCGGAGGCGTTTTGTGGGTCCCTGGGGAGCGCGAGTGGGGCCCCTTTCTCGGCGACGGTGGAGGACAGGCGGGGCTTCGACGTGATGGTATTGGATCAGACTCCGACCTCTTCTGGTGGAGGCGCCGTAGGGATGTTGCAATCGACAATGGGTTTGAGCAAAAGGGAATGAACGTGGGTTTTTGGTTACGGTAGAAGACAGGGGTGAGGATTAATTAACAATTAATTAGTTAATTATATTATTTATATAATGTAATGAGATTTGAAAATAGCATAACTCTTTCGTACGAGGTCCGTTCTACGAACCGTCAGAAACGTTGGACTCATATGGATCTGATCTACGCTATGAAGCTGACTGGAGTTGAAACCGAGCATGTTGAAAATTCAGGAAAATTCAGATCTGAATTAAAAGCAATGTGAGATTTCTGTTTTTAAATTAAAAATTATTTATTTATTTTATTATGAAATTTATATTCATTTTATATAAAATGCATGTGGTGTCTTGTATATTTTTTTTGTTGAAATGTTGATTTGTTGTATTGCGATGAATCGCTGAATGAACGTGTGTATCATGTTTGTTATTCAACTGAATTATCATTGTTTTTAGGTTGTTGGAATTAACACTAATATTAATTATAAAGTTAGATTCAAATAATATTATTATTTCTGTTGTCATTTTATATAAAACAAGAATAGTCATTTTTGTCAAAACTCTTGGTTAAAATATTTTGATTAGTGAAAGAAATCACATTTTTTGATTAAATCATGATTAGTGAAATAAAATGACATCGTTGGTTAAATTTAAATTAACAAGAAAAATATACACATTTGTTAATTAGATTATAAAGAACAAGATTAACACTTTTGTTAATTAGATTATAAAGAACAAGATTAACATTTTTGTTAATTAGATTATAAAGAACAAAATAACATTTTTGTTAAGAAATGTTACACTAGTCATAAAATAACAATTTGTTATAAAATGTGTATTGGATTAAAATTTGTTACTTTTGTGTTAAATTAGAAAAAGGATATATTTATATACATTAAAAAGAATGAAGAGACAAAATTCATTATTTTGGTTTACATTAAAAAGATTAGACAAAATCCATTATTTTGTTTACATTAGAAAGGTTAGACAAAGTTATTAGTTTTGGTCCCTTTAAAAGGAATGAATTAGAAATGAACATTTTTGTGTCATTAAAAAGATTAAATTAAAAATGAACATTTTTGTGTTCATTTTTGTGTCATTAAAAAGATTAAATTAGAAATGAACATTTTTGTATCATTAAAAAGATTAAATTAGAAATGAACATTTTTGTGTCATTAAAAAGATTAAATTAGAAATGAACATTTTTGTGTCATTAAAAAGATTAAATTAGAAATGAACATTTTTGTGTCATTAAAAAGATTAAATTAGAAATGAACATTTTTGTGTCATTAAAAAGATAAAATTAGAAATGAACATTTTTGTGTCATTAAAAAGATTAAATTAGAAATGAACATTTTTGTGTCATTAAAAGATTAAATTAGGAATAAACATTTTTGTGCATAAGAAAAGAGATTAAAATAAAAATATGCATTTTTGTCTACATTAAAAGGATTTGTCAAAACATGATTATAAAAGGAAAATTAACATTTTTGCTTACTGTAAAAGAATGAAAACAGAATAACATATTTTTGTCAAAATATGATTAGTGAATAGAATAACATATTTTTATCAAAATATGATTAGTGAATAGAATAACATATTTTTATCAAAATATGATTAGTGAATAGAATAACATATTTTTTATCAAAATATGATTAGTGAATAGAATAACATATTTGTGACGGCAAGAAATTTCGCTCGGTCCGAACCAGTCGCTAAACCGACCCAGACCGTTCGAAACGCCCTATCGTTTTGAGAACACGACAAAACAGAACGCATACAGAAGAACATTTCATTGTATATTACAACCATGCATCAGATTACAAGAATATACAGAGTATAAATGAATATATATTACACAGAAATATCAGAGATTTAAAATTACATTTAAATACATAGCAGCGGAAAATAATACAATACACAACTAGAAGAAGATATACGGATACAAAGCTTTCCGGATATCGTTCCAGCTGTAAACCAGGATCCTGTGAATACAAATCTGCAAAACCAAAACTACTAGCTGCCCGTGTCGAAAATAGGGGCACCCAGAGTTTAGGTTAAAACAATAAACTCCAGGTCAGTCATGTGACTGGTGTGAGAACTAAAACAGTTATTAATCTTTGTTTTTAAAGTTTGGTAAATCAAGGGACCACGCCGCTAACGCGGAACGGGTTTCCTCCCAAGAATACCAGTGCTAAAACAAACAGCGCAATGCTAAATAAAGAAAAATGAAGCTGTTATAAGACCCAGGTCCTATCACACAATGCAACGCAAGCCGGGGGATAGGGTTTTCCCTTATAACAGCCAAAGAATGCTTGATACGTTTTAAAACAAATCATTTGATACTATTATAAGTGCATAGTGTATAAAACAACTTCAAATCATAAGTATCAATCATAGGCGGCATGGGTACCATATATCATGTCGCCATACTAGTTCTACAATTAAAACCGCAAATGTCACGTATTTGGAAGTTGGATTTCCATCTATGAACCGAGGCAAAAGATAGTCCTCAACCGATTCGAGACGCTCTAGTCCGTGTCTCAGGCAAGCGCGCAGGCAAGCCTTGGAGCGACAGGGCCGGTCCACCGATGTGGATTATTATGCCTGAACACTACGTTTCCCCACCCTATGGGGTGTCAGTCTGGTCCGTCAGCCGACCAGAAGCATCGGCCGAAACCGATATAACCGAGGCGCCTCGCAACCGCAACAACCACATAAGTCAAACTCGTCAGGGCGTGTAAAACCACTGACGCCACTTCTAACTAGAAAGAAACGCAAGTCCTCCCTGAGGTCCGTCTCCCGTTTTTGGTTCATACCGGGTGTGAAACTCGCGAAGTAAACGTTACACAAAGCTACGCCACAAAGGCCGTGCTTTGATCATCACCACAAGACTTTGCTTTTCAACAGAAGCCTCGATCAATTGCCACTTAGGCATGCCACACAGGCAATTCACTCCATGCGTTTGATATCCATCAATATATAACCCCTGAGCTCGTACGTCTCAGAGAAGGGCGTTAAGCAAGAGAATAAATTCTCCGCCGCCAAACCGATATATATTTAATAGAAATCAATCACACAGACTAAATTCCAATGTCAGACACACAGTCCATTTACAAGTCCGTTCTGGGTCTGAACGAAACCGGAGGCACCTAGTACCCCGCATATCCATCGATCTCCAAGTACGTCTGGACGATCACTAACTGTTTCCATCTTCTTGGGTGTACAGCCCAATCAAGATCATCAGTTATCACCCAAACGACGTGAAGACTTCCGGTCTTCGACCACCGTCTTCATCTTCGACTTATCGTCGTATCAGTTATTCAGAATGGGATAAACCCGGTCTTTCCGAATAACTCGCGTATATATTATAAAAGTGTTACACAAACACAACATACGCCTCATTCCAATTCATTAGTCACTAACCGTAAATTAATCAAGAGAATAATTCCCCAAATATTAACCCCGAAGGCCGAAACCAACATCAGATCAATATCCAGAAAACCATTCTGCTTGGCTAACCGACAGTTAGTTTCTAAATTTCACATTCAAATCTAATTAAAGATTCATTAAAACTCCACTTAGTTTTAATCTGTGACTGGGTTAAAGAATCAGTGTCATTTAAAACACGGTTCACGATAAACCCAAAGTCACATCCCATTAATTATCGGGTTAAAGAACAAGTGTTATTTAAAACACTGTTCACGATAAACCCAAAAATCAATATCCATTCAATTCCAATTAAATATTATTTAATTGGTACACTTCATTAAATCTAAATAAAAAGATTTAATCTTTTCTCAACTGGGTTCAAGAACAGTGTTAGTGAAGACACCATTCACGACAAACCCAAATCACATTCATTAATTATCGGGTTAAAGAACAAGTGTTATTTAAAACACTGTTCACGATAAACCCAAAAATCAATTCAATTCAATTCCAATTAAATATTATTTAATTGGTACACTTCATTAAATCTAGATAAAAAGATTTAATCTTTTCTCAACTGGGTTCAAGAACAGTGTTAGTGAAGACACCATTCACGACAAACCCAAATCACATTCGATATTCAATACAAGGCTCTGAATAGAAAATATATCGGCTTATATTCAATATCAAATTCTACGACTAACAAATGTCGTATTGGAAATAACGATATAAATATATATATCTTTCAAATTTCCATAACAACACCTGTATAATCACGAATTCCAACATCGAAATATTCCGAAGACAATTTCGATTCAAATCCACTCCAATGCAATTATTGGAAATTTTGGTTATTTTCAAAACCCTTTTCAAATTCAATTTATTTATTTAAAAATAAATAGAATTATAATTCTAGTTCAAAACTAGTTCATTTCGATAAAAATCTATTTTTATCTTTTCAAATAGGGAGTTTTTCATCCCAATTCTTTCTAAATCATTTCTTATGATTTTACACAAATTATTACTATTTTTAATAATTTTATCAAGGCCCGTACAGTTGATTTCCATCAATGGCCATCGAACTGCACTTACAGCGACCTTTTCCGAATTTGATTTGGACATAATTCCAAATCCAACCGTTAGATTTCAAATTTCTAATTTTCATTAGAAAGCTCTTTTCGATACGAACCCAACGGTTCCGGTTTTAGGAGAATCCGACGGTCGGATCTCCCGTAATGTCCGTTTGAAATAAATGGTCGAAATTCACGAACTGCCGCGGCGCGGCGCGTTCTATTCAGGCCATTATATTATATATATAATATATATAATATATATTTCGTCGATTTCTATTTAAAACGAATTATATAAATAGTTTTAAATTCGTTTCAAAAACAATTTCAACTTCCGTTTACAATCCAAAGCAAAATTGAATTCTTCTTTATAAATTCGTTTTAAAATTCATTTCTATTCAATTCAAATTTCAATTCAATTTGAATTCATTTCAATTCGCTTTCAATTCAATTCATTTCGAAATCGTTTTCAATTCAATTCATTTCGAAATCGTTTTCAATTCAATTCATTTCGAAATCGTTTTCAATTCATTTTGAATTCGTTTTCAATTCAATTCATTTCGAAATCGTTTTTTAAAATTGATATAAATATCGTTCACGTCAAAATGGCGTCAATCTAATCAACACGGCTTCATATATTCCTTTATTTTCAAATATTCTATTTCAAATATTTCTTTTTCAAATATTTCTTTTTCAAAACTGGAATGAGGCCCAATCAATTACCATATAAAATTAATTATATGGATTTTCATACAACACATGTATATAATAGCATTGAAAAATAACCAACCATCAACCAAAGTGCACTACACTGTATAAGCATCAAATATAGATATTCAACGCTTATAACAGCCTGTCAATCAATCGATCGACATATTTAATCAATCAGGATGAGTGAACTTCAAATTTCATCCTAACACCCGTGTGGGGTTTCAAACAATCAAACACATATTTTATTTGTGCAGTTAGGCGATGTGTAAAATTTATCGACCCAATCAACGTCATTCAAATAGGTGTACATAAACAAACCGTCTGGGTTGTAAATGAATATTTATTTATTCACATTCACGTTAAAAATTATATTTTTAACGATAACACATTTTATTTCAACCTATGAATTTCTATTCAATTCATTTATTCAATAAAATGATATTTTTATTTTTCTAACATATTTTAGAAAATTTCGGCGGCATAACGGCACGATACTAGAAACGGGAAAAGGCCTAGCCTAATCCCCGGTCTAGTGAAGGCCCACGCCATTCACACATCAATCATATCAATTTTATTATGCAAACCACAAAATTTGGAGTAAGAGTCTAACCTAGCCTTACTCCCTTGCCTTATAACGGCGCACGTCTAATCCTAACCAATTTATCGATTCGATTTTTCACACCACAAATCACATTCAAACCAATATCGCAACCAATCACCAAACAGTCAAACAAACAAGTCCATGGTTTGTGGACGGGTGTCGGGTGCTACTAAGCACCGTCTGCATCCTAGTATAAATATATAACTAGAAAAGAAATAGAAAGGTGAGAAATTCTCACATATAGCTATCCAATCATCTTGACTCTCCTTTTGCAGAAGTCTTCGTCGTTTCGCCTTTTGTCGCTTTCGTTGTCCGCTTTCACTACATATGTAAAAATCGAAATTTACTTCGCTATTCAATATATAAAAATCCTATTTTTAGTTCGCTATTCAATATATCAAAATCGAATTTTTACTTTGCTATTCAATATATAAAAATCGAATTTTTAGTTCGCTATTCAATATATAAAAATCGAATTTTTACTTTGCTATTCAATATATAAAAATCGAATTTTTACTTTGCTATTCAATATATAAAAATCGAATTTTTACTTTGCTATTCAATATATAAAAATCGAATTTTTACTTTGCTATTCAATATATAAAAATCGAATTTTTACTTTGCTATTCAATATATAAAAATCGAATTTTTAGTTCGCTATTCAATATATAAAAATCGAATTTTTAGTTCGAAGTTCAATATATAAAAATCCTATTTTTCATTCGACAATATAAAAGATTATATTTTTCATAACTTTACAACATAATTAAAAATTCACTTTTTCTACTTCTTTAAAAATTCCAGTTTTACTACTTATTAAAATTCAGTTTTAAACTTTTTTTTTTTTTAACTTTACATAATCTAATCCTTTTACTCTATCTAAAAATTCAATCCTTAACATTGCTATTCATATATTTTTAACACCAAGATCATAGCTTTTAAGTAAGCAAAAATCAAAGCTTTTTAATATAAAAAAAACCTCCCCTCTTCTAAGTTAAAAATCTATTCTTTTTATTCAATAAAAGTCTAACTTTCAAAAACAAAAATTCAAACTTTTATCACCTCTTCATACAAATAAAAATCACTTCCTTTTAAATCAAGATCAAAGCTTTTACAAATAAAAATCATGCCATTATATAAATATTAGAATTTTCATAAAAATCCTATTTTTATTTATTTAAAAATCTTATCTTTATTGGTTCGCTATCATATAATAAAACTAAAATTAAATAAGTGTAAATTAAGAAAACTTACTGTCTTTGGCGTGTTGGAGAGGGGGGCTGCTACGGTGCTTGAGGGGGTCGGAGGAAGCTTGACTGGCCGGCGACGAGTGGAAGGGGAAGGCAATTGCGGTGGATCCGAGGTCATGGGGCAAAGGGAAGAGGGAGGAGGGAGTCTACATTGGCGGTGGGTCGTCAGTGGTGCGACGGGGGGTGTCTGAGGCGGTTGGAGGGTGGCGTCAGTGGTTGGCGCGGCGGCGTGGCTAGGGCTTCGCGGTTTGGATGAGGGCTCTCATTCGAGAGGAGAGAGAAGCAAGGTAGGAAGGAGGGGGGGTGCGTGGCGATCTGGTGATGGGGCGGCGGTGGTCCGTCGTGGTAGCGCGGCGGTGGGAGGGTTGCGAAGGGGGCGCTGAACGATTTGGGGCAAAAGAGGTCAACGGGGTTTGATTTGTTCGGAGGAAACTGATGTGGGGGGGTTTATGTAAAAGGATTTTATTATTATATTATTTTATTATTAATTTAATTCATAAAGTAACTTTTTATTTGGAACTCTAAATCAAGCTCACCGACTGTCGTCCATAGCGTAATACCCTCATTCCGAACACAATGGGATATGTATCGCAGGTTGATTTGACTGTTTCGATCTATTTCCTTTGAATTTACATATAAATCTCTATATTGAATTTTAAACGTACATTTCAATTTACCGGGGTCACATACTAACCAGAAAAATTCCCGAAAAATATTTTCTAGCTTCGTATTGACGATACGGTCCTAACAAAACTAGTTTCGTCGAAATCCGAGGTCGTTTGCAAAATGTCCATTTTTAAGGGCTTGAATTCCATAGCGACTATTCAGAATTTTCAACTGGACATATCTTTTGATTCTCGCTACTAAATTTTGATTTGTCTGATTCGTTGGAAAGATATTATCAATTAGATCCTAATGTTTTTGGTTTCACTAAAATCCGGATTGTTTTGCACCCGGTACATTCAATTGAAGTTTAAAATCGAATTATCGAACTACCGCGCCATTTTCAATTCTATTTATAATTATATATAAATATTTATATTCTAACGACGACGCGTATAAATATATACGTTCGAATTATATTCAAAATAAATTTCTCGTCGATATTATTTAAAATAATCTATTTTAAATATTCAAAATTCGCCAAAATTGCCAAAATAAAAATTTTAAATTGGCCCAGATTTTACGGGTTGTTACAATCTCCCCCACTTAAAACTTTTCGTCCCCGAAAAGGAACAAAGTCGAAAGTGGTTTGATTATTCAACTCTATGTTCGATCTGGCTTCCATTCTCCAACTTTCAAGTTTCTGAAAATTTTCTAAAATCTCAAAAATTTGGCTAACACCCTAAATTTTTGAAAAATTTCGCCATAACCTCCCCTGCACCGGGAGCATCGGGGAATTTCAAATAGCTTCCCCGGTCCTTCAGATCTCAAAAAGAAAAAGAAAAAGCCAAGCGGCTAGCCAATAGGCTCACAAAATCATCATCACCCAAACAAAACAGGAAATTATGTAGTAAACATGTACCTATTTGTCGGGCAAACAAATTTTATTCTCTGGCTCTAGCCTCCTTGCTATGACCTGTTCAATATAAGTATATGTATATACAAGCAAATGCGACCAATTTTCAATATAATCCAATATTTGGTTCAATTAGGCATAATGGTTCAAAATTATCAAACAACTAAACAAACAACACAAACATCAATCAATTAGTGAATTAGAGTTTCAAATTGATAATTTTGATACATATACAAAAATCATGTTTTTGATGCCAATTTACAACAAAGTGTTCTAACTATATTAGTTTTGGTTCTCACACCAGTCCAATGGAAATATATAGAAAATCACACCTTCGAAACACGAAGCTAATTACTAATGATGACGCGTCAACCATCAGAATCAGGTCCGTGCGACTAGAGTGTAATTCTATATCTATCCAGTATATTAAAACTTCGAATACACGTGGATCAGACGTATACCCAAAATCCATATATACTGGACTGTCCAACTCAATATAAATAGATAATCAAATACGAATAATTGATTTAAATTTTCAAAACAAAAATTTGTTTTCATTTGAAAAATATACTCTTCACACTCGTTCTAGGATACTACTGATCCCATCTCTAACGAGTCATTCTCATTGGATATTACTAATCCAATATCTGATGAATTCTTTCGTACGGTTCTAATGTGTCTTGTTCTCTAGCTTTGTAAACCAAAGCTCTGATACCAACTGTGACGGCAAGGAATTTCGCTCGGTCCGAACCAGTCGCTAAACCGACCCAGACCGTTCGAAACGCCCTATCGTTTTGAGAACACGACAAAACAGAACGCATACAGAAGAACATTTCATTGTATATTACAACCATGCATCAGATTACAAGAATATACAGAGTATAAATGAATATATATTACACAGAAATATCAGAGATTTAAAATTACATTTAAATACATAGCAGCGGAAAATAATACAATACACAACTAAAAGAAGATATACGGATACAAAGCTTTCCGGATATCGTTCCAGCTGTAAACCAGGATCCTGTGAATACAAATCTGCAAAACCAAAACTACTAGCTGCCCGTGTCGAAAATAGGGGCACCCAGAGTTTAGGTTAAAACAATAAACTCCAGGTCAGTCATGTGACTGGTGTGAGAACTAAAACAGTTATTAATCTTTGTTTTTAAAGTTTGGTAAATCAAGGGACCACGCCGCTAACGCGGAACGGGTTTCCTCCCAAGAATACCAGTGCTAAAACAAACAGCGCAATGCTAAATAAAGAAAAATGAAGCTGTTATAAGACCCAGGTCCTATCACACAATGCAACGCAAGCCGGGGGATAGGGTTTTCCCTTATAACAGCCAAAGAATGCTTGATACGTTTTAAAACAAATCATTTGATACTATTATAAGTGCATAGTGTATAAAACAACTTCAAATCATAAGTATCAATCATAGGCGGCATGGGTACCATATATCATGTCGCCATACTAGTTCTACAATTAAAACCGCAAATGTCACGTATTTGGAAGTTGGATTTCCATCTATGAACCGAGGCAAAAGATAGTCCTCAACCGATTCGAGACGCTCTAGTCCGTGTCTCAGGCAAGCGCGCAGGCAAGCCTTGGAGCGACAGGGCCGGTCCACCGATGTGGATTATTATGCCTGAACACTACGTTTCCCCACCCTATGGGGTGTCAGTCTGGTCCGTCAGCCGACCAGAAGCATCGGCCGAAACCGATATAACCGAGGCGCCTCGCAACCGCAACAACCACATAAGTCAAACTCGTCAGGGCGTGTAAAACCACTGACGCCACTTCTAACTAGAAAGAAACGCAAGTCCTCCCTGAGGTCCGTCTCCCGTTTTTGGTTCATACCGGGTGTGAAACTCGCGAAGTAAACGTTACACAAAGCTACGCCACAAAGGCCGTGCTTTGATCATCACCACAAGACTTTGCTTTTCAACAGAAGCCTCGATCAATTGCCACTTAGGCATGCCACACAGGCAATTCACTCCATGCGTTTGATATCCATCAATATATAACCCCTGAGCTCGTACGTCTCAGAGAAGGGCGTTAAGCAAGAGAATAAATTCTCCGCCGCCAAACCGATATATATTTAATAGAAATCAATCACACAGACTAAATTCCAATGTCAGACACACAGTCCATTTACAAGTCCGTTCTGGGTCTGAACGAAACCGGAGGCACCTAGTACCCCGCATATCCATCGATCTCCAAGTACGTCTGGACGATCACTAACTGTTTCCATCTTCTTGGGTGTACAGCCCAATCAAGATCATCAGTTATCACCCAAACGACGTGAAGACTTCCGGTCTTCGACCACCGTCTTCATCTTCGACTTATCGTCGTATCAGTTATTCAGAATGGGATAAACCCGGTCTTTCCGAATAACTCGCGTATATATTATAAAAGTGTTACACAAACACAACATACGCCTCATTCCAATTCATTAGTCACTAACCGTAAATTAATCAAGAGAATAATTCCCCAAATATTAACCCCGAAGGCCGAAACCAACATCAGATCAATATCCAGAAAACCATTCTGCTTGGCTAACCGACAGTTAGTTTCTAAATTTCACATTCAAATCTAATTAAAGATTCATTAAAACTCCACTTAGTTTTAATCTGTGACTGGGTTAAAGAATCAGTGTCATTTAAAACACGGTTCACGATAAACCCAAAGTCACATCCCATTAATTATCGGGTTAAAGAACAAGTGTTATTTAAAACACTGTTCACGATAAACCCAAAAATCAATATCCATTCAATTCCAATTAAATATTATTTAATTGGTACACTTCATTAAATCTAAATAAAAAGATTTAATCTTTTCTCAACTGGGTTCAAGAACAGTGTTAGTGAAGACACCATTCACGACAAACCCAAATCACATTCATTAATTATCGGGTTAAAGAACAAGTGTTATTTAAAACACTGTTCACGATAAACCCAAAAATCAATTCAATTCAATTCCAATTAAATATTATTTAATTGGTACACTTCATTAAATCTAGATAAAAAGATTTAATCTTTTCTCAACTGGGTTCAAGAACAGTGTTAGTGAAGACACCATTCACGACAAACCCAAATCACATTCGATATTCAATACAAGGCTCTGAATAGAAAATATATCGGCTTATATTCAATATCAAATTCTACGACTAACAAATGTCGTATTGGAAATAACGATATAAATATATATATCTTTCAAATTTCCATAACAACACCTGTATAATCACGAATTCCAACATCGAAATATTCCGAAGACAATTTCGATTCAAATCCACTCCAATGCAATTATTGGAAATTTTGGTTATTTTCAAAACCCTTTTCAAATTCAATTTATTTATTTAAAAATAAATAGAATTATAATTCTAGTTCAAAACTAGTTCATTTCGATAAAAATCTATTTTTATCTTTTCAAATAGGGAGTTTTTCATCCCAATTCTTTCTAAATCATTTCTTATGATTTTACACAAATTATTACTATTTTTAATAATTTTATCAAGGCCCGTACAGTTGATTTCCATCAATGGCCATCGAACTGCACTTACAGCGACCTTTTCCGAATTTGATTTGGACATAATTCCAAATCCAACCGTTAGATTTCAAATTTCTAATTTTCATTAGAAAGCTCTTTTCGATACGAACCCAACGGTTCCGGTTTTAGGAGAATCCGACGGTCGGATCTCCCGTAATGTCCGTTTGAAATAAATGGTCGAAATTCACGAACTGCCGCGGCGCGGCGCGTTCTATTCAGGCCATTATATTATATATATAATATATATAATATATATTTCGTCGATTTCTATTTAAAACGAATTATATAAATAGTTTTAAATTCGTTTCAAAAACAATTTCAACTTCCGTTTACAATCCAAAGCAAAATTGAATTCTTCTTTATAAATTCGTTTTAAAATTCATTTCTATTCAATTCAAATTTCAATTCAATTTGAATTCATTTCAATTCGCTTTCAATTCAATTCATTTCGAAATCGTTTTCAATTCAATTCATTTCGAAATCGTTTTCAATTCAATTCATTTCGAAATCGTTTTCAATTCATTTTGAATTCGTTTTCAATTCAATTCATTTCGAAATCGTTTTTTAAAATCGATATAAATATCGTTCACGTCAAAATGGCGTCAATCTAATCAACACGGCTTCATATATTCCTTTATTTTCAAATATTCTATTTCAAATATTTCTTTTTCAAATATTTCTTTTTCAAAACTGGAATGAGGCCCAATCAATTACCATATAAAATTAATTATATGGATTTTCATACAACACATGTATATAATAGCATTGAAAAATAACCAACCATCAACCAAAGTGCACTACACTGTATAAGCATCAAATATAGATATTCAACGCTTATAACAGCCTGTCAATCAATCGATCGACATATTTAATCAATCAGGATGAGTGAACTTCAAATTTCATCCTAACACCCGTGTGGGGTTTCAAACAATCAAACACATATTTTATTTGTGCAGTTAGGCGATGTGTAAAATTTATCGACCCAATCAACGTCATTCAAATAGGTGTACATAAACAAACCGTCTGGGTTGTAAATGAATATTTATTTATTCACATTCACGTTAAAAATTATATTTTTAACGATAACACATTTTATTTCAACCTATGAATTTCTATTCAATTCATTTATTCAATAAAATGATATTTTTATTTTTCTAACATATTTTAGAAAATTTCGGCGGCATAACGGCACGATACTAGAAACGGGACAAGGCCTAGCCTAATCCCCGGTCTAGTGAAGGCCCACGCCATTCACACATCAATCATATCAATTTTATTATGCAAACCACAAAATTTGGAGTAAGAGTCTAACCTAGCCTTACTCCCTTGCCTTATAACGGCGCACGTCTAATCCTAACCAATTTATCGATTCGATTTTTCACACCACAAATCACATTCAAACCAATATCGCAACCAATCACCAAACAGTCAAACAAACAAGTCCATGGTTTGTGGACGGGTGTCGGGTACTACTAAGCACCGTCTGCATCCTAGTATAAATATATAACTAGAAAAGAAATAGAAAGGTGAGAAATTCTCACATATAGCTATCCAATCATCTTGACTCTCCTTTTGCAGAAGTCTTCGTCGTTTCGCCTTTTGTCGCTTTCGTTGTCCGCTTTCACTACATATGTAAAAATCGAAATTTACTTCGCTATTCAATATATAAAAATCCTATTTTTAGTTCGCTATTCAATATATCAAAATCGAATTTTTACTTTGCTATTCAATATATAAAAATCGAATTTTTAGTTCGCTATTCAATATATAAAAATCGAATTTTTGCTATTCAATATATAAAAATCGAATTTTTACTTTGCTATTCAATATATAAAAATCGAATTTTTACTTTGCTATTCAATATATAAAAATCGAATTTTTACTTTGCTATTCAATATATAAAAATCGAATTTTTAGTTCGCTATTCAATATATAAAAATCGAATTTTTAGTTCGAAGTTCAATATATAAAAATCCTATTTTTCATTCGACAATATAAAAGATTATATTTTTCATAACTTTACAACATAATTAAAAATTCACTTTTTCTACTTCTTTAAAAATTCCAGTTTTACTACTTATTAAAATTCAGTTTTAAACTTTTTTTTTTTTAACTTTACATAATCTAATCCTTTTACTCTATCTAAAAATTCAATCCTTAACATTGCTATTCATATATTTTTAACACCAAGATCATAGCTTTTAAGTAAGCAAAAATCAAAGCTTTTTAATATAAAAAAAACCTCCCCTCTTCTAAGTTAAAAATCTATTCTTTTTATTCAATAAAAGTCTAACTTTCAAAAACAAAAATTCAAACTTTTATCACCTCTTCATACAAATAAAAATCACTTCCTTTTAAATCAAGATCAAAGCTTTTACAAATAAAAATCATGCCATTATATAAATATTAGAATTTTCATAAAAATCCTATTTTTATTTATTTAAAAATCTTATCTTTATTGGTTCGCTATCATATAATAAAACTAAAATTAAATAAGTGTAAATTAATAAAACTTACTGTCTTTGGCGTGTTGGAGAGGGGGGGGGGCTGCTACGGTGCTTGAGGGGGTCGGAGGAAGCTTGACTGGCCGGCGACGAGTGGAAGGGGAAGGCAATTGCGGTGGATCCGAGGTCATGGGGCAAAGGGAAGAGGGAGTCTACATTGGCGGTGGGTCGTCAGTGGTGCGACGGGGGGTGTCTGAGGCGGTTGGAGGGTGGCGTCAGTGGTTGGCGCGGCGGCGTGGCTAGGGCTTCGCGGTTTGGATGAGGGCTCTCATTCGAGAGGAGAGAGAAGCAAGGTAGGAAGGAGGGGGGTGCGTGGCGATCTGGTGATGGGGCGGCGGTGGTCCGTCGTGGTAGCGCGGCGGTGGGAGGGTTGCGAAGGGGGCGCTGAACGATTTGGGGCAAAAGAGGTCAACGGGGTTTGATTTGTTCGGAGGAAACTGATGTGGGGGGGTTTATGTAAAAGGATTTTATTATTATATTATTTTATTATTAATTTAATTCATAAAGTAACTTTTTATTTGGAACTCTAAATCAAGCTCACCGACTGTCGTCCATAGCGTAATACCCCCATTCCGAACACAATGGGATATGTATCGCAGGTTGATTTGACTGTTTCGATCTATTTCCTTTGAATTTACATATAAATCTCTATATTGAATTTTAAACGTACATTTCAATTTACCGGGGTCACATACTAACCAGAAAAATTCCCGAAAAATATTTTCTAGCTTCGTATTGACGATACGGTCCTAACAAAACTAGTTTCGTCGAAATCCGAGGTCGTTTGCAAAATGTCCATTTTTAAGGGCCTGAATTCCATAGCGACTATTCAGAATTTTCAACTGGACATATCTTTTGATTCTCGCTACTAAATTTTGATTTGTCGGATTCGTTGGAAAGATATTATCAATTAGATCCTAATGTTTTTGGTTTCACTAAAATCCGGATTGTTTTGCACCCGTTACATTCAATTGAAGTTTAAAATCGAATTATCGAACTACCGCGCCATTTTCAATTCTATTTATAATTATATATAAATATTTATATTCTAACGACGACGCGTATAAATATATACGTTCGAATTATATTCAAAATAAATTTCTCGTCGATATTATTTAAAATAATCTATTTTAAATATTCAAAATTCGCCAAAATTGCCAAAATAAAAATTTTAAATTGGCCCAGATTTTACGGGTTGTTACAATATTTTTGTCAAAATATGATTACTGAATAGAATAACATATTTTTATCAAAATACGATTAGTGAATAGAATAACATATTTTTGTCAAAATATGATTAGTGAATAGAATAACATATTTTTGTCAAAATATGATTAGTGAATAGAATAACATATTTTTATCAAAATATGATTAGTGAATAGAATAACATATTATTGTCAAAATTAGTGAATAGAATAACATATTTTTGTCAAAATATGATTAGTGAATAGAATAACATATTTTTATCATAATATGATTAGTGAATAGAATAACATATTTTTATCAAAATATGATTAGTGAATAGAATAACATATTTTTGTCGAAATATGATTAGTGAATAGAATAACATATTTTTGTCAAAATATGATTAGTGAATAGAATAACATATTTTTATCAAAATATGATTAGTGAATAGAATAACATATTTTTGTCAAAATATGTTTAGTGAATAGAATAACATATTTTTATCAAAATATGATTTATGATTAGTGAATAGAATAACATATTTTTATCAAAATATGATTAGTGAATAGAATAACATATTTTTATCAAAATATGATTAGTGAATAGAATAACATATTTTTGTCACTTTGAAATAAAGGAAATTAAAAAGGACATTTTTGTCACTTTGAAATAAAGGAAATTAAAAGGACATTTTTGTCACTTTGACATGAATGAAATAAAAAGGATATTTTTGTACATTAAAAAGGATGAGTTAAAAATGTATAATTTCATACATTAGAAATTATGAGTTAAAAATGTATATTTCCACACATTAGAAGTTATGAGTTAAAAATGTATATTTCCACACATTAGAAGTTATGAGTTAAAAATGTATATTTTCATACATTAGAAGTTATGAGTTAAAAATGTATATTTGCATACATTAAAAAGGATGAGTTAAAAATGGACATTCGTGTCCCATTAAAAAGTATGAAGTCGAAATACTGTAACGACCCATATTTTTGACCGTTCAAATCAACAATAAACCACACATGTCGACCCAAACAAATCACCAACACAGGCAGTTATTGGGAAAAGAAGAAAAGAAGAGAAAAAACAAATCTCAGAATCTCACAGGGGAAGGACAACATATAATAAACAATTAGCAGTTAAAACAATTGGAATATATACATTTGACAATAGCGTACAAATGATAAATCAGAGTTGCACATAAACAGATATACACAACATGGCAGCGGAAATTAGATGCAGCGGAAATACATATATAATAGATATATACCAAATCTTCGTCTTCGGTCTCCAAGGCAAAGTAATCTTCATTAACTGCAACATCTGCTGACCCGAGCGTATTGCATAAAAGAAAACACAACAAACATTCGGATAAGCACTAAATCATTCTCATATTAGTCAAATCAAAAGACAAAATAACTTGAGTGTCATGGGTGCAGTAACTCAGCTATTATGATAGTGTCTACTCAGTAAAGTATAGATACTGAAAATAGCATAAGCGGGATAACATTTTTACCCTTACACCGTTTATAATACCGTAATCTATACAGTACCGTAAACCCACCGTAAACGATGGCATCAGAGGGCACTCCATAGGTACGATACAAATCAAAATCGTATGGGCTCGATAAGGATAATATGACAAGGCACTCGAGGCAATGCCCAGGGTAGGATTCTACCAATTGCACTCCCGGACCGGTGGTAACGCATAGCAGCCACTACCGCCCACCTCGGAACACACTCCCAAAATCATAAATGGGCCCAAATCATCATCATCATCATAGTCATAGAAATAGTATCGAAGAAGTGTGTCCGATCAAAGGTGCTACCTCAATTAGTCACGGTATAGCTCATGTTTTATCCATTTCAATTATGACCCGAAGGTCAGGGCTATTTCGTCATCGTTCATCTCCTTCGATTCAAATATCGCCTCCAAGCCATCATACTCATTCTGGATACGTCATAACGTATACAGTTGTTCAAGTGGTATCGACACTGGCAGAGAGTATGCCTTATGACGACTCTGGTCTCTTTAACAACTAACGCTTACATTTTTCACATCAGTTGGTTCTTTTATATTTCACAAAGGTTCGCTTCATATCAAAATATCATATTCTGTTTTGAACCAAATTTATATTCAAATAGAATATAATTTCATATTAAAATATCGTAAATCATACCAACCCGATTATATTCTAAATTAGAATATATTTCCATATCCTTATATTGTAATCACATAATATTTCAAAATCGACTTATATTCAAATAGAATATATTTCATCTCAAAAATTCAAATTATTCCAAATCGATTTATGTTCGAAATCCATTCATATTCCAATAGAATATATACTTTCGTAACTCATTTCAAATTCCTTAGGAGATAAATTTATATTCGACTAGAATATAATTCACACTCCCATATTGTCAGGTTCAGAAATCGATTCTTATTCAAAGAGGATGGAACTTGTCTCAACTCCAATTGAGCAATAATTTTTTTTCCAGCATTTCCGTTTGGAAGAACTTTATACTTATAAAAATGTAATTTTTAAAAGATAGATATTTATAAAGGAAACCTTTATATAAAAATATATATATGATATCATAGTTAGAATAGGATAAAGTAAATTTTAAACACTATATATATAAATTAAAAGTTTACCAAATAATTTAAATCATAGAATATAAGAAA
Organism: Allium sativum; assembly: GCA_030737875.1. NCBI lineage: Eukaryota > Viridiplantae > Streptophyta > Magnoliopsida > Asparagales > Amaryllidaceae > Allium > Allium sativum. Next base: position 14,617,664 of record CM060911.1, read on the forward strand.
ATTTGTTATAATAAAAATAGTTATAGATAAAAGTAAATTCTTGAAGAGAGGATAGTTATTTGAAAAACGGTGTAAATATGTATATAAGAAAATTCTTTAACTAAAAATTTACTCTTTCTTCCAAACTTCAATACTAGAATCTAAACTCCAGTTTCAATGGAGTTGCCTAGCTCAAAGGACTTGTTCCAAATCCCATTTCAACCCATTTCAATTCAAGAATTCAAAAATCATACTCACATTAAGTTTTGAAAACAATTTCCAAGTGTCATCGATTATCTTTTCTTCAAATGTTGAATTCAATAAGAATTTATTAAATCTGAGTTTGCCCAATCCTTGAAAATCCCAAATCCTATAAATTTAAATCTTTAACCTTCAAAATTCACTCTGGGAAAATTTACTTAATCATTTCAAATAACGTTTAGGGTTTACATCTTTAAAGGAAGAATAAACTTTCGAAATCAACACATTTCCTTTAAATGAATTTCCTTCAAATAGAATTTCAAATATTTAAATCATTTAACCAACCGATGTCCATATGTGATTTGCTACCCTATGGCCAAGTGATTTAAATTAAATTGCTCGATATTCAGGAATGGATCTATCATTTCAATCCGAACAGGGTCACAGATATTTATCATTTCAATCCGTGTTCTAAATTGATTATAAATCGATAAATCCCGGATTGATTCGATGCCCGTAACATCAAGGATAAAATTTGGGATTCATCGTCAGTAATGAACACACGACAGCCATATATTGAAACAAATAACATTTAAATCAATATTCATTCAAAAATCACCCAAACATCCATCACAACCATTCAGCCAATAAATCTGTATTAATCTGTTCTACGGGTTTGCAAGCATTAGAATTCCAACTAGTTATTTAATTAAATTAAATAATTTATTATTTGCCGACTTTGCAGATTTACATACATGCATGTCAGTTCCTAAGAAAAAAATCCTCAATCACACACAACCATCCAACCAAACTTATTTCACAATTTAATTCAATAAATATGGGAAAATTTTAGTATTTTGCAAGTGAGAAAATCACTCACCTTTGGGTCCTTAGTTGATCGAACGTCCAACTAAAGGCCAAAATTTGACAGTCTCTAAACGCAGCCAACCCAGTGCCAAAACGTCCACCATCTCGCCACGATCCCAACGCAACAAACCGTGCATAAAAACGAGTTAAAACGAGAAAGTTATCAGCGATTTTCTATTTGAATTTTAAATATATAAATAAATTAAAATATTCCCTTACCACATTAACACTTGCCACGTCAGCAAGGGAATTTCTTTCTTCCCGCTCATCAAATTTGCCCGCTACAGTAATACACGCGAGAGAACATATCACGCACTGATTTTGACCGTTGTTTCCTCCTCGCTTCGTCTGCCTGAGGACCTTCGATCACCCTTAATCGAAAGCCCATCGACCTGCGCGTCCACTGGTGCCAGAGCCATCCACTCCGGTGGCCTCCTCTGGTGACGCGACCATGATGAACAGAATGGGTTTTAACCCTTCTATGACCAAATTCCGACTATCCACTCAACAATAAATCAAACGAACATCGTCGTTGGATTCGTATGAACGACCTCTTCAATACCCATATCATGGATTTCGCGCTTTATCCCTAAATCGAAAAACCCCAATTTAACTTCTAGGGTTTCGAAAACTGAGAGCTTTGACCACGATTTCTGGCGAAACCATACACTGCATGTTGAAATGAACAGAACCAGAAGCTTCGTACCGTCGAGAGCTTCAGTTTGATATATAATTCGATAGGGTTTTGAGAGATTTTATTTTGAGGTGAAATTTGATTTTAATCTAGGGTTTTAACTTGATTTCTCAGCCATTAGAAAGAAACAAATGAAGAAAAGTAAACGTAGTGAAGAAATGGCTGATATAGTGGAGAATGGGGCTAAGTTTTATATATATAGGCCCAACATAGGAAACAAATAATTATCCTATCACATTAATCCCATTCGCGTTTTCTCCAGTACGGTCAAACGACAAGCCCGATTATAACGCAAATCGAAATCCTATAATAATTCGCCGTTCCGGATCCAATGGCGCCAGTTTCGTCGAATTCTGAGACAATCGCCAAAACCGTTAAATTTCACAATTAACTAATCATTAAGTTATTCAATTATTCGATTAACTGTTTTAATTTGAACTAAATATTTGCAAATTCCAATTTAAATCAAATTATAACTTAAACAATTTTTTTTTACATAAATTTTCATATATATATATATATTATTTAAGTTCCTGAGTTAAATTTCCGGATTTAAAATTTGAATTTCAGTTATAACTTAAACAACTTAGAATTTCATAATTCACAATTTAAATTTAAATTCAAACTTGACTTATCCCACTCAAATTTAACCCTGCTATAAAATATTGAATTCCAATTTTCAACATTCCTAGCATAACTAAATTTAACATCTGTTTAACTCAATTCAAGCAGTCATTATTGCTTAATCAACAAAATTTGATTTTTATCCAATATTATTCCATTTATTTATTTTAAATCAAAATTTAAATATATAGAAAATATGGGATGTTACAAATACACATTTGTCATTTATAAGGAATGAAACAAAAACATTCATTTTTGTCTTTTAAAAATGAATGAAGCCAAAATCTACATTTTTGGCTATTTAAAAGGATTACACCAAAATCTACATTTTTGGCTATTTAAAAGGAGGATTACACCAAAATCTACATTTTTGGCTATTTAAAAGGATTACACCAAAATCTACATTTTTGGCTATTTAAAAGGATTACACCAAAATCTACATTTTTGGCTATTTAAAAGGATTACACCAAAATCTACATTTTTGGTTATTTAAAGGGATTACACCAAATATATGAAAGTTAATATTTTTATTGTCCATTAGTCACAATAAAAAAAATCATATGTTTAAATATGACATTAGTGATACCTTGTAATGTATGCATGTAATGTTGAGAAGTTTGATGTATCCAATATATTAATGATATCCAAATTGAATATTACACTTCCATTTATAAGTCATCCGACTTGTTTATGTGATTGGGTCGATAATTTTTACAAATCGCCCAAGTGCACAAATAATTTATTATTTATTTTTTGGATTAAACCCCACACGGGTGTTGGGATGATATTTGACCTACACTAGTTCCAATATTTAGTGTAGAATCCACTCTGGTTGTATTTGGATGTTTGATAAATATTTATCATTGATTACATGCAGTATGTGGTTGTTGATTGAGTCACATTCCAATAAAGAATATTCTAGGAAAAGGAATATTTAAGAAAATATTTTAGAAAAGGAATATATTTTAGGAAAATATATTTTATTGAAATAAACTAGTTATTAACTAGAATTAATCATTAAATTTAGATTTAATGAAGACTTCCAATTCATTAATATTTAATTGAAGTTAAATTGAATAAATTGGGTTTTGGGTTTGTCGTGAATATTGTCTTAAATAACACTGTTCTTAAACCCCGTATGAAAAGAATAATCTTTTAATTAAGATTTTGTTTTAAAGCTTTCAATTATATTTAGTAATTGGGATAAGATGAAATGTGCGTTAGGTTTATTGTGAACTGTGTTTTTAAGCGACATTTGTTCTTTAACCCAACTGACAGTGAAAATATATGATTTGGAATTTATAAATCTTTTATTAAGATTTAAATGGAAATTTTCCAAAAGTAAAGTTTCTAATTTAATATATTAAATTGGAATTGAATAGAATTCAAATTAATAATAACCGAGATAAGCTTCTGTAAAAGAAGACTGATACTACATATGGAATTTAAGAGGCTTTGCCATTATTCCATTTATATTATTGGTCGGATTCAGAAATTTATAACGATTATATATTGATTTGATTTCTGTGAAGATTCTATATTTTATGGAAGATGATTATAGGTTTACCGTGAACTATGTTTTAAAATGACATTAGTTCTTTAACCTAGTTAAAGATAAGATTTATTTCTTAAATTTAAATAATCATTGAATAATGATTTTTGATATTTAAAACCAAATTGGGGTTTAAATAAATCTTTAAAAGAAAGATTTAAGAATAAATTGGAAGAATTTATTTTTGTTAAGATAGTGTGAATATTTTATTTAAAAGAATATTCTGAATTGGAATGAGGCGTTGGATGTGTTTTTATAGCGCTTGATTATTAATTATAAAAATACGCGAGTTCTTCGGAAAGGCCGGGTGTAACCCTTTCCGAATAATTACCACGACGATGAAGAGTCGAAGTTGAAGACGGTGATTGAAGACCGACGATCTTCACATAGGATGGATGTGTTGCTACTGAGACCCATGATGGGAGTAGCTACCTTGAAGGGGCTTCAGTGGTAGCCGTACAGACGTATTGTTGATTGTCCGGATATGCATGGACCTCTCAGGTGTCTCTGGTTTCGTTCAAACCCAGAACGGACTTGTAAATGGATGCGTGTCTGACAATGGATTTCGTTCCATGTGAATTAAATTGATTTTTATTAATGTATATCTGATTGGTGGTGGAGAATTTATTCTCTGCTTTACACCCTGGTATATATTGATAGTGATTGATCGCATGGCGTGAATTGTCAATGTGGCACGCCAAGATGCAAATGATTAAGGCTTTTGTTGAAAAGCAGGGCCTTGTGGGATGATCAAAGTATAGCCTATCATGGCATAGCTTTGTGTATAGCGTAACTTCGCGAGCCTCACACCCCGGTATGAGTCAAAAATGGGATATGGACCGTAGGGAGTGCACACGTTTCTTTCTAGCTAGGGGTAGTGTCAGTGCCTAAACTGGCTGGCATTTTACTTATGTGGATGATGGATTTTGAGGCACCTCGGATTTATAGGTCGTTAGTGGTCATATGGATGTCCAAAGGGACCAGGAAACGTGTGTTCAAGAATTGCCAATCCACTACCGTTAGGTGGGGACCGGCCCTACCGCATCCAAGGGTTGCCCATAGGTGTGATCCTGAGGCATTTGCTAGAGTGTCTCAAATCGGAGAGGAGCTTGCCCCTAGCCTCGACTCATGATGGAAATCCAATTTCGAATACGACCTTGCGGTTTTGATTGTAGAACTAGTATGTCGACATAGTAGGATAGGTACTATGCCGTCTATGATTGATACATTATGATTGAAATTGTTTTTGAAACATATATACACTAATATTAAATCCGTTTTTTATCGTATCAAGCATCTTTTGACCATTATAAGGTAAAACCCTATCCTCCGGTTTGCGTTGCATTGTGTGATGGGACCTGGGTCTTATAATGGTTTCATTTTTCTAAAAAGCATTGCGTTGTTTAACGATTTACTTTAATTTATGCACTGGCAATCCAATGGAGTAAACCCGTTCCGCGTTAGCGGCGTGGTCCTGTGATTAGCCTTATTAGTAGATAAGTTAAGTTAAGATTTCTCATACCAGTCCCATGACTGACCTGTAGTTTGTTTCACTGGAAAACTCTGGTGCTCATAATTTCCACACGGGCAGTCGAGTAGCTTTTTGCAGATATATTTACAGGATCTTGGTTTACAGCTGAAGTGGTATTCGGAAAGCTCTGTATCCGTGTATTCCTTTCGGTTGTATATTTGTAATATTTTTCCGCTGCTATTTAAATGTAATTTAAATCTCTGATATCATTGCATTTCTATTGTATAATGAGTTTTCATACTCTGTTATATTCTTGTACTCTGATGTAATTGTTGTAATCAGCAATAAAATATTCTTCAGTTATGTTCTGATGTGTATTGTTCTCAAGGCAATCCAGGCTTTACTTTACGGGGAAGTTTGGGTCGTCACAGTGTGTGTGAGTCCATATATGTGACTAAGTGGATATGTGACTGAGTGTATGTAACTGAGTGAAATGAGTGTTGTAACTAGGAATGAATTTGAATGTATTATACCACAGTGAAATGTACAATAGTGGAGTCAAAAGTTTGTTCTACTTCAAATGCTGAAATAAAATATTTATTTGAATAAAAATACTATTTGAATATTGAATTCTATGTAATAGTATTTTCTTCAAAATAAAACCTTTAGCTCAAAACGTTTCATAAAAACCGTTATAAATGGCGTTGCAAAATAGCCTATTTCTAGTAAATTGGTTTCTATAACTCAAAACCTCATATATTTAGTCCAAAAGTCTTTCAAATCATTTATTATGATTTATCATAATTTATCTCTATTTTTAATTATTTAATAATAGTCTATTTTATCAAGATCCAATTTCGGGTTCAAACTGAACTATCGCTATTTTTATTCAAATTTGGTTTGAACTTATTTCAAAATCTTGCCGTTAGATCTTAAAAAGTTTCTTTGCTTTCGAAAACTTTTTTCATTTCGAACCAAACATTTTCATTTTGGGAAAATATGACGGTCGGATCTTCCAGTACGTCAGTTTGAAGTCAATGGTTGAAATTCTCAAACTACCACTGCGCGGCTGTCCTATTTAGACCCAACTTCGACTTATATTTAAAATCAAGTCGAATTGCTTCTAAAATAATTTATTAATTATATAAAATATATATAATAATTTTTGAAAACTATATTTCCAATATTTAACTTCAAATTCAAATGCTCGATTAATTAAATATTATAAATCATTAAAATAATATTATTTTTCAAACTTCACTTTTTGAAATCTAAACTTTCCTAAAGCCCATTATAAAAATAAATAAGATAGTTTGGAAAGGAAAATCTAGTTAAAACATTTTCTATATGTAGTGACCCGAAAATCCGGTCCAATTTGAGCTGACCAAAAAACACAAGTCCAACCCCAAATTGCACTGGAAATTCAAGAAACTAATAGAAAGAAGATAGAGGGTGAGGATAGATAAGGTAGAACTAATAGAATAGAAGAAGAAGAAGAACATCATCATCAGAGTAAACACGAATCTCACAGCGGAACGAATAAAATATAACATAACTTTTGAAATACAAACAGTTATATATACAATAGCACTTATCAGAGTACAACACTTACAACAACAGCGGAAATAATAATAGCTATAGAATCCTGAAGCCTCCTGCTCCAAGCTCTCCATGTGTATCTGTAAAATCCCGACTACTTGACTGCCCGTACAAATTTAGGCACCCAAGAGTTTAGGGGAAACAACAAAGTAAACTCCGGGTCAGTCATGGGACTGGTGTGAATAAAACTCCAAACACTTAGTTTAAATAAAGGATATATCATAAGCCCACGCCGTGAAAACGGAACGGGTTTTCCCTTATGAAAATCCAAACAACTTTGTAAAGCAATATCATTGTGATATTATAATAATGTCTAAGTACAAATAGATATCAATCTAGCAGGAACGCTTTCATCTCACGTTCTACTATATAGTATACAATCAAAACCGCAAGCACGTATTGGGTAATGGATTTCCAACTATGACAAGGTATGGAACCACCTTCCGATCAGTGTACTCTAGGAACGATACACTGGAGTTCAACAAGAACATCTTGTAACTCAGCCACACATGACCGACCACTCATTTCGCTTGAGTGTATCGAATGTACATCACCAACGGTTGGGATCAGCAACCGTTTCCCGTATATATATGGGACAACATTGATAGATTAAAAGAAGCAAATGAATATTCTCTAGATAGGTGATTATACACCCTACTTCGGTGCGACCGACTTAGCCATGTTGCCTGCCCGATTTCTGTCATTTACCGGATGTGAGGCTAGAAGCTACGCTTACTTTCCATTCATTTATAACACGATCACTTTGAATGCCACATTATCAGATCCATAAATCATTAGTTGGTTTATACAAATATCCTGGATGTTATGCTAAGGGATAAATCCGTTGCAACCATATATATTTATACAGACCAACCCATTCGATCATTGGAAATACTTTGTCAGACATTCGTCCATTTACGTTCGTTCTGGGACTGAACGAAACCGAAGGCACTATTCAGTACATCCATCTTAGTCCATTGTTATCTAAGATTTATACAACAGCCCTTGCACTTTACTCCGTCTTCAATATTTTCAGCATATATGATTCGCAACGCTTATGCCAATACAGAGTGGTTCTTTGGATAATAATCCAACCGGTCTCTCCATATTAACAACGTTAAAATGGTCAAAACATTGATAGTCTGTGATTTAACTATCAAAGAAAACTCGTGTGCAAACAACGATATTATTTCCAGATGCAAATTATATCAATCAATCATCATTTAACATATATCTCTTTAGTTCATTAATTTACTTATCTCCTGTTTCCATATATGCACATTTCTTATTTTCTAATTTTAGAAAATATACTTTATTAACAATGGAAAACATTTCCATTTCCTGTTTTCTATATTAGAAAACATTTCTGATTTCTTATTTGGAAAACATTTCCAAAGTTCCTTCATTGGATTTAATCATATGTTTAAATAAAACATCGCTATGCCAACTCAAACCATTTACTGAATTCACTTAACCATCATTCACTATCAAAACCTTACCATTCCTTAGTTAAGAAGGAAGTCAATCAAGTTGGGGTATAATTACCTCTCAGACCTTAACTGAACAACGTTATAACTTCGAAATAGTAACAGTTTATCTTTTAAACCTTGAACAACTTCTTTAAGTAACTCTCGGATTCAATTTACGAATCCACTTCTTTATTGAAAACATTGATTATAACGATAACGTTATAATCCTCACTTTCGAAATATCTAACTTCAATTATAACCTTTATTCTTTAATTCGAATAATTAAACATAACCCTAATTTATTAGTGTATACTCTTGATTTAAAAACCGAAAAGTAAATATTACTTTCCCGAATTCGATATAATTGAATTCGACGTATAATTCTCTTTCGAGTAATCTCTATTTGATTAACTCTTCTTCGAATAACCTATATTCGATTTTCTCTCTTCGAATAACTGATATTCGAAATCTCTCTCTTTCGAATAAACTATATTCGATCTCTCTCTTTCGAATACGCTATAATCGAAAATCTCCTTTCGATTAAACCAAAATCGATAATTCCTTTCGATTAAACTATAATCGATAATTCCTTTCCTTTAACTCTACTCGAATAAACTATATTCGACTAACTCCTTTAACTCTATTCGAATAAACTATATTCGATAACTCTTTTAACTCTATTCGAATAACTAATGTTCGATAACTCTTTTTACTCTATTCGAATAACTAATGTTCGATAACTCTTTTTACTCTATTCGAATAACTAATGTTCGATAACTCTTTTTAACTCCATTCGAATAACTAATGTTCGATAACTCTTTTTACTCTATTCGAATAACTAATGTTCGATAACTCTTTTTACTCTATTCGAATAACTAATGTTCGATAACTCTTTTTACTCTATTCGAATAACTAATGTTCGATAACTCTTTTTACTCTATTCGAATAACTAATGTTCGATAACTCTTTTTACTCCATTCGAATAACTAATGTTCGATAACTCTTTTTACTCTATTCGAATAACTAATGTTCGATAACTCTTTTTAACTCCATTCGCTTGACTCTAGATCGCAGCGAGCACAATGGTTACGCCTGATTCCCTCAGGAAACATCCGACCGCCGTAGGCTATCTGCAGCCCTGCGAATTACGCTAGCAGTCGTACTAAATGGCATCTCATTTGGATTAACTCTAATTGTTCAACCTTAACTGTTTAACTCTAACTGATTAACTCTAACTGGTGGTTAACTTTAACTGGTGGTTAACTCTAACTGATTAACTCTAACTGGTGGTTAACTCTAACTGATTAACTCTAACTGGTGGTTAACTCTAACTGATTAACTCTATCTGGTTAACTCTAACTGGTTAACTCTAACTGGTGGTTAACTCCAACTGATTAACTCTAACTGGTGGTTAACTCTAACTGATTAACTCTAACTGGTGGTTAACTCAAACAGATTAACTCCAACTGGTGGTTAACTCTAACTGATTAACTCTAACTGGTGGTTAACTCTAACTGATTAACTCTAACTAGTGGTTAACTCTAACTGATTAACTCTAACTGATTAACTCTAACTGGTTAACTCTAACTGGTGGTTAACTCTAACTGATTAACTCTAACTGGTTAACTCTAACTGGTTAACTCTAACTGGTGGTTAACTCTAACTGATTAACTCTAACTGGTTAACTCTAACTGGTTAACTCAAATCGATTAACTCTATTTGACTAACTCGACTCGACTAACCCCTTTCGAATACCATATTCGATTAACTAACTTCGAATACCATATTCGATTAACTAACTTCGAATACCATATTCGATTAACTAACTTCGAATACCATATTCGATTAACTAACTTCGAATACCATATTCGATTAACTAACTTCGAATACCATATTCGATTAACTAACTTCGAATACCATATTCGGTTTCTCCTTTTTGAAAACGTTTATCCAATTGAAAATATTTCCTTTTTGACAACATTTATTCATTTATAAAGATTTACTTTTAGTAACGGTTCTTCACTTTATAAATGATTTCCCTTTTTATAACGTTCCTTTTTATAACATCCTATTCAGTTATAAACAAACTTCCTTCTTATAACTTTATTTATTTCTAAATATTCCCTTTTCAATTCTATTCTTAAAAATATTCTAACTCCTTAAATTCCCGGGAAAATTCGCCATAACCTCCTTTGTATTGGTAGCATCGGGAAAATCCCCAAACCGCCACACAGGCCTTTCCATTCAAAAAGAAAATGTTTTGAAATTATTTCCTTTTTGAATATCTCCTATTTATAAATATTCCATTTTATAAATATTTTCTTATTTATAAATATTTCTATTTATAAACATCTCTTATTTATAAATATTCCATTTATAAATACTTTATTTTCAACATCCCTTTGAAAATCTCCTTATCAACATTTCGGTATGTTATGGTATTCAATCGTATCAAATCACGATGTTCAATAACGTCCAACCACATATAATCGACAAAAGATTATATATCACATTATATAACAGAATATATAAATCAAAACAGTATTATAAATATTGAGGAACCCAGTAGGGTCCCTCCAACCTGTTTCCCTGCATCACAGATGTTACATAGTATAATCAACATCACTTTCAGTTCAGTACGGATTATTTTGATAACAGCATCAATATATAAATATTTAACGGTTTATATATATATATATATATATATATATATATATATATATATAATTTCCACTAACTGACTAGCAGTTCAATCAATCAACCAACACACAGCAATCAACAGATGATCAACAGTTCTAAAAATGCATTATAAAAATATAACTGTTCAGAGTTGGTGAGTTTTACTCACATTGGACGATCATCGTTGATAACGATAACCATCGCTCGGTTTGATTCAGACGGACAATTTATTTTGCCATAAATTGTAACGAGCACCAATCCACTTCCGGTCAGTTCCATTGTGACGCTCTCGTCCATACGATCCCGACGGATCTTGTTTCGTCCAATTCTGATACCGTATGACGAAGTTATCGCATTATAAAGTTAATACACTTTTTAATTAAAAATAACTTAACATATATGATGGGCCCCACCCTTAAAATAAAGCCCATACTTACTTTGGCCCATCTGCTTCTTTGAAAACCTTGTCCGCTTCTTCTATTTTCAACCGACCGCAAATGAACAGCCCTCCCCTCCTCATCTATCTCACGCACCCCTTTTCTTCTCATGGCAAAAATCCTTTTCTTCCATTTCCCCCTTTTTTTTAAAACTATATTTTCCCAAATGGGCTCAACTTTTAAACCAGGCCCATCACCCTTAAAAATACCAGGCCCGTCCAATTTCCCTTTCTTCCCTGAGAGCATCTGTCGCCTGGAAACACTTCGGCGGCCATTCAGGAATATTCCGATCATCGCTCCTACTTCATTCCTCCACTAGCACCCAAACTGAAACCACCGTTCCAGTCTCCATCGAATCCTCAACACATCCGTACCCTCAACGACGGACTCGAGCCCCTCTAGAAAATCCCGTCCAGCACCTTCTCTTCATGCCCTCAGTGAATAACCCGAACCAAAATGCATCGAATTCCACAAACAAATTTCACGCAGGTGCTCAACGTCCTCAAAATCCCACATATGAAACCAGAAATCAAATCGCTGCTTTCAACTACCCAATTCGATGAACCCTAGGCTACTGGGTCAATAGCACCAGCCCCAAACAAGCATCGCAACCCCCATAAAACCCACCGGAAGGAAGCTCTTCCCTCAACACGCCCAACAGATTTTGTTTCGACATTTCAGGAATTTTATTTGTGTTTTTCTTTGATTTTCCAAAGTTATTTTTTTCACCGAAGAAAGATAAGAACGACGGCGGAAAAACTCCGTTGACCTTGAAAATGAAGAAATTAGGTTTTAGTGGTTAGGAGGGGTTATTTAAAGGCTTTGGGGTAGGAATATTCTTTGGTATATTCTATTTTTTTTATTTACATTTATATTGTCATATGAGTCTTTAAAAATTCCTGTGATCACTTATGATACCCAAAAATCACGAAATTGGACATGCCGCTACAGTTCGACATTACGGTCCCAACGAAACTGGTTTCGTCGAATTCCGACTTCGTTTGCAAAAGTGGCTATTTTTAACGCTCTAAATAGCCCATTTAAATATATAAATATATTTAAATAAATTCAATTAAATATTAATAATTTAATATTGTCGTATATATTCACATAGAATATACCACAGCTCCAAAATATTCCTATATGGATTTACAACTCGATATTACATCGTCAGGGTCATATTGATGTTCGTTTTCTATTTAAATCCTTATATAAAATATAATTAAATTGTTATGGTCAGGGCGCTGCACTTCTGAGAATTTGATTTGGACGTAAATCAAAATCTACACGACGAAATCCAGATTTTTCTCTTCCATTAGAAAACTATTATCAAATCGGTCCTGACGGTTCTTGTTTCACAGAAATCCGACTTAAAACGGATCCTGTATATTCATTTGAAGTTCAAATCGCCAAATAGCGAACTGCAGCGCCATTTCGAGCTCTATTTTAATTTATAATATAAATTATAAATTCAACTGGCTTATATAAATATATTCGTCAATATAATCCAATATAAACTGAATTATATATTTTCAACTGTCCAGTTTACACAATATTGTGAATTCCGTTATTCCCGATTATTCCAGAAATATATTATCCTATTATTTATATTAATTAAATATAATTATTATTTAATTCCAGTTATTAATATCGTTAAATCGATATTTAAATAATTAAATAAATTAATTATTCAACGGTCAGAAATGCGGGTCATTACAATCTTTCCCCCTTAAAATAATTTCGTCCTCGAAATTGCTAAGGTAGGGGACGACCCTATCTATTGGAATTCCTCAGATTTGTTTACCCCTTATTCCCGGTTTCAACTGAACCAATTAATATCGACTAAAATATTAATTTATTCTTATCAACGAAAATTTTCAAAAATCCTGAAAATTTTCTAACGCCTTAAATTTTTGAAAAAATTCGCCATAACTTCCTTTGTACAGCCCTATCTGTAAAACTCCAACTCGCCTCTCCAACCCAAAAGAAAATCAAACAGCCAAGCGGCTCGCCAATTCGGCTCATCAAACCTCAAACTCATATCAAACATAAACTGATACCTTTTTGTCGGGCATATCAACTCTATCACTTCCATATGCTATCAACCCAGCATATACCAGTGTTATCTCAATCAAATTCAAATCAGTTCATATCCTCAAATCCAAATTGAATTTCATTCGAACTCCAATATCAAATTCTTAACTCATCAACCCAATTTCATAACAGATTATTCTCTAATCCAATTCAATTCTATTTAACTCAGTTCAAGTTAAATTTCGATTTATTTCTACCATCTCATTTTATTTAACTTCATTGGTTAAATTCTAATTTCAGAATTTAAATTCCTGGTTTTCTTTCAAATCAATTTGAAATCATAATGCCAATTCAAACCCTTTTGAATTTCTAAACAACTTGTTTTCTCAACACAATTCAAAAACAAAACTTTTGGTAGTAATCCGTCACTTAGAACTCGAAAATGAACACTGATGATGTCGCGATTCATCATCAGAATCTATTTTCCAGCTATCGAAGTGAGTTCAATGCTATATCACTTTCAGTTTGAAAAACGTTTTCCAAAATCTCCCAGGAACGTAAAATTTCCTTATTTTAATTCCAGTCTGATTTAAATTCAGATTTAATTCATCTTATTTCATATACTTTACTTATATGAATTCTGATTAGTTATTTATAACCATTTCACCTTTATATAATCTTACTCGATTATAATAACAACCAACACAACCAATATACTATATCAAAACATACTATGTCGGTTCATCGTATTCAAGTGTTTATAGAACTCCTACCGATACAGTGGATCAAACTGATCGACCAGAATTCATAAGCCACTCAACCAATGAGTCTCCACAATATAAAACCATTTTATATTAACTAACAAATACGCACTCGTATATATACACTCAAATTCAGTCTAGGATATTACTAATCCCATCTCTACCGAATCACGCCACAGAGCCAAGGTAATACTTAAACCAATGCTCTGATACCAACTGTAGTGACCCGAAAATCCGGTCCAATTTGAGCTGACCAAATAACACAAGTCCAACCCCAAATTGCACTGGAAATTCAAGAAACTAATAGAAAGAAGATAGAGGGTGAGGATAGATAAGGTAGAACTAATAGAATAGAAGAAGAAGAAGAACATCATCATCAGAGTAAACACGAATCTCACAGCGGAACGAATAAAATATAACATAACTTTTGAAATACAAACAGTTATATATACAATAGCACTTATCAGAGTACAGCACTTACAACAAAAGCGGAAATAATAATAGCTATAGAATCCTGAAGCCTCCTGCTCCAAGCTCTCCATGTGTATCTGTAAAATCCCGACTACTTGACTGCCCGTACAAATTTAGGCACCCAAGAGTTTAGGGGAAACAACAAAGTAAACTCCGGGTCAGTCATGGGACTGGTGTGAATAAAACTCCAAACACTTAGTTTAAATAAAGGATATATCATAAGACCACGCCGTGAAAACGGAACGGGTTTTCCCTTATGAAAATCCAAACAACTTTGTAAAGCAATATCATTGTGATATTATAATAATGTCTAAGTACAAATAGATATCAATCTAGCAGGAACGCTTTCATCTCACGTTCTACTATATAGTATACAATCAAAACCGCAAGCACGTATTGGGTAATGGATTTCCAACTATGACAAGGTATGGAACCACCTTCCGATCAGTGTACTCTAGGAACGATACACTGGAGTTCAACAAGAACATCTTGTAACTCAGCCACACATGACCGACCACTCATTTCGCTTGAGTGTATCGAATGTACATCACCAACGGTTGGGATCAGCAACCGTTTCCCGTATATATATGGGACAGCATTGATAGATTAAAAGAAGCAAATGAATATTCTCTAGATAGGTGATTATACACCCTACTTCGGTGCGACCGACTTAGCCATGTTGCCTGCCCGATTTCTGTCATTTACCGGATGTGAGGCTAGAAGCTACGCTTACTTTCCATTCATTTATAACACGATCACTTTGAATGCCACATTATCAAATCCATAAATCATTAGTTGGTTTATACAAATATCCTGGATGTTATGCTAAGGGATAAATCCGTTGCAACCATATATATTTATACAGACCAACCCATTCGATCATTGGAAATACTTTGTCAGACATTCGTCCATTTACGTTCGTTCTGGGACTGAACGAAACCGAAGGCACTATTCAGTACATCCATCTTAGTCCATTGTTATCTAAGATTTATACAACAGCCCTTGCACTTTACTCCGTCTTCAATATATTCAGCATATATGATTCGCAACGCTTATGCCAATACAGAGTGGTTCTTTGGATAATAATCCAACCGGTCTCTCCATATTAACAACGTTAAAATGGTCAAAACATTGATAGTCTGTGATTTAACTATCAAAGAAAACTCGTGTGCAAACAACGATATTATTTCCAGATGGAAATTATATCAATCAATCATCATTTAACATATATCTCTTTAGTTCATTAATTTACTTATCTCCTGTTTCCATATATGCACATTTCTTATTTTCTAATTTTAGAAAATATACTTTATTAACAATGGAAAACATTTCCATTTCCTGTTTTCTATATTAGAAAACATTTCTGATTTCTTATTTGGAAAACATTTCCAAAGTTCCTTCATTGGATTTAATCAGATGTTTAAATAAAACATCGCTATGCCAACTCAAACCATTTATTGAATTCACTTAACCATCATTCACTATCAAAACCTTACCATTCCTTAGTTAAGAAGGAAGTCAATCAAGTTGGGGTATAATTACCTCTCAGACCTTAACTGAACAACGTTATAACTTCGAAATAGTAACAGTTTATCTTTTAAACCTTTAACAACTTCTTTAAGTAACTCTCGGATTCAATTTACGAATCCACTTCTTTATTGAAAACATTGATTATAACGATAACGTTATAATCCTTACTTTCGAAATATCTAACTTCAATTATAACCTTTATTCTTTAATTCGAATAATTAAACATAACCCTAATTTATTAGTGTATACTCTTGATTTAAAAACCGAAAAGTAAATATTACTTTCCCGAATTCGATATAATTGAATTCGACGTATAATTCTCTTTCGAGTAATCTCTATTTGATTAACTCTTCTTCGAATAACCTATATTCGATTTTCTCTCTTCGAATAACTGATATTCGAAATCTCTCTCTTTCGAATAAACTATATTCGATCTCTCTCTTTCGAATACGCTATAATCGAAAATCTCCTTTCGATTAAACTAAAATCGATAATTCCTTTCGATTAAACTATAATCGATAATTCCTTTCCTTTAACTCTACTCGAATAAACTATATTCGACTAACTCCTTTAACTCTATTCGAATAAACTATATTCGATAACTCTTTTAACTCTATTCGAATAACTAATGTTCGATAACTCTTTTTACTCTATTCGAATAACTAATGTTCGATAACTCTTTTTACTCCATTCGAATAACTAATGTTCGATAACTCTTTTTACTCTATTTGAATAACTAATGTTCGATAACTCTTTTTACTCTATTCGAATAACTAATGTTCGATAACTCTTTTTACTCTATTCGAATAACTAATGTTCGATAACTCTTTTTACTCTATTCGAATAACTAATGTTCGATAACTCTTTTTAACTCCATTCGCTTGACTCTAGATCGCAGCGATCACAATGGTTACGCCTGATTCCCTCAGGAAACATCCGACCGCCGTAGGCTATCTGCCGCCCTGCGAATTACGCTAGCAGTCGTACGAAATGGCATCTCATTTGGATTAACTCTAATTGTTCAACCTTAACTGTTTAACTCTAACTGATTAACTCTAACTGGTGGTTAACTCTAACTGGTGGTTAACTCTAACTGATTAACTCTAACTGGTTAACTCTAGCTGGTGGTTAACTCTAACTGATTAACTCTAACTGGTGGTTAACTCTAACTGATTAACTCTAACTGGTTAACTCTAACTGGTTAACTCTAACTGGTTAACTCCAACTGATTAACTCTAACTGGTGGTTAACTCTAACTGATTAACTCTAACTGGTGGTTAACTCTAACTGATTAACTCCAACTGGTGGTTAACTCTAACTGATTAACTCTAACTGGTGGTTAACTCTAACTGATTAACTCTAACTGGTGGTTAACTCTAACTGATTAACTCTAACTGGTTAACTCTAACTGGTGGTTAACTCTAACTGATTAACTCTAACTGGTTAACTCTAACTGGTTAACTCTAACTGGTGGTTAACTCTAACTGGTTAACTCTAACTGGTGGTTAACTCTAACTGATTAACTCTAACTGGTTAACTCTAACTGGTTAACTCAAATCGATTAACTCTATTTGACTAACTCGACTCGACTAACCCCTTTCGAATACCATATTCGATTAACTAACTTCGAATACCATATTCGATTAACTAACTTCGAATACCATATTCGATTAACTAACTTCGAATACCATATTCGATTAACTAACTTCGAATACCATATTCGATTAACTAACTTCGAATACCATATTCGATTAACTAACTTCGAATACCATATTCGATTTCTCCTTTTTGAAAACGTTTATCCAATTGAAAATATTTCCTTTTTGACAACATTTATTCATTTATAAAGATTTACTTTTAGTAACGGTTCTTCACTTTATAAATGATTTCCCTTTTTATAACGTTCCTTTTTATAACATCCTATTCAGTTATAAACAAACTTCCTTCTTATAACTTTATTTATTTCTAAATATTCCCTTTTCAATTCTATTCTTAAAAATATTCTAACTCCTTAAATTCCCGGGAAAATTCGCCATAACCTCCTTTGTATTGGTAGCATCGGGAAAATCCCCAAACCGCCACACAGGCCTTTCCATTCAAAAAGAAAATGTTTTGAAATTATTTCCTTTTTGAATATCTCCTATTTATAAATATTCCATTTTATAAATATTTTCTTATTTATAAATATTTCTATTTATAAACATCTCTTATTTATAAATATTCCATTTATAAATATTTTATTTTCAACATCCCTTTGAAAATCTCCTTATCAACATTTCGGTATGTTATGGTATTCAATCGTATCAAATCACGATGTTCAATAACGTCCAACCACATATAATCGACAAAAGATTATATATCACATTATATAACAGAATATATAAATCAAAACAGTATTATAAATATTGAGGAACCCAGTAGGGTCCCTCCAACCTGTTTCCCTGCATCACAGATGTTACACAGTATAATCAACATCACTTTCAGTTCAGTACGGATTATTTTGATAACAGCATCAATATATAAATATTTAACGGTTTATATATATATATATATAATTTCCACTAACTGACTAGCAGTTCAATCAATCAACTAACACACAGCAAACAACAGATGATCAACAGTTCTAAAAATGCATTATAAAAATATAACTGTTCAGAGTTGGTGAGTTTTACTCACATTGGACGATCATCGTTGATAACGATAACCATCGCTCGGTTTGATTCAGACGGACAATTTATTTCTCCATAAATTGTAACGAGCACCAATCCACTTCCGGTCAGTTCCATTGTGACGCTCTCGTCCATACGATCCCGACGGATCTTGTTTCGTCCAATTCTGATACCGTATGACGAAGTTATCGCATTATAAAGTTAATACACTTTTTAATTAAAAATAACTTAACATATATGATGGGCCCCACCCTTAAAATAAAGCCCATACTTACTTTGGCCCATCTGCTTCTTTGAAAACCTTGTCCGCTTCTTCTATTTTCAACCGACCGCAAATGAACAGCCCTCCCCTCCTCATCTATCTCACGCACCCCTTTTCTTCTCATGGAAAAAATCCTTTTCTTCCATTTCCCCCTTTTTTTTAAAACTATATTTTCCCAAATGGGCTCAACTTTTAAACCAGGCCCATCACCCTTAAAAATACCAGGCCCGTCCAATTTCCCTTTCTTCCCTGAGAGCATCTGTCGCCTGGAAACACTTCGGCGGCCATTCAGGAATATTCCGATCATCGCTCCTACTTCATTCCTCCACTAGCACCCAAACTGAAACCACCGTTCCAGTCTCCATCGAATCCTCAACACATCCGTACCCTCAACGACGGACTCGAGCCCCTCTAGAAAATCCCGTCCAGCACCTTCTCTTCATGCCCTCAGTGAATAACCCGAACCAAAATGCATCGAATTCCACAAACAAATTTCACGCAGGTGCTCAACGTCCTCAAAATCCCACATATGAAACCAGAAATCAAATCGCTGCTTTCAACTACCCAATTCGATGAACCCTAGGCTACTGGGTCAATAGCACCAGCCCCAAATAAGCATCGCAACCCCCATAAAACCCACCGGAAGGAAGCTCTTCCCTCCACAAGCCCACAGATTTTGTTTCGACATTTTAAGAATTTTATTTGTGTTTTTCTTTGATTTTCCAAAGTTATTTTTTTTCACCGAAGAAAGATAAGAACGACGGCGGAAAAACTCCGTTGACCTTGAAAATGAAGAAATTAGGTTTTAGTGGTTAGGAGGGGTTATTTATAGGCTTTGGGGTAGGAATATTCTTTGGTATATTCTATTTTTTTATTTACATTTATATTGTCATATGAGTCTTTAAAAATTCCTGTGATCACTTATGATACCCAAAAATCACGAAACTGGACATGCCGCTACAGTTCGACATTACGGTCCCAACGAAACTGGTTTCGTCGAATTCCGACTTCGTTTGCAAAAGTGGCTATTTTTAACGCTCTAAATAGCCCATTTAAATATATAAATATATTTAAATAAATTCAATTAAATATTAATAATTTAATATTGTCGTATATATTCACATAGAATATACCACAGCTCCAAAATATTCCTATATGGATTTACAACTCGATATTACATCGTCAGGGTCATATCGATGTTCGTTATCTATTTAAATCCTTATATAAAATATAATTAAATTGTTATGGTCAGGGCGCTGCATTTCTGAGAATTTGATTTGGACGTAAATCAAAATCTACACGACGAAATCCAGATTTTTCTCTTCCATTAGAAAACTATTATCAAATCGGTCCTGACGGTTCTTGTTTCACAGAAATCTGACTTAAAACGGATCCTGTATATTCAGTTGAAGTTCAAATCGCCAAATAGCGAACTGCAGCGCCATTTTGAGATCTATTTTAATTATAATATAAATTATAAATTCAACTGGCTTATATAAATATATTCGTCAATATAATCCAATATAAACTGAATTATATATTTTCAACTGTCCAGTTTACACAATATTGTGAATTCCTTTATTCCCGATTATTCCAGAAATATATTATCCTATTATTTATAATTAAATATAATTATTATTTAATTCCAGTTATTAATATCGTTAAATCGATATTTAAATAATTAAAAAAATTAATTATTCAACGGTCAGAAATGCGGGTCATTACACTATATACCCAAACCAAATCTCACTTTTCAAAGTTACTATTCATTTAAAATTTAAAATTTGAACATGCCTTAATTACCTGAAAATTATTTCAAATAAATTTCTTTCGTTTACAAATGTTTATCGTAATGATTTTAACTTCATTTCTGTCAAAAGTCGGATATCAAATTCAAATTTTTACTTTTCATTTATTATTTAATTAGTTAAATATTCAGTGAAATAATTTTATTGAATAGAGCCTTAACCGTTAACCCAATAATCCAACTTTTTGGGTATAATTAATTAAGGTAACATATACTATGTCATGAACAATCATTATATCATTCAACATCAGCCAAACATGGTGTTATCAACTTAGCAAGGTTGTAACGACCTGGGAAAAACTCGACGCTAGAATTTTCGACAACAATACATAAACCCGTATTACTTGCCAAAAACCCAAGTATCAAATCCTAGATTGTTATTAGAAAGAAGTTAGAGGGTGAGAAAAGAAGGAAAGAAATATTAGAATAGAAGAAAGAAGAAGAACACCACATCAGAATCTCGCAGCGGAACGAACAAAACATATAATATAACAACATATCTTTATACAGATGAGAATCTTGTATACATACCAATCATCAGAGTACACATGAATCAGATACAGCGGAATAACTTTAAATAACTAACGGTGAAGCCTCCTGCTTCCAGCTTCTGAAAATACAAGCGAAAACTAACCTGTCAAATATGTTCGGTCTGACCCGAGCACATTTTGAAGCAAAGCAAAAACACACGGGTCAGTCTGAAATATTTTCAGTGCTAAATTCACACCAACAATCGGTTTAACTTTAGAAATCCTTTTTGAAAGAAAAGGATATTAGTAAGACCAGCCCACTCATAAACAGAGACAGTTTTTACCTTACTATAACCCAGAACACTTTAGGAATCATATGTTTTCTGATATTATAATAGTGTCTATCAACCACAAATAAATAGTAATATGGTGGAACGCTTGCATCTCACACTCCATATATATAGTATACAATCAAAACCACGAGCGCTTATTGGAATTTGGATTCCGAGTATGACAAGGTATGGGACCACCTGCCGATAGTGTATCTCTAGAGGCGAATACACTGGGTTCAACAAGAACGTCTTGCAACCCGACCCACACATGACCGACCACCCATTTCGCTTGAGTGTATCGAATGTATATCACCGACGGTTGGGATCAACAACCGTCTCCCGAAAAGGGACAACATCGAATATAGATTAAAGAAACAAATGGAATTTCTCTAGAAAGGTGATTATACACCCTAATGGGAGCGACCCACATAGCCATGCTGCCTGCCCGATTTTTGTCATTTCTCGGTTGATGAGGCTTGAGGCCAGAATTTACTTTGATCCTCTGGTCATCATTCACTTTGAATGCCACATCGTCAGATCCGCCAGGTATCACTAATTGACGTCCACAAAAATACTCTAGTTATTTGGCTAGAGAAAACCATTTCTCCGCCATCAACTATGGTACGTTTGAAGAAATCAACATACGTAATCCCTTTGGAAATACTCTGTCAGACATTCGTCCATACAAGTCATCCAGGAACAGGATGAACCGAAGGCACCATCCTACCGCATCTAAGGAATCACCCTATAGATCAGTAGCGAGTAGTCCTTCCAAATCCGTAGATCTCATTCACGACCAAATCGCAGTATATCCTTGGCTGCAGACCAAAGATTATAAGTAGTCCTTTCGTTTTGAATATCAACGGTCTTCACTTGTTTCATCTTCATTCCATCACAAGTTAACTTCTTACGTAACGTTGAGTCGAAGTGGTTTTGGGTCTAGTTCCCATCCCGGTCTCTTCGAAACAACACGTCAAACAGGTCCAGTAAAATATTTCGTTGATAATTTGGTGTTTTAACTATCAACTTCAAACCAGTACGGTCAAGTATATTGGCAGCTCAGGTTCTCATTTTTAAAAATCGGTCATTAAAACTCTTTGTCGAATCATTTAAAATCATCTCTTCGACTTAAAGTTGATTACATTTAAATCGCTTACCAACTTATCTTTTTGTTTTACCATTTGGAAATAATATATCTCGTTTATTCTCACTTCGCTTTATTCTTCTTTAATTCTGGAGAAATCGCTTTATTCATATTATTACTATTTTCTAAAAACCAGTGTTATATAAATAGTCTATAGGTATAATTAAACTATATGTCACAGCTCGGACTACAAAATGTTAATGTACATCGTTCAATTTAAACCCTTTTGTACCAAATTTCATTTCAAACCTTGCAATTGAATTGCAAATGTTTATAGAGAATAATCACTCCTTTCCAAACTCCTTTACTGTTACAAACCAATACCATTCCTCGATAATAGTGAAGTCGGTCAAGTTGGGGTATTTTATTTACCTCTCAGACCTTAATCGACAACGTTCTCATATCGAATAGATAGAGGTTCATAACTTAAAACCCCACGTTCTTACAATCATCGATCAAGTCTAACTTCCTATTTAAACCATGGTTTAAAATCCATATCCTTCCTTTTGAACATCTCGATCGACCATTACCATTTTACTTAATACATTATTAAGTAAATCATTTAATCAAATATTAATTCCTTGCTTCAAAACTCCTGTATAGTATAACTTGGCTTATATTACACTAATCCATTCGCTCTTTTCTTTTCCAAAAGCCTTTTCATTATAAAAGCCGACTTTGAATTTATAACCATAAATCCCTTCTTTAATTTCTTTTATTCAAAACATTAACTATCCATTTTACCTTTCACATTTCACTTTGATTACGCCATTTACTTAATTTGATTCTCAAGAAAAATGTTTACTTAAAGTCATCGCCTTAGTTTTAAAAACTTCAAACCCCTTTTCTTTATAACTTGGATTTGTTCATTAATACTTTTCCCAAAACTTCTATTAACCTCGTTAAAAACAAATGGTTGGATTTTTATAACCAAAATCCTTATTAACTTCTTTGCTCTAATAGATAAGTACTTCCATTTACATGTTTTACCATTCTTCTCTTTTATTTCCAACTCAAGTAGAATCTTTATTTTTAACCTCCAATTTCTTTTGTGACTTGCTTATGAAATTCAGATTATAAAATCCTTTTTATTTACTTCATTACTTAAACGATAAATATTTTCATTTTGACATCGTTTTACAAATTATTTCTTACATTTGAAAATCCCTTTTTTCAATCATATCTATTTCCACTTAATCTTTACGATTAAGTAACCTCCTTTCCTGATCACAAATCTTATCACTTAAATTCCTTATAAACAAGTTTCATATAATTTAGTCCTTGTTTTTAAACCCTTGATCATCTCTAAAGTAAATTAACTCATTTTAACTCTTATAAACGATTGTTAAATTAAAAATAATAAAACCTCATTTAACCCTTCCCTTGGAAATAATCATTCTATATTATCTTCCCTTTGGTTGACATAAAAACTATATAAATTATTTTAACATTATTTTTATTATAAACAAAGCCATAAATATTGTCTTATTTAAAAACTCTTTATTTAAAATGATTCAATTAAAAATAAAAATTTAACTTTAGAATACATCAATTCGCCTGACTGCGAATTACCGTTTATAAACGATGGATTTAGACCATCTACTGCCAACTACTCAATCAATACTGCATATTGATTTAAAACATGACAATTGTTGAATTTAGATCCAATAATCAAAATTTATCCAACCATCGATATCTAACATTATATGATATACATTGGGATAAACAATTCATGAAACAACAAATAATATACGATTTATTTGAGGAATCCGGTTGGATTCCTCCAACCTGTTCTTCCCTACACAATTGTTTAAAATATTGTTTAACACTAATCATGCATTCGAACAGTCAATTTATAAACACATGCAAACAATCAACCAATAAAATCACTCATAGCATCCATATCGTCCATTCAGCCAATTAATGATAAATATTAATGATACGAATTTAACACATCGCAGTATTTCAGAAGTGTGAGAATTAACTCACCAGTTTTAGTTTCCGACGAGATCACGTCATTCTATATAGTTTCAAACTAGTGTTTGAAACTACATAAAATTCCCATGGCCTCAGAACCACTTTATTCCAGCTCGTATAAGTCGGCACCGTGAATACAAATCCATCGGCTTTTGTTTCGCCCAATTCAGCTTACGAACGAAAAGTTACACTTATTACAATGTTTCTAATTTAAACTAAGAATTGCTTTAATTCACTAATTATAATTTAACCTCTAATCACCATTATTATAATGTGTCATCCGCTTTCTAGAAATGCACCATTAAGGCCGACCTTCTTTCGGTTGGAACCCTATTTCCATGACAATTTGTTTTGGCTTCCTATTGGATTAATTAATAATTTAAGTTAATAACTAACTAAATTCCACTAACCACCATACTAAATTTAATTACCTTTTTTTTTGTAATTACGCCAGGTCATTGTTCAAACCAATCAATACAGTTTTCCCCTCTTCTACGTTGTGAACACCTAACTTCCTGAACTCGTGCAAAGCCCGTCCCCTAACTTCAATTGCCGGCGCCGATTCCCTCCACCAGAGACATCGCCGTAAACCTTGCCAGAACTATGACTCCAAGCCTCTCCTTCGCCAAAGATAACACCAACAAGATCTCAATCGTTTGCCTGAAATCGAAGTTTAACCCAATTCAGTTTGTCAGCCCATTGTCGTCGCTACACACCCCAGTTGGCCACCGTGACTCCACCATTGAGACCACCTCCCATCAGAGATTCTCCGACCTTCATACCCCTGATGTCATAACCTCCTCTATCACGGTAGAAATCATAAAATACGAACACAGCTCAAAAAAAACCCCACATAGAAACGAATCCGTTTAACTCCTTGCCGCCGCCAATCCAAGCCACTGAACCACCTCAGACTGACGCCATAACATTCGCCATCTCCCCAGCTATCACCTCGACCAACACCAGCCACCTCCGGTGATCCACATCTTTGTCACGACCCCTATAACCGAACCCAACTCAAAAAGAACCACACAGCAACTCCCTCGTTCAACACCCCTGCCTTCCACCGTCAGGTCATCGGACCTCTCCACACTGCTACCAAAAACTCTGCCACCTCACTAGCTTTCACCTCGATCCCACCGCTCCCCCTCTGGTGTACCATAGCGCCTCCACCACTTCAAAAATTGCCAATAACCCATTAGCCTGACAACCCATTTAAAGACTTGGTTGCGGCCAAAAATTCCACCTCCAAACATGTATCGAGTCCACTGAAAGAGCCACAGCTTGAAGTATTTTCTTCCTGCAATCCAAAGGATCAATTACCGAATTTTTCCATTAAATTTTGGATTTTAAATTGTTGTTTGAAGTGGTTGGTTTTCTTGTTGATGTAAGCTGAAGGAATGAGGATCGGGGAAAACAGAAAGAATGGGGATTGGGGATTGTATATGGTTGGTATATTATATAGGACACAAATATAATATTTTATTTAATTATTTTATTTCTGATTTGACTGACGATTTTTATTTGACGCGACTGTCGATTTTTATTCGTACCTATCGCAATTTCAAACTCCGTTTATTGAATACTGTGATCACACACGAATTACAATTGTAACAAGAATGGACTGCATCATATAGTTCGACGTCACGGTCCTAATGAATCTTGTTTCGTCGAATTTCGAGTCCGTTCGCTCAAATGACGCTTGTTTAAGCTCAAATGGTCGTTTTTTATTCGCATTTTATATTGCCACGCTCACATAATAACTCTGTTTGATGTGCAACTTGAATTATAACAATAATTTACTATTACGATCTCAATAAAATTTGTTTCGCTGAAAACAGAGATCGTTTGAATAAAGTCCCTTTTAAAAGGCCCAATTTAAATTAAAATAAACCAATTTTAAAATACCTCAATATAATAATATTAAAATATTATCATCGGCTATATCTGAGCAGAATTTCACATATTTTCAATATAAAATATCTTAGGCTGAATTCTGAGCCAAAACGATATTAAATAAAATTAAAATCCCTTTATTTCTATATAATAAATCGCTATACTATATAATTGAATTCCATAGCGACTATTTGAAAAATTGATTTGGCCATAAAATGAAATCTACACTATGAAAACTTGATTTTTTTGCTTCATTAGAAAGATATTATCAAATGGTTTCGGACGTTTCTCGTTTCGAGAAAATCCGACTTAAATTGGGTCCTGTACGACCAATTGAAGTTCAAAACGTTATATTACGAACTACCGCGTCGCTGTAGCTCGTTATATAATTAAAATTATAATTTTAACGTTTAAACATCGTTTATAAATCGAAATCGTTATTAAAATCAAATATAACTTAAATAAATCTTCTTATATTACCAAATCACATAACATTACAGATTTAGTCAATTTTGACCATTTCGAAATTAAATTATTATTTATATTAATTGAACAAATAAAATATTCAAATTTATTAATTTCAAACCATTTAAATTCAAAATCAATATTTAAAACAAAATTAAATATTAAATTAAAATGTTAAAAATCTGGGTCGTTACATTCCTTCCCCCTTAAAATAATTTCTTCCTCGAAATTGCTAAGGTAAGAAGTATGCTACAAACCCATTATATTTCAAAAATCTATTTTAATTAAAACAATTAAATTCTAATTTTCTAATCAAAAATAAATCCAAATAAATTCAAATCGAAAACAAATTTATACTTATCGATAAAAATTTCCAAAAATTTCGAAAATTTTCTAACACCTTAAATTTTGGAAATATTTTGGCAGAGCCTCCCCTGCACGGAGGACATCTGCAATATTGCAGGTACCACAAATAAATATACCTCGACCAACACGGTCGGAAAAAGAAAAAAATCCAATCCAAAAACCCAAATCAAAAACCAAAAATTCATATTTGCGTAAGCGTACCTTTTCGAACGTTATTACGCGAAGTGGTAAACAATAAGCGAGCCTGCTCAATTACTATGCAGCTCTACTCAGACTGGATTCAGTTAACTGCAGAACCTTTCTTGGACATGTTTTTAAAGATAAATTAGCTCTTCTTCACCTGCTCTCAATTCTAATGAACTTCATTAGTTTCAAACAATGCCAGATAATCTCAATATCCATACTATCCTGAATTTATCTCAATAAATCAATTTTATTCAAGCCTGGTTTCAAACAAGTTCATCCAACATCAAATTAATATCTATGCAATCAATCTCAACCAAATAATCCCAAATCATTCCATTTGGATATTTCTATTTTCTCAAGTCAAATTAAATGTTGCCTTAAGTTATATTTTATTTCAATATTCAAATTTAAATTTAATTCATACGATTACTCAACCCAACATGAGCTAAATTTCCATATTCTACATTTCAAATTTGAAATGTGCTTCGATTTATCCAATCCAACCTCATAATCAAACACATTCAAACCAATCAATCAAGTCAATACAAGTTTCAAACAAACAGTCAACAGATTTGAAAGAATTATCTATTTATTTCTATAAAAAAATATGATTTGGGTAAAATTATTCCATTTACCCTCTTTACGAAATAATTTAAAAATAATTTTATATTCAAATCGCAAATACGTACACTCATATATATGTACTCAAACTCAATCTAGGGTACTACTAACCCATCTCTATCGAGTTACGCCACAGAGCCAAGTTTATCACTAAACCAATAGCTCTAATACCACTGTAACGACCTGGGAAAAACTCGACGCTAGAATTTTCGACAACAATACATAAACTCGTATTACTTGCCAAAAAACCAAGTATCAAATCCCAGATTGTTATTAGAAAGAAGTTAGAGGGTGAGTGTAATAACCCGGAAATCTGAGCCAGTTTAAAATTATTATTTTTGGCAATTTTGGCGAATTTTGAATATTTAAAATAGATTATTTTGAATATTTAAAATAGATTATTTTAAATAATATCGACGAGAAATTTATTTTGAATATAATTCGACGTATATATTATATACGCCGTCGTTAGAATATAAATAATTATATATAATTATAATTAGAATTGAAAATGGCGCGGTAGTTCGATAATTCGATTTCAAACTTCAATTGAATGTACCGGGTGCAAAACAATCCGGATCTTAGTGAAACCAAAAACATTAGGATCTAATTGATAATATCTTTCCAACGAATCCGAAAAATCAAGATTTCATAGCGGGAATCAAAAGATATGTCCAGTTGAAAATTCTGAATAGTCGCTATGGAATTCAGGCCCTTAAAAATGGAAATTTTGCAAACGACCTCGGATTTCGACAAAACCAGTTTTGTTGGGTCCGTGATGTCAAATTATTGCTAGATTCCAAATTTCATAATTTTTCGAATCAATATGTGAGCGTGGCAAAGGAAAATGTGTTTGACCAGTTTCAGTTGATTTTAATCGACTGGAAATTGGCCATTTTTCAAACGGTCTCAGAATTCGACGAAACTAGTTTTGTTAGGACCGTATCGCCAATACGAAGCTAGAAAATATTTTTCTGGAATTTTTCTAATTAGTATGTGACCCCGGTAATTTGAAATGTACGTTTAAAATTCAATATAGTGATTTAAATGTAAATTCAACGGGAACTGATTGTAACGATCAAATCAGCTTGCGATACATATCCCATTGTGTCCGGAATGGGGGTAGAACGCTAGGGACGACAGTCGGTGGGTCCCATTTCGACTTCGAATAAAAAGTCAACTTTTAAATAGAAATTTAATAATAATAATAATTTATATAAACCCTTTTCTCTCTCTCTCTCCTCACTTTTTTTCTGCAGTTCGAAATAAAAAAAAAAACCTAAATCGATCGGCGACGACCGCCTCCATCGAAGCTCCACCCACGACCGCCTCCACCGAAGCTCCACCCTCGAACCGCCAGTGACCTCGCCCTCCCCCTCGAAGCCATCGCGACGCCGATTCGAGAGCCCCCCCAGTCTGACGACCTCCCACCGCCGACGAACTGAAGGCCGCCCCACCTCCAACACCTCCATCGCCGCCACCTGACGCAAAACCACCCCCCTTCTTCGCAGGAATGTAAGTTGTTTTTATTTTATTTTATTTTTAATTTTAATTCTGAAAAATACTGATTTTATTTTCCTAGAAAAGAATACTGTTTTTTTTTTGGGTTTAAATACTGATTTTTTTTAAAAAGCATTTAAAAATGATTTTTAAAAGGTTTAAAAACTGATTTTATTTTAAGATTTAAATAGAAAAAGATTTAAACTTTAAATAGAAAAAGATTTGATCTTTAAATGTGAAAAGGCGAAAATTTTAAATGTGAAAAGGCGAAATTTTTAAATGTGAAAAGGGGAAATTTTTAAATGTGAAAAGGCGAAATTTTTAAATGTGAAAAGGTGAAATTTTTAGATGTAAAAATGCGAAATCTATATTTTTGAAATGGAATTTTATCTATATTGAATAGCATAATAAAAATGTGATTTTTATATATTGAACATCGGAATAAAAATGTGATTTTTATATATTGAACATAGTAGTAAAAAATTCGATTTTTATATATTGAATAACGGAATAAAAATTCGATTTTTAAATGTAGGAAGTGATTATAAAAATATGATTTTTATTTTAAAGGCATCAGCAAATATAAAAATGTGTGATTTTTACATATGTAGTGAATACGAGCAACGAAGGCGACAAAAGGCGAGAATGACGAAGATTTCTACTTAAGAAGTGTCGTGAAGTTGGATAGCTATATGTGAGAATTCCTCACCTTTCAACTTCTATTTCTAGTTATATATATTTATGCTAGGATGCAGACGGTGTTTTGTAGCACCCGACACAATCGTCCACAGACCATGGACTTGTTTGTTTGATTGCAAATTAGTTAGATTATTTGATTGAATTGTTTGGTTGAGTGAATGGATTAGATTGATGTGTGAATGGCGTGGGCCTTCACTAGACTGGGGATAAGGCTAGGCCTCGTCCCGTTTCTAGTATCGTGCCGTTATGCCGCCGAAATTTTCTAAAATATGTCAGAAAAATAAAAATATCAATTTTATTGAATAAATGAACTGAATAGAAATTCATATGTTAAAATAAAATGTTTTATCGTTAAAAATATAATTTTTAACGTGAATATGAATATAGTGAATGTGAATAAATAAATATTCATTTACAAACCGGACAGTTTGTTTATGTACACTGATTTGACTGACATTGATTGGGACGATAAATTTTACACATCGCCCAACTGCACAAATAAAATCTGTGTTTGTTGATTTGAAACCCCACACGGGTGTTGGGATGAAATTTGAAGTTCACTCATCCTGATTGATTAAATATGTCGATCGATTGATTGACAGGCTGTTATAAGCGTTAGATACCTATATTTGATGCTTATACAGTGTAGTGCACTTTGGTTGATGGTTGATTATTTTTCAATGCTATTATATACGTGTGATGTATGAAAATCCATATAATTAACTTTATATGGTGATTGATTGGGCCTCATTCCAATTTAGAAGATAAAGAATAATATAAAATAAAGGTTCATGTGTTGACTGTACTCATCCGTTGAGATTAGTCATGTGTTGAACGAAATATTTTTATAATAAAATTTACATCTTTATCAATATAATATAAAGGTTCATGTGTTGACTGTACTCATCCGTTGAGATTAGTCATGTGTTGAACGAAATATTTTGATAATAACAAATATTTTGATGATAGGAAATATTTGAAATAGAATATTTGAAAATAGAAATATATGAAGCCGTGTTGGTTAGATTGACGCCATTTTGACGTGAACGATGTTTATATCGATTTTATCCATTTTAAATCGAATATTGAAAGGTGATTTCGAAATCGCATATTTTGAAATGAAATTTAGTTTTAATTGAATATAAAACGATTTCGAAATGAATTGAATATAAAACGATTTCGAAATGAATTGAATATAAAACGATTTCGAAATGAATTGAATATAAAACGATTTCGAAATGAATTGAATATAAAACGATTTCGAAATGAATTGAATATAAAACGATTTCGAAATGAAATGAATTTTAAAACGAATTTATAAAGAAGAATTCAATTTTGATTTGAATTGAAATGGAAGTTGAAATTGATTTTGAAACGAATTTAAAACTATTTATAAAATTCGTTTTAAATAGTAATCGACGAAATATATATTATATATATATAATATAACGGCCTGAATAGAACGCGCCGCGCCGCGGCAGTTCGTGAATTTCGACCATTTATTTCAAACGGACACTACGGGAGATCCGACCGTCGGATTCTCCTAAAACCGGAACCGTTGGGTTCGTATCGAAAAGAGCTTTCTAACGAATATTAGAAATTTGAAATCTAACAGTTGGATTTGGAGTTACGTCCAAATCAAATTTGAAAAAGGTCGCTGTAAGTGCAGTTCGATGGCCGTTGTTGGAAATCGACTGTACGGGCCTTGATAAAATTATTAAAAATAGTAATAATTTGTCTAAAATCATAAGAAATGATTTGGGAAAAATTAGGATGAAAAACTCCATATTTGAAAAGATAAAAATAGATTTTTATCGAAATGAACTAGTTTAAACTAAATTTAAAACCCGATTTGTTTTTAAATAAATAAATTAGATTTAAAAAGGGGTTTTAAATAATCGGAATTCCTAATATATTTGAATTAGATTAAACTAGAATTGATTTGTGGGTTTATTGTGAACTGTGTTTTAAACAACATTAGTTCTTTAACCCGACGATAAATAGAATGTGATTTGGGTTTGTCGTGAACTGTGTTTTAAATAACACCTAGTTCTTTAACCCAGTAAAAGGAGTTTTAATGAATCTGTAATTAGATTGAAATGTAAATCTATAATCTAAATTATCAAATTTAGAAATGAGCGAGAATGGAGTATTGCCAGTTTTGCTCCAAAGCGATAGTTAAATCTTTAATTAGATTTGAACGTGAAATGGTAATTAAATTTACCGATAACACCACGTTGTTAGATATGGAGTATTACCAGTTTTGCTTCATGGGATGAATAGGTTGGGATTGGGAAATAAAATAAATAATTACTTCGTTGTGGTTCGCTAATCTCGACTAGTTTAGAAAACCATAATTTGGTTTGAAATGTCATCCAAAGGAAGATTAAAGGATAAATTCTAAAGAATTTATCTTGGATAAAATTAATGGGAACCTTTCCCAAAAGATGTGAATATTTAAATAACAGAATATTCAGAATTGGAATGAGGCGTATGTTGTGTTTATGTAACATTTGTTTTTAATATACGCGGGTTGTTCGGAAAGTCCGGGTTTATACCCATTCTGAATAACCGATTCGACGATAAGTCGAAGATGAAGACGGTGGTTGAAGACCGGAAGTCTTCACATCGTTTGGATAACTACTGACGATCCTGATTGGGCAGTACACCCAAGAGGATGGAAATAGTTGGTGGTCGTTCAGACGTACCTGGAGATGGATGGATATGCGAGGAAAGTGCCTCCGGTTTCGTTCAGACCCAGAACGGACTTGTAAATGGATTGTGTGTCTGACATTGGATTTTATTCTGTGTTGATTGATTTCTATTAAATATACATCTGTTTGGCGGCGGAGAATTTATTCTTTTGCTTAACGCCCTTCTCTGAGACGTACGAGCTCAGAGGTTGTATATCGATGGACATCAGTCGCATGGCATGAATTGCCTGTGTGGCATGCTAAGATGCATGGATCAAGGCTTCTGTTGAAAGGCAAAGTCTTGTGGTTGATGATCAAAGCACGCCTACATGGCAGCTTTGTGTATAACGTGAATTCGCGAGCCTCACACCTCGGTATGAGTTAAAAACGGGATACGGACCGCTGGGAGAGCACGACGTTTCTTTCTAGCTATGTGGTGTCAGTGACTTACCAGCCCTGACATTTATATACTTTTCACCTTTGTGGTTGTTGGAATGAGGCACCTCGATTATAGGTCTGTAAGGACCGGGAAACGTGTGTTCAGGCATAAATAATCCTCTAACGTAAGTGAGGACCGGCCCAGCCGCATCCGGGGTTGCCCAGAGTGCGTAACCCGGAGGCATTTGCTAGAGTGTCTCGAACGCGGAGAGGATCTTGCCCCTTGCCTTGACTCATGACGAAATCCCAATTTCCAATACGTGTATTTCGGCTTTAATTGTAGAACTAGTATGGCGACATAGTGGTATGGGGCACTCATGCCGTCTATGATTTATATTTATGATTGAAATGTTTTGACACTATACACTTATTATAGTATCAAATGATTTGTTTTAAACGTATCAAGCATGTTTGGCCGTTATAAGGTAAAACCCTATCCTCCGGCTTGCGTTGCATTGTGTGATGGGACCTGGGTCTTATAACAGCTTCATTTTTCGAAAAAGCATTGCGTTGTTTATTCTATGCACTGGTATTCTTGGGAGGAAACCCGTTCCGTGTTATACGGCGTGGTCCCTCGAATTACTCTCTTTTAAAGTAAAGTTCTAAATAACTGTTTTAGTTCTCACACCAGTCACAGGACTGACCTGGAGTTTATTGTTTTAACCTAAACTCTGGGTGCCCCTATTTTCGGCACGGGCAGCTAGTAGTTTTGGTTTTGCAGATTTATATTTACAGGATCCTGGTTTACAGCTGGAATGATATCTGGAAAGCTCTGTATCCGTATATCACCTTCAGTTGTGCTTTGTATTATTTTCCGCTGCTATGTAATTTATTGTAATCTCTGATATTTATCGAATGTAATTTATTCTTTTATGCTCTGTATATTCTTGTATCTGATGGAATTGTTGTAATAGAAATGAAATGTTCTTCTGTTTGTGTTCTGATTTGTCCTGTTCTCAACGATCAGGGGTTTCGAACGGTTTAGATCGGTTTAACGACTGATTCAGATCGAGCGAAATTCACGGCCGTCACATTTGGTATCAGAGCTTTGGTTTACAGAGCTCGAGAACAAGACACATTAGAACCATACGAAAGAATTCATCAGATATTGGATTAGTAATATCCAATTAGAATGACTCGTTAGAGATAGGATCAGTAGTATCCTAGAACGAGTGTGAAGAGTATATTTTTCAAATGAAAACAATTTTTGTTTTGAAAATTTAAATCGATTCTACGTATTTGATTATTTATTTATTTTGAATATGGACAATCTAGTATATAAAGGTTTTGCATATACGCGTCATGAACGTATATTCGAAGTTTTAATATATTAGATAGATATAGAATCACGTTCTAGTCGCCCGGAGATGGTATTGATGATAGCACGTGCATCATCAGTATTTATGTCCGTGTTTCGAAGGTGTGACATCTATATATTTCCATTAGACTGGTGTGAGAACCAAAACATATATAGCTAGAACACATTGTTGTGAATTGGCATCAAAAACATGATTTTCTGTATATGTATCAAATTTATGAATTTGAAACTCTAATTCACTAATTGATTGATGTTTGTGTTGTTTGTTCATTTGTTTGACAATTTTGAACCATTTAGCCTAATTGAATCAAATATTGAATTATATTGAAAATGGGTCGCATTTGCTTGCATATACAAATACCTACATTGAACAGGTCATAGCAAGGAGGCTAGAGCAGAGAATAAAATTTGTTTGCCCGACAAATAGGTACATGTTTACTACATAATTTACTGTTTTGTTTGGGTGATGATGATTTTATGAGCCTATTGGCTAGCCGCTTGGCTTTTTCTTTTTCTTTTTGAGATTAGAAGGACCGGGGAAGCTATTTGAAATTCCCCGATGCTCCCGGTGCAGGGGAGGTTATGGCGAAATTTTTCAAAAATTTAGGGTGTTAGCCAAATTTTTGAAAATTTGAAAATTCTCAAAAACTGAAAAGTTGGAGAATGGAAGCCTAATCGAGCGTAGAGTTGATTAATCAAACCACTTTCGACTTTGTTCCTTTTCGGGGACGAAAAGTTTTAAGTGGGGGAGATTGTAATAACCCGGAAATCTGAGCCAGTTTAAAATTTTTATTTTTGGCAATTTTGGCGAATTTTGAATATTTAAAATAGATTATTTTAAATAATATCGACGAGAAATTTATTTTGAATATAATTCGACGTATATATTATATACGCCGTCATTAGAATATAAATAATTATATATAATTATAATTAGAATTGAAAATGGCGCGGTAGTTCGATAATTCGATTTCAAACTTCAATTGAATGTACCGGGTGCAAAACAATCCGGATCTTAGTGAAACCAAAAACATTAGGATCTAATTGATAATATCTTTCCAACGAATCCGAAAAATCAAGATTTCATAGCGGGAATCAAAAGATATGTCCAGTTGAAAATTCTGAATAGTCGCTATGGAATTCAGGCCCTTAAAAATGGAAATTTTGCAAACGACCTCGGATTTCGACAAAACCAGTTTTGTTGGGTCCGTGATGTCAAATTATTGCTAGATTCCAAATTTCATAATTTTTCGAATCAATATGTGAGTGTGGCAAAGGAAAATGCGTTTGACCAGTTTCAGTTGATTTTAATCGACTGGAAATTGGCCATTTTTCAAACGGTCTCAGAATTCGACGAAACTAGTTTTGTTAGGACCGTATCGCCAATACGAAGCTAGAAAATATTTTTTTGGAATTTTTCTAGTTAGTATGTGACCCCGGTAATTTGAAATGTACGTTTAAAATTCAATATAGTGATTTAAATGTAAATTCAATGGGAACTGATTGTAACGATCAAATCAGCTTGCGATACATATCCCATTGTGTCCGGAATGGGGGTAGAACGCTAGGGACGACAGTCGGTGGGTCCCATTTCGACTTCGAATAAAAAGTCAACTTTTAAATAGAAATTTAATAATAATAATAATTTATATAAACCCTTTTCTCTCTCTCTCCTCACTTTCTTTCTGCAGTTCGAAAAAAAAAACCCTAAATCGATCGGCGACGACCGCCTCCACCGAAGCTCCACCCACGACCGCCTCCACCGAAGCTCCACCCTCGAACCGCCAGTGACCTCGCCCTCCCCCTCGAAGCCATCGCGACGCCGATTCGAGAGCCCCCCCAGTCTGACGACCTCCCACCGCCGACGAACTGAAGGCCGCCCCACCTCTAACACCTCCAGCGCCGCCACCTGACGCAAAACCACCCCCCCTTCTTCGCAGGAATGTAAGTTGTTTTTATTTTATTTTATTTTTATTTTTAATTCTGAAAAATACTGATTTTATTTTCCTAGAAAAGAATACTGTTTTTTTTTTGGGTTTAAATACTGATTTTTTTTAAAAAGCATTTAAAACTGATTTTTAAAAGGTTTAAAAACTGATTTTATTTTAAGATTTAAATAGAAAAAGATTTAAACTTTAAATAGAAAAAGATTTGATCTTTAAATGTGAAAAGGCGAAATTTTTAAATGTGAAAAGGCGAAATTTTTAAATGTGAAAAGGCGAAATTTTTAGATGTAAAAATGCGAAATCTATATTTTTGAAATGGAATTTTATCTATATTGAATAGCATAATTAAAATGTGATTTTTATATATTGAACATCGGAATAAAAATGTGATTTTTATATATTGAACATAGTAGTAAAAAATTCGATTTTTATATATTGAATAACGGAATAAAAATTCGATTTTTAAATGTAGGAAGCGATTATAAAAATATGATTTTTATTTTAAAGGCATCAGCAAATATAAAAATGTGTGATTTTTACATATGTAGTGAATACGAGCAACGAAGGCGACAAAAGGCGAGAATGACGAAGATTTCTACTTAAGAAGTGTCGTGAAGTTGGATAGCTATATGTGAGAATTTCTCACCTTTCAACTTCTATTTCTAGTTATATATATTTATGCTAGGATGCAGACGGTGTTTAGTAGCACCCGACACAATCGTCCACAGACCATGGACTTGTTTGTTTGATTGCAAATTAGTTAGATTATTTAATTGAATTGTTTGGTTGAGTGAATGGATTAGATTGATGTGTGAATGGCGTGGGCCTTCACTAGACCGGGGATAAGGCTAGGCCTCGTCCCGTTTCTAGTATCGTGCCGTTATGCCGCCGAAATTTTCTAAAATATGTCAGAAAAATAAAAATATCAATTTTATTGAA
The DNA here is from genome assembly GCA_030737875.1 of Allium sativum. Taxonomy (NCBI): domain Eukaryota; kingdom Viridiplantae; phylum Streptophyta; class Magnoliopsida; order Asparagales; family Amaryllidaceae; genus Allium; species Allium sativum. The sequence goes on from CM060911.1 coordinate 14,655,760, forward strand.
TAAATGAACTGAATAGAAATTCATATGTTAAAATAAAATGTTTTATCGTTAAAAATATAATTTTTAACGTGAATATGAATATAGTGAATGTGAATAAATAAATATTCATTTACAAACCGGACAGTTTGTTTATGTACACTGATTTGACTGACATTGATTGGGACGATAAATTTTACACATCGCCCAACTGCACAAATAAAATCTGTGTTTGTTGATTTGAAACCCCACACGGGTGTTGGGATGAAATTTGAAGTTCACTCATCCTGATTGATTAAATATGTCGATCGATTGATTGACAGGCTGTTATAAGCGTTAGATACCTATATTTGATGCTTATACAGTGTAGTGCACTTTGGTTGATGGTTGATTATTTTTCAATGCTATTATATACGTGTGATGTATGAAAATCCATATAATTAACTTTATATGGTGATTGATTGGGCCTCATTCCAATTTAGAAGATAAAGAATAATATAAAATAAAGGTTCATGTGTTGACTGTACTCATCCGTTGAGATTAGTCATGTGTTGAACGAAATATTTTTATAATAAAATTTACATCTTTATCAATATAATATAAAGGTTCATGTGTTGACTGTACTCATCCGTTGAGATTAGTCATGTGTTGAACGAAATATTTTGATAATAACAAATATTTTGATGATAGGAAATATTTGAAATAGAATATTTGAAAATAGAAATATATGAAGCCGTGTTGGTTAGATTGACGCCATTTTGACGTGAACGATGATTATATCGATTTTATCCATTTTAAATCGAATATTGAAAGGTGATTTCGAAATCGCATATTTTGAAATGAAATTTGGTTTTAATTGAATATAAAACGATTTCGAAATGAATTGAATATAAAACGATTTCGAAATGAATTGAATATAAAACGATTTCGAAATGAATTGAATATAAAACGATTTCGAAATGAATTGAATATAAAACGATTTCGAAATGAATTGAATATAAAACGATTTCGAAATGAATTGAATATAAAACGATTTCGAAATGAATTGAATATAAAACGATTTCGAAATGAATTGAATATACAACGATTTCGAAATGAATTGAATATAAAACGATTTCGAAATGAATTGAATATAAAACGATTTCGAAATGAATTGAATATAAAACGATTTCGAAATGAAATGAATTTTAAAACGAATTTATAAAGAAGAATTCAATTTTGATTTGAATTGAAATGGAAGTTGAAATTGCTTTTGAAACGAATTTAAAACTATTTATAAAATTCATTTTAAATAGTAATCGACGAAATATATATTATATATATATAATATAACGGCCTGAATAGAACGCGCCGCGCCGCGGCAGTTCGTGAATTTCGACCATTTATTTCAAACGGACACTACGGGAGATCCGACCGTCGGATTCTCCTAAAACCGGAACCGTTGGGTTTGTATCGAAAAGAGCTTTCTAACGAATATTAGAAATTTGAAATCTAACGGTTGGATTTGGAGTTACGTCCAAATCAAATTTGAAAAAGGTCGCTGTAAGTGCAGTTCGATGGCCGTTGTTGTAAATCGACTGTACGGGCCTTGATAAAATTATTATAAAATAGTAATAATTTGTCTAAAATCATAAGAAATGATTTGGGAAAAATTAGGATGAAAAACTCCATATTTGAAAAGATAAAAATAGATTTTTATAGAAATGAACTAGTTTGAACTAAATTTAAAACCCGATTTGTTTTTAAATAAATAAATTAGATTTAAAAAGGGGTTTTAAATAATCGGAATTCCTAATATATTTGAATTAGATTAAACTAGAATTGATTTGTGGGTTTATTGTGAACTGTGTTTTAAACAACGCTAGTTCTTTAACCCGACGATAAATAGAATGTGATTTGGGTTTGTCGTGAACTGTGTTTTAAATAACACCTAGTTCTTTAACCCAGTAAAAGGAGTTTTAATGAATCTGTAATTAGATTGAAATGTAAATCTATAATCTAAATTATCAAATTTAGAAATGAGCGAGAATGGAGTATCGCCAGTTTTGCTCCAAAGCGATAGTTAAATCTTTAATTAGATTTGAACGTGAAATGGTAATTAAATTTACCGATAACACCACGTTGTTAGATATGGAGTATTACCAGTTTTGCTTCATGGGATGAATAGGTTGGGATTGGGAAATAAAATAAATAATTACTTCGTTGTGGTTCGCTAATCTCGACTAGTTTAGAAAACCATAATTTGGTTTGAAATGTCATCCAAAGGAAGATTAAAGGATAAATTCTAAAGAATTTATCTTGGATAAAATTAATGGGAACCTTTCCCAAAAGATGTGAATATTTAAATAACAGAATATTCAAAATTGGAATGAGGCGTATGTTGTGTTTATGTAACATTTGTTTTTAATATACGCGGGTTGTTCGGAAAGTCCGGGTTTATACCCATTCTGAATAACCGATTCGACGATAAGTCGAAGATGAAGACGGTGGTTGAAGACCGGAAGTCTTCACATCGTTTGGATAACTACTGACGATCCTGATTGGGCAGTACACCCAAGAGGATGGAAATAGTTGGTGGTCGTTCAGACGTACCTGGAGATGGATGGATATGCGAGGAAAGTGCCTCCGGTTTCGTTCAGACCCAGAACGGACTTGTAAATGGATTGTGTGTCTGACATTGGATTTTATTCTGTGTTGATTGATTTCTATTAAATATACATCTGTTTGGCGGCGGAGAATTTATTCTTTTGCTTAACGCCCTTCTCTGAGACGTACGAGCTCAGAGGTTGTATATCGATGGACATCAGTCGCATGGCATGAATTGCCTGTGTGGCATGCTAAGATGCATGGATCAAGGCTTCTGTTGAAAGGCAAAGTCTTGTGGTTGATGATCAAAGCACGCCTACATGGCAGCTTTGTGTATAACGTGAATTCGCGAGCCTCACACCTCGGTATGAGTTAAAAACGGGATACGGACCGCTGGGAGAGCACGACGTTTCTTTCTAGCTATGGTGGTGTCAGTGACTTACCAGCCCTGACATTTATATACTTTTCACCTTTGTGGTTGTTGGAATGAGGCGCCTCGATTATAGGTCTGTAAGGACCGGGAAACGTGTGTTCAGGCATAATTAATCCTCTAACGTAAGTGAGGACCGGCCCAGCCGCATCTGGGGTTGCCCAGAGTGCGTAACCCGGAGGCATTTGCTAGAGTGTCTCGAACGCGGAGAGGATCTTGCCCCTTGCCTCGACTCATGACGGAAATCCAATTTCCAATACGTGTATTTCAGCTTTAATTGTAGAACTAGTATGGCGACATAGTGGTATGGGGCACTCATGTCGTCTATGATTTATATTTATGATTGAAATGTTTTGACACTATACACTTATTATAGTATCAAATGATTTGTTTTAAACGTATCAAGCATGTTTGGCTGTTATAAGGTAAAACCCTATCCTCCGGCTTGCATTGTGTGATGGGACCTGGGTCTTATAACAGCTTCATTTTTCGAAAAAGCATTGCGTTGTTTATTCTATGCACTGGTATTCTTGGGAGGAAACCCGTTCCGAGTTATACGGCGTGGTCCCTCGAATTACTCTCTTTTAAAGTAAAGTTCTAAATAACTGTTTTAGTTCTCACACCAGTCACAGGACTGACCTGGAGTTTATTGTTTTAACCTAAACTCTGGGTGCCCCTATTTTCGGCACGGGCAGCTAGTAGTTTTGGTTTTGCAGATTTATATTTACAGGATCCTGGTTTACAGCTGGAATGATATCCGGAAAGCTCTGTATCCGTATATCACCTTCAGTTGTGCTTTGTATTATTTTCCGCTGCTATATAATTTATTGTAATCTCTGATATTTATCGAATGTAATTTATTCTTTTATGCTCTGTATATTCTTGTATCTGATGGAATTGTTGTAATAGAAATGAAATGTTCTTCTATTTGTGTTCTGATTTGTCCTGTTCTCAACGATCAGGGGTTTCGAACGGTTTAGATCGGTTTAACGACTGATTCAGATCGAGCGAAATTCACGGCCGTCACAGTGAGAAAAGAAGGAAAGAAATATTAGAATAGAATAAAGAAGAAGAACACCACATCAGAATCTCACAGCGGAACGAACAAAATATATAATATAACAACATATCTTTATACAAATGAGAATCTTGTATACATACCAATCATCAGAGTACACATGAATCAGATATAGCAGAATAACTTTAAATAACTAACGGTGAAGCCTTCTGCTTCCAGCTTTTGAAAATCCAAGCGAAAACTAACCTGTCAAATATGTTCGGTCTAACCCGAGCACATTTTGAAGCAAAACAAAAGAACACGGGTCAGTCTGAAATATTTTCAGTGCTAAATTCACATCAACAATCGGTTTAACTTTAGAAATCCTTTTTGAAAGAAAAGGATAATAGTAAGACCAGCCCACTCATAAACACGGACGATTTTTACCTTACTATAACCCAAAACACTTTTGAAATCATATGTTTTCTGATATTATAATAGTGTCTATCAACCACAAATAAATAGTAACCTAGTGGAACGCTTGCATCTCACGCTCCACATATATAGTAAACAATCAAAACCGCGGGCGCTTATTGGAATTTGGATTCCGAGTATGACAAGGTATGGGACCACCTGCCGATAGTGTATCTCTAGAGGCGAATACACTGGGTTCAACAAGAACGTCTTGCAACCCGACCAACACATGACTGACCACCCATTTCGCTTGAGTGTATCGAATGTATATCACCGACGGTTGGGATCAGCAACCGTCTCCCGAAAAGGGACAGCATCGAATATAGATTAAAGAAACAAATGGAATTTCTCTAGATAGGTGATTATACACCCTAATGGGAGCGACCCACATAGCCATGCTGCCTGCCCGAGTTTTGTCATTTCCCGGTTGATGAGGCTTGAGGCAAGAATTTACTTTGAACCTCTGGTCATCATTCACTTTGAACCTCTAGTTATTTGGCTAGAGAAAACCATTTCTCCGCCATCAACTATGGTACGTTTGAAGAAATCAACGTACGTAATCCCTTTGAAAATACTCTGTCAGACATTCGTCCCTATAAGTCATCCAGGAACAGGATGAACCGAAGGCACCATCCTACCGCATCTAAGGAATCACCCTATAGATCAGTAGCGAGTAGTCCTTGCAAATCCGTAGATCTCATTCACGACCGAACCGCAGTATATCCTTGGCTGCAGACCAAAGATTATAAGTAGTCCTTACGTTTTGAATATCCACGGTCTTCACTTGTTTCATCTTCATTCCATCACAAGTTAACTTCGTACGTAACGTTGAGTCGAAGTGGTTTTGGGTCTAGTTCCCATCCCGGTCTCTTCGAAACAACACGTCAAACAGGTCCAGTAAAATATTTCGTTGATAGTTTGTTGTTTTAACTATCAACTTCAAACCAGTACGGTCAAGTATATTGGCAGCTCAGGTTCTCATTTTTAAAAATCGTTCATTAAAACTCTTTGTCGAATCATTTAAAATCATCTCTTCGACTTAAAGTTGATTACATTTAAATCGCTTACCAACTTATCTTTTTGTTTTACCATTTGGAAATAATATATCTCGTTTATTCTCACTTCACTTTATTCTTCTTTAATTCTGGAGAAATCGCTTTATTCATATTATTACTATTTTCTAAAAACCAGTGTTATATAAATAGTCTATAGGTATAATTAAACTATATGTCACAGCTCGGACTACAAAATGTTAATGTACATTGTTCAATTTAAACCATTTTGTATTAAATTTCATTTCAAACCTTGCAATTGAATTGCAAATGTTTGTCGAGAATAATCACTCCTTTCCAAACTCCTTTACCGTTACGAACCAATACCATTCCTCGATAATAGTGAAGTCGGTCAAGTTGGGGTATTTTATTTACCTCTCAGACCATAATCAACAACGTTCTCATATCGGAATAAATAGAAGTTCGTAACTTAAAACCCCACGTTCTTACAATCATCGATCAAGTCTTACTTCCTATTTAAACCATGGTTTAAAATCCATATCCTTCCTTTTGAACATCTCAATCGACCATTACCACTTTACTTAATACATTAATAAGTAAATCATTTAATCAAATCTTAATTCCTTGCTTCAAAACTCCTGTATAGTATAACTTGGCTTATATTACACTAATCCATTCGCTCTTTTCTTTTACAAAAGCCTTTTCATTATAAAAGCCGACTTTGAATTTATAACCATAAATCCCTTCTTTAATTTCTTTTATTCAAAACATTAACTATCCATTTTACCTTTCACATTTCACTTTGATTACGCCATTTACTTAATTTGATTCTCAAGAAAAATGTTTACTTAAAGTCATCGCCTTAGTTTTAAAAACTTCAAACCCCTTTTCTTTATAACTTGTATTTGTTCATTCATACTTTTCCCAAAACTTCTGTTAACCTCGTTAAAAACAAATGGTTGTATTTTTATAACCAAAATCCTTATTAACTTCTTTGCTCTAATAGATAAGTACTTCCATTTACATGTTTAACCATTCTTCTCTTTTATTTCCAACTCGGGTAGAATCTTTATTTTTAACCTCCAATTTCTTTTGTGACTTGCCTGTGAAATCCAGATTATAAAATCCTTTTTATCTACTTCATTACTTAAACGATAAATATTTTCATTTTGACATCGTTTTACAAATTATTTCTTACATTTGAAAATCCCCTTTTTCAATCATATCTATTTCCACTTAGTCTTTACGATTAAGTAACCTCCTTTCCTGATCATAAATCTTATCACTTAAATTCCTTATGAACAAGTTTCATATAATTTAGTCCTTGTTTTTAAACCCTTGATCATCTCTAAAGTAAATTAACTCATTTTAACTCTTATAAACGACCGTTAAATTAAAAATAATAAAACCTCATTTAACCCTTCCCTTGGAAATAATCATTCTATATTATCTTCCCTTTGGTTGACATAAAAACTATATAAATTATTTTAACATTCTTTTTATTATAAACAAATCCATAAATATTGTCTTATTTAAAAACTCTTTATTTAAAATGATTCAATTAAAAATAAAATTTTAACTTTAGAATACATCAATTCGCCTGACGGCGAATTACCGTTTATAAACGATGGATTTAGACCATCTACTGCCAACTACTCAATTAATACTGCATATTGATTTAAAACATGACAATTGTTGAATTTAGATCCAATAATCAAAATTTATCCAACCATTGATATCTAACATGATATGATATACATTGGGATAAACAATTCATGAAACAACAAATAATATACGATTTATTTGAGGAATCCGGTTGGATTCCTCCAACCTGTTCTTCCTACACAATTGTTTAAAATATCGTTTAACACTAATCATGCATTCGAATAGTCAATTTATAAACACAGGCAAACAATCAACCAATAAAATCACTCATTGCATCCATAGCGTCCATTCAGCCAATTAATGATAAATATTAATGATATGAATTTAACACATCGCAGTATTTTAGAAGTGTGAGAATTAACTCACCAGTTTTAGTTTCCGACGAGATCGCGTTTTCTATATAGTTTCAAACTATCGTTTGAAACTACATAAAATTCCCATGGCCTCATAACCACTTTATTCCAGCTCGTATACGTCGGCACCGTGAATACGAACCCATCGGCTTTTGTTTCGCCCAATTCTGCTTACGAACGAAAAAGTTACACTTATTACAATGTTTCTAATTTAAACTAAGAATTGTTTTAATTCACTAATTATAATTTAACCTATAATCACCATTATTATAATGTGTCATCCGCTTTCCAGAAATGCACCATTAAGGCCGACCTTCTTTCGGTTGGAACCCAATTTCCACGACAATCTGTTTTGGATTCCTATTGGATTAATTAATAATTTAAGTTAATAACTAACTAAATTCCACTAACCACCATACTAAATTTAATTACCCTTTTTTTTGTAACTACGCCAGGTCATTGTTCAAACAAATCAATACAGTTTTCCCCTCTTCTACGTTGTGAAAGACGACTTCCTGAACTCGTGCAAAGCCCGTCCCCTAACTTCCGTTGCCGGTGCCGATTCCCTCCACCAGAGACATCGCCGTAAACCTTGCCAGAACCGTGACTCCAAGCCTCTCCTTTGCCAAAGACAACACCACCCAGATCTCAATTGTTTTCCTGAAATCGAAGTTTAACCCAATTTGGTTTGTCAGCCCATTGTCGTCGCTACACACCCCAGTTGGCCACCGTGACTCCACCATTGAGACCGCCTCCCATCAGAGATTCTCCGACCTTCATACCCCCGATGTCATCACCTCCTCTATCACGGTGGCAATCGTAAAATACAAACACAGCACAAAAAAAAACCCATATAGAAACGAATCCGTTCAACTCCTTGTCGTGGACACTCCAAGCCGCCGAACCACCTCAGACCGACGCCATAACATTCGCCATCTCCCCAGCTATCACCTCGACCAACACTAGCCACCTCCGGTGATCCACATCTTCGTCACGACCCCTATAACCGAACCCAACTCAAAAAAAACCACACAGCAACTCCCTCGTTCAACACCCCTGCCCGCCACCGTCAGGTCATCGGACCTCTCCACACTGCTACCAAAAACTCCGCCACCTCACTAGCTTTCACCTCGACCACATCGCTCCCCCTCTGTTGTACAATAGCGCCTCCACCACTTCAAAAATCGCCAATAACCCATCAGCCTAACAACCCATTTAAAGACTTGGTTGCGGGCAAAAATCCACCTCCAAACATGTATCGAGTCCACTGAAAGAGCCACAGCTTGAAGTATTTTCTTCCTGCAATCCAAAGGATCAATTACCGAATTTTTCCATTAAATTTTGGATTTTAAATTGTTGTTTGAAGTGGTTGGTTTTCTTGTTGATGTAAGCTGAAGGAATGAGGATCGGGGAAAATAGAAAGAATGGGGATTAGGGATTTTATATGGTTAGTATATTATATAGGATACAAATATAATATTTTATTTAATTATTTTAATTATTTTATTTCTGATTTGACCGAAGATTTATATTTGACGCGACTGACGATTTTTATTCGTACCTATCACAATTTCAAACTCTGTTTATCGATTACTGTGATCACACACGAATTCCAATCGTAACGAGAATGGACTGCATCATATAATTCGACGTCACGGTCCTAATGAATCTTGTTTCGTCGAATTCCGAGTCTGTTCGCTCAAATGGCGCTTGTTTAAGCTCAAATGGTCGTTTTTTATTCGCATTTTATATTGCCACGCTCACAGAATAACTCTATTTGACGTGCAACTTGAAATATAACAATTATTTACTGTTACGGTCTCAATAAAATTTGTTTCGCTGAAAACAGAGATCGTTTGAATAAAGTCCCTTTTAAAAGGCCCAATTTAAATTAAAATAAACCAATTTTAAAATACCTCAATATAATAATATTAAAATATTATCATCAGCCATATCTGAGCAGAATTTCACATATTTTCAAAATAAAATATCTCAGGTTGAATTCTGAGCCAAAACGATATTAAATAAAATTAAAATACCGTTATTTCTATATAATAAATCGCTATATTATATAATTGAATTCCATAGCGACTATTTGAAAAATTGATTTGGCCATAAAATGAAATCTACACTATGAAAACTTGATTTTTTTACTTTATTAGAAAGATATTATCAAATGGTTTCGGACGTTTCTCGTTTTGAGAAAATCCGACTTAAATTGGGTCCTGTACGACCAATTGAAGTTCAAAACGTTATATTACGAACTACCGCGCCGATGCAGCTCGTTATATAATTAAAATTATAATTTAAACGTTTAAACATCGTTTATAAACCGAAATCGTTATTAAAATCAAATATAACTTAAATAAATCTTCTTATATTACCAAATCACATAACATTACAGATTTAGTCAATTTCGACCATTTCGAAATTAAATTATTATTTATATTAATTGAACAAATAAAATATTCAAATTTGTTAATTTCAAACCATTTAAATTCAAAATCAATATTTAAAACAAAATTAAATATTAAATTAAAAAGTCAAAAATCTGGGTCGTTACAAAGGTAATGTCCATTAACCCATTACTATTTAAAATAGTATTCAATCAACCCAATAAGGTTTTTAGCTATAATCAACATCCAATATCCACACAACTATCATCATCGGGTGTCATTAACTTTAGTGTCATGTGTTTATCACTAAAAAATCATATCTTTACTTTGCTAATCATTATTAAACTCAAACATGATTTAATTTTAATAACCCTATACTACTTAACTTTTTAAGTACGTAGTTTCTCATTGAATTATCCACTCTATCGTAACTTCAAATGTAGGACTCCTCTTCTGTCTCGATTAAGTCCGGTAGCCTTCCGGTGTCACCATAGGTTATCAACTCCCAAACGGACAGGACTTCGACGCGTACGGGTTTTATAGATTACACTTGAATATATATGGGTATATATGGGTTTTAGAGACAAAAGGTCGGATCTTTGGCTTAGAGGGGTGCGGCCTAGGGGTGTAGGTTCAACTTGGGGGCTGTTTTGGGCTGTGTGGTCAACAGATTAGGGTGTTTTAGGGTGAAGGGGTGTAAAGGTGTGGCCTTTGAGGTATTTAAGGGAATTTAGTGGTGGTTTAAGAGTGTTTGGAGGGTGTAGGGTCCACGGTAAGGAGGAGGGGGTTGGGTTGATGTTGCAGGCTGGGTGAGGGGCAGAGCTGCAGTGTTGGTGGGTGGGGTCCATGGGTGGAAAGGAGGAAAAAGAAAGGGGAGAAAGAAGAAGGAAAAAGAAAGAAAAAGGGAGAGAGAATAGAAAGGGAGGAAATGAGAGTGAGAGGCCACCTATTTATACACATAGGCTAAGGTCCTTAGTGCAAATATGCCCGCTCAAGTGTCGACATGAGAGCAGGTGGATTCATGGTGAAGTAATGGGTTTTTAAATAATTTTCCTCTAAGGTTTAATTAATTAATTCCTACCTTATATTTTGTGTCATTTCTTATTATATATGCCACTAAAAATCATAATTAGTAGGCTTATGACAACATGGAAGAGTGCAAACATGTATTAGTGAGGTGTCAAGGAGAGAGGGAATTAAGGGATTATGTCTTTGATTGTTCTAAGCTTGCATTTAATCAAACGACCTTTATACGTTTTCTACTCATACGTTCAAACCTTAAATCTGGTCGATACAAAATTTGAAATACAACTAAATTTCACATATACAGATCCAATAAAATTAGTCTTGTCAAATTCGGAGAACGTTTGCAAAATGGGCTTTTTCTATGCTATTATTAAATTTCAACAAATTTTTCGATGTGCATTTATATTGCGCAAGCATACATACTAAATCCAATTAATATAAAATTTGGAATCCTACAACAATTTAACATTTCGGAGTTAATGGAACTGGTTTCGTAGAAATCCAAGATCGCTTGCAAAATGTCTATTTTTAGGCTATTAAAATAATGCTGAATTATCGAATTGCAATATGTTCATTTTTAATTCGATTTTAGAATTTCACTAAACTTATTTTATCTTTATATAAATATAAAATAAAATTAGAAACGTTTTCGATAGTTTCTAAGTTCAGATTCAATTTTTAATTGTTTAAAAATCCACTTATATATATATATACAAACATATATATATATATATATTAAAATTCTTATTTTTAAGTTGACTCAAAATTTCAGGTCGTTATAGTACTGTTCAGGGGAGACTGAAGATTGTATATGAAAAGTCTATCCGAAGACTGTGTTAGATAGATAGAAGTCGATGTGTGTATTGTATGCTTTGATTGTTATGGATTGTTTGGTAGATAACCTGTTTTTTTTTTTTTGGATGTCTTGATTGTTGTGTTTGTTAGTGTATGACCTATGTATGTGTGTTTGATATAAGTCTATGACTTTGAATATGACTAGATTTTTCTCGTTACTCTTTAATTTTGGGGATGAACATCTTTTAAGGGGGTAGATTGTAACGACCTAGTTTTTGACTAGCTTTATAATATATAGATTATACTGGTAATTAAATTCAATTGGATAATATTGGATTTGAATATTTTAGGAATTTGAATAATCATTATCTAAAAATCATATGTATATATTTTTATCCTTTTATATTATTTAGTATTTATATATTCATATATAAACTAGTAAATGATGTTTTAACACCTTTGTATACATTAAAAACTTATTTTAACTTATGTAAGAATAAATGTTACATAAAATAATAATTGAGATTTGCTTAATATAAATTGCAAATGGCCTAAGTAAAAATAGAAATTACTTAATTAAACTTCAATTACTTCACATGAAAGTATATAAGAGTGTTACTACCAAAATTAACACCGAGATGGACTAACGGAGAAGGGGTATCAGACTGCCATAAACATAGAAGGGTGATCAGCAAGCAAAGACCTGGTACGGAATAAAGCCGAAAGCATAAGAAAACAATCCAAAAGCATAAATATCCGACACCATTTATAAAGGAGGAAGCTAGATCTGAGGGAAAGAGAAAATACCGAAAGGATAGCTCCGGCACGGAAGATAACTAGCAAAACTCGTTTCCGAGGACAGGTCACCTAAAATCGGAATCAAATGAAGAGGAACAAAAACCTATGACCTGATACCGAAGAAAGGCGAAAAGGCTATCGACATTAACTTGCTTAATGCCAATATAAAAGGAGATGTAGGCATCAAAGGAAACTTACCGGAAGCCAACTACTGGGACTCAAGCTTAATAATCATCGGAAGACAATTTCATCAATCAATAGACAAGACACCGGTAGCACCCTTCCAGAAGACTGAAGCCCACTTTCGAGATATGTCAAAAGGCCAGTTAAAGCTTCTAATGAGACATGCTATCCACACAAATCCACTTAGTGTCGATACTGAAAGGTGTGGTGGTTCCCGGAACAACACATTTGAAGCACTAAGGCAGGCCTCATGAAGAATTAGTAGCTCATAACCGGAAGCTCATGACCGGAAACCAAAGTTATACATACCAACAGGCTTGGTATCGATACAAAGGAGGGAGAGACAGTGTTAAAGAGAAGTTCCGAGAGCCAGACCATCCTTCTACGAGATGAGACCGACACCCTAAAAGAAATACTACATCTTTCAAAAAGGTCAAAAGAGCGGCCGAGAGCAAAGAAACCAGAAGCAAAAGGGAAAAGCGGCCGACACATAGCTGCTACATTCGAAAGAGGTCTTTGTTGACCCAATGTCAAAAGGGGACCGATTTGTCTATAAATAAGAACCTAGGGGTCTCATTTTTTAGGCCGATTTCTCATTTCTCATTCTTATACTCTCTTCTTCTAGAGTAAACCCTAATTTCTAAATCAGTCTGGGGATTTCTATTGTAACACTTATGTACTTCGAATCAAAGATCATTAAAGAATGGATTAAGCGACTTCTATGAGGTTCTTAGTTATTTTCATTACAAAATACCTTATGTTTTCAACATCCTATCTTGTGTTGTTCTTAGGGAACTCTTATCCTAAGGTAAGTGTTAGTTCTTAAGTCGTATAACCGTGATACTCACCCCTTAAGGGAAGAGTAACTATTCTTTTGGACTTTAGACCTTGGTATCTAGGAAAAGATGAACTAACTCAAAATTGTAGGAACTAAATAACCACATTTTCCCCTTAGGTCCACTTCCTAGAACTATCTCCGGTGTCGACGAAAAATATCATTAACATTTTGGCGCTAGAAGGAGGGCTTGAACTTCCTACCTTGTAGATAACAGCCACATATCCAACTGTACTGTTCTGTCCTGGATTGGACTAAGTTTTGAAGAAGTAGAAACCATGAATAGAAGATCTCTACGAGTGACTAATGAGTCTCTTATGGTTGCATCAAGTATTAATGAGCCGTGAACTATCGAAAGGATTAGGATGGAAACTTAGATATCCAAGATAAGGGAAAAGATATAGAGCCTTATGATCTTGATCATTGGTGCATTAACCATTTCCATGTAGGAGCAACCCCAATCTTTGCCCTTGGAAATTCTATAACAAAGGAAATGTAACTCATTTCTTCGCATGAAGGAAGCCATCCAAGCACAGGCTAAGGGAACGATATTTGGGCAAAGGATTGAGAAAAGTTTCGGTTACCTTGCTACAAAAAGGTTTAAGAAGCACACAGCTAAAATAAAGTTCGAGGACCAAGAAAAGACAATGGAATCGAGTAGTAAAGAGGCTAAGTTCCAACATAAAAAAACCCTTTGAATCAAGGCTACCAAAAGGATGTGAACTTACAACATCGATTGAGGGTATCTACTTCCTGACTAAGCATGAGTTAAACTTTTAGCCATTATTAAAGAAGAAATCCAAGAACGAAGCCAAGTCAGGAGGACCTTATTTCTACTACCATATGAAGAATGGGCATGAAACTAATCATTGAATAGTGCTATAAGGGATGATAATCAAATTCCTGAGCCAAGGAAAACTACATATATATGTAAAGAAAGCATAGTCAACTATAACAAAGGATTCTTTGAGAAAAGGATTATCTACATAACCAAGGGTATGGAAACCCTCTCAAAACTTGAAATGACCTAAGAAGGGTCCAACCATAAATGGATAAAAACCCTTATCGCCGCCAAGTTGGCCAAGGCAAGGCACCCCCCCGGAGGGGGGTGTGTGTGTAAGCCTTTATCTGCGCCCAAACCAGAAAGGGTTGGGTTAAAGCATCAAAAGCGTAAGCCTCCAATCCACGCCAAAAATGATCGGGATGAAGCGTCTAATTATCATGCCCTGCCTCTGCTTGTAGAAGAGTACGCCCTGCCTCTGCTATGAGCTAAGCATGTCCCGCCTCTGCTTATGTTCCGTGTTACCCGCAGAAGGGAACATAAACCCTTATCATCTCCTACGATGGCCAGGATAAGGCACCCTTTGGACAGGGTGGAGTGTAAGCCTCTATCACCGCCTACAATGACAAGGGTAGAGCACCGAAAGATCAAGCCTTAATTCCGCGTCTACGATGGCTTGGTCTAAGCATCTAAAACCTTATCATCGCCTATGAAGGTCAGGTTAAGGCGTCTCCTGAAGGGAGGTCGGGTAAGTCCTTGGGCCCTACTTGTGGATAAGCTAGCCAAGCTTTACCAGACGCACAGGCCCGGAGAGTGGCCAACAAAGCACATACATCCTCTCTTTGACACGTACATCCTATGCTTTCTAAATCAAACCCAAAGTGGGTAACAAAACTAATTACCAGTAGCGGGGTTCCGGTCTCTCTATTAAATACTCGAATCTGGGTTGGTTCGGGAATTCTACTAATTACCAAAAGTGGGTTTCTGGTCTCTCTATTAAATACCCGAATCTGGGTTGGTTCGGGAATTCTACTAATTACCAAGAGTGGGTTTCTGGTCTCTCTATTAATACCTGAATCTGGGTTGGCTCGGGAATTCTACTAATTACCAGAAGTAGGTTTTTGGTCTCTCTATTAAATAACCCGAATCTGGGTTAGTTATGGACTCTATTAATTACCGGGAGATAGATACCGAACCTTTTTCAAATACTCTTACCCCAAGTATGTATCAAAGCGCCTAACTATTGCTAGATGGGACAATATGGTCATCTCTTATTAGTACCATAATCTGGGTTACGAAGAATTCAATTCTCGCTCCTGGAAAAGGACATGCAAAACAAGACTTAGAAGGAAATCCAAAGTCTACCACTTAAAAAGGAAACGAGCCTTTAAATAGAGATAGTAGTTCTCCATCTTATTTAGGGAAATTTCTTAAACCTGTTATGTACAAATCAATGTTGTTTCTATTCAATACAAGCGAAATCACATGTTAAGTGATACGCACACAATTTACAAGTTTATTTACAAAGACTACCTCATTGATTATCCATACATGAATACGCATATACATTACAATTACAGTTACAAACATAATCAAGTATCTTTCTCCCCTTTATCCTTAGGTAAAGGAGGATTGATAGCATGAGGAATCACGATGCTTAAAAGCTCGTTAAGTTTATTCACCTTTCTACTAATTCTACTAAGGTTATCAGAGGGTTTGATATGAAGCTTCAAAGCTTTGCCCCAATCCCTACACATAGCCATTAGAGACTTATTGTCTTTCTCTAACTAAAAGATGTTCATATGTAGATCATTCTTTTCCTCTTGCAAATGTCTGATTTGATCAACATACCGGTTAGTATGACTGGACGTATCATCAGTTAGTTTAGTGTCGTAAATACTTTTCATCTCAGCTATCACTCCCTTGCACCACTCAGAAAAGACTGATTCTTCTCACCCACGAGGGGGGTTCTTCAAGTAAAAATACTTTTAAGAGGCTGAAGCCCTAGGCTCAGTCACGGTGCCGAAAGGATGAGACACCTTTATAATAGGAATGTTCTTGAAAGAGTATTCCAATGTTTTACATCTTGTATTAACATTATCTAGCTCAATCTCCAAGTTTTTATGCGTTGGCGTAAACCTCTCAATTCATCTTCAAAATCATTAGATGGTTTGGTCATTATATATTTCTTCAATCGAAGAATAATTCTATCTTTTCCCTCTAATTGGCCTTTTAGGACATCCATTCTCTCGTTCAAAAGCTTGATAGATAAATCTTGAAATAAGATTGTTCTCTCTCTCGAGATACAGAAGGTCCCTCACTTGAGATACCTCTTTTCTCAACAGTTATTGGTATTCCATATTTAGACGGGAAGGTTTCATGTTGATCCATCTACTCACAAAAATAAAAAGTAGTTATGTATAAGTCTTCTTAGCAACAAGAGTGGTATTATGTTTCTAGACAGAAGCTTTGCATGAAATTTATTCAAAACCGGCCTTTAATTTCTTTGACAGATGTATATACCAAAAAGAACTACAAGGGTCCGAGCACACTCCTTAATACAATTATTTTTTACGTATCAGCTCAGCATTTTCAATCCTAAATCTTTTTAAGATCATCTCACGGTCTTTACCCTAAAAGTTAAAGAGAAAATGAGGAAATTTCGTATAAATACTCTTAAGATCTTTTTAAAAACATTTTCTCCCAAGAACATTAGATGATGTTATTGAGAGCTCCATTGTCAATCTAGAAGTCAAACATAACACATCTTCATGGTAAATAAGGTTCTGTCATAATTTGAACAGAAAAATCAACAACCATAAATAACGAGTAGAATTACTAACAAATTTCCACATCCATAACATCAAATTTGCAGATACTCCTCCTTTTCATACAAGATCGACCTCTTAAACAGTTCAGTGATAAACCTATCCTTGTTGTACTTAAGCTTTTCTGGGGGAAGGTCCCTAGGAATTGAGTGAACCCTTTCAAAGTTCCAACAAGCCCTAGGACGTGGGTCAGTTCCAAACTCATCTAGATAACGCCTATGTAGGCGAAGTATTAAACCCCAACTATGACCCCATAGAAAAGAAAAGTCTGCTGCTGTGTACCGTTTATAAATTTCATACAAAAAGTTAACTAAGGTATCTCTATCCTTAATTAATATCCAAAATAAGGTCATCAACTCCTTTTTTCCCTCTCGAATGGCTTCCCTATGCTTGGGGATTTCTTTAGTTTGGGTGCATCTACGTTCTCCTTGTAAAACATAAGTTTAGATGTGCTCTTCTCCAAATCATGATATTTCGAGATAAAACATTATAGTCTTTTAACAACCTTTCTTTCTCTATATGGGATCAAGTTATTTCCCTCTGTTTTTTTTATCTAATTCTGCTCTAAGTAGTGTTTCTTTTGGTCTATGCAATGTAATGACAGGAAACTAGTTACCACCATATATTCAAAAAAGGAAGGAAGCATTGCAAAAACAAAAGTTATACCTGGAAAGAGGAAACTCGGGTTAGATAAGTTTTTCTCTTCCTAAAGGCTCAGAAGTATCGCCTTTCTTAGCTGGCGGAGCATCAGAGTCTCGAGTAGCACAAGCACCTTCAACGTCAGGACTGATTTTTGCGGAATCATGTGAAACCCCAACAACTGCAGACGGATCACTCCCGTCCTTATCATGCTCATCTCGCCGGTCATTGCCATCAGGACTATCACTGTCATCACCTCCATCATCACCAATAAAATTTGAATCTTCCTCTTCATCACCGGAGTTGTCAGAAAGGTCCTCAATGTGTAGGAAATCCTCAGCCTTGTTCTTGTCCTTCTTTGGCATCTCAACTCTTTGCTTAGCCAAATTGATCCTTTTCATGACCCTATCCTTAATGGAAGGAGGAACAGAGAAACTCAGAGATTCTTTTCTTAGCCTCATAAATTACTCGTGCCACATGAGAAAGCTTCTCATCCTTCTTCTTGATTTCATCAGCATGGCCAACCACCATTTCTTCTATTTGGTGCTTAAAGGTTGAAACTTGATCAGATAAAAAACTCTTCGCTTGCCTCTCCTCTTCTAAAGTTGCTTCGGCCTTCTCAAGAGAAGCTTTCAACCTTTCACATTCATCACTTAAAGCCGTGTTTGCTTCATGAAGCTAAGTAACCTCGGAAGAAGATGAAGAAGGTGTCGCTCTAGACAATAGCCATCTTTTAGTGACCTAAGAAGGAAATAGAATTTGACCAATCGTCATGTAAAGTTAAAGACAAAGGAAGGACTAGGGAAGAAGAATCTATACCAAGAGCTACTGTTCAATTAGATGTTGATAGAGACCCTCCCGGTCTAAAGGAGTGAAAGGCAACGAAATATCAGTAACCTCCGGGGAAGAAAAAGCAAGCTTCACAAGCTCATAAAAATTCGCGGTTGGCACGGGAGACCGTGGGAAGTTGACTTGTTGAGAACTAGAAGTTTGAATCGTATCATGTGTTGAACTCGGAATGGTTGGCGATGAAATGCAGCCAATAGGCTCATGACCAAAGATATCCTCGGGAGAAGCATAAATAGTAACAACGGTAAGATCAACAGCAGAGGATGTGGGACTGGGAACTTCTTGATCAACAACCCTGACAACAACATCCTGAGAAAGATGTGGAAACATCATGTTTCAATATTTTAACTTGTAGCTCAGTGGTCGATTCGGCCTCTTGATAGCAACAACATTAGACTGATTTAGAGCATCAGTAGGATTTATAACTTCAAAAGCCAAGACCCCTGGTCAAACGCAAATACAAAGGTAAACTCAAGGGTGAGAATCCTACAAATTAAAGTCGCTCCGAGAAGGAAAAAGCAATCTCAATCAAGATATCTGGAAACAAAGGAGACGAAGCAGCGAACGCGTTCGAACCCAAAGTCAAATGCTTCGCACCTAAGAAATGGATAGGTGGCTGCCCTAAGAACTTTTGCCCATTAGGGAGAAGGCTATATTGATGCAATTTGTCCAAAGTAAGAAAAACTGATCGACTTTGTGGCTCTTCAAACGCTTTGGAAATAACTTCAATATCATGAGATTCACTCTCTGTTAAAGAAACCCTCTTGGAAGCAGGATCTAGAAAGAAAGTAAGGTCAAATAGAGCCTAGGAAAAGTATGGTTACTCATGGAAAACAAGGAAACTCACCAAAATCTGAAAAATTGCGTGGAATGCCAGTAGGGTATTTAATGAAAAAGAACTGATTCTCCCAAGGTTTAATCATGTTAATACCGTCGCTAATAATCTTCTTCAAAGGATTGGCACGCAAAATGGGCGAGTTTGCTCCTATCGAGAATTGTATCAACTGTTGAATAAGGTTGGAAGTAAGAGAAGCCTGGCCTGATTTGAGTGCCAAAACTTCGAGACATAGAAGTGAAGTGTAGGTGTTCGGCAAAAGTTCAATAGGTGAAATTACCAGGTTCCGTAAGAATTGAGAAATAAAAGTCGAGAAGGGAAAAAAGCCCTATGCCAGATGTGGATGGCAGAAGATGCGAAGTAACCTTCTGGAGGATTTCTGATGTTGTCCTGAGTTATTGCAGGAATGACATCTATGCTGGACATCCTAAAACTACCAAGAATAGTGTCCACCTGGTCTTGGGAAATAACGAGAGACTCCTTCAAGGTAAAAGGCTTCATCTTCCAAGAGGTGTTAGGATCACCAGGCTTTTATTGTCTAGAGCTCTTTTAATCAGTCATAGTGCTGCCAGGTGATATAATTTTATAACACATGCATTAGCAACACATCCTTTTACACGAAATGGATATACAGCATGAAAACCTACTAATGCTAGGAATTTAAACTATCACGTATCAAGTCAGTTATAAATATTAATCTTGGCAAAATTTATGCATGGTTTAAGTTCACTTAGAAACAATAAAGCTCCTAGTGATGATAAATTTAGTCGCCCCAGCATCAAAGTTAAAAGAAGCGAAAGAAGGGTGTCGGAAAGATTAAACTCCCGGATCCGAAACCAAATGATCCCAAGTCATCACCAAAAGCCTGATTGGCCTTCAGATTTGGTACAGTGAAGTCAAATACGAAATGTTACAGCAACGAAATTATTAAATTTCACCGATACCAAAACCGAAAAGGAACCAACCTTTTGACATCCCTTTCGGGTGATTCACCATTTTCGAACTACTCCGACACTTACATGCTAAATAAATACAGGAATTGGTGTCGATAAAATTGGAGCAAACGAGCCAATAACAGTGACGATGGGTTCACCGAAGGCATAGAATTTTACTTTATAATAGAGAATAACCTTCTTTATGTAAATTTTGCATTTAAACCTCAGGAAATTACATTTGGGGGATAGGACATTTAGTTAATCTTCCATTAGTCCTTATCTAAGTTGCCTGTGATGATTAACTCACGCTAAACATGTGAAAATCCTAACTGATATCATAATCAATTTAAATGCATGGCCTAGATTTCTATTAATATTCAAAAGAAAGAAACTTACAGAGGATAGAATTTCAAATTCTATAAAAGCTCGAGTAATTCTTGGAGAACAGTAATCTGGTTTTAGTGATTAATTAGCTGGTAAAGGGGTGAAGAAGAAGAAGAGGTTACATTTATGTCAAATCATCCTGTAAATCTAAACCGTACAAACAAGAACCGATCAATGGACCTGATTGAAGGATACCAAGGGACAGGGAGTCGAAACACTGAAAGAAATTCAATGTTTGACTTAAAAAGTAAAAACTACCCCTTCACAAGGGGGAAGGGGGAAAATGTCACTACCAAAATTAACACCAGGACGGGCTAACGGTGAAGGGGCATCAGACTGCTATAAACATAGAAGGGCGATCCGCAAGCAAAGACTTGGTATAGAATAAAGCTGAAAGCATAAGTAAATCATAAGAAAACAATCTGAAAGCAAAAACAACTGACACCATCTACAACGGAGGAAGCCCAAATCCGAGGGAAAGAAAAAAATACTAAAAGAATAGCTCCAGCATGGAAGATAACTAGCATAAGCTCATTTTCAAGGATAAGTCACCTAAAACCGGAAGCAATCGAAGAGGAGCAAAGACCGATGACCTGATACCAAAGAAAGACGAAAGTTCTATCGACATTAACTTGCTTAATGCTGATACAGAAGGAGATGTAAGAATCAAAGGAAACTTACCAGAAGCCAACTACCAGGACTCAACCTTAATAATCTCTGAAAGGAAATTTCAGTAATCAACAGACAAGACGCCGTAAGAAACCCTCCGGAGGACTGAAGCCCACTTCAGGAATATGCTGGAAGGCAAGTTAAAGCTTCTAAAGAGACAAGCTATCCACAATAATCTACTTATGTCGATACCGAAAGGTGTGGCGGTTCCCGAAACAACACACTTGTGGCACTAAGGCAAGCCTCATGAAGAATTATTAGCTCATGACCGGAAACCAAAGCTACCCATACCAACAGGCTTAGTATCGATACAAAGAAGGGAGAGACAACGTTAAAGAGAAGTTCCAATAGACGAGACCATCCTTCCGAGAGTCGAAGACCATCCTTTGGAGAGCCAAAACCGACACCCTAACAGCAATACTACATCTCTCAATAAGGTCAAAAGAGTGGCCGAGAGCAAAGCAACCAGAACCAAAAGGGAAAAGCGGCCGACACATAGCTATTGCATCCAAAAGAGGTCTCTGCGGACCCAAGGTCAAAAGCGACCCCGATTTGTCTATAAATAAGACCCTAGGGGTCTCATTTTTGAGGCCGGTTTCTCATTTCTCACTCTTGTACTCTCTTCTTCTAGAGTAAACCCTAATTTCTAAATCAATTTGGGGATTTCTATTGTAATCACATATGTACTTCGAATCAAAGATCAACAAAGAGTGGAATAATACTTAGAGCGATTTCTATGAGCTCCTTAGTTATTTCCATTACAAAATACCTTATGTTTTATAAATGGCAACGATTTTTTATACAAGCTTAAGCCTTTCCTCAAGATCTTTGCGAAATCCCTTCCTACGAGCCATTTAGCTTTCTATCATGTGTTGTGCTTAGGGAACCCTTATCCCAAGATAACTGTTGGTTCTTAAGTCGCTTAAGCATGGTACTCGCCCCTTGAGGGAAGAGTAACTATTCTTTCGGACTTTAGACTTTGATATCTAGGAAATGATGAACTAACTCAAACTTGTAGGAACTAAATAACCCCAAGTTTCCCTTATGCCCACTTCCGTAGACCTATCTCTGGTGTTAACGAAAAATATTGTTAACAAAGAGGACAAGGCATTAAATTAATAAGAATAACATTAAATTGATTAAGATCATAATAATTAATGAGAATATTGTGCTTGTACATAGATTTGATATTTTCAAATCTACGAAGTACATGCTTCTTAAGAACTTAGTTTTCCTAGAATCTAAGTCGTTGTCTGCGAAGTACAATAGAACATGGATATATATAAATGTAAAGATATTGCATTTATTTGATAAGAATGGCTAAGATGTTAAACATATATGAGCTAGATTACTTGGAGACAAAGTTTGGATTTTTTTAAGACTTTAGTACATAGGCTTGTACTTATACAAGTGCTCCTATAACCTGGCCTTGATATACATGGAAGAAATTAAATAAAAGTAACCTAGCATCTTTTTTTCAGTCAGCCTAAACATCATGTAAACACATCAAATCAATTCATTTAGGAGCTTAAACTTCCTTGTAAACAAAGTTGAGTTTTAAAACATTTTAGCACATGTGCTTTGTACAAAAACGTGTACTCCTATGACTGGCCATGCATGTGCAAGGCCTGAGGGAAAATTGAATGAGATTAGCCTTAACACCATTTCTTTTCAATCAAAGAGTAGGTAGCCTAGCACATTCCATCACAACCCCTATTTCTACCCTACATACTTCAAGTGCAAGTTTTGCTTTCTATTAAATATACACATA
Organism: Allium sativum; assembly: GCA_030737875.1. Classification (NCBI taxonomy): domain Eukaryota; kingdom Viridiplantae; phylum Streptophyta; class Magnoliopsida; order Asparagales; family Amaryllidaceae; genus Allium; species Allium sativum. The sequence continues at coordinate 14,678,978 of CM060911.1, forward strand.
ATCCCCTTGCTAATTCATTTACAAGAATTAGAACTTAAACTCTTGGGTAGAAACTGAAACAAACCTATGGAAAAAAACATGGAACCTAAAATTCAAAAGATAGTGAATAGTTATGAGTAAACCCCACTTTCAATCCCTTTTCAAACTATTTCTTATTCGTATCCTGTATGATACAAATGTGTATATGTATATCTACTTCTTTATGGTGTGTTGTGTCCCATATGAACTAAATATTAGGTTGTATTTCAAATTGAAGCTCTGTTAACACATGAGTAAACCTGAATGATTAATTGAAGTTTAAGTTTTTCAGCTCCTTTTTACTTTAAAAATCTAAAACTTAATTTCCAGTTAGTATTAGGACCTAAGTTATATATGAAAGCTGTTCATTTGTATATGGAATTATTTAAATAAATCTTCTCAACTCGAATAAAGCTCTATATATGTAGATATAGACAACATATAGTAAGGAATTTCAAAACTCAACGTTTTTTATCATCATTATTATGAAATTCAAGCATATGATTGCATTCCTTATTGAATATCATGAATTTTAGTGGTATTTTCATGGTGTTTAACATTTGGGTTAAGGAGATTAGCTGAGTTGGTCGAAAATGGGAAATTAAGCCATTTCCAGTGAAGTCAAAGGTGATGGGTCTCGGGTTGGAGTTGGAGGAGGGCAAGGATTTAGGTATCATAGGAAAAATATTATCTGGATTTGTAAATAAGTATTTTGTATGTTTTGGATTAAATTTCGAATTTTAATGGCTATGTGAAGTCGTTGTTTGATGCCAAACTGCTCTAACATGGTGGAGATTCAAAGCTCCGCACCTTTGTGGTTTGGAAGGGGATGATGTTAGCTATGAATGACCGGAGTTAGGTAAAGTTCGGTAGTTTGTGGGGGAAATGCGAGATCAAACAGTAGAGGATGGTTTTGGGGGACTTCAGGTTGAACAACGAAGATACATTTCAGGTGGCCGGAGCAAACTCTAGTGGTGGGGTCGACTTCAGGGGGGTGAAGAGTGAGTGGTGTCAATGGTTTCTAGGTTGTGGAAGTTAAAGATTTGGCCATGCATGTACACAACGCAGACTTGCACACTGAAATAGGAGAAGGGGAAAAAGAACGGGGAAAGAAATGGAAGTGGACGGGGACGTGGTAATCATGAGTTTCTGCTTGCCAAATGCATGTAGATCATCATTTTTTTGAGTTGCCAAATCTTTGGATCCAGCACAAGAAAGGGGGATTGATCAGACCATGTCGATCAATGTTTTTATGGTGCCAAACACGTGGTTTGGCACATTGGTTTTTTTTTGGATCGGGCAAAAAAAAAAGAAGGTGGTTGAGCCATGTCGATCACCATTTTGCCAGAACCATATTTTTTCCACTTGGATTTTGGATTACCTGGAAAGTGATCAGGCCAAATTTTTTGAGTTGATCAACACGTGGTGATTAGCCTTTTTAAGTTGATCACCCGGTGTTTTTGCTAAATTTTGATTTTTACTAAGTTTGATCGCATCGTGAGTTGCGCAAGAAAATTTTGGTGATTGGCATGTGTCGCACAACACTTTTTGTGTGATCGACATGTGACTTTACCAGATTTTTGATGTCGTGTGTCGCGCAAACCGCTTTTAATGATCGGCACTGTTTTGTCCAAATTTCATATTTTTATCAAACCAAATTGCGCAAGCCAATTTTAATGATCGACACGTGCTGATCAGCTATTTTTGAGTGTGCAACACTAATATTTACCAAATTTCAATTATTTCTCCACAATGAGTTATGTCATGTGATCAGACTGATGTGCTCAACATTTTTGAGCCGATCAGACCGAGTCGATCACGTATCTTCATTTCATCGAGTTTTCCAAGCCTATTAATAATAATTTTAGAAGTCGACATTACTTCCATCTTTATCCTAACACTTTGCGACTTCAACAAAATTGCTTTGCATTTTCTGACGACATTCTCAAGAATCCAGCATGTGGCTATCTATAACATTGACATGTGACTATTTGACCAACGCAGGTCATGAAAATTGCATATTAATAAATGTTGACACGATTTATGAAAATTAAATCACCAATATTGACCATTGTTTGAATAAGATATATGATTTCGTTTAAGCAAAAAAATTGAATTTTCAAACTAGAGTTGTTAGATATGTTTTGATAATTGATTGCTAATTAGTTTGATGAGTTATGTTATGATGTAATTATCCTAACTTGAATAGTTTAATTTAAACATTGACATGTTTAAATCATCTTGTATAGGTAACTATCTAAAACTGGAATGTGAATCTTATATGGGACATATTTTTAGTAGAAAAGTCTCGATAATCGATTTGGATATAGAAATATATATGAAAGATATTGACTTGATTGCTATTAAGTATCACCTAACCCTAAATGATATTAATGTTATCATTTCAAAGAGTTCTGAATCTAAATTGCAATTCGATCCGATTTATACGTTGCAAGTCAGAGACTATTGAAGGCTAATTGAAGAAGGAGTTTTATGTAAGAGATGTTCTGTCGATCCTAGGTAGAAATTTTCTAAGATGGATTTACAAGATAGTGTCGTTGATCGACTTTTTGACAAAAGATATTACGGCTCAACGGATCAATGCCCATTGTCAGAAGACTCATGAAATCACATCGACCTACCCAGGAGATCGGTCCTTACTTCAGAAAGCTTGGAAGAAATTTCTCCTGGGCCAGTTTCCTTCGAGCAGCAGCATCTCATTCCCCGACATAATCGCTCTCCTAGACCGAACGAGTCAAGCACTTTCTAAAGGCCGGATCGACCAGATATCCTCGGATCTATGGGAAATATCCTGCTAAGTCGATCAATACTCAGCACAATCTCAAGCATTAAAGGCGGTCAACCACTTCTGGACAAAGCTTTACTTTTGATACACCTCATCTCGAGTGCCACGAAAGCCACAATTTTCGAGGATACTATTAATCAACAGTAGACCGGGTCCCACTGCCGCAACTTCTTCAAATGATCAAGCACCACGTGTAGGAAAGCCACGTGGCGGTTTGCTCAGCTCATTTCTTCACCTATAAATACCTCCATGCTCAAAATAGAAAGGGATCTCTTTTCTGGACTTCAACTTCTCCCATGCCATTTCCTTTTAGAAACCTTCTCCATGGCTAATACTGAAAATAGACAATTCTCTTTCTTTCTTCAAATAGAAAAAGTGTTGTACTTGTAATCAAAAGAAAATCAATACATATAAAGTGGATGTAGGCACCATCTCTTGTAGAAGCACTATAAAAAGTCTTGTGTGTCCCCTATTTTCTTTACTTGAATGCATTTTGTGATTGTTATTCGTGTGCTTTCCACACGATTGGGGATTAACTATCACTAGTGACCAACTTTTGACGTCAACACTTTGGCGCGCCAGGTATGGGCATAAACCGACATACCTTATGTCCTTCTGCTTTCTCTGATCCATAGAGAACAAGCGGAAGAAGGATGCAACACTTCCGGCCCTGCATACACCGAAGCGGCCAAAACAAACGCTACTAAGGCAAGTGAAGAAGCTTCCTCTCATGAAGACGTGTCCCGGTATCTTACCCGGGACGACATGGACAAAATTATGGCCTAGTTCAGAGGCCAGATGGCATCTCAGGGTAAACTCCTTGAACAACAACGACAGTTGATGGATAACCTTCTCACTCAAACGAAAAAGGGATCTAACGCTTCAAAATAATTTCCTCCACCGGGTGAAGCTGGGGCAATAACTGATCTTCAGTCTGTACAATATACAAGATGTAGATCAGATCACTCCTTTGCTTCCTCCTGGCTCGACTTCAATTCCCCACCGATCACAGCCAGGAGTATTGCTTCCAGCGACCACCGCAACCGCAGCTGTAGATTCTCAGGAGGTCTGCGATCAAGATCTAGATCGTTCGACAATATTGCCTCCACTCAGGGGAACAACTCGGCTCCCTAGACCGATCGAACAACAACTGGGTCAATAGGGATCAATGTTGTTCCCATTACAACCCAGCATCTTACAGCAGACTCGTCTTATATCGCCTCTCCTCTAACCAAGACCTAGCGGAGCCTTCCCTTCAAACCAGAAAGACCACTCTACCATACCGGTTCCCAGATTTGCAGAGGAAAATGCTACTGTAAACCCTTCTAACATCTCCTTGGGTGGGGGCACCGAAGAGTCCCGAACATCACATGCTATGCTGGATCAGCCGGGACCTTCCATCACGGGCACGACTCAGACCGTTTCTCATCAGGTTCAAGAGGCGCCAGGCTGCCCAGGTTCAACAACTACGATGGAACCTCGCCCTCACCTTCACTCAACTCTCGGAGGACGAACCCAACCAACGGCCGCCCTTCCAAGCATGCTTTGGGTGGATCCTAGTACTAGAGTTCTTCCGAATGCAGAGCTAGATTCATGGCAATGGATCCTCGGAGATGGAAGCCAGCTTGCGAGCACTATCAAGCAATTCACCTAGGGCACCTCTTCTCAAAAGGATATAGATGATATCCACCGCAGCCCCTTCACCAGGGAAATCAGAAACTCCCACAACCCACCGGGCTTCAAATTTCCAGCCATTGAACCCTGCAATGGTCGGACCGATACGACCATCCGTCTCATGCGATACATGCATCATATGGAAGTACTCTCTGCATCGAACAATGTTATGGCCAAGTGCTTCCCCCTCTTCCTCACAGATATAGCCGACATGTGGTTTCGGCAGTTAACAATGGAATCGATCAGCAACTGGAACATGCTGGTCACCCAATTTATCAAGAAGTTCAGGGTCCATATCTCTCGATCAAAGAGTGTCATGTTCCTGACCTTCATCAAGCAACGATCGGGAGAGACACTTCGATCTTTCCTTGAAAGATTCAACGCGTCTGTAGCATCAGTCGATCGACCTGATCTGTCGATTGTGTTATAGCCGCCATTGCTGGTGTTTAGAACCGATCAGAATTCAGGATGTCTTTAACCAGAGATCCTCCCAAGGACATTGATGACTTCTACTCCGAGGCTAAGCGGTTCCTCCGACAAGAAGATGTCAACATTGGGATGGAGAGCCTCGAGGTTCTCTCCACCAAAGTTGGAGATCCATCCAACACCAATGTCTAGAATAAAGGAAGAGGAAAGACCTTGGAAAAGAATTAATGCAACGTACGATCCCGGAGAGAGAACAAGTACGATCAGCACACCGAGCTCAATTCTTCCCTGCTCGACATCTACCTTGATGTATGAGGGTCTCTGCCTTTTCCAAAACCTCCGCATAGAGAGACGACCCAAAAAGAACTCGACTCTTGAAAGCATTGCATGTTTCACAACATTGCCGGTCACAGCACCAGCGAATGCAGGCACTTGCACGATCTCATCGAGGATAAGGTCAGGTAAGGAGAACTTCCCAAGTATGTCAAGAAAAACACACCGGCCGTGCCACCACAATCTTCTGCCCAAGCTCCACAGGCCGGTCCTCGAACTTCTAGAAACGGATTGGACCCTGAGCCCAGCACTCGCGACATCATCTTTAATTAATAAGATTTAGATTTCTTATTTCCAATTTATTTTTGTTTTCTTTCAATAAAATGGGTATGATGAAGTACACACCTACGGGGTTTGGATTTATCTCCTAAGCACGCTCTGAATTCAGTTATCGCCCATTTAGAACTCATTTTCATTTCCATTGTAATAACTCTCTAGCAGCAATAAATTATATTTTGCAAACATGGACTACGTTTGAATGATTTAAGTTGAGCGTGACTAACGCTCGTCGACCCGAAAATGGTAAGTGCTAAGCCACCATTCGTAACACACGGTTAAAGCCTGCCACCATATCTAAACCTGCTCCCCGAGTCGAGTACAGTTAGACTTCTCTAAGACGAGTATGGAGTATACTTTCCCCTTCTCTAGGTCGAGTGCGCTCACCACTCGCTAAAACTCTATTAGACGAATACGAATAAAGTTTACACAAGCCGAGCAAGGTTAAATACTTGCCAAAGCCGAGTATGGATAATACTCGCCATCTCTATAAGTCGAGTATGGATGATACTCGCCATCTCTATAAGCCTAGTATGGATAATACTCGCCATCTCTGTAAGCCAAGTATGGATAATACTCATCACCTCTCTAAGCCAAGTGTCGTGATCGCACGCCAACTCTTTAAAACTGAATATTGTTGACACTCACCCAACCAAGTTCAAAGCCATCTCTAAACCGAGAACGGTCTATACAATCTTTACAGGTATTTGACATCATAATTACTTTCATGGTACTCTCGGCCTTAATATGGTCTTCATTGGTTGTCAGTTTTCTGGTCTTAATACAATCTATACCGATCTTCAGTTTTCTAGCCTTAATACAACCATCAGGACCGTCGGATTTCTGGCCCTAATATTGTTCGGTGGAACCATCTATACCCGCACATTGAGCTTCGACGCAACATTCAGAACACGCCTCCTTCACCAAGAAAGATGCATTCTAAGGGGCAAAGTGTTGACCGACTTTTTAGCAAAAGATGTTATGGATCGAAGCCCAATGTCAGAAAACTCATGAAATCACATCGATCGACCCAAGCGATTAGACCTTACTTCAGAAAGCCCAAAAGAAATTTGGCCCAGGCCAGTTTTCTTCGAGCAGCGACATCTCATGCCCCGACATAATCGCTCTCCCAGACCAACTGAGTCAAGCACTTCCTTAAAGATCGAATCGACTAGATATCCCCGGATCTACAGGAAATATCTTGCTAAGTCGATCAATACTCAGCCCGATTCTCAAGGCATTAAAGGCGGTCAACCACTTCCGGACAAAGCTCTACTTTTAATACACCTCATCTCGAGTGTCATGAAAGCCACAATTTTTTAGGATACTATTAATCAATAGTAGACTGGGTCCCACCACCGCAACTTCTTCAAATGATCAAGCACCACGTGTGCGAGCTTCGTAAAAGAGGCAAGCCACGTAGCAGTTTGCTCAGCTCATTTCTTCGCCTATAAATACCTCCATGCTCAAAATAGAAATGGACCTCTTTTTTGGACTTCAACTTCTCCAACGCCATTTCCTTTCATAAACCGTCTCTAGGGCAAATACTGAAAATAGCCAATTCTCTTTCTTTCTTCAAATAGAAAAAGTGTTGTACTTGTAGTCAAAAGCAAATCAATACATATAAAGTGGACGTAGGTACCATCTTTTGCAGAAACTATAAAAAGTCTTGTGTGTCCCCTGTTTTCTTTACTTTACTGCATTTTGTGATTGTTATTCGTGTTATTTCCACACGATTGGGGTTAACTGTCATTAGTGTCCAACTTTTGACATCAACGAGTGTCTTCGGTTTATCCAGTCCCAGGATAACTTGTATGGACGAATGTCTGATAGAGTAAACCTAAAATATCGTGTAAGTTGATCTCTTCAAACATATTTACGTTTGGTGGTAGAGGAATTCGTTTCTCTTAGCTTTATAGCCATGGTATTTTTAGGTAAATCAATGTGATAACCCCAAACTTCCACGGAATGAAAGTAAGAGATGATCATTTGGAATACAACATAAATACAATAATACAAATCACAGAAACAACATAGTATAGGAAATTCATAGAGTAACAACATCATAGCAGTGGAAATATAATGTCATCAACCACCGAAAGTCTACATTCACAGAATTCTAAGTTATTATATCAAGTTTCAGCAGAGTGGAATAAGTTTCAACTTCAAAATAGAACAACATGAAATAAAATAAGTTTGATGTCTGAAATTAAAAAGAGAAAAATGCAATAGTAGCAAATGATAGATGTTTTCAAGCTCCAAGTCATCACCTCTCCACGAAAGCAAATCCAAGAAAGATAATAAGCAACTCCAAAGAAAAGACTCCAAGCAAAGAATGAACCTGTTTACTTGGCTGTCCATGTAGAAAGGAGGGCACCCGAGTTTGCAAAAAGGTGGAAACAAAACACGGGTCAGTCGTGGGACTGGTGTGAGAATTCTTAACTAAATTAACTACTAGTAATGAGGCAAATCCAAAGACCACGCCGCTAATGCGGAACGGGTTTATTCTAATGGATTTCCGTGCATAATTTAAAGTGTCAGAACAAATAATAAGTAAATCGTAAAACAACGCTATGCTTTTGAGAAAATGGAATCACCATAAGACCCAAGTCCCATCACACAATGCAACACAAACCAGAGGATAGGGTTTTACCTTATGGTGATTAAACATGCTAAATACGGCAAATAGGTGTAACACCCCACGTCCATTAATGTCACTCACAAAAGGAATGCATTAACTTCCATGGAGGTTTTAAGTGAATATAGAACAGTAAAATTACAACAAGACAGATATAAAATAGTACTTGGAAATTCAAAAACTTTATTTCATTGTAGCAGAAGTCAAAACATGTTTGATTACATCATAACACCATATTCAATGTCAAGTACAATATCTATCTTGATAAAACAAGTACATAATCCCATTACATGAATAGCCATTAAAAAGAAAGATAACAAGCTGGACTTTACTTCAGCAGTCCAAGCTTTCCAGAAGATAAGCGATCCAACTAGACTCCACTAGAACTTGGCCCAACCTGCGGACCTGAAGGGAGAAAAAGGATGGAAAAGAGGGGGGTCAGACATAAAGTATGGTGAATATGATAATTCTACAATACTATTACCAAAATAACTGGACTAAGGCATAAGCTGGAAAACAAGAAAATGTCTATGAAGAGCAGATTAAGGACATAGACAATCGCTAAAGGCAACGTTATAGGCGCTCCTAAATACTAAAGGATAAACACTATACTGCACCACACCAGTCACCCTAAAGATTCATCCCACTTAGCTTCACTTAGAAACTTTCCCAATGGCTTTACGTACCCCTAGCTGACTACATAGGTGCCGCCTGCCCCTATCTCCACTAGGTGTACCCTACTTCCCATTATTCGATCGGCTCCCTAACTCGTAGATACCCGTGCTGGCCCCACAGTGGGGTGTATCACTCCCCTAAAGTGGCAACCTGATACAACGGACATGCACGGCTTATACCTACACGATGCAACAACGTCTTACCTACCAGCCCGGGTCCACACACGCATATGAAACCCGTTGGACTTGCGTTGCCACCGCTCCCTGTTTTGGCCTCTTATAGTCAAACCCAGTATGTGTGTCCCGTCCTCGACTTGGGTCGAGCCCACAAAGATACGTTTTGGGATACTGGTTGAAATGGGCCCCCACTATTTACCACAAGCATTCCACCTAAGCTTGTCCCCATTAGTCCATCCCACTTAACCCACTTAGTCATGTTCATTTACATGTGTGTTTGGTTAAGTCTAATCGTATTTCAAATGCCTCTAAAGGCAACCACCAGATTCCTCATGCCACCCAAGGCACCTACTTAACCCCCATGTCCCACCTTACATGATTATCTGGTTAAGTATTTCTTAGTTCATTAAGGCCATAACCTCATAAAGACCTCTCACATTAGACTGGCATTTATGGCAGCTGGATTTGCCGGGCGGGTCCGGGCAGTCTTACACCATAAAAGAGTCTAACCTCGTGTCTTTACAACTGTTATGCTTTAGTTTGGGCCTAGGACCTCTCACATTGGGCCGACATTTGTGACTACTGGATTTGTCGGGCGGGTCCGGGCAGGTTTACATCACAAACGGGTCCAACCTCGTGTCCTAAGCATTGATTATTAATAATAATCCACTTTCCCCCAATTTTAATAATTCCCTACTTGAATTATTAATTACTTCCAATTTTTAGCAATGTCCATAATTGACTCAATTATGGACATTCATTCATGGTATGCAACATCTTACAAAATTGCACCCAATTTATTAATTCCTAATATTACCCCTACCCCACGTTTGAACGTTTATTCGCAAAATATATGTTAGACTCGAATAGCCTAACTCATAGCATAAAAGAGATTATCATAATAAAAACATGTATATGTGACCAAATGAATCATAATAAGGGGTGAAACTTGCATATGTCCAACTTGCATAGATTATACATGTCATGGATCTAAAGGTGTCAACTTGTTCAAAATTCACCTAATATGATCTCAATCAATTTTCATAAACTTACATATGAACATGTGTGAATCAACATCATCTATTTTTTTAACAACATGGTTTTATATGGGTACACCTAACTCAATAGGCAAATTCCCATAATCAAGTTTTATTTAATTATAGTTTCAAGTTTATGGGTACACCTAACCTAATAGGCAAATTCCCATAAACAAGATCCATTTAAATTAAGAAAAAAAAACATAACTTTAAGCATGATCCAACAACATCATGATTTTTCAACATAATATAGCATGATTTATAACATGGCATAGTATGATAGTATAACATAGCTTGACATGATTCTCAACATAGCACGACATAGCATAAGAGAATTTACAACATAGCATGACATAGCATATATAATTTACATCATACGACAGCATAATAACATAATAAGAGATCCACAATATATAGAATTTACAATTACAAATCACATCACTTTCTTGTGATCCATTCATAACTGAGTCAAATTAGTTTGTAATAGTCTTGTGAGAATCATCATACTCACCAACAAAAGAAAAGAATTAGAGAAAGAGAGATCTTTTGATTTGATTTGTGTAGATTTAGTTGTAGATGATTAGGCTTCCTCTTCTTAGTTTGTGACGGCTATGCTGAACTCCATGGCAGCAGCATGACGGTAGCTTCTCTAATTTTACAAGTGATTTAGGTCTAGGGTCTACCCACTTATTTATAGATTTTTAGAATTCATTTAGGCCATTAGATTTAACCTAGAAATAACCGCAGCCGTTCAGACAAGATGGGGTTTATCTTGTTGACTCAGCAATGAGTCAGAAGTGACTCAGCAAACACTCAGCAATATATATATATATATATATATATATATTCTACAATGTACACATTAGATACATCCCCCCCTTTTTACACACTTATTATTGTTTTTATATACATATTAGATACATCCCCTCTCTTACACACTTATTAATATTTTTATATTCATATTAGATACATCCCCTCTCTTACATACTTATTAATATTTTTATATTCATATTAGATGCATCCCCTCTTCTACATGCTTATTAATATTTTTATATTCATATTAGATGCATCCCCTCTTCTACATGCTTATTAATATTTTTATATTCATATTAGATGCATCCCCTCTTCTACACACTTATTATTATTTTAGCAACTTTAGTGTTAATAGAAAATTCGGGGTGTTACATTCTCCCCTCCTTTTAGGATTTCGTCCCCGAAATCTTCAAGTCTGGAAGAATGTATATCCTACCATCCAAACGTCCATCTACTCATCCATCATACACAGGCATCCATTGTCCTTACAGACTTCTAATGCTTTCATGTTTAAATGCACAGTGTGTGTATATGTCCGTATCTAATGCAAAATCAGGCGGTCCACTGATTCAGTTGACCTCCTCAATGCAACTATGATCGTGCCATGCATCCATTATGTATGCAAAAGATTCTTAATGCTACATAATACTTCTATATGCGTGCACAACCATCATCTGAATGCAGCATCCACATGATAATACAACCATCGTTCATCCATTTTACTAAATACATCCATATATATGCAATATGCAATATGTAGTGACTGAGCCGATCTAGTGCCTAAAGTGTGTGTATATATGCATCCACGAGCAACCACTAGCAAACACTTGCATCCATTTTGCATCCATCATACATAACATGTCTCAAACACATGTTTCAACCATAGGATTATCCTAACTAAAGGTCAAAGGTACTAATGAGAGGACATACTAAAGATAAGATAAGATAAGCTAAGCGATAAAGGAGAAATTAAAAGACATACCCTCAAAAAGAAAAGGGTACAACGAACGCATCTTCTCTTCTGTCTCCCAAGTTGCGTTGCTCTCATCATCTCCCCATTGCACTTTAACCAGTCTGACCTCTCGATTCCTCAACTTTTTGATCTCCGACCCAAGAATGCATGTAGGAGCTCGTCTAATTGTTGCATCACGCTCTATTTCCACCTCTTTAAGCAAGCTCGGCTCTACCACCTCCGCGGTCTTGTGCAAACACTTCCTCAAATGTGATACATGGAATACGTCGTGTACTCCACTAAGTTTCTCAGGCAACTCCACCCTATATTCCATCTTCCCAATCCTGTCTTTTACAGGAAACGTCCCTACAAACCTTGGTGCTAATTTCCCCACGGACCCAAAGCGAACAACATTCTGTAACGGAGATACTTTGATAAAAACCATGTCCCCAATGTCAAACTCAAGATCTGTCCTCCTCTTATCCGCATACGATTTCTGCCTATCTTGTGCTGCTTTCATCCTCCTTCGAATCAGCTCAATCTTCTCCGAGGTTTCCCTAACCATATCGGGCCCAAGTAGGATTTTATCGGTAGATTCCCACCAACATGTAGGCGAACGGCAAGGCCTTCCATAAAGAGCTTCGAAAGGTGCCATGCCAATACTAGACTGAAAGCTATTATTATATGCGAATTCTACTAACGGAAGGTGCTCTTCCCATGTACCCCCAAAGTCTAGGATACAAAGCCTTAAAAGATCCTCTAGAATGCGATTCACCCTCTCGGTCTGGCCGTCTGTCTGAGGATGATATGCGGTGCTCAAACATAGCTGAGTCCCTACCACCTCTTGTAAACTCTTCCAAAATTCGCTAGTAAAGATGGGGTCACGGTCGCTTACTATACTAGAAGGAATACCGTGCAAACGAACTATCTCCTTAATGTATACAGAAGCCAACCACGGAGCAGTCCTCTTACTTTTCACGGGAATAAAATGGGCGCTTTTAGTAAGTCTATCTACTATAACCCAAATCCCCGTGTTACCCTTCCTTGATCTTGGTAATCCATCCACAAAATCCATTGAGATGCTTTCCCATTTCCATAGTGGAACTTCTAATGGGTGAAGCAACCCACCGGGTTTCTTTTGTTCTGCTTTAACTCGTTGGCACACCAAGCATCTAGCGACGTACTCGGCCACATCCTTTTTCATATCGGCCCAAAAGAAAACCCGCTTCATATCTTTGTACATCTTATCCCCGCCGGTATGAATGGTCATTTTTGAGCGATGAGCATCATCAAGAATGGCCTTCCTTAAGTCTTCGTCTTGTGGTACACAAAGTCTATTATCCCTTCGTAACCAACCCTTATCGTCTAGGGTATACCTACGAAGATGGCTTGACGACTCCCCCCCTTTGAGCTTTTCTACTATCTCAACCAACTGTGGGTCGTCTCGCTGTGCCTCACCAACCCGTCCTAGAAGTGTAGGTCTAACCTCCAAGGATGCTAACAGACCGGGTACTAAGTCAACGGAGGGTCTAAAGTCAAACATAGAGATGAATTCTAAGCTTTGTCGTTCGACAAACAACGGACTCAAGGACAACCTTTTCCTACTTAAGGCATCTGCCACCACGTTACCCTTGCCCGGGGTATATGCTATTTCAAAATCGTAGGAGGCTAAGAATTCCATCCACCGTTGCTGCCTTAAATTCAAATCCTTCTGAGAGAATAAGTATTTTAATGATTTGTGGTCAGTGAACAGATCGAATTTCTCACCAAGAAGATAGTGACGCCAAGACTTAAGCGCGAAAACAATTGCGGCTAGCTCTAAGTCATGCGTGGGGTAATTCTTTTCATGAACCCTCAACTGCCTTCCACCATAGGCTATTACTCTTCCCTCTTGCATGAGGACCGCGCCAAGTCCCGTCCCACAAGCATCAGTATAGATGGTAAACGGTTTATTCCCGTCTGGCAGCACTAAGACTGGGGCTGAAGTTAAGGCTCTCTTTAAACGTTGGAATGCATCATCGCAATCTTTGTCCCACGTAAAAACCAGGTTCTTCTTCGTTAACCGTGTTAATGGAGCTGATATTTTTGCGAAGTCTTTGATAAACTTCCTATAATAGCCAGCCAACCCCAAGAAACTTCTTACTTCGGTTGCATTTTTAGGGACCTTCCAATCTTGGATGGCCACCACCTTTGCGGGATCCACTGCTATCCCTTCTTTGGAAACCACGTGCCCTAAGAACCGTACTTCCTTCCTCCAGAAGTGACACTTAGAAAATTTTGCCTTAAGGTTATGCGCTCGAAGGGTTTCCAACACTTCCCTAAGATGTAGGGAGTGCTCTTCTTTATTCTTAGAAAAGACTAAGATGTCATCCACAAAGACTACCACGAATTTGTTAAGGTATTCCCTAAACACCCTACTCATCAAATCAACAAAATATGCAGGGGCGTTTGTCAAACCAAAGGGCATCACTAGCCATTCATAGAATCCGCCAGGAGTCCTAAAAGCAGTCTTATCTATACTATCCTCAGCCACTCTCAGTTGATGAAAGCCAGTGGCTAAGTCCAACTGCGAAAACACTGAGGCGCCAACTAACTGATCAAAGAGATCGTCAATCCTCGGCAGTGGGTGTCGGTTCTTTTTAGTAAGCTTGTTTAGTTCTCTATAGTCCATACAAAGTCTAAGAGACCCATCCGCCTTTGTGGCAAAAACTACTGGAGCACCCCACTCCGATATACTACGTCTTATGAACCCCTTCTCAAGCAACTCCTTTACTTGCTTATTGAGTTCCCTCCTTTCACGAGGAGCCATGTGGCGCACTGGCAAAGATACGGGTTTAGCATTATCCACAAGATAAATTCGAAAGTCTATCTCCCGCTTTGGAGGTAAGCCCTTCACCTCCTCAAACACATCCGGATATTCCCGGACCACTTCTACCGATCGCAGGTTCTCTACAGACGCGTCAAGCGATTCAAGATAACTTAGCATAACGGAATTTATGGGATTACAAAAGATGTCGAGAGCATTACCAAGGCGAGTCACAAGCCTAACTACTCTCCTTTCACAATCAAGAATGGCCCTATTTCTAGACAACCAATCCATTCCTAAAATTAGCCCATAGCCCGTGAAGCCCAATACATAAGCATCACATCTAAATTCAACGCTAAGTATAGAGATTTTCAAATCCAAACATATCATGGTCAAATGAGCCGAACCCCCAATTGGATTTGAAACGACCAGGGGATCCTCTACTAAACTGGTGTTCAAGTGCAGTGATTCAACTAATGATGCAGAGATAAACGAATGAGATGCGCCAGAATCGAATAAGGTACGGACAGGATGATCAAACAGAAAAACTAAGCTTTCAACAGAAATTGTTCTACCTCTTTCTTGCAGCGGTGGGGCCGCAATAGCCTGAACTTGCCCCCTTGCCTGCCCTGGTGCCATAAGAGCCTGCACCTGTCCTCCCGAGGTAGACCCTGCCCTCTGCCCCTTCTTTGGACAGTCCTTCACTAAATGTCCCGCATCTCCACAATGAAAACAACCAGTCTTCTTTTTCTTTCTACAATCTTTGCTGAGATGGCCAGGCGTCCCACAATTGAAGCATTTCTTCTTCCCTTTGCCATTATTGTTTTTACCACCCTTTTTATTTTGCTGTTGGGGTTTCTTCTGATCCCCTTTCTTTTCAACTGCCTTATCCTCATGCATAAGTGCCATTTCTACTAGCTTTTCAAAGGTGGCTCCCATAGGGATGTGGGTCATAGCCAACCCTTGCAACGGTTCATTCAAGCCTCTAACGAACCTCAAAGCTTTCTTCTCTGGCGTGTTCACCAACTCCAAGCCAAACCTTGCTAACTGATTAAATTTATTGACATATTCCTTTACTGATGAGCTCCCTTGCTTTAGTGCCAGGAATTTTTCCATATTTAAGTTCTCCTCTGCCCTTGAAAGAAACTTTGCCTCAAACCTTCGTCTGAAATCCGCCCATGAATCAACTGGACGTTCCCCGTTAGTGACCTCCCACCAAAACGAGGCCTCTCCCTTCATTAACCAAGAAGCTAAACGGACTTTCCTCCCATCTTCCACTTCAAAGATATCCAACAATTCCTCAGTCTCCTTAAGCCAATCTCTGGCCTCCACAAACGTCTCAGTCCCTTGAAAAGTTTTTCCTCCCATAGCCTTGAATTCCTTGCACGTCTTTGCAAAAGTGTCAACACGAGGAGGAGGAGGAGGAGGAGGAATGGGTGCAACTAGGGGTGGAGGAGTATCCGCTGGGCCTGCAGTGGTGGCCCTAGCCTCCAAGTATCTCCTAAACCACCCTGGAATCGTCACACCTTCTGGGAGATTAAGATCTTCAGCCATGCTGAAACGAAAAAGGAAAGATTCAAAATGGAGGATTCGAAAGATAAAGATAAGGATGTGGCTATTTGGGATTATGTTTTTCATAAAAACTCTCTTTAAATAACATGTTTTTTTTTTTTTTGAAAGCACTTCTTCCAAAAATACTTTAGAAAAAAAAATATTTTTCTAAAAATTTTTTTTATCTGTTCTGGTAACCTTATGCTCTGATACCACGTGTAACACCCCACGTCCATTAATGTCACTCACAAAGGGAATGCATTAACTTCCATGGAGGTTTTAAGTGAATATAGAACAGTAAAATTACAACAAGACAGATATAAAATAGTACTTGGAAATTCAAAAACTTTATTTCATTGTAGCAGAAGTCAAAACATGTTTGATTACATCATAACACCATATTCAATGTCAAGTACAATATCTATCTTGATAAAACAAGTACATAATCCCATTACATGAATAGCCATTAAAAAGAAAGATAACAAGCTGGACTTTACTTCAGCAGTCCAAGCTTTCCAGAAGATAAGCGATCCAACTAGACTCCACTAGAACTTGGCCCAACCTGCGGACCTGAAGGGAGAAAAAGGATGGAAAAGAGGGGGGTCAGACATAAAGTCTGGTGAATATGATAATTCTACAATACTATTACCAAAATAACTGGACTAAGGCATAAGCTGGAAAACAAGAAAATGTCTATGAAGAGCAGATTAAGGACATAGACAATCGCTAAAGGCAACGTTATAGGCGCTCCTAAATACTAAAGGATAAACACTATACTGCACCACACCAGTCACCCTAAAGATTCATCCCACTTAGCTTCACTTAGAAACTTTCCCAATGGCTTTACGTACCCCTAGCTGACTACATAGGTGCCGCCTGCCCCTATCTCCACTAGGTGTACCCTACTTCCCATTATTCGATCGGCTCCCTAACTCGTAGATACCCGTGCTGGCCCCACAGTGGGGTGTATCACTCCCCTAAAGTGGCAACCTGATACAACGGACATGCACGGCTTATACCTACACGATGCAACAACGTCTTACCTACCAGCCCGGGTCCACACACGCATATGAAACCCGTTGGACTTGCGTTGCCACCGCTCCCTGTTTTGGCCTCTTATAGTCAAACCCAGTATGCGTGTCCCGTCCTCGACTTGGGTCGAGCCCACAAAGATACGTTTTGGGATACTGGTTGAAATGGGCCCCCACTATTTACCACAAGCATTCCACCTAAGCTTGTCCCCATTAGTCCATCCCACTTAACCCACTTAGTCATGTTCATTTACATGTGTGTTTGGTTAAGTCTAATCGTATTTCAAATGCCTCTAAAGGCAACCACCAGATTCCTCATGCCACCCAAGGCACCTACTTAACCCCCATGTCCCACCTTACATGATTATCTGGTTAAGTATTTCTTAGTTCATTAAGGCCATAACCTCATTAAGACCTCTCACATTAGACTGGCATTTATGGCAGCTGGATTTGCCGGGCGGGTCCGGGCAGTCTTACACCATAAAAGAGTCTAACCTCGTGTCTTTACAACTGTTATGCTTTAGTTTGGGCCTAGGACCTCTCACATTGGGCCGACATTTGTGACTACTGGATTTGCCGGGCGGGTCCGGGCAGGTTTACATCACAAACGGGTCCAACCTCGTGTCCTAAGCATTGATTATTAATAATAATCCACTTTCCCCCAATTTTAATAATTCCCTACTTGAATTATTAATTACTTCCAATTTTTAACAATGTCCATAATTGACTCAATTATGGACATTCATTCATGGTATGCAACATCTTACAAAATTGCACCCAATTTATTAATTCCTAATATTACCCCTACCCCACGTTTGAACGTTTATTCGCAAAATATATGTTAGACTCGAATAGCCTAACTCATAGCATAAAAGAGATTATCATAATAACAACATGTATATGTGACCAAATGAATCATAATAAGGGGTGAAACTTGCATATGTCCAACTTGCATAGATTATACATGTCATGGATCTAAAGGTGTCAACTTGTTCAAAATTCACCTAATATGATCTCAATCAATTTTCATAAACTTACATATGAACATGTGTGAATCAACATCATCTATTTTTTTAACAACATGGTTTTATATGGGTACACCTAACTCAATAGGCAAATTCCCATAATCAAGTTTTATTTAATTATAGTTTCAAGTTTATGGGTACACCTAACCTAATAGGCAAATTCCCATAAACAAGATCCATTTAAATTAAGAAAAAAAAACATAACTTTAAGCATGATCCAACAACATCATGATTTTTCAACATAATATAGCATGATTTATAACATGGCATAGTATGATAGTATAACATAGCTTGACATGATTCTCAACATAGCACGACATAGCATAAGAGAATTTACAACATAGCATGACATAGCATATATAATTTACATCATACGACAGCATAATAACATAATAAGAGATCCACAATATATAGAATTTACAATTACAAATCACATCACTTTCTTGTGATCCATTCATAACTGAGTCAAATTAGTTTGTAATAGTCTTGTAAGAATCATCATACTCACCAACAAAAGAAAAGAATTAGAGAAAGAGAGATCTTTTGATTTGATTTGTGTAGATTTAGTTGTAGATGATTAGGCTTCCTCTTCTTAGTTTGTGACGGCTATGCTGAACTCCATGGCAGCAGCATGACGGTAGCTTCTCTAATTTTACAAGTGATTTAGGTCTAGGGTCTACCCACTTATTTATAGATTTTTAGAATTCATTTAGGCCATTAGATTTAACCTAGAAATAACCGCAGCCGTTCAGACAAGATGGGGTTTATCTTGTTGACTCAGCAATGAGTCAGAAGTGACTCAGCAAACACTCAGCAATATATATATATATATATATATATATTCTACAATGTACACATTAGATACATCCCCCCCCTTTTTACACACTTATTATTGTTTTTATATACATATTAGATACATCCCCTCTCTTACACACTTATTAATATTTTTATATTCATATTAGATACATCCCCTCTCTTACATACTTATTAATATTTTTATATTCATATTAGATGCATCCCCTCTTCTACATGCTTATTAATATTTTTATATTCATATTAGATGCATCCCCTCTTCTACATGCTTATTAATATTTTTATATTCATATTAGATGCATCCCCTCTTCTACACACTTATTATTATTTTAGCAACTTTAGTGTTAATAGAAAATTCGGGGTGTTACAATAGGAGTTTAATATTATTATTAGTATGTATCAAAACATTTCAAAATAAATGTATCAATCCTAGGACACATAGATACCATAATACTATGCTTCCATACTAGTAATATAATCAAATCCGTAGGGTCGTATTTGGATTTTGGTTTCCATCATGAGTCAAGGTAAGGGAGGAGCTCCTTACCGATTCGAGACACTCTAGCTAATGTCTCAGGATTCCCCGCAGTGAACCCTTGGATCCTGCAGGGCCGGTCCACACATACAGCTTCGTGGATTGGCAATTCCTGAACACACGTTTACCGATCCTATAGGACCTATCCGAGGCGCCTCATTCCATCATCCACATAAGTAAATATTAGCCAGTTTAAGCACCGACACTACTTCTAGCTAGAAAGAAACGTGCTGCTCTCCCTGCGTTCCCTTCTCCCGTTTTAGACTCTGTAACACCCCACCTCCGTTAAGGTCACTCACAAAGGGAATGCCTTAACTTTGGTGGAGCATTTTAGTAAACAGAACAGAAACTTACAAGACAGATAAAACAGTACTTGAAAATTTTTAACTTTATTACAGCGGAAACAGAAATCAATATGGTTACATCCTTTCAAATCTCAGAATTCAAGTACAAAATATCAGTCTGGTACAAAAGCCTTCAAACTGCATGGTTTAAAATCATAATCCCCATAGAACGGAAGCTATACAGAGCCAAGCCATACTTTAAGCACTTCAAGCTAAGAGAAATCCGGATCAAGCTAAAGTATTCCCTCCTTGGATAACCTGGGGGGAAACGGAAGAAAGGAGGCGAAACAACAAGGGTCAGACAAAAAGTCTGGCAAGTCCAGTGACTTTCAGCATATGAACAAATAATAATAATAATATGACATGAACATAAAACTGGATGAGGGATAACTGTAACAGGTATAGCAGATATAACAGAAGAACAGAATGACATAAACTGTTGCTTTACACTTCTCTGCACTAATATTAGTATAACAGAATTAGGTGTCACCCTAATGTCTAAACTGAAGCAGGAACGGGTACAGAATAATTTAACAGAAACAGAATGCTAATAATGGGCCTTTACTACCCGATCAGAAACAGACAGAAGCAGAAACAGATAAATCCCTACGGAAACAGAATGTAGAATTAGGTGTACACTAGTAATGGGCCTTTACCACCCGAACAGACGGTACCACACAGAAACAGACAGGTGTTACCACCCAACAGAAACAGATGGTACCAATAGAAATAGACAGAACTAAGTGTACCCTAAAACCCTACCCCAAGCGATCGGCTCCCTAATACATAAATATCCTGTGTCGGCCCCACAGTAGGGTGTATCACTCCCTAAAGTGACAACCAATTGGCACAGACCTATTTACAGATGTCACGGCGTCTTACATCCTCAGAGGCAGACCGGGATCCATGCACGCATATGACCCGGTTGGAACGCACCATCGACACCCCTCGCCATTATCAGAATGAACCGCTTATAATTAGTTCAGTAAGCGTGCCCGGACATCTGTTGGGTCAAAGTTTTGATACCAGAAAGGGTTACTGACTAATATGGGTCCCAAACAACAGATGACACAAGTAATTCCCCTCCTAACCTTGTGTCCCCAGACTAACAGATTTCAGATTAACTTGTTTAGAAGTTCAGACATACAGCGTTTAGATCAACTAGTTCATAGATCAAACAAACAAGTTAACAGGTTTTCAGACTAACGGATCAGATGTTCTGATTAACAGGCTTACAAATTAACTGGTTCCAGATTATCTAACTTTGTATTGGGCCTACGGATTCACGAAACGGGTTCATCAGATTCATTGGTCCAATTGGTTTAACCTTACCCAACACGTTTTAGACATCATAATTATCTCAGATTTTCATTAATTAAATATTAATGCCCAAACCTCTCACATTAGACTGACAGTTTGCGGCTACTGGTTAGGCCGGTTGGTTCTGGGCAGGTTTCTGTCGCAAACTGAGTCTAACCTCGGGTTTCAAGCACGCTATGACTAACTTCTCACATTAGAACCTATTGTTTGCGACCACTGGAATATGCCGGGCGGTTCCGGGCAGAATTACGCCGCAAACTCATTCTAACCTCGAGTTAGCCATGTTTATCTTTGCGGCCAATTAATTAATGATTTACCATTTATACCCACGCCTAATATACATGTCAATTATTCATAACTATAGCCAATTCAGATTATGTCAATAGCGGACTAATTATACCAACTCAACAGATATAGCAGATAACAGATTTGTCAGGTTAGGCGACTTAGCAGATTAAGCAAACTAGCAGATTTAGTATTTTCAACAGACTTAGCAAATGACAGATTTGGCAGATGAACAAATCTAGCAGACTAGGCAGTAGAGCAGAACTAGCAGATTACGCAATATAACAGAACTAGCAGATTAGGCAATGTAACACAACTAGAAAATTAGGCAAATATAACAAATTTATTTATTCCTTAAAGTTTCATACCTTGCCTAATTATAAACCTTGCCTAAGTTCACGTGCATAATTATTAGTCTTGATTCACAATATTATCATATACCCTATGTTTGTATTAAATTTACATAGCACAGATTATGGTCATAAATTTACCATATATCATATGTTCCAAATTTTTATTAAACTTGCATAGTACAAAAGATCCATATAATTTATACCAAATATAGACATAGATTACTATGCATGTCATATATCCCAAAGGTCCCTTACTTAGGGGTTTATTTACATTAATAGATATCCTACTTTCATGTAAATCTTTATACCTAGGCCATATTCTCTTTATCCCAAATCATGTGTTCAATACAGTCTATATTTATGTTCAATTATATACCTTTTTATGTCATGTCCACAAATCATATGTTCAATACCTTTTTATGTTATAAATATAACATATCCAATCATATGTCTCAGATTCATGTTCTAACTACAGTCCATGTTCTTTCCTCAAATTAGTCACCTATTGGTCATGCCTAATTTATGCATCATTCATTTTACTGTCCCAAACATTTTAGCGCATGTTAATCTCTTATGAGATTAGCTCAGGCTCGTGGTAGCCTGGCTATAGAACAGAAAGAGGAAAGAGGTACAGAATAAGATAAATCAAATCAGAACATAACAGATATAATCTCAGATTCAGATTCACAATTCATGTAAAAATCAGAATTAACGTATATAGTTGAAAATAACTGTACTTGCCTTAATTGGATTAAAGAAAGAACTCTAGTTGTTGTAGAACCGTTGCAGAAGCTCTAATCTCTAATTGAATTTAGGTTGATGTTGATTGTCTTCTAGTTTTGATTTCCGCAGAGTAGCAACGCCATTTTTATTCTTAATTTAGAACAGAGGCAGAGTAGAAGCAGAATAGAATTGTGTGCATAGAAGGCTGGTTTGTGGCTATTTAAATAGGTTTAGGCAGACGAATCTAGACAGAAAACAAGACCAGATACATCAGAACGCACCCAGGCAGAAAAGCAGATTCGTGAGGCAGGTCGACCCCTAGGTCGACTCTAGGGTCGACCCCCTGGGGGCAGGTCGACTCTAGGGTCGACTCTAGGGTCGACCCCCTGGGGCAGGTCGACTCTAGGGTCGACTACCCAGTCGACCTGGTCTGTGCTGTTTAATTTTTTTCTGAACTTTGGAAGGCCATAACTTGGTCATATGAACTCCGATTTACGAAATTTCGGACTCTATTTCGCGTATTTTTCCGAGACGAACGCAATGGCACAGCCCGTTTCCCTTGATTCTGATTTTATATTTTAATTGTACTCAGATTTGTAATTCTTAAGTTCACAGAAAATACGGGGTGTTACATTCTCCCCTCCTTAAAGGATTTCGTCCCCGAAATCTTCAAGTTAAGAAGAATGTGTCCTACCATCCAATCACTCATCTACTCAGTCATCATCCACAAGCATCCATTGTCCTTAGAAATTTCTAGTGTTGTATGAACATTTGCAAAAGTTTGTGTATATGTTCCTTATCTAATGCAAAGATCAGGCGGTCTACTGATTCAGTTGACTTCCTTAATGCGAATTATGTTAGTGCCATGAGTCCAATATGTATGCAATTTTCCTATTTGATACATATCATTTCTATATGAGTGCACAACCATCCACTCATATGCAACATCCATGTGCTGATTCAACCATTTTGCATCCATAAAAATTTAAAATGCTCACACATCCATATGCAGTATGAGAGTGTTTTCGAGCCGATCTAGTGCCTAGTGTGTGTATATGCGTCCACGAGCAACCACTAGCAACCACTTGCAACCACTTGCAACCATCAAACATAACATGTCTCAAACACATGTTTACACCCATTAGGATTCCTATCTATAAGTTGAACACTCGATCGATGGTATACAGTCGAGGAAGCGAGTACAGATAAAACAAAAACTTGATTCCTATCAGACATTGGTTGAGAAAATAATTCCCTAAGTGTCAACCCCGAAGACCGAAATCAACATCAGATTGACACCCAGAGGGTTACCCTCTTTAGACAATGTCAAAACTGGAAATCTTATCAGAAGTATTCAGATATTTACAGACTACTGGTACAGATCAGGTTCCCTAATGATTCTTCGGAAGCTAAGCATGATAAAAATCATATCCCACAAAAACTCAGAATGTATGCGTCATACTTGACGTCTAACACAAATATCCCTCAAACCCCAATCTCAAACAGATGAGCCATAACCCTTATGGGTCTGAGTCTACAGCGAAATTCAGAAATAATACTAGTATTAAAGTGCAGAGTATTGATTACAAAATCAAAATACGAGAATCAGAAAAAAAGTCTTAACTCCATAATCAGATAAAGAAATTAAACCTACTATAGAAATTTTCCTATTTCTATCCTAGCCACTAGCCTCGAGAGTGTTTGCCTGCCCTCCTTGCCCTCGTCTCTTCGGGCAGTCCCTAGTGAAGTGCCCCATCTCTCCACAGTTGAAGCAAGTGCCTTTCCTTTTTCTGCAATCCTTGTTCAGATGAGTCGAGCTCCCACAAGTAAAGCACTTTTTCCCCTTCTTATCTTCAGTCCTTTCATCCCTCTTTTGTGTTTCCTTTTTGGGCCCCGCTTTCTTATTCTGTGGTTCTTCCTTCTTTGTCTCTTTCGGGCCCTTGTCTTCCTCGTGCAGTAGTGCCATGTCCACCAATTTCTCGTAAGTCGCTCCCATGGGTACATGGGTCATGGCTAGGCTGTGCAGTGGCTCGTTCAATCCTTTAACAAAGCGGAGAGCCTTTTTATGCTGAGTGTTGACTTAATCCAATCCGAACCTAGCTAGTTGGTTGAACTGGTTGACGTATTCCTTGACCTTCATACTTCCTTGCTTAAGAGATAAGAATTCTCCAGTTGTAAACTCCGTTCAGCTTGCGAGAGAAATTTTGACTCAAACCTTGTTCTGAAATCCATCCATGTCTCAACCAGCCTCTCGGTGTTAGTGACTTCCCACCAGTAGGAAGCTTCGTCTTTGAGCAGCCATACCGCCAACTGTACCTTCTGCCTATCGTCCACCTCGAAGATAACAAATAGATCCTTAGTTTCTTTGAGCCAATTCCTCGCTTCTACGAATGATTCAGTTCCTTTGAAATCCTTCCCACCCATGGCCCTAAAATCTCTACAGATCTTTGAGAAAGCAATTGCACGAGGAGGGGGTGGGGGAGGGGGATCATTTGCTGGACCTGCAGCGGCGGTCCTAGCCTCAAGATATTGACGAAACCAACCGGGTACATGAACACCCTCTGGTATCTCAGATGCTTCAGACATGCTGAAACGAAAAAGGAAAGGTTCAATACAAAAAGGACTGAAAGAAAGATATATGGCTCTCGGGGGTTATGTTTTTCAAAATAAGCTTTATTTTTGAAAATACTTCCTTTCAAAACCTTTTTGAAAATAGTTTTCAAAACTTTTTATAAAATCTGGTAACCTTCAGCTCTGATACCAAGTGTAACACCCCACCTCCGTTAAGGTCACTCACAAAGGGAATGCCTTAACTTTGGTGGAGCATTTTAGTAAACAGAACAGAAATTTACAAGACAGATAAAATAGTACTTGAAAAATTTTAACTTTATTACAGCGGAAACAGAAATCAATATGGTTACATCCTTTCAAATCTCAGAATTCAAGTACAAAATATCAGTCTTGTACAAAAGCCTTCAAAATGCAAGGTTTAAAATCATAATCCCCATAGAACGGAAGCTATACAGAGCCAAGCCATACTTTAAGCACTTCAAGCTAAGAGAAATCCGGATCAAGCTAAAGTATTCCCTCCTTGGATAACCTGGGGGGGAAACGGAAGAAAGGAGGCGAAACAACAAGGGTCAGACAAAAAGTCTGGCAAGTCCAGTGACTTTCAGCATATGAACAGATAATAATAATAATATGACATGAACATAAAACTGGATGAGGGATAACTGTAACAGGTATAGCAGATATAACAGAAGAACAGAATGACATAAACTATTGCTTTACACTTCTCTGCACTAATACTAGTATAACAGAATTAGGTGTCACCCTAATGTCTAAACTGAAGTAGGAACGGGTACTGAATAATTTAACAGAAACATAATGCTAATAATGGGCCTTTACTACCCGATCAGAAACAGACAGAAGCAGAAACAGATTAATCCCTACGGAAACAGAATGTAGAATTAGGTGTACACTAGTAATGGGCCTTTACCACCCGAACAGACGGTACCACACAGAAACAGACAGGTGTTACCACCCAACAGAAACAGACGGTACCAACAGAAACAGACAGAACTAAGTGTACCCTAAAACCCTACCCCAAGCGATCGGCTCCCTAATACATAAATATCCTGTGTCGGCCCCACAGTAGGGTGTATCACTCCCTAAAGTGACAACCAATTGGCACAGACCTATTTACAGATGTCACGACGTCTTACATCCTCAGAGGCAGACCGGGATCCATGCACGCACATGACCCGGTTGGAACGCACCATCGACACCCCTCGCCATTATCAGAATGAACTGCTTATAATTAGTTCAGTAAGCGTGCCCGGACCCTACCTACTGTTGGGTCAAAGTTTTGATACCAGAAAGGGTTACTGACTAATATGGGTCCCAAACAACAGATGACACAAGTAATTCCCCTCCTAACCTTGTGTCCCCAGACTAACAGATTTCAGATTAACTTGTTTAGAAGTTCAGACATACAGCGTTTAGATCAACTAGTTCATAGATCAAACAAACAAGTTAACAGGTTTTCAGACTAACGGATCAGATGTTCGGATTAACAGGCTTACAGATTAACTGGTTCCAGATTATCTAACTTTGTATTGGGCCTACGGATTCACGAAACGGGTTCATCAGATTCATTGGTCCAATTGGTTTAACCTTACCCAACACGTTTTAGACATCATAATTATCTCAGATTTTCATTAATTAAATATTAATGCCCAAACCTCTCACATTAGACTGACAGTTTGCGGCTACTGGTTAGGCCGGTTGGTTCCGGGAAGGTTTCTGTCGCAAACTGAGTCTAACCTCGGGTTTCAAGCACGCTATGACTAACTTCTCACATTAGAACCTATTGTTTGCGACCACTGGAATATGCCGGGCGGTTCCGGGCAGAATTACGCCGCAAACTCATTCTAACCTCAAGTTAGCCATGTTTATCTTTGCGGCCAATTAATTAATGATTTACCATTTATACCCACGCCTAATATACATGTCAATTATTCATAACTATAGCCAATTCAGATTATGTCAATAGCGGACTAATTATACCAACTCAACAGATACAGTAGATAACAGATTTCTCAGGTTAGGCGACTTAGAAGATTAAGCAAACTAGCAGATTTAGTATTTTCAACAGACTTAGCAAATGACAGATTTGGCAGATGAACAAATCTAGCAAACTAGGCAGTAGAGCAGAACTAGCAGATTACGCAATATAACAGAACTAGCAGATTAGGCAATGTAACACAACTAGCTAATTAGGCAAATATAACAAATTTACTTATTCCTTAAAGTTTCATACCTTGCCTAATTATAAACCTTGCCTAAGTTCACGTGCATAATTAATAGTCTTGATTCACAATATTATCATATACCCTATGTTTGTATTAAATTTACATAGCACAGATTATGGTCATAAATTTACCATATATCATATGTTCCAAATTTTTATTAAACTTGCATAGTACAGAAGATCCATATAATTTATACCAAATATAGCCATAGATTACTATGCATGTCATATATCCCAAAGGTCCCTTACTTAGGGGTTTATTTACATTAATAGATATCCTACTTTCATGTAAATCTTTATACCTAGGCCATATTCTCTTTATCCAAAATCATGTGTTCAATACAGTCTATATTTATGTTCAATTATATACATTTTTATGTCATGTCCACAAATCATATGTTCAATACCTTTTTATGTTATAAATATAACATGTCCAATCATATGTCTCAGATTCATGTTCTAACTACAATCCATGTTCTTTCCTCAAATTAGTCACCTATTGGTCATGCCTAATTTATGCATCATTCATTTTACTGTCCCAAACATTTTAGCGCATGTTAATCTCTTATGTGATTGGC
This sequence comes from Allium sativum, assembly GCA_030737875.1. Taxonomy (NCBI): domain Eukaryota; kingdom Viridiplantae; phylum Streptophyta; class Magnoliopsida; order Asparagales; family Amaryllidaceae; genus Allium; species Allium sativum. Next base: position 14,706,979 of record CM060911.1, read on the forward strand.
TCAGGCTCGTGGTAGCCTGGCTATAGAACAGAAAGAGGAAAGAGGTACAGAATAAGATAAATCAAATCAGAACAGAACAGATATAATCTCAGATTCAGATTCACAATTCATGTCAAAATCAGAATTAACGTTTATAGCGGAAAATAACTGTACTTGCCTTAATTGGATTAAAGAAAGAACTCTAGTTGTTGTAGAACCGTTGCAGAAGCTCTAATCTCTAATTGAATTTAGGTTGATGTTGATTGTCTTCTAGTTTTGATTTCAGCAGAGTAGCAACGGCATTTTTATTTTTAATTTAGAACAGAGGCAGAGTAGAAGCAGAATAGAATTGTGTGCAGAGAAGGCTGGTTTGGGGCTGCTTAAATAGGTTTAGGCAGACGAATCTAGACAGAAAACGAGACCAGATACATCAGAACGCACCCAGGCAGAAAAGCAGAATCGGGACGCAGGTCGACCCCCAGGTCGACTCTAGGGTCGACCCCCTGGGGGCAGGTTGACTCTAGGGTCGACCCCCTGGGGTTGGTCGACTCTAGGGTCGACTCCCCAGTCGACCTGGTCTGTGCTGTTTAATTTTTTTCTGAACTTTGGAAGGCCATAACTTGGTCATATGAACTCCGATTTACGAAATTTCGGACTCTATTTCGCGTATTTTTCCGAGACGAACGCAATGGAACAGCCCGTTTCCCTTGATTCTGATTTTATATTTTAATTATACTCAGATTTGTAATTCTTAAGTTCACAGAAAATACGGGGTGTTACAGACTCCACCGGGTTGTGAGGCTCGTGAAGTTACGTAATACACAAAGCCCTGCTTATTCAAGCTGTGCTTTGATCGTCACCACAAGGTTCTGCTTTTCAACAAGAAACCTTGATCACTGCATCTTAGTATGCCAGACCGTCACTCCATACCGTACCATTGATCGCCCGTCAATATATAAACACGTGTTAAGTAGAGAATAAATTCTTCACCACAAACATTTATATATTAACAGAAAATCAACAACATGATATTTTACGGGGTACGATGTCAGACACACCATCCATTTAAACTTATGCTCTGGGTCTGAGCGAAAGTCAAATCCGTGAAATCAACGCGTACGTTTGGGCAATGACCATGACCCTTGAATTGGGAGCAAATCAAATCAGGGCCTCGATCATTGTCCATTCGAGGGAAGATTTACGGTCTTCATACGCCATCTTGATACTTTCATTAACGTCGTTTGATTATTTGGAATGAGAGAACTCGGACTTTCCAAATAATCTTCGTATATATATATATATATTGAAAATCATTCTTATTTATTAATATTATTCTTAATTCATTTGAAAATGACGATAACATTACAGCATCCTAAATTCATTCTTTATTTACATTAGAAATGTAAATTCCATCCTTTCCTTTAATTTACATATCAAATGTCGATTTTTAATATACGTATAAAAATGTAAATTTGATTACATTACAAAATCCTACGTTTAATCCTCATATGTATATTTTCTTTACTATGCTAATTCTCATTGTTACTTACCTATAAAAATGTAAATTTTCTATACATGCCAAATTCCTATCTTATATTTGCATATAAAAATGTGGACTTTATTTCATCGCAAATTTCTATCTTATATTTACATATAAAAATGTAGATTTAATTCCAATGTAAATTCCTATCTTATTTTACATATAAAAATGTAGCTTTACTTCCAATGTAAATTCCTATCTTTTTTTTTTACATATAAAAATATAGCTTTAATTTACACTGTAAATCTCATCCTACGTTACATATAAAAATGTACTTTTATCATACGATGCAAACTAATATTTAAATTACATAGAAAAATGTAATTTTATCATATAATGAAAATTCATATTTAAATTACAAAGAGGAATGTAGTTTTCATCATACGGTCCTAATTCGCATCTAAACAACATATAAAAATGTCATTTTTATTTTACCGTTCTAATTTACATCTAAACAACATATAAAAATGATGTAAATTTCATACGGTGCAAATTTCTATTTTATTTCACCTTAAAAACAATGTGAGTTTCATACGATGTAAATTTTTACTTTATTTACATTAAAATAATGTAAATTTCATACGGTGAAATTCTTATTTATTTTACATTAACAAAAATGTAGATTTTACATACGGTGAAATTCCTACACATACTCATTCTCATTTTAATTTACATAAAAAAAATGTAAACTTTATTTACAAAGTTGAATTGATAATCTAGATCAATTCAACTAAATCAAAAAAAAATTGCTAACATAACAATGGTACCATGTCTCTTTTATTATGAACTGATAAATTAGATTAGTACAAAAGCGATAACATAAGAATGTGACAATCATATTTCTTTTATTTTGAAATGATAAATTAGATTAATTCAAAACAACACAAGTGATAATCTAAGAAGTGATAATCATGTTTCCATTATTTTGAATTGATAAATTAAATCAATTCAAAACAACACAAGTGATAACATAAGGAATATGATGACATAAAAATGATAATCATATGGATCTATACTATCCATATAAACATAGAACAACCATCACCAAATATGACCAAACAAAACAGATCTGAATCGTAATCATATTATTTTTACACTGCAAACTAAATAATTCAATTAATTAATAAATTTAAACAAAGAATCTCACATCTAACACTTAAAATTTCAGATCTAAATCATAACATCGCAAACAATTCAGATCTATAACTCATAATAACATCCATCATTGATCCATTTATTTTTGAGTATTAACTTCCCATGATGCAAGAATAATAATTAATTTAATTAAATTAAAAATAAATTCTCACCTTGATTAAAGCGAATAGAAATATCCAAATAAATTCAGAAAATGGTCGCACTTGATTTCAGCAACCTCTATTTGCCGTCACGGTCTCGCACAATCTGAAATTTTTCAGTTTGGATTTCGTATGTGTTAATTATTAATTTTTGAACAAAATTAACTTTTAACAACTGCAGTTGCCACAGCCAGAAGCGTGGCAAATTCTGAAATGAATTTCATACCCTTTTGTTCAAAATTTTAATCTCGATTTTCAGGAGCTATAGTCGATGTTTTCAGGAACCGATTACTGGAGGTCGAAGGGGGTGGAGAGGCGCCTGAACATCGGAAGAGTGGGGGTTGCGCACGCCTGGGGTGGGGCCCAGGGGGTGCGACGGCGGCGGCTTTACGGGGTCGAGGCGGCGGCTACAGGCCTTGAGACGGGGAGAAATGGGTATGGAATCGAAGAGCTCTGAAATCTCTTCGAAACGTGACAAACGGCGAAGGTTTTCGTTGAGAATTGAGGGAGAAATCAGAGTTTGAAGTTTTGAGATGTGGTGGGTTTCGGTGGCCCCTGAAGGAAACAAACGGGGAAGAAGAGTACGCACAGAGGCCGTATTTATACAGTATATGGGCGTATTTTCTATTATTATTTTTTATTTAACTACCCAATAAAGGCCCGTTTGGCCACTAACTCGGAATTTGGCCTACTTACTGTCATTCTTAAGGTTTTTGACGCCGTCTGAACGCAATGTGACAGGTCTCGTGGCCCAATTCCAAAATTTGTAAATATTTCATTTAAATTTACATTAAAAATTAATTAATTAAATATTTACCGTTCATTAAAATACGCCGGGGCCACATACTAACTCAGAAAAATCCAGAAAAATTATTTTTGGCTTCGTGACGACGATACGGTCCTAACAAAATTAATTTCGTCGAATTCTGAGACTGTTTGAAAAATGGCTATTTTCTGGTCGATCCAATTTAACTGAAATTGACCAAAACACATTTTCCTTTGCCACGCTCACGTATTAACTTCAAAAATCATGAAATTTGAAACTTAGCAATAATTTTACATTCCGGATCCAACAAAAGTGGTTTCGTCGAATTCCGAGATCGCATGCAAAATGTCTATTTTCAAGGGCGATATATTCTCTATAGCGACCTTTCTGAAAATTCATTTGGCCATAACTTTTGATTTCTACTATGAAACTTCGATTTTTCAGATTCGTTAGAAAGATATTCATTAACAGATTTAAATATTTTTGGTTTCACCAAAATCCGATTTATTCTGCATCCTATGCAGTCAGTCAAAGTTCAGGTTTGACTTTTCAAACTACCGTCCTTTTCTAATTCCTTTTATAACTAAATTTAATATATTCGTATTAAACTCAATTAAAACAAATTTCTAGTCGTTTTTATTTAAAATAATTCATTTCAATTATTTAAATACCTTTAAAATCTCTAAAATGGAAATTTTAAATTGGCCCCAAATTCCGGGTTGTTACAATCTCCCCCGCTTAAGAACTTTTCGTCCTCGAAAAGGAAAAAGAAAAATAGAAGGGTAGGAACCACACAGAGAATGTAAAATGTTTTAAGCGTACCTCCAAAATAAAATCTACTTGGAGATATCCACTCTGCATTTGGGATAGGCTTGTTTGATACTCTCCTCAGTTTCCCAAGTGCAATCTCTAGGATCACCGCTCCATTGCACCTTGACTAGGTTGATTCTTTTATTTCTCAGCACTCTAGTCTCTTTGCCAATAATTTTCAGTGGTTCTCTTCTCACTGCAAGGCTTGGGGTAATCTCCAAATCTTGCTGTGCTGCCTCCTCCACAACTAGATCCGGATCATGGACATGCCTTCGAAGTTGAGATACATGGAATACATCGTGCACTCCAGGCAACCAGTCGGGCATCTGAATTCTATAGGCTAGGGTGCCAATCTTTTCAAGAATAGGGAAGGAGCCAATGAATTTAGGTGCTAATTTTCCTGTCTTTCCAAAACGGATTACACCTCGCATTGGAGCAACTTTCAAATAGACATAGTCACCCACTTCAAAAGCCAACTCTCTTCTTCTTACATCTGCATAGCTCTTTTGTCTACTTTGGGCAGCCAATAATCGCTTCTTAATGAAATCAACTTTGTCTGAAGCTTCTCGGACCATGTATGGACCCAATACAAGTCGATTTCCTTTTTCAACCCAACACGCTGGCGATCTACATGGCCTACCATATAAGGCTTCAAATGGAGAAATTTTCAAACTTGCTTGATAGCTATTGTTATATGAGAATTCAACTAAATGCAAGTGATCCTCCCAAGAACCTCCAAAATCGAGTATGCAAGCTCGCAATAGATCTTCAAGAACGCGATTCACTCGCTCAGTCTGGCCGTCAGTCTGAGGGTGATATGCGGTACTGAGATTTAACTTCGTTCCCAACTCATTTTGGAATGCTTCCCAAAATTTGCTAGCAAAGATAGGATCACGGTCGCTAACAATGCTACTAAGAACTCTGTTTTAAAACAAAAGATTATTATTTAATTTGAAAATGAAAATTTTCATTCAGATTATGATAAAAAGGGAAGATTTAGTTTTATTACCCATGTAGCTTGACGATCTCTTTGAAATAGATTTGCACCAGATTTTGAGCAGTTCTAGTGGACTTGACAGGTATGAAATGAGCGGATTTTGTGAAGCGATCCACGATCACCCATATGCTGTCATTTCCTTTCCTAGTACGAGGCAGACCATCTATAAAATCCATAGAGATTTGGTCCCACTTCCAATCTGGAACTTCCAATGGTTGCAACAATCCCGCAAGCTTTTGTTGATCACTTTTTACTTGTTGGCATGTAGGACATCTACTCACATAAATGGATATATCCCTCTTCATAGATCTCCACTAAAATGTGCGCTTTAAGTCTTGATACATCTTGCTCACACCGGGATGGATGCAAAGCTTTGATTTGTGACCCTCATCCAAAACTTCCCTTATGAGGTCTTTGATATATGGAACACAAATCCGCCCTTGAAATCTAAGAATTCCCTTGCCATCTATTTGGAAGTTCGTGTTTTCACCCGCTTCAATTCTCTTAATCATTATCTGAATGAATTTATCATCCTTTTGAAGAGCAGAAATTTTATCAATCAATGAAGGGGTAATGATGAGGCTTGCGACAATGACGTCCTTTCTACTAAGCGCGTCCGCCACAACATTGGCTTTCCCCGGCGTATATAAGATGTCGAGATCATATGCCGCAAGCAATTCTAGCAACCGTTGTTGCCTTAAATTCAAATCTTTTTGGTCGAAGAGATATTTCAAAGATTGATGGTCTGTAAAAAATTCAAACTTCTCGCCCAAGAGATAATGTCTCCAAATTTTCAGAGCAAAAACTACAGCCAACAATTCTAAATCATGAATGCGATAATTTTTCTCATGCGGCTTTAATTGACGACTTGCATATGCAACAACTTTTCCTCTTTGCATCAGTACCGCTCCAAGACCACCACTTTGAGAAGCATCCGTATAAACTTTTAAGTCTTGGTTGCCATCGATGATGGTTAGTACGGGTGCAGTGGTCAAACTCACTTTTAGCTTTTGGAATGCCTCCTCACAATCCGATGTCCAATTGAACTTGGTATGCTTCTTGGTGAGCTTTGTTAATGGGCTAGACAGCTTGGCGAAATCTTTGACAAACTTCCTGTAATACCCAGCCAATCCTAGGAAGCTTCTTACTTCGGTGGGTGTACTGGGCTGCTTCCAATCTCGAATGGCGGCAATTTTACTTGGGTCAACAGCAATTCCTTCTTTTGACACAACATAGCCCAAGAATTTTACTTCCTCTTGCCAAAATGTGCATTTGGAAAACTTTGCTTTTAGAATATTTCTTCGCAGAATCTCCAACACTACTCTTAAATGCCCTTCATGCTCCTCCTTAGTTTTAGAATAGATAATAATATCATCAATGAAGAGTAGGACGAATTTATTAGGACCTCACAAAAGACCCTATTCATCAAGTCAACAAAGTAGGCTGGAGCATTGCGTAGACCGAACGACATCACCAACCATTCATAGAATATGTCAGGACCTCTGAAAGCGGTCAAAGGAATGCATTCTTCAGCTATGCGGAGTTGGTGGAAACCCGTGGCTAGGTCCATCTTCGAAAACACTTTGGCTCCATTTAATTGGTCCATTAGATCATCTATGCGAGGCAAGGGGTATTTTTTCTTCAATGTTTGCTTGTTAAGATCGCGGTAATCAACACAGAGTCTTAAAGTACCGTCGGATTTGGGGACAAACACCACAGCTGCACCCCAAATAGAAAAGCTAGGTCGGATGAGTCCTTTCCATAAGAGCTGCTTAGTTTGGGTTTGCAAATCTTCTTTTTCTTTAGGGGTGATCCTTCGAATAGCATGGACTACACGCCTTGCATTTGGAACAAGATCAATTCTGAAGTCGATTTCCCTTCGTGGGGGTAGACTGTTTACTTCTTCAAATACATCCGCATAATTTTTGACCACGGGAATCTTTTCTAAAGAAACGGGAGTGACTTCGAGGTAAGACCAAAATACCCTTCTATCAGATTTTGAACCATGGCATGGTATTGAAATAATATCTCCAAACTTTGTTTTGATTTCAACTATTCTATCCGCACACCTTACTTCGGCATCAAATTTTGTTAGCCAATCCAGACCAAGGACGATATCAAACTCGGAAAAATTCATAATGGTCAAGTCAAAAGGAAACTGAAAGTAAGAGTAGGAAATAGGCACCCGACAGTACAAATCAAGGACGATAGAACCTCCTACAGGATTATGAACATTAATCGTCTCTTTAAGACTTCTTTGTTTTAGTTTTAATTTCTGGACCGTGTTGCTAGAAATAAAACTTCTTGATGCACCCGTATCAAACAAGGCAGTAACAGGAATGTTTTTAACAGAAATGGTACCATCTAAAACATCAGGCTTACCTGCGCCTTCGGAAGAAGTAAGAGCGGAAGAAGATGGTGCACTTGCCCCCTCATACACATGTGCAATCTGCGCTCCTTTCAACAGCGGGCAATTAGGCTTGATATGGCCCTTCTTGTGGCAGTTATAGCATTCCTTAGTGTCGTCGCTTCGGGCCTTCTTTGGATTTCTGCATTCCTTGCTATAGTTTCCATACTTCTGGCAGTTGTAGCATTGCACCTTAGACTTATCATGAGTCTTAGCAGCTCCAGAACTGCTTCCTTCCATCTTCTTCTCTGTTTGCTTCCTTTTATTGTTGGCCAAGCTCCTTTCTCTGTCTTGTTGGGAATTCTTCTTATCATTCTCCTCATATCGACAAGCAAACTCCACCAACCTATTGAAAGAAAGGTCGATGTGGGCAGTGGCTATATCAATATACTTCCTCGCAAGCCCATTTATGAACCTCTTGTTCTTCTGAAAGTCATCCTGAATCAATTCAGGGGCATAGCGGGAGAGGTCTTCAAATCTTCGTACATATTCTGAGATGGTCTTGTCGCCTTGCTTCAGATTGGCGAACTCATCATGCAGTCTTTCTACCTCCTGTCTTGGAATGTATTTGTCATTAAAAAGCTCCTTAAACCTTATCCAAGTCATATTATCTGCAATCCTTCCAACTGTGACCGTGTCCCACCAGTTTTGAGCTTCCTCATGTAACAGCCATGAAGCCACTAATCTTTTCCTCTGATCCTCCAGCTCCAATCCTCCAAAAATCATTTCGCAGTTCCTTAGCCAAGCTTGAGCTTGTGTCACAGTTTCAGTACCTTTGAATGGCACTCCTCCTAGGTTTTTGAACTTCTTCGCCACTTTATCCAAATCAAAGGGTTGGGGTGGTGGTGCTTGTTGGACAGTGGGCTCCTCGGTTTCGGTATTATTTTGCCTTCTTCTAGCTCTAGCAGCTCTAGCAGCGGCGGTACTCATGTCTAGTTAGTTCTGTACGATCACGGAAAGAGTCAGAACAACTATAATGGTGATTTGAAGAAATGATAAAGATGAAAGGACGGATGAAAAGATGATGATAGAATGACTGACTATTATGTATTCACATGAAATGCTCGCCATAGAATATTGTGATTCTATGTAAACGAATTATCATAAATATGTTATATTCCAAAGCTAAGTTTAACCAAAGCTCTGATACCAACTGTGATAACCCCAAACTTCCACGGAATGAAAGTAAGAGATGATCATTTGGAATACAACATAAATACAATAATACAAATCACAGAAACAACATAGTATAGGAAATTCATAGAGTAACAACATCATAGCAGCGGAAATATAATGTCATCAACCACAGAAAGTCCACAGTCACAGAATTCTAAGTTATTATATCAAGTTTCAGCAGAGTGGAATAAGTTTCAACTTCAAAATAGAACAACATGAAATAAAATAAGTTTGATGTCTGAAATTAAAAAGAGAAAAATGAAATAGTAGCAAATAATAGATGTCTTCAAGCTCCAAGTCATCACCTCTCCACGAAAGCAAATCCAAGAAAGATAATAAGCAGCTCCAAAGAAAAGACTCCAAGCAAAGAATGAACCTGTTTACTTGGCTGCCCGTGTAGAAAGGAGGGCACCCGAGTTTGCAAAAAGGTTGAAACAAAACAACGGGTCAGTCGTGGGACTGGTGTGAGAATTCTTAACTAAATTAACTACTAGTAATGAGGCAAATCCAAAGACCACGCCGCTAACCCGGAACGGGTTTATTCTAATGGATTTCCGTGCATAATTTAAAGTGTCAGAACAAATAATAAGTAAATCGTAAAACAACGCTATGCTTTTGAGAAAATGGAATCACCATAAGACCCAAGTCCCATCACACAATGCAACACAAACCAGAGGATAGGGTTTTACCTTATGGTGATTAAACATGCTAAATACGGCAAATACGAGTTTAATATTATTATTAGTATGTATCAAAACATTTCAAAATAAATGTATCAATCCTAGGACACATAGATACCATAATACTATGCTTCCATACTAGTAATACAATCAAATCCGTAGGGTCGTATTTGGATTTTGGTTTCCATCATGAGTCAAGGCTAGGGAGGAGCTCCTTACCGATTCGAGACACTCTAGCTAATGTCTCAGGATTCCCCGCAGTGAACCCTTGGATCCTGCAGGGCCGGTCCACACATACAGCTTCGTGGATTGGCAATTCCTGAAAACACGTTTCCCGATCCTATAGGACCTATCCGAGGCGCCTCATTCCATCATCCACATAAGTAAATATCAGCCAGTTTAAGCACCGACACTACTTCTAGCTAGAAAGAAATGTGCTGCACTCCCTGCGTTCCCTTCTCCCGTTTTAGACTCCACCGGGTTGTGAGGCTCGTGAAGTTACGTAATACACAAAACCCTGCTTATTCAAGCTGTGCTTTGATCGTCACCACAAGGTTCTGCTTTTCAACAAGAAACCTTGATCACTGCATCTTAGTATGCCACACTGTCACTCAATACCGTACCATTGATCGCCCGTCAATATATAAACGGGTGTTAAGTAGAGAATAAATTCTCCACCACCAAACATTTATATATTAACAGAAAATCAACAACATGATATTTAACGGGGTACGATGTCAGACACACCATCCATTTAAACTTATGCTCTGGGTCTGAGCGAAAGTCAAATCCGTGAAATCAAAGCGTACGTTTGGGCAATGACCATGACCCTTGAATTGGGAGCAAATCAAATCAGGGCCTCGATCATTGTCCATTCGAGGGAAGATTTACGGTCTTCATACGCCATCTTCATACTTTCATTAACGTCGTTTGATTATTTGGAATGAGAGAACTCGGACTTTCCAAATAATCCTCGTATATATATATATATATTGAAAATCATTCTTATTTATTAATATTATTCTTAATTCATTTGAAAATGACGATAACATTACAGCATCCTAAATTCATTCTTTATTTACATTAGAAATGTAAATTCCATCCTTTCCCTTAATTTACATATCAAATGTCGATTTTCAATATACGTATAAAAATGTAAATTTGATTACATTACAAAATCCTACGTTTAATCCTCATATGTAAATTTTCTTTACTATGCTAATTCTCATTGTTACTTACCTATAAAAATGTAAATTTTCTATACATGCCAATTTCCTATCTTATATTTGCATATAAAAATGTGGACTTTATTTCATCGCAAATTTCTATCTTATATTTACATATAAAAATGTAGCTTTAATTCCAATGTAAATTCCTATCTTATTTTACATATAAAAATGTAGCTTTATTTCCAATGTAAATTCCTATCTTTTTTTTTACATATAAAAATATAGCTTTAATTTACACTGTAAATCTAATCCTACGTTACATATAAAAATGTACTTTTATCATACGATGCAAACTAATATTCAAATTACATAGAAAAATGTAATTTTATCATACAATGAAAATTCATATTTAAATTACAAAGAGAAATGTAGTTTTCATCATACAGTCCTAATTCGCATCTAAACAACATATAAAAATGTCATTTTTATTTTACCGTTCTAATTTACATCTAAACAACATATAAAAATGATGTAAATTTCATACGGTGCAAATTTCTATTTTATTTCACCTTAAAAACAATGTGAGTTTCATACGATGTAAATTTCTACTTTATTTACATTAAAAATAATGTAAATTTCATACGGTGAAATTCTTATTTATTTTACATTAACAAAAATGTAGATTTTACATACGGTGAAATTCCTACACATACTCATTCTCATTTTAATTTACATAAAAAAAATTGTAAACTTTATTTACAAAGTTGAATTGATAATCTAGATCAATTCAACTAAATCAAAAAAAAAAATGCTAACATAACAATGGTACCATGTCTCTTTTATTATGAACTGAAAAATTAGATTAGTACAAAAGCGATAACACAAGAATGTGACAATCATATTTCTTTTATTTTGAAATGATAAATTAGATTAATACAAAACAACACAAGTGATAATCTAAGAAGTGATAATCATGTTTCCATTATTTTGAATTGATAAATTAAATCAATTCAAAACAACACAAGTGATAACATAAGGAATATGATGACATAAAAATGATAATCATATGGATCTATACTATCCATACAAACATAGAACAACCATCACCAAATATGACCAAACTAAACAGATCTGAATCGTAATCATATTATTTTTACATTGCAAACTAAATAATTCAATTAATTAATAAATTTAAACAAAGAATCTCACATCTAACACATAAAATTTCAGTTCTAAATCATAATATCACAAACAATTCAGATCTATAACTCATAATGACATCCATCATCGATCCATTTATTTTTTATTCTTAACTTCCCATGATGTAAGAATAATAATTAATTTAATTTAATTAAAAATAAATTCTCACCTTGATTAAAGCGAATAGAAAAATCCAAATAAATTCAGAAAATGGTCGCACTTGATTTCAGCAACCTCTATTTGCCGTCACGGTCTCGCACAATCTGAAATTTTTCAGTTTGGATTTCGTATGTGTTAATTATCAATTTTTGAACAAAATTAACTTTTAACAACTGCAGTTGCCACAGCCAGAAGCATGGCAAATTCTGAAATGAATTTCATACCCTTTTGTTCAAAACTTTAATCTCGATTTTCAGGAGCTATAGTCGATGTTTTCAGGAACCGATTACTGGAGGTCGAAGGGGGTGGAGAGGCGCCTGAACGCCGGAAGAGGGAGGTTGCGCACGCCTGAGGTGGGGCCCAGGGGGGTGCGACGGCGGCGGCTTTACGGGGTCGGGGCGGTGGCTACAGGCCTTGAGACGGGGAGAAATGGGTATGGAATCGAAGAGAGCTCTGAAATCTCTTCGTAACGTGACAAACGGCGAAGGTTTTCGTTGAGAATTGAGGGAGAAGTCAGAGTTTGAAGTTTTGAGATGTGGTGGGTTTCGGTGGCGGCTAAAGGAAACAAACGGGGAAGAAGAGTACGTACAGAGGCCGTATTTATACAGTATATGGGCGTATTTTCTATTATTATTTTTTATTTAATTACCCAATAAAGGCCCGTTTGGCCACTAACTCGGAATTTGGCCTGCTTACTGTCGTTCTTAAGGTTTTGACGCCTACTGAACGCAATGGGACAGGTCTCGTGGCCCAATTCCGAAATCTGTAAATATTTCATTTAAATTAACATTAAAAATTAATTAATTAAATATTTACCGTTCATTTAAATACGCCGGGGCCACATACTAACTCAGAAAAATCCAAAAAATTACTTTTGGCTTCGTGACGACGATACGGTCCTAACAAAATTAATTTCATCGAATTCTGAGACTGATTGAAAATTGGCTATTTTCTGGTCGATCCAATTTAACTGAAATTGACCAAATCACATTTTCCTTTGCCACGCTCACATATTAACTTCAAAAATCATGAAATTTGAAACTTAGCAATAATTTTACATTCCGGATCCAACAAAAGTGGTTTCGTCGAATTCCGAGGTCGTATGCAAAATGTCTATTTTCAAGGGCGATATATTCTCTATAGCGACCTTTCTGAAAATTCATTTGGCCATAACTTTTGATTTCTGCTATGAAACTTCGATTTTTCAGATTCGTTAGAAAGATATTCATTAACAGATTTAAATATTTTTGGTTTCACCAAAATCCGATTTATTCTGCATCTTATGCAGTCAGTCAAAGTTCAGGTTTGACTTTTCAAACTACCGTCCTTTTCTAATTCCTTTTATAACTAAATTTAATATATTCATATTAAATTCAATTAAAACAAATTTCTAGTCGTTTTTATTTAAAATAATTCATTTCAATTATTTAAATACCTTTAAAATCTCTAAAATGAAAATTTTAAATTGGCCCCAAATTCCGGGTTGTTACGATCTCCCCCGCTTAAGAACTTTTCGTCCTCGAAAAGGAAAAAGAAAAATAGAAGGGTAGGAACCACACAGAGAATGTAAAATGTTTTAAGCGTACGTCCAAAATAAAATCTACTTGGAGATATCCACTCTGCATTTGGGATAGGCTTGTTTGATACTCTCCTCAGTTTCCCAAGTGCAATCTCTAGGATCACCGCTCCATTGCACCTTGACTAGGTTGATTCTTTTATTTCTCAGCACTCTAGTCTCTTTGCCAATAATTTTCAGTGGTTCTCTTCTCACTGCAAGGCTTGGGGTAATCTCCAAATCTTGTTGTGCTGCCTCCTCCACAACTAGATCCGGATCATGGACATGCCTTCGAAGTTGAGATACATGGAATACATTGTGCACTCCAGGCAACCAGTCGGGCATCTGAATTCTATAGGCTAGGGTGCCAATCTTTTCAAGAATAGGGAAGGGGCCGATGAATTTAGGTGCTAATTTTCCTGTCTTTCCAAAACGGATTACACCTCGCATTGGAGCAACTTTCAAATAGACATAGTCACCCACTTCAAAAGCCAACTCTCTTCTTCTTACATCTGCATAGCTCTTTTGTCTACTTTGGGCAGCCAATAATCGCTTCTTAATGAAATCAACTTTGTCTGAAGCTTCTCGGACCATGTCTGGACCCAATACAAGTCGATTTCCTTTTTCAACCCAACACGCTGGCGATCTACATGGCCTACCATATAAGGCTCCAAATGGAGACATTTTCAAACTTGTTTGATAGCTATTGTTATATGAGAATTCAACTAAATGCAAGTGATCCTCCCAAGAACCTCCAAAATCGAGTATGCAAGCTCGCAATAGATCTTCAAGAACGCGATTCACTCGCTCAGTCTGGCCATCAGTCTGAGGGTGATATGCGGTACTGAGATTTAACTTCGTTCCCAACTCATTTTGGAATGCTTCCCAAAATTTGCTAGCAAAGATAGGATCACGGTCGCTAACAATGCTACTAGGAACTCTGTTTTAAAACAAAAGATTATTATTTAATTTGAAAATGAAAATTTTCATTCAGATTATGATGAAAAGGGAAGATTTAGTTTTATTACCCATGTAGCCTGACTATCTCTTTGAAATAGATTTGCGCCAGATTTTGAGCAGTTCTAGCGGACTTGACAGGTATGAAATGAGCGGATTTTGTGAAGCGATCCACGATCACCCATATGCTGTCATTTCCTTTCCTAGTATGAGGCAGACCATCTATAAAATCCATAGAGATTTGGTCCCACTTCCAATCTGGAACTTCCAATGGTTGCAACAATCCCGCAAGCTTTTGTTGATCACTTTTTACTTGTTGGCATGTAGGACATCTACTCACATAAATGGATATATCCCTCTTCATAGATCTCCACCAAAATGTGCATTTTAAGTCTTGATACATCTTGCTCACACCGGGATAGATGCAAAGCTTTGATTTGTGACCCTCATCCAAAACTTCCCTTATGAGGTCTTTGATATATGGAACACAAATCCGCCCTTGAAATCTAAGAATTCCCTTGCCATCTATTTGGAAGTTCGTGTTTTCACCCGCTTCAATTCTCTTAATCATTATCTGAATGAATTTATCATCCTTTTGAAGAGCAGAAATTTTATCAATCAATGAAGGTGTAATGATGAGGCTTGCGACAATGACGTCCTTTCTACTAAGCACGTCCGCCACAACATTGGCTTTCCCCGGCGTATATAAGATGTCGAGATCACATGCCGCAAGAAATTCTAGCCACCGTTGTTGCCTTAAATTCAAATCTTTTTGGTCGAAGAGATATTTCAAAGATTGATGGTCTGTAAACAATTCAAGCTTCTCGCCCAAGAGATAATGTCTCCAAATTTTCAGAGCAAAAACTACAGCCAACAATTCTAAATCATGAACGCGATAATTTTTCTCATGCGTCTTTAATTGACGACTTGCATATGCAACAACTTTTCCTCTTTGCATCAGTACCGCTCCAAGACCACCACTTCGAGAAGCATCCGTATAAACTTTTAAGTCTTGGTTGCCATCAATGATGGTTAGTACGGGTGCAGTGGTCAAACTCACTTTTAGCTTTTGGAATGCCTCCTCACAATCCGATGTCTAATTGAACTTGGTATGCTTCTTGGTGAGCTTTGTTAATGGGCTAGACAGCTTGGCGAAATCTTTGACAAACTTCCTGTAATACCCAGCCAATCCTAGGAAGCTTCTTACTTCGGTGGGTGAACTGGGCTGCTTCCAATCTCGAATGGCGGCAATTTTACTTGGGTCAACAGCAATTCCTTCTTTTGACACAACATGACCCAAGAATTTTACTTCCTCTTGCCAAAATGTGCATTTGGAAAACTTTGCTTTTAGAATATTTCTTCGCAGAATCTCCAACACTACTCTTAAATGCCCTTCATGCTCCTCCTTAGTTTTAGAATAGATAAGAATATCATCAATGAAGACTAGGACGAATTTATTTAGGACCTCACGGAAGACCCTATTCATCAAGTCAACAAAGTAGGATGGAGCATTGCGTAGACCGAACGACATCACCAACCATTCATAGAATATGTCAGGACCTCTGAAAGCGGTCAAAGGAATGCATTCTTCAGCTATGCAGAGTTGGTGGAAACCCGTGGCTAGGTCCATCTTCGAAAACACTTTGGCCCCATTTAATTGGTCCATTAGATCATCTATGCGAGGCAAGGGGTATTTGTTCTTCAATGTTTGCTTGTTAAGATCGCGGTAATCAACACAGAGTCTTAAAGTACCGTCGGATTTGGGGACAAACGCCACAGCTGCACCCCATTTAAAAAAGCTAGGTCGGATGAGTCCTTTCCATAAGAGCTACTTAGTTTGGGTTTGCAACTCCTCTTTTTCTTTAGGGGTCATCCTTCGAATAGCATGGACTATAGGCCTTGCATTTGGAACAAGATCAATTCTGAAGTCGATTTCCCTTCGTGGGGGTAGACTGTCTACTTCTTCAAATACATCCGCGTAATTTTTGACCACGGGAATCTTTTCTAAAGAAACGGGAGTGACTTCGAGGGAAGACCAAAATGCCCTTCTATCAGATTTTGAACCATGGCAAGGTATGGAAATAATATCTCCAAACTTTGTTTTTATTTCAACTATTCTATCCGCATACCTTACTTCGGCATCAAATTTTGTTAGCCAATCCAGACCAAGGATGATATCAAACTCGGAAAAATTCATAATGGTTAAGTCAAAAGGAAACTGAAAGTAAGAGCAGGAAATAGGCACCCGACAGTACAAATCAAGGACGATAGAACCTCCTACAGGATAATGAACATTAATCAGCTCTTTAAGACTTCTTTGTTTTAGTTTCAATTTCTGGACTGTGTTGCTAGAAATAAAACCTCTTGATCCACCCGTATCAAACAAGGCAGTAACAGGAATGTTTTTAATAGAAATGGTACCATCTAAAACATCAGGCTTACCTGCTACTTCGGAAGAAGTAGGAGCGGAAGAAGATGATGCACTTGCCCCCTCATACACATGTGCAATCTGCACTCCTTTCAACAGCGGGCAATTAGGCTTGATATGACCCTTCTTGTGGTAGTTATAGCATTCCTTGGTGTCGTCGCTTCGGGCCTTCTTTGGATTTCTACATTCCTTGCTATAATTTCCATACTTCTGGAAGTTGTAGCATTGCACCTTAGACTTATCATGAGTCTTAGCAGCTCTAGAACTGCTTCCTTCCGTCTTCTTCTCTGTTTGCTTCCTTTTATTGTTGGCCAAGCTCCTTTCTCTGTCTTATTGGGAATTCTTCTTATCATTCTCCTCATATAGACAAGCAAACTCCACCAACCTATTGAAAGAAAGGTCGATGTGGGCAGTGGCTCTATCCATATACTTCCTCGCAAGCCCATTTATGAACCTCTTGTTCTTCTGAAAGTCATCCTGAATCAATTCAGGGGCATAGCGGGAGAGGTCTTCAAATCTTCGTACATATTCTGAGATGGTCTTGTCGCCTTGCTTCAGATTGGCGAACTCGTCATGCAGTCTTTCTACCTCCTGTCTTGGAATGTATTTGTCATTGAAAAGCTCCTTAAACCTTATCCAAGTCATATTATCTGCAATCCCTCCAACTGTGACTGTGTCCCACCAGTTTTGAGCTTCCTCCTGTAACAACCATGAAGCCACTAATCTTTTCCTCTGATCCTCCAGCTCCAATCCTCCAAAAATCTTTTCGCAGTTCCTTAGCCAAGCTTGAGGTTGTGTCGCAGTTTCAGTACCTTTGAATGGCACTCCTCCTAGGTTTTTGAACTTCTTCACCACTTTATCCAAATCAAAGGGTTGGGGTGGTGGTGCTTGTTGGACAGTGGGCTCCTCGGTTTCGGTATTATTTTGCCTTCTTCTAGCTCTAGCAGCGGCAGTACTCATGTCTAGTTAGTTCTGTACGATCAAGGAAAGAGTCAGAACAACTATAATGGTGATTTGAAGAAATGATAAAGATAAAAGGACGGATGAAAAGATGATGATAGAATGACCGACTATTATGTATTCACATGAAATGCTCGCCATAGAATATTGTGATTCTATGTAAACGAATTATCATAAATATGTTATATTCCAAAGCTAAGTTTAACCAAAGCTCTGATACCAACTGTGATAACCCCAAACTTCCACGGAATGAAAGTAAGAGATGATCATTTGGAATACAACATAAATACAATAATACAAATCACAGAAACAACATAGTATAGGAAATTCATAGAGTAACAACATCATAGCAGCGGAAATATAATGTCATCAACCACAGAAAGTCCACAGTCACAGAATTCTAAGTTATTACATCAAGTTTCAGCAGAGTGGAATAAGTTTCGACTTCAAAATAGAACAACATGAAATAAAATAAGTTTGATGTTTGAAATTAAAAAGAGAAAAATGCAATAGTAGCAAATGATAGATGTCTTCAAGCTCCAAGTCATCACCTCTCCACGAAAGCAAATCCAAGAAAGATAATAAGCAGCTCCAAAGAAAAGACTCCAAGCAAAGAATGAACCTGTTTACTTGGCTGCCCGTGTAGAAAGGAGGGCACCCGAGTTTGCAAAAAGGTGGAAACAAAACAACGGGTCAGTCGTGGGACTGGTGTGAGAATTCTTAACTAAATTAACTACTAGTAATGAGGCAAATCCAAAGACCACGCCACTAACGCGGAACGGGTTTATTCTAATGGATTTCCATGCATAATTTAAAGTGTCGGAACAAATAATAAGTAAATCGTAAAACAACGCTATGCTTTTGAGAAAATGGAATCACCATAAGACCCAAGTCCCATCACACAATGCAACACAAACCAGAGGATAGGGTTTTACCTTATGGTGATTAAACATGCTAAATACGGCAAATACGAGTTTAATATTATTATTAGTATGTATCAAAACATTTCAAAATAAATGTATCAATCCTAGGACACATAGATACCATAATACTATGCTTCCATACTAGTAATACAATCAAATCCGTAGGGTCGTATTTGGATTTTGGTTTCCATCATGAGTCAAGGCTAGGGAGGAGCTCCTTACCGATTCGAGACACTCTAGCTAATGTCTCAGGATTCCCCGCAGTGAACCCTTGGATCCTGCAGGGCCGGTCCACACATACAGCTTCGTAGATTGGCAATTCCTGAACACACGTTTCCCGATCCTATAGGACCTATCCGAGGCGCCTCATTCCATCATTCACATAAGTAAATATCAGCCAGTTTAAGCACCGACACTACTTCTAGCTAGAAAGAAACGTGCTGCTCTCCATGCGTTCCCTTCTCCCATTTTAGACTCTACCGGGTTGTGAGGCTCGTGAAGTTACGTAATACACAAAGCCATGCTTATTCAAGCTGTGCTTTGATCGTCACCACAAGGTTCTGCTTTTCAACAAGAAACCTTGATCACTACATCTTAGTATGCCACACTGTCACTCCATACCGTACCATTTGTAACACCCCACCTCTGCCAATACCACTCTTGCAAGGGCACTAGCTTTGGAGGGGCGTTAAACGAGGTAAACATGCATGCAGATATCACAAGACAGAACATATAAGTAAAAACAGAGTAAATAAAGCAGCGGATAAAACTAACATTTCAAAACCATAGTCAAGTTACATCAAAGTACTTGGTCATTATTTTCCACAAAACATAGTCTAGGAACATCAACTGAAAACTGGAAATAACATAAAGTAACTATCCCCAAGGTAGAATAAAGCCATAGCATGCTCAGGTCCAAACCGTACATGAGCTATCCAGAAAAGCAGCTAAAGATCCAAGCTAGGTACCAGAGTTCCCACCCTGTAAACCTGAGGGGGGGGGGGGGAAACGGAAGAAAAGAGGCGAAAGAAAACGGGTCAGTCAAAAAGACTGGTAAGTCCTGTCTACTATTAGTATAAAAACTAATAAAGTTAACTGAACATGTAAAACAGAGATGAGATGTAGGGTGATAACTGGCATGGTGAAAAGTTAACAAGATAGATCAAGTGTGGCATCACATGTACAAGGTTAAGTTGCACCAGGTGTGTACTAGTATTCCAATCCATGTCAAGTATAATCAAGAAATGATCCCTTGGCCTAAAGCTGGCCCACATCATGAGATGACCTAAATCGAGGTCCAACTACTCGGTCTAGTCGATCGGCTCCCTATAAGCCTAACTCGTCGTGTATCGGTGTTATACGGCTTAATCGTGGAATGTAGTTAACTGTGCTAGGTCCACCCCAGGGTGTATCCAGCCCTAAGGTGTAAACCACAGACACAATTCAAGCACGCACAGTCTAAACCTACTGGTGCCCATGTTCAACTCCGGACTTAATGTGCACGACCATGGTCCGCCTGAACAACCGGTGCACCCTTCAGCCGTCTCTTTTGGTCTCTTACAATCAGTCCAGTAATCGTGCCCCACCCTAGCCTAGTCCAGGGTACCCATGATACTTCGAAGTTGGTTACTGCTGAAAAGGACCACGTAACTAGGGTTTCAAGTGGGTTAAGTGTGGTTAACCCTATCCTAACCATGTATTGAGTTGGTTAAGTGTATTCAAGCAGTTCATGACTTAACCCTATTAATACATCGGGTTTAATTGGTTAAGTGTATTCAAGTAGTCAATGACTTAACCCTACCAATCCATCGTGTTTAATTGGTTAAGTATTCAAGTAGTCCATGACTTAACCCTATCATGTGGCATTAATTAATTTAATGCACCCAACCTCTCACATTAGACCTTGTTGTGGTTACTAGTTAAGCCGGGCGGGTCCGGGTAGCTTTACACCACAACCTAGTCTAACCTCGGGTTTAAGCACCACATGACCAACTACTCACATTGGGTCCTATTGTTTGTAGCCACTAGTTAAGCCGGTCGGTTCCAGGTAGATTTATGCTACAAACTCAACCCAACCTCGAGTTGGCCATTCTCATGTTTTCTAGAAGTCATGTCCAAATTCATGTTTACAAACATAATCACAAGTCAATGTTCATGTCATATTTTAAAATCAAGTTTCATGTCATTAATACTACCCAAACCCAATGCATTCCACTCGCATGTACGCTTCGCATAACATAACATAGATCAAAAGAGGGAACTTAGCAAAACATGACAAAAAGGGCATAAGGTAATAAGGTTGGCCACAAGTTAAACATGGTGGCATATGAGGCATAAATATGTTCATAAGCTTCCATATTACATCATGGGCCTCAAAACATGCATAATACCAACTTAAGCAAATAGGTGATATATGGTCCTAGATGACATAGGATGATGACTAGAAGTTCGCATATAACATTATATGCAAGTTATCATAAAAGTTATGAGAGTTCTCATGTTGCATAATGCAACATTCCAAATCAAAGGTCATAGCTTTCTATGCACAAAGTCAAGGTGATAGCTTTACAAACTTGCATAGGGTAAATCAATGCATAACATGATAGGATCAAAGCACAAATCATACTTAGGCCCAAACTCAAACTTGCAACATGTCATATTTAACTTCATAGTTAGAATCTAAGAGTAGTATAGGGCTTACAATGCTATGAAGACTTATAATATATATAAATAAGATTGAGACGAAGCCACACTAGCAAATCCGCAACCAAAGACGATAAACTCCACTTCAAGACTTGAGAACAAGAAGGAGTAACCCCAAAGACAAAGAAAGATGGCTCTTTTACTTAAGAAAGATGGCTCCTTTATGACATAGGTTGATTTGAGACACTCATGCTCTCATGAAGAAGGTGGAGGCCATGATTAGTGAACATTTGGGCAGCATTTAGTTGTAGGAATGATTAATGAGGGTTTAGGCTAGGTCTAGGGGTCTTTTTATAGAGATTAGGGGTAGTTTAGACCATAGGATTAACCCTAAATTGAATCTGAGCCATCAACTCCCGTCAGAAACTTCCATAACAAGACCCAACCTGTCAAAAAGGTGCACCAGAAAAATTGGTCCGACCGGGGGGGTCGACCCCTGGGTCGACATAGGTGTCGACCCATGGGTCGACATGGGTGTCGACCCATTGGGGGGGGTCGACACTGGTGTCGACCCCTGTGTCGACCCTGCCTGGGGCGGGAAAATTCCTGCCCATTCTGCCTTGGTTGTAATTCGAATCTGAATTTGAGTTTGAACTGTTTTCGGGCTTAGAATTTTCTGAAAACTTCATTGGGCCATAACTTGGTCATACAGACTCCGTTTTTCGAAAACTCGGACTCTATTTTGCGTATTTTTCCGAGACGAACGCAATGGCACAGCTCGTTTCCCATGATTCAGATTTTACAATTTAATTCTGCCTTGATTTACATTATAACATGTTATTCAAAAATACGGGTTGTTACACCATTGATCGCCCGTCAATATATAAACGGGTGTTAAGTAGAGAATAAATTCTCCACCACCAAACATTTATATATTAACAGAAAATCAACAACATGATATTTAACGGGGTACGATGTCAGACACACCATCCATTTAAACTTATGCTCTGGGTCTGAGCGAAAGTCAAATCCGTGAAATCAACGCGTACGTTTGGGCAATGACCATGACCCTTGAATTGGGAGCAAATCAAATCAGGGCCTCGATCATTGTCCATTCGATGGAAGATTTACGGTCTTCATACGCCATCTTCATACTTTCATTAACGTCGTTTGATTATTTGGAATGAGAGAACTCGGACTTTCCAAATAATCCTCGTATATGTATATATTGAAAATCATTCTTATTTATTAATATTATTCTTAATTCATTTGAAAATGACGATAACATTACAGCATCCTAAATTCATTCTTTATTTACATTAGAAATGTAAATTCCATCCTTTCCTTTAATTTACATATCAAATGTCGATTTTTAATATACGTATAAAAATGTAAATTTGATTACATTACAAAATCCTACGTTTAATCCTCATATGTAAATTTTCTTTACTATGCTAATTCTCATTGTTACTTACCTATAAAAATGTAAATTTTCTATACATGCCAAATTCCTATCTTATATTTGCATATAAAAATGTGGACTTTATTTCATCGCAAATTTCTACCTTATATTTACTTATAAAAATGTAGCTTTAATTCCAATGTAAATTCCTATCTTATTTTACATATAAAAATGTAGCTTTATTTCCAATGTAAATTCCTATCTTTTTTTTTACATATAAAAATATAGCTTTAATTTACACTGTAAATCTCATCCTACGTTACATATAAAAATGTACTTTTATCATACGATGTAAACTAATATTTAAATTACATAGAAAAATGTAATTTTATCATACAATGAAAATTCATATTTAAATTACAAAGAGAAATGTAGTTTTCATCATACGGTCCTAATTCGCATCTAAACAACATATAAAAATGTCATTTTCATTTTACCGTTCTAATTTACATCTAAATGACATATAAAAATGATGTAAATTTCATACGACGCAAATTTCTATTTTATTTCACCTTAAAAACAATGTGAGTTTCATACGATGTAAATTTCTACTTTATTTACATTAAAAATAATGTAAATTTCATACGGTGAAATTCTTATTTATTTTACATTAACAAAAATGTAGATTTTACATACGGTGAAATTCCTACACATACTCATTCTCATTTTAATTTACATAAAAAAAATTAAATGTAAACTTTATTTACAAAGTTGAATTGATAATCTAGATCAATTCAACTAAATCAAAAAAAAAAATGCCAACATAACAATGGTACCATGTCTCTTTTATTATGAACTGATAAATTAGATTAGTACAAAAGCGATAACACAAGAATGTGACAATCATATTTCTTTTATTTTGAAATGATAAATTAGATTAATACAAAACAACACAAGTGATAATCTAAGAAGTGATAATCATGTTTCCATTATTTTGAATTGATAAATTAAATCAATTCAAAACAACACAAGTGATAACATAAGGAATATGATGACATAAAAATGATAATCATATGGATCTATACTATCCATACAAACATAGAACAACCATCACCAAATATGACCAAGCAAAACAGATCTGAATCGTAATCATATTATTTTTACATTGCAAACTAAATAATTCAATTAATTAATAAATTTAAACAAAGAATCTTACATCTAACACTTAAAATTTCAGATCTAAATCATAACATCGCAAACAATTCAGATCTATAACTCATAATAACATCCATCATCGATCCATTTATTTTTGATTCTTAACTTCCCATGATGCAAGAATAACAATTAATTTAATTAAATTAAAAATAAATTCTCACCTTGATTAAAGAGAATAGAAAAATCCAAATAAATTCAGAAAATGGTCGCACTTGATTTCAGCAACCTCTATTTGCCGTCACGGTCTCGCACAATCTGAAATTTTTCAGTTTGGATTTCGTATTTGTTAATTATCAATTTTTGAACAAAATTAACTTTTAACAACTGCAGTTGCCACAGCCAGAAGCGTGGCAAATTCTGAAATGAATTCCGTACCCTTTTGTTCAAAACTTTAATCTCAATTTTCAGGAGCTATAGTCGATGTTTTCAGGAACCGATTACTGGAGGTCGAAGGGGGTGGAGAGGCGCCTGAACGCCGGAAGAGGGGGGGTTGCGCACGCCTGAGGTGGGTCCCGGGGGTGCAACGGTGGCGGCTTTACGGGGTCGGGGCGGCGGCTACAGGCCTTGAGACGGGGAGAAATGGGTATGGAATCGAAGAGCTCTGAAATCTCTTCGAAACGTGACAAACGGCGAAGGTTTTCGTTGAGAATTGAGGGAGAAATCAGAATTTGAAGTTTTGAGATGTGGTGGGTTTCGGTGGCGGCTGAAGGAAACAAACGGGGAAGAAGAGTACGTACAGAGGCCGTATTTATACAGTATATGGGCGTATTTTCTAATTTTTTTTATTTAATTACCCAATAAAGGCCCGTTTGGCCACTAACTCGGAATTTGGCTTGCTTACTGTCGTTCTTAAGGTTTTGATGCCTTCTGAACGCAATGGGACAGGTCTCGTGGCCCAACTCCGAAATATGTAAATATTTCATTTAAATTTACATTAAAAATTAATTAAATAAATATTTACCGTTCATTTAAATACGCCGGGGCCACATACTAACTCAGAAAAATCCAGAAAATTTATTTTTGGCTTCATGACGACGATACGGTCCTAACAAAATTAATCTCGTCGAATTCTGAGACTGTTTGAAAAATGGCTATTTTCTGGTCGATCCAATTTAACTGAAATTGACCAAAACACATTTTCCTTTGCCACGCTCACATATTAACTTCAAAAATCATGAAATTTGAAACTTAGCAATAATTTTACATTCCGGATCCAACAAAAGTGGTTTCGTCGAATTCCGAGGTCGTATGCAAAATGTCCATTTTCAAGGGCGATATATTCTCTATAGCGGCCTTTCTGAAAATTCATTTGGCCATAACTTTTGATTTCTGCTATGAAACTTCGATTTTTCAGATTCGTTAGAAAGATATTCATTAACAGATTTAAATATTTTTGGTTTCACCAAAATCCGATTTATTCTGCATTCTATGCAGTCAGTCAAAGTTCAGGTTTGACTTTTCAAACTACCGTCCTTTTCTAATTCCTTTTATAACTAAATTTAATATATTCGTATTAAATTCAATTAAAACAAATTTCTAGTCATTTTTATTTAAAATAATTCATTTCAATTATTTAAATACCTTTAAAATCTCTAAAATGAAAATTTTAAATTAGTCCCAAATTCCGGGTTGTTACAATCAATTTGTGATTTGGCGGGTATAATGATGTGACATTCAAAGTAAATGAAGATGTGATATGTCTAAAGGTAAGTTTTGACCTCGAGCTTCTCAACGGGAAATGGCAGAAATCAGATAGGTCGCACGGCTATGTGGGTCGCTCCCATTAGGGTATATCATTACATGGTCTGGTGAAATCAAATGCCTCGGTTGTCCCTATTTATGCATTCAGTTCGGTTGGCTAGCCCCCAACCGTGGTAATGGTATATTCGATACACTCAAGCGAAATGAGTGGTTGGTCATGTTTAGCTCGGTTGTAAGATGT
Organism: Allium sativum; assembly: GCA_030737875.1. Lineage (NCBI taxonomy): Eukaryota > Viridiplantae > Streptophyta > Magnoliopsida > Asparagales > Amaryllidaceae > Allium > Allium sativum. The sequence goes on from CM060911.1 coordinate 14,733,182, forward strand.
TCTTATTGAACATCCGGTGTATTCATCCCCGGAGGTACACCAATCAGAAGGTGGTCTCATACCTTGCCATAGTTGGAATCCGTTCTCCAATAAGTTCCCGCGCTTTTGTTTGTAAACTATGTAGTGAAATGTGAGATGCAAGAATTACGCTTGATTTTAATTTATTTTGAGAACCTTAGACACTATCATAATATCTGATTTCAATATACAAAATGTTTTGGTTCTTATAAGGGAAAAACTCGTTCCATGTTTATCCGCGGGAGTTTATTTTCTATGATTTCCCTAAACTCTAGGGTGCCCAAATTTGTACGGGTAGTCAAGTAGTTCAGAAATTTACAGATACCTTGGAGGAGCTTGGAGCAGGAGGCTTCAACATTAGATATATAGAGTTTATTTCTGTAATGACTCGCATTCTATGCATCGAAGGATCGTAGAATATTCATTTCATTCACATACGAAGTCGTATGGTCATGTAATTTTGGGAGACGACTATTGGGGTCATTTCCCATATTCATGATTTTTGCCGATTTTTAAATGACCATTTTGCCCCTAGATGATCTTGTTTCGGCCATAACTTTTGATTTGAAATGAGTTTTGGCCTGAAACCACTTCCATTAGATTTGAATGATGATTTAACTGTCCGTAGAGTGGTCACATTAGCCAAACGGACTCAACGTTTGGGAGATATGGCTGAAACAAGTTTCAGGTGGTGAAAAACAGCTTAATTGGGCTTAACTGGGTGATTAACAGCTAGGACCAAAGGGGAATTTCGGGATTAAGAGTATAAGAGGGCTGCTAGGGTTTAGAAAACGAATTTTACTTCATTTCTCAGCCGCCTAAGACATTCCTCTCAACCTAGCAATGGCCTCCACTTGCTAAAACACCCCAAATCACCTCCTAATCGCTAATTAAGCCAAATCTACATCAAATCAAAGGGGATTAGCAGAAGAAACGAGGTAGAGCTGTTGTGTTGCGTTGGTCCCAAACAGTTGAGTTTCGGTTCTAAAGGTTTTATTTGTGGCTAAGGTGAGTGATTTGCATAGTTCCTCACTAATTATGGTTAATTAAGGGTAATTAGTGTTGATTAGCGAAATTATACATAAATAAATTCTGGAAAAATATTTATAAAATTCAAAATTATGTTTTAGACCTCTGTTAGAAATTTGAGTTAATTTGGTTAAGTTTTGCTAATCCTAATGTTAGTTATGCTTAAACATGCTTAAGGGAAAAATATGGGTTTTGGCTATGTTTGATCCATTTTAACCTATCAAGTTGTCATTTTGGTGTTTATGGTTGATGTTATATGTTGCTATGACTATTTGGCATGAATTGTGATTTTTCAGAATAGTTAGAATGGTCGAAAACGCCGTCGAGTGGCGTGTAAACAGTCGCTGGAAGTTGCAGGAAAAGTGCAGGCTGTGACATGAACCGGATCAGATCGGATGGGGAGGCCCGAGCCGTACCGTTCGTGTAGCCCATCCACGAGCCGCCCCTTGCACCCGAACCGAACCAGTACGCCATGAGTTGACTTGAAGCTTGGATGAGACCACGACCGGACCGATCCAACGTTGGGGAAGAAGACCAAAGTGAAGCCATCACGAGACATGTACTCCGACCCGACCCGGGGTGCCATCCGAACCGATAGATCGTGGAGTGCTTATCCGAACCGACCCAGTGAAATGCTCCGATCCGAACTAATGGAGGAGAACTCGAGCTACTTGCACCACGAACGGGGAGCGCGAACCGAACCGCTAAGGGGTTCATGAGCCGAACCGACCCGACGCTTGGGAAGGAGACCGAACCGAACCAAAGGCAAGGAGGAAGGCCGATCCGGAGAAGACCAAAGCCCAAAACGCAAAGGTAGTCCAAATGGGAAGTTTATACTCAGGATCCAGTTGGGAACCAACGAGTTAACTTCACGATTGGACTTTGCTGCGGGACGTGTGCAAAGGGGTTGTCGGTATTCATAACTTTGGTTCACCACTAAGAGACGGATAGTGGGCTTGTAGTGATAATTGTATGGGGTTGGACTCCGTCAGGCCCAAAGAATTAGGTGACCAAATAGTGGATATCGTATGCTTTACGCACTGAGTGAGAGATGTGACGATGGTTGTTATGTTTGATTATTTGCTTTCACTATGACATGCACACCCCCACCCCCGTATTCTTTACACCATATGTTAGTGGCACCTTAGAGTATTGAGCGGTATGTTGTGCTAACTCTTTGGTTGTAGGTCCAGGTTCAAGTATGATTGGATTATAACTGTTATTGTTCTGTTTTGTTGCTTGTCGCTTATACCAGACTTTTGTCTGACCCAGAGTTTTATGTCTCTTCTTATTACTCTGGGTGCTCCTAAATGAGCAGACTAGAGACAGGTTTGGTGGTATGCACGATTAGCTGTACCGGAGACGAGTAGGATGCTCCCACGTATGATATATAGATATTCTCCCTGTGTTGTTGAAGGTCACTGCTTGGGTATTAGTAGTGTACCTCTTTCTTTTATTTTCTTTTGCTTTAGAGACAATTTTAAAGTTGTAATAATGATGTGGGATCATAAGCTGTATTTTGGATTTCCGCTGCTATGATGATGATGGTTTTAGTTTTCGGCTTATGCACTGTCTCGCCTGTTTTATGTCAAGTATGTTACTATTATATTTTATTCCATGCGCTGTGAGACATTATGCAGGTTTCTTTGTTAGTTCTTTCATCTTCTTTCCTTTCTTTGACGACCATCCCGTGCTAGCGGACATGTGTACATCGCACTTTCGGAGAAAATGTCAGTTAATGCGGGGCGGACCGTCACACTTGGTACCAGAGCTCTAGGTTGCGTAGTTAACCTAGGGAAGTCATCAGGGAGAGATAGTATACGTATATGAGAGCGCGTATTTGTTATATTTTGGTTTTCAAAAGCTAGCTATATTTATACTATTAGTATATCTAGGGATGAGGTTGCACTGCACTGACACCACAAAGAAGATGGTTAATCGTTTTCTATGTATAGATTGAACGATGAGCCTATATACGAGGGGTACTGGTAGAGGAGCCAATAATGGGAATGCTCCTGATACGAGGACTATGTTCACTGACTTCATGAGAGAGATGCTTAGGGATGCTCGGGGAGCAGTTCCTAATGCTGTTAACGGTGGTGGTGCAGTAGTGCAGGCGCCTAGGGCCGATTTCGCCAAGCTGTGCAAGGATTACACTAGTCTTGGTGGGAAGCCGTTCCACGGAACGGAGTCGGCTACATAAGTTCAAGATTGGCTAGATAGTTGTGAGCGCATCGTCGAAGATTTGGGAATCAAAGATGCAATGAAGAGGAAGCTAGCATCGCGTCAACTACAAGGACGAGCTATGAATTGGTGGAATGCTATTAAGACAGCTACTCCTGAGGATCAAGTTACTTGGAATCAGTTTAAGACTCACTTTTGTGATAAGTTTATTCCAGCTGCTCATAAATCAGAATTGTTCAGGAAGTTCTTGGAGCTTAAGCAGAATGGTAGAGCAGTCTCGGAGTATATCGCTGAATTCGACACTTTATCGAAATATGGATTGTCCCTTATCGATACAGTCGAAAAGAAGAACGAAAAGTTCATAACTGGTTTAGATGCGTACTTGGGGGAAAGACTTATAAACCATATCGATGAGACATTTGAGTCTATTGTAGGAAAGGCATTAAGGTCAGAGAGCCTTTTCCCTAAGTCAAAGACCGAAGTTGCTATTGCATCTAAAGAGGAACCAAAGCCGCAAGCAGGCAGTGAAGGCAAGAAGAATTCTCAGAACAAGAGGAAGCAGAACCCGGCCAAGGATGGTCAAAATAAGAAGAATAAGAATGGTGGCGAGTGCTTTAGTTGTGGCAAGAAGGGCCACTATGCCATAGAATGTCGAGAAAAACCTGGGGAAAGGAAGTGCTTTAACTGCGGCCAAGCGGGACACCACAAGGATGATTGTCTACAACCTCCTAGGGAGAAGCAGATTGTGAAAGCATATGCTATCAACGCTGTTCCTTCTTCGTCGAATGCTCCAACTGCGGCGCAGAAGGGAAAAGGCGTCGTTATCAAAGGTATGCTTTCTATTTAAGATGTTTATGTTCGAGTATTGTTTGACAAACCCGAGATAGTCGATAGACCTTTAGTAGTGACGAACCCGGTTGGTGGTTCGACTAGCCTTAGTATGATTTGGCATAATGTGGTCTTATCGAGTCATCGATATATGTTTGTTTGTGATTGCTTTGTTTTGGGCTTTACTGGGTTTAGCATTATTTTGGGGAGTCGATCTACTCTAAAGGAATAGGGTGGTATTAGGTACCTATCTAGTGATGGCGATAGTAACTGGAGTTAAGGAAGCTGAGAGGTTATCGTTGTAATAAGTTCTAGTTGTCTCCGGGAGGCAAATGAGTGCTCCAGTGCTTAGTTGTTTTGCTAGTATCACCTCATGTGGATTGTCCGAATTCGTAGGAGATGTTCCTTGGGTGTTTGTCTGATATTGGTTTAGGCCTTTGGGGCTTTTGCTTGGGGAATGTCGAGTTCGACTAGGATGGTTTGCGTGAGAGATAAATAGTTGTTGCGATTCTTCATTGGATGATATCTTGGGTTACTCGAGGAGTGATGGGCAGCCGTGACATGATAAGACTATTCAATGGTATAGACTGCCCCGAGTTAGACTCGATAGGGTTATGAGAAGGCTCGACTGGGACTCGAGAAAGATGCAAAGTAATGGATTGTTTAGGACCCTATGCTAATGTTCTCTTTGGATAGTAGAACTTTGAATAAATAGGATGTGTTCGTTGATCATGGAAGATGCAATGAAGATTAGGATGATTCAAGTTGGACTTGAACTCGTAAAAGAAAATGAGTGTTCGTTGATTTCGGAGATGCAACGAATAGGGAGACGGCTCACGTTGGACTAAAGTTTGTCGGTAATGGATACTCAAGACTGGGTCTGAGTTATAGATTGAATCGAGTTGGACTCGAGAAGGCTGCAAGGAATTGGATTTGGCTCGAGTTAGACTTGAGAGGGCAGCAAGATAATGGATAAAATTGGGTTGGACTCAAGTATTTTAGGCGGACTTAAAGCAGGGGTATCTGGGGACGCCCGTTACCTTGGATCCGTTGGACGTGATCTAGTTATCCTTGGAGGATAAAACGTACGTTGGACGTACGGTAGTCCATTTGGAGGCTGGGCTTCCATTAGTTCTTGATGTTGGTTGGACCAGACATACAAGAATCGACATATTGGGATTGGTTAGACCAGTCATGTAGGTGTCGACGTGTTCATAGCTTTAGCAGGCGATAGGTAGGACTTGTTTGATGGATGTTATGGTTGCTATGTTTGCCCCTATCTTTCTTCTCTTGAGTAGACTATCACCTGAGGGTTCTGGCGATGGGGAACAAAGAGATGGTAGTATAGACGGACATTAGGCTACGTATCAGTGCAGTGGGGTAGTCATTACTCCATGGGGCAGAGTGATCGTAGCAAGGCTATGAGCCAGTACAGTGAAGTTGTCATGACTTCATGGGGCAGAGTGGACATAGCAAAGGATTTAGGTGCGGTAACAGTTGCATTGAGTAAGAGGCATGCCAGTCTAGAGGTTATGTTTCTGGGTTGGAAGCAACTAGAGTATATCACAAGATATGATTTTAGACCCAAGAGTAAATTGGATTCAGAAACGCTAGTAAGCTTGACGATTATATCGATTTTGATTGAGTGGATTGGTTCCAGTTAGAAGGGCGATCCAACCTATTGGAAATCATCTCTAGGTTAGAGATGGGTATCGATGGAAAGAAAATGATCAAGCAAGGATTTGATCGAGAAGGATGGCTTCGAAAGAATGGGGGACTACTTGTACCCAACGTAGACGGACTGAGAGATGAAGTGCTTAGAGCATATCATCACTCGAAACTGACTATACATCCTGGTGGTAACAAAATGTAATGAGACATGGATCAGACCTACCACTGGGAAAGGATAAATAAGGACGTTGGGAAGTTTATGTCCAAATGCATGAATTGCCAGTTAGTTAAAACTGAGCAAAAGAAGCCTAGTGGATTGTTACAACCATTAGAAATTCCTAAATGGAAATGGGAACAAGTCTCAATGGATTATATTGATGGTTTACCAAGGACTAGGTCAGGTCATGATGGTATTTGAGTGAATCGTATACTAGAGGATCTTTTGAGAACTTATATATTGGATTTTTGAGGGTTATGGGATGGCCATTTGTATTTGGTTGAGTTATAGTTATTAGTCCAGTATTGGTATGGTTCCAATTGAAACTTTGTACGGAAGACCATGCAAGGCACCATCATGTTGGTTGGAGAATGGTGAGAAATTTGAGCTTAGACCAGAAATGATAAGAGGGACTTCAGGCAAGATCAAGGTTATCCAACAGAGAATGATGACTATCTAAGATAGGCAGAAGACTTATGTCGATAAGAGACGAAGTGATTTAGAATTCTTCGTTAACGACTTGGTGTTCGTCAAGGTCTCTCCGTTGATGAATGTGATTCGTTTTGGTGGGAAAGGTAAGTTAGCACCAAGGTTTGTTGGTCCATTTTCAGTTCTCGAGCAAGATGGGAATTTGGCATATAAAGTTGAATTACCAGAGAAGATGGCAGGAGTTCATAACGTATTTCATGTTTCCCAGTTAAGGAATTTCATGCACGACCCCGATGTGACTATTTCACCTGATTAGTTGGATGATATCGAGGTTGAACCCGCGGCGGTTGGGAACCGCAGACTTATGCGTATTGTTGGGAACGATACGAAGCAACTTCGAAGGAAAGCGGTGAATCTAGTCAAGGTTCAGTGGGGCGAGAATGGGAATGACTGTACTTGGGAAACAGAGGAGAGCATTAGGAAAACGTATCCAGAACTCTTCGCCTAGTAAGATTACAGTTTCGATTTAGTCTTTCCGCATGCTAGGATAGGTTTGTTTTGTTGTTTTACATGTTTGATTGTTGTATATAGCTGGTAGACATGCGGGATCCTTTGTATGTTTTGGGTTAAGGAATTTCGGGGATGAAATTTCCTAAGGGGGGGAGAATGTAACGACCCGCATCCTACGCATCGAAGGATCATAGAATATTTCTTTCTTTCACATACGAAGTCGTATGGTCATGTAACTTTGGGAGATGACTATTGGGGTCATTTCCCATATTCAAGATTTTTGCTGATTTTTAAATGACCATTTTGCCCCTTGCTGATCTTGTTTCGGTCATAACTTTTGATTGGAATGGAGTTTTGACCTGAAACCACTTCCATTAGATCCGGATGATGGTTTACCTTTCTGTAGATTGGTCACATTAGCCAAACGGACTCACCGTTTGGGAGATATGGCTGAAATAAGTTTCAGGTGGTGAAAAACAGCTTAATTGGGCTTAACCGGGTGATTAACAGGTAGGCCCCAAGGGAATTTCGGGATTAAGAGTATAAGAGGGCTTCTAGGGTTTAGAAAAACGAATTTTACTTCATTTTCCAGCCGCCTAAGACATTCCTCTCAACCTAGCAATGGCCTCCACTTGCTAAAACACCCCAAATCACCTCCTAATCGCTAATTAAGCCAAATCTACATCAAATCAAAGAGGATTAGCACAAGAATCAGGGTAGAGTTGTTGTGTTGCATTGGTATTCGCGCCCAAATAGTAGAGTTTCGGTTCTAAAGGTTTTATTTGTGGCTAGGGTGAGTGATTTGCATAGTTCCTCAATAATTATGGTTAATTAAGGGTAATTAGTGTTGATTAGCGAATTCATACATAAATAAATTCTAGAAAAATATTTATAAAATTCGAAATGATGTTTTAGACCTCTGTTAGAAACTTGGGTTAATTTGGTTAAGTTTTGCAAATCCTAATGTTAGTTATGCTTAAACATGCTTAAGGGAAAAATATGGGTTTTGGCTATGTTTGATCCATTTTAACCTATCAAGTTGTCATTTTGGTGTTTATGGTTGATGTTATATGTTGCTATGACTGTTTGGCATGAATTGTGATTTTTTAGAATAGTTAGAATGGTCGAAAACGCCGTCGAGTGGCGTGTAAACAGTCGCTGGAAGTTGTAGGAAAAGTGCAGGCTGTGACCTGAACCGAATCAGATCGGATGGGGAGGCCCGAACCGAACCGTTCGTGTAGCCCATCCATGAGCCGCCCCTTGCACCCGAACCGAACCAGTATGCCACGAGTTGACTTGAAGCTTGGAGGAGACCACGACCGGACCGATCCAACGTTGGGGAAGAAGACCAAAGCGAAGCCACCACGAGACATGTACTCCGACCCGACCCGGGGTGCCATCCGAACCGATAGATCGTGGAGTGCTTATCTGAACCGACCCGGTGAAATGCTTCGATCCGAACTGATGAAGGAGAACTCGAGCTGCTTGCACCACGAACGGGGAGCGCGAACCGAACCGCCAAGGGGTTCATGAGCCGAACCGACCCGACGCTTGGGATGGAGACCGAACCGAACCAAAGGCAAGGAGGAAGGCCGATCCAGAGAAGATCAAAGCCCGAAACGCAAAGGTAGTCCAAATGGGAAGTTTGTACTCAGGATCCAGTTGGGAACCAACGAGTTAACTTCAAGATTGGCTTTGCTGCGGGACGTGTGCAAAGGGGTTGTCGGTATTCATAACTTTGGTTCACCACTGAGAGACGGATAGTGGGCTTGTAGTGATAGTTGTACGGGGTTGGGCTCCATCAGGGCCCAAAGAAAGACCATATAGTGGATATCGTATGCTTTACGCACTGAGTGAGAGATGTGAGGATGGTTGCTATGTTTGATTGTTTGCTTTCACTATGACATGCACACCCCCACCCCCGTATTCTTTACACCATATGTTAGTGGCACCTTAGAGTATTGGGCGGTATGTTGTGCTAACTCTTTGGTTGTAGGTCCAGGTTCAGGTATGATTGGATTATACCTGTTATTGTTTTGTTTTGTTGCTTATCGCTCATACCAGACTTTTGTCTGACCCATAGTTTTATGTTTTTCTTATTACTCTGGGTGCTCCTAAACGAGCAGACTAGAAACAGGTTAGGTGGTATGCACGAGTAGCTGTACCAGAGACGAGCAGAAGACTCCCACGTATGATATATAGATATTCTCTCTGTGTTGTTGAAGGTCACTGCTTGGGCATTATTATTGTACCTCCTTCTTTTATTCTCTTTTGCTTTAGAGACAGTTTTAAAGTTGTAATAATGATGCTGGATCAGAAGATGTATTTTGGATTTCCGCTGCTATGATGATGATGGTTTTAGTTTTCAGCTTATGCACTGTCTCACCTGTTTTATGTCAAGTATGTTACTATTATATTTTATTCCATGCGCTGTGAGACATTCTACAGGTTTCTTTGTTAGTTCTTTCATCTTCTTTCCTTTCTTTGACGACCGTCCCATGCTAGCGGACATGTGTACAGCGCACTTTCGGAGGAAATGTCGGTTAATGCGGGGCGGGCCGTCACAATTTCCATTTTGATGTATATATTATTTACCTAAATGATGTATGTAAGTAAATATATAGTTTTGTATTTCAAGAAAAGTTATATAATATATTTAATTCGTTCCGCAGTGAGATTTTTGTTTACTCTGATTTCGTTATGTTATATTTTTCTTTTTCTCATATTCTAACTTTTCTTTTTATTTCTCACCCTTTAACTTCTTTCTATTAACATTCCAATATTTTTGTTACTTGAAGGTTGGCATGTCATACGGTGAATGTATTTATATTGATTTTCTAGGTTGTAAATCCCTGGGGCCATTACAGATTCCATGTACATAACTCAGTGATATGATGATGTTTCTATTGTTTTTTTCGCTCTATTATGATTCACAACATTTTTGTCTATATTTCTTGCTATACTTTATCCATGCACTATGAGATATAGGACAGGTCCTGCTTTGGCTTTCAACCTTGGTGGTCGGCCTATATCAACTTGGCACATTTTCAATGCATTATTTCCTTGTTTCTATACAAGTGATGTGGAGTGGTCGTCATATTTGCTATCGTAACTTTGGCCATTCGATTTAACAAAAGTGAGTAAAGTATACGCGAAAAAGAGAAGTATTTGTAGATGATACGGATTTGTACTATATATGGTAATACATAGTAATATGCATGTAAGTACTATTGCGACTTTTATTTAGTTGGGACTGATTATTCTTGTTACAAATTAAAGGTGAGTCAGACCATTAGAAACACATCTAGGAATAATTCTACCTCAAAAGTGAATAATGAAGGCAGATCGGGAGTGGCTACACTTAATTACCAAGCTATGTTAGAACCTATGCTGGCGTCGGTCGTGGAAAGAGCTAATGTCACTGTTCTTAATTATTTCCATCTCTACCAAAATTGAATAATGCTTCATCGCCATCGTAGATAAGTACAATGATATCTTTGTAGAAAATGCCCTATTATTACCTTGGTATAGCTCTACTACATCCTGTATCTTATTTCTACCTCTATAATTTTTCCAAATACCCTAAAAAATAGCCTATTTTTAGCCCCACTATGTTCCACTATTCCCGATATATCCTGTTATTTCCGCTATATCATGTCACTCCTGCTATATCTTTTTTTAAATGAGCTGAAAATTGATATTAATGCATTATAAAAATTATGAAATTAATTTTATCAATTTAATTTTTTTAAGTATAATTAAAAAAATTAAAATATTATAATATTCTATTAAATTTAGTTAAGTTAAACAAAAGTTTATTTTTATTTACATATATTTGCACATGTTTTCATTTAGAATTAAGAATATACTAATAATAATTAGTTAAATGAAAATATTACATTTAATTATCATTTTATAAATTTTAAAAAAAATATTAATTATGAGTTTTATATGCTACTTTTTAGTCATTTGCCGTGTCTCTGCTAGTTACTCGCTTTATCCCTGCTACAAATTTTTACACCTCCGTCGCATTGATTGCGATAAGCGCATTAACTGTATCGTGTTTTCTTTTCTTTCTCGGCATTGCTCTCGGCATTGCTACCTCACGTAAAAATTTGTGCACTCATCTCCTTGGGATAACCAGTTTAACTTTATCTTTTGTTTTAAGTTAGTAGTAATAATATACATTTCTCTGGATAAATTATTATGATTGGAAAAGAATTCCTTAATTTTTTCAATATCATTTAATTTATATCTATTCAATCTTGTAAAACCTTCCCTTCTATTTTTTTTAATACTCCCTTTAATTTGACTTTTCCTTTATTCCACTTCTTAATGTTGAATCTGATATTTTCTAAGAACATCTTAAGCTGAAATTGATTTGTACCATTGCAAAAAAGTTCAAAGACTTAGTTATAACCTTTTTATGTTCATTATCAAATACTGACCCATTTTTATATTTAGAAGGTGTATTTCTTTTATTTATATTGTTTTCGTTATTAATTTAATTAATAAAGGAGTATGATCATTTGTATTTTATTCTCAAGTTTTTCACTTATGATTTGGGAACTTCTCAAAAAAATTCGTATTTATTAAAACTCTATTCAATTTACAATGAGAATTTTTCCCTTAATCCCTAACCTCTAACAATATTGTTAGCCACCGATTATTAGTTATATTAAACTATTTTCTAATTAAAAATTATTTATTATGTTTATTTTTTCAGTGGGATATTATCACCTCCAGATTTCTCAAAAGAATACATAATAATAAAATATCCCACTATTAGCCATGGAATTTTATACCTAAAATTAATTATTTTTAATCTACACCATAGTTCTTTCATTTTCAATATTACTTTCATATATGCTATTAACTTATAAAATAACCCCCTCTATGTTTTTAAAAGTGTAGTCAATATATTGTAAAACTTTATTTTATATTGTTATTTACCTAAATGTTAAAATCTCATATCACTAGAATTTAACCATTACCTCCACGATCATTATTATTCATAAATAAATTTCTAGTTATTTTGTAGTTTCATACAAGACAATTAGTGTTTCCATCATTTATTTTCTCAATCGATGCTGTAACGACCTGGATTTTTAACCGTTGAATTCTGAATATTTAAATTTGCTTTAAATATTTTATTTGAATTTTATATAAGGATTTATAAGGAATTTATTTAATAAAACGATATTTAAACGTATAATTTATAATATAATTTAAAACGAGTTTAAAATGGCAAGGTAGTTTGAATATTCGATTTCAAATTTTAAATGAATGTACAGGATTCAAAATAAATCGGATTTTAGCAAAACAAGAAATATTTGAATCTATTTGAAAATATCTTTCCAACGAATGTGAAAAATCCAGATTTCATAACAGGAATAAAAAGTTATGTCCAAATCAAATTTTCAGAAAGTCGCTATGGAATCGCATATAGAACATAACGGTTTATTTAATATATTTAAATATCAGTCTTGAATTTGGACAAGGTTCTTTTGAGGCGTAGTTATAATTTAATTTTTAGAAATTTAATGTAATTTTTAATTAATTAAATACGCAACTTTTTATTTGGAGTACTTTGCACCCTATATCAATATTTTTGGGTTTCATAATATAAGTTAAACTACCGATATTATTATATTTTTGGGATCGTGGTACCTCATTGGACACAGCCGTATTCTTACTTCTGTCTGTAGCGGCTCAAACGTAAATGAAATCTTTAACCTACATGTTTACTTAAATGAGTAAAAACATTAACATAACATTTTCCTTCAAAGGATGAAGTCCACACTGATAAACAAACAAATTAATGGAAGATATAATCAAGTATCAACTACACGTGTTTACTATTCATAAATGTTAAGATCATTAAATATGGTGTAGCATTCTAAAATGAATAGCATTTCACAGCTGGCTTACCATCATATTTCACATATTATACGTGCGTTCTTTTCCGTTCACAAGCCACCTTGCTCTGTCAAATATTTAAACCACGCACATGATAAAAGCTGAATTAAATAGAGCCTATAACCTACTCTATCTCCCATTTACTTGACAATCAAGCTGTTAGGAACCGTTCTCTTCAAGCTATTAAGAACCGTGGGAGCCAAGGTAATTGAAACCGTGGTCCTTACGCCACTTCTTCTTTAAATACCAGTATTCCCAGTTTCCTCATTTTTTCAGATCCAAAACCCATACAAAAATCAAATGAAAGTTTAAATCAAAAAAAAATCTGCCCATTTCTAAAATCAAATAAAAATCAAAACATTGATGGAATTAAACAAATTTCAGATCTTTTTAATCCTTGAATCAAGGGGTCAACCTCGCCTATTTTCTGTAGTGAGCTATGGGATTTCATGGGTGCTGGGTTTCAATGCTGTTGACTAGGGCATGCGGTGGTGGATATTGGGGCGTCGAAGGGGAGAACGACGGCCGACATAACGTTCAGGGGATCGAGGCACTACTGTTGGTAGTGGAGCGGCCCTCTACGGTGATAGGAGGTGGAGACTCCGATATGAGAAGGCTCGCGGTACTCCGGCAGTGGCAAAGGAATGGGAGCGGTGGTCTCAGGCGTTGCAAGGTAGAAGAGGGGGTGACTTCATTCGATCGCGTCTTCAGCGTACTTGGAAAATGATTGTGTTGGGGTGAGGGTGGTACGGTTTGTAATGGGGAGTTCGGTGGTTATGTTCTGTTGTGGAGTGGTGTACGGTCATAAGGAGAAACAACGTTTTAATATAGAGGAAGATTGGGTGAAGAATTTATGATGGAAGGACCAAAACAGTTCGTTCTTGACTTTGAAAGGCAATGCGCATTTCGGCTTCAGGAGGAAGAAACAACAATGAAAAGGGGGTCAACTGTGTTTGAGCATGAGAAGGTTTTTGGTGTATTCTTGTTTGGAAATAGAGTTGGCCTTTGAACGCTAAGGAAGCAGTAAACTGTAATGTTCTCTGTTGCATGGAAATAAAGAGAAGGGGAGCAATAGTAGCAGAATGATAATCGTTGGTGTGGGTTGTGGGATTGAAACAAGGATAGTGCTGCTTCAGGAGGTTTGTGTTGCGATGGAGAAGGAACTAGCAACAAGCGGTTGCACATTTTGTAGAGAGAAGAAGAGTTGTGTATTAAGAAGGGCGTTCTCGTTTTTAACCAGTGCACCACGTGTTACAGAAAGAACAAAGAGAATCGGGTATTACCAGAATAAGAAATGAATCAGATATTTAGCGCGTGGTTAAGGAGGAAAGAGGAAATTAGTTAATGGTAATCAATTGCGTTAATTTTATAACTAATTATTGTATATACATTTAAAATAAAATAAAAAAATATAAAATTTTAACGTTATAACTTGGCCATATGCGAACAGAATCAGATGAAACCGGTCACGCTGGAGTCGCGACGATGAAATCTACGAAGTGGAACTACTTTCGCTGAGAATTGAGCCACTGGAAATTCATGATAAAAATCAAACGTTGTTGATTCTATCCGAAACCAAAAGAAGAAATCATCAACTGCGATCCAAGGTGAGTAATCTCACTAACTCTGATTTATTTATAGACATATTTATACTATGTGATGGTTGTTTGGATGAATGGTTGCTAAAATTGGTTGAATGATTGAAATAGTCATACCGTTGATCAATTATTAATTTTATTTACTATGACATTTCGTATTGATGTGAAATAATATTATTGATGCTGATTAACATATGTGGATGCAGGGAAACAGGTTGGAGGGATCCAACTGGATTCCTAAACATTTATATTATTGTGTTTGCATTGACTGTGACATATGCTATGATATATTAATTGTGTTTGATCTTGTTGTGTTCCAATGGCCCTAGAATTATAGTATTTAAATATCGTAAGATATTTTCAAATGAAATTTGAAATTTAAAAAGGAAATATATAATTTCCAGAAATGGAAGTGAAATTTCGAATGGAGTTAAAAAAATAGAAACTTGTTTTATTAAAACAAGAAGTTGATTTTAAAGGAGTTTATAAATAAAATGAATTATTTATAGTTGGATAAATTGAAATAGAAATTCAAGTTTGAATTTATATAGAAAGTGGAAATGGGTTTGAAACTGGTATTTGTAAACTGTTTAACACTTAGTAATTATAAATGAAATTCTAAACGAGATTATAAATGGATATAATAAAAACAATTTTGTAAATGATTCTATCATTTGGAGTTAATAAAGGAAAAAATGGATTTCTAAAATATTATTCAGAGGAATGAAGTCAAATGAATTGATATATATAAAAGAAGTGTTATTCACGATTTGAGTGAACGATGGATTAAAGTCGATATTTTGCAAATGGAAGTTTAAATGAGAAAGGGAGAAATGAAAACGATGGGTTTTATTTAAACAGCGATTTTAACGTTGCCGTTATAATAAATGTTTGTAAATCTAAACAGTGATCTTAATGCTATTGTTATAATAAATGTTCTATAATACTACACAGCGATTGTAACGCTATTGTTAAAAGCAAGGTTTTATAAATCAAATATTTGGAAACAGCGATTATAACGCTACCATTATAATCAAAGTTTTTCGTAAAAGAAGTAGATTTTTAGATTGAATCTGAGAGTCGCGTAAGCGATATTTTGTTCAAGTTATGAGCTTTGATTATTTCAAAGTTAAGAATGTTGTTCAATTAAGGACTGAGAAGTAATTATACCCCAACTTGATTGACTTCATGATTGATGGAGAAATAGTTAAGGTCCGATAGTGAAGATTGGTTGCGATATGGTTAGTTAATAAATGATTAATGGTTTGAGTTATAATAACAATGTTTCATAACATCGCGCTAATTTAAAGGATTTTGAAATGTTTCCTAAATAAAAATAAGAATTATTTTTCTACGCGTAGAAAATGAAATGAATTGGTCAACGAGGAATTAAGAAAGGGAATTCGGAAATATTTTCCGATATTAATAATGTATATTTTCTAAATATAGAAATAAGGAATCGTGAATATATAGAATTGTTTTCTAACTGGAATAAGAGATATTTCTCGAATAAAGAAATTATGATATTGAAATGTTTTTTCCCAAGAATAGAGAGAGAAAATCGAGCTTTGAAAGTATACGAAAGAGGAAAAAAGGAATTTGAAATTGATAATATAATAAAGAACCAATATAAAAAGGGCCAGTATTGTCTGATGATTGATCGGTAGAATTTCCAATTGGAAATAGGACCGTTGATTGTATGGATGTTTCTTTGATAGTTAAATCATCGACTATCAAAGTTCTGATTTACTTTATACCTCCGTTGTCAGTATGGAGAGACCGGGATCAGATTTAACATCTGAAAAACCACTTTGTAATGGCATAAGCGTTACGAATCAACTTATACTAAGGATGATTGAAGACGGAGTAAAATGCAAGGGCTATTATGTTAATCCTAGGTAGAAATTGCCTAAGATGGATTAATAGAACGGTGCCTTCGGTTTGTCCAGTCCCAGGACAACTTGTATGGACGAGTGTTTGACAGAGTATTTCCGAAGGGCTTACGTACGTTGATTCCTTCAAACATACGAAGTTGGTGGCACAGAAGGGAAACTTCTTTAGCCTAACAATCTGAGTATTTCTGTGGGAATAAATTAGTGATTTCCGATGGATCTGACGATGTGGCATTCAAATTGAATGGTGGCCAGATGTTCTGAAAGATAATTTAAACCTCAAGCCTCACAACCAGGAATTGACAAAAATCGGGCAGGGAGCATGGCTAAGTGGTTCGCTCCCATTAGGATGTATAATCACCTATCTAGAGAAATTCCATTTGTTCTTTAATCTATCGATACTGTCCCTTTCGGGAAACGGTTGTTGATCCCAACCGTTGGTGATATACATTCGATACACTCAAGCGAAATGAGTGGTCGGTCATGTGTGGGCTGGGTTGCAAGATGTTCTTGTTGAACCTCAGTGTATTCGCCTTTAGAGATACACTATCGGCAGGTGGTCCCATACCTTGTCATGTTGGAAATCCAATATCCAATAAGTGCCCTGCGGTTTTTAATTTTAATATTATATATGGAGCGTGAGATGCAAGCGTTCCGCTAGATTTCTATTTATTTGATGTAGACATTATTATAATATCACTGGATTTGATATCAAAAATATTTTTGGTTATCGTAAGGTAAAACCATCTGTGTTTATGTGTGGATCGGTCTTATGATTATCATTTCTTTCGAAAGGATTTTTAAGTTAAACAAATGGTTGGAGTTTACTCACACCAGTCCCATGACTGACCCAGAGTTTATTTTGTTGTTTTTCCCTAAACTCTTGGGTGCCCAAATTCGTACGGGAAGTCAAGTAGTCGGGGTTTTACAGATTCGCTTGGAGGAGTTTGAAGCAGAAGGCTTCACCAGTTAGCTATAGGCTATCATATTTTCCGCTGTGTACTATGTTGTATCTGGAAACAGGTGTTTATAACTGTTCCAGGGATAACCGTTGTGCTCTGATAGTGGTATGTATATACAGTTACTGTTTTGTATTTCAAAAGTTATGTTATTTAATATATTTTATTCGTTCCACTGTGAGTTTGTGATCTTCGTTTTTCTTCTATTCTAATATTTCTTTCTTTCTATTTCTCATCCTCTAACTTCTTTCTAACAATGATTCGTATTTCTGTGCAGTTTGGGTTGGACGTGTGGTGTTATTAGTCGACTCAAAGGGTACGGAAATTTGGGTCGTTTCAGATGCTATAATTATGGGTTTATATTCTCTAAAGTTATTCATTATATCAATTTGTTTAGATAGAAATTCATCCCTTTTACATTCCGTGTAACTATAGACACATGGAAAGTTTAACTAAAATGAGTTTCTAGTTTGCATACCAAACACCAGGGCACTCTTATTTCTTCTCTTACATGTACTACACATTGTTGTAAAGTGTTGTAGTGATTTCATCCCATTATGGATTACCTTGTATATATTTTTTCTTAAAACTGGCTTTATTTTGTGCTTACCCTTTACAATTTTTCTTGCACTACGCAATTGTGATATACCAATCAGATCAGATGTGCAGGAGAAAACCGAGTCGTTGCATCCCTTATCCTCGATTTCTGTTGCATTTTCTAAATGAGGAATAAGCGTCATAGCAACATTTGGATCATCGTTGTTCTCTATGACATCTTCATTTGTTTCTGTAAATGATTATTAGTTTTAATTAAACAAGAAGTTGGAACATAAGGAGTTCTAGTAACTAAGATTTGCTTCCCATTTTGTCCCCCTTTAATGTGCTCTATCTGATATTTTCTGTGAATTTTTTTGTCTGTAATATGCATCATGCTTTTCAATCATGATTTGATCTTTTTTATCAGTGAGTTGCTCTGACTTTTCAAGTTCTCTATCAGATGCCATTTAGGTTGAACTGTTGATTTACTTCAAATGCTTCTCAATTATAACCATCTTTCTTGATCTAATTATCATTATCAAGTATTTCTTCATAGTTATCTTTTTAATTTTGAATAATATTTGTTACCAGTATTTGGTACCCTTCCTTTATTGGACTACATTGCTCTCTTGTATACCCAAAGTATTGGAAAACAAAATATTTTGGTGAAGTCTAATCATATACAAGTTAATGAGTTATGTTTTCACTGTTATACTATGTTAAAACTATTTCTTATGGAAGTTCGTCTTCTGTAGATACTCCCATTATAAGACGAGCATAATTCAGTATCATCATTATTGTAACTACCATGGCACTAAATTCCCCCATGATCCCATAGTTTCAAGTTTACACTAGGTAAGCTTACCCATATTAGCATTGATGTTAGTAAATTATATTTAATTTTAATGAGTTAGAACACCTTCTAATTATGATGAGTTTTTCATCATAGAAATATAGACGATTTCTTAGAATTGTGTTATAATTAGGCACTTTAAATTTGATAATAAAAACATCTCTCTTGAATACATCAAATTAGTCGAATAGCATCCAAACATGTTGAATATAAGGTTTAAAACAGAAGAAATATGGTTTGGCCACAAGAACATGTGCAAAGGTTGAATTGCTTCAACATTCATGGGTTCTTTTACAAACTGCCTCCTTAACCACATCATATATATTTTTATTTTTATTTATGGGCGTTACGTGCAAGATTACACTCTTTCTCTATTGGCTCATCTGCAATAATCTATGTTTACAATTTTGGCCATTGTGTGTATTCAGTGAGATAGCAACCGGTTTCATGTTTGTCCCTGTCTTTAATCCTTTGCGTTTAGATTGTGAAAGAAAAATTCTTGGAGTTAAATTTGTTGATTTAATTTATTTTAAAGAGCAAGTAATCAACTAATTGATTTGATTGATTGATTTGATTTTATCATAGAAGGAAAGAAATAAAAGATTATATTCTGGAGATATTTTGAAGGGGAAATTTGGATATTTGCCTAGCTCTTATGTTCTCCTATATATGCAATCTTCTTGGTTAGATCAAACACCCGAAACCATGCAAACATATATGGAGAGGTAGTGTGCCTTCAGAGCTTGCGCCCTCGGGGTTAAGATGCAGGAATTAGGGCTGAGAGAAACTATTCCTATTTATTGCTGATAGATTAGTGCCTCTAGGTTAATTCAAGGATTTGTCGTCGTTCTTCATTGCTCTTCTTCTCTAACAATATTTGTAGTCATCTAGATATTTTTCCCTTTCTCAATAAGGTTATTGATTCAGTTATGGTTTTTTTATTTTGGCTTTATTCCATTGAGTGTAAACAAAATTTTGGTGAATCAATAAAGAGGGTGGTTGGGTGGAATATTTGTGTATTGCTATTATTACTGATCTACTATATTATTATTTTCAATGAAATTCATTTTCAAGTGATTGTGTGACGGCCCGCCCCGAACCAGCTGACATTTCCCTGAAATGCGTTGTGCCGATACCCAACCAGCACGGGACGTTCGTCAAAGGAAAAGGGGTTTGAAACGATGAACCACCAAAGAACCTGTAGTATATCTCACAGCGCATGGAATATAATATAATAATAACATAAATTGACATACAACAGGTGAGACAGTGCATAAGCTGAAAACTAAACCATCACAGCAGCGGAAAATTCAAAATACAGATCATGATCGAGACCATCATTATTACCACTTTTAAAACTGTCTCTAAAGCAAAATAGGAAAGGTACACTACAAATGCCCAAAGCAATGACCAGCAACAACACAGGGAGAATATATGTAAATGGTACGTGGAAGCCTTCTGCTCGTCTCCGGGCAACTACTCGTGCATATTTCCTAACCTGTATCTAGTATGCTCGTTTAGGAGCACCCAGAGTAATAAGAAGAGACATAAAACTCTGGGTCAGACAAAAGTATGGTAGAGCGATAGCAGCAAAACAAAACAACAACATGCATAACTGATCATACCTGAACCTGGACCTACAACCAATGAGTTAGAACAACAGGATGTACAGTACTCTAAGGTAATACTAACATAAAGTGTAAAATGGGGGTGTGCATGCCATGTTGATAGCAAACACCAAACATAGCAATCAACCTCACATTTCTCACTTAGTGCGTAAAGTGTACGATATCCACTGCTTTGATCACCAAATCCTTTGCTATGATCACTTTGCCCTTGGGGTCATAATGACCCCATTGCACTGATCCATAGCCAATAATCCTTTGCTATGTCCACTTTTCCCTATGGAGTCATGATGACTCCACTGCACTGGCTCATAGCCGTGCTACGATCACTTTCCCTTGGGAGTCTTAATGATCCCATTGCGTTGATCCATAGCCACTAATCCGTCTCTCAGTGGTGAACTAAAGCTATAGATATCGATAACCCCTTTGCACATGTCCCACAACAAAGCCCAACTCTTGAAGTTAACTCGTTAGTTCCCATCTGGATCTTGAGTAATAACTTCCTATTTGGACTCCCTTTGCATCTCGGGTTTTGGTTGAATTGGAGTTGGTCTTCTGAAGATTCATCACGTAGAAATAGAAGCACACGCCTAGTTCGGTTCGGGTGTAAAGTGTTCAAGTTCTCCCATTCGGTTCGGTTTGGGTGTAAAGTGTTCAGGTTCCCCCATTCGGTTCGGTCACCCTTGCTCGGTTCTCCACTTGGTTTGGGCGCTCTCCTTCCGCTCGGTTCGGTGCTCATAGCCCACGCCTTGGTTTGGCTCGAATATGCATAATGCTCCAGTCATCATCGGTTCGGTTTGGGTCTCTCATTTGGTTCGGTTCGGGTCCCCTTTATGCTTCCTTCTCATCTCCAGATTCTGATCCGGTTCCCCCTACATCTCCGATCTGATCCCCTTCCCCAATTCGATCTGGTTGGCCTTCCTTGTTTCCCTTGCCTTTGTGCAATACTGAAGATGCCACCACTCTGGTTCAGTTCGGTTGTCCGATCCAATCCCCCTTAATCGATCCGATCCGGATTTCTACAGCATTTCCAATAAGCTTGTTTCGTCCATTCCTGCCATATGACGGCATTTTCAACCATTCTAACTTTACTAAATAATCACAAAACATCACAAACAACATATGGGTTCAATCAAAAAGATCAAAATATCAAGCGTACAGGTCATTTTAGATCAAAAACATACCAAAAAGCATGATTTTCCCCTTAATCCCCTTAAGCATGTTTAACCATACGATTAGAAACTTAATCCAAACTAACCCAAATTTTTATCAGAGGCATAAAATAATATTTTAGAATTTTTACATATTTTTATGATGCATAATTTCGCTAATTATCACTAACCACCCCTAATTAGTCGTAATTAGTGAATAAAAGTGCTAATCACTAACCTTAGCCATAAATAAATTCTTAGATCTGAAACTCCACTGATTTGGGTCGAATTACTATGCAACACACCAGCCCTAACTCCGATTTGATGCCTATCCACCTTGATTTGATCTAGATTAGGCTAATATGTGATTAGAAAGTGATTAAGAGGTAGTTTATAAGGTGGAGGCCATTGGTAGGGTTAGGGAAATGAAAGTGGCAGCTAAGAAAATGAAATGAGATGGTTTCCTAACTGATTTCAGCCTCCCCATAACTCTAATCCCGAAATGGGTTATGGGCCCATCCACTAATTACCCTATTAAGCCCGGTTAAGCTGTTTTTCACCTTCTAAACCTTATTTCAGCCATATCTCCCAAACGGTAAGTCCGTTTGATTAATGTGACCACTCTACGGAAAGGTAAACCATCATCAAAATCCAATGAAAGTGGTCTCAAGTCAAAAATCCTTACCAATCAAAAGTTATAGGCAAAACAAGATTCGCCAAGGGTAAAATGGTCATTTAAAGTTCGGCAAAAATCGTGAACATGGGAAATGGCCCCAATAGTCGTCTCCCAAAGTTACACGACCATACTACTTTGTATGTGAACGAAATAAATATCCTACGATCCTTTGATGCGAGGAATGCGGGTCGTTACACTCCCCCCTCCCCCCCTCCCCCTTAAGAATTTTCGCCCCCGAAATTCCTTAACCAAAACATACAAAGGTGCTCCGCATGCCTATCAGCCATTTACAAACAATCAAATATACATAATAGCACAACAATTCTATCCTAGCACGTAGAATAACTAAATCGCAATTAGAACCTTACCAGTCAAAGAGTCCTGGATATGACTTCTTTATGTTCTCCTCTGTTTCCCTTCTCATTATCACCCCCACCGGACATTGACTAGTTTCACCGTCTTCCTTCGAAGCTACTTCGATCGTGTCCAACAATACGAATCGTCCTGTGGCTCCCAATTGCCTCGGATTCTACCTCGATATCATCCAACTGATCTGGTGAAATAGCCACATTAGGTACATGCACGAACTTTCTTAACTGGGAAACATGAAATACGTCGTGGACTCCCGTCATCTTGTCAGGCAATCCGACTTTATACGCTAAATTCACAACTTGCTCGAGAACTAGGAATGGACGAACAAATCTTGGTGCCAACTTACCTCTCTGCCAAAACGAATTATATGCTTTAACGGAGAAATCTTGACGAATACCAAGTCGCCAACGAAGAATTTCAATTCTCTTCGTCTTTTATCAGCATAACTCTTTTGCCTATCTTGGGCAGCCTTCGTTCGTTGTTGAATAATCTTGATCTTGTCTGAAGTTTCTCTTATTACATCTGGGCCTAGCACAAATTTCTCACCAGTTTCCAACCAATATGATGGTGAGTTGCACGGTCTCCCATACAAAGCTTCAAATGGAGCCTTACCAATATTGGACTGATAACTATTATTATATGCGAATTCAACCAAATGCAAATGGTCATCCCATGATCCTCCAAAATCCAATATGCAACCTCTTAAGAGATCCTCCAATATACGATTCACCCTCTCTGTTTGACCGTCGGTTTGAGGATGGTACGCGGTACTGAGATGTAATTCTGACCCTAAAGCTTCTTATAAGCTCTTCCAAAACCCACTGGTAAATAACGGATCTCGATCACTCACAATACCTTTAGGTACTCCATGAAATCTCACTACCCACTTCATATACAGTTCCTCCAACTTAGCTGTCGCTCTATTTGACTTGACCGGTATAAACCTTGCACTCTTGGTCAATTGATCCACAATCACCCAAATACTATCATGACATGATCTGGTCCTTGGTAAACCATCAATGAAATCCATTGAGACTTGTTCCCATTTCCATTCTGGAATTTCCAATGGTTGTAACAAACCACTAGGCTTCTTTTGCTCGACTTTAACTAACTGGCAATTCATGCACTTGAATATAAACTTCCCAATGTCTCTTTTCATCCCTTCCCAGTAGTAGGTCTGCTTCATGTCTCGATACATTTTATTACCACCAGGATGTATAGTCAGTTTAGAGTGATGACACTCTCTAAGCACTTCATCTCTCAATCCATTGACATTGGGTACAACTAGTCTCCCATTCTTTCGAAGCCATCCTTCCCTATCTAGTCCATACTTGTTCATCTCCTCACCGTCGATATACATCTCTAACTTGAAGATGATTTCCAATAGGTTAGGATCGTTCTTCTGACTGGAACCAATCCGCTCAATCAAAGTTGGTCTGATCGTCAAACTTGCTAACATTGCTGGATCTAAATCGC
Source organism: Allium sativum (assembly GCA_030737875.1). Classification (NCBI taxonomy): domain Eukaryota; kingdom Viridiplantae; phylum Streptophyta; class Magnoliopsida; order Asparagales; family Amaryllidaceae; genus Allium; species Allium sativum. The sequence goes on from CM060911.1 coordinate 14,757,126, forward strand.
ACTTAGGTCAGAAATCATATCCCGCAATATACTCCAATTGCTTCCATTCAAGAAACATAGCACCCAAACTGGCATGTCTTCTACTTAATCCATCAGCTACCGCATTGCCCTTCTCGGGTGTGTATGTGATATTGAAATCATATGAAGCCAAGAAGTCTAACCATCTCTGCTGACGGAGATTTAGATCCTTCTGACAGAAAAGATACTTTAACGATTTATGATCAGTAAACAACTCGAACCTTTCTCCCAAGAGATAATGTCTCCACATCTTCAATGTGAACACGATTGCTGACAACTCCAAATCATGGGTAGGATATCTTTTCTCATGCGATTTTAGTTGCCGACTAGCATAAGCTACAACCCTACCTCCTTGCATCAGTACAACACCTAGTCCGGTACCACAGGCATCCGTGTATACCGTCATCTCTTCATTCCCTTTAGGAATAACTAATACTGGTGCGCACGTTAACTTTTCCTTTAGGCTCTTAAATGCATTCTCACACCTTTCTTCCCAAACAAAAGCTTGATTCTTCTTGGTCAACTGAGTTAACGGTGCCACTATCTTGGAGAAGTCTTGGATAAACTTACGATAATATCCATCCAACCCCAAGAAACTCCTTACGTCCATTGCATTCTTGAGCGTAGACCAATCTTGTACCGTAGCCAACTTCGCAGGGTCCATGGCAATACCATTCTCTGAACAACATGGCCCAAGAATCTCACTTCCTTCCTCCAGAAGTGACACTTAGAAAATTTTTCTTTCAATTGGTGTTTACTCTACACCTCCATCACTGTCCTCAAATGTTCCTTGTGTTCTTCCTCTATCCTCGAGTACACCAAGATATCGTCCACGAACACAAGAACAAACTTATTTAGTTGATCCCTGAATACCCTATTCATGACATCCACAAAATATGCGGGTGCATTGGTCAACCCGAATGGCATGACCAACCACTCATAAAATCCTGACGGCGTTCGAAATGTCGTTTTAGGAATACTCTCAGCTGCTACTAAGAGCTGATGAAAACCTGTCGCGAGATCAAACTGGGAGAACACTCTTGCTCCACTTAACCGATCAAACAAATCATCAACCCGCGGAAGAGGATACTTATTCTTCCTCCTCACCTTATTCAACTCGCGGTAGTCCACACACAATCGAAGGGAACCATCGGTCTTTTGTAGCAAATACAACTGGTGCTCCCCACTTGGAAACACTTCTTATTATAAATCCCTTCTTCAAAAGATCGCTTACTTCCACCCCGAGCTCTCGCTGCTCCCTTAGAGCCATACGACAAAGTGGCATCACTATAGGTCTGACATCTTTCACTAAACCAATACAAAACTCAATCTCTCGGTGTGGTGGAAGTCCGGTCACTTCCTCGAAGATGTCCAGATACTCGCCAGCAATAGGCACATCTGACAACTCATCATGCGGGATGTCGAGGGAATTTAGTAAACTAGCCATCACCCCATCACTAGGTAGGCCACCAAACAGTACCCTCTGCCCATCATCCGCTCTAATGGTTACCGAAGACCCCACACAGTATACCACCACCCCATATCTTTGGAGCCAATTGACTCCCAAAATAATGCCAAACCCAGTAAAGCCCAAAACAAAGCAATCACAAGCAAACATACATCCATGACTCAATAAGACCAAATTACGACAAATCATACTAAGGCTAGTCGAACCACCGATCGGGTTCGTCACAACTAAAGGTCTATCGACAATCTCGGGTTTCAATCCTAACCTATCTACCAGGTCACTAGATATGAAGGAATGGGAAGTCCCGGTATCAAACAGTACTCGAACAAGAACATCATAAATAGAAAGCATACCTTGAATAACGATGCCCTTTCCCTTCTACACCGCAGTTGGGGCATTCGACGAAGAAGGAATGGCGTTGATATCATATGCTTTCACAATCTTCTTCTCTTTAGGCGCCTGCACAGCTGCACCACCACCATTAGCAGCATTAGGAACTTCCCCCTGAACATCCCTAAGCATCTCTCTCATGAAGGCAGTAAACATCGTCCTCATATCAGAAGCATTCCTATTATTGGCCCCTGAACCCATACTCTCGTATATCAGCTCATCGTCCAATCTGTAAAGAGAAAACGATTAACCATCTCCATAATAGTGCTACTGCAGTGCGACTTCATCCTTAGATATACTAATAGTGTGTGTATATATATATATAGTTTTTGAAGACAAAAATATCACAAATACTCACTCTCGTATACGTATACTATCTCTCCCTGATGTCTTCCCCTAGGTTAACTATGCAACCTAGGCTCTAATACCAAGTGTGACGGCCCACCCCGAACTAGCCGACATTTCCCTGAAATGCGCTGTGTCGATGTCCAACCAGCACGGGACGGTCGTCAAAGGAAAAGGGGTTTGAAACGATGAATCACCAAAGAACCTGTAGTATATCTCACAGCGTGTAACACCCCGAATTTTCTGTGAATATTAAAATTAACAATACTAAGAATACTTAATTATTAAAGTGAGAATTAAGGGAAATGGTTTATGCCATTACGTTCGTCTCGAAATTCTGCTTGGAATAGAGTCCAAGTTTTCGTAAATCGGACTTCGTATGAGGAAGTTATGGCCCTCGAAAGTTTCAGCAATTTTATATAAATTAAAACAGTTCAGAATAAAAATTTGAAATTCAAAATTCAAATAAGGGAGCGGGCTGTGCGGGAATTCTCCCGCCCAAGAACAGGTCGACCTAGGGGTCGACCTACCCTATGCAGGTCGACCAGGGGGTTGACCTACCCCCCTCGGGCAGATCTGAAATGTGACGATTTCTGACTCTTTGCTGAGTTATTAGGGCTGATGTGGCTGTTCTAGACAACTCTATCTAGTTTGGATGGTTGGGATTGCTCCTATGATAATCCAACGGCTTAGGTTGATTTAAACTTCTATAAAAGAGTGCCTAGACTCAAACCCTAAACCTAAACAAAATTTGTCTCTTGGCCACCATGCTGCTGCTAGGATAGTTCTCCTTCCTAAAGCTTAGGGATTAGCAAGTCAGAATTCTAATTCAAAAGACGAACAAATCATTCTCTTCTCTAACCTATCTTTGTGAGTACAATTTCTTTCACAATATAATTAATAAATTAATTATGATGAGTTATAATTGGATTATGAGAACATGTTTGTTGAATCACGTGATGTTGTTTAACTTTGTTATCTTATGTTGGTAGATTTATTTCATATGTCCAATTATACATGTTTAACTTGATTCATTTTATGCAAGTTTGGGATGTAAATCATATGCTAGTTCGTTTGAGAAACCTTATGCAAGTTTGGGATGTTCAATCATATGCTAGTTTGAATATGAATCTTATGAAAGTCCTTTTTACATATGTTAATTTGTATGTGAATCTTATGCAAGTTGGGATGTTAAATCATATGCTAATTCGTATGTGAATTTTATGCAAGTTTGGGATGTTAAATCATATGCTAGTTTGTATGTGAATCTTATGCAAGTCTATATGTGAATTGTACACAAGTTTATATGTGAATCAAGTATATACATATGCTAGTTTATATGCAAAAACATGTGATAAATCCATATGCAAGTTTAGATGAAAACTATATTCACATTTTTGGGTGAAAATTATATTCACATATGCAAGTTAGGTGAGACCCATAATCTATATATGCAAGTTCACAATTTCATGTTTATATCTATATTTAGATCCATGGTAGTTTATGCAAATATATGATTCTATATGCCTATGCTAGTTATTGGCTATGCAAATTTATGTTATAATTCCTATTTGCAAGTTAGATCTATTTTATGTGTTATGCAAGCTGTGATGTTTCTTTTCTTATATAAGTTAGACTATTTGCGAGTCTAACATATCTCATATTAGAACGTATGAATAGCGTGGGGACAAAAGGGAAAATATTAATTATGCAAATTGTGAATTGACATAAAAGTAACTTTAAAAGGCATATAATTAAATTGAGACATTAATTGGTATAATTTATATACCTAAAGAGTATGGACATAATTTAGGTGACAATTATGGACATAATTAATTTGGAAATTATTGAAAATTTGAATAGGGATAATTAATTCATATTGGGGTGAAATAATTTGTAATAATAAACGCCTAAGACACGAGGTTAGACTCGTTTGTGGTGTAAGACTGCCCGGACCCGCCCGGAAAATCCAGTAACCACAAACGGTAGTCTAATGTGAGAGGTCGAAGGCATAAATTAAATGCGTAACAATTGTAAAGACACGAGGTTAGACACATTTGCGGTATAAGACTGCCCGGACCCGCCCGGCAAATCCAGCAACCGCAAACGGTAGTCTAATGTGGGAGTTCTTACAAGGTTACAGTTATAATGAATTAAGTAACACTTAACCAAGATAAACATGTGGTGGGACATGGGGGTTAAGTGGGTGACATGGGTGACACATGAAATACGATTAGAAACACTTAACCAAATTGAAACATGTAAGAAGACATGAATAAGAAGGGGTTAAGTGAAAATTCTAGTGGGGACCAAGCATAGGTGGAAAGCTTGTGTCAAGCATGGGGGACCATTTTCAAACCAGTAACCCATTAAGTATCTTTGTAAGCTCGAGTTAGATCGAGGACGGGACACTCTTACTGGGTTTGATTGTAAGAGGTCAAAACGGGTTAACGGTGGCAACGCAAGTCCAACGGGGTGATGTGCGTGCGTGAGCCCGGGCTGGTAGGTAAGACGTTGTTGCATCGTGTAGATATAAGCCGTGCATTTTTAGTGGTATCGGGTTGCCACTTTGGGGAGTGATACACCCCACTGTGGGACCAACACGGGTATCTACGAGTTAGGGAGCCGATCGCATGGGGGTAGTGGGTACAACTAGTGGAGATAGGGGCAGGCGGCACCTATAAAGACAGCTAGGGGTACACGAAACTACCATTATGATTATTATGTTCAGTAGGCGGATCAACTTTTAGGGTGACTGGTAATGGTGCAGTATAGTAATTATCCTATGATGATTAGGAGCGAGATTAACGCCAGAACATTCCTCTTGTTTGCTTTGTCTTGCCCACTTGTTTCACAGTCATTCCTTATTTTACCAGTTTATGCCTTATCCTAATTACTTTAATAATCATGTTATTGGACTCGCCAGACTTTATGTCTGACCCCCTTTGTTTTCGCCTCTTTTCTTCCTCCCCCCCCCTCCCAAGGTTCTCAGGGTGGGACTAGTGCTAGTGGAGCTTGATTTGGATCTTTCTCTCTCTTTGGAAGTGCTTGGATTGCTGAAAGTAAAGTTCAGCTCATCTCTTTTATGGCTACTTATGTTGGGGTTATGCATTTTTAATTTATGTACTTAGAAAACAATTTGTCAAGATGGATACTAAGTGTACTTGGTTTTACTGTTGGTTTATGATGTTGTTGTAATCAAACTATTTCTCCGCTGCAGTAAAAGTTGTTTTAAAATTTTCAAGTATCAATATATGTATCTGTCTTGTTATATTCTGTTCTATTCACCAATAATACTCTATGAAAGTTAATGCATTCCCTTTGAGAGTGACATTAATGGATGTGGGGTGTTACACGGCGCATGGGATAAAATATAATAATAACATAACTTGAAATAAAATAGGTGAGATAGTGCATAAACTGAAAACTAAACCATCATAGTAGCGGAAAATTCAAAATGCAGCTTATGATCTAGACCATCATTATTACAACTTTTAAAACTGTCTCTAAAGCAAAATAGGAAAGGTACACTACTAGTGCCCAAAGCAGTGACCAACAACATGTAACGACCCGTATTCTACACATCATAGGATTGTAGAATATTTATTTCTTTCCCGTATGAAGTCGTATGGTCATGTAACTTTGGGAAACATCCATTAGAGTCATTTCCCATGTTCATGATTTTTGTCGATTTTTAAATGATCATTTTGCCCTTAGTTAGTATTGTTTTGGACATAACTTTTGATTAGAAAGGAATTTTGACCTGAAACCACTTCCATTGGATTCGTTTGATGGTTTACCTTTCCGAAGAGTGGTCATAATAGCCAAACGGACTTACCGTTTGGGAGATATGGCTGAAATAAGGTTTGGAGGGTGAAAAACTGCTTAACCGGGCCAAATCGGGTGATTAGTGAGTAGGCCCATAACCCATTTCGGGATTAGGGTTATGGGGAGGCTGAAATGAGATAGAGGATCATTCCATTTCAGTTTTCTAGCCTCCACTTATCACCAAGGAACCCTAAAAATGGCCTCTAACCTCTAAATCACCTCCAAATCACCTTTTGGTCAAGGATTTGGCTTAGCAACCCCTAATTAAGGAAGATCTACACCAAATCAACATTGGAGCTGCTGTTTAGCATAGAGATTCACATCAAATCAGAGATTTATTTCAGATCTTAGTTTATTTGTGGCTAAGGTGAGTGATTTGCATAGTTTTACACTGATTATGGCTAGTTAAGGGTAATTAGTGCTAATTAGCGAATTTAGGCATGGTAAAATTCGGGAAAAATGTTCATAAATTCCTAAATGATATTTTAGACCTCTGATATGAACTTGGGTTAATTTGGTTAAGTTTTGCTAATCCTATCATTAGTTTCACCTAAACATGCTTAAGGGGAAATATGGGATTTTGGGTATGTTTGATCCATTTTAACCTATCATATTGATGTTTTGATGTTTGTGGTTGATTATGCATGTTGCTATGACTGTATGATATGCTTTGTGATTGATTTCAATAGTTAGAATGGTCGAAAACGTCATCGAATGGCGTAAACACTTGCTGGAACAGTTTCAGAAAACAGTGCAGGGTTCGGATCGGATCGGATAAGGGGCTCGGATCGGATATGTTGAACTGAGCAAAGAATTCGATCGGATCGGAACCCAACACTTGGGAAAAATGGCAAAAAGGAAGGTCACGCTAGCTGAACTGGGATCGGATCGGATTAGGGAGTAGGGATCGGAGCGGATAGAGAAGCATGGATCGGATCGAAGCACGTAAAGGATGAGGAGGCGGATCGGAGCGGAAGCATGAACTGGAGGGGGAATGACACCCGACCCGAACCGAGGAGAAACGCCTGACCCGAACCGATGGAGTGGCACCCGACCCGAACCACACCAGAAGAAGACCCGACCCGAACCGATGGCTTGAGAAGGAACCCGACCCGACCCAGTATTGACCAATAACCCGAAATGCAAAGGTAGTCCAATATGGGAAGTTAGAGCTCAGGATCCAGTTGGGAACCAATGAGTTCACTTCATGGTTGGACTTTGCTGCGGGACGTGTGCTAAGGAGTTGTCGACGTTCATAACTTCGATCCACCACTAAGAATGAATGATGGGATACTTATCAGTGCAGTAGGGTCATTATGACCTGAGGGGCAAGGTGATGGTAGCAAGACTACGTTATCGGTGCAGTAGGGTCATTATGACCTGAGGGGCAAGGTGATGCGTAGTAAGACTATGAGCCAGCGCAGATGGGGTGAATAACTCCATGGGGCAAGTGGACATAGTAAGGATTGGTAAGGCTATGAGCCAGTGCAGTGGGGTTCTTGTGACTCCATGGGGAAAAGTGGACATAGCAAAGGATTAGTGGCTACGTTATCAGTGCAGTGAAGCCATTTATGACTTCATGGGGGCAGAGTGATCGTAGCTAGGTATGTTGGGTGATCGAAGTGGTGAATATCGTATGCTTTACGCACTGAGTGAGAGATGTGAGGATGGATGCTATGTTTGATTGTTTGCCATCATTATGACATGCACACCTCCCCCACCTCCGTATCTTTACACTGTTTGATATGGTACCTTAGAGTGTTGTACAGTATGTAGTGCTAACTCTTTGGTTGCAGGTCCAGGCTCAGGTATGTTTTAGTCTACCTGTTATTGTTCACTTTAGATGCTTATCGCTCATACCAGGCTTTATGTCCGACCTAGAGTTTTATGTCTCCTCTTATTACTCTGGGTGCTCACACGAGCAGACTAGAGACAGGTTAGCTGGTGATGCGCGAGTAGCTGATTCGGAGGCGGGCAGGAGGCTTCCACATATGATATATATATATACACACATTCTCCCTGTGTCGTTGGTGGTCGCTACTTGGGCATTAGTAGTGTACCTCCTTTATCTTACTTTTGCTTTGAGACAGTTTGAAAGTTGTAATAAGCTGTATTTTGGATTTCCGCTGCTATGATGTTTAGTTCTGATTTTCAGCTTATGCACTGTCTCTCCTGTTTTATGTCAAGTATGTTATTATTATATTTTGTTCTATGCGCTGTGAGACATTCTACAGGCTCTTTGTATGTTCATTTCCTTCTTCCCTTTCCTTCTGACGACCCGTTCCGTGCTAACTGCACATGTGTACAGCGCACTTTTGGAGTAAATGTCGGTTGGTGCGGGGCGGGCCGTCACACAACAACACAGGGAGAATATATGTAAATGGTACGTGGAAGCCTCCTGCTCGCCTCCGGACAGCTACTCGTGCATACTACCTAACCTGTCTCTAGTCTGCTCTTTTAGGAGCACCCAGAGTAATAAGAAGAGACATAAAACTCTAGGTCAGACAAAAGTCTGGTATGAGCGATAGCAGCAAAACAAAACAATAACAGGTATAAATGATCATACCTGAACCTGGACCTACAATCAAAGAGTTAGCACAACAGGATGTATAATACTATAAGGTAACACTAACATAAAGTGTAAAATGGGGGTGTGCATGTCATTGTGATAACAAACATCAAACATAGCAATCAACCTCACATCTCTCACTCAGTGCGTAAAGTATATGATATCCACCGCTTTGATCTCCAAATCCTTTGCTACGATCATTTTGCCCTTGGGGTCGTAATGACCCCATTACACTGATCCATAGCCACTAATCCTTTGCTATATCCACTTTGCCCCATGGAGTCATGATGACTCCACTGCACTGGCTCGTAGCCCTGCTACGATCACTTGCCCTTGGGAGTCTTAATGATCCCATTGCACTGATCCATAGCCACTAATCCGTCTCTCAGTGGTGAACTAAAGCTTTAGATATCGATAACCCCTTTACACACGTCCCGCAGCAAAGCCCAACTCTTGAAGTTAACGCATTGGTTCCCATCTGGATCCTGAGTAATAACTTCCTATTTGGACTCCCTTTGCATCTCGGGTTTTGGTCGAATTAGAGTTGGTCTTCCGAAGAGTCATCGCATAGAAATAGAAGCACACGCCCGGTTCGGTTCGGGTGTAAAGTGTTCAAGTTCCCCCATTTGGTTCAGTTCAGTCACCCTTGCTCGGTTCTCCACTTGGTTCGGGCGCTCGCCTTCCGCTCGGTTGGGTGCTCATAGGCCATGCCTTGGTTTGGTTTGAATATGCATAGTGCTCCAGTCATCATCGGTTTGGTTTGGTTCTCTCATTTGGTTCGATTCGGGTCCCCTTTGTGCTTCATTCTCATCTCCAGATTCCGATCCGGTTCCCCTTCGTCTCCGATCCGATCCCCTTCCCCAATTCGATCTGATTGGCCTTCCTTATTGCCCTTGCCTTTGTGCGCTGCTGAAGATGCCACCACTCCGGTTCGGTTCGGTTAGTCGATCCGATCTGATCTCCTTAACCGATCCGATCTGGATCTCTACAGCATTTCCAGTAAGCTTGTTTCGTCTATTCTCGCCATACGACGGCGTTTTCAACCATTCTAACTTTACTAAATAATCACAAAACATCACAAACAACAGTAACAACGTATGGGTTCAATTAAAAAGATCAAAACATCAAGCGTATAGGTCATTTTAGATCAAAAACATACACAAAAAGCATGATTTCCCCCTTAATCCCCTTAAGCATGTTTAACCTTACGATTAGCAACTTAATCCAAATTAACCCAAATTTTTATCAAAGGCATAAAATAATATTTTAGAATTTTTACATATTTTTCCAAATTTTTATGATACATAATTTCGCTAATTATCACTAGCCACCCCTAATTAGCCGTAATTAGTGAATAAAAGTGCTAATCATTCACCTTAGCCACAAATAAATTCTTAGATATGAAATTCCATTGATTTGGGTTGAATTCCTATGCAACACAGCAGCCCTAACTCTGATTTGATGCCAATCCGCCTTGATTTGATATAGATTAGGCTAATATGTGATTAGAAAGTGATTAAGAGGTAGTTTAGAAGGTGGAGGCCATTGATAGGGTTAGAGAAATGAAAGTGGCAGCTAAGAAAATGAAATGAGATGGTTTCCTAACTGATTTCAGCCTCCCCATAGCCCTAATCCCAAAATGGGATATGGGCCCATCCACTAATTACCGTATTAAGCCCGGTTAAGCTGTTTTTCACCTTCGAAACCTTATTTCGGCCATATCTCCTAAACGGTAAGTCTGTTTGATTAATGTGACCACTCTACGGAAAGGTAAACCATCATCCGAATCCAATGGAAGTGGTTTCAAGTCAATACTTCTTACCAATCAAAATTTATAGGTAAAACAAGATTCACCAGGGGTAAAATGGTCATTTAAATTTCGGTAAAAATCGTGAACATGGGAAATGGCCCCAATAGTCGTCTCCCAAATTTACATGACCATACGACTTCGTACATGAATGAAATAAATATTCTACGATCCTCAGGTGCGTAGAATGCAGGTCGTTACATATTGGGTGAAAAGATCCTTTTTATGTTTTGTCTTTTCCGCTGCCCACAAACCCTAACACTTGGATCCTTCACTTCCATCACCTTTTCTTTAGTATCAGGGCCAAATGGAAACTCGTAATTCTTCTTGACATGTCTTCTATTGTCGATTATTCTTTGAACCAAATGAAGCCCATCGCTATTTATGATGATTTCACTAAATGGCTCTCTGATATGAGAATTTTGATTTAGAGCATATGGTCTAATTAATTTTTGTGATTTGGAAATTTTTTAGGGAATTACTCTAAGGATTTTAGCTTTTCCCCGTATTTGAAAGGACTAGTTATTTCTCGATATTTACAAAATACTAATGCAAATAAATAAGAACACCAAAATTTTTGAAAAATGTTAACTTTATTCATTGATGACTCTACTTCAACTACGTAAGCTTGGATGAATTTCAATTTTAACGACAAATTGGGGAGAACGAGTAAAGTCAGCCATCCACATAAAAGAAAAGAAAACTAAGAATGAGATTATACATTACAACTATTAAAGGTGATCAAACGAAGCAAAGATAAGTTGCACTTATAGCCATAACAACTCAACTTTCGTTATTTATATTGTGACGTGAGACATAAATAAGGATACAATTTCAATGCGTCCAATAACGTTTATGTCATAAAACAGGTATTATCTTCTATTTGACTTTTTTCCCCTCTGCTATTTTTAGTTTATAATTTGTGGGTGATGAGAATGAGACTGGTGGGAACCATTGAGACGATGGGAAAAGCGTAACCGAACCGGTGAACAGGCTCGAAAAAGAAAGTGCGGAATAGAAAATGAAATTCAACAATACTTTTTATTCTTATACCACATTCTGAAAAACATTATCCTGCAAAACAAAGCTACCTACCACTGAAGTTCATCTCTGTATTAATATATTCCAATTAAACATAACATTGTCTTGAGGTGTTACAGTTGTGGTAACCGTCATTATTACCACCAACCGTAACCTTAACTGTTGTTGATGGTTGTAAATTCTAATAACCGCCACCGCAACCATCTATGATGGTTGACCATCGTTTTTTAGATTTCAAATATTTTTGTACAATTATTTCTAATTATATGTATTATTAATGATAATGTCATATAGTTATAACTATGTTTTTGCAAATATATGTATTTGTATATATAATGACCATAAATGAATATAATTTTAGTTCATGAAGGCACATATTATTAATATACAAGCAATTCCTTTGACTCAAGTTACTAAATTTTATATTTGAGTGTTAAATATTGTATGAAACAATCATCTATGGTTTGTATGGTTAGCCGTGATAATCTAATTTTTCAGTTGGTACCATAACCGTCATCATTGTAGATGGTAATCACACATATTGTGGTGCGGTTGAGTGGTTGATTGTTCAACCGTAACTGCAACAACCCGGGATTTCTGAACCAATTTAAAATTTTTATTTTAGCTATTTTAATAAATTTTGAATATTTAAATTGATTTATTTTAAATAATAACGACTAAAAATTTATTTTAATCGAAGTTAGAACATATACTTTTATTTTAATTATAAAACAAACTAGAAATGGCGCGGGAGTTTGAAAATTCGATTTTAAATTTCAATTGAATGTACAGAATTCAAAATAAATCGAATTTTAGTAAAACCAGAAATATTAGAACTAATTAACTATATCTTTCTAACGAATGTAAGAAAATTAGATTTCATAATATAGAATTGAAAGTTATGTCCAGTTTAAAATTTAAAATACTCGTTATTGTAATAACCCGGAAATCTGAGCCAATTTAAAAAATTTATTTTTGCAATTTCGATGAATTTTGAATATTTAAAATGAATTATTTTAAATAATATCCATGAAAAATTTATTTTGAATAGAATTCGAGCGTATATATTTATATAGATCGTCGTTAGAATATAAATAATTATTTATAATTATAAAAGGAATTGAAAATGGCGCGGTAGTTCGATAATTCGATTTCAAACTTCAAATGAATGTACAGGATTCAAAATAAACCAGAATTAATCGAAACCAAAAATATTAGAATATAATTGAGGATATCTTTCCAACGAATCCGAAAAGTCAAAATTTCATAGCGGGAATCAAAAGATACGTCCAGTTGAAAATTCAGAATAGTCGCTATGGAATTCTGGCCCTTAAAAATGGAAATTTTGCAAACGACCTCGAATTTCGACGAAACCACTTTTGTTGGATCTGTGATGTTAAGTTATTGCTAGATTCCAATTTTCGTAATTTTTCGAATCAATATGTGAGCGTGGCAAAGGAGAACGCGTTTGACCAGTTTCAATTGATTTTAATCGACTGGAAAATGGCCATTTTTCAAACGGTCTCAGAATCTGACAAAACTAGTTTTGTTAGGACCGTATCGTCAATACGAAGGTAGAAAATATTTTTCGGGAATTTTTCAAGTTAGTATGTGACCCCAGTAAATTGAAATGCACGTTTAAAATTCAATATAATGATTTAAATGTAAATTCGACGAAAACTGATCGAAACGATCGAACTGGCTTACGATACATATCCCATTGTGTTCGGAATGGGGGTAATTAGCTATGGACGACAGTCGGTGGGCTTGATTTCGAGTTCGAAATAAAGAGTTGCTTTATGAAAATTTAAAATAATAAAATATATAAATATTTATATATGGCCCCCTCTCTACACTCTCTCTCTCCTTCACTTTAATCCAACCCGTTGTTCAAAGAAAAACCCTCCAACCCCATCGACGAAGCGCCGCCGCCCTCCCCCTACTGCCGACGCTCCCATCGATAGCCCTCCCCCTCCGATTCCCCTTCTCTCTCCTACGCACCCCCCTCTCCAACTCGAGGAACCGCAACCGATCCCCCCCCCAAATCAACGTACGCCACAAACCCTAGCCGCCCACCTTCCACCGCCTGCTCTAGCGTGAGCTTCTCCCTCTTCCCTCCTCGTGAGCCGCCAAGACCCTCTACCGCAACCCCCCCTTTTCTCCAATCCGCCGGGAACCCCTCGCACCACAGGAAAATTCGATTTTTACCTGAAAGCAAGGTGAGTTTTTAACTTCATTTTTCTTTATTTACTTAAGTATTAGAAATGTGATTTTATTTTTAATTATATAACCTTGTTTTAGAAGTGATTTTTATAAATGAATATAAAATTTATATTGATTTTGAATATGAGGTTAGCATTGATTTTAAATGAAGAAAAGTTTGGATTTTTGATAAGGTAAAAATACGATTTTTAATAAGGTTAAAAATATAATTTTTATATTAGTAGAAGGTTAAAAATATAATTTTTATATTAGTAGAGATTATAAAAATATGATTTTTATAAGGTGGAGAAAATAAAAATACGATATTTATATATGTTGTAGCGAAATAAAAATTCGATTTTTATATGAGTAGCGGATTGAAAATAGAATTTTTTTCTATATAGTAGCAGTATAAAAATGTGATTTTTATTTATTGAAATAAAGTGATAAAAATAAAAAATTTATATATGTAGTGAATACGGGCGGCGAAAGTGACAAAAGGCGAGCACAGCGAAGATTTTCTACATATGAAGAATCGTGGCATTTGGTTTAGCTAGTCGGTGAGAACTTCTCACCTTTTAATTTTGTTTTCTAGTTAAAATATATACTAGGATGCAGACGGTGTTTAGTAGCACCCGACACCCGTCGTCCACAGACCATGGACGGCTTGTATGCTTGTTAGTTTGATTTTGATGTGTAGTTGATTGTGTGATGTGATGTGAAATGAAATAAAATATTTATATAATAAAAAATATTATATAGTTAAAAATAGAATTTTTAACGTGTATTTAAAATGAAATAAATATAAACAAATCAGACGATTTGTTTATATACACACATTTGACTGATATTGATTGGGACGATAAATTTTACACATCGCCCAACTGCACAAATAAAATCTGTGTTTGATTGTTTGAAAACCCCACACGGGTATTGGGATGATATATGACATACACTAGTCCCAATAATTAGCTGTATGTCGATCGACTGATGGACAGACTGTTATGAGCGTTAAATATTTATATTTGATGCTTATACAGTGTAGAATGCACTTTGGATGATGGTTGATTATTCATCGTTGTTATTGTATACATGTGTTGTAGAAAATCCATATAATTAACATTATATGGTAATTGATTGGGCCTTATTCCAGTTTTGAATAGAAATATTTGAATAGAAATATTTGAAATGGAAATATTTGAAATAGAAATATTTGAAATAGAAATATTTGAATAGAATTATTTGAATAGAAATATTTGAAATAGAATATTTGAAAATAGAAATATATGAAGTCGTGTTGATTAGATTGACGCCATTTTGACGCGAACGATATTTATATCGATTTTATTCATTTTTCAATGAATATCGAAAGTGATTTCAAAATCTGATAAATTGAATAGAATTGAATTCGAATTGAAATTGAATAGAAATGAATTCGAATTGAAATTGAATAGAAATGAATTCGAATTGAAATTGAATAGAAATGAATTCGAATTGAAATTGAATTGAAATCGTTTTGAAATGAAATTAAAACGAATTTATATTGGAATATTCAATTTTGATTAGAAATTGAATATGAAGTTGAAATCGTTTCGAAATCGAATTTAAAACGATTTATAAAATTCGTTTCGAAAGGAAATCAACGAAGTATATATTATATATATTATATATATATATAATATAATGGCCTGAATAGAACGCGCTGCGCTGCGGTAGTTCTCGAATTTTGACATTGACTTTGAATGGATATTGCGGGAGATTCGACCGTCGGATTCTCCTAAAACCGGAACCGTTGTGTTCGTATCGAAAAGAGCTTTCTAACGAATATTAGAAATTTGAAATCTAACGGTTGGATTTGGAATTATGTCCAAATCAAATTTGAAAAAGGTCGCTGTAAGTGCAGTTCAACGGCCGTTGATGGAAATCGACTGTATGGGCCTTGATAAAATTATTAAAAATAGTGATAATTTGTGTAAAATCATAAGAAATGATTTATGAAGAATTGGGATGAAAAACTCCATATTTGAAAAGATAAAAGTAGATTTTTATTGAAATGAACTAGTTTTGAACTAGAATTATAATTCCATTTATTTTTAAATAAATAAATTGGATTTGAAATGGTTTTGAAAATAACCAGAAATTTCCAATAATGGAATTGGAGTGGATTTGAATCGAAATTGTCTTTGGAATATTTCGATGTTGGATTTCGTGATTTTACAGGTATTATTATGGAAATTTGAAAGATATATTTATATCGTTATTTCCAATACGATATTTGTTGGTCGTAGGATTTGATATTGAATATAAGCCGATATATTTTCTATTCAGAGCCTTGTATTTAATATCAAATGTGATTTGGGTTTGTCGTGAATGGTGTCTTCATTAACACTGTTCTTAAACCCAGTTGGGAAAAAGATTAAATCTTTTTATTTAGATTTAATGAAGTGTACCAATTAAATGGTATTTAATTGGAATTGAATTGAATTTGAATTGATTTTTGGGTTTATCGTGAACAATGTTTTAAATAACACTTGTTCTTTAACCTGATAATTAATGGAATGTGATTTTGGGTTGTCGTGAACGGTATCTTCAATAATACTGTTCTTAGACCCAACTGAGTTAAGAAAATCAGAAACTAACTGGAGATTAGTTAAGTTGAATGGTTTCTTGGGTATTGATCTGATATTGGTTTCGGCCTTCGGGGTTAATACTTAGAGAATTGCTCACTTTCTATTTTACGGTTAAAGGCTGATAGAATGGAATGTGATTTTGGGTTTATCGCGAATCGTGTTTTAAATGACATTGGTTCTTTAACCCAGTTAAAGACAGAAAGATAAAACCAAGTGGAGTTCTAATGAATCTTCAATTAGATTGAAAAGATCGAGAATGGAGCATCACCAGTTTTGCTCCCGGCGATAGTTAAATCTTTAATTAGATTTGAGCGTGAAATGGTAATTGAATTTACCGATAACACTGTGGTGTTAGATATGAAGTATGACCATTTTTACTTCATGGGATGAATAGGTTGGGATTGGGAAATAAAATAAATGATTACTTCGGTGTGGTTCGCTAATCCCGACTAGTTTGAAGTGATATTCAAAGGAAGATTAAAGAATAAATTTAAAAGAATTTATCTTAGATAAAATTAATGGGAACCTTTCCCAAAGTATAAGGATATTGGAATAAAAGAATATTCTGAATTGGAATGAGGCACTGGTGTAATAATCCACATCGGTGGACCGGCCCTGACGATCCAAGGCTTGCCTGCGCGCTTGCCTGAGACTCGGGCTAGACAGTCTCAAATTTGGTAGAGGACTATCTTTTGCCTTGGTTCACAGATGGAAATCCAACTTCCAAATACGTGACCTTGCAGTTTTATTTGTAGAGCCTAGTATGGAGACATAGTGGGATGGGTCGCTTATGTCGTCTATGATTGATACTTATGATTTGAAGTTGTTTTATACACTATACACTTATTATAGTATCAAATGATTTATTTTAAACGTATCAAGCATTCTTGGCTATTATAAGGTAAAAACCTTATCTTCCGGCTTGCGTTGCACTGTGTGATGGGACCTGGGTCTTATAATAGCTTCATTTTTCTTTATTTAGCATTGCGCTGTTGTTTTATGCACTGGTGTTCTTAGGAGGAAACCCGTTCCGTGTTACACGGCGTGGTCCCTTGATTTACCTAACTTTAAAATAAAGATTAATAACTGTTTTAGTTCTCACACCAGTCCCATGACTGACCTGGAGTTTATTGTTTTAACCTAAACTCTGGGTGCCCTTATTTTGACACGGGCAGCTAGTAGTTTTGGTTTTGTAGATTTATATTCACAGGATCCTGATGTACAGCTGGAACGATATCCGGAAAGCTTTGTATCCGTATATCTCCTTCTAGTTGTATTTTGTATTATTTTCCGCTGTTATGTAATGTATTGTAATCTCTGATATTTTTCTGCTGTATATTATTTGTTTATACTCTGTATATTCTTGTATTCTGATGAATTGTTGTAATTAACAATGAAATGTTCTTCCGTCTGCGTTCTGTTGTGGCTTGTTCTCGACTCAATCCGGGCTTTCCTCACCGGGGAAGTTCGGGGCGTTTCAGTTATGGCATTTAATATAATATATAGCCCTTAAAAATAGCCATTTTGCAAATGACCTTCATTTTTTACGAAACCACTTTTGTTGGATCCGAGATGTCAAATTATTACTAGGTTTCAAATTTCATAATTTTTGGAATTAATATATGAGCGTGGAAAATTAAAACGTGTTTTGTCAATTTCATTTGAATTGGATCGACCAGAAAATGGCCCTTTTTCAAACGGTCTCCAAATTCAACGAAATTAGTTTTATTAAGACCGTATCATCAAAACATAGCTAGATTTATTTTTCTAGAATTTTTGGAGTCAGTATGTGGTCCCGATAAATTAAAATGTACATTTAAATTGAATTGATTTATATTTTAATTCAAACAAAATCTGATCGAAACAGTTGAATTGGCTTATGAAACATATTCCATTGTGTCCGAAATGGGGGTATTTAGCTAGGTACAATAGTCGTTGGGTTTGATTTGGAGTTCGGATGTAAAATCTAACTTTTGGAAATTAAAATAATTAAATAATAATATTATTTTATATAAATACCCCCTTGATTTTTGAAGAACCCTAATTCTCTTTACCAAGCCGTCGCCTTTCCCCTTTTCGACGCTCCTGGTTATTCGAAATTAAATCTTCTAAATGCTCCAAATTCTCTAATCAATTCGCGAGGCTTTTTGTAATAACCCGGAAATCCGAGCCAATTTAAAAATTTTATTTTGGCCATTTTGATGAATTTTGAATATTTAAAATGAATTATGTTAAATAATAACGACGAGAAATTTATTTTGAATAGAATTAGAACTTATATATTTATTTGAATCGCCGTTAGAATATAAATATTTATTTTTAATTATAAAAGGAATTGAAAATGGCGCGGTAGTTTGAAAATTCGATTTCAAAGTTCAAATGAATGTACAGGATTCAAAATAAACCGGATTTTGGCGAAACCAAAAATATTAGAATCTATTTGAAAATATCTTTCCAAAGAATCCGAAAAATCAAAATTTCATAGTGGGAATCAAAAGTTATGCCTAGTTGAAAATTCAGAACAGTCGCTATGGAATTCTGGCCCTTAAAAATGGAAATTTTGCAAATGACCTCGGTTTTCGATGAAACCACTTTAGTTGGATCCGTGATGTCAAGTTATGGCTAGGTTTCAAAATTCGTAATTTTCTGAATCAATATGTGAGTGTGGCAAAGGAAAACGCGTTTGACCAGTTTCAGCTGATTTTAATCAAATGGAAAATGGCCATTTTTCAAACGGTCTCAGAATTTGACGAAATTAGTTTTGTTAGGACCGTATCGTCAATACAAAGCTAGAAATAATTTTTCTGGAATTTTTAGAGTCCGTATGTGGCCCCGGTAAATTGAAATGTACGTTTAAATTGAATATACATTGATTTATATTTTAATTTAAAGAAAAACCTATCGTAGCAACCGAATTGGGTTACGAAACATATCTCATTGTGTTCGGAATGGGGGTAATTAGCTAAAGACGATAGTCGGTGGGTTTGATTTCGAGTTCAAAACAAAAAAGTACTTTTTGAAATTAAAAATAATAAAATATATAATAAATAATACTCCCCCCTTTAGTTTTCTCTCTCCCCTCACTTTTCAAAAGCCAGTCAACGATTAAAAAAGAAAACCCCGATTCCCAAAAATCCCGTCGCCTAACCTCCTCTCCCTCGATCCGGGCGCCGCCACAACCCTCCCCTCAGCCGCCGCCGTTCACAGCTCCCACCCCCTCTTCTCCGACCCTCCTCCTTCCCTTCCCCCTCTCTCTTCTCTTCCCCGTTTGATTAAAGTCCAAACGCCCCTCCCAAACGGAAACCGCGCCGTCAAGTGCACCCCCCATCACCGCTTACGCCACACCCCGCCTGTCCACCTCCGCCGCAGCTCATCAGCCCCCCCTTCTAATTCGACTGTGAGTTTTATTTTTTTATTTAGTTATTTATTTTATTTATCTAAAGTAATTAGTTTGTTGCAAATAAATTTTAAAAATCAGTTTTCTATGGATAAAGTATATGAAAAGAATTGATTTTTAATTTAAAACAAATCGGAAATTATACATATATGAATATATTTAATAATCTGAAACATATATGTACGTATGTGATAAAGATTAGATTTTTATTATGATAAAGATTCGATTTTTAACTTAATAAAGGTTTGATTTTTAACTTAGTCAAGATTCGATTTTTAACTTAGCAAAGATGAAATTTTTAACTTAGTAAATGCGAGATTTTTATATAGAGAAAGGATGGATTTTTACCATGAAGAAAGAGGAGCTTTTTAAATATACGATAGCGATGTAAAGGTGTGATTTTTATTTATACCATAGAAGAATAAAAATATGATTTATATATTATAGAAAAAATAAAAATATGATTTTTATATTATAGAAAGATTAAAAGTATGATTTTTAATGTATTGAACATCATATTAAAAATGTGATTTTTAATTTGAACAGCGTGAAAAGGATGGCGTAGGAATTTCGAGCAAATCCAATCGATCAGAAATTCAGAATAAACTAGCGGAGTGGAACCCAAAGGTGAGAACTCCTCACTAAAATTTTATGTTCAGTTATTTATTTTATAACTGCATATATAAACTGCTCCCCGTCGTCCACAGACCATGGACGATTTTTGTGATTGTTTGTGTTATGAAATTTGACTGTTGATTGTGATGTGAAAAAAATATATTCATGTGTTGAAATAAAATAAATATTCATTTACAAATCGAACGATTTGTTTATGTACACCGATTTGAATGATACGGATTGGGACGATAAATTTTACACATCGCCCAACTGCACAAATAAATCTGTGTTTGTTGTTTGAAAACCCCACATGGGTATTGGGATGAAATTGGACATACACTAATCCCAATAATTAGCTGTGTGTCGATTGATTGATTGAAAGGCTGTTATAAGCGTTAAATATTTATATTTGATGCTTATACAGTGTAGAATGCACTTTGGATGATGGATTGCTGTTTTCATTGTTATTATACACATTTGTTGTGTGAAATCCATATAATCAACATTATATGGTAATTGACTGTGTCTGATTCCAGTTCAGAATTATCGAATATTTTAAAATAACATTCAGTGAATATTGAAATGTGAAGCCGTGTAAAGTAGTTAAACGCCATTTTAACACGAATGAGAATTTTGTCGATTTTATTCGTTTTATAATGAAATTCGAATTAAATTGAAATAGAATTGAAATTCGAATTAAATTGAAATGATTTGAAATTCGAATTATATTGAAATGATTTGAAATTCGAATTAAATTGAAATGAATTGAAATTCGAATTAAATTGAAATGATTTGAAATTCGAATTATATTGAAATGATTTGAAATTCGAATTGTATTGAAATGAATTGAAATTCGAATTAAATTGAAATGATTTGAAATTCGAATTATATTGAAATGATTTGAAATTCAAATTATATTGAAATGATTTGAAATTCGAATTAAATTGAAATGAATTGAAATTCGAATTAAATTGAAATAGAATTGAAATTCGAATTAAATTGAAATGATTTGAAATTCGAATTATATTGAAATGATTTGAAATTCGAATTAAATTGAAATGAATTGAAATTCGAATTAAATTAAATGAATTGAAATTCGAATTAATTTGAAATGAATTGAAATTCGAATTATATTGAAATAGAATTGAAATTCGAATTAAATCGAAAAAGAATTGAAATCATTTTGAATTGAATTTAAAACGCATTGAAATTGAATTGAAATCGATTTGAAATGAATTTAAAACGAATTTATATTGGAAAAATCAATTTTGATTTGAATTTGAGATGCAAGTTGAAATCGTTTTGAAAATGAATTTAAAACGATTTATAAAATACGTTTTAAATGGAAATCGACAAAATATATATTATATATATTATATATATAATATAATGGCCTGAATAGAACGCGCGCGCTGCGGCAGTTCGTGAAATTCGACCATTAACTTCGAACGGACATTACGGGAGATCCGACCGTCGGATTCTCCTAAAACCGGAACCGTTGGGTTCGTATCAAAAAGATCTTTCTAACGAATATTAGAAATTTGAAATCTAATGGTTGGATTTGGAATTATGTCCAAATCAAATATGGAAAAGGGCGTTGTAAGTGCAGTTCGATGACCGTTGATGGAAATCGACTGTACGGGCCTTGATAAAATTATTAAAAATATCAATAATTAGTTTGAAATCATAAGAAATGATTTGGGAAGAATTGGGATGAAAAATTCCAAATTTGAAAAGATAAAAATAGATTTTTATCGAAATGAGCTAGTTTTGAACTAGAATTATAATTCAATTATTTTTAAATAAATAAATTTGAAATGGTTTTAAAAATAACCAGAATTTCCAATATATATATCGGAAATGGATTTGAATCGAAATTATCTTTGGAATATTTCGATATTGAATTTCGTGACTATACAGATATTGTTATGGAAATTTGAAAGATATGTATATCGTTGTTTCCAATATGATATTTGTTGGTTGTAGCATTTGATATTGAATATAAGCCGATATATTTTCTATTCAGAGCCTTGTATTTAATATCAAATGGGATTTGGGTTTATCGTGAATGGTGTCTTCATTAACACTGTTCTTTAACCCCGTTGATAAAAAGATTAAATCTTTTTATTTATATTTAATGAAGTATACCAATTAAATAATATTTGATTGAAATTGAAATGGAATGTGATTTTGGGTTTATCGTGAGCTGTGTTTTAAATGACATTAGTTCTTAGGCCAGGATTGGGAAATTAAAACAAATGATTACTTCGGTAAGGTTCGTTAATCCCGACTAGTTTGGATAAACCATAATTTGATTTGAATTGATATTCAAAGGAAGATTAAAGAATAAATTTAAAGAATTTATATGTGATAAAATTAATGGGAACCTTTCCCAAAATATAAGAATATTTGAATAAAAGAATATTCTGAATTGGAATGAGGCGTATGTTGTGTTTGTGTTTATTATATACACGAGTTATTCGGAAAGACTGGGTTTATCCCATTCTGAATAACAGATACGACGATTAGTCGAAGATGAAGACGGTGGTCGAAGACCGGAGGTCTTCACATTGTTTGGATAATTACTAAAGATCTTGATTGGGCTATACACCCAAGAGGAGGGAATTAGTTGGTGATCGTCCAGACGTACTTGGAGATCGATGGATATGCGAGATACAAGGTGCCTCCGATTTCGTTCAGACCTAGAACGGACTTGTAAATGGACTGTGTCTCTGACATTGGATATCATTCTGTGTGATTGATGGATATCGTTTGCATGGAGTGGTTTTCCTGTGTGACATGCTAAGATGCAAATGATCAAGGCTTCTGTTGAAAAGCAGAGTCTTGTGGTTGATGATCAAAGCACGACCTTTGTGGCATAGCTTTGTGTAACGTTAATTCGCGAGCCTCACACCCCGGGGTGAACCAGAAACGGGATAGGACTGCAGGGAGGGCATGCGTTTTCTTCAAGCTAGGAGTGGTGTTTTGGGTTTTACACGCCCGGACATTTTACTTATGTGGATGATGGATTGCGAGGCGCCTCGGTTAGATCGGACGATCCGGGTCCGATGGAGTCATTGGGCTCATTTACGCCCCATAGGGCAGGGAAACGCAGTGTTCAGCCATTTTAAATCACATCGGTGGACCGGCCCTGAAGATCCAAAGGTCACTCGAGCTCTGACCTGAGACATGGGCTAGATTGTCTCGAAGCGGTGAGGACGATCCCTTGCCTCGGTTCACAGACGGAAATCCAACTTCCAATACGTGACTTTGCGGTTTTGATTGTAAAGCTAGTATTGGCGACATGATAATTGGTACCCATGCCACCTAGGATTGATACATTTATATTTGAAATTGTTTTGACACTATACACTTATAGTAATAATAAAAGATGAAATTTAGCGTATCAAGCATTCTTTGGCTATTATAAGGTAAAACCCTATCCTCCGGCTTGTGTTGCATTGTGTGATGGGACCTGGGTCTTATAATAGCTTCATTGTTCTTTATTTAGCATTGCGCTGTTGTGAGAACCCGTAACTTCCCCGGTAAGGAAAGAGCGGATACTTTGAGAACAAGCCATAACAGAACGCAGACAGAAGAACATTTCATTGTTTATTACAACAATTCCATCAGAATACAAGAATATACAGAGTATGAATAAATATTACACAGAAAATATCAGAGATTTAAATTAAATTTAAATACATCACAGCGGAAATAATACAAAACACAACTAGAAGAGATATACGGATACATAGCTTTCCGGATATCGTTCCAGCTATAAATCAGGATCCTGTGAATATAAATCTGCAAAACCAAAACTACTAGCTGCCCGTGTGGAAAATAGAGGCACCTAGAGTTTAGGTTAAAACAATAAACTCCAGGTCAGTCATGTGACTGGTGTGAGAACTAAAACAGTTATTAATCTTTGTTTTTAAAGTTAGGTAAATCAAGGGACCACGCCGTATAACACGGAACGGGTTTCCTCCCAAGAATACAAGTGTAGAAGACAAACAGCGCAATGCTAAATAAAGAACAATGAAGCTATTATAAGACCCAGATCCCATCACACAATGCAACGCAAGCCGGAGGATAGGGTTTTCCCTTATAATAGCCAAATATGCTTGATACGTGAAATTTCATCTTATATTATTACTATAAGTGAAGAAAACAATTTCAAATATAAATGTATCAATCATAGACGGCATGGGTACCATATATCATGTCGCCAATACTAGGCTCTACAATCAAAACCGCAAAATGTCATATTTGGAAATTGGATTTCCATCATGGTGGCTCCTGATTCGAAAGATCGATCGCGTAGTGCCATCTACAACGGTATACGTCTCAGCTAGAGAAAACACCGTAATGCACATCCGCACTTTTGGGAAATCGAGTATCACTGCGGCTTACGTCTCGACGAGAGAAAACACCGCTTACCCTATCCCTCTGAGCACTAAGCTCAATCTCGGTCGACTGAATCCATGACACCACGAAGGTGCCCATCCTCTAAAAAGCATACTGATCAAACCATCAGTTTACCACCATACCGCGGTGTGAGGCTCGCGAATCAACGCTATACACAAAGCCGTGCTATATTAAAGCTGCGCTTTGATCATCATCCACCAAACTTTGCTTTTTAACAAAAGTCTGGATCACTGCATCTCAGCATGCCACACTATCAATCCATATCGTACCACTGATTTCTGCCAATATATAACCTCTGAGCTCGTATGTCTCAGAGAAGGGCGTTAAGCAAGAGAATAAATTCTCCGCTTCCAAACAGATATATATTTAGCAGAGATCAACGAATACAATATAAAGGAATACAATGTCAGACACACCATCCATTTACAAGTCCGTTCTAGGTCTGAACAAAACCGGAGGCACTTTCCTCGCATATCCGTCGACCTCCAAGCACGTCCGGACGGCTACTACTTTAGCTCCCATCAAGGTAGCTACTCCCATCGTGAGCATCAGTAGCACCCATCCATTCGATGTGAAGATCGTCGGTCTTGCACCGTCTTCAATCTCTTCGACTTATCGTCGAATCGGTTATTCAGAATGGGTATAGACCCGGCCTTTCTGAATAACCCACGTATATAATAAACAATTGTTATACAAACACAACATACGCCTCATTCCAATTCATCAGTCAATTTCACATTCTTAGGGAAAGGTTCCCATTAATTTTATTAAAGATAAATTCTTTTATATTTATTCTTTAATCTTCCTTTGGATATCATTTCAAACCATATCATGGTTTTCCAAAGTAGTCGGGATAAGCGAACAACACCGAAGTAATTATTTATTTTATTTCCCAATCCCAACCTATTTATCCCATGGAGCAAAACTGGTGATACTCCATATCTAACACCACGGGGTTATCGGTAAAGTTAATTACCATTTCACGTTCAAATCTAATTAAAGATTTAACTATCGCTACGAGTAAAACTGGTAATACTCCATTCTCGATCATTTCCAAATTTTAATAATTTAAATTATCAATTCATATTTCAATCTAATTAAAGATTCATTAAAACTCCTTTAACTGGGTTAAAGAACTGATGTCATTTAAAATACAGTTCACAATAAACCCAAATCACATTCTATTTCAATTCCAATAAAATATATTAGAAATTCTGGTTATTTAAAACCCATTTCAAATTCAATTTATTTATTTCAAAAATAAATTGGTTTTAATTCTAGTTCAAAACTAGTTCATTTCGATAAAAATCTGTTTTTATCTTTTCAAATATGGAGTTTTTCATCCCAGTTCTTTTCAAATCATTTATTTTGATTTTACACAAATTATAGATATTTTTAATTATTTTATCAAGGCCCGTACAGTCGATTTCCAACTACGGCCATTGAACTGCACTTACAGCGACCTTTTCTAAAATTGATTTGGACATATCTCCAAATCCAACTGTTAGATTTCAAATTTCTAATATTCATTGGAAAGCTCTTTTTGATACGAACCCAACGGTTCCGGTTTCAGGAGAATCTGACGGTTGGATCTCCCGTAATGTCCGTTCGAAGTTAATGGTCGAAATTCGCAAACTGCCGCGGCGCGGCGCGTTCTATTCAGGCCATTATATTATATATATAATATATATTTCGTCGATTTCTATTTAAAACGAATTTTATAAATCGTTTAAATTCGTTTCAAAAACAATTTCAAAATCCTTTTCAATTTCAAATCAAAGTTCAATTTTTCCTTATAAGTTCGTTTTAAATTCATTTCAATTCAATTCAAATTCGATTTCAATTTCTATTCAATTCAATTCGATTTCAATTTCTATTCTATTCAATTCGAATTCAATTTCTATTCAATTCGAATTCAATTTCTATTCTATTCAATTCGAATTCAATTTCTATTCTATTCAATTCGACTTCAATTTCTATTCTATTCAATTCGAATTCAATTTCTATTCTATTCAATTCGAATTCAATTTCTATTCTATTCAATTCGAATTCAATTTCTATTTTATTCAATTCGAATTCAATTTCTATTCTATTCAATTCGAATTCAATTTCTATTTTATTCAATTCGAATTCAATTTCTATTTTATTCAATTCATTTTCTATATATCTTTCTAAATATTCATTTTGAAAATGAATATAATCGATATAAATATCGTTCGCGTCAAAATAGCGCATCTCTAATCAACACGGCTTTATATTTTTCAATAACTTCGTTATTCTTTTCAACAAATGAATATTTATTCTATTCAACACATGAATCTATATTTCTTTCAACACATGACTAATCTCAACAAATGAGTATTGCCCACATGTGACTATATTTTATAATATTCTTTGTTTTCCCAATTGGAATGAGGCCCAATCAATTACCATATAATGTTAATTATATGGATTCCACACAACACATGTATATCACAGCAACGATAAATAATCAACCATCAT
The DNA here is from genome assembly GCA_030737875.1 of Allium sativum. Taxonomy (NCBI): domain Eukaryota; kingdom Viridiplantae; phylum Streptophyta; class Magnoliopsida; order Asparagales; family Amaryllidaceae; genus Allium; species Allium sativum. The sequence continues at coordinate 14,784,366 of CM060911.1, forward strand.
CCAAAGTGCACAACACAACTGCATAAGCATCAAATATATATAATCAACGCTTACACAGTCTGTCGACCAATCGATCGACATACAATTAATTAATTGGGATTAGTGTACGCCAATTATCATCCCAACACCCGTGTGGGGTTTCAACAGTCAAACACAGATTTTATTTGTGCAGTTGGGCGATGTGTAAAATTTATCGTCCCAATCAATATCAGTCAAATCAGTGTATATAAACAAATCGTCTGATTAGTTTATAAATATTTTATTTCATTTTATATACACGTTAAAAATTCTATTTTTAACTATACAATATTTATTTTCTATATAAATATTTTATTCCATTCCACAACCCACATTGCATTTTTCACATCAAAATCAAACAAACAAACAAGTCATCCATGGTCTGTGGACGACGGGTGTCAGGTGCTGCTAAGCACCGTCTGCATCCTAGTATATATATATTAACTAGAAATTTAAAATAAAAGTGAGGAGTTCTCACCGAGGGATCCACTCCTCCATTCTTTATTTCTGAACGGTTCAGATTCACTCGACTTTCCAACTCAACCATTTCACGCTGTTCACAACGAAAATCACATTTTTATATTGATGTACACACCATAAAAATCATATTTTTAATTCGCTACATAGATAAAAAATCACATTTTTATATTCTCTAGTATATATACAAATCATATTTTTAATTATAAACAAAGATCACCTTTTTATTTTGTTAATTTATAAACCAAGATCGCATTTTTATTCTAACACCTTTCACATAAAAATTATATTTTTATAGCGATGTTCGCATTATAAAGATCACCAATTTCAGCATCGCTACATGTATAAAGGTCTCACCTTTATATTCATAAAAATCTTGTCTTTTCTTTTATAAAAATCTTGTCTTTTCTTTTATATATATATAAAAAAGACTCTCTACTTATATTTTTTTATAAAACAATTCAAATTTTATTTTTAAAATCCATATTGTTAAACTAAGAATAATCATCCTTTTAAATTCAAAGAATTCATATTTATTTTCAATCAATGCAGATTTTATATTTAAAATCAATGTATATATTTTATATTTAAAAACAATGTATATATTTCAAATTTCAAATTTCAAAACAATGTCATATTTCAAATTTCAAAACAATGTCATATTTCAAATTTAAAAACAATCAATGTATAAGTTAAAATAAAATAAATAAATAAATTAAAATTATACCTTTTGCTGCAAAAAAAATGTTCTACCCCTTCACGCATCAGCTCAGCCCCTAGGGCTTCCTTGCGCCATCACCAGAGGGGATAGGAGCGGGATCGAAGACCACCACGAGGGGCGCTGGAGCGCCACCTTCCCACGTCGGCGGAAGCTTCCAGTCCGATGCCCCCTTGCGCCCTAGAATCGGCTGCGAACCCCTGTGCTTGTTGCTGGAAAATCGCGCTCCCTCCCTCACGAGCCATGATCAAGGAGGTATGGATGGAAGGAGTGTGAAGAGTTCTACTTGATTAATCAGTGGATAGAAGGATTTAAGGGGAGTAAGGCTTGAAATTATCATCCGCTAGTTTAGAAGAGGGAGGCGGCTTGTTTGACCGTGGTTTGAAGTAGCTTAGGGTTTTTGACCAATGAGAATTTTCACTTTCTATTTATATAAATATTTTATTCTATTTTAATTCTAAAAATACTTGTTTCTTGCCACAAACCTCAAATCAAACCCAACGACTGTCGCCCTTAGCACATTACCCACATTCCGAACACAATGGGATATGTCCTGATGGCCAATTCGACCATTACGAGCAGTTGTGATCAAAATTAAAATATAATTATATATATATTCAATTTAAACGGACATTTCAATTTACCGGGGGCACATACGGTCTCTAAAAATTCCAGAAAAATTATTTCTAGTTTTGTATTGACGATACGGTCCTAACAAACTAGTTTCGTCGAATTTTGACACCGTTTGAAAAATGGTCATTTTCCAGTCGATTAAAATCAACTGAAATTGGTCAAAACACGTTTAACTTTGCCACGCTCACATATTGAATAGAAAAATTATGAAATTTGAAACCTAGCAATAATTTGACATCACGGATCCAACAAAAGTGGTTTCGTCGAAATCCGAAGTCATTTGCAAAATTTCCATTTTTAAGGGCTTGAATTCCATAGCGACTATTCAGAATTTTCAACTGGACATATCTTTTTATCCCCGCTATGAAATTTCGATTTGTCAGATTCGTTGGAAAGATATTATCAATTAGATTCAAATATTTTTGGTTTCGTTAAAATCCGGTTTATTTTGCACCCGGTACATTCAATTGAAGTTTGAAATCGAATTATCGAACTACCGCGCCATTTTCATTTCCTTTTATAATTAAATAAATATTTATATTCTAACGACGACGTATATAAATATACGTTCGAATTCTATTCAAAATAAATTTCTCATCGATATTATTTAAAATAACCTATTTTAAATATAGAAAATTCGCTAAAATTGCCAAAATAAAAAATTTAAATTGGCCTAGATTTCCGGTTTATTACAATCTCCCCCACTTAAAACTTTTCGTCCCCGAAAAGGAACAAAGTCGAAAGTGGTTTGATTAATCAACTCTACGTTCGATCTGGCTTCCATTCTCCAACTTTTTAGTTTTTGAGAATTTTCAAATTCTTCAAAAATTTGGCTAACACCCGGAATTTTCGAAAAATTTCGCCATAACCTCCTTTGTACGGGGAGAGGTTTGGAAATTTATTGGGCCGTATTAGGTACCCAATAAATCCTAATAAGCATACACATATTTATAGTGATATATTCTGGTGTTTACAGGGGAGCGTGTACTGATAATAACTCCAGAGAATAAATTCTCGTCACCCTGTCAAAGCCTGAGGGAGTGTGTATTTTAAATGCTCCAGAGGATAAAACCTCGTCACCTCGTCCCGTGTGGGAAATAAATAGTCCATGTGCCGTATCTAATAACTAGAGAGACATGATTATTGTCAACTCTAGACCCGTGTGGAGTTTTTATTAATCTGGCAATTTTATCGTTTTAATTTAAATAGTCCATATCGGTCATCAGTTCAACCGGTAAAATATAGTCATCGCCATACAAGCCTCTCGCTCGTATGGTAAATCTTCCACCTCGTCACACAAGCTCCAAATGCTTATGTGGTATATGATGAAGTATGCCATGTAATGTAGTTCAAAATTAATTGTTGCTATCCTATGGCGATGTTTATTATTTCACACAGAATAACCAGCATTCCGCATCCAATGGCATTCATAGGAGTTGATATAATAATATTTCGCATCCAACTCATTAAGGTTTACCTATTTGTCGGGCACGCAAATAAAATCTTTACTCAACAGCTATCCAATTTCCTGTTCAAACATATATAATGCACAAGTATATATTTCTAACTATTTTCTTACCAGTTCAATGTGTGATTTAATTGAATAAATTTGTTCTGGTTTTTTTTTTATTGATGATATTCTAATCTTCTCTAAATCAAAGGCCGAAAAGGAACATAACAATGGAAGCCGAAAAGGAACGAAGCCGCAAGTTGTTTAACAAATCAACTCAACTTCCATTATTTCGACTACGGCTTAAGTTCTTCAACTTTTCAGTTTCTAAGAACTTTTCAAATTTTTCAATAATTTGGCTAAAACCCTAAATTTTCGAAAAATTTCGCCATAACCTCCCCTGCACCGGGAGCAACGGGAAAATCCCGAAATTGCCATATAGGCCTTCTGATCACTAAAAGAAAAAGAAAAAGCCAAGCGGCTAGCCAATCGGCTCATAAAATCATCATCACCCAAACAAAACAGTAAATTATGGTAAACATGTACCTATTTGTCGGGCAAACAATTTTATTCTTCTGCTCTAGCCTCTTTGCAATGACCTGTTCAATGTAAGTACATGTATATGCAAGCAAATGCGACTAATTTTCAATACAATTCAATATTTGATTCTATTAGGCTAAATGGTTCAAAATTATCAAACAAATAAACAAACAACACAACCATCAATCAATTAGTGGATTAATGTTTCAAATTCATAATTTTGATACATATACAAAAAATCATGTTTTTGATGCCAATTCACAACAATAACTCTATCTATATAAGTTTTGGTTCTCACACCAGTCTAATGGAAATATATAGATATCACACCTTCGAAACACGAACATAAGTTCTGATGATGATCGATCAATCATCAGAGCCATCTCCGGGTGTCTAGAATGTGATTCTATATCTATCCAGTATATTGAAACTTCGAATATACGTTCGTGACGCGTATATGCAAAATCTTTATATATTGGATTGTCCAAATTCAATATAAATATTCAAATACGTATAAAACGATTTAAATTTCAAAACAAAATTGTTTTCATTTGAAAAATATACTCTTCACACTCGTTCTAGGATACTACTGATCCTATCTCTAACGAGTCATTCTAATTGGATACTGCTAATCCAATATCTGATGGGTTCTTTCGTTCAATTCTAATGTGTCATGTTCTCTAGCTCTGTAAACCAGAGCTCTGATACCAACTGTGACGAAAACGCGAAATCCGGTAGGCTTTGCAACCATCCCTTCATCCTCCATTTCACAGGTAAAACCCACCGTGGCTCACAATGGCCCCTCAGTCCCTTGTTATACGGCGACCCTCTCGAGTCTCCCGGTCACTGCCTAACCAACCCTCTACAGGGACATGTAGGGGTAAGAGTCTCCCGTTCGCCACCAAACCGCGAAGCGAGAACCCCCTATCATGCGTACCCCAGCCCACACAGGGCCAACAACAAGAACTAGTGATACTCCATATCTAACACCACGGGGTTATCGGTAAAGTTAATTACCATTTCACGTTCAAATCTAATTAAAGATTTAACTATCGCTATGAGTAAAACTGGTAATACTCCATTCTCGATCATTTCCAAATTTTGATAATTTAAATTATCAATTCATATTTCAATCTAATTAAAGATTCATTAAAACTCCTTTTACTGGGTAAAAGAACTGATGTCATTTAAAACACAGTTCACGATAAACCCAAATCACATTCTATTTCAATTCCAATAAAATATATTAGAAATTCTGGTTATTTAAAACCCATTTCAGATTCAATTTATTTATTTCAAAAATAAATTGGTTTTAATTCTAGTTCAAAACTAGTTCATTTCGATCAAAATCTATTTTTATCTTTTCAAATATGGAGTTTTTCATCCCAGTTCTTTTCAAATCATTTATTTTGATTTTACACAAATTATAGATATTTTTAATTATTTTATCAAGGCCCGTACAGTCGATTTCCAACTACGGCCATCAAACTGCACTTACAACGACCTTTTCTAAAATTGATTTGGACATATCTCCATATCCAACCGTTAGATTTAAAATTACTAATATTCATTGGAAAGCACTTTTCGATACGAACCCAATGGTTCCAGTTTCAGGAGAATCTGACGGTTGGATCTCCCGTAATGTCCGTTAGAAGTTAATGGTCGAAATTCGCGAACTGCCGCGGCGCGGCGCGTTCTATTCAGGCCATTATATTATATATATAATATATATTTCGTCGAATTCTATTTAAAACGAATTTTATAAATCGTTTAAATTCGTTTCAAAAACAATTTCAAAATCCTTTTCAATTTCAAATCAAAGTTCAATTTTTCCTTATAAGTTCGTTTTAAATTCATTTCAATTCAATTCAAATTCGATTTCAATTTCTATTCAATTCAATTCGATTTCAATTTCTATTCTATTCAATTCGAATTCAATTTCTATTCTATTCAATTCGAATTCAATTTCTATTCTATTCAATTCGACTTCAATTTCTATTCTATTCAATTCAAATTCAATTTCTATTCTATTCAATTCGAATTCAATTTCTATTCTATTCAATTCCAATTCAATTTCTATTCTATTCAATTCCAATTCAATTTCTATTTTATTCAATTCATTTTCTATATCTCTTTCTAAATATTCATTTTAAAAATGAATATAATCGATATAAATATCGTTTGCGTCAAAATAGCGCATCTCTAATCAACACGGCTTTATATTTTTCAATAACTTCGTTATTCTTTTCAACAAATGAATATTTATTCTATTCCACACATGAATCTATATTTCTTTCAACACATGACTAATCTCAACAAATGAGTACTGTCCACATGTGACTATATTTTATAATATTCTTTATTTTCCCAATTGGAATGAGGCCCAATCAATTACCATATAATGTTAATTATATGGATTCCACACAACACATGTATATCACAGCAACGATAAATAATCAACCATCATCCAAAGTGCACAACACAACTGCATAAGCATCAAATATATATAATCAACGCTTACACAGTCTGTCGACCAATCGATCGACATACAATTAATTAATTGGGATTAGTGTACGCCAATTATCATCCCAACACCCGTGTGGGGTTTCAACAATCAAACACAGATTTTATTTGTGCAGTTGGGCGATGTGTAAAATTTATCGTCCCAATCAATATCAGTCAAATCAGTGTATGTAAACAAATCGTCTGATTTGTTTATAAATATTTTATTTCATTTTATATACACGTTAAAAATTCTATTTTTAACTATACAATATTTATTTTCTATATAAATATTTTATTCCATTCCACAACCCACATTCAATTTTTCACATCAAAATCAAACAAACAAACAAGTCATCCATGGTCCATGGACGACGGGTGTCAGGTGCTGCTAAGCACCGTCTGCATCCTAGTATATATATATTAACTAGAAATTTAAAATAAAAGTGAGGAGTTCTCACCGAGGGATCCACTCCTCCATTCTTTATTTCTGAACGGTTCAGATTCACTCGACCTTCCAACTCAACCATTTCACGCTATTCACAACGAAAATCACATTTTAGTATTGATGTACACACCATAAAAATCATATTTTTAATTCGCTACATAGATAAAAATCACATTTTTAAATTCTCTAGTATATATACAAATCATATTTTTAATTATAAACAAAGATCACCTTTTTATTTTGTTAATTTATAAACAAAGATCACATTTTTATTCTAACACCTTTCACATAAAAATTATATTTTTATAGCGATGTTCGCATTATAAAGATCATCAATTTCAGCATTGCTACATGTATAAAGATCTCACCTTTATATTCATAAAAATCTTGTCTTTTCTTTTATATATATATAAAAAAGACTCTCTACTTATATATTTTTATAAAACAATTCAAAATTTATTTTTAAAATCCATATTGTTAAACTAAGAATAATCATCCTTTTAAATTCAAAGAATTCATATTTATTTTCAATCAATGCAGATTTTATATTTAAAATCAATGTATATATTTTATATTTAAAAACAATGTATATATTTCAAATTACAAAACAATGTCATATTTCAAATTTCAAAACAATGTCATATTTCAAATTTAAAAATAATCAATGTATAAGTTAAAATAAAATAAATAAATAAATAAATTAAAACTATACCTTTTGCTGCAAAAAAAATGTTCTACCCCTTCACGCATCAGCTCAGCCCCTAGGGCTTCCTTGCGCCATCACCAGAGGGGATAGGAGCGGGATCGAAGACCACCACGAGGGGCGCTGGAGCGCCACATTCCCACGTCGGCGAAAGCTTCCAGTCCGATGCCCCCTTGCGCCCTAGAATCGGCTGCGAACCCCCGTGCTTGTTGCTGGAAAATCGCGCTCCCTCCCTCACGAGCCATGATCAAGGAGGTATGGATGGAAGGAGTGTGAAGAGTTCTACTTGATTAATCAATGGATAGAAGGATTTAAGGGGAGGAAGGCTTGAAATTATCATCCGCTAGTTTAGAAGAGGGAGGGAGGCGGCTCGTTTGACCGTGGTTTGAAGTAGCTTAGGGTTTTTGACCAATGAGAATTTTCCCTTTCTATTTATATAAATATTTTATTCTATTTTAATTCTAAAAATACTTGTTTCTTGCCACGAACCTCAAATCAAACCCAACGACTGTCGCCCTTAGCACATTACCCCCATTCCGAACACAATGGGACATGTCCCGCTGGCCAATTCGACCATTACGAGCAGTTGTGATTAAAATTAAAATATAATTCTATATATATTCAATTTAAACGGACATTTCAATTTACCGGGGGCACATACGGTCTCTAAAAATTCCAGAAAAATTATTTCTAGTTTCATGTTGACGATACGGTCCTAACAAAACTAGTTTCGTCGAATTCTGACACCGTTTGAGAAATGGCCATTTTCCAGTCGATTAAAATCAACTGAAATTGGTCAAAACATGTTTAACTTTGCCACGCTCACATATTGAATCGAAAAATTATGAAATTTGAACCCTAGCAATAATTTGACATCACGGATACAGCAAAAGTGGTTTCGTCGAAATCCGAAGTCATTTGCAAAATTTCCATTTTTAAGGGCCTGAATTCCATAGCGACTATTCAGAATTTTCAACTGGACATATCTTTTTTTTATCCCCGCTATGAAATTTCGATTTGTCGGATTCGTTGGAAAGATATTATCAATTAGATTCGAATATTTTTGGTTTCGTTAAAATCCGGTTTATTTTGCACCCGGTACATTCAATTGAAGTTTGAAATCGAATTATCGAACTACCGCGCCATTTTCAATTCCTTTTATAATTAAATAAATATTTATATTCTAACGACGACGTATATAAATATACGTTCGAATTCTATTCAAAATAAATTTCTCATTGATATTATTTAAAATAACCTATTTTAAATATAGAAAATTAGCTAAAATTGCCAAAATAAAAATTTTAAATTGGCCCAGATTTCCAGGTTATTACAGCTGTTGTTTTATGCACTGGTATTCTTGGGAGGAAACCCGTTCCGTGTTATACGGCGTGGTCCCTTGATTTACCTAACTTTAAAATAAAGATTAATAACTGTTTTAGTTCTCACACCAGTTACATGACTGACCTGGAATTTATTGTTTTAACCCAAAATCTGGGTGCCCTTATTTTGGCACGGGCAGCTAGTAGTTTTGGTATTGCAGATTTATATTCACAGGAACCTGGTTTACAGCTGGAATGATATTCAGAAAGCTCTGTATCCGTATATTCCTTTCAGTTGTGTTTTGTATTATTTTCCGCTGCTATGTAATTTATTGTAATCTCTGATATTTATCGAATGTATTTTATTGATTTATACTCTGTATATTCTTGTATTCTGATGGAATTGTTGTAATTAGCAATGAAATGTTCTTCTGTTTGCGTTCTGATATGTTTTGTCCTCAAAGTACCCGCTCTTTCCTTCACGGGGAAGTTACGGGTCTTTACATTTGGTATCAGAGCTTTGGTTTACAAGGCTCGAGAACAAGACACGTTAGAACCAAACGAAAGAATTCATCAGAGATTGGATTAGTAATATCCAATAAAAATGACTCGTTAGAGATGGGATCAGTAGTATACTAGAACGAGTGTGAAGAGTATATTTTTAAAAAAAGAAAACAATTTTTGTTTTGGAAAATTAAATTCAATTATTCGTATTTGAATATTTATTTGTATTGATTTGGACAATCAAGTATATAGAGATCTTAATATACGTCTGATCCACGTGTATTGAAGCCTCGAATATACTGGGTAGTTATAGAATCACACTCTAGTCGATTGGGCATGATTCTGATGATTGACGCGTCATCATCAGTAATTATTTTCGTGTTTCGAAAGTGGGATTTCTATATGATTCCAATTGACTGGTGTGAGAACCAAAACTAGATAGGGCTTAGTGTTGTGATTTGGCATCAAAAATGTGATTTTTTGGACTATGTATCAAAGTTATGAATTTGAAAAGATAATCAACTAATTGATTGCTGACTGTGTTGTTTGATTATTTGTTGATTAATTAAAATTTTGAACCATTTAGCCAAATTGATTAAATAGTGAGTTGTATTGAAAAATTATCGCATTTGCATGCATATACATGTACTTACATTAAACAAGTCATAGCAAGGAGACTAGAGAAGAGGAATAAAATTGTTTGCCCGACAAATAGGTACATGTTTATTGTATTTCTTTGGGTTTTGATGATTTTATGAGCCGATTGGCTAGCCGCTTGGTTGTTTCCTTTTCTTTTTGTATTGGTGAGGGCCATGGGAGGCTATTTGAAATATCCCGAAGCTCCCGGTGCAGGGGAGGTTATGGCGAAATTTTTCGAAAATTTAGGGTGTTAGCCAAATTTTTGAAAAATTAGAAAAGTTCTTAGAAACTGAAAAGTTGAAGAATTTAAGCCATAATGAAAATAATGAAAGTTGAGTTGATTTGTAAAACAACTTTCAGTTTCGTTCCTTTTCGGGGACGAAAAGTTTTAAGTGAGGGAGATTGTCATAACCCAGAAATCCGAGCCAATTTAAAATTTTATTTTGGCCATTTTGATGAATTTTGAATATTTAAAATGAATTATTTTAAATAATAATGACGAGAAATTTATTTTGAATAGAATTAGAATGTATATATTTATTTGAATCGCCGTTAGAATATAAATATTTATTTTTAATTATAAAATGAATTGAAAATGGCGCGGTAGTTCGAAAATTCGATTTCAAAGTTCAAATGAATTTACAGGATTCAAAATAAACCAGATTTTGGCGAAACCAAAAATATTAGAATCTATATGAAAATATCTTTCCAACGAATCCGAAAAATCAAAATTTCATAGCGGTAATCAAAAGTTATGCCCAGTTGAAAATTCAGAATATTCACTATGGAATTCTAGCCCTTAAAAATGGAAATTATCGAATATTTTAAAATAACATATAATCAACATTATAATGTAATCAACATTATATGGTAATTGACTGTGTCTGATTCCAGTTCAGAATTATCGAATATTTTAAAATAACATTCAGTGGACATTGAAATGTGAAGCCGTGTTAAGTAGTTAAACGCCATTTTAACATGAACGAGAATTTTGTCGATTTTATTCGTTTTATAATGAAATTCGAATTAAATTGAAGTAGAATTGAATTTGAATAAAATTGAAATGATTTGAAATTCGAATTATATTGAAATGATTTGAAATTCGAATTAAATTGAAATTCGAATTAAATTGAAATGATTTGAAATTCGAATTAAATTGAAATGATTTGAAATTCGAATTATATTGAAATGATTTGAAATTCGAATTATATTGAAATGAATTGAAATTCGAATTAAATTGAAATGATTTGAAATTCGAATTAAATTGAAATGATTTGAAATTCGAATCATATTGAAATGATTTGAAATTCGAATTAAATTGAAATGAATTGAAATTCGAATTAAATTGAAATAGAATTGAAATTCGAATTAAATTGAAATGATTTGAAATTCGATTTATATTGAAATGATTTGAAATTCGAATTAAATTGAAATGAATTGAAATTCGAATTAAATTGAAATGAATTGAAATTCGAATTAATGTGAAATGAATTGAAATTCAAATTAAATTGAAATAGAATTGAAATTTGAATTAAATCGAAAAAGAATTGAAATCATTTTGAATTGAATTTAAAACGCATTGAAATTGAATTGAAATGAATTTAAAACGAATTTATATTGGAAAATTCAATTTTGATTTGAATTTGAGATGGAAGTTGAAATCGTTTTGAAAAAGAATTTAAAACGATTTATAAAATACGTTTTAAATGGAAATCGACGAAATATATATTATATATGTTATATGTATAATATAATGGCCCGAACAGAACGTGTCGCGCTGCGGCAGTTCGCGAATTTCGACAATTGACTTCGAACGGATATTACGGGAGATCCGACCGTCGGATTCTCCTAAAACCGGAACCGATGGGTTCGTATTGAAAAGATATTTCTACAAAATATTAGAAATTTGAAATCTAACGGTTGGATTTGGAATTATGTCCAAATCAAATTTGGAAAAGGTCGTTGTAAGTGTAGTGCGATGGTCGTTGATGGAAATCGACTGTACGGGCCTTGATAAAATTATTAAAAATATCATTAATTAGTGTAATATCATAAGAAATGTTTTGGGAAGAATTGGGATGAAAAATTCCAAATTTGAAAAGATAAAAATAGATTTTTATCGAAATGAGCTAGTTTTGAACTAGAATTATAATTCAATTATTTTTAAATAAATAAATTGGATTTGAAATGGTTTTAAAAATAACCAGAATTTCCAATATATATATTGGAAATGGATTTGAATCGAAATTATCTTCGGAATATTTCGATATTGAATTTCGTGACTATACAGATATTGTTATGGAAATTTGAAATATATTTATATCGTTATTTCCAATACGATATTTGTTGGTTGTAGCATTTGATATTGAATATAAGCCGATATATTTTCTATTCGGAGCCTTGTATTTAATATCAAATGGGATTTGGGTTTGTCGTGAATGGTGTCTTCATTAACACTGTTCTTTAACCTAGTTGAGAAAAAGATTTAATCTTTTTATTTAGATTTAATGAAGTATACCAATTAAATAATATTTAATTGAAATTGAAATGGAATGTGATTTTGGGATTATCGTGAGCTTTGTTTTAAATGACATTAGTTCTTTAACCCAGTTAAAGGTAGGATTTATTTCCTGGATATGAATAATCATTAAGTAATTATTTTTGGAAATTAAAACTGAATTAGAGTTTTAATGAATCTTTAATTAGATTGAAAATTGAATTTGATAATTTAAATTATCAAATTAAAGAAATGATCGAGAATGGCGTATCACCAGTTTTTCTCCAAGCGATAGTTAAATCTTTAATTAGATTTGAACGCGAAATGGTAATTAATTTACCGATAACACTGTGGTGTTAGATATGAAGTATTACCAGTTTTACTTCATGGGATGAATAGGCAAGGATTGGGAAATTAAAACAAATGATTACTTCGGTAAGGTTCGTTAATCCCGACTAGTTTGGATAAACCATAATTTGATTTGAATTGATATTCAAAGGAAGATTAAAGAATAAATTTAAAGAATTTATATGTGATAAAATTAATAGGAACCTTTCCCAAAGTATAAGAATATTTGAATAAAAGAATATTCTGAATTGGAATGAGGCGTATGTTGTGTTTGTGTAACACTTGTTTATTATATACGCGAGTTATTCGGAATGACCGGGTTTATCCCATTCTGAATAACTGATACGACGATTAGTCGAAGATGAAGACGGTGGTCGAAGACCGGAGGTCTTCACATCGTTTGGATAATTACTGATGATTTTGATTGGGCTGTACACCTAAGAGGAGGGAATCTGTTGGTGATCGTCCAGACGTACTTGGAGATCGATGGATATGCAAGGTACAAGGTGCCTCCGGTTTCGTTCAGACCTAGAACAGACTTGTAAATGGACTGTATGTCTGACATTGGATATCATTCTGTGTGATTGATGGATATCGTTTGCATGGAGTGGTTTGCCTGTGTGACATGCTAAGATGCAAATGATCAAGGCTTCTGTCGAAAAGCAGAGTCTTGTGGTTGATGATCAAAGCACGGCCTTTGTGGCATAGCTTTGTGTAGCGTTAATTCGCGAGCCTCACACCTCGGGGTGAACCAGAAATGAGAGAGGACTGAAGGGAGGGCATGTGTTTTCTTCTAGCTAGGAGTGGTGTTTTGGGTTTTACACGCCCGGACATTTTACTTATGTTGACGATGGATTGCGAGGCGCCTCGGTTAGATCGGACGATCCGGGTCCGATGGAGTCATTGGGCTCATTTACGCCCCATAAGGCGGGGAAACGCAGTGTTCATGCATTTTAATCCACATCGGTGGACCAGTCCTGAAGATCCAAAGGTCACTCGAGCTCTGACCTGAGACATGGGCTAGATTGTCTCCAAGCGGTGAGGACGATCCCTTGCCTCGGTTCACAGATGGAAATCCAACTTCCAATACGTGACTTTGCGGTTTTGATTGTAAAGCCTAATACTGGCGACATGATATATGGTACCCATGCCGCCTAGGATTGATACATTTATATTTGAAATTGTTTTGACACTATACACTTATAGTAATAATAAAAGATGAAATTTAGCGTATCAAGCATTCTTTGGCTATTATAAGGTAAAACCCTATCCTCCGGCTTGTGTTGCATTATGTGATGGGACCTGGGTCTTATAATAGCTTCATTGTTCTTTATTTAGCATTGCGCTGTTGTTTTATGCACTGGTATTCTTGGGGGGAAACCCGTTCCGTGTTATACGGCATGGTCCCTTGATTTACCTAACTTTAAAATAAAGATTAATAACTGTTTTAGTTCTCACACCAGTCACATGACTGACCTGGAGTTTATTGTTTTAACCTAAACTCTGGGTGCCCTTATTTTGACACGGGCAGCTAGTAGTTTTGGTTTTGCAGATTTATATTCACAGGAACCTGGTTTACAGCTGGAATGATATTCGGAAAGCTCTGTATCCGTATATTCCTTTCAGTTGTGTTTTGTATTATTTTCCGCTGCTATGTAATTTATTGTAATCTCTGATATTTATCGAATGTATTTTATTGATTTGTACTCTGTATATTCTTGTATTCTGATGGAATTGTTGTAATTAACAATGAAGTGTTCTTCTGTTTGAGTTCTGATCTGTCTTGTCCTCAAAGTATCCGCTCTTTCCTTCACGAGGAAGTTACGGGTCTTTACACTTTTGAAGGGAAAATGATAGTACTCCGTTAGCTCTTCAGATTGGTACCATGTTGATGAATTTTCATTTGCTATCTCGCGCGAATTCCTGCCTTGAAGTGGCACCCATCGCCATGTTTTTTCCGGCGATCTGACCACCGAGCCGGCGGCGGTTGTGAGAGGTAGGGCGTCTCGGGTAGGCGCATGACGTGGAGGAATCTGATTGTCTTCTGGAGCGACATGGCAGCAGCAATCTGGAACCCTAGGTTTGAAGAATTAGGTTCTATACATCATCGTTCAGTAGAAAGGAGAAGGGGTAGGATTAGTTAAATTTATTTTAATTAATTATATAATTAATTATCTCCAAAATGTCAATAACGTATAAACACTCGTATCTTCTTCGTACGAGGTCCAAATATGACGATTTCAGATCCGTTGGAATCGTTGAAAAGAGAACTTCACAATGGAACTGACCAGAATGGAAACAGAGCACGCTGGAAATTCAGGCAAATTCAAATCCAAACTGTTTAGAAATTCAGAAATGAAAACTGGCGGATTGGATCCGAACGTGAGAACTCCTTCTCACTCAAATTATTTTACAGTTATATATATATACTAGGATGCAGACGGGGCTTAGTAGCCCCCAACACTATTTATTGTACAAACCATGGTTGTTTGTTTGGACTGTATTGTGTTGTGATTGTGATGTGAAATGGAATATAAAATATTCATGTGATTGAATAAAATGTTTAATCATTAAAAATATCATTTTTAATGTGTAATAAAACTATATAAAATAGTCATGTGTTGAAATAAATATTCATTTTAAAAATCGGACGACTTGTTTATGTGCACCAATTTAACTGACATTGATTGGGATGATAAATTTTACACATCGCCCAACCGCACAAATAAAATCTGTGTTTGTTGATTGAAACCCCACACGGGTATTAGGAAGATATTTGACGTACACTAATCCCAATTGTTTAGTTGTATGTCAATCGATGGGTTGACAGACTGTATGAGCATTATTTATTTATTTTAATGCTCATATAGTGGTAAAATGCACTCTTGATGTTGTATGAATTTTTGATGATTTTTTATCATTATCGTTGTATACATGCAATGTATTAAATCCATATAACTAAAATTATTTGGTAATTGGTTGAGTCTGATTCCAATTCAGAATTATCGAATATTTTTAAATAATATCTAGTGTATAGTCAAAATCAGATATTTTGAAAATATTATCATTTTAATATTATAATGATAAGAAATATTCACTTTTGATTTGAAAATTGAAATGAAGTAGAAATCGTTTTAAAATGAATTTAAAACGAATTTATTAAGAAATATTCAATTCTGATTTGAAAATCGAAATGAAGTAGAAATCGTTTTAAAATGAATTTAAAACGAGTTTATTTAGAAATATTCAATTTTGATTTGAAAATCGAAATGAAGTAGAAATTGTTTTAAAATGATTTTATTAAGATATATTCAATTTTGATCTGAAAATCGAAATGAAGTAGAAATCATTTTAAAATGAATTAAAAACGAATTTATGAAGAAATATTCAACTTTGATTGAAAATTGAAATGAAGTAGAAATCGCTTTAAAATGAATTTAAATCGAATTTATTAAGAAATATTCATTTTTGATTTGAAAATTGAAATGAAGTTGAAATCGTTTTGAAATGAATTTATAAACGAATTTATAAAATACATTTTAAATGGAAATCGATGGAATATTATATATATATATATATATATATATTAATGGCTTGAATAGAACGCGTCGTTTTGCGACCGTTCACAAAATTTCAACCATTGACTTCGAATTGACATTACGGAAAATCGGACCATTGGATTCTCTTAAAACTAGAATTGTTGGTTTCGTATCGAAAAGAGCTTTCTAATGAATATAAGAGATTTGAAATCTAAAGGTTGGATTTGGAATTATGTCCAAATCAAATTAGGTAAAAGGTCGTTATGGATGCAGTTCGGTGGCCGTTGTTGGAAACCGACTGTACGGGTCTTAATAAAGTTATTAAAAATATTTATAATTTGTGTAAAATCATAATTAATGATTTGGAAAGGATTTGGATGAAAAATTCTACATTTGTAAAGATAGAAAAAATATTTTTATCGAAGTGAACTAGTTAATAACTAGAATAATAATCCAATTACTTTTAGAAATAAATAAATTGGATTTGAAAATGGTTTTAATCTAACTAGAATTTTCCAACGAGTAAATTAGAATGGATTTGAAATGGAAATAATCTTCGGAATATTTCTATATTGATTCCGTGATTACATGGATATTGTAGAGGAATTTGGAAGATACAGATATCGTTATTCCCAATACGATATCCATTGATTTCAGAATTTGATATTAAATATAAGCTGATATAATTTCTATTTTGAGCCTTGTATTTAATATCGAATTGGATTTTGGGTTTGTCGTGAATGGTGTCTTAAATAACACTATTCTTAAACCCAGTTGAGAAAAGAATAAATCTTTAAATTAAGATTTAGAGAAGAATTCCAATTAATTTATATTTAATTGGAATTGAATAAAAGAATTGGATTTTTGGATTTATAGCAAATTGTGTTTTAAATAACATTTGTTCTTTAACCCAATTAACAATGAAGAATGTGATTTGGAATTTATAAATCTTTTATTAAGATTTAATGGAAATTTTCCAAAGTAAAGTTTTCAATTTAATAAATTGGAATGGAATGGAATTCGATTTGGTAATAATCGAGATGAGCTTCTGTAAAGGAAGACCGTTACTATATATGGAATTTAAAAAGGCTTTGTTGTTATTCCATTTATATTACTGGTTGGAGACGGAAATTTGTATCGATTATATATATTGATCTGTTTTCCCTGAAAATTCCATAATTAATGGAATGTGATTTTCGGTTTATCGTGAACTGTGTTTTAAAAGACTCTGGTTCTTTAACCCAGTTAAAGACAGGATTTATTTCCTAAAGTTAAATAATCATTAGATAATGATTGTTGGAAGATTAAAACTAAGTGGAGTTTTAATGAATCTTTAATTAGATTGAAAAGTGGATGTGATAATTTAAATTATCAAATTTGTGAAATGGTCGAGAATGGAGTATCACCAGTTTTGCTCCAACCGATAGTTAAATCTTTAAATAGATTTGAAAAAGAAATGGTAATCAATTTTACCAATAATACCGTGGTGTTAGATATAGAGTGCTACCAGTTTTGCTCCATGGGATGAATAGGTTGGGATGGGGAAATATAATAAAAGATTACTTCGGTGTAGTTCGCTAATCCCAGCTAGTTTGGAAAACCTTAATTTGGTTTAAGTTGTGGAAAGAATATTTGAATAAAAGAATATTCTGGATTGGAGTGAGGCATATGTTGTGTTTTTATAGCACTTGTTTAGAAGATACGCGAGTTACTCGGAAAGACCGGGTTTATCCCATTCTGAATAATTTATACGACGATAAGTCTACGATGAAGACGGTGGTTGAAGACCAGAGATCTTCACATCGTTTGGATGATTACTGATGTCATGATTGGGAGGCATCCCAAGACAAGGTAATAAGTGGGGATTGTCCAGATATACTTGGAGATCGACCGGATATGCGAGGTCCTCTCTCCTGTATTAGACATATGGGACGAGGAATAAGGTGAATCCGGTTTCGTTCAGACCCAGAACGGACTTGCAAATTGATGGTATGTCTGACATTGTATTCCTTTATACTGTATTCGTTGATCTCTGCTAAATATATATCTGTTTGGTGGCGGAGAATTTATTCTCTTGCTTAACACCCTTCTCTGAGACGTATGAGCTAAGAGGTTATATATCGGCAGAAATCAATAGTACGGTATGGAGTGACTATGTGGCATACTGAGTGGCATGTGATCAAGGCTTTTGTTGAAAAGCAGGACCTTGTGGTTGATGATCAAAGCGCGGCTTTAAATAGCATAGCTTTGTGTATAGCGTTAATTCGCGAGCCTCACACCCCGGTATGAACCAGAAACGGGAGAGGACCTTAGGGAGGACATGCATTTCTTTCTAGCTAGGAGTGGTGTCATGGTATGGAGCCCAGACATTTTACTCATGTGGACGTTGCATATTATTTGATGGATAGCGAGGTACGTCGGATATATCGGTCACTACAAGGCCGATGGATATGATGGTCGATATACTGACCAGATTTACGCCCCATAGGGCGGAGAAACGTATTGTTCAGGAATTATAATCCACTAACGTAAGTGTGGACCGACCCTGACGCTCCGAGGGCTCACCTGAGTCTGGGTCCCGAGGCACGGGCTAGAGTGTCTCGAATTCGGTAAGGAAGATCCCTTGCCTTGGTTCATGATGGAAATCCAACTTCCAATACGTGACTTTTCGGTTTTAATTATAGAGCCTAGTATGGCGACAAAGTGGGATGGGGCACTATGCCGTCTATGATTGATATATTTATATTTGATGTTGTTTTTAACACGATGCACTTGTAGTAATATCAAAATGATTTGTTTTTAAAGCGTACCAGGCATGTTTGGCTATTATAAGGTAAAACTCAATCCTCTGGCTTGCGTTGCATTGTGTGATCGGACCTGAGTCTTATAATAGCTTTATTTTCTTTAATTAGCATTGCGCTGTTTGTTTTATGCATTGATACTCATGGGGGTAAACTCGTTCCGTGTTATACGACGTGATCCCTTGAGTTACCTAACTTTAAAATTCAAGTTAATAACTGTTTTAGTTCTCACACCAGTCCCATGACTGACTCGGAGTTTATTGTTTTAACCTAAACTCTGGGTGCCCCTATTTTCCACACGGGCATCTAGTAGTTTTGGTTTTGCAGATTTCTATTTATCAGGATCCTGGATTTACAGCTGGAGCCATATACGGAACGCTCTGTATCTGTGTATCTCTTTCAGTTGTATATGTTAATGTATTTCTGCCACGCATTGTATCAATTTTCCACTGCTTTGTAATTTAAATCTCTGATATTTTTCTGATGTATAATATTCATTCATACTCTGATATCTTGTACTCTGATGTAATTGTTGTAATAGCAATGAAATGTTCTTCTGTTTGCATTCCGATTTGTCATGTTCTCAACTCATTCCAGGCTTTCCCGCACTACACCATAATGGCCATTTGGCAACTCTTATTTTTTTCAACTGCCAACACTTATATGTGTTGTAGACTAGTGACACTAATATGTGTTACTATAGTAAAAATGTGTCACCAAAAATATGCCAACACTTTTTTGTGTTGATATGGCTGGTCAACTCTTATATTCCAAGGGCAAAATGGTAAGTTCTCACTCATAACCCTAATCAGTACCTCAACGCTTATTCCTCTACGCTTATTCCTTCTTTGGCCGCATCATAACAAAATAAAAAAATGAACTTCAAAAAATTGATATCAGCGATTAGCTATTCAATATTAATATCAGAGATAAAAGGATTTTGGATTTCTCAAATCGGTATTAGCCTCTCAAATCCTCTCTCTATGACTTCGAATTTGGGCTTCTACGAATTGGGGCTTCTAGAAAATTGGTACGTGTTCTGCTCCTTTCTGATTTTTAATTTGCTCGACTTGATGGATTAAATGCCAATGATTAATGGATTTCTATAGAATTTAAATCGTATTATATCTCTAATTTTTGAATGGGTTGGATTTCATATATCTCTAGCATTACGTGTTCAGTATACTTGCATATTTCTCTGATTGGTTTGGTCTTGGTTAATTGTTGGAGAATATTGACTTGTTCAGCTATAACTTGAATTTGTTTATTTTTATAGGATTGAAATTTAGTACTTCAGTTTGACCACAGTGTATCCTTGGACAGTTGCATTGATTGTTGTTGCTTTCTGCTCCTTTTGCTTCTAATTAATGTTTTTTGTTGCATTTGTGTATATGTTTGAACAACCTTGTTCAGGCTGGTCAATTTTAAAACCGTTCTGTATTTTAGGTTATGCACTCCTTTGAGCCTGGCATGATTTGCTTTGATCAGTTGTGTTCATGAAGTGATCATATATGTTGGTTGTAATGAACTGTAGGCTCGATGGCTTACGCTATAGTCTTGTATCCTTAGATATGTTTTGACTTGTTACTTTCATATTCTGCTAACCAATATAAATCAGACCAAAAATTATCAATGTTAGAGAAGAATGAACTGTTAATATGTAGTTGGTGTGAATTTTGCATCCAGTTAGCCAATACGATAAGGAGTTCAGAGCTATAATTGTTAATAAGTTTTTTGGTTTGGAATGTCAGAGTACTTGTATGGATTACATGGATATTTCTGGTAAACAGAGCAAATATAGGTTATTAAGATTATTCTTTTTTTTTACACGTTATTATTGAAGGTGCGGCCTATGCTGCCTGTGTTGGCTCCTCTTCTTAGTTTGCTATTGCTACATATTCATTTCTAAATTCTGGTAAACAGATGTATTTATTCTTGTAAAAGTAGACCATATTATTGACATATTCCTTTTATAATTCATAGAAAAAATAAACAAAAGAGACTAACATTAGAATCAAGCAGGATAATTGGAAGTTTATTCTAGTAAAAGTACATTGTTTATATATTAAAATATATCTACTATTTTTATATTCCATTTTCAAAAATTGGATGTTTTATAGACAAGTCAACTATTGATTGATATATACCATACAAAATAATTGTTATACAAGTTGTGTTCCGGTTGTATATAGAATATATGCTGCCTTAGTACTAATAATTTTATTCCCTATATGTACTATAGCAGGATAATTATTAAGTTGAACTTTATTAAATATTAGTTCAAAAATATATATTACTCCTGTTTATGACTGTACATGAAAAGAACCCTCCAATTAGTCGTGCAATACAATTTTTCTGCTTTTTTCCTTCAGAACTTCATTACTGATTATTTTTATTCTTATGTTTTAAATGTGGTGGTTTTCACCCTACTGGTTTTGTTTCTTTATGTCAACTATTTTGAAGTCCAACTTTGTGTGCATTGTTTCACTATATACAATTCTGTTTGCATGTATATTAACAATGTTAATGTGCGGAAACATCAGTAATATGAGCAACGTGTAAAATTTGTGTGGTATTTTCTTCTTGATGTTCTTCCCTTCTCCTTAGAAAAACCTAAATTAAGTCTAAATGAATTATCTTGTTATATAGGGGAATGGATAACTTATTTTCTGTACTATTTTTAAAATTAGTTCAGACCATAAAATGGCTTTTTATTAAAATGGTTAAATGGATGCGAGATTAACTGTACATAAAATTGTTAATATTACGCATACTGCTTACTTTACGTTATCAATTTCGTATCTTTTATTTTTATCTTAATGGTTTAACCATAGATAATTTTGAATTTATTCCTACTTGATATTAGGTTATCTCATGGCAGTGAGTTATTTGACTTCATGAATTTATACCTCCATAAATAAGCGCAATTAATTCTCAATTTCATTGTTGTCTCATTTTTTTTCCTTTTTCTTTTCATTTGTTACCATATAAGCAAAGATGTTTAATACCAAATGTAATTTAATTTAACAATTTTCCATTTTGGACTGATTTGTATTTATGAAGTGCAAGTTTTTTTTGGATATTTCTTTCTATAAATGGTTGATTGCCCTATAGCTACATCCTACATCATGAACTAATAAATCATGATTATGTGTTTACCTTTTCAATACTTATTTGTCTTCAAATTTTGCATTATGAATAAGTTAAGTTCATGACATAATTTCTAGCATCGTAACTTTTGAATACATTATATTTAAGACAATATTAAAGAAGTAGCCTGTAAAATAAGCAAATTAATTAGGAATAAATTGATCTGTTAACAAGTCAAGGACAACGATTATTTAGGAATAAATTTACCTATTAGCTTAGTTTAATTTAGGGATACTTTAATCAATTTCTAATATATCTTTTTTAAGACAAATGTAAATGCCGGTAGTTTAATTTATGACAGATTGTCAATAGCAAAACCTAC
The DNA here is from genome assembly GCA_030737875.1 of Allium sativum. Taxonomy (NCBI): domain Eukaryota; kingdom Viridiplantae; phylum Streptophyta; class Magnoliopsida; order Asparagales; family Amaryllidaceae; genus Allium; species Allium sativum. Next base: position 14,806,977 of record CM060911.1, read on the forward strand.
AATATATCTTAACTTGAAAAAGACCATTGCCTATGACCCTTTGCATGATATTGGCAAGTAGCATGTTGCTCATGGGACTAGGTTATGTAGGATAGGTCGTCTTCAATCCAACAAAGTAAATATTTTGGTCAATCACAGGTCTGATAGCGTGCATATGCTTTCTCAAATAGGGTCTTATCATCTGCTTCCATCAATATCCCAGATCTCAGGTAACGGTCTTTTTCAATTTCATATCCTTTGTGTCATCTAAGCTATTCATTTCTGATGATTCTTTTGTAGTAAACAACAGATCTTGCTTCAAAATAACTTAATTATGCATAGTTAAAACTGTGGGAAGATTTTATTTTAATAAGTGGACTTTATTGTCAGGTTTTGGAAGGGACTTGCAAGCTTTTATTCTTTTTGTTTATTGTATAATGAAACTTAAAATGTTGTATTTACATAAACTAAAATGAAAATTACCTAAAATAGGAGAGCAGGTGAAAGAATTTTGGAGTTGTTGGACCTTCATATAGTCTCATTTATGCCACCATGCAAACAACATCACCAACTAATCCTTATTTATGTAAATTTCTAAATTAGCTACTGTTTTACATCTTTAAGTTTACTTGGCCTTTTCACTCCACTAAAATATGCTCACTTTCTTCGCCAAACAAGATGCTTGCAAGTAGCAATAAATAACAAGAGTCTAAACTCCTTTGGGTTTAATTTTCCTGTCAGTTATAGCATTTTTCAAAAATTAAAACTCTCCCGTTTGATGTTTTAAACTGCTCAGTGCTTGAAGGTGATAAAAGTTATGAAGTTTGATTTATGGTTTTACATGCTATTTTTGCCCTTAGAATTTTCATAGACCTATAAACATTTCTTATCCAGATAATAGTTGCAAATCCTGGTAGATTGCTTGATCACATAGAAAACCGATCTGGGTTCTCCATGCGTTTGATGGGTTTGAAATTACTTATACTTGACGAGGGCCAAGGCCAATCGTTTACTTGATCTGCGACAATTCCCAAGGAGGCACAAAACCAATATCATTTAAACTATTTCTTTCTTACATTCGCACTTTTACCTTATAAAAGTCGTACGGTCTAAAAGATTCTTGAATGTTTTAGGTGCGTAGGATCTCGCAAGTCGCCCTGAATAAAGAACATGTCTATGTTGATACCGTTGGCGTAGGAAATGTCTGTAACTCTTGCCAAGGTAATTTTTTTTTGCCAAAGTTGTATAAACAATGTTTTCTAATGTTCATGATTTATGTTGTTATATGTAGGTGATGCAGTTGGTAATTGTTACACCACATGAGCTTCATTTTCAAATGGTTTATCATCTTCTTATGGAACATATAATGCATCAGCTACACTATAAGGTTAAAATAAGATAAATTAGTAATATTGGTCTATGCATCATCATGTCATTCCATTAGTTAACATTGAAAAGAATATATATTTGTATCAGGTTATTGTTTTTGCAACACTGCAATGGGAGCAGCACTGATGTACTCATTTATCACAGACTTGAAGTTGAATGTCAGGGAAATGCATTCAAGAAAGCCTCAAATTTATCGAACTTGTATTTCTGATGAATTTCGAGAATCCAAGAATATAACACTCGTAACCTCTCATATGTCTTCACGTGGTGTGCTTTATCCTAATGTCACGTTGGCGATTCAGGTAGCACAAAACTCAGTCAATGCGCTATACATTTTATCTTTATATAATTCATACATGAATGGGATAGGTTCTACATCCTTCAATAAAACAAAAATCTACTTCTGATTTATTTCGACTCATCAAAATGTTATGAAATAAGCCCAAAATTTGTGTCATATACTGTCATAACCATTTCTGCCAAATTTAAAGACAATCTGAAACTTTTATCTTATTCAACATTACGACTCAAATTTAAGCAATCAAATTTTTTATTCTGAATGTCAATTTGAAATATAATTTTCAATGTATTAAAGGTTTTGAAAAGGTGCAAATTTCATGAAGATGATCTTAACAGGAATAGCCTATGAAATTTTGTTTTAGAAATTTTTGGCCAAAAAAGGGTGGATTTTGAGGGGATAAATAAGAGTAGACATAGATAATATATATATATATATATATATATTTCTACTAGTCGTTTTCGGCAAGCAAAAGGAATGGATACGTAAAAGATTTGTTTCCCACTTTACTAAACAATGGATTGTAGTGGAGCTGAGCTTGATTATAAGTTCTCTTGTATATTTAAGAATATGTACCTGGCCATTATCCCAGGTATACATAAGTGCATATCGATCCCGGCTAGACATGGTATTTGTAAGGCTAAAATGTACCAAAATCATTCAAGCAGTTTTTTACACAGAAGGTCAGTATGAAAAACATCCAAAATTCAATTAAAGAGCCAGTAGTATGTACTGCTGGTATTTACATACATGAAGCAGCTGTTGGCTCAGTTTTCATCAAAACTGAGCCAACTCGGTTTTTGCACCAAAACTGAGTCGGCTCGGTTTTTATGCTAAAACTGAGTCGGCTCGGTTTGCGCGAAACTGAGCCGAGGCTCAGTAAAACTGAGCAGCTCAGTTTGCGCCAAAACTGAGCCCAGTTTTGGCGCAAAATAAGCCCAAAACTGAGCCACTCAGTTTTACTGAGCCTCGGCTCAGTTTTGCAATTCTCTTGTTATTCGTCAATTTTGGAATGATAACATGTTATTTATCAGTTTTCCAATTTGTTATTTCTGTAAAAATGAGTAAGTTTGTATTTTGTAGGCACTTGAGGAGGAGGAGTAAAAGAACAGAATTTAGAATGTAATAGCAACGGGAAAGCAAATATGTTTGATCTTGACAGTGATCCTATCTCCAAAGTTTTTGGTTCTGATAAAAGGAAAAATTATTGTTGTGCAATTAGCTCCTCTTCTTCCGTAAAGCACGTAAAGATGATGCAAGCATCGAAAGCAATTGCCGATAAGAATAAAAAGGACGATTTTCGTCAATGGTCTATGGAATTACAAAATCAAGTTGCAAGTCAAGTGGCGAGTCAAGTGTCAATCCAAATCAATGATGCTCTTAAATCATTTGCTTCATCCTTTCTTACTATGATATCCTCTCTTAAATCATTTTCAGATGGAGGCTTTGTGATATGGTCCATGTTTCGCCTTCATAATATCTAAAATTCTATGTATCTTTAGTAAAACTTTGTATTGTTTTTTGTAATTTGAACTTGATATTATGGTATTTTGAAATTGGAAGCATTATGCAAAAGTGACATTGTCGAATTTGAAATATGAAAGTGTACCAAATACTTTTATTTGAATTGATATGTTGAATTATATATGTGATTGAAAATCATAAAAACATGTTATATAAGTGTTAGCAATTTATGTGTGCCAACATTTATAAGAGTTGGCAGGATTATGATACTGACATTTATAAGTGTTACCATATCTTATAGTTCCAACATTTATAAATGTTAGCAATGAATATGTTTGTAACTCTTATAAGTGTTGTCATATCTTATGGTTCCAACATTTATAAGTGTTAGCAATGAATATGTTTGTAACTCTTATAAGTGTTACCATATCTTATGGTTCCAACATTAATAAGTGTTAGCAATGAATATGTACGTAACGCTTATAAGTGTTAGTAATGAATATGTTTGTAACACTTATAAGTGTTAGCAGTTACTCTGTTTGTAACACTTATAAGTGTTACAGGAAATTCCTCACAGGCCGTTGGTGACACTTAAAAGTGTTACAGAAATTATTTGTAACACCTATACTTGTTGGGAATCCCCTGTTTTGGTGTAGTGCCGTAAGGGCGAGTTTGGGTCGTTTCTGTTTGGTATCAGAGATTTGGTTTACAGAGCTCGAGAATAAGATACATTAGAACCAAACGAAAGAATTCATCAGAGATTGGATTAGTGATATCCAATAAGAATTACTCATTAGAGATAGGATTAGTAGTATGCTAGAATGAGTTAGAAGAGTATTATCTATTAAAAAAAATTAGTTTTGAAAATTTTATTTTATTATACGTATTTTGGTATATTATTTCATTTTATTTTGAACAATCGAGTATATGAAGATTTTGCATATACGCCTAGCTAGCGTGTATACGAAGTCTCAAATATACTGGATGGATGTAGAATCACATCTAGTCGCTCAGAGATTATTTTGATGATGGCATGTCATCATGGGCATTTATGTTTGAGTTTCAAAAGTGGGATCTCTATATATTTCCAATTGACTGGTGTGAGAATCAAAACTTATATAGGATTTATTGTTGTGATTTGGCACTGAAAATATGATTTTGAGTATATATAGATAAAGATATATATTTAAAAAGCTAATCAACTAATTGATTGCTGGTTGTGATGTTTGATTATTTGTTTAACTAAGAAAAATATTGGAATGATAATTAATTTAACCAATAGGTGAAGGAAAGGTAAATTAAGCCAAATCGAATTCAAATTTTGAACTGAATTGAAAATTGATTGAAATTGCATATATGTACATGTATATACATTGAACAAGTCATAGCAGGGAAGCTAAGAAGAGGAATAAAATTGTATGCCCAACAAATAGGTACATATTTACTGTATTTCTTATGTTTTGATGATTTTATGAGCCAATTGGTTAGCCGCTTGGCCTTTTCTTTTGGATTGATGAGGGACCTGTGAGGCTAGTTATGGTTTTAAAGGTCTCCCCGTACAAAGGAGGTTATGGCAATTTTTTTTGAAAATTTAGGGTGTTAGCCAAATTTTTGAAAAATTGGAAAATTCTTAGAAACTGAAAAGTTGAAGAATGAATGTTGAGTTGGTTAGTTAAACAACTTTCAACTCTGTTCCTTTTCGAGGACGAAAAGATTTTAAGTAGGGGAGATTGTAACAACCCGGGATTTCTGAACCAATTTAAAATTTTATTTTAGCTATTTTAATGGATTTTGAATATTTAAAATGATTTATTTTAAATAATAACGACTAAAAATTCATTTTAATCGAAATTAGAACGTATAATTTTATTTTAATCATAAAACGAACTGGAAATGGTGCGATAGTTTGAAAATTCGATTTTAAATTTCAATTGAATGTACAGAATTCAAAATAAATCAGATTTTAGTAAAATCAGAAATATTAGAATCTAATTAACAATATCTTTCTAATGAATGTAAGAAATTTAGATTTCGTAATACAGAATTGGAAGTTATGTCCAGTTTAAAATTTAAAATAGTCGCTATGGAATTTAATATAGGGTCCGTTTTTCACAGGTCCCTATTAAGTTTCAAAATTAGGCTCACGTCCGGTCCAACTTTTCATGTAAATTAGGTCCCTTTTTTTGAAAATAGGTAAAAAATATATAAAAAAAATCACGAACATACATTATTAAATAAAACATGTTCACGCCAAAAAATTCAGGTGGAAAAACAATCGAAAACCACGTCAAAATCCAAAATAACACAAAATCAGCGAAACAGCAGGTTTGCATCAAAAGATGCACCTATTCGTAAATAGTTGCATATATTCATGCTAATATTTCAGTGTTGCGCCCAAACTGCAGTATAAATACATACATGTATGCAGCTAAACTGCATTACATGCATCCTTTTATGCATATATTCAAATTTGGCCTGTTTTTTCAAGCATTTGCCGTTTTCAGACATTGTTGCACACATTTATGCTCTTGTACAGAATAAATGCATGCATTCATGCGTATATTCACAAGCCGTCGTCCCTTTTAAATTTGTTGCACACATGCATGTATATATACAGAATAGTTGCATTCATGTATGCAACTTTTCGTTACACGTGAATCTCAGTTCAACTTTGTATGCATAAATGTATGCATAAATGTATGCAGTTATTTGCTAATAGTTGCATACATGTATGCGTATATTGGTCCAGATTTTCAACATAAATACACTATATGAATATATGCATACATGTATGCTACTATAAGCAATAGTTGCACAGAAGTATGCAACTTTTTTTTTTAATTTGCGTGGACTCCTGGGATTATTTCCAGATTTTTAGAATTTTTTTTTTAAATGCATGATCGCATTTTTTTTTGTGAAAAAATGGAAAAGGCGGAAGTGGGCTAGAGGAGCATGCGAAGGGACCAAAAATTTTGGGCGAATGTGATTTTAGGGACCGGATTTATAAAAAAAATAGGGGGAACGTGGCGTGAATTAAGTTTGGTTTTAGGGATGTGTCCCTAATTTTCACTTTAATATAATATATAGCCCTTAAAATAGCCATTTTGCAAACGACCTCCGTATTCGATAAAGCCAATTTTGTTGGATCCGGGATGTCAAATTATTGCTAGGTTTCAAATTTCATAATTTTTGGAATTAATATGTGGGCGTGGAAAATTAAAATGTGTTTTTTCAATTTCAATTGAATTGGATTGACCAGAAAATGGCCATTTTTCAAGCGGTCTCCAAATTTGATAAAATTAGTTTTGTTAGGACCATATTGTCAAAACATAGCTAGATTTATTTTTCTAGAATTTTTGGAGTCAGTATGTGGCCTCGGTAAATTAAAATTTAATTTTAATATATATTGATTTCTTTTTTAATTTAAAGAAAATATGATCGAAACAGTCGAATTGGCTTACGATACATATTACATTGTGTCCGAAATGGGGGTATTTAGTTAAGGACAACAATCGTTGGGTTTGATTTGGAGTTCGGATGTAAAATCTAACTTTTGGAAATTAAAAGAATTAAATAATAATATTATTTTATATAAATACCTCCTTGATTTTTGAAGAACCCTAATTCTCTTTACCAGGCCGTCGCCTTTCCCTCTTTCGACGCTCCTGGTTGTTCGAAATTAAATCCCCTAAATGCTCCAAATTCTCTAATCAATTCGCAAGGCTTCTGAAGGGAAAATCATAGTACTCCGTTAGCTCTTCAGATTGGTACCACGTTGATGAATTTTCATCTGCTATCTCCTGCAAATTCCTGCCTCGAAGTGGTGCCCATCGCCCTGTTTTTTCGGTGATCTGACTACCGAGCCGGCGGCGGTTGTGAGGGGTGGGGCGTCTCAGGTAGGCGCACGACGTGGAGGCATCTGATCATCTTCTAGAGCGACGTGGCAGCAGCAATCAAGGACCTTAGGTTTGAAGAATTGGGTTCTATACGTCGTCGTTTAGTAGAAAAGAGAAGGGGTAGGTTTAGTTAATTTAATTTAATTAATTAATTATATAATTAATTATCTCCAAAATGTCATTAACGTATAAACACTCATATCTTCTTTATACGAGGTCCAAATTAAATCTGACGATTTCAAATCCGTTGGAATCGCAGAAAAGAGAGCTTCACAATGGAACTGACCAGAACGGAAACGGAACACGTTGGAAACTCAGGCAAATACAAATCCAAACTGTTCAGAAATTCAGAAATGAAAACTGGCGGAGTGGATCCCAACGTGAGAACTCCTTCTCACTCAAATTATTTTACAGTTAAATATATAGTAGGATGCAGGTGGGGCTTAGTAGCCCCTGACACTATTTATTATAGAAACCATGGTTGTTTGTTTGCACTGTACTGTGTTGTGATTGTGATGTGAAATGGAATATAAAATATTCATGTGATTGAATAAAATGTTTAATCATTAAAAATATCATTTTTAACGTGTAATAAAACTATATAAAATAGTCATGTGTTGAAATAAATATTCATTTACAAATCGGACGATTTTTTTATGTACACCAATTTAACTGACATTGATTGGGACGATAAATTTTACACATCGCCTAACCGCACAAATAAAATCTGTGTTTGTTGATTAAAACCCCATACGGGTATTGGGATGATATTTGACGTACACTAATCCAAGTTGCTTAGTTGTATGTCAATCGATGGGTTGACAGACTGTATGAGCATTATTTATTTATTCATTTTAATGTTTATACAGTGGTAAAATACACTCTGGATGTTGTATGAATTTTTGATGATTTTTTATCATTATCATTGTATATATGCGATGTATGAAATCCATATAACTGAATTTATATGGTAATTGATTGAGTCTGATTCCAATTCAGAATTAACGAATATTTTTAAATAATATCCCGTGTATAGTCAAAATCAGATATTTTGAAAATATTATCATTTTAATATTATAATGATAAGAAATATTCAATTTTGAAAATTGAAATGAAGTAGAAATCGTTTTAAAATGAATTTAAAACGAATTTATTAAGAAATGGTCAATTTTGATTTGAAAATCGAAATGAAGTAGAAATCGTTTTAAAATGAATTTATTAAGAAATATTCAATTTTGATTTGAAAATCAAAATGAAGTAGAAATTGTTTTAAAATGAATTTATTAAGAAATATTCAATTTTGATTTGAAAATCAAAATGAAGTAGAAATCGTTTTAAAATGAATTTAAAACGAATTTATTAAGAAATATTCAATTTTGATTCGAAAATCGAAATGAAGTAAAGATCGTTTTAAAATGAATTTAAAACGAATTCCATTCCATTAGATAATGATTTATTTCACATTGGTGGCGGAAATTATGGGCACCCGAGTTTGCAAGTGAAAACAAACGATCTCCATATAAATTACCCATGTGGAAATTTCCGTCTCCAACCAGTAATATAAATGGAATAACAAGCCACTCGACTACCCATGTGGAAATTATGGGCACCCGAGTTTGCAAGTGAAAACAAACGAGTCAGTCATGGGACTGGTATGAGAAATTTTACTTAACTTATCTAATAATAAGGCGAATCATAGGACCACACCGCTAATGCGGAACAGGTTTACTCCGTTGGATTGCCAGTGCATAAAATAAGTAAATCTTTTAAACAACGTAATGTTTTTTAGAAAAATGAAACCATTATAAGACTGAAGTCCCATCACACAATGCAACGCAAACCGGAGGATAGAGTTTTACCTTATAATGGTCACACATGATTGATATGTATAAAACAATAATCATTTGATATTATTACTAGCGTCTAATAAGTTTAAAACACTTACAAAGTAAATGTGTCAATCCTAGACGGCATAGTACCCCATCCTACTATGTCGCCATACATAGGTTTACAATCAAATTCGTAATGTCGTATTGGAAATTGGGTTTCCATCATGAGTCAAGGCTAGAAATCATCCTCGCCGATTTCGAGACACTCTAGCAAATGCCTCAGGACTCGGACGCTGGAGAGCCCTGATTAGCAACAGGGTCGATCCACACATATTTCAGTGGATTGGTTATTCCTGAACAATACGTTTTCCAATCCTATTTGACATATCACTTGGCTAGTAGCAACCAATATCCGAGGGCCCTCACAATCCATCATCCACATAAGTAAAAAGGTTTGGGCTCCATACCGTGACACCACTTCTAGCTAGAAAAAAACGCATGCACTCCCTGTCGTCCTCATTCCGTTTTTGACTTATACTGGAGTGTGAGGCTAACGAAGTAACGCTATACATAAAGCTATGCTAATTAAAGCTATGTATTGATCATCAACCACAAGGCTCTGCTTTCCAAAAAAAGTCTTGATCATTTGCATCTTAGCATGCCACATTGACAATCCACGCCATGCAACTGATATCTGTCAATATATAACCTCTAAGATTGTATGTCTTAGAGAAGGTTGTTAAGCAAGAGAATAAATTTTCTGCCACCAAACAGTTATTTATTTAATAGAAATCAATTCACACAGAACGAAATCCAATGTCAGACACACATCCATTTACAAGTCCGTTATGGGTCTGAACGAAACCGGAGACACCTTATTCTTCGTCCCGTATGTCCAATACAGAAGAGAGGTTCTCGCATACCCGGACAATCACCAAGTACGTCCGGACAACTACCACTTTAACCCTTTACTGGAAGCTACCCAATTCAGGGCATCAGTAGTCGTCCATTCGATGTGAAGATCATCGGTCTTTAACCACCATCTTCAATGTCTTTGACTTTAAATCATCGTATAATTATTTGAAATGAGATTTAACTTGGTCTTTTCAAATAATTCTCGAATATATATATTTCAAATCATTTCTTATCGTTAATAATATTCTATAACGATTTATCGCTATTTTTATTTATATAAAAATAGCCCACTTAATTCGAACGACGTTTCAGGTTGTTACATGGCCCTAGCGTAGTTTTTATCCAAATTTGAATTACACATTTCTCGAGATCTTTCCGTTGGATCTTAACTAATTTAATATCATTGGAAATTTCTTTCCTAAGTGAACCCAACGTTTCCAGTTTTGGGAAAATCCGATGGTCGGATCTTTCGGTACAATCGTTTAAAGTTACGATTGCGAAAAGCGAACTACCGCACGCGATTCGTTTTATTTAAATTTATATTTATATTATATATATAATTCGTTCGACGATTTTAATTAACATGTTAAAAATAATTTTTTAATCAAACAAGATCATATCTAACATATGACTCTTTTATTCTAATTTAACATGACAAAACTGTCATTTTTAATGACAAAACATGTTTAACATATCATTCTTCTTATTCTAACTTACATGATAAAAATGTCACTTTTAATGACATTACATGCTAATCATATATTTCTTTTTTTTTGTATTCTAATCTAACATATTAAAATATCCTTTTCTAAATGAAAAAATATGATTAACATGTAATTCTTTTTATTCTACTCTAACATATTAAAATGTCCTTTTCTAATAACATAAACATATTTTACATAAAATCCTTTTTATTCTAATCTAACATATTAAAATGTCCTTTTAAATGATAAAACATGATTAACATGTTATTCTTTTTATTCTACTCTAACATATTAAAATGTCCTTTTAAATAACAAAACATGTTTAACATGAATTTCTTTAATGAATCAAGCACACGATAAAAATATAATTATTATTTTCTAATCTTTTTATTTTATGTGAAAACCCGTAACTTCCCCGTAAGGGAAAGCGCGGATAGTTCGAGAACAAGCCACAAAATAGAACGCAGACGGAAGAACATTTCATTGTATATTACAACAATGCACCAGAATACAAGAATATACAGAGTATAAACAAATAAATATTACACAGAAATATCAGGGATTTAAATTACATTTAAATACATCGCATCAGAAAATAATACAATACACAACTAGAAGAGATATACGGATATAAAGCTTTCCGGATATCATTCCAGCTGTAAACCAGGATCCTGTGAATATAAATCTGCAAAACCAAAACTACTAGCTGCCCGTGTCGAAAATAAGGGCACCCAGAGTTTAGGTTAAAACAATAAACTCCAGGTCAGTCATGTAACTGGTGTGAGAACTAAAACAGTTATTAATCTTTATTTTTAAAGTTAGGTAAATCAAGGGACCACGCCGCATAACACGGAACGGGTTTCCTCCCAAGAATACCAGTGCATAAAACAAACAGCGCAATGCTAAATAAAGAAAAATGAAGCTATTATAAGACCCAGGTCCCATCACACAATGCAACGCAGCCGGAGAATAGGGTTTTCCCTTATAATAGCCAAACATGCTTGGTACGTTTTAAAAATCAAATCATTTGATACTATTGTAAGTGTATAGTGTATAAACAACTTCAAATCATAAGTATCAATCATAGGCGGCATAAGCGCCCCATCCCACTATGTCGCCATAAATAGGTTATACAATCAAAATCGCAAAGTCACGTATTTGGAAATTGGGTTTCCATCTATGAACCGAGGCAAAAGATAGTCCTCAACCGATTCGAGACTCTCTAGCCCGAGCCTCAGGATCAGAGCTCGAGTGACCCTTGGATCGTCAGGGCCGGTCCACACGGAGTGGATTAAAATGCCTGAACTATATGCTAGTCTGCCCTATGGGGCATAAATGAGTCCAATGACTCCATCGGTTCGAGAACGACCGATATAACCGAGGCGCCTCCAATTCCAACAACCACATGAGTCAAACTCGTCAGCCAGTTCAAGCGCTGACGCCACTCCTAACTAGAAACCAGCATATGTCCATATCCCTGATGTCCGTCTCCAGTTTTTGGTTCATACCGGGGTGTGAGGCTCGCGAATTCACGTTACACAAAGCTGTGCCACACAGGCTGTGCTTTGATCATCAACCACAAGACTTTGCTTTTCAACAGAAGCCTTGATCATTTGCATCTTAGCATGCCACACAGGCAAACCATTCTATGCAACCGATATCAGTCACAGAGAATGAAATCCGATGTCAGACACACAGTCCATTTACAAGTCCGTTCTGGGTCTGAACGAAACCGGAGGCACTTTCCTCGCATATCCATCGATCTCCAAGCACATCTGGATGACCACCGATTGATTCCCTCATCTTGGGTGTACAGCCCAATCAAGATCATCAGTAATCACCCAAACGATGTGAAGACTTCCGGTCTTCAACCACCGTCTTCATCTTTGACTTATCATCGTATCAGTTATTCAGAATGGGATAAACCCGGTCTTTCCGAATAACTCGCGTATATTTTAAATAAGTGTTACACAAACACAACATACGCCTCATTCCAATTCATCAGTCACTAACCGTAAATTAATCAAGAGAATAATTCCCCAAATATTAACCCCGAAGGCCGAAACCAACATCAGATCAATACCCAGAAAACCATTCTGCTTGGCTAACCGACAGTTAGTTTCTAAATTTCACATTCATAGGGAAAGGTTCCCATTAATTTTATCCAAGATAAATCATTAAAATTTATTCTCAAATCTTCTTTTGAATTTCGATTCAGGGTTAACGAACCTTACCGAAGTAATCATTTGTTTTAATTTCCCAACCCCAACCTATTAATCCCATGAAGTAAAACTGGTCCTACTTCATATCTAACACCACGGTGTTATCGGTAAATTCAATTACCATTTCACGTTCAAATCTAATTAAAGATTTAACTATCGCCTGGAGCAAAACTGGTGATACTCCATTCTCGATCATTTCAATCTAATTAAAGATTCATTAAAACTCCACTTAGTTTTAATCGTTAACTGGATTAAAGAATCAGTGTCATTTAAAACACAGTTCACGATAAACCCAAAATCACATTCCATTAATTATCGGGTTAAAGAACGAGTGTTATTTAAAACACTGTCCACGATAAACCCAAAAATCAATATCAATTCAATTCCAATTAAGTATTATTTAATTGGTACACTTCATTAAATCCAAATAAAAAGATTTAATCTTTTCTTAACTGATTTCAAGAACAGTGTTAGTCAAGACACCATTCACGACAAACCCAAATCACATTTGATATTAAATACAAGGCTCTGAATAGAAAATATATCGGCTTATATTCAATATCAAATTCTACGACCAACAGATATCGTATTGGAAATAACGATATATATATATATCTATATCTTTCAAATTCCCATAACAACATCTGTATAATCACGAATTCCAACATCGAAATATTCCGAAGACAATTTCGATTCAAATCCATTCCAATGCAATCATTGGAAATTCTGGTTATTTTCAAAACCATTTCAAATTCAATTTATTTATTTAAAAATAAATAGAATTATAATTCTAGTTCAAAACTAGTTCATTTCGATAAAAAATCTATTTTTATCTTTTCAAATACGGAGTTTTTCATCCCAATTCTTTCTAAATCATTTCTTATGATTTTACACAAATTATTACTATTTTTAATAATTTTATCAAGGCCCGTACAGTCGATTTCCATCAACGGCCATCGAACTGCACTTACAGCGACCTTTTTTCAAATTTGATTTGGGCATAATTCCAAATCCAACCGTTAAATTTCAAATTTCTAATATTCGTTAGAAAGATCTTTTCGATACGAACCCAACGGTTCCGGTTTTAGGAGAATCCGACGGTCGGATCTCCCGTAATATTCGTTCGAAGTTAATGGTCGAAATTCGCGAACTGCCGCGGCGCGACGCGTTCTATTCAGGCCATTTATATTATATATAATATATACTTCGTCGATTTCAATTCAAAACGTGCTTTATAAATCGTTTTAAATTCGTTTTCAAAACGGTTTCAACTTCATATTCAATTTCAAATCAAAATTGAATATTCCAATATAAATTCGTTTTAAATTCATTTCAAATCGATTTCAATTCAAATTTATTTTTAATTCAATTTCAATTCCATTCGACTTCATTTCTATTCGAGTTTCAAATCATTTCAGTGTATTTCGAATTTCAAATCAATTCAGTTTAATTCGAATTTCAATTCACTTTAAATATAATTCGAATTTCCATTCATTTCAGTATAGTTCGAATTTCAAATCTATTCAATTTCAAATCTATTCAATATTCATTGAAGAATGAATAAAATCGATATAAATATCGTTCACGTCGAAATGGCGTCAATCTAACCAACACGGCTTCATATGTTTCTATTTTCAAATATTCTATTTCAAATATTTCTATTTCAAAACTGGAATGAGGCCCAATCAATTACCATATAATGTTAATTATATGGATTTTCTACAACACATGTATATATCAACAACGATGAATAATCAACCATCATCCAAAGTGCATTCTACACTGTATAAGCATCAAATATAGATATTCAACGCTTATAACAGCCTGTCAATCAATTGATCGATATACAACTAAACAATCGGGATTAGTGTACGTCAAATATCATCCCAATACCCGTGTGGGGTTTCAAACAATCAAACAGAGATTTTATTTGTGCAGTTGGGCGATGTGTAAAATTTATCGTCCCAATTAATGTCCTTCAAATAGGTGTACATAAACAAACCGTCCGGTTTGTAAATGAATATTTATTTATTCACATTCACGTTAAAAATTATATTTTAACGATCAAACTATCTTATTCAACCTATGAATTTTCTATTCGGTTCATTTATTAAATAAAATGTTATCTTTATTTTTCTAACTTATTTTTAGAAAATTTCGGCGGCATAACGGCTCGATACTAGAAACGGGACAAGGCCTAGCCTTATCCCCGGTCTAGTGAAGGCCCACGCCATTCACACATCAATCAAATCAATTTCATTTCACCAAACAATTCAATTCAAACCAAATAATCTGACCAACTACACAACCAAACAATTAAACAAACAAGTCATCCATGGTCTGTGGATGACGGGTGTCGGGTGCTACTAAACACCGTCTGCATCCTAGTATATATATATAACTAGAAAAAGAAATTGAAAGGTGAGAAATTCTCACAGAGGTTTCCATTCGCCGTGCTTTGCTTTTGAATTGCTGAACCGTCTGGATCTGCTTGAAATCCCAATGCAGTTCTTTGTCCCGCTGTTCATAATAAAAATTATATTTTTATTGCTCCATTCTAATAAATAAAAATCATATTTTTATTTCTTCATATATAGTTTCGACGCTTCATTCTATATAAACATTATATTTTTTTTATTTCAATTCCTATATATAAAAATCGAATTTTTATTTCGCTACATATATAATAAAGATCGAATTTTTATTTCGTTATTCACTATATAAAAATCGGATTTTTACTTCACTATTCAATATATAAAAATCGAATTTTACATCGTTATTCACTATAAAAAAATGGATTTTAGATACAAAAATAATTCAATTTCAGATTTAAAAATAATTCAATTTCAGATCTAAAAATCTTAGTTTTAACCTATATTTTTAACACACAAAAACTAATTTTAATATATGTTTTTATCACCCAAAACTGATTTAAAATATTGATTTTATATACATTCAAAACTGAAATAAAATACTGGATTAAAATAAAAACTGAATTAAAATAAAATCGGTTAAACAAAACTTACTGTGTTGTTCTTCTTTTATTTATCCTGGACTGTCGAACTGAGGTGGAGGACTGTGGTGGGCCTGGAAGCGGCGACAGCAGGTCGGCGGGTCACTGGTGGTAGGCTTCAGGTGGTCGGCGGCTTTCTCCTAGTGGTGCGGTGGGTTGAGCGTCGGTTTGGGGGGGGGTTCGCACTCGCGATTGGCTCGATGTGAGCACGGTCTTCAAATGGGAGGGGGTGGCGACGAAGTGGCAGAGGCTTCTGGAGTGGGGCTTGGCGGACGAGGCGGCGCGATGGTCGGCTCCCCAGGAGGCGCGACGAAATTTTTTGATTTAGGGTTTTTTTTTCTTTTGAACGTGGCTGAAGTGTGAAGGGGGGGCGGTTTGACCTGGGAAAGGGATAAGGAGGGGGGGTATCAATAAATATATTATTTTAATTATTTTAATTTCCAAAGGGCAACTTTTAAATTCGAACACCAAATCAAGTCCACCGACTGCCACCCCTAGCTAATTACCCCCATTCCGAACACAATGGGATAGGTTTCGTAACCCGATTCGACTGTTTCGATAGGTTTTTCTCAAAATCAAATTATAAATCAGTGTATATTCAATTTTAAACGTACATTTCAAATTACCGGGGCCACATACGGACCCCGAAAATTCCAGAAAATTATTTCTAGCTTCGTATTGGCTATACGGTCCTAACAAAACTAATTTCGTCGAATTCTGAGACCGTTTGAAAAATGGCCCTTTTCCAGTCGATTAAATTCAACTGAAATCGGTCAAACGCGTTTAACTTCGCCACGCTCACATATTGATTCAGAAAATTATGAAAATTGAAACCTAGCGATAATTTGACATCCCGGATCCAACAAAAGTGGTTTCGTCGAAATCCGAGGTCGTTTGCAAAATTTCCATTTTTAAGGGCCTGAATTCCATAACGACTATTCAGAATTTTCAACTGGACATATCTTTTGATTCCCGCTATTAAATTTCGATTTTTCTGATTCGTTGGAAAGATATTCTCAAATAGATCCCAATGTTTTTGGTTTCACTAAAATCCGGATTGTTTTGCACCCGGTACATTCATTTGAAGTTTGAAATCGAATTATCGAACTACCGCGCCATTTTCAATTCTATTTATAATTATATATAATTATTTATATTCTAACGACGATCTATAATATATACGATTGAATTCTATTCAAAATAAATTTCTTGCCGATATTATTTAAAATAATTCATTTTAAATAACCAAAATTCGCTAAAATTGCCAAAATAAAAATTTTAAACTGGCCCAGATTTTCGGGTTGTTACAATCTCCCCCACTTAAAACTTTTCGTCCCCGAAAAGGAACAAAGTCGAAAGTGGTTTGATTAATCAACTCTACGTTCGATCTGGCTTCCATTCTCCAACTTTTCAGTTTCTGAGAATTTTCTAATTCTTCAAAAATTTGGCTAACACCCTAAATTTTCGAAAAATTTCGCCATAACCTCCCCTGCACTGGGAGCCACGGGAAAATCCCGAAATTGCCATATAGGCCTTCTGATCTCAAAAAGAAAAAGAAAAAGCCAAGCGGCTAGCCAATCGGCTCATAAAATCATCATCACCCAAACAAAACAGGAAATTATGGTAAACATGTACCTATTTGTCGGGCAAACAAATTTTATTCTCTGCTCTAGCCTCCTTGCTATGACCTGTTCAATGTAAGTACAAGTATATGCAAGAAAATGCGACCAATTTCAATACAATTCAATATTTGATACAATTAGGCGTAATGGTTCAAAATTATCAAACAAATAAATAAACAACACAAACATCAATCCATTAGTTGATTAGCTTTTCAAATTCATAATTTTTCTATATAGTCAAAAATCACATTTTTGATGCCAAATCACAACAGTAAGACCTATCTAATTTTGGTTCTCACACCAGTCAATAGGAAATATATAGAAAGCTCACTTTCGTCACTCGAACATAAATTCTAATGATGGAGCTCCATCATCAAAATCATCTCCGGGCGATTAGAGTGTAATTCTATATCTATCCAGTATATTAAAATTTCGAATACACGCGGATCAGACGTATACGCAAAATCTATATATACTGGATTGTCCACATCAATATAAATAAATAACCAAATACGAATAATTGATTTATATTTCAAAACAAGTTTTGTTTTCATTTTCAAAAATATACTCTTCACACTCGTTCTAGGATACTACTGATCCCATCTCTAACGAGTCATTCTCGTTGGATATTACTAATCCAATATCTGATGAATTCTTTCGTATGGTTCTAATGTGTCTTGTTCTCTGAGCTTTGTAAACCTCGCTCTGATACCAACTGTGAAAACCCGTAACTTCCTCGTAAAGGAAAGCGCGGATAGTTCGAGAACAAGCCACAAAATAGAACGCAGACGGAAGAACATTTCATTGTATATTACAACAATGCACTTGAATACAAGAATATACAGAGTATAAAAAAATAAATATTACACAGAAATATCAGGGATTTAAATTACATTTAAATACATCGCGGCAGAAAATAATACAATACACAACTAGAAGAGATATACGGATACAAAGCTTTCCGGATATCATTCCAGCTGTAAACCAGGATCCTGTGAATATAAATCTGCAAAACCAAAACTACTAGCTGCCCGTGTCAAAAATAAGGGCACCCAGAGTTTAGGTTAAAACAATAAACTCCAGGTCAGTCATGTGACTGGTGTGAGAACTAAAACAGTTATTAATCTTTATTTTTAAAGTTAGGTAAATCAAGGGACCACGCCGCATAACACGGAACGGGTTTCCTCCCAAGAATACCAGTGCATAAAACAAACAGCGCAATGCTAAATAAAGAAAAATGAAGCTATTATAAGACCCAGGTCCCATCACACAATGCAACGCAGCCGGAGGATAGGGTTTTCCCTTATAATAGCCAAACATGCTTGGTACGTTTTAAAAATCAAATCATTTGATACTATTATAAGTGTATAGTGTATAAACAACTTCAAATCATAAGTATCAATCGTAGGCGGCATAAGCGCCCCATCCCACTATGTCGCCATAAATAGGTTATACAATCAAAATCGCAAAGTCACGTATTTGGAAATTGGGTTTCCATCTATGAACCGAGGCAAAAGATAGTCCTCAACCGATTCGAGACTCTCTAGCCCGAGCCTCAGGATCAGAGCTCGAGTGACCCTTGGATCGTCAGGGTCGGTCCACACGGAGTGGATTAAAATGCCTGAACTATATGCTAGTCTGCCCTATGGGGCATAAATGAGTCCAATCACTCCATCGGTTCGAGAACGACCGATATAACCAAGGCGCCTCCAATTCCAATAACCACATGAGTCAAACTCGTCAGCCAGTTCAAGCGCTGACGCCACTCCTAACTAGAAACCAGCATATGTCCATATCCCTGATGTCCGTCTCCAGTTTTTGGTTCATACCGGGGTGTGAGGCTCGCGAATTCACGTTACACAAAGCTGTGCCACACAGGCTGTGCTTTGATCATCAGCCATAAGACTTTGCTTTTCAACAGAAGCCTTGATCATTTGCATCTTAGCATGCCACACAGGCAAACCATTCTATGCAACCGATATCAGTCACAGAGAATGAAATCCGATGTCAGACACACAGTCCATTTACAAATCCGTTCTGGGTCTGAACGAAACCGGAGGCACTTTCCTCGCATATCCATCGATCTCCAAGCACATCTGGACGACCACCGATTGATTCCCTCATCTTGGGTGTACAGCCCAATCAAGATCATCAGTAATCACCCAAACGATGTGAAGACTTCCGGTCTTCAACCACCGTCTTCATCTTTGACTTATCGTCGTATCAGTTATTCAGAATGGGATAAACCCGGTCTTTCCGAATAACTCGCGTATATTTTAAATAAGTGTTACACAAACACAACATACGCCTCATTCCAATTCATCAGTCACTAACCGTAAATTAATCAAGAGAATAATTCCCCAAATATTAACCCCGAAGGCCGAAACCAACATCAGATCAATACCCAGAAAACCATTCTGCTTGGCTAACCGACAGTTAGTTTCTAAATTTCACATTCATAGGGAAAGGTTCCCATTAATTTTATCCAAGATAAATCATTAAAATTTATTCTCAAATCTTCTTTTGAATTTCGATTCAGGGTTAACGAACCTTACCGAAGTAATCATTTGTTTTAATTTCCCAACCCCAACCTATTAATCCCATGAAGTAAAACTGGTCCTACTTCATATCTAACACCACGGTGTTATCGGTAAATTCAATTACCATTTCACGTTCAAATCTAATTAAAGATTTAACTATCGCCTGGAGCAAAACTGGTGATACTCCATTCTCGATCATTTCAATCTAATTAAAGATTCATTAAAACTCCACTTAGTTTTAATCGTTAACTGGATTAAAGAATCAGTGTCATTTAAAACACAGTTCACGATAAACCCAAAATCACATTCCATTAATTATCGGGTTAAAGAACGAGTGTTATTTAAAACACTGTCCACGATAAACCCAAAAATCAATATCAATTCAATTCCAATTAAGTATTATTTAATTGGTACACTTCATTAAATCCAAATAAAAAAGATTTAATCTTTTCTTAACTGAGTTCAAGAACAGTGTTAGTCAAGACACCATTCACGACAAACCCAAATCACATTTGATATTAAATACAAGGCTCTGAATAGAAAATATATCGGCTTATATTCAATATCAAATTCTACGACCAACAGATATCGTATTGGAAATAACGATATATATATCTATATCTTTCAAATTCCCATAACAACATCTGTATAATCACGAATTCCAACATCGAAATATTCCGAAGACAATTTCGATTCAAATCCATTCCAATGCAATCATTGGAAATTCTGGTTATTTTCAAAACCATTTCAAATTCAATTTATTTATTTAAAAATAAATAGAATTATAATTCTAGTTCAAAACTAGTTCATTTCGATAAAAAATCTATTTTTATCTTTTCAAATACGGAGTTTTTCATCCCAATTCTTTCTAAATCATTTCTTATGATTTTACACAAATTATTACTATTTTTAATAATTTTATCAAGGCCCGTACAGTCGATTTCCATCAACGGCCATCGAACTGCACTTACAGCGACCTTTTTTCAAATTTGATTTGGGCATAATTCCAAATCCAACCGTTAAATTTCAAATTTCTAATATTCGTTAGAAAGATCTTTTCGATACGAACCCAACGGTTCCGGTTTTAGGAGAATCCGACGGTCGGATCTCCCGTAATATTCGTTCGAAGTTAATGGTCGAAATTCGCGAACTGCCGCGGCGCGACGCGTTCTATTCAGGCCATTTATATTATATATAATATATACTTCGTCGATTTCAATTCAAAACGTGCTTTATAAATCGTTTTAAATTCGTTTTCAAAACGGTTTCAACTTCATATTCAATTTCAAATCAAAATTGAATATTCCAATATAAATTCGTTTTAAATTCATTTCAAATCGATTTCAATTCAAATTTATTTTTAATTCAATTTCAATTCCATTCGACTTCATTTCTATTCGAGTTTCAAATCATTTCAGTGTATTTCGAATTTCAAATCAATTCAGTTTAATTCGAATTTCAATTCACTTTAAATATAATTCGAATTTCCATTCATTTCAGTATAGTTCGAATTTCAAATCTATTCAATTTCAAATCTATTCAATATTCATTGAAGAATGAATAAAATCGATATAAATATCGTTCACGTCGAAATGGCGTCAATCTAACCAACACGGCTTCATATGTTTCTATTTTCAAATATTCTATTTCAAATATTTCTATTTCAAATATTTCTATTTCAAATATTTCTATTTCAAAACTGGAATGAGGCCCAATCAATTACCATATAATGTTAATTATATGGATTTTCTACAACACATGTATATATCAACAACGATGAATAATCAACCATCATCCAAAGTGCATTCTACACTGTATAAGCATCAAATATAGATATTCAACGCTTATAACAGCCTGTCAATCAATTGATCGATATACAACTAAACAATCGGGATTAGTGTACGTCAAATATCATCCCAATACCCGTGTGGGGTTTCAAACAATCAAACACAGATTTTATTTGTGCAGTTGGGCGATGTGTAAAATTTATCGTCCCAATTAATGTCCTTCAAATAGGTGTACATAAACAAACCGTCCGGTTTGTAAATGAATATTTATTTATTCACATTCACGTTAAAAATTATATTTTAACGATCAAACTATCTTATTCAACTTATGAATTTTCTATTCGGTTCATTTATTAAATAAAATGTTATCTTTATTTTTCTAACTTATTTTTAGAAAATTTCGGCGGCACAACGGCTCGATACTAGAAACGGGACAAGGCCTAGCCTTATCCCCGGTCTAGTGAAGGCCCACGCCATTCACACATCAATCAAATCAATTTCATTTCACCAAACAATTCAATTCAAACCAAATAATCTGACCAACTACACAACCAAACAATTAAACAAACAAGTCATCCATGGTCTGTGGATGACGGGTGTCGGGTGCTACTAAACACCGTCTGCATCCTAGTATATATATATAACTAGAAAAAGAAATTGAAAGGTGAGAAATTCTCATAGAGGTTTCCATTCGCCGTGCTTTGCTTTTGAATTGCTAAACCGTCTGGTTCTGCTTGAAATCCCAATGCAGTTCTTTGTCCCGCTGTTCATAATAAAAATTATATTTTTATTGCTCCATTCTAATAAATAAAAATCATATTTTTATTTCTTCATATATAGTTTCGACGCTTCATTCTATATAAACATTATATTTTTTATTTCAATTCCTATATATAAAAATCGAATTTTTATTTCGCTACATATATAATAAAGATCGAATTTTTATTTCGTTATTCACTATATAAAAATCGGATTTTTACTTCACTATTCAATATATAAAAATCGAATTTTTACATCGTTGTTCACTATAAAAAAATGGATTTTAGATACAAAAATAATTCAATTTCAGATTTAAAAATAATTCAATTTCAGATCTAAAAATCTTAGTTTTAACCTATATTTTTAACACACAAAAACTAATTTTAATATATGTTTTTATCACCCAAAACTGATTTAAAATATTGATTTTATATACATTCAAAACTGAAATAAAATACTGGATTAAAATAAAAACTGAATTAAAATAAAATCGGTTAAACAAAACTTACTGTGTTGTTCTTCTTTTATTTATCCTGGACTGTCGAACTGAGGTGGAGGACTGTGGTGGGCCTGGAAGCGACGGCAGCAGGTCGGCGGGTCACTGGTGGTAGGCTTCAGGTGGTCGGCGGCTTTCTCCTAGTGGCGCGGTGGGTTGAGCGTCGGTTTGGGGGGGTTCGCACTCGCGATTGGCTCGATGTGAGCACGGTCTTCAAATGGGAGGGGGTGGCGACAAAGTGGCAGAGGCTTCTGGAGTGGGGCTTGGCGGACGAGGCGGCGCGATGGTCGGCTCCCCAGGAGGCGCGACGAAATTTTTTGATTTAGGGTTTTTTTTTCTTTTGAACGTGGCTGAAGTGTGAAGGGGGGGCGGTTTGACCTGGGAAAGGGATAAAGAGGGGGGGTATCAATAAATATATTATTTTAATTATTTTAATTATTTTAATTTCCAAAGGGCAACTTTTAAATTCGAACACCAAATCAAGTCCACCGACTGCCACCCCTAGCTAATTACCCCCATTCTGAACACAATGGGATAGGTTTCGTAACCCGATTCGACTGTTTCGATAGGTTTTTCTCAAAATCAAATTATAAATCAGTGTATATTCAATTTTAAACGTACATTTCAAATTACCGGGGCCACATACGGACCCCGAAAATTCCAGAAAAATTATTTCTAGCTTCGTATTGGCTATACGGTCCTAACAAAACTAATTTCGTCGAATTCTGAGACCGTTTGAAAAATGGCCTTTTTCCAGTCGATTAAATTCAACTGAAATCGGTCAAACGCGTTTAACTTCGCCATGCTCACATATTGATTCAGAAAATTATGAAAATTGAAACCTAGCGATAATTTGACATCCCGGATCCAACAAAAGTGGTTTCGTCGAAATCCGAGGTCGTTTGCAAAATTTCTATTTTTAAGGGCCTGAATTCCATAACGACTATTCAGAATTTTCAATTGGACATATCTTTTGATTCCCGCTATTAAATTTCGATTTTTCTGATTCGTTGGAAAGATATTCTCAAATAGATCCCAATGTTTTTGGTTTCACTAAAATCCGGATTGTTTTGCACCCGGTACATTCATTTGAAGTTTGAAATCGAATTATCGAACTACCGCGCCATTTTCAATTCTATTTATAATTATATATAATTATTTATATTCTAACGACGATCTATAATATATACGATTGAATTCTATTCAAAATAAATTTCTCGCCGATATTATTTAAAATAATTCATTTTAAATAACCAAAATTCGCTAAAATTGCCAAAATAAAAATTTTAAACTGGCCCAGATTTTCGGGTTGTTACAATCTCCCCCACTTAAAACTTTTCGTCCCCGAAAAGGAACAAAGTCGAAAGTGGTTTGATTAATCAACTCTACGTTCGATCTGGCTTCCATTCTCCAACTTTTCAGTTTCTGAGAATTTTCTAATTCTTCAAAAATTTGGCTAACACCCTAAATTTTCGAAAAATTTCGCCATAACCTCCCCTGCACTGGGAGCCACGGGAAAATCCCGAAATTGCCATATAGGCCTTCTGATCTCAAAAAGAAAAAGAAAAAGCCAAGCGGCTAGCCAATCGGCTCATAAAATCATCATCACCCAAACAAAACAGGAAATTATGGTAAACATGTACCTATTTGTCGGGCAAACAAATTTTATTCTCTGCTCTAGCCTCCTTGCTATGACCTGTTCAATGTAAGTACAAGTATATGCAAGAAAATGCGACCAATTTCAATACAATTCAATATTTGATACAATTAGGCGTAATGGTTCAAAATTATCAAACAAATAAATAAACAACACAAACATCAATCCATTAGTTGATTAGCTTTTCAAATTCATAATTTTTCTATATAGTCAAAAATCACATTTTTGATGCCAAATCACAACAGTAAGACCTATCTAATTTTGGTTCTCACACCAGTCAATAGGAAATATATAGAAAGCTCACTTTCGTCACTCGAACATAAATTCTAATGATGGAGCTCCATCATCAAAATCATCTCCGGGCGATTAGAGTGTAATTCTATATCTATCCAGTATATTAAAATTTCGAATACACGCGGATCAGACGTATACGCAAAATCTATATATACTGGATTGTCCACATCAATATAAATAAATAACCAAATACGAATAATTGATTTATATTTCAAAACAAGTTTTGTTTTCATTTTCAAAAATATACTCTTCACACTCGTTCTAGGATACTACTGATCCCATCTCTAACGAGTCATTCTCGTTGGATATTACTAATCCAATATCTGATGAATTCTTTCGTATGGTTCTAATGTGTCTTGTTCTCTGAGCTTTGTAAACCTCGCTCTGATACCAACTGTGAAAACCCGTAACTTCCTCGTAAAGGAAAGCGCGGATAGTTCGAGAACAAGCCACAAAATAGAACGCAGACGGAAGAACATTTCATTGTATATTACAACAATGCACCAGAATACAAGAATATACAGATTATAAAAAAATAAATATTACACAGAAATATCAGGGATTTAAATTACATTTAAATACATCGCGGCAGAAAATAATACAATACACAACTAGAAGAGATATACGGATACAAAGCTTTCCGGATATCATTCCAGCTGTAAACCAGGATCCTGTGAATATAAATCTGCAAAACCAAAACTACTAGCTGCCCGTGTCGAAAATAAGGGCACCCAGAGTTTAGGTTAAAACAATAAACTCCAGGTCAGTCATGTGACTGGTGTGAGAACTAAAACAGTTATTAATCTTTATTTTTAAAGTTAGGTAAATCAAGGGACCATGCCGCATAACACGGAACGGGTTTCCTCCCAAGAATACCAGTGCATAAAACAAACAGCGCAATGCTAAATAAAGAAAAATGAAGCTATTATAAGACCCAGGTCCCATCACACAATGCAACGCAGCCGGAGGATAGGGTTTTCCCTTATAATAGCCAAACATGCTTGGTACGTTTTAAAAATCAAATCATTTGATACTATTATAAGTGTATAGTGTATAAACAACTTCAAATCATAAGTATCAATCGTAGGCGGCATAAGCGCCCCATCCCACTATGTCGCCATAAATAGGTTATACAATCAAAATCGCAAAGTCACGTATTTGGAAATTGGGTTTCCATCTATGAACCGAGGCAAAAGATAGTCCTCAACCGATTCGAGACTCTCTAGCCCGAGCCTCAGGATCAGAGCTCGAGTGACCCTTGGATCGTCAGGGTCGGTCCACACGGAGTGGATTAAAATGCCTGAACTATATGCTAGTCTGCCCTATGGGGCATAAATGAGTCCAATCACTCCATCGGTTCGAGAACGACCGATATAACCGAGGCGCCTCCAATTCCAACAACCACATGAGTCAAACTCGTCAGCCAGTTCAAGCGCTGACGCCACTCCTAACTAGAAACCAGCATATGTCCATATCCCTGATGTCCGTCTCCAGTTTTTGGTTCATACCGGGGTGTGAGGCTCGCGAATTCACGTTACACAAAGCTGTGCCACACAGGCTGTGCTTTGATCATCAGCCATAAGACTTTGCTTTTCAACAGAAGCCTTGATCATTTGCATCTTAGCATGCCACACAGGCAAACCATTCTATGCAACCGATATCAGTCACAGAGAATGAAATCCGATGTCAGACACACAGTCCATTTACAAGTCCGTTCTGGGTCTGAACGAAACCGGAGGCACTTTCCTCGCATATCCATCGATCTCCAAGCACATCTGGACGACCACCGATTTATTCCCTCATCTTGGGTGTACAGCCCAATCAAGATCATCAGTAATCACCCAAACGATGTGAAGACTTCCGGTCTTCAACCACCGTCTTCATCTTTGACTTATCGTCGTATCAGTTATTCAGAATGGGATAAACCCGGTCTTTCCGAATAACTCGCGTATATTTTAAATAAGTGTTACACAAACACAACATACGCCTCATTCCAATTCATCAGTCACTAACCGTAAATTAATCAAGAGAATAATTCCCCAAATATTAACCCCGAAGGCCGAAACCAACATCAGATCAATACCCAGAAAACCATTCTGCTTGGCTAACCGACAGTTAGTTTCTAAATTTCACATTCATAGGGAAAGGTTCCCATTAATTTTATCCAAGATAAATCATTAAAATTTATTCTCAAATCTTCTTTTGAATTTCGATTCGGGGTTAACGAACCTTACCGAAGTAATCATTTGTTTTAATTTCCCAACCCCAACCTATTAATCCCATGAAGTAAAACTGGTCCTACTTCATATCTAACACCACGGTGTTATCGGTAAATTCAATTACCATTTCACGTTCAAATCTAATTAAAGATTTAACTATCGCCTGGAGCAAAACTGGTGATACTCCATTCTCGATCATTTCAATCTAATTAAAGATTCATTAAAACTCCACTTAGTTTTAATCGTTAACTGGATTAAAGAATCAGTGTCATTTAAAACACAGTTCACGATAAACCCAAAATCACATTCCATTAATTATCGGGTTAAAGAACGAGTGTTATTTAAAACACTGTCCACGATAAACCCAAAAATCAATATCAATTCAATTCCAATTAAGTATTATTTAATTGGTACACTTCATTAAATCCAAATAAAAAGATTTAATCTTTTCTTAACTGAGTTCAAGAACAGTGTTAGTCAAGACACCATTCACGACAAACCCAAATCACATTTGATATTAAATACAAGGCTCTGAATAGAAAATATATCGGCTTATATTCAATATCAAATTCTACGACCAACAGATATCGTATTGGAAATAACGATATATATATCTATATCTTTCAAATTCCCATAACAACATCTGTATAATCACGAATTCCAACATCGAAATATTCCGAAGACAATTTCGATTCAAATCCATTCCAATGCAATCATTGGAAATTCTGGTTATTTTCAAAACCATTTCAAATTCAATTTATTTATTTAAAAATAAATAGAATATAATTCTAGTTCAAAACTAGTTCATTTCGATAAAAAAATCTATTTTTATCTTTTCAAATACGGAGTTTTTCATCCCAATTCTTTCTAAATCATTTCTTATGATTTTACACAAATTATTACTATTTTTAATAATTTTATCAAGGCCTGTACAGTCGATTTCCATCAACGGCCATCGAACTGCACTTACAGCGACCTTTTTTCAAATTTGATTTGGGCATAATTCCAAATCCAACCGTTAAATTTCAAATTTCTAATATTCGTTAGAAAGATCTTTTCGATACGAACCCAACTGTTCCGGTTTTAGGAGAATCCGACGGTCGGATCTCCCGTAATATTCGTTCGAAGTTAATGGTCGAAATTCGCGAACTACCGCGGCGCGACGCGTTCTATTCAGGCCATTTATATTATATATAATATATACTTCGTCGATTTCAATTCAAAACGTGCTTTATAAATCGTTTTAAATTCGTTTTCAAAACGGTTTCAACTTCATATTCAATTTCAAATCAAAATTGAATATTCCAATATAAATTCGTTTTAAATTCATTTCAAATCGATTTCAATTCAAATTGATTTTTAATTCAATTTCAATTCCATTCGACTTCATTTCTATTCGAGTTTCAAATCATTTCAGTGTATTTCGAATTTCAAATCAATTCAGTTTAATTCGAATTTCAATTCACTTTAAATATAATTCGAATTTCCATTCATTTCAGTATAGTTCGAATTTCAAATCTATTCAATTTCAAATCTATTCAATATTCATTGAAGAATGAATAAAATCGATATAAATATCGTTCACGTCGAAATGGCGTCAATCTAACCAACACGGCTTCATATGTTTCTATTTTCAAATATTCTATTTCAAATATTTCTATTTCAAATATTTCTATTTCAAATATTTCTATTTCAAAACTGGAATGAGGCCCAATCAATTACCATATAATGTTAATTATATGGATTTTCTACAACACATGTATATATCAACAACGATGAATAATCAACCATCATCCAAAGTGCATTCTACACTGTATAAGCATCAAATATAGATATTCAACGCTTATAACAGCCTGTCAATCAATTGATCGATATACAACTAAACAATCGGGATTAGTGTACGTCAAATATCATTCCAATACCCGTGTGGGGTTTCAAACAATCAAACACAGATTTTATTTGTGCAGTTGGGCGATGTGTAAAATTTATCGTCCCAATTAATGTCCTTCAAATAGGTGTACATAAACAAACCGTCCGGTTTGTAAATGAATATTTATTTATTCACATTCACGTTAAAAATTATATTTTAACGATCAAACTATCTTATTCAACTTATGAATTTTCTATTCGGTTCATTTATTAAATAAAATGTTATCTTTATTTTTCTAACTTATTTTTAGAAAATTTCGGCGGCACAACGGCTCGATACTAGAAACGGGACAAGGCCTAGCCTTATCCCCGGTCTAGTGAAGGCCCACGCCATTCACACATCAATCAAATCAATTTCATTTCACCAAACAATTCAATTCAAACCAAATAATCTGACCAACTACACAACCAAACAATTAAACAAACAAGTCATCCATGGTCTGTGGATGACGGGTGTCGGGTGCTACTAAACACCGTCTGCATCCTAGTATATATATATAACTAGAAAAAGAAATTGAAAGGTGAGAAATTCTCATAGAGGTTTCCATTCGCCGTGCTTTGCTTTTGAATTGCTGAACCGTCTGGTTCTGCTTGAAATCCCAATGCAGTTCTTTGTCCCGCTGTTCATAATAAAAATTATATTTTTATTGCTCCATTCTAATAAATAAAAATCATATTTTTATTTCTTCATATATAGTTTCGACGCTTCATTCTATATAAACATTATATTTTTTTATTTCAATTCCTATATATAAAAATCGAATTTTTATTTCGCTACATATATAATAAAGATCGAATTTTTATTTCGTTATTCACTATATAAAAATCGGATTTTTACTTCACTATTCAATATATAAAAATCGAATTTTTACATCGTTGTTCACTATAAAAAAATGGATTTTAGATACAAAAATAATTCAATTTCAGATTTAAAAATAATTCAATTTCAGATCTAAAAATCTTAGTTTTAACCTATATTTTTAACACACAAAAACTAATTTTAATATATGTTTTTATCACCCAAAACTGATTTAAAATATTGATTTTATATACATTCAAAACTGAAATAAAATACTGGATTAAAATAAAAACTGAATTAAAATAAAATCGGTTAAACAAAACTTACTGTGTTGTTCTTCTTTTATTTATCCTGGACTGTCGAACTGAGGTGGAGGACTGTGGTGGGCCTGGAAGCGGCGGCAGCAGGTCGGCGGGTCACTGGTGGTAGGCTTCAGGTGGTCGGCGGCTTTCTCCTAGTGGCGCGGTGGGTTGAGCGTCGGTTTGGGGGGGTTCGCACTCGCGATTGGCTCGATGTGAGCACGGTCTTCAAATGGGAGGGGGTGGCGACAAAGTGGCAGAGGCTTCTGGAGTGGGGCTTGGCGGACGAGGCGGCGCGATGGTCGGCTCCCCAGGAGGCGCGACGAAATTTTTTGATTTAGGGTTTTTTTTTCTTTTGAACGTGGCTGAAGTGTGAGGGGGGCGGTTTGACCTGGGAAAGGGATAAGGAGGGGGGGTATCAATAAATATATTATTTTAATTATTTTAATTATTTTAATTTCCAAAGGGCAACTTTTAAATTCGAACACCAAATCAAGTCCACCGACTGCCACCCCTAGCTAATTACCCCCATTCTGAACACAATGGGATAGGTTTCGTAACCCGATTCGACTGTTTCGATAGGTTTTTCTCAAAATCAAATTATAAATCAGTGTATATTCAATTTTAAACGTACATTTCAAATTACCGGGGCCACATACGGACCCCGAAAATTCCAGAAAAATTATTTCTAGCTTCGTATTGGCTATACGGTCCTAACAAAACTAATTTCGTCGAATTCTGAGACCGTTTGAAAAATGGCCCTTTTCCAGTCGATTAAATTCAACTGAAATCGGTCAAACGCGTTTAACTTCGCCATGCTCACATATTGATTCAGAAAATTATGAAAATTGAAACCTAGCGATAATTTGACATCCCGGATCCAACAAAAGTGGTTTCGTCGAAATCCGAGGTCGTTTGCAAAATTTCCATTTTTAAGGGCCTGAATTCCATAACGACTATTCAGAATTTTCAACTGGACATATCTTTTGATTCCCGCTATGAAATTTCGATTTTTCTGATTCGTTGGAAAGATATTCTCAAATAGATTACAATGTTTTTGGTTTCACTAAAATCCGGATTGTTTTGCACCCGGTACATTCATTTGAAGTTTGAAATCGAATTATCGAACTACCGCGCCATTTTCAATTCTATTTATAATTATATATAATTATTTATATTCTAACGACGATCTATAATATATACGATTGAATTCTATTCAAAATAAATTTCTCGCCGATATTATTTAAAATAATTCATTTTAAATAACCAAAATTCGCTAAAATTGCCAAAATAAAAAATTTAAACTGGCCCAGATTTTCGGGTTGTTACAATCTCCCCCACTTAAAACTTTTCGTCCCCGAAAAGGAACAAAGTCGAAAGTGGTTTGATTAATCAACTCTACGTTCGATCTGGCTTCCATTCTCCAACTTTTCAGTTTCTGAGAATTTTCTAATTCTTCAAAAATTTGGCTAACACCCTAAATTTTCGAAAAATTTCGCCATAACCTTCCCTGCACCGGGAGCCACAGGAAAATCCCGAAATTGCCATATAGGCCTTCTGATCTCAAAAAGAAAAAGAAAAAGCCAAGCGGCTAGCCAAGCGGCTAGCCAATCGGCTCATAAAATCATCATCACCCAAACAAAACAGGAAATTATGGTAAACATGTACCTATTTGTCGGGCAAACAAATTTTATTCTCTGCTCTAGCCTCCTTGCTATGACCTGTTCAATGTAAGTACAAGTATATGCAAGAAAATGCGACCAATTTCAATACAATTCAATATTTGATACAATTAGGCGTAATGGTTCAAAATTATCAAACAAATAAATAAACAACACAAACATCAATCCATTAGTTGATTAGCTTTTCAAATTCATAATTTTTCTATATAGTCAAAAATCACATTTTTGATGCCAAATCACAACAATAAGCCCTATCTAATTTTGGTTCTCACACCAGTCAATAGGAAATATATAGAAAGCTCACTTTCGTCACTCGAACATAAATTCTAATGATGGAGCTCCATCATCAAAATCATCTCCGGGCGATTAGAGTGTAATTCTATATCTATCCAGTATATTAAAATTTCGAATACACGCGGATCAGACGTATACGCAAAATCTATATATACTGGATTGTCCACATCAATATAAATAAATAACCAAATACGAATAATTGATTTATATTTCAAAACAAGTTTTGTTTTCATTTTCAAAAATATACTCTTCACACTCGTTCTAGGATACTACTGATCCCATCTCTAACGAGTCATTCTCGTTGGATATTACTAATCCAATATCTGATGAATTCTTTCGTATGGTTCTAATGTGTCTTGTTCTCTGAGCTTTGTAAACCTCGCTCTGATACCAACTGTGAAAACCCGTAACTTCCTCGTAAAGGAAAGCGCGGATAGTTCGAGAACAAGCCACAAAATAGAACGCAGACGGAAGAACATTTCATTGTATATTACAATAATGCACCAGAATACAAGAATATACAGAGTATAAACAAATAAATATTACACAGAAATATCAGGGATTTAAATTACATTTAAATACATCGCAGCAGAAAATAATACAATACACAACTAGAAGAGATATACTGATACAAAGCTTTCCGGATATCATTCCAGCTGTAAACCAGGATCCTGTGAATATAAATCTGCAAAACCAAAACTACTAGCTGCCCGTGTCGAAAATAAGGGCACCCAGAGTTTAGGTTAAAACAATAAACTCCAGGTCAGTCATGTGACTGGTGTGAGAACTAAAACAGTTATTAATCTTTATTTTTAAAGTTAGGTAAATCAAGGGACCACGCCGCATAACACGGAACGGGTTTCCTCCCAAGAATACCAGTGCATAAAACAAACAGCGCAATGCTAAATAAAGAAAAATGAAGCTATTATAAGACCCAGGTCCCATCACACAATGCAACGCAGCCGGAGGATAGGGTTTTCCCTTATAATAGCCAAACATGCTTGGTACGTTTTAAAAATCAAATCATTTGATACTATTATAAGTGTATAGTGTATAAACAACTTCAAATCATAAGTATCAATCGTAGGCGGCATAAGCGCCCCATCCCACTATGTCGCCATAAATAGGTTATACAATCAAAATCGCAAAGTCACGTATTTGGAAATTGGGTTTCCATTTACGAACCGAGGCAAAAGATAGTCCTCAACCGATTCGAGACTCTCTAGCCCGAGCCTCAGGATCAGAGCTCGAGTGACCCTTGGATCGTCAGGGTCGGTCCACACGGAGTGGATTAAAATGCCTGAACTATATGCTAGTCTGCCCTATGGGGCATAAATGAGTCCAATCACTCCATCGGTTTGAGAACGACCGATATAACCGAGGCGCCTCCAATTCCAACAACCACATGAGTCAAACTCGTCAGCCAGTTCAAGTGCTGATGCCACTCCTAACTAGAAACCAGCATATGTCCATATCCCTGATGTCCGTCTCCAGTTTTTGGTTCATACCGGGGTGTGAGGCTCGCGAATTCACGTTACACAAAGCTGTGCCACACAGGCTGTGCTTTGATCATCAACCACAAGACTTTGCTTTTCAACAGAAGCCTTGATCATTTGCATCTTAGCATGCCACACAGGCAAACCATTCTATGCAACCGATATCAGTCACAGAGAATGAAATCCGATGTCAGACACACAGTCCATTTACAAGTCTGTTCTGGGTCTGAACGAAACCGGAGGCACTTTCCTCGCATATCCATCGATCTCCAAGCACATCTGGACGACCACCGATTGATTCCCTCATCTTGGGTGTACAGCCCAATCAAGATCATCAGTAATCACCCAAACGATGTGAAGACTTCCGGTCTTCAACCACCGTCTTCATCTTTGACTTATCGTCGTATCAGTTATTCAGAATGGGATAAACCCGGTCTTTCCGAATAACTCACGTATATTTCAAATAAGTGTTACACAAACACAACATACGCCTCATTCCAATTCATCAGTCACTAACCGTAAATTAATCAAGAGAATAATTCCTCGAAGGCCGAAACCAACATCAGATCAATACCCAGAAAACCATTCTGCTTGGCTAACCGACAGTTAGTTTCTAAATTTCACATTCATAGGGAAAGGTTCCCATTAATTTTATCCAAGATAAATCATTAAAATTTATTCTCAAATCTTCTTTTGAATTTCGATTCAACTAGTCGGGGTTAACGAACCTTACCGAAGTAATCATTTGTTTTAATTTCCCAACCCCAACCTATTAATCCCATGAAGTAAAACTGGTCCTACTTCATATCTAACACCACGGTGTTATCGGTAAATTCAATTACCATTTCACGTTCAAATCTAATTAAAGATTTAACTATCGCCTGGAGCAAAACTGGTGATACTCCATTCTCGATCATTTCAATCTAATTAAAGATTCATTAAAACTCCACTTAGTTTTAATCTTTAACTGGATTAAAGAATCAGTGTCATTTAAAACACAGTTCACGATAAACCCAAAATCACATTCCATTAATTATCGGGTTAAAGAACGAGTGTTATTTAAAACACTGTCCACGATAAACCCAAAAATCAATATCAATTCAATTCCAATTAAGTATTATTTAATTGGTACACTTCATTAAATCCAAATAAAAAGATTTAATCTTTTCTTAACTGAGTTCAAGAACAGTGTTAGTCAAGACACCATTCACAACAAACCCAAATCACATTTGATATTAAATACAAGGCTCTGAATAGAAAATATATCGACTTATATTCAATATCAAATTCTACGACCAACTGATATCGTATTGGAAATAACGATATATATATCTATATCTTTCAAATTCCCATAACAACATCTGTATAATCATGAATTCCAACATTGAAATATTCCGAAGACAATTTCGATTCAAATCCATTCCAATGCAATCATTGGAAATTCTGGTTATTTTCAAAACCATTTCAAATTCAGTTTATTTATTTAAAAATAAATAGAATTATAATTCTAGTTCAAAACTAGTTCATTTCGATAAAAATCTATTTTTATCTTTTCAAATACGGAGTTTTTCATCCCAATTCTTTCTAAATCATTTCTTATGATTTTACACAAATTATTACTATTTTTAATAATTTTATCAAGCCCCGTACAGTCGATTTCCATCAACGGCCATCGAACTGCACTTATAGCGACCTTTTTTCAAATTTGATTTGGGCATAATTCCAAATCCAACCGTTAAATTTCAAATTTCTAATATTCGTTAGAAAGATCTTTTCGATACGAACCCAACGGTTCCGGTTTTAGGAGAATCCGACGGTCGGATCTCCCGTGATATTCGTTCGAAGTTAATGGTCGAAATTCGCGAACTGCCGTGGCGCGGCGTGTTCTATTCAGGCCATTTATATTATATATAATATATAATTCGTCGATTTCAATTCAAAACGTGCTTTATAAATCGTTTTAAATTCGTTTTCAAAACGGTTTCAACTTCATATTCAATTTCAAATCAAAATTGAATATTCCAATATAAATTCGTTTTAAATTCATTTCAAATCGATTTCAATTCAAATTGATTTTTAATTCAATTTCAATTCCATTCGAATTCATTTCTATTCGAGTTTCAAATCATTTCAGGGTATTTCGAATTTCAAATCAATTCAATTTAATTCGAATTTCAATTCACTTTAAATATAATTCGAATTTCCATTCATTTCAGTATAGTTCGAATTTCAAATCTATTCAATATTCATTGAAGAATGAATAAAATCGATATAAATATCGTTCACGTCGAAATGGCGTCAATCTAACCAACACGGCTTCATATGTTTCTATTTTCAAATATTCTATTTCAAATATTTCTATTTCAAATATTTCTATTTCAAATATTTCTATTTCAAAACTGGAATGAGGCCCAATCAATTACCATATAATGTTAATTATATGGATTTTCTACAACACATGTATATATCAACAACGATGAATAATCAACCATCATCCAAAGTGCATTCTACACTGTATAAGCATCAAATATAGATATTCAACGCTTATAACAGTCTGTCAATCAATCGATCGATATACAACTAAACAATCGGGATTAGTGTACGTCAAATATCATCCCAATACCCGTGTGGGGTTTCAAACAATCAAACACAGATTTTATTTGTGCAGTTGGGCGATGTGTAAAATTTATCGTCCCAATTAATGTCCTTCAAATAGGTGTACATAAACAAACCGTCCGGTTTGTAAATGAATATTTATTTATTCACATTCACGTTAAAAATTACATTTTAACGATCAAACTATCTTATTCAACTTATGAATTTTCTATTCGGTTCATTTATTAAATAAAATGTTATCTTTATTTTTCTAACTTATTTTTAGAAAATTTCGGCGGCATAACGGCTCGATACTAGAAACGGGACAATGCCTAGCCTTATCCCCGGTCTAGTGAAGGCCCATGCCATTCACACATCAATCAAATCAATTTCATTTCACCAAACAATTCAATTCAAACCAAATAATCTAACCAACTACACAACCAAACAATTAAACAAACAAGTCATCCATGGTCTGTGGATGACGGGTGTCGGGTGCTACTAAACACCGTCTGCATCCTAGTATA
Organism: Allium sativum; assembly: GCA_030737875.1. Taxonomy (NCBI): domain Eukaryota; kingdom Viridiplantae; phylum Streptophyta; class Magnoliopsida; order Asparagales; family Amaryllidaceae; genus Allium; species Allium sativum. The sequence goes on from CM060911.1 coordinate 14,843,681, forward strand.
TATATATAACTAGAAAAAGAAATTGAACGGTGAGAAATTCTCACAGGGGTTTCCATTCGCCGTGCTTTGCTTTTGAATTGCTGAACCGTCTGGATCTGCTTGAAATCCCAATGCAGTTCTTTGTCCCGCTGTTCATAATAAAAATTATATTTTTATTGCTTCATTCTAATAAATAAAAATCATATTTTTATTTCTTCATATATAGTTTCGACGCTTCATTCTATATAAACATTACATTTTTTTTATTTCAATTCCTATATATAAAAATCGAATTTTTATTTCGCTACATATATAATAAAGATCGAATTTTTATTTCGTTATTCACTATATAAAAATCGGATTTTTACTTCACTATTCAATATATAAAAATCGAATTTTTACATCGTTATTCACTATAAAAAAATGGATTTTAGATACAAAAATAATTCAATTTCAGATTTAAAAATAATTCAATTTCAGATCTAAAAATCTTAATTTTAACCTATATTTTTAACACACAAAAACTGATTTTAATATATGTTTTTATCACCCAAAACTGATTTAAAATATTGATTTTATATACATTCAAAACTGAAATAAAATACTGGATTAAAATAAAAACTGAATTAAAATAAAATCGGTTAAACAAAACTTACTGTGTTGTTCTTCTTTTATTTATCCTGGACTGTCGAACTGAGGTGGAGGACTGTGGTAGGCCTGGAAGCGGCGGCAGCAGGTCGGCGGGTCACTGGTGGTAGGCTTCCGGTGGTCGGCGGCTTTCTCCTGGTGGCGCGGTGGGTTGAGCGTCGGTTTTGGGGGGGGTTCGCACTCGCGATTGGCTCAATGTGAGCACGGTCTTCAAACGGGAGGGGGTGGCGACGAAGTGGCAGAGGCTTCTGGAGTGGGGCTTGGCGGACGAGGCGGCGCGATGGTCGGCTCCCCAGGAGGCGCGACGCAATTTTTTGATTTAGGGTTTTTTTTTTGAACGTGGCTGAAGTGTGAAGGGGGGGACGGTTTGACCTGGGAAAGGGATAAGGAGGGGGGTATCAATAAATATATTATTTTAATTATTTTAATTATTTTAATTTCCAAAGGGCAACTTTTAAATTCGAACACCAAATCAAGTCCACCGACTGCCACCCCTAGCTAATTATCCCTATTCCGAACACAATGGGATAGGTTTCGTAACCCGATTCGACTGTTTCGATAGGTTTTTCTCAAAATCAAATTATAAATCAGTGTATATTCAATTTTAAACGTACATTTCAAATTACCGGGGCCACATACGGACCCCGAAAATTCCAGAAAAATTATTTCTAGCTTCGTATTGGCTATACGGTCCTAACAAAACTTATTTCGTCGAATTCTGAGACCGTTTGAAAAATGGCCCTTTTCCAGTCGATTAAATTCAACTAAAATCGGTCAAACGTGTTTAACTTCGCCACGCTCACATATTGATTCAGAAAATTATGAAAATTGAAACCTAGCGATAATTTGACATCCCGGATCCAACAAAAGTTGTTTCGTCGAAATCCGAGGTCGTTTGCAAAATTTCCATTTTTAAGGGCCTGAATTCCATAGCGACTATTCAGAATTTTCAACTGGACATATCTTTTGATTCCCGCTATGAAATTTCGATTTTTCTGATTCGTTGGAAAGATATTCTCAAATAGATCCCAATGTTTTTGGTTTCACTAAAATCCGGATTGTTTTGCACCCGGTACATTCATTTGAAGTTTGAAATCGAATTATCGAACTACCGCGCCATTTTCAATTCTATTTATAATTATATATAATTATTTGTATTCTAACGACGATCTATAATATATACGATTGAATTCTATTCAAAATAAATTTCTCGTCGATATTATTTAAAATAATTTATTTTAAATAACCAAAATTCGCTAAAATTGCCAAAATAAAAATTTTAAACTGGCCCAGATTTTCGGGTTGTTACATTTTAAACATAATTCTTTTTAATGGATCAAACAAATATTAAAAATGTTATTTTTAATGTTTATCCATTTTCTCTAAAACATGATTCTTTTTTTATATTGAATCAAACATACATTAAAAATGTTATTTTGAATATTTAACCATTTTCTCTAAAACATGATTCCTTTTTTATATTGAATCAAACTTACATTAAAAATGTTATTTTTAATATCTAAACATTTTACTTAAAACATGTTTCTTTTTATAATGAATCAAACATACATTACAAACGTTATTTTTAATATCTAAACATTTTGTTTAAAATACGTTTCTTTTTATAATGAATCAAACATACATTACAAATGTTATTTTTATTATCTAAACATTTTATTTAAAACATGTTTCTTTTTATAATGAATCAAACATACATTACAAATGTTATTTTTAATATCTAAACATTTTATATAAAACATGTTTCTTTTCCTATAATGAACAAACATATATTAAAAATGTTATTTTTAATATTTAACCATTTTATTTAAACCATGTTTCTTTTTTTAATAATGAACAAACATACATTAAAAATGTTATTTTTAATGTTTAAACATTTTATTTAAAACATGTCTCTTTTTAATGAAACTAACGTACACTAAAAATGTCATTTTTAATGTTTGAACATTTTATTGAAAACATGTCTCTTTTTAATGAAACTAACATACACTAAAAATGTCATTTTTAATGTTTAAACATTTTATTGAAAACATGTCCCTTTTTAATGAAACTAACATACGCTAAAAATGTCGTTTTTAATGTTTGAACATTATATTTAAAACATGTCAAATTTTGTGATTCATATATGTAATAAAAAAAGTAATTTTTATAAGCAATTTATTTCCTACATGACAAATCATACTTTAACATGTTATTATTTTTAATGAATCAATAATTTAATAAAGATGTAATATTTAATGTTAACATATTTTATTCAAACAATGAATATATTGTTTATTCATACTTACAATAAAAATGTGATTTTTATTATAGAAACAAATTTTATCCAACTTGAACATTTTATCTTCATATATACAATAAAAATATGATTTTTATTGTATAAGCAATTTCTTTTCAAACATGATCATTTCTTTGATTCATATGTACAATAAAAATATGATTTTTATTGTATAAACAATTTCTTTTCAAACATGAATATTTCATTGATTCATATGTACAATAAAAATATGATTTTTATTGTATAAACAATTCTAATCAAACATGAATATTTTCTATTTTCATATATACAATAAAAATACGATTTTTATTGTATAAACAAATTCTAATCAAACATGAACATTTTTATTTTCACTACACAATTCAATCCAATCAATTCATCGCAACCACAATCAATCCATTTCAATTTCACATGACACATATATGAATTTTATATAGCGAATATATATATATATATATATATATATATCACATCGCAATCACAACTAATTTTAATTTAAATTAGAGATCTCATGGTGTAAATTATAAATGGATATTTATAATTAAATTTAAACTACCACATTAATGTTAACATTATTTTTAATATGTTAAACATTACAATCATAACACAATACAACCAATGAAACCATCCATGGTTTTCAAACAACAGTGAATGTGAACTAACAGGCACCATACAACTTTTATGATAATTAAAACAGATAAAAATCAACATTAACAATCGATATATGCAGTTATGAAATAAATAATTATAAAAAATATTTTAGTGAGAGAGTTCTCACCTTGATTGGTTTCAGAATCGTTAAATAACGATTATTTTAATAAAATTAAACAGGGGTTTAATTTTATCAAAAATCATAACTAGCTCCAAATCTGTTCCAATCCATTCTGAAATGTAGTCCTCGTCCTCACGGTTTCAATGCAAGTCGTTTCGTTGGATTCTAATTTAATTAGACCAAGATATAAGAGTTTGAATATTTAATTACATAAATAAACTAAATATTTAATTAAAAACCTAATTAACTTAATTACATGGTTAGGAAAATTTATGTAACAACCCGTAAAAATCACTACAAAACTATTTAAACGAATGTTTAAATATCGAAGCGATATATTAGTTTTGTACCCAAAAAGGCGAATTTTTGTAAATAATTGAATTTGGACTCGAAACCAAATCCATTGAGTTCAAAATGCGTTCGCGACCTTTTTGACTATAAACATTGATATGTTTAGAGTAAGTGGAAAATTGGAACCTTTTCGTGGACTTGGTTTGGGTTAAGCTAGCCCCTAACCCAATGAAAGCCACTACATAGCCTCTCCACCTACCTCTCCTTATCATTTAACTCGTCATTCATTTTCTTAAGTAAATTCCTAAACCTAAGGGAAGAGGAAATTGATATTCCTAAGCTCCAATCTTAGGAAATCTTGGGTTAGTTTAGCTAATTCAAGGAGAAATCTAGGTAAGATCATCTCCATCCTCCTTTACTTGCTTCCTCTTCCATTTTTGGGGATTTTTCTAAACCTAACTATTGGGATTGGTATATCTAGTTTCTTAGGTTGAGGATTTGTAAGCTTCAGACGAAGAGAGGTTGATTTGGCTTTGTTTTGATTCATCTCCTTGCATTCAACAATCAAAGGTGAGTTCACATGAACTCACATCTAAGCCTCGAGCATTTATGCTTGTAAACTGTGCCATTGGCACTTATGTGTTGTGTGCATTTAGTTGTGTTGATTGGTTTTTGTTTCAACATTCTCCAATTTATGATTTTTGATTTCATTTTGATGATTTCATGTGTGAATCTTTGTCGTGTATTGAGTTTGGTGTTATAGGATGTTTTGGCAAGCAATAGAGGCTCCATTTTCACTTAGAATACGTCATATACATTCACCATTGATTCGAGCTTGTCCGAGAGCCGTTTGCACTTCATTCCTTAAGAAAATTAGCCCATGTTTCAGCTCAGACGTCTGTCTGGGAGGGGGACAGACGTCTGTCAATGTTTGGGGGAGAAAATAAATAATTGCATCAGGTCAGAAGTCTGACCAAAAATGGTCAGACGTCTGTCCAAACTCTTGGGAAACAGTTTTCCTGACAACGGACGTCTGTCCTGGAAGGGTCAGACGTCTGTTGGCATAAAACTGCTGTTAACCAGTGGAGACCACGGTCAACAGCTTAGGCCCATTCACGCTCTTTCCTGGCCGAGTTTCGGCCCATTTCGACCTTTTTGTGACTTTTCATTTTCCCTGCAGCACAGATTTCTACAGTTCGGTTTTTATGGATTTTCGATTTATTAATTGTGAATGGATTGTATAATCGACATTTACGAGATTTAAAATACGTTATTAAAACGTGGATTCTTAGTTCGATCGTTATTTCAATCGATATTATACGAGATTTGCCACTTCGAAACTATGTAAAAAGGTTTTATATTATTAGTAGATACCAAATTCTTTTACCAAAATGGTTTACAATCTTACTTCATTATACAAAGCTATTTTACGAAATTGTTTTATAAATTGTTTTCCAATCTATTAGTATAAATTTTTATAAACCTTTTTCTCGATCGGATGAGGAATCTAATTAAACGCCTAAGTAAAAACAAGGACCATGACCCCTTGTGTTTGCTTTGACGGTAAATTCTTGGACTCGTTCGATTAAAAATGGTCTTCATCTATGGGACTTTGGTCCAACTTTCTATGATTTCCTATGATTTATGATGTTTTCCTCTATCGGGGTCACAATCCGGCTTCGTGGGGAGCTTCGGCTCAAACAAATGGGTTCGCTACCTAGAGATCATATCTCATCTATGAACAGGCCTGCCTTTTTATGATGTTTTCTGGATTTCGAGTGATTTCTGGATTCTTGATGACTTTGATGCGATGTGCGTCAAATTGATTTATGTTTGGCATTTATTTGTCAATCCTTGTTGTTTTATGCTCTTATCTTGTCATGAGATTTGTGGAGACTATATATATATATATATTGACATCATGAATTGCATATTATTTATGAATTATCCTTCTTATTCCTATCATGCCATTTATGTTATGTTTCTTAATATTGCCTCATGTTATGAATGAGAATGGTTTGACTGATCCATTTATTGTTTATTTTCTTAAATAATACTTGGGTCAGACCCCAAGTGTTACAGGTGCTTAGGTGACATTCCTGCTGGGACCCTATGATGACTTTTGGCTTGACTACTTATAGTTGCAGTCTTTTTGGATTATATATAGCTGTCTACCTTTATGACATGTATCATTGTTACTATGGGATTTGGTACATGTATCTATTATGTTTGGAGTTAGAGCGTCGTGTATGACCTCTAATTGATATAAACACTCATGGTGTTATATTCATATTAGTCTATTTGCTTATAATGTGAATATTTGTGACTGTCTATGTTGTATTCTTCTGTATGTGTTCCGAGGCTATTATGTCGTTGTGTAGATGCCCTTCGCCTGGAATGGTCATGTCGAAAATTTTTAGTACGGCTGTGCCATTCGACGTTACTTTCTAAGCAAGAGTAAATATATTAACGGTCGCTCCTAACCAACCTTATTCTCCGCTGTGGCCGACGACATTTCACACGATATGAACTTGACTATGGCGGGTATAGAGGCGGGGCGTTACAGTTGGTATCAGAGCCAATCTTCGGAACAATATAGAATTTTGTAGCAAGGATCATGTCTCGGACATCTTTTAGGAGTTTGAGGCTTAGGGTTAGATTGAGTCATGGTTGCTTATCTATCCTAGAATAGGGTTATGATCCTTGATTTTTAAGTGACGTTTTCCTTTCCTTCTTTCTTGAAGGAGAGAAATGGCTGGATGTCCTCGTAGTTATCCTGCTAGGGCGAATGTCAGGCCCGAAGCTCCACCTCCTGTAGCCCCACCGCTTGTAGTTCCACCCCCTGTTGTTGGAGCGGTCACAATGAGCACTCAACAACTTCTTGATCTTATTGTAAATGCCCACGCGGCAGGCGCTTCCCCACCTCCTACGCGTCCCAAATCTGGGTTTACGACTTTATGTATCGATTTCTCAAAGCTAGGGGAAAACCGTTTAAGGGCTCTGAAGGTGTAATCGAAGTCCAGAGTTGGCTCAGAATATGTAAGCGCATCTTTACTCACATGGATCTTAGTGATTTGCACAAGGTACAAGTAATTTCTAGTATGCTCCAAGAACGAGCGTTGATCTGGTATGAATTGCTCACCATTGATACTCCTGAAGCGAACCTTACTTGGAACCTATTTAAAGAAAGGTTTGAGGCGAAGTTCATACCGGACGGAGAGAAAATAGCGCTATCACGTCGCTTTCAAGACCTTGTTCAAGGCACATCTACAGTGGCAGAGTATGCCGCCTCTTTTGACTCGTTGTCCAAGTATGGACTCGAATATATTAATACCCCAAAGAAGAAGAATTTGCGCTTTATTCATGGACTCAAGAAATGTCTTGAGGAGCCATTGACTCTTAAGCTATCCAAAACATTTGATGAATTGGTTAATATCGCGCTACAACTGGAAGTGGTCCAGAAACGACCCAATGATGACGAAGCCGGGGGTTCTCAAAACAAGGGCAACACCAACAACAAGGGAGGAACCGGGAAAACCTTGGGTTCAACCCAACAAGAAGGCGAAGCTAGTGACTTCCGAGACCAGGAATGCTAGGCTTCGTAATGGCGAATGTTTCAATTGCGGAGAAAAAGGTCATATCGCCTCTCAGTGCACTAAGCCTCGTACTTGCAACTATTGCAAGAAGTCAGGCCACATGATAAGCGCATGTCCCACCTGTCCTCCTAATAAGAGTGGAAAGCTCAATGTCATACAAGCTCCTCCCAACGCTACTTCGGGCCAAGGTACATTAAATTCTATTCTTGATGGCATAATTGATTTTCATGGACATCCTACACGAGTTCTTTTTGATACGGGCGCATCTCATTCTTTTATTTCACAAGAACTTGTGCATGCTAATTCTTTGAATACTGTTTGTTTAATGACTTCTTTATCGGTTACTAATCCCATAGGGGGATCAACTACTCTTAGTCTATTATGTCGCGATGTTGAAATTTATTTGAATGGTTACCCTTTCCTAGCGGATTTGCATGTTAAGCGCTATTTAGGTTTTGGAATTATTTTGGGAATGAATTGGCTCCTCCGTTATGAAGCCCACATATTATGTTCGGAACGAACAATTTATCTTCAACATCTTCAATCCGAAGACCGTATAAAACTAGTACTTCCAAATCCAGACACGGGACTTATGGCCTTGTTATTTGCTCCAAATTCTAGGGATGTGGATAACGATTATGAAGAGGATATAATATCTCGAATTGCGGTTGTTCGAAAATTTCCTGATATATTTGAGCCCGTGTTGGGTCTCCCTCCTAATCGAGCTATTGAATTCCGGATTAATATAGTTCCCGGATCCCTTCCTATTACGCGTCCCGCTTATCGATTATCTAACAAGGAAAATGAAGAAATGTGCAAGCAATTATCCAAATTTGAGAAGAAACAATTTATACGCTCAAGTTCCTTGCCTTGGGGAGCCTCAGCAATCTTTGTGAAAAGTCGGATGGAACTCTTAGGCTTTGCGTGGATTACTGCAAGCTTAATGACCTCACCATCAAAAATAGATATCCTCTTCGACGCATAGATGATCTTTTTTATCAACTTAGTGGTGCTAGAGTCTTTTCCCAATTGGACTTAGCTAGCGGATTTCACCAGTTGCGCATCGCGGAGGATAGCATTCCATTGACTTCTTTTCGGACCCTATTTGGTTCTTATGAACGGCTAGTAATGCCTTTTGGATTAACAAATGCCCCGGCTTATTTTGTTGATCTAATGAACCATGTTTTTAGGGATTTTCTTGATCGCTTCGTGCTTGTATTTATTGATGACATCCTTGTTTATTCTAAAACCGAGGAAGAACATGAGAACCACCTTCGTGCCGTTCTGGAAACACTTAGAAATCACCAATTAAAAGCTAAGTTTTCCAAATGCCATTTTTGGCGAGCAAGCGTGAAATTTTTGGGACATATTATTTTCGAATCTGGAATTTCGGTCGATCCATCTAAGATAGAGGCCATTCAAAATTGGAAGAGACCGGAGAGTGTGACGGAAATTCGTAGCTTCCTTGGATTGGCAGGTTATTACCGTCGGTTCATTAAAGATTTTTCTAAAGTCGTCGTTCCACTCACCCATTTGACAAAGAAGGAAGTAAGATACACTTGGTCGGACAAGTGTGAAGCCGCATTCCAAAAGCTTAAAGAACTTCTTTCTAACGCTCCCATTCTTGTTATCCCCGAGGGAAATCAAGATCTTGTTGTTTATACCGATGCTAGCCTCATTGGATTAGGGGTCGTTCTCATGCAACAAGAACGTGTCATTGCCTGTGCATCTAGGCAATTAAAACCGGCTGAGACTCGATATGCAACTCATGATTTAGAGCTCGCCGCGGTTGTTTTCGCTCTCCGAATTTGGCGCCATTATCTTTTAAGGGAGAAATTTGTACTTTACATGGATCATAAGTCGCTCAAATATATTTTTTCTCAGAAGGAACTCAATTTACGACAACAACGATGGATGGAGTTTCTTGCTTCTTATGATCTAGATATTCTTTACACACCCGGCAAAGGAAATTGCATCGCCGACGCTCTCAGTCGGAAGCAACATGCGGTCTTTTCTATGATGTTATCGGAGTGGAAGGATCTTGAACTATTATCTTCGTGCGATATTCAGAGTTGTCACTCCAACCCGGGTTCCACTCCCATAATATGTAACCTCATGGCTCATCCATCCCTTTTTGACCGTATCTATGAAGCACAAATGCAAGATCCTGAATTGGCTCTATCAGTCATAATCTTAGAAATAAATCTTGCATTGAAGAAAATGGTGACTATAGTCTTGATTCAAGAGGAGCCGTTCGAAAATTCGGACGACTTATCGTTCCAAATCAAGATGATTTGCGCAAGACCGTTTTGGAGGATTCTCATCATTCTAAGTTCTCTATCCATCCCGGGAGTAGCAAAATGTATGCGGACATGAAACAACTCTATTATTGGGAGGGGATGAAACGAGATGTTGCTAACTTTGTTAGTTGTTGCACGACTTGCCAACTTGTGAAAGCCGAACATCAAAGGCCCGGTGGGTTGTTGCGACCATTAGAAATTCCCTTATGGAAGTGGGAAAATGTTTCCATGGATTTTACTGACGGATTACCCCGTTCTTGTCAAGGCCATGATAGCGTATGGGTAATTGTGGATTGTCTCACCAAATCCGCACACTTTTTACCTGTTCGATCTAATCGCATCGCTCCGCTTCTAGCTAAGCTTTATGTTAAAGAGATCGTTCGACTACATGGAATCCCTCTTTCCATTGTAAGTAATCATGATCCGTTGTTTACTAGCGGATTTTGGAAGAGTCTCCAAGGATCTTTGGAAACAAGGCTTGATCTTAGTACCGCCTATCATCCGAAAACCGATAGACAAACGGAGCGGGTAAATCAAATTCTTGAGGATCTCCTCCGCGCTTGCATACTTGAATTTGGAGGAAGTTGGGAGAACCACATTCCCCTTGTGGAATTCTCATATAATAATAGTTATCAATCAAGTATTGGCATAGCGCCTTTTGAAGCCCTTTACGGAAGGCCATGCCGATCTCCTTCTTGTTGGCTCGAAACTGGAGAGAAATTAATTATAGGCCCCGATCTTATTCAAGATGCCACGGAGAAAATTGAGCTTATTCGTCGCCGCATGAAAGAGGCTCAGAGTCGGCAAAAGTCCTATGCCGATAGCAAGAAAAGGAAGTTAGAATTTTCCGTGGGGGACCTGGTTTTTATTCGTGTATCACCCATGAAGGGTGTTATGCAATTTAGCAAATCGGGAAAATTAGCACCAAGATTTATCGGTCCTTTTCCCATCACCGAGTGCGTTGGGGTTGTTTCATATCGCGTGAAGCTACCGGATCACTTTTCTTCAATTCATAATGTGTTCCATGTGATTGACATAAAAATGTGTTTATTTTATGCTCTTATTTCTTATCTTTTGTATATAAATAAATATTACTTGGGTATTGTTTTGTTACTTTTACAGATATTCCAACCCAGCCCGCATGCAACCAGAAAAATAGAGAAATGGAGATCAAATTGGTATATATTTACATTTTGAAGAATTGTAGATGAAGATCTCACATCTAGTTGTTGTTGGACAAGAAAATGATTGGTAGAAAGACCAAGAATTTCTCAAATCAAGGGAAGCTTGTCAAAGAACCAAGAGGAAAAGAAGAAAGGCCAAAAATTTAATAGATTTAACTAAGGCCCATTTGAAACTCTCATTGTAAACTCTTTTGTGAATTCCCTAAGGCCCATCTATCATTGTATTAGGGTTAGGGTTAGGGTTAGGGTTTGGCTATCTATCCTATAAATACCCTTGTAATGTCATTGTAGCCACCAGCCATTATTCTGTATTCTCTTCTCCATTAATAAAAGTTCTTCCTTTTTACTATTTCTGCATTTTTCTTTCTTAGCAATAGGTGTTGTCTTCACAATTAGTTTTGGAAGAGCACCAATTGTATTTTACATTTGTTTCATTAGTGATTAGTCGTTTGATTAGTTTCAACGACAATCCTAATTTTATTTTTGTTGTTCTTCTTATTCTGCACTTTTATTTTCTGCATTGTTGTTCTTGTTTTGCAATTTACTTTCTTTAGTGATTAATCGTTGATTAGATTCAACGATAATCCTAAGTTCGCAATTTCAGTTTGTTTTTATTTCAACAAAATCTCCAGGCTTCGTCTAACTCGCCCAAGAGATTAGATAAATAATTTGATTTTAATTTACCTCTCTGTGTTCGACCTGTATGCTACACACATGTGCGCTTGCAGAATTTTATTACAAATATCGCGCTTTTCTAATTCATAGATTAGCGACGATCAAGTTTTTGGCGCCGTTGCCGGGGAGGTAACGATTAAATTTTATTGTTTATTTAATATCTGATTCGTGTTAGTTTTTATTTTTATTTTTGTTTTTTTTTTGCTAAAAAAAATCTCTTTATTAGTTGATTTTGTATCAAACATTGGTGCTAGAATCATCTAAACAAGAGAAGAGAAAAAAATTTCTTGCCACTTTTGTCTCTTAGTTTCTTTTCTTTAGTCTCATCTATTCCTTCCTTCCAAATTTTTACATTTGTTTGTTCCCTCTTGCGAATTTATTCCTACTTTAGGCAAATAAAAAAAAAACTTGCCAAATTTTCTTGACCTTATTTCCTTTTTTTTCTTTCATTTATTTATTTCCTTTTTATTTCTCAATCTCCTTCTTTTCTTTTATAAATTCTTCCTTCTTTTCAATTCTAAAGGAAAAAAAACCTTTCAATTTATGCTTTATTTCTTTCCATCTTTCCATTTCTTTTCCCAATCTTCTACGTTCTCTTTCTTCTTTTACAAATCAGAAAAAAAAGAAAATTTTTGTCATTAAATTCTTCCCATTGTACAAATTCTTGCCATTTTCTTATAATTTCTTCTCACAAATCTCCTTCTGTTGCAAATCTCTTACCCTTTTAAAAAAAAACCAAATTTCTTTCAAAATTTTCTCGTTGTTGCTGAATAATTCCATTACCCAAATTTCTTTCCATTTTGCAATCACCTTTTTAGTTTTCACATCTTTAATTTGCTTGTTATTTTCTCTCATTGCTTTCCTTTATATAAAAAAATTGCCACTTTTTCTTTTAATTTCTTACCAATTTTTCAGTTTCTTTCCTTCATTTCCTTTCCTATTTTTTATACACCCCTTTTCTTCATTTTACAAATTTTAAAAGGAAAAAACGTTACCAATTTTCACCTATTTCTTTCCTTTTTATTTCTCAGTCCCATTCTCTTCTTTTACAAATTCTTTCTTCTTTTCAAACATATTAATAAAAAAAAAACTCTTTCCTTTTGCTTTTTCGTTCCCTGTTTTCAATAGAATCTCCTTCCCTCTTTCTCTTTTCATTTATTTTGTTTCCTTTTACTTTAGATTTATTTTCTTCTAATACTATTCCTTTCCATTTTTTCTGAAAAAAATCTTGATTGGCAGATTTGATGTTATTTATTGACATTGCAATCTCCAAAAACAAGAAAAAAATATCTTGCTAGTTTTGTCTTCTATTCCTTTTTTTTTTCTTAATCTCTTTCCTTGTTTTAACAATTTCTTAAAAAAAAAATCAAAATCAAGATCAAGCGAAGGAAGGAAAACAAGCAAGACCGAAGTGGAGAAATTCAAAAGTCAAACAATTGCAAATAGTTGAAGTCGAATTGTTGGAGCGGTTGCACACCAAGTGGGGTGTGAACGCGCTAGCGCTACCCAATTTCACTGGAGGACTGCCGATCAAGGTGAGAAAATTTTTAAAACTCTACAGGTGCTCTGCTGCAAAAGAAAAAAAATATAGACAATTGTTGTAAAAAAATTCTGCAGGGGCAGCGGCTTGAATGTAAATTTTTTAATTTCTGCAATTAAATTATGTGATTATTGTTATTTCTGCACTTTTTATTCATTCTGTTAAGGGCAATACCCCAATTCACATAATGTGAGGGATTTCATCACCCTTTCCTTAGCCCACAAATTGCATTTCATCGTAGAATCTGACTAATAATAACGGTTAGACATTGGACTTAAGGGAGTCACGGGCTCATCTAGGGCTTAATTGTATTGTGATAGTTGATTCATTTGGAACGAATTATTTCTTGGTGTCTAGACTACGGCAGAGAAATAACCGTTTATAAATATTACGGTGATTCATAAATATTATATCGGTTGTTACTCTAAAGGTACTTAAACCTTCGGCTGCATTGCTAGGGTGATTCCTGGTGCACCGATAACTCCTATCCGTTAACTGGCTAAGAAATCGTTTGATCTAAGTAATCAAACGTGTCACTATATAATTTTGGGTTAGGAGCTATTAAGGACAGAAAATTTCAATGTAGCTAATTTATGTGCGTGCATTTAACAACAATGAGTGAAAAAAGTGTGAGCCAACAAAATTCTCCTAGGGGTTCTCGAATCAACCAAAATTTTCCAAACGAATTGGATCAAAATCGAGTGAATCACAACTTCCCAAACTTTGGGGATCAAAATCAAATAAATCAAAATTTTCAAAATCTCAATATCCAAATGGATAGACCCTTGTCTCTTCGTGATCGGTCTTATCCAACTAGAACCGTTCAACCTTCTGTCATAGTACTTCCACCAGTTGAAGGAAATTTTGAGCTCAAACATTCTTTTATTCAAGGGGTACAAAAATTTACTGGTTCTAAAAATGCTTATGAATTTTTAAGTGAATTTGAATTGTATTCATCCACAACTCAAATGCAACAATTATCTAATGAATCAATCAAGCTAAGGCTAATTCCATTTGCACTACTTGAAAGCGCTAAAAGATGGCTAAATTCTCTTCCCAAACAGTCAATAAGAAGTTGGGATGAATTCGTCAGCGTATTCCTAAAAAGTTTTTTCCTTTTCACAAAACTCTGAAAATTCGAACTGAAATAAATCAATTTTCTCAAAATGAGGGGGAAACTTTTTCAAAATACTTTGATAGGTTCAACCAATTACTGTATAGTTGTCCTCATCATGGAATCATAAAAGATTACTTATGTCAAATTGTATATGAGGGTCTAAACTATCAAACTAGAACTCAACTAGAATCAATGTGTGGGGGAGATTTTATGTCTAAAACGGCCAATGAAGCTTGGAAATTCTTAGAGGATTATTATGAAAAGGACATGCAATGGGAGTCCATTCGTGTTCCCATCCGTGCTTCCACTAAAGGAGTGCATGTCGTGGATACAATTCATATTCCCTTAGAGACTCAAACTCCTCAATTCAATGGACTACCCCAAGACCAAGTCAATGTCATAGCTCAAAATGGTCTTTACTCATCCACATCTGACCCTAGTTGGAGAAATCATCCAAATTTCTCATGGTCTAATTCAAATAATGTCGCAAATCCATCTCACATGATACCGAATTCATTATACCAAGCTCCATTTTCTTCTAGTCCTCAAACTTCTCATGTTTCACCTCAACCTGAGCCTTCGAGTGAACCTTATAGGCACCCCAACTTTCAATCATCAAACCAATCCTCCCAATCTTCTCAACCGTCACAAGATATTGTTCGATTAGAAAAACAAATAAATAATCAAGATGTTAAACTCGAACAAATGATGAATATGATGAAGGAACTAATGAAAAGTAATGAGCGAGGAAAGTTGCCTAGTCAACCCGAGGTGAATCCAAATTATAACTCTCGTACTGTGAATTCTTGTGAGGATGGAAATAATTCGGTTAACGTTGTCACCACCCTAAGGTCTAGAAAAATGATTGACAATAATGTTGGCAATCCCGACAACCATTCGATTTCAACCCCAATTGAAAAGATTGACACTCTTGCGATGGCAACCAATGCCAACTCCTTGGAACCTTATGAAACCCCATCTTCTTCGAATGTTGGCAACCCCAACATCTCTTCTTCTAATGTTAGCAACCCCGATAATAATTCCTCCTCTAATGTTGGCAATCCCAGCATCTCACCTTCTATTCATGTACCTCAATCACTTTCCACATCGAAACCTTCTTCTTCGAACGATCAAATTTCTGAAAGAGTCTATAAACCAATAGCCCCTTATCCTCACAGGCTTAACAATAAGAAGAAGGATGCAAATTTTGAAAAAAATCTTGAAATCTTCAAACAAGTTCGTGTCAATATTCCACTCTTAGACACCATCGAACAAATTCCTCAATATTCCAAGTGTCTCAAAGAGCTATGCACCCAAAAACGAGCCACTAATGTTCCTAAAACTGCCTTTCTAACTGCGAATACAAGCTCCATTCTTTCGAATCCTGCCCCAGTCAAGTACAAGGACCCCGGTTGCCCTACAATTGATTGTAAAATAGGAAACATTCACATATCTCATGCCCTACTTGATCTCGGTGCAAGTGTAAATCTTCTTCCTTACACTGTTTATCGTCAACTTGGATTAGGGGAGATTAAACCAACAAACATCACTCTTCAGTTAGCTGATCGATCTTTTAAAAAACCATTGGGTATAATTGAAGATGTTTTGATTCAAATTGAACAATTTTACTTCCCTATCGATTTCATAGTTCTAGAAACCGAGCCTGTTTTGAGTCAGGGTAGTCAAATTCCATTGATTTTGGGTCGTCCCTTCTTAGCAACCTCAAATGCTATCATTAATTGTAGGAGCGGCCAACTTCGACTATCGTTTGGGCACTTAACCATTGAATTGAATATTTTTCATCAACCCAAAGAGATCGAAATAGGAGAAGTTGACATAATAGAAACAGTTTTAGATGGCACATCTGAATTATCTCCTCTAAAAACTTCATTTTCCTCAGTTGACGTGTGCACTATGTCTTTTGAGGAATTGTTCGAAGATGAGCTTAAACTTTTGAATGACGAGGATGGATATATGGAACGTCTCAAACATAATCGTAATTCCATAGCATCAGAAGAAATCATTGTTAAAAACTCAGGCTTATGGGACTATAATAATCTTCAGTTGAATGATTTAAATCATTGGCACGACAAAAATTTTATAGGAAGGATTTTGATCTTAGATCTCACTGACATGCCTTTTGTACCTCAAAAATCAGATACGAAATCATCATCCATCATTTTCGATAGAGGCAAGTGTGGAGGGAAAGAAAAATCTCATTTTTCACATAAAACTCACCGTCATTATAAATTTCATTTTGTATATAATTGGCATTCGCATATAGTGGTTAAATTGCATTTCATTTTACAAATCATTCTGCATTTGATACACCTTTGGGTACTATCTTTCAATTATAGAAAAAAATTACAGTGTGGACACTGTTTAGTTCTAGTGTGGGGGGGAGTCTGCATTTCACTCATTTTCGTTTTTTTTTTCTTTTTTTTCTTTCTTTTCATTTTCATCATTTAAATAGGACCATCATGCATTTTAGACTGTAGTAACATGCCATTTTTTTTAGACTGTAAGAACATGCCTTTTTTTTTGAAATACGACTCATTTTCAATTGATACAACAAAATAAGTTTACAATTTTTAGCCAGTTGATAGTATTTTTCTCTCTCATCTAAATTCGAATTTGAAATATAATGAAAAGTTTAATTTTGAGGGATAATAGTGTAACCGGTACATAGGGAGATTCTTAGGTGATGGCCATGAAATCAATTCTATATTGTAGACTTTGTTTAAATAAGTGGAGGACTTAAAATACTTATATTGGCTTTTCAAATCTTTAAAACTAAGTTGTGTTAATTTGAATTCGCGTAACTCTCTTTTGTGCTTATATTTTCAATAATAATAACAGTAATCCAAGGGTATCCAACATTGCTTGTATATCAAGCGTTGGTGTGCAAACCCGCCAAGCTCTATCCGACATGTTGTTGACAAAGTCAGCGTTGGAATATCTTGGTCTCATTTTATGAGATTGGACACCTAAGGATTACCGACACGTTGTTGACAAAGTCAAAGTCGGCCTGCACAATCCACCAAGCTCTTTACCTACTCTCCGTTAGTCTGCGAGGTAGTGCATGGGTGGTAAACCTTGGTCTTCTAAGTTAGGTGCATGTACTTGAACATAAATTTTAAAATTTTATAGAATAAAGAATAAGCGATGATGCCCAAACACTTCTTGACCTTATTGATTTGACTAGCCATACATGAGAAAAAAATAATACCACTTTGCAAACAGTGCCAAGCAAACTAAGAATTTATTTCATGGCTGCACTATGTTATAGACCGAACTAACTAGCCAAACTGGAATTTAACATTTGAAAATTTAATTTATATTGAAAATTTGTGACAAGTTGAGGTATCTAAAATAAAATCAACTGACTAGAAATTGTCAATTTAATTTGTTGTACCACTTCAGAAACAAGTCTTGTTTTCATTTTTGCTTTTATTTTGCATATGTCCATTGCATTCATGTGGTTTCATTAGAATCATAGCATACTGCATTTGGATTTTGTGGGTAGTATCCGCTGAAAACCCTCACGAGACACCACTCGTCCTACTGGGGACACCTAGAGGTTTAACGGCTTGTTGCATACGCTCAATGCAATCGTGTTTCCTACGAAAGTGTGACCTATCTAGTCTAGTTTTTTCATTTCTTGTTTTACTCGAGGACGAGTAAAAGATAAGTGTGGGGGTATTTGATTGACATAAAAATGTGTTTGTTTTATGCTCTTATTTCTTATCTTTTGTATATAAATAAATATTACTTGGGTATTGTTTTGTTACTTTTACAGATATTCCAACCCAGCCCGCATGCAACCAGAAAAATAGAGAAATGGAGATCAAATTGGTATATATTTACATTTTGAAGAATTGTAGATGAAGATCTCACATCTAGTTGCTGTTGGACAAGAAAATGATTGGTAGAAAGACCAAGAATTTCTCAAATCAAGGGAAGCTTGTCAAAGAACCAAGAGGAAAAGAAGAAAGGCCAAAAATTTAATAGATTTAACTAAGGCCCATTTGAAACTCTCATTGTAAACTCTTTTGTGAATTCCCTAAGGCCCATCTATCATTGTATTAGGGTTAGGGTTAGGGTTTGGCTATCTATCCTATAAATACCCTTGTAATGTCATTGTAGCCACCAGCCATTATTCTGTATTCTCTTCTCCATTAATAAAAGTTCTTCCTTTTTACTATTTCTGCATTTTTCTTTCTTAGCAATAGGTGTTGTCTTCACAATTAGTTTTGGAAGAGCACCAATTGTATTTTACATTTGTTTCATTAGTGATTAGTCGTTTGATTAGTTTCAACGACAATCCTAATTTTATTTTTGTTGTTCTTCTTATTCTGCACTTTTATTTTCTGCATTGTTGTTCTTGCTTTGCAATTTACTTTCTTTAGTGATTAATCGTTGATTAGATTCAACGATAATCCTAAGTTCGCAATTTCAGTTTGTTTTTATTTCAACAAAATCTCCAGGCTACGTCTAACTCGCCCAAGAGATTAGATAAATAATTTGATTTTAATTTACCTCCATGTGTTCGACCTGTATGCTACACACCTGTGCGCTTGTAGAATTTTATTACAAATATCGCGCTTTTCTAATTCATAAATTAGCGACGATCACCATGTTTCTCAACTCAGGAGGAAATTAGGGAAATCTCATATTGCTATCGAGCCTCGTGTTCTTGAAGAAATAGAAATTTCGCCGATTCTTACCTACGAGCAACAACCCCTTCGAATTGTTGCCACGGAAGTAAAGCGCCTCCGTAATAAAGAAGTTCCCTTTGTTAAAGTCCAATGGTCCGCTAATCCGAAGGATTGCTCGTGGGAAACTAAGGAGTCCATCGAGCGTTCTCATCCGGACCTATTCTCAAAAGGTGAATTTTCTTTGTATTTTTATTGGGAATTTGAAATTTTTACGGTTGTTACACTAGTAGTCTATTTTGAATAATTGCGAGGACACAATTTCTTTAAGGAGGGAAGTCTGTAACAACGCGTAAAATTCACTACAAAATTATTTAAACGAATGTTTAAATATCGAAGCGATTTATTAGTTTTGTGCCCAAAAAGGCGAATTTTTGTAAATGATTGAATTTGGACTCGAAACCAATTCCATTGAGTTCAAAATGTCGTTCACGACCTTTTTGACAATAAACATTGATATGTTTAGAGTAAGTGGAAAATTGGAACCTTTTAGTGGACTTGGTTTGGGTTAAGCTAGTCCCTAACCCAATGAAAGCCACTACATAGCCTCTCCACCTACCTCTCCTTATCATTTAACTCTTCATTGATTTTCTTAAGTAAATTCCTAAACCTAAGGGAAGAGGAACTTAATATTCCTAAGCTCCAATCTTAGGAAATCTTGGGTTAGTTTAGCTAATTCAAGGAGAAATCTAGGTAAGATTATCTCCATCCTCCTTTACTTGCTTCCTCTTCCATTTTTGGGGATTTTTCTAAACCTAACTATTGGGATCGGTATATCTAGTTGCTTAGGTTGAGGATTTGAAAGCTTCATGCGAAGAGAGGTTGATTTGGCTTTGTTTTGATTCATCTCCTTGCATTCAACAATCAAAGGTGAGTTCACATGAACTCACATCTAAGCCTCAAGCATTTATGCTTGTAAAGTGTGCCATTGGCACTTATGTGCTGTGTGCATTTAGTTGTGTTGATTGTTTTTTGTTTCAACATTCTCCAATTTATGATTTTTGATTTCATTTCGATGATTTCATGTGTGAATCTTTGTCGTGTATTGAGTTTGGTGTTATAGGATGTTTTGGCAAGCAATAGAGGCTCCATTTTCACTTAGAATACGTCATATACATTCACCATTGATGCGAGCTCGTCCGAGAGCCATTTGCACTTCATTCCTTAAGCAAATTAGCCCATGTTTCAGCTCAGATGTCTGTACAGGAGGGGGACAGACGTCTGTCAATGTTTGGGGGTGAAAATAAATAATTTCATCAGGTCAGACGTCTGACCAAAAATGGTCAGACGTCTGTCCAAACTCTCGGGAAGCAGTTTTCCTGACAACAGACGTCTGTCCTGGAAGGGTCAGACGTCTGTTGGCATAAAACTGCTGTTGACTGGTGGAAACCATGGTCAACAGTTTAGGCCCATTCGGTCTCTTTCCCAGCCGAGTTTCGGCCCATTTCGACCTTTTTGTGACTTTTCATTTTCCCTGCAGCACAGATTTCTGTAGTTCGGTTTTTTTTGGATTTTCAATTTATTAATTGTGAATGGATTTTATAATCGACATTTAAGAGATTTAAAATACGTTATTAAAATGTGGATTCTTAGTTCGATCGTTATTTCGATCGATATTATACAAGATTTGCCGCTTCGAAACTATATAAAGAGGTTTTATATTATTAATAGATACCAAATTCTTTTACCAAAATGGTTTACAATCTTACTTCATTATACAAAGCTATTTTACGAAATTGTTTTATAAATCGTTTTCCAATCTACTAGTATATATTTTTATAAACCTTTTTCTCGATCGGATGAGGAATCTAATTAAACGCCTAAGTAAAAACAAGGACCATGACCCCTTGTGTTTGCTTTGACGGTTAATTCTTGGACTCGTTCGATTGAACATGGTCTTCGTATATGGGACTTTGGTCCAACTTTCTATGATTTCCTATGATTAATAATGTTTTCCTCTATCGGGGTTACGACCCGGCTTCGTGGGGAGCTTCGGCTCAAACAAATGGGTTCGCTACCTAGAGATCGTATCTCATCTATGAACAGGTCTGCCTTTTTATGATGTTTTTTGGATTTCGAGTGATTTCTGGATTCTTGATGACTTTGATGTGATGTGCGTCAAATTGATTTATGTTTGGCATTTATTTGTCAATCCTTGTTGTTTTATGCTCTTATCTTGTCATGAGATTTATGGAGACTATATATATATATATATATATGTTGACATCATGAATTTCATATTATTTATGAATTATCCTGCTTATTCCTATCATGCCATTTATGTTATGTTTATTAATATTACCTCATGTTATGAATGAGAATGGTTTGACTGATCCGTTTATTGTTTTATTTCTTAAATAATACTCGGGTCAGACCCAAGTGTTACAGGTGCTTAGGTGACATTCCTGCTGGGACCCTATGATGACTTTTGGCTTGACTACTTATAGTTGCAGTCTTTTTGGATTATATGTAGCTGTCTACCTTTATGACATGTATCATTATTACTATGGGATTTGGTACATGTATCTATTATGTTTGGAGTTAGAGCGTCGTGTATGACCTCTAATTGATGTAAACACTCATAGTGTTATATTCATATCAGTCTATTTGCTTATGATGTGAATATCTGTGACTGTCTGTGTTATATTCTTCTGTCTGTGTTCCGAGGCTATTATGTCATTGTGTAGATGCCCTTTGCCTGGAATGGTCATGTCGAAAATTTTTGGTATGGCCGTGTCATTCGACATTACTTTCTAAGAAAGAGTAAATATATTAACGGTCGCTCCTAACCAACCTTATTCTCCGCTGTGGCCGACGACATTTCACACGAAATGAACTTGACTATGGCGGGTATAGAGGCGGGGCGTTACAATTTAATCTTCTTCTAGTACTCTTTCTACTCATCGCCTACAGCTATCACCCAAAACCCATGTTCATCGCTCCAAACTTCCACCTGCGCACCAAAATCGAAGCCACCTGACGATAATCTGAAGTTGCCACGAGATGCGCGCCACAGCCCTCATCCACCGCCGTGAACGACGGTCAACTCGGCCCTTCCTCGTTGCCTCAAAATGCGTGCAAACCTCCGTTGTTTGGAGTGTAAAATCGAGCACCACATGTACCTGAAATCGATCACAACCGCTAACATCGAAGAACTCGAGATGCTTGATGATTTTGCAATTGGAAATTCTCGAAAATAAAAACCGGATTAGGAGAAAAATAGGGGCGAACGAACGAGCGTTTCTGCCGTTCGTTTCTGTTGTGGCGGTGCTGTAATGAAATGAACTAGGGTTTCGGTGAGCCCTTTTTATAATAATTATTTTTATTAGTATTTAATCCTTTAATTTCCAAAAAGGCCCGTTAACCCATACGAACTACAAATCAAGCCTAATGACTGTCGCCCCTAGCTAAATACCCCCATTCTGGACACAATGGACTATGTTTCGTAAGTCCATTCGACTGTTCCAGTCTATTTTTCTTTAAATTAAAAAATAAAACATTCAATATTAAATTTGAACATACATTTTAATTAACCGAGGCCATATACTGACTCCAAAAATTCCCGAAAAATAAATCTAGCTATGTTTTCACGATACGGCCTAACAAAATAAATTTCGTTGAATTTGGAGACCGTTTGTAAAATGGGCTTTTTCCAATCGATTAAAATTCAAACTGAAATTAACAAAACACGTTTTAATTTACCACACTCACATATCAATTCCAAAAATTATGGAATTTGGAATTTAATAACAATTTGACATTCCGGATCCAACAAAAGTGGTTTCGTCAAAAACGGAGGTCGTTTGCGAAATGGCTATTTTTAAGGGCTATATATTATAAAAATATATATATAAATTACATAGCGACTATTTTAAATTTTAAACTGGACATAACTTTAAATTTATATTATGAAATCTAGATTTCTCACATTCGTTAGAAAGATTTTATTAAACAGATTTAAATGTTTCTGGTTTTACTGAAATCCGATTTATTTTGAATTTTGTACATTCATTTAAACTTTAAAATCGAATTTTCAAATTGCCGCGCCATTTCAAACTCCTTTTATAATTAAAATAAATGTATACGTTCTAACTTCGTTTAAAATAAATTTTCAGTCGTTATTATTTAAAATAAATCATTTTAAATATTCAAAATCCATTAAAATAGCTAAAATAAAAAATTTAAATTGGTTCAGAATTCCCGGGTTGTTACATCTACTAAATATATATCTGTTTGGTGGCGGAGAATATATTCTTTTGCTTAACACCCTTCTCTGAGATGTATGAGCTTAGAGGTTATATATCGGTAGAAATCAATGGTACGGTATGGAGTGACAATGCAGCATACTGAGTGGCATGTGATCAAGGCTTTTGTTGAAAAGCAGGGCCTTGAGGTTGATGATCAAAGCACGACTTTAAATACCATAGCTTTGTGTATAGTATTAATTCGCGAGCCTCACACCCCGGTATGAACCAGAAATGGGAGAGGACCTTAGGGAGGACATGCGTTTCTTTCTAGCTAGGGGTGGTGTCATGGTATGGAGCCCAGACATTTTACTCATGTGGATGTTGCATATTATTTGATGGATAGCGTGGTACCTCGGATATATCGGTCACTATGACACCGGTGGATATGATGGTCAATATACTGACCAGATTTACGCCCTATAGGGCGGGAAAACGTATTGTTCAGGAATTATAATCCACTAACGTAAGTGTGGACCGACCCTGATGCTCCAAGGGCTCACCTGAGTCTGGGTCCTGAGGCACAGGCTAGAGTGTATGGAATACGGTAAGGACGATCTCTTGCCTTGGTTCATGATGGAAATCCAACTTCCAATACGTGACTTTTCGGTTTTAATTGTAGAGCCTAGTATGGCGACATAGTGGGATGGGGCACTATGCCGCCTATGATTGATACATTTATATTTGAAGTTGTTTCTAACACTATGCACTTATAGTAATATCAAAATGATTTGTTTTTAAAACGTACCAAGCATGTTTGGCTATTATAAGGTAAAAACTATCCTCTGGCTTGCGTTGCATTGTGTGATGGGACCTGAGTCTTATAATAACTTCATTTTTTTTAATTAGCATTGTGTTGTTTGTTTTATACACTGGTATTCATAGGGGTAAACCCGTTCCGTGTTATACGGCGTGGTCCCTTAATTTACCTAACTTTAAAATTCAAGTTAATAACTGTTTTAGTTCTCACACCAGTCCCATGACAGACTCAAAGTTTATTGTTTTAACATAAATTCTGGGTGCCCCTATTTTCCATACGGGCGTCTAGTAGTTTTAGTTTTGCAGATTTCCATTTTACAGGATCCTGGATTTACAGCTTGAGCTATATTCGGAACGCTCTGTATCCATGCATCTCTTTCAGTTGTATGTGTTAATGTATTTCCGCTACGTATTGTATCAATTTTCCGCTGCTTTGTAATTTAAATCTCTAATATTTTTCCGATGTATAATATTTATTCATACTCTGATATCTTGTACTCTGATGTAATTGTTGTAATAGAAATGAAATGTTCTTCTGTTTGCGTTCCGATTTGTCATGTTCTTAACTCGATCTGGGCTTTCCCGTAAGAGCGAGTTCTGGTCGTTTCAGTAATGGCCCTAACATTTTATGTCTCTATGAGTTAGTTATATTTAAAAGTTACTAGATTTGTAGTGAAACATCAGTTTCATTTTTAAATGTTGCAATTAGTTAAAGTGAGGACTGTTAGTCATTCGTTTTATGTTCCCAAGTTGTAGTAATGAAATAAAGGTCAGGTTATTTTTTTAGTTTATATTATACTCTTCAACCTAAGAAAAATATTGCGGGCACACACAGATAACGCCATGACAACTTTTTGTCATTAAATTACACACACTAGTAAAATGATGTTATAAGAGAAATACATCAACCGATACCATTTTACAAATGCTAAGTAGGTATATCCACAATTATAATGGACCGAAGCCCATCAGTCTTATTCGTATATATTTTGGGCTATATATAGCCATGTACATCAGTATTTATATCATCGTTTTTCTTAATTCAATAATTTTCCTATCTCTCTTCGCTACAAATTTCTCTCAAATGCAATTCATCAAAAACTTATTCTGTGAAATTTTAACTTGGAAACAGATAAAAGACCTTGCCTAACGGCATTCATCAGCTTTTCTATATTGGAATTGGAGTCCCTTACCCACTGTGCAGTTAAAGCGCTTAGCGGTTTTGTAGCGGTGGAGGTGCAAAAAGGTGTAGCAGGGATAAAGCGGGGAAATAGCGAGGATATAGCAGAGGTGCAAAAAGGTACATTACATGTAAAATTAAGTATTTTAAAATTAATTAATTATCATTCTCACATCATTTATGCAGAAGAAAGTATTATCTATTAAACTTATATAGTAAATCAAAGAATATCATGGTTACTCACATTAGAATTGATGACTATGAAGATTTCTGCTAAGACACACTACAACAAAAACACCATATTACAACTTTAATTTTACAACGGTGGTAAAATCACCGTTGTAATAAATGTTTTTTTACAACTTTTTTCCAGAAAAGTTGTAATAAACATATTTTTAACAACTGTGTTATTTTGATATTTGTAATAAAAGCCTATCACAACTTTTATTTTTTGATTGTTGTAATATATGACTACACTACAACAAAAATACCATATTAATAATTAATTTCGATAATTAATAAAAATAATAATACTCAATAACTATTGTTTAATAATATTAATAAATAGTTTATTTGAAAATGTGTAATAACTAATATTAATAATTTCTTTTTGTTATATAATAATTAATAAATAATAATTATGTATTATTATTAGAAATTAAAAATAAATAAATAAAAAATTATTTTTTAGTAATGAATAATTAATTTTAGTAATCAATAAATAAGAAGTAAGAATCACTAATTAAGAAGTAATAATTAAATAATTACTTTTTAAATATTTTAATAAAAATTTCAAGCAATTTATATAATATTCTAATACATTTTTTCATAAAATAAAAAAGAAAAATCATAAGATTAATAAATAGCTATTATATATTATTTAACTTACCATATTAAATAACTTTCAAAATAGTAATTATTAATATTAAATTACTAGTTTATTTTGCCACTTGTAATCAATGTCTAATAATCAATATTACCAATAATAGTTAATTTTAAAAACTTTGACAAAATTTTGATAATGAACTTAAGAGAAAACTCGACAAAATTGAGCATTTGAATTACATTGGAAGTAACCAATGACTCGCAAATCAGACCAAGGCTAACCTAGGAAAATTTCGGGCTCTCTTTGAGTATGTATAACCAGTTGGTAGTTTATTATTCAAAAGAAAAGAAAATTTTGATAATGACCAACGAAGAACTAATGCTCAGGTTAATGCAAAAGAACGAAATCCAGGCGGGAAACGTGAAAAATTGGCTCCAAAAAAGTCTCTCATATTAAATTTTACTTTATGTGTCTGACCTCTCCTGTACTCTTCCCTAAATCAAATTGGATCCCTAATTTCTCTCAGATCGTCTGTTCCCTTCTTACTGAACCCGCCTTCTACCACCTAACGCCGGTCCCCAACTCTGGTCCGTCGGCCTGACATCCCCTCCACCAGTCAGCATTCAGTCCTGCTTCAACATCGAGCTCGAAGCCTTTCCCTTATCGATCGATCAGAACCCGCGCTGCATCGCGCCACCGCTCCTCTCACCCAACGATGGTCCTTCGTCCGCCTCGTCCATTGCCAAGCCGCGACCACGAACCCTTCTCTCCCCTCTAATCAAATCGCCTCAGCCTGTCTGCTTGTGACCCCCTGCCTCCTTTGTTGCTGTTCTTCCATCGCTGCATCAGATCCGTATACAAGCTACCTTGGCAACTCAGTTCCGCGCCATCGCAGCCACCACCAAAATGATGCTCGTTCCTTCCTTTGCCACTAAAACCGCTGCCGAGCCCGCTTCATTCTCAGCGTTGCAAAGGTGATTTTTCACGATTAATTTTGATTCGAGCACATTAACTTCATTAAAAACTAGAGTTGTTTTGATTGTGGTTGACTGTGACTGAGAGTTCTTTATTTGGTTGGTCCTTGGTTGCTGAGAACGTTATTCCTTCTTCATTGTTCCTTTAGTTAGAGAACAGTTAAACAATTTACTAGTTGTCAAGTTGGCTTCAAAATTGAACGAACTACATATTGCCAAAAGTAAGTTATACCCAGCATTTGGAATAGGAAATTTTTATTCATATGCACTAATTTTGTTAGTTTATCAACATATTTAACTTTAATAAATTAATCCACAAATTTGTTTGTTAGTAAGTCCACCGTGGATAAACTAACAGGCTGTGAATTAAAAAATTATCTTCTTTTTTTCCCTATCAACAACCATCCATCATATTTTCAGTATTAGTTTGGATATGTAGATATTACATATAGATTTGGCATCTTAAGGGATGCCTAAAGCAACCATAGTTAGTCCGCCTATGATGTGCAAGCTATACTTGCACTAGATGTAGACTGTTCCGTGAATAGGTATGCACTGCTAACTATTAGGATGACTTCCCTATCTGTTCACACTAGTGTGTCGTCACTGTTACAGCTTTTGCAAAGAAAGTGGATGGACTAAAAGGTCAGAACATCGATGATATGCTTAGTACTGCCAAAATGGTATACTATTTCTAACCTAAGCAAATCTTATATGGCAGGAGAATGAAAAATGAAGATTTAAAACAATTTCCAAAAGTTATAGACTGAATTCCAGCCAAGTGTAAGAAGCTACCATGTCAATATTATTATCTGCTAATTTGTTTTCTGAAAGACCAAGTGCAGATGCTCTTTTTTTAGAAGTCGTGCAACATCCAATTGTTTAAAAAGGGGCTTTGGAACACATGTAGTTCAAACTATCAGGTACATTAAGCATTATTGTTAAGATTTGGTATTGTTGGATTAAAAAACATTTTTTTTCTTTTTTCTAGCAACAGACATATTCTTATGCAATAGGTTTGATCACTGCAGTGAACTTGCACCAAAAAGATAAATGGCGTAAAGATTTCATTGTCTTCGACTAGTGTACTCCCGTAGGATATGTATTTTTTTGTGGATAACTTGTGCTTGTACTAAGTTGCTTTGTAACGGTCAAGTATGTAATAATGTACGAAATGTTGTCTAAAACTTATTGTTTATAATACTGAATATTTGAGTATTTTAATAAATTAGTTTGCAAATAACTGTAATATCTGATTTGCTTATGGAGTATTGATAAATTTAGTGTATTGTTCTTTTCAGTTGAAAAAGATGTTATTTTAAAAAAAACCAAATGTCAATCACAACTGTGCATAACAGTTGTAGTAGATTTTATTACAACGGTGCATAACTGTTGTAATAAAGTCTATTACAACGGTGGAAAAAAGTTGTAAAATATACATATTACAACGGTGTTGCAACGGTGCAAAAAAGTTGTAAAAGATTTTAGTCTATTACAACTTCTTAATACACGACGGTTTGCCCACCGTTGTAAAATGTATATTACAATGGTGTTCCACCATTGTAATACGGTTATTTTGTTGTAGCGACACTTTTATCTCCTTAAACTACATTTATTAATTTGTTTTAAAAGAGAACTTGTCAAATCAAGCTTCGTATATTAATATTGCTAAAACGGGTGCTAAAAAGCGCTGATTTAGCGGGTGCAACGGAAAATAGCGGGGCTTAAGGAGGAATCACTGTTCATCAGCGCTAAATAGAAATAGCGTAGAAGTTGAAGGGTGTTATAGGCTATATCGGGAATTTTGCGGGGATTTGCAGGGCTTTAACTACATAGCTTACCCATCAGAAAATTATCATCACTTGGGTATTCTCTTATCAAAGTTTTCACCCTTCATCTGAGAGTAAATGCAGTGTAATCATCAGTGCCACGCCTAGAATTCTTGTGAATTAGGCTGCAACTTGATTATCTACACTATATTTTTTGGACAGCAATACCAACCACCAAGAAGCAAATTCGAAATCAAGAAATCAGCAAAACAAGTCAAGTGCCTTGCCGGAAAGTCATTCAAAATATACAGCAAAGTTTTTACCTCATCACTAATCATTTCTGGCTGCCTTTTACCTTATTTTGTCACTATTTTCTTTTTTGATAAACTTCTGCATTTGATCCACATTCTGCTTTGTTTTTATTTCATCATCTTGTGATCATCGGCACTACATTCATCATCGGAGATGAAACCAGATCCACTTATCAACAACTGGAATAAGTCCAGAAAATTCCACTGTTGGATCTGTTCAACGATTGGTTAAAGCTGCAGTTTGCCCTCAGAGTCAATTAATTACAATTCACTTAGTAGAAGACGATTATCTGTTAGAGACTAAGTTGTTGATGATGATGGTTTTGATGACAACAACCTTGTTTCAACTTTGTTTCAATTATTATTATTATTATAAAATATATACTTACACAGTTATCTAGAATATATATAGTAAATCTATGCAGGTATTAATTATTGAAGACTCTATAGTTCAGAGAATCAAGATTTCAAAGAAGAAGAGTTCAAGATTCAAGACTCATGAGTATCAAGAATTCAAGAGTTCAAGAAATCTAGAGTGTGTCTAGATATATTGTTAAAACTCTGATTAGCACAGAATTCTGATTTCAAATTGCTTTTTCAAATGATTACAAAATTACTTCATTGTTTTAAAAATCTATTTTTCAAATGATTTCAAAATTACTTCCTTGTTTTTAAAATCTACTTTTCAAATGATTTCGAAATTACTTCCTTATTTTAAAATTTATACTTCTTTATTTTAGAAATATTTAATCTCGTGAGAAGTATTTTAACTCTTGTTTTATTAATTATACTTAACTCCTAATTTAAATAAGTTTTACTTACAAAATTAGTACTAATTTTATTATAGTTTTTGTATTTTCAATTTTCTTATTTATACTAAGTTTTAGATATATTTATAGTTTTATATATACACACTTTTATATCATTTTATATTTAGTTTTTAATCATTCTTTAAAGTCATTTTAATATATTTTTACTTAATATACTCTATTTCAATATAAAGGAAAATAATTTGTTTTAACTCAGGAATCTCCATAATTTATTTAAACATTATTTGATTTGATTTAAAAATTCTATTTTTGAATTTTCACTAAGGGATGTCGACATGCAAGTTTTGGTATGTCGACATAGTATCCGTTAAATTGTTCTTTAAATTTTAAAAAGTTGTGTCTTTTGAATTCAAATCTTTTTTGAAAGGATATGGTTGTTGGAAAACTATATAAAGACTTTAGAATTCAAAAAATTTAATTACTTTTCGTCTCCTTCTTCTTTAATCATTTTGCCCTTATTCCTCTTAAATTCTTAACTTTCTGAACTTATACTCAATCGATTTCCGTAGAAATTATATCATTCTTCTCTTTCAATTCTACATTAAACTCTATTTGTTACTCAAGAGTTATTGGTTGTTTGTAATCAAAGATCACAAGATCAAGTCCTACTGAGGCAATACTACAAAAAATGATAAGAGAAGGGTGGTAGTGTCCTATAAATATCTACTGTGTGCAATTATGTCCCGAAAATTGATTGCGTATAGAGTTATGGCTCGGAAAATCAAATAAGTCTCACTGTACTTAGAATCAGTTGGGGTGTGCCCTTGTAGCTTTAAATCAAGGATTGTAATTGGATTTGTTGAATAAAAATCAACATCAATACAGCGTTGTGACACCCCACGTCCGTTAATGTCACTCTTTATCAGAATGCATTAAGTTCCATGAAGCATTATAGGTAAACAGAAATAGAAACATCACAAGACAGATATATAATAGTAGCGGAATTTAAAACTTTATTTTTCAAATAGAAAACATCGTGGTCCAAAATCTATTTACAAAATAAGTCTGAAATACAGAAAACCCATTACATCAAATTAAAATATCTACCTTGTACTAAAATCATCATAGTACAGAAATATAAAATCATAGTCCTTAAAAATAGCCATAGCAAGGTAGATAGGTAATCAAAGCGGTACATCTAAGCAACTCCAAGCAGAAACAGAAGAGAGAATCCTAATCAAGCCTGAGTATTCCTACCCTGAGAACCTAGGGCCGGAAAAAAAAGAGGAAAGGAAACAAAATGGGTCAGACATAAAGTCTGGCGAGTCCAGTTACTTTTAGCATATAAATAAGTAAAAGCATCATGACAGGCATATAAACTGAATGAGAGAGATAACAGTATCATAAGGCAGATATAACAGACTGAGCAGGGTAAGAAGAATGAACAGAACAGATTACGCTTCTCAAATACCTTTCTCTGCACCAATACTAGTATAATAGAGACAGAACGATCCCAACAGAAACATAATGGTAGACTTAGGTGTACTTCTAGTGATGGGTTTTACCCCCAAACGATAATAAAAGGCAGCCCAACAGAAATAATGGGTGTTACTCAAAATGATAATAACGGGCTCCTAAATAGGCAGGACTTGATGTACCCTAATTATCACCCCAATCGATCGGCTCCCTATTCCATAAATACCCTATGTCGGCCCCATAGTAGGATGTATCACTTCCTAAAGGGACAACCCCTAGATAGACACAACCATATCTACTGATGTTACAACATCTTAATTTCCCGATCAATCCGGATCCATGCACGCACATGACTCTGTTGGAATGCGTCGTCAACACCTCCACCCATATGAACCTCTTACAATCAGCTCAGTAAGCGTTCCCTAACCCCTACCTAGTTCGGGGTCCCCCTTTGGATACCAGTATGGGTTGCCGACTGATACGGTCCAACACAACAGATGATACAAGCCACCCCCTATGCTTGCTCCCCACTACTAGGATTTTGACAGGCTATGCATAATAGATTAACCAACCCGCATAACCCGATTATATAAAACAGTTTAAGTTTATTGGGTTCGTATAACCCCTTCAGATTTAACAGATTTACTTAACCCCCCATTGATTCAAGCAAGTCTACTTAACCCTTACACAATTTGACAAGTTAATATAACCCCCACAGATTTAAAAAGGTTATGTATTAGTGGTTAATAGGTTATTATCATACCCCGTTCATGTAAGTTAATGCACCAGACATCTCACATTAAGTTTACCACTTGTGGATGTTGGATATGCCAGGCGGTTCCGGGTAGACTTCTACCACAAGTTGGAATTAATCTCATGTCTCAGCACCGTTACATGTATATTTACAGACTAGACTCCTCAGATTAAATTAACAACTTGTGGATGTTGGATTTACTTGGCGGTTCCGGGCAGACTTCTACCACAAGTTGAATTTAACCTCATGTCTAAGTGAGGTTACCATTTCTTAATTGCCATAATTATGTTAACAATCTTTTTGGTCTAATAATCCTATTTAAAATTTACTCATGCTCTTCATATGTTTTCGAAACAAAGTATTCAGTTTCAATAGATTTTAGCAGATTAGTCATTTTAACATATTTAACATCTCCTCAAGTTACAGCAGGTTACTTACAGTTTCATTAACATGTTCCGCTTAATCTTAGATTAAGCCTACAAATTTATATGCCCCATATTACGGTCATAATTCACAGTATATCATATGCCCCAAGTTTAGTCTTACATTACAGTATAGGTTATGCCCCCAAATCCCAGTTATGATTCATAATACAAGTTGTGCCCTAATTTATCTTTCCCAACCATTCACAATTTCGTCTGTTCGCATATTTCAGCGATAGGCCTAGGATCGGAGGTAGCATAGGCTATAAAAATAAAAAGGGAAAGAAGGAGAGAAGAGAACATGAATAGGCATAACAACATAATAGGAATATGATAACAAAAATAGGCATATAAGATATGAACAATAGTTCAGGTGTATAGAGGAATACATGTAATGAAAAATCTGTTTAGGTATGAATCAGATTCTTAACAGGCATAGGTTTAGACCCAGATTTATAAACATGTTAGGATTACTTGTTAAATGTTTATGTCTAAAAGCAACATAAACTCACAGAAACTGGATCTAAAGAACTGAGAAAGTGTTGATGTTGTAGCAGAGATTCTTGTATACGTATAAGTTGTTGCTGCAGAAGAATAGGCTAATTCAATCTGAGTTGGGGCAACATCTCGTTGTCTCCATTGTTTTGGGTGAATATACAATAGAAACGAGGTCCTATTTATAGCCTTAAGCTAACGAAATCAGTTCAAGAAACAAGTCCAGGTTCAGAGAATGGATCTGGCCGGATCCCGGGTGGGTCGACCCTAGGGTCGACCCCTTTGGGGGATGGGTCGACCCCCAATGGGTCAATCCCCTGTGTAGTTTCCTGCTCTACGATTTTGAATTTCTAGGTTGATTTGTATATATATATTTCTCTTATATGTATACAAACTTCTAAGTTTAATAACTTCTTCATACGATGTCTGTTTCACACAAACTCAGAGTCTATCCTAAGCAGAATTCCGAGACGAATTCAATGACGTAGTCTGTTTCCCTTAATTCCTAATATTTAATTAAATATTCTTTAGTTTATTATTATAATTTTCTTTAAAATTACGGGGTGTTACATTCTCCCTTACTTAAAGGATTTCGTCTCCGAAATCTCCAAGTTAAGAAGAATGTATATCCTAACATCCATCATCAATCCATTCATCCACCAATCACGGGCATCCATTATCCTTACAAGATTTTTAATGCTTATATGAACATGTGAAAAGGTGTGTGTATATGTCTCTATACTAATGCGAAAGATCAAGCGGTCTACTTATTCGGTCGACCTCCTTAATGCAATGTATGTCAGTGCCATGAATCTAACATGTATGCAAATAGTCTTAGCATAACATGTTAATGATATATGCGTGCACAATCATCCATCCAAATGCAACATTCATGTGATGATACACCCATTTCCATCCATAAAAAGAAAAATATGTACATAGATCCATATGCAGTATGAGAGTGATTGAGCCGATCTAGTGCCTAGTGTCTGTGCATATATGCATCCACGAGCAACCACTAGCAAACACTTTCATCCATCAAACATAACATGTCTCAAACACATGTTTACATTCATTAGTTCCTTACCTAAAGGTCAAAGATTCGATCGATAGAACATACCCCTCAAAAAAAAGGGTACGAAGTGCGAATCTTGTCTCCCAAGTTGCATCTTTGCAGTCTTCTCCCCATTGAACTTCCATCAACTTAATTTCTCGACTGTGTAGCTTCTTAACCTCTGATCCAAGAATACGGGTAGGAACTCGTCTAACTATCGTCTCCCGTTCTACCTCTACTTCCTCAAGCATACTCAACTCAACTACTTCTGCGCTATTATGCAGACACTTCCGCAAATGAGAAACGTAGAAAACATCATGAACTTTCATAAATCATTCCGGTAGCTTTACTCCATAGGCTATTTGACCTATTCTTTCCACTATAGGAAATAGCCCTTCAAACCTTGGCGCCAATTTCCCTACTGATCCAAAAACGAATCACATTCGGCAGAGGTGATATTTTGATGAAATCCATGTATACCACCTTAAACTCAATATCGGTTCTCCTCTTATCTGCATATGACTTCTACCAATCCTAAGTTGTCTTCGTACGTCTGCGGATAAGATCAACCTTATCTGAATTTTCTGTAATCATCTCAGGTCCAAGTGGAAGCCTATCTGTAGATTCCCACCAACAAGTCGGTGATCTACAAGGTTGTCCATACAATGCCTCGAAGGGCGTCATGCCAATACTAGTCTAATAACTGTTGCTGTAGGCGAACTCCACCAATGCAAGATGCCCTTCCCAAGTCCCTCCAAAGTCTAGGATACACAGCCTCAAAAGATCCTCAAGAATTCTACTCACCCTCTCAGTATGCCCATCAGTCTGAGACTATGCAGTTAAAGCCCCGCTTAAGCCTCGCAATATCCCCGCTATAGCCTATAACGCTCTTCAACCGCTATCAATTTAACGCTGACGAACAGTAGATCTGCTTTTAGCCCCGCTATTTTCCGCTACATCTGCTAAATCAAGGCTTTTTAGCATCCGCTTTAGCAATAATATATAGAGCATGATTTGACAAGTTTTCTTTTTAAAAAATTCAGTAAATTTAGCGTAAAGGGATAAATTTAAGGCATAAGCACTACAACAAAAATGATTTTTTGTAGCGCTCACAAAACGCCACCAATCATTTTTGGTGGCGTTTCGATAATCTTTACGAGAAAACATGCCACTAAAAATAATTTTTTGTTGTTGCACTTTTATTAAACGCCACTGTAAATACTTTTATTGTAACGTTTTCCAAACGCCACCATAAATATTTTTGTAGCGCTTTAAAAACGCCATATAAAAGTTTTTTGATGCTACTAATAAAATTTCCAATTTTACCCCTGATTTACAGTTGCGTTTACTCAACGCCACTACATGTATTTTAGTAGTGTTATTAAAACGCTACTAAAAATTATTGATTAATTTGTTGTATTTTTTCATGCAATTATTTCTTTGCTGTATTTTTTCATGTAATTACTTGTTAATAGTCTATTTTGTTTCTACAATATCAATCAATAATCATTCACATAATCATCATGTTCAAACAATTAACCATATAATCAAATAGAATATGCATAACCATTTCAATATAATAGTTTTCTGAATAAATAACCAAACTCACATACAATAACCATTAATATACAAATTTACACATCTAGTACAAGTGAAACCTAGCACCATAAAATTCAACTTTGCTCTTTGAATAGGAACATGCTGCTTTGAGTTATTACTGTTAGCACCTGCAACGTCAAAAATACAAATAATAATTGCAAAATATACAAATGATAATTTCAATGGTCTCATCCTTTCTTGCAACGTCAACACTAGAAAATACATAAACACCAAAGTTTGGAAAAGATGCACCGTAAATATAGAAGAATAAGAAAACACACAGAACAATGATTAAGGGGGTAAATCCAATTCTAGTAAGAACTTACATATGCCCAGCTAGTGCAATATTTCCGGCTTCGTTGTGTCCAAGTATCTCCATGAATCGTTAACTACCATAACAACTGAACAGTCTTCACTTGCTGTGTCTGATATGGCATTTTCAGGTATAAATGGTAGTATCTACTTTCTAAAGTTCATCAAAATTATCTGCTCAAAGAGATCAGTTACACAACAAAGCTAGTTTTTTCGCAAATTTCTTTTAATATCTAAATAAAGCATCTATTCTATAGGGTCATCTATTTTGTTAGTTTATTGGACCATTGTGTTCTACTCTATTTGAAAAGGCATATATACAAATGCTTGTTAGCTAATATACGCATCCAAAGTACTGGTATGTGGTGTCCTGCTGTTACATATGACATGGTCATATGGTTTAACCCCAACAGAAATTAATCATATACCTTAATATGCATAGGCTCAATAGTGTATGCTTACCTCACTGGCTCAGTATGCTGCAAATTCAATGTTCGACACTGTTTTTAAAGAAAAAGCCACCTCTGTTTCTAGTCATACACTCCGACGGTAGCTAATTCCTACTCCACATCTGACTTTGTCTCCGATTACAGCTAGCAGGTTGGCGCTCCAGTCCAATCGCGAATATCATGCTGATTTGAATTCTACAAGTAACGTACAAGAATACTATGCTCTGCAGTTACTGTGTCAGTGACCTAAATATTGATCTTAAATTTCTCTTACACATTGGTATAATGTGTCGGTTCATAAAGCTAGTTACACAAATAAACTAAAAGGATGAAGTTAATTTAAAATGCTAGTCAAACTACCTGAGAAGCCAAAATTTGAGCCTTCAAATCACTGAATGTCTACAGGAAGACACAGAGGATATGTGTTATGATAATACAGCAGGACAAAAATAGAACAATTTTACATAAAATGAGTAACACTGAAATTCGGGACGACAATCAAACTTTCAGGTTACTTTGTTCTAATGTTTAATTTCTTATTGTAATTTGTATGATAGAGTTTATGAGGAAACTAAGAGGTCACCACCACTTCAAACATCCTTATCGTATCTGATTAAATAAAAAATGGAAGGAAAGAAAAGAACATTACCTGCTCACTTATAAGAATCAAGCTAAGCATTCGCCTGCTAATACTCCAATGGTTACCGCAATCCTCAAATAGCACCATCTCAAACATACTTCTAAGAATCTGATTTGATGGAGAAATTACTGGTTATCATCAATGAGAAAATTATGGAAAAAAAATTGGTTTAGCTAATATTGACGAGTGCTTAACCATAGTAATCAAAGCAACAGGCTTAGCAAATGTATCATGTCCATAATTATTAATGGCGCAAGGCACAAATGCATCATGTCCATGTTTACCATATATCATAGCTAATTAAACAAGACTAATATAACTCTATTTGATACAAATAGGTCTCCATATAAACATTTTAAATTATTTCCTAAGAATGTCATCAACATAATGTCATAAGAATAGAATATCATTTAATCATATAAATCATCGAGTGTTTGATCACTAATTTAGAATTCAAAATTTGAGTTAAAAGCTTGCAATCGTTGTTAGCGCCAAAAACTCAAAGATACTTCATTTTGTATCTTTAAATTCATAAAAAAATGAAGAGACATGCGATACTTCATTATACTTCTTATGTGGTGTTAAACTGGTAAACTAATTCTGATTTGTATTATTTTTATTCAGTTATTTATATTACACCTCTTTGTTGTATACATCCATGACCGTTATTGGGCACATTTCAATTATACTGAAGTACGAAGTTTATAACTCAAACCTTGTGTCTATTTATCCAAATATAAACTGAAGAGAACTAGAAAAGGTTATCATATGAATAATTATAACTCTGACCTCCAAAAGAATTGCCATAATTTTCTATGTAACAATTTTGATTGTGGGATTACTTGGATCTAACGGCTTTCAAATTAATTAGATTGAATAATGAATTTGAATGCATACAAACAGAGAACTAGTTTTTACATATCAATTACTAAATGTATTTATCGTCAAGCAAATTTAGGGAATAAGCAGCCCTTCAGTACTTCAAAAAGCGAATTAATTTGTAAATCCAACTGTATGGTGAACGCTAATGTTAATGCATTTTGGATCATGAAAACATAATAAAAGTAGAGTTAGAAAATAGTATACCTGCCTTGCCTCTTTCCCAAAAAAAAAGGCAGCTAAAGAGATGCATCTTTTGTTTCCTTCGGCGAGTCCTCTTATGTACGCCACATCATGGGATCAAAATGTGCAACCACCACACCATTATGCACCCTGCACCTGAGGTGTCTTTCATAGTTATGATTAGGCCTAAACTTGAGCAGTAAAAAATTTCCACTCAGTATAGGAATTAACAACACGATAAGTTATGCTACATCGACAAGGAAATAAAATTTTGAAGGGGCATTCAACAGGACAAAGAATAAGATATGTGTACATGTGAGGAGATACCAGTATCAAGTCCCTTCAAACCAGATTCAACAGACCTAACAATATGCGCAAAGGTGTTTGTATACCTATATTTAGAATAAAGGATATATGGTTGCTGAATAAAACTTCCATAAACCCAAAGTAAGCCTTTGAAAGCTGGAGATCAGTAGTAATTCAACATTGTTAAGAGTATTCAGAATACATAAAACCAATTATAAGCATCTACGTGTAACAAAACATTTTTAAATTAATTTAAATGCAAGATCGAACCTTTCTGTATGACATTATATGATACAACGGAACAGAGAGGGTCATCTTTAGAGCAATATCAAGGGCATTGCCAAGTGCTCTGTCATATCATTTTGATGTGTGAGGGAAATTATCATATGTATTTCATACTACAAATTCTTTGTACAAATATATAAGTAAAGAATGTTATAGCCGGTTTATATTCAAAATTCAAAGTTTATTGCCCTTTTCTAAGTTTTTAGCCATCTAAAATATAATTCATGGCATAATTGTGCCACCACCACCTATACATTTTAATATCAAATAGGCCAGTATTATAAGCTTTAAGAGAGTATAAGATTTTTTGGTAAATACGCTAATTTATCTATATAATGTTTGGCTACATGATATCATCATATTAAAGTGTCTAGAATGAATGCATTCAGTGTTTGGTCATCAATGCTAAACATGGTCAACCACACCATGTTATAAGATGTTTCTATCTAGTACACGCATCATCCTGACTGGAATATACTATGACTAGCAAAAAGTTCGCAATTAAATGGAAGAACCATATATCAAAATGGTGAATATATCAGAAATTACATAACATGAGTCTACATAGTTTACTGCTAGTAATTAAATGAAGATGTAAAAATACCAAGTACTAACCTTTGACATGCAATATATAACATCCACTAAGTATGGCTTCCACATGTTCTTCCACATTGTTATCCAATTTACACTCATGCTGTATCTGCGTATATAGGATTGGTTCGCCATTCATGAAGCAAACTTTACAATAAAATTAGAAAAGATACATACACTGCTTCGCTATTCATGACGCAAAATTTACACTCACGCTATATCCAATTTACACTCACTTTATGGTCCGAAATATGCATGGGTTCCGGAAGCGCCAAATTTCTGATTCGCACAGCCTTGGTATCACTGCTTGTCCACCTACGCTTCTCACTGAGACAATCAGTTAATTAATTAGTTACGGCCATTCTCTTGTTAGTATCTCAGTTTTGTACAAATGAAGACATACAACAATGGAACAAGGTTATTTTTTTGTTACCAGTTTACATGTACTTGTGAAAGATACAAGGTAGAAAATGAAACAAACCATCACGATTCTTTTTGCCTGCCTCGTGACTGACTGATGACTTCAGACATCGTTTTCTTACCTGTTATTTTGAATTCAAATTTTCAACACTTCAATTTCAGCGATTTTGCAGAAGCAAACTAAGAGTAATGAAGATAAAATAAATTTACTCCTTCCCATGGAGCCTTCCCATTTTCAGCTTTTCCTTGTTCACAAAGATGACCACACATACGCATAAAACTACAATTTCCCATCAAATATTTTATCAGATTGTAAACTTTCTTGAATCTTTTACAGTTTTACTAACCTGATTCCCTAGTGAAGGAACCACCTGATGCACTATCCACTGCGAATCAACTACACCAATCTTCTCGTGAGCAGGCTTTCATTTTAAATACACATCACTTGGTCAGTACTTAGTATATATTTAAGTACAACTGTGTTTGATTAGACAAGAGTGTAAATAGTTCATGAACTATTTACTTGTTTGTTCATACCTTGCCACATTTTCTAAAAGTAAAATCAAGTCCCCAACCATGAACCAAATCATTCTACAGCAAGAAGCATCGATCATTTGATTAGTCACGTACAAATAAAATGCTCAAAGGAACTTTCAGCATGAGGTTTTATAATTTGAGAAAGTCAATTTTATAATTTAAGATGAGATCAACAATTAAAACATCGATTTTAACCATCAATTTGAAATATCATTTTGAATATCTTGGACTTATTCTAGTTAACCAATTTTTTTTGAGTTAACCTTTAAACATAGAAGAACGTATAGATAAATTTTAACTGTAAAATATTATACCTAAAATGAAAATTCTCCCTACAATGTATTTAATGATATTAACGTTATCATAAAATATTTATAATAACGTCATTACACATACAATCATAAAATACCTCAGAAATTTTTAGACGAATGATAGGGAATGATAAAATGTCGGTTGGCCTGACCATTGCATCCTAGTCTAAAATGATCATTGGATAGTTGAGACCATCGCATCCATCTTTGAAACCTTTAGACTGTTTCTTAAGTTTATATACCAAATATTAATAACGGTGATGATAATAATAATAAGTCTAGTTAGATATCATATAGTTTAATGAACAAAGACAAACACAATATAACACTTTCAGTCCATGATATAGATGATTAGACCGGCTATTGTATATACCTAAGAAAATATATATAGAGCTTTCAATGTAGCAATACTCAAACAAAAATGACCATAAAAGAAATAAGTCGCAGCATAGCATTATTAGTTTTAGTTGATATACAAATTATACTTTGACGCCATCTAACCTTTACTGAGTTTAGATTTTTGTATTGCCCTTTGGCTTGTGTTAATCCTATTAATTGTATCCGGCAAATACAAACTATAAATGTTTCGGTAAAACTTATTATTAATATTGCAAATTAAAAGCAACAATTTCCAACTGGGATTCAAATTTGAAGTAATAATCATTTAACTATAAAACACAGCCCAAATCAAGTTCAAAACAAGACAAGCCCTAGAAAACGGAAAATAACCAGTGGGTTAAACATTCATCTAAATTAAGATAATATACAAACTTTTAACAGGTCCGATAATAGGTCTACGAGATGAATTAAAGACGAATAAATCTACCTAAAGGATTGAATTAGGGTACGCCGAAACTGAAACCCAAGAATTAGGGCACATCAAAGGTAAGAATGAGGGATTTTCGCTGGCTTCCGTTGTAATGGAGTAGATGGAAATGATGAGTTGACGTTGCAACGAAATTTCTGTGCCAGAGCGATTTGGGGGGGGAAAGGGAAGTAGGGTTGAAATTTTTTAAGTATGAGCGGGAGAGAATTAGAAAAAACGTGGTTTAATTTGGACCACACGGACTACTTTTTCTTAGGCGGAAACTGGATTTTTTTTGCTGCACTAAAATGGTGAGTGAAAACATCTTTTTCTGCAGTGCGAATAAACGCCACTGATTTTTGCAATAAAAAATCATTTTTCTTGTAGTGAAGCGGCTAATATATGGTAACAGTCAATTACACTTATCAAATTTAGTACGCATAACTATGATATTCTTTGATTTTGTTATATAAGATTAATATTAGTTTTTTGTACACATATAATGTGAGAAAGATGACTAATTAATTTAAAATATGATTAATTAATTTTTAAATATTTGGTTTCACATGTAATGAACCTTTTTGCACTTCCGCTCTATCCACGCAATTACCCCGCTTTATCCCCGCTACACCTTTTCGTACCTTCACCGCTATAGAACCGCTAAGCGCATTAACTACATAGGTCTGAGGGTGATATGCGATGCTCAAACATAACTGCGTACCAAGTGCCTCTTGCAAGATACCCCAAAACTCATTGGTAAAGATGGGATCACAATCATTTAATCTGCTAGAAGGTACTCTATGTAGTCGGACTATCTCACGAAGATAAATTGATGCCAACCATGCTGTCGTTCTCTTGCTTTCAAAAGGAATGAAATGAGCGCTCTTAGTAAGTTTGTCTACTATAACCCAGATGCTGGTGTTTTCCTTCCTCTATCTAGGCAAACCATCAATGAAATCCATAGAGAAGCTCTCCCACTTCCACTCTGGACCTCTAAAGGGTGCAACAACCCACCATACTTTTTCTGTTCAGCTTTAACTTGCTGGCATATCAAACATTGAGCTACGAATTTCGCTACATCCTTCTTCGTCCGAGCCCAAAAGAAAACCCTCTTCATATCTCTATACATCTTATCTCCAACCAGATGGATGGTCATTCTAGAACGATGGGCTTATTCAAGGATTGTCTTCAACAGAATCCCAACTTGGGGAACACAAAGCCTTCCATCCCTTCATAACCACTCTTTGCCGTACGTGGAGTATCTGTTAAGGTGACTAGAAGTCTCTCCTCTACTGAGCCTATCCGAAATTTCTGCTATCTGTGGGTCCTTTCACTGCAAAGAGCCTATTTGATCCAAAAGAGTAGGTCACACCTCTAACGGTGCCAATAAACTAGGTGTAAACTCGGTAAAGGGCCTAAAATAGAAGTCCGATATATATACTCCAAGCTCTGCCTCTCTACAAATAGAGGACTATAGGTCACCCTCTGCCTACTCAACGCGTCCACCACCATATTAACCTTGCCAGGGGTATAAGCAGTCTCAAAGTCATAGGACGCTAGGAACTTCATCCATCTCTGCTATCTCAAATTAAGGTCCTTTTGCGAGAACATATACTTGAGAGATTTATGGTCCATGTATAACTCGAACCTCTCTCTAAGTAGATAATGTCGCCAAGACTTAAGCGCAAATAAAATAGCAGCCAATTCCAAATCATGAGTGGGGTAGTTTTTCTCATGAACCTTCAACTGTCTACTCCCGTACCATACTACACTTCCCTCTTGCATCAAAACGGCACCGAGTCCTGTACCACATGTGTAACAACCCACATTCTATGCATCTAGGATCGTAGAATATTTATTTCTTTTTATAGGTAAGTCGTATGGTCGTGTACTTTTGGGGAACGACTAGTGGGGTCATTTTCCATGTTCATGATTTTTGCCGATTTTTAGATGACCGTTTTGCCCCTACTTGATCTTGTTTCGTCCATAACTTTTGACTGGAAAAGAATTTTGACCTGAAACCACTTCCATTAGCTCCGGATGATGGTTTCTCTTTCCGTAGAGTGGTCATAATAGCCAAACGGACTTACCGTTTGGGAGATATGGCTGAATTAAGGTTTAAAGGGTTATTTTCAGCTAATTGGGCTTAACCGGGTGATTAACAGCTAGGCCCAATGGGGGATTTCGGGTTTAGAGGTATTTGAGGGCTGCTAGGGTTTAGAAAACGATTTTTCATTCATTTTCCAGCCGCCACAAACCTCCTTTGAGCTCTAGCCATGGACTCCACCTTCTAATTTCACTCCAAATCACCTCTAATCACATTCTAATCAAAGATTAAGCAAAACTACATCAAACCAAAGGGGATTAGCACCAAATCAGAGAGAGTGGCTGGAACACATAGAGATTGGATCTATATCAGAGGAGTTTCAGTTCTGAAAGTTTAATTGTGCCAAAGGTGAGTGATTTGCCTAGTTTTGACACTAATTACAGTTAATCAGGGTGATTAGTGATAATTAGTAAATTCTTACACTATAAAATCCTGAAAAAATATTCTAAAATTCTGAAATGTTATTTTAAACCTCTGATAGAAGTTTGGTTCGATTTGATTAAGTTTTGCTAAGTATATCACTTGATTTGCTTAAACATGCTTAAGGGGAAATTTGGGGTTTTGACCATGTTTGATCCACTTTACATGCTATGATTTGTGTTATGGTGTTTGTGGTCGATACTATATGTTGCTATGACTGTATGAGATGTTTTGTGATTGTTTAGAAGTGTTAGTTTGGTCAAAAACGCCGTTGAATGGCGAAAGACTGTCGCTGGAACGAAGTGCAGGAATTTACCCGGATCGGATCGCCCCCCCTATGAGCACGATCTGATTGAAGCTCACGCCACCATGCGCCACGATCCGCCAGAAAGACCCGACCCTGATCGTGAAGACCACTGCGACCCGACCCGATCAGAAGGTGCGATCCGAGATGAGGCGCGACGATCCAGACGAGGTAGCACGACCCGAACCCAATGGGTTGCCAGCGCCACGAGCTGATGAGGCGCGATCCGTATGGCGCGACACGATCCGATGGAGCTGGAGCACCACGAGCTAGCAGGAACTCGACCCGATCCGATTGGGGAGGCGCG
The DNA here is from genome assembly GCA_030737875.1 of Allium sativum. Classification (NCBI taxonomy): domain Eukaryota; kingdom Viridiplantae; phylum Streptophyta; class Magnoliopsida; order Asparagales; family Amaryllidaceae; genus Allium; species Allium sativum. The sequence goes on from CM060911.1 coordinate 14,888,283, forward strand.
CCACGAACTGAGAAGCACGATCCGATGATGGCGAACCCACCTGGTGGAGGCGGTGCGATCCAAGCTGGAGCATCATCACGACCTGAAGCTTGACCACGAGCTGGTGTTTGCGAACCGAACCAGGAGACTACGATCTGAATGGAGACCGATCCGGAGATGACGACCAAAACCCGAGATGCAAAGGTAGTCCAAATGGAAGTTAGAGCTCAAGATCCAGATGGGAACCAATGAGTTCACTTCGTGATTGGGCTTTGCTGCGGGACGTGTGCAAAGGGGTTGTCGATATTCATAACTTTGGTTCACCACTGAGAGATGGATAGTGGGCTTGTAGTGATAGTTACACGGGATTGGATTCCGTCATGGCCCAAAGTATTAGGTGACCAAAGTAGTGGATATCGTATGCTTTACGCACTGAGTGAGGGATGTGAGGATGATTGCTATGCTTGATTGTTTGACATCACTATGACATGCACACCCCCACCCCCGTTATCCTTACACCATTTGAAAGGGCACCTTAGAGTGTTGTACAGTATGTAGTGCTAACTCTTTGGTTGCAGGTCCAGGTTCAGGTATGATTGGATTATACCTGTTATTGTTATTCTGTTTGTTTAGCTGCTTATCGCTCATACCAGACTTTTTGTCTGACCCAGAGTTTTATGTCTCCTCTTATTACTCTGGGTGCTCACACGAGCAGACTAGAGACAGGTTAGGTGGTATGCACGAGTAGCTGATCTGGAGACGAGCAGGAGGCTTCCACGTATGATATATATAGATATTCTCCCTGTGTTGTTGAAGATCACTACTTGGGCATTAGTAGTGCATCTTCTACTTTAGCTTTCTTTTGCTTTAGAGACAGTTTTAAAGTTGTAATAATGATGTTGGATCATAAGCTGTATTTGGATTTCCGCTGCTATGTTGGTTTAGTTTTCAGCTTATGCACTGTCTCGCCTGTTTTATGTCAAAGTTATGTTATTATTATATTTTATTCCTTGCGCTGTGAGACATTCTACAGGTTCCTCGTTTAGTTAATTCCCTTCTTTCCTTTCTTCTCACGACCGTCCCGTACTAGTCGGGCATGTGTACAGCGCACCTTTGGAGGAAATGCAGGTTGATGCGGGGCGGGCCCCAACTGCGGCGCAGAAGGAAAAAGGTGTCGTTATTCGAGGTTTGGCTTGATTTTGGGAGCTGATTGACTCCAAAAGTATAGAGTGATAGTAGATTGTGAAGAGCCTTTGATGACCATTAGAGTGGATGATAGACGAAAGGTGGTATTGGATCGCCTACCTTATGATGAAGATGATAACGGGAGTTAGAGAAGCAAATGTACATTGGATGTACAGTAGTTGGTCAGGACTTGGTCATGCGATCGATGATAATTTCAAGCAAGATTGGCGAGGATAGCCAAAGTTGATTGTGGATGCTTGAGTGTTTGGATGTTTTGCTCATGTCATCTCACGTAGATCGTCTGAACTCGGAGGAGATGTTCCTTGGGTGCTTGTCTGATATTGGTTTAGGCCTTTGGGACTTGTGCTCGGGGAATGTCGAGGTCGACTAGGATGGTCTGCATGAGAGATAGGTAGTTGTTGCGATTTTCATTGGATGATATCTTGGTTCACTCGAGGAGTGACGGGCAGATGGAACTTGATAAGACTGTTCAATGGTATAGACTGCCCAGAGTTAGACTCAATAGGGTTATGAGATTGCTCGAGTGGGACTCGAGAAAGATGCAAAGTAATGGATTGTTTAGGACCCTATGTTGATGTTCTCTATTGGATAGTAGACCTTTGAAGGAATAGGATGTGTTCGTTGATCATGGAAGATACAACGAAGATTAGAGCGATTCAAGTTGGACTTGAACTCGTAAAAGAAAATAGGTGTTCGTTGATCTTGGAGATGCAACAAATAGGGAGACGACTCACGTTGGACTAGAGTTTGTCGGTACTCAAGACTGGGTCTGAGTTATAGAGTGACTCGAGTTGGACTCGAGAAGGCTGCAAGGAATTGGATTCATCTCGAGTTAGACTCGAGAGGGCGGCAGGATAATGGATAGGCTTGGGTGGGACTCGAGTGTTTCAGGCGGACTAAAAGCAGGGGTATCTGGGGACGCCCGTTACCTTGGATCCGTTGGACGTGATCTAGTTATCCTTAGAGGATAAATGTGCGTTGGACGTACGGTAGTCCGTTTGGAGGCTGGGCTTCCATTAGTTATTGATGTTGGTTGGACCAGACATATAGGTGTTGATGTATTCAAGGATTTAGCAGGTGATAGATAGGATTTGTTTGATGGATGCTATGGTTGCTATGTTTGTTCCTACCTTTCTTCTCTTGATTAGACTATCACCTATAAGGATCCTGCTAAATGGAAATAGGATAGGTTTGTTGATCATAGCAAGATGATGGGTGTATGATATTTTACGTTAGACTTGAAGTATGTTTGGGCATTGTGGAGCGTCCGTTGATCTTGGAGATTCAGCGGATATAGGAGATTCAAGTTGGACTTGGACTCATAGGTAGGGTACCTAGATTCATTGGATGAGTCTAGTTCACCTTTAGAAGGTGAATGTACGTTGGACGTGCAGTACAGATATGGGTAAGGTACCTAGATTCATTAGATGAGTCTAGTTCACCTTTAGAAGGTGAATGTACGTTAGACCTATAGTACGGATATAGATGTAGTGCCTAGGGTCATTGGATGGATCTAGTTGCCTCTAAGAGGTGAATATACGTTGGACGTGCAGTATGGATGTTGGCAAGATTCGGGTTAGACTTGAAAGGGCATTTAGAATGTAGTTGGTAATTTGACGTATATGGTTGGATTACCTAAGAAGATGACAGTACGGACGGATGCCGTAGTACCGGACTAGGTGCGGTAGCTGATGCATTGGGTAGGAGACATGCCAGTTTAGAGGCTATGTTTCTGGAATGGAAGCTACTAGAGTATATCATGGTGCATGACTTCAGACCTAAGTGTGAATTGGATTCAGAAACGCTAGTAAGCTTGACGATTAGATCGATCTGGATTGAGTGGAACAGTTCCAGTCAGAGGAACGATCCTAACCTATTGGAAATCGCCTCTAGGATAAAGATGGGAATTGATGGCGAGAGGACGACTGTACTTGGGAAGTAGAGGATGACATAAGAAGGTCGTATTTGAAGCTCTTTGTCTGGTAAGATCTTAGCGGCGATGATTCTTCCTTTGTTAGAAAACCGCGTGCTAGGATATGTTTGTTGTACTATCATGTATGTTTGATTGTTTGAAATTGGTTGATAGGCATGCGGGACCCATTGTTGTTTCTTAGTTAAGGAATTTCGGGGGCGAAATTTCTTAAGGGGGGGAGAATGTAACAACCCACATTCTACGCATCTAGGATCGTAGAATATTTATTTCTTTCTATAGGTAAGTCGTATGGTCGTGTACTTTTGGGGAACGACTAGTGGGGTCATTTTCCATGTTCATGATTTTTGCCGATTTTTAAATGACCGTTTTGCCCCTACTTGATCTTGTTTCGTCCATAACTTTTGACTGGAAAGGAATTTTGACCTGAAACCACTTCCATTAGCTCCGGATGATGGTTTCTCTTTCCGTAGAGTTGTCATAATAGCCAAACGGACTTACCGTTTGGGAGATATGGCTGAATTAAGGTTTAAAGGGTTATTTTCAGCTAATTGGGCTTAACCGGGTGATTAACAGCTAGGCCCAATGGGGGATTTCGGGTTTAGAGGTATTTGAGGGCTGCTAGGGTTTAGAAAACGATTTTTCATTCATTTTCCAGCCGCCACAAACCTCCTTTGAGCTCTAGCCATGACCTCCACCTTCTAATTTCACTCCAAATCACCTCTAATCACTTTCTAATCAAAGATTAAGCAAAACTACATCAAACCAAAGGGGATTAGCACCAAATCAGAGAGAGAGAGTTGCTGGAACACATAGAGATTGGATCTATATCAGAGGAGTTTCAGTTCTGAAAGTTTAATTGTGCCATAGGTGAGTGATTTGCCTAGTTTTGACACTAATTACAGTTAATCAGGGTGATTAGTGATAATTAGTAAATTCTTACACTATAAAATCCTGGAAAAATATTCTAAAATTCTGAAATGTTATTTTAAACCTCTGATAGAAGTTTGGTTCGATTTGATTAAGTTTTGCTAAGTATATCACTTGATTTGCTTAAACATGCTTAAGGGGAAATTTGGGGTTTTGACCATGTTTGATCCACTTTACATGCTATGATTTGTGTTATGGTGTTTGTGGTCGATACTATATGTTTCTATGACTGTATGAGATGTTTTGTGATTGTTTAGAAGTGTTAGTTTGGTCAAAAATGTCGTCGAATGGCGAAAGACTGTCGCTGGAATGAAGTGCAGGAATTTACCCGGATCGGATCGCCCCCCCCCCCCCCTATGAGCACGATCTGATTGAAGCTCACGCCACCATGCGCCACGATCCGCCAGAAAGACCCGACCCCGATCGTGAAGACCACTGCGACCCGACCCGATCAGAAGGTGCGATCCGAGATGAGGCGCGATGATCCAGACGAGGTAGCACGACCCGAACCCAATGGGTTGCCAGCGCCACGAGCTGATGAGGCGCGATCCGTATGGCGCGACACGATCCGCTGGAGCTGGAGCACCACGAGCTAGCAGGAACTCGACCCGATCCGATTGGGGAGGCGCGCCACGAACCGAGAAGCACGATCCGATGATGGCGAACCCACCTGGTGGAGGCGGTGCGATCCGAGCTGGAGCATCATCACGACCTGAAGCTTGACCACGAGCTGGTGTTTGCGAACCGAACCAGGAGACTACGATCTGAATGGAGACCGATCCGGAGATGACGACCAAAACCCAAGATGCAAAGGTAGTCCAAATGGAAGTTAGAGCTCAGGATCCAGATGGGAACCAATGAGTTCACTTCGTGATTGGGCTTTGCTGCGGGACGTGTGCAAAGGGGTTGTCGGTTTTCATAACTTTGGTTCACCACTGAGAGATGGATAGTGGGCTTGTAGTGATAGTTACACGGGATTGGATTCCGTCATGGCCCAAAGTATTAGGTGACCAAAGTAGTGGATATCGTATGCTTTACGCACTGAGTGAGGGATGTGAGGATGATTGCTATGCTTGATTGTTTGACATCACTATGACATGCACACCCCCACCCCCGTTATCCTTACACCATTTGAAAGGGCACCTTAGAGTGTTGTACAGTATGTAGTGCTAACTCTTTGGTTGCAGGTCCAGGTTCAGGTATGATTGGATTATACGTGTTATTGTTATTCTGTTTGTTTAGCTGCTTATTGCTCATACCAGACTTTTTGTCTGACCCAGAGTTTTATGTCTCCTCTTATTACTCTGGGTGCTCACACGAGCAGACTAGAGACAGGTTAGGTGGTATGCACGAGTAGCTGATCCGGAGACGAGCAGGAGGCTTCCACGTATGATATATATAGATATTCTACCTGTGTTGTTGAAGATCACTGCTTGGGCATTAGTAGTGCATCTTCTACTTTAGCTTTCTTTTGCTTTAGAGACAGTTTTAAAGTTGTAATAATGATGTTGGATCATAAGCTGTATTTGGATTTCCGCTGCTATGTTGGTTTAGTTTTCAGCTTATGCACTGTCTCGCCTGTTTTATGTCAAAGTTATGTTATTATTATATTTTATTCCTTGCGCTGTGAGACATTCTACAGGTTCCTCGTTTAGTTAATTCCCTTCTTTCCTTTCTTCTCACGACCGTCCCGTGCTAGTCGGGCATGTGTACAGCGCACCTTCGGAGGAAATGCAGGCTGATGCGGGGCGGGCCGTCACAACATGCGTCAGTGTACTCTGTGAACACCTTGCTCCCATCAGCCAATGTCAGAACCGGGGCTGTTGTTAGAGCCTTATTTAATCCTCACAATCAACGTTCCAAGCAGAGGTCAGATTCTTCTTCGTTAGTTTTGTGAGTGTGGCTTATATCTTCGCGAAGTCCTTAATAAATTTCCTATATATCCCGCTAAACCAAGAAAACTTCTCACCTCCGTTGCATTATTTGGAGCTTTCCAATCTTGAACTGCAACTACTTTTGCGGGATCCACTGCTATCCCGTCCTTGGAGACCACATGCCCTAGAAATCTCACTTCCTTTCTCCAAAAATGACATTTGGAGAATTTCGCCTTAAGCTGGTGTGCTGGGAGAGTCTTCAGAACCTTTCCTAAATGTTGGGCATGTTCTTCTTCATTCATCTAGAATATCAGAATGTCATCCATAAAGACCACAAAGAACTTATTCAAAAACTCCCGGTATACCCTACTCATCAGATCCACAAAATAGGCGGGTGCATTCGTCAATCCAAAAGGCATGACGAGCCACTCGAAGAAACCATCTGGAGTTCTAAAAGCGGTCTTATCTATACTCTCCTCGGCCACCCTCAACTGATGAAACCTCATGGCTAAGTCTAACTGAGAGAAAACAGATGCACTAACAAGCTGGTCGAACAGATCATCTATCCTCGGAAGTGAGTGCCAATTCTTCTTAGTAAGTTTATTCAACTCTCTGTAATCCACGCATAAGTGAAGCGAGTCGTCCTCCTTACTTGCAAAGACGATTGGAGCGCCCCATTCAGATATGCTTTGCCTAATAAACCCCTTCTTAAGTAGCTTTCCTACTTGCTTGCTGAGCTCCCTCCGCTCGCTAGGAGCCATGTGGTGCACATGCAATGTGACTAGCTTTGCATTGTCCACCAAGTATATCCCGAAATCGGTCTCACGCCTCGGAGGTAAGCCCTTAACCTCCTCAAAAACATCTAAATACTCACAAACTACTGGTACAGATCGTAAATTATCGACAGAAGCATCAAGCAATTCTAGGAAACTAAGCATGACGGACCCCTTAGGATCACAAGAAATCTCAAGAGTCCTCCCATGGAAAGTCAATAGCCTAACGACACTCCTATCACAGTCTAGAATGGCACCATACATGGCTAGTCAATCCATCCCTAGAATCAAACCATAACCCATGAAACCAAGTACATATGCGTCGCACTCAAACTCGATGCCCAACACAGATATTCTCAAACCCTGACAAATCGTAGACAGATAAGTAGTGCCCCCAATGGGGTTTGAGACAACAACGGGATCCAAAACCATACTAGTACTAAGGTGTAGAGACTCAACCACAGAATCGGGTATAAAAGAATGAGAAGTGCCAGAATCAAAAAGAGTTCTAATAGGATGATCGGAAAGAGAAATCAAACCTTCAACAGAAACTTTCCTACCTTCGTCTGGTCCACTACCGTCGAGAGCATGCACCGGCTCTCCAGATGGTCCTATCTTTTGCCCATGTCCGTGCTTCTTCGGGCATTCCTTAGTATGGTGTCCAACTTCACCATAGTTGAAGCAAGGTTCGTCCTTTTTCGGCAATCTTTGACCAAATGACCTACGTTCCCACAACCATGACACTTCTTCTTGCCTTTATTTGAACTTTATTAGGCTTTTCTTCTTTCATTTATGTTCTCTTCTTGGGCCACCATTTTTCTCATCATTGGGTTGTGCTCCGCATCCCTAACTCTCTTATTCTCTTCTTTACCATCCTTGTGTAACATGTTAACAAGTCTCTCGAAAGCTGCCTCCATCGCATGGAATTCCTTATAAAGTTTGATAGAAAATTAGCCGTAGGTGGAACAACTGCGGCAACAGATGGAGGTTAGGCACTTCCTTTCCCTTCGACATGTGCCATAGTTTTAACATGCTTACGGAACCATGCCGCAATAGGGACACCCTTTACAAAGTTGGGAGCCCCAAATATTCAGAAAAGAGAAGAAACAAAGTTTCAACAAGATATCGTGATAATGCTGAATATAGATTTGGGGAATATGTTTTTCAAAACCGGACTTTTCCTTGAAAAAACTTTCTTTTTGAAGCCTTTTGAAAACAATTTTCAAAATCTTTTACCCGATCTTTTAACCTTCAGCTCTAATACCAAATGTGACACCCTACGTCCGTTAGTGTCACTCTTTATCAGAATGCATTAAGTTCCGTGAAGTGTTATAGGTAAATAGAAATAGAAACATCACAAGACAGATATGAAATAGCAGCGGAATTTATAACTTTATTTTTCAAACAGAAAACATGGTGGTCCAAAATCCAGTTACAACATAAGTCTGAAATACAGAAAACCCATTACATCAAATTAAAATATCCACCTTGTACTAAAATCATCAGCGTATAGAAATATAAAATCATGGTCCCCAAAAATAGCCATAACAAGGTAGATAGGTAATCAAAGCGGTACATATAAGCAGCTCCAAGCAGAAACAGAAGAGAGAATCCTAATCAAGCCTGAGTAATCCCACCCTGAGAAATGGGGGGGAGAAGAGAAAGAAAAGGGAACAAAACGGGTCAGACATAAAGTCGGGCGAGTCCAGTTACTTTTATCATATAAATAAGTAAAAGCATCATGACAGGCATATAAATTGGATGAGGGAGATAACAGTATCATAAGACAGATATAACAGACTGAGAAAGATAAGCAGAATGAACAGAACAGATTACGCTTCCCAAATACCTTTATCTGCACCAATACTACTATAACAGAGACAGAATGATCCCAATAGAAACATAATGGTAGACTTAGGTGTAAACGATAATAAAAGGCAGCCAAACAGAAATAAATGGTGTTACCCCAAACGATAATAACGGACTCCTAAATAGGCAGGACTAGATGTACCCTAATTACTACCCCAATCGATCGGCTCCCTATTCTGTAAATACCCTATGCCGGCCCCATAGTAGGATGTATCACTTCCGAAAGTGGCAACCCCCAGATAGACACAACCATATCTATTGATGTCACAGCGTCTTAATTTCCCGATCAGCTCGGACCCATGTACGCACATGACTCCGTTGAAATGCGTCGTCAACACCTCCACCCATATAAACCTCTTATAATCAGCTCAGTAAGCGTGTCCTGACCTCTACCTAGTTCGGGGTCCCCCTTTGGATATCAGTATGGGTTATTGGCTGATACGGGTCCCACACAACAGATGATACAAGTCACCCCCTAGGCTTGCATCCCCACTACTAGGAATTTGATAGGTTATGCCTAACAGATTAACAAGCCCGCATAACCCCAACATATAAAACATGTTAAGCTTATCGAGTTCATTTAACCCCCCATTGATTCAAGCAAGTCTACTTAACCCTTACACAATTTGACAGGTTCATATAACCCCCAAATATTTAAACAAGTTAAGTATTACAGTTAATAGGTTATTATCATTCCCCGTTCATGTATGTTAATGCACCAGACCTCTCACATTAAGTTGACCACTTGTGGATGCTTGATATGTTGGGAAGTTCTGGGCAGACTTCTAGCACAAGGTGGACTTAACCTTGTGTCTTAGCACCGTTACATGTATATTTACGCACTTGACTCCTCACATTAAATTAACAACTTGTAGATGCTGGATTTGTCAAGCGGTTCCGGGCAGACTTCAACCACAAGATGAATTTAACCTCTTGTCTAATTGCGGTTACCATTTATTAATTGCCATAATTGTGTTAACAAACTTTTTGGTCTAATAATCCTATTTACAAATTAATTATGCTCATCATAGGTTTTTAATTAAAGTATTCAGTTTCAATAGATTTCAGCAGATTAGTCATTTTAATTGATTAAACATCTCTGCAAGTTACAACAGGTTACTTACAGTTCCATTAACATGTTCTGCTTAATCTTAAATTAAGCCTACAGATTTATATGCCTCAAATTACGGTCCTAATTCACAGTATAACATATTCCCCAAGTTTAGTCTTACATTACAGTATAGGTTATGCCCCCAAATCTCAGTTATGATTCATAATACAATTTTTGCCCCAATTTATCTTTCCCAAATATTCCCAATTTCGTTCGTTCGCATATTTCAGCGATAGGCAAAGGCTCGAAGGTAGCCTAGGCTATAAAAATAAAAAGGGAAAGTGGGAGAGAAGAGAACAGGAATAGGCATAATAACAGAATAGGAATATGATAACAGAAATAGGCATATCAGAAATAGGCATATAAAAACTGAACAATAGATCAGGTGTACAGAGGAATACATGTAATGACAGATATGTTTAAGTATGAATCAGATTCTTAACATGCATAGGTTTAGATCCATAATTATAAACATGTCAGGATTTCTTGTTAAATGTTTATATCTAAAAGCAACATAAACTCATAGAGACTGGATCTAAAGAACTGAGAAAAGAGTGTTAATGTTATAGCAGAGATTCTTGTATACGTATAAGTCGTAGTTGCAGAAGAATAGGCTAATTCAATCTGAGTTAGGGCAACATCTCGTTGTCTCCATTGTATTGGGTGAATAAACAATAGAAATAAGGTCCTATTTATAGCCTGAAGCCAACGAATTAGGTCAAGAAATAAGTCCAGGTTCATAGAATGGATATGGCTCCCCGTGTGGGTCGACACCCCCTTGTATGGGTCGACCCTAAGGTCGACCCCCAACGGGTCGATCTCCCGTGCGGTCCCCCGCTCTACGATTTTGAATTTATAGGTTGATTTGTGTGTGTGTGTATACATATATATATTTCTCTTATATGTATACAAACTTCTAAACTTAATAACTTCTTCATACGATGTCCGTTTCACGCAAACTCGGAGTCTATCCTAAGCAGAATTCCGAGACAAACACAATGGCATAGTCCGTTTTCCTTAATTCCCAATATTTAATTAAGTATTTTTTAGTTTATCATTATAATGTTCTTTAAAATTACGGGGTGTTACATTCTTCCCTACTTAAAAGGATTTTGTCCCTGAAATCTCCAAGTTAAGAAGAATGTATATCCTAACATCGATCATCAATCTACTCATCCACCAATCACAGGCATCCATTGTCCTTAAAAGCTTTCTAATGCCTATATGAACATATGAAAAGGTGTGTGTATATGTCCCTATACTAATGCAAAAGATCAGGCAGTCTACTGATTCAGTCGACCTCCTTAATGCAATGTATGTTAGTGATATGAATCCAACATGTATGCAAATAGTCTTAGTATATCATGTACATGCTATATACATGCACAATCATCCATCCAAATGCAACATTCATGTGATGATACACCCATTTCCATCCATAGAAAGAAAAATATGCACACGCATCCATATGCAGTGTGAGAGTGATTGAGCCAATCTAGTGTCGTGTGTGTGTGTGTGTGCATCCATGAGCAACGACTAGCAAACACTTGCATCCATCAATCATAACATGTCTCAAACACATGTTTACATCCACTGGTTCCCTACCTAAAGGTCGAAGATTCGATCGATAGGATATACTTTATGATAGAAACAAGTACAAATAAAAGCTTTTGGAAAAAGAAGTTAAGAACATACCCTTGAGAAAAAAGGGTACGAAGTGTGAATCTTGTCTTCAGTTTCCCAAGTTGCATCTTTGCAGTCTTCTCCCCATTGAACTTCCATAAACTTGACTTCTCGGTTGCATAGCTTCTTAACCTCTGATCCAAGAATATGGGTGGGAACTCGTCTAACTGTCGCCTCCCGTTCTACGTCTACTTCCTCAAGCATACTTGGTTCAACTAATTATATGGTATTATGCTGACCCTTCCGCAAATGAGAAACGTGGAAAACATCATGAACTTCCGCAAATCTTTCCGGTAGCTTTACTCTAGAGGACATTTGACCTATTCTTTTCACTATGGGAAATGTCCCTACAAACCTTGGCGCCAATTCCCCTACCGATCCAAAAACGAACCACATTCCCCAGAGGTGATATTTTGTTGAAAACCATATCTCCTACCTCAAACTCAATATCGGTCCTCCTCTTATCTACGTATGACTTCTACCTGCCCTGAGTTGTCTTCATGCCTCTGCGGATAAGATCAACCTTTTCTGAAGTTTCTCTAATCATCTCAGGTTCAAGTAGAAGCCTCTCTCTAGACTCCCACCAACAAGTCAGTGATCTACAAGGTCGTCCATACAATGCCTCGAAGGGTGCCATGCAAATACTAGCCTGATAATTGTTGTTGTAGGCGAACTCTACCAATGGAAGATGCTCTTCCCAAGTCCCTTCGAAGTCTAGGATGCACAGCCTCAAAAGATCCTCAAGAACTCTATTCACCCTCTCAGTCTGCCCATCGGTTTAGGGTGATATGCGATGCTCAAACATAATTGCATACCAAGTTTCTCTTGCAAGCTTCCCCAGAACTCACTGGTAAAGATGGGATCATGATCACTTACTATGCTGGAAGGTACTCCATGTAGTCAGATTATCTCACGAAGATAAATTGATGCCAACATGTTGTCGTTCTCTTGCCCTTAATAGGAATGAAATGAGCACTCTTAGTAAGCCTGTCTACTATAACCCATATGTTGTTATTGCTCTTCCTCGATCTAGGAAAACCATCAATGAAATCCATAGAGACGCTCTCCCACTTCCACTGTAGGACCTCCAAAGGGTGCAGCAACCCACCAAGCTTTTTCTGTTCAGCTTTAACTTGCTGGCATATCAAACATTGAGCTATGAGTTCCGCTACATCCTTCTTCATCCTAGCCCAAAAGAAAACCCTCTTCACATATCTATACTTCTTATCGCCAACCGAATGGATGGTCATTCTATAATGATGGGTTTCTTCAAGGATTGTCTTCAACAGACTCCCAACTTGGGGAACACAAAGTCTTCCATCCCTTTGTAGCCACCCTTTGTCGTCCATGGAGTATCTGCTAAGGTGGCTAGAAGTCTCTTCTCTGTTGAGCCTATCCGAAATGTCTGCTATCCGTGGGTACTTTCGCTGCAAAGATCCTATTTGATCCAAAAGAGTAGGTTGCACCTCTAACGAAGGTGTAAATTCGGTAGAGGGCTTAAAATCGAAGGCCAATATATACTCCAAGCTCTACCTCTATACAAATACAGGAATCAGGGTCACCTTCTGCCTACTTAATGCGTCCACCACCACATTACCCTCGCCAGGGGTATAAGCAATCTCAAAGTCATAGGACGCTAGGAACTCCATCCATCCCTGCTGTCTCAAATTAAGATCCTTTTACGAGAACATTTACTTGAGAGATTTATGGTTCGTGTATAACTTGAACCTCTCTTCCAGTAGATAATGTCGCCAAGACTTAACCGCGAATATAATAGCAACCAATTCCAAATCGTGAGTGGGGTAGATTTTCTCATGAACTTTCAATTGTCTACTCTCGTAGCATACTACCCTTCTCTCTTGGTAAAAAAGCATTTATACCTGTTATACCTAGCATTCATGAAAACTGCCAATAAGTGGAGTTTGGTGAGGTTGTTGATGGTTGAAGTCCACTACCTCCAAATGTTGAAGGCCATGATAACAATGAGCCTCCCAGCCATGCCTCACTGTCACCTGTTCAAACGCAAATGCAAAGTCAAGAAAAGGAAGAAGAGATTACAAGTACTCAAGCAACAACATCTGAAAATTCAAACAATTCTGGAGATAATGGTCAATCACCACAAGCTGAGCCACCAGTTCAATATGGTCACCCAATGATTACTAGAGCTAAGAGTGGTATTTTTAAATCAAAAGTGTTTGCTTCCTTGTCCAGTTCAATTAAACCTAAATCTTTTGATCAGGTTGTCAAAGATAAGAACTGAAGGAAGCAATAGATGATGAGTATAATGCTCACATTAAAAACAAAACTTGGGATCTTGTGTGTCCACCTTATAATAAGAATATAGTAGAATGCAGATGGACATACGGATTAAATAGAAATCTAGATGGCTCAATAAATAAATACAAAGCCAGGCTGGTTGCTAAAGGCTTTACACAGGAATATGAGTTTGATCTTAATCAAACTTTTTCACCTGTAGTAAAGCCAACTACAATGAGGCTAATCCTTACCATATCCTTGTGCAAAAAGTGGTATATTAAACATTTAGATGTTAATAATGCCTTTCTAAATGGAATGTTAGAAGAAGAAATTTACATGAGTCAACCACATGGATATAATCCAAATCCAAACTATGTCTGCAAAATCAACAAAGCCATTTATGGCTTAAAACAAGCACTACAGGTTTGGTTTGATAGACTGAAAAACACTTTGACAAAGTTAGGTTATCGATCTATCAAATCAGACAACTCATTATTCATCAGAGTAAATAATTCTTCAATAATATACATACTAATATATGTGGATGACTTAATTGTTACTGGAAGTAGTACTATAGACATGGATAGGTCGACTTAATTCTTCAACCAACAATTCTCCAATAAAGATTTGGATGAATTAAACTACTTCCTAGGTATAGAAGTTAAAATATCTAGTACTGAGTTGATACTATGCAAAAGGAAGTAAATAACTGAATTATGTTAGGGAATAAGATACTGGTGATGATGGTTTTGATGACAACAACCATGTTTAACTATTATTATAATAATAAAATATATACTAACACTATTATCTAGAATATATTTATATATGTATATACGGGAACTACATGCATGTATTGATTATTGAAGATTGTAAGATTTAGAGAACCAAGGTTTTAAAGAAGAAGAGTTCAAGATAGAAGACTTATGAGTAATAAGAGTTTAAGAAATAAAAGTAATAGAGTCTAGCTTTCTTGTTAAAACTTTGAAATAGCACTGAATTCTTATTTTAATCTTCCTCGCTATTTTTAATATTCTTATCTTATTTTCAAACTAATTTCAAAATTACTTCCTTATTTCAAATCTATATTTCTAATTTTTTATATTTATTTAACTCCTAATTTTAAAATATATCTTTTATTTCTTAAAACAGATTAACTCTTGATTCAAATATTTCTTATTTATATGAGTATTACTAATTTTATATTAAGTTTTAAATTTCTTTTACTTATATTTATATGTTAAGTTCTAAGTATTTCTTATGTTTATGTTCATAATTTTATAGATCATTTAATATCATTTTATGCAGTTTTTAAATCATTCTTATATATGTTTTATAATCATTTTTTAATGTATATTTGTTACTTCAAATACTATATTTTAATATATATAGGAAAATAATTTGTTTTAACTCAAGATTTACCAGAATTTATTTAAACAAAACATGCCTTATTTCAAATCTTTTTTGAAAGGTTTTGGTTGTTGGAAGACTATAAATAGGCTTTAAAATTCAAGATTGAATAACTAATTTCATTATCTTCTTCTTCCTTTATCTTATCTCCATTAATACTCTTAAAATCTTAAATTATACACTTATACTCTACCAAATTTTAAAGATAATCACATCAATCTCTTTCTAGTTTGATTCTCTATCACAATCTTTCAAAGATTCAAGTGCTACTCAAGAGTTATAGGCTTTCTGTAATCAAAGATCGCAAGATCAAGTTCTATCAAATCAATGTTCCAAAAATGATACTGAAAAGACGTGGTTGTAGCCCGTCAAATCAACTGGATGTGATTGTAGGTGATATTGTAGCCTG
Source organism: Allium sativum (assembly GCA_030737875.1). NCBI lineage: Eukaryota > Viridiplantae > Streptophyta > Magnoliopsida > Asparagales > Amaryllidaceae > Allium > Allium sativum. Next base: position 14,903,713 of record CM060911.1, read on the forward strand.
GTTAAATCAAGTGAATGCCCTGTGCTTGGAAGTTGGCGGACCTCGTGCCACTGAAATCGAGGATTATAATTGAAGATTATTATTGAAAAGAAACCTTCATCAACCTAGAGATGTGTGGGACTGGATGTAGGGTAACTCTGAACTAATATAAAATTCTTGTGTGTTCTTTCCTTTTACTGGTTTTTATTTATTATTATCTGCATCTGTATTTGATTTTGTAATCAATTCATATCTATGATTTTCATTTCAATTTTAATAATTCAGAAAGATTCCAAGAAATTTATAAAATCTATTGAACACTATTCACCTCCTCTAGTGTTTAGTTTGCCTTAAGATCCTTATTCCGCATTCACTACTAAAAAAAGTGGCTACAACATCAGTTTTTAACCGATGTCTAAGTGCTTTACGACCGATATCTTTATGAGTGTAGAGAAAGGTCATGACTTTAGACATCGGTTTTTAATCGATGTATCAGATCAACTTTTACATCAGTTTTCTTTACACAAACTGTATAATAGACCTTCTTTTACATTGGTTTCTTTTAACCAACTGATGTAATAGATGGTCTATTACACACTTTTTTTGGACGTCTGATGCGATAGGCTCCTTATTACATCAGTTTGTTTAAACATAATTGTTGAGTATACGGTCTATCTATTTTAAATAAATATTTAAGCAAGAATATGAATAACAAATAAATATCTTATTCGAACGAATATCTATTACATGAATAGTATACATTTCGGTTTCAACTATTTGTACATTCATACACAATGTGTATACATTTTCTTTGACATCTTATTCCTCACTACAACACTCAACACTCACTTGTATTGACTCTACCCTCATCCTGTATCCAGCTATCCAATCTTCTGTACTTGTCACATATAATTCAAAAGCAGTAAAATGAATAATATAACTCGAGCAAATATGAAAAAAAATTGCCTCCGATATTTAGGTTGTTCGTCATCACTTTTGATTTATGTAGTGTCTATCTATATCAGTTATAGTATCTGTATATACCAATTGTTCACAGGGACGAAAATCATAGGAGCCTGTATGTACACACGTATACGTGTACGCGTGTGCACTGCCTCAGCATCCTGGACAGCAAAGTGCATGTGCACAAAAATGTGTGGTTCAAACAGCAATAAGAACGTAGTTCAACATGTTACTACAACTAACAACTCAAAACCAATCATGGCAGCAATGAATAATTCATGTTCAGGACAAATGACACAAACAACCAAGCCATTTCAGGAATAAAAATGGTGCAACAACATGCACCAAGTTCAACTCAACAGTGTACGAGACATGCATGCACAACGGAGAACAAAGCGAACCAACAAAAAAATAAGGCAGTGCTCAAGTCACCACATGCAACCATGAAGAGAAACATTGCAAATAATCAGGAAAAGTACAAAACAGTGTCATGTTCAAGAAAATCACCAAGCCAACAAAGAAGTGAAGTGAACAAGTGCTCATGCACAAAACTGAGTGTGATACATAGTTCAGGGTCAATATGGCAACATGCACAAAGGTGCACATGCAAATCAACATGGCATGGCACAACAAAAACAGGCTCAAGCAAGGCATACAAAGCGTATTTCACGTCTGGTCAATAAAGTACAAAAAGAACTTCAAAGCAACATCAACCTTAATACAGGCCAAAGCAAATAAATATGGCAGTGGAAGTGCAGAAGTATGAATAGCTCATGGAATCAAATACACAACAAGTAAAAATAATCAAGGCAGTACTTAAGACACAAGTTGAAGTGCTGAAACAGAGTGAGAAACAATAAAGTACATAACTCAATTGAATCAGTAGTGAGCGAACAAGTATAGTATCTGTTGTCTTGCAAAATCCAATCATGTAGCATCTATTCTTATCAGTAAATAGAATCGAATAAAGGGGAAGCAACAAATTAAGAAATAAAAAAGGAGAAGGATATTCATTGTTAATCAAGGGACAATAAAAGGCAAGTCTCAAAAGTTCAAAATATGCTTTGAATCAAAGAGCCCAAATCAAGATATGCAATCTGTTATTTTCAGCAAATCTAAATTTTCTAAGATCTGTTCTCAACACATAATGTTTGGCAAAAGGAATACTACGAAAAAAACTCTAGAAATCAATGAAGCCCAAATCGTTTATTTTTGGAATAAATTAACAATGTTCCAGAAATGGAAGAAATCTCCAAAAATCACAATCAAATATTCTCAGCAAGTTTGAACAAATTCAAATCAGACGAAGTATCCAGAATACGATATTTAGGGTTTCAAAATTCTATATAAACCCAGGATCATCACAGGAAGAAAGAATCGAAAACAAAAACAATCTGATCAAGCAAAATAGAATTCGAAATTCAGATAACTGACAATTGTTAAGGCATCAACTCTAGGAAGAGTGTATTCGCAAATCAAATCGTTGGGAACAAAAGTAGCAGACAATTGAGCAAAGCATAGAAATTCACCAGTGATTTGAAGCCGTGATTTGAGAAGGAGAAAACCCTAATTTACAATCAACAACCATCAAATCGTTCAAATAGCAACATCGGATATAATCACACGAAAGAACCCTACTTCGAATCGGGTTTAGGTTTGGATCTAAAGAAAGGACGTTTGGAGAGGAGTAGAGATTGAAGTTAGGTGAGAGAGGAGGGACCTCTAATTGTATTTGGAAATAAAAGTCTGGAGCCCAAAATTTGGTTTTGGAGCCAAAGGGAAACAAGAAGAAGAGGAAAGGGAAATAAGAGCGACCCTTTTTAAAAGAAGACAGTCATCAATTGTTTTAACAACAGATGTCAAAAGAAACATTTAAAAGATAGACATCGGTGGTTTTAGCAACTGATGTTAAAAGGGCGATGTCTAACGATTTTTTTTTAAAACGGAGTAATAGACATTGACTATTTTAATAAGTTATGTTTATGAAAACTTTTAACATCAATGAAAAAATATCGATGTTAAAAATTCCTTAAACATCGATGGTTTTAGTAACCGATGTTAAAGCACCGATGGTGTAGCCACTATTTCTAGGAGTGATTCCCCAACAATTAATATCATAGCATGGTTTTCATATTTTTTCATAATCTAATTTTTTGAAAAGTATTAAATGGCAATTTTTGGAATTCACTTTAACACTAGTTCAAAAATACTCATTTCATCATTGTTTCATAAGTCTGCATTTAATTCTATTTAAAAATCAAGTTATCTACCGAATTGGTGTGTTCTTTAGGAACAGATGTGTTACACGGCTCCTGATAATTCAACACTTGATGGACAAATGGTGCAAATCAAGAAAGATAAATGGATATTTGATAGTGGTTATTCGAGACATATGACTGGAAATCCAAAGATACTAAATAATATAATATATAAAGATGGAGGAATGGTCAACTTTGGTGATAACTCGAAAGGATATGTGATTGGCATCGACAATGTTGGTAATTTTAAACTCCTAATATTTCTGATGTTTTATAGTTAGAAATTTAAAACACAACCTACTTAGTATAAGTCAATTATGCGATAAAGGTTATAAAATCAAATTTGAAAAAGATAAATGTTTAATCGAAGATAATAATTTAAACATAATTTTTGAAGGAATTAGAAAGAAAAATATTTACAACTTAAGTATGAAAATTTCAAACGATAACCTATGTCTTTTGACTAATACAAGTGATCCTTGGATTTGGCATAAAAGATTCAGACATTTAAATTTCAAACACCTATCCAGAATTTCTAAACTAGGTTTAGTAAGAGGGGGTCCTCAAATGGATTTTAAATTAAATAGTTTATGTGACGCTTGTCTACTAGGAAAATTAAGAGAAAGTTCATTTAAATTAAAAGATGAGTTTCCACTTCAAATCCGACAGAATTACTTCATATGAATTTGTTTAGTCCATCTTAAACTTAAACAATAAATCATAGCAAATATATTTTCGTAATTATCGATGACACCAAGAATCTATTTCTCAAACATAAAAGTAATGTTTTTCATTTATTTAAAACTTTTGCTAAAAGAATTAAAAATCTATTATCTTGAAAAATTAAAACTATACGTAGTGACCACGCTGGAGAATTTGAAAATGAAAATTTTGAGAGTTTCTATAATAAAAAGGGAATTACTCATAATTTCTCTTTTTCATTAACTCCACAACAAAACGAGTAGTTGAGCGTAAAAATAGAATGATTCAAGAGTGTGCGAGAACTATGTTTTCTGACAGTAATTTACTAAGAATTTTTGGGGCTGAAGGAGTTGCTACAGCTTGCTATATATTAAACAGAATTTTAATTAGACCATTAACTAATAAAACACCATATGAGCTTCTCTATGATAAGAAACCAAAAGTATCTTATTTTAGAGTTTTTGAAGGTAAATGTTTTTATTCTAAATATTAAAGAAAATTTTGATAAATTTGACTCTAAATCAGATAGAGAATTTTTTATTGGATGCCTTTAATAGAAGTAAAGCTTATAGAGTTTTCAATTTAAAAACTAATACTATTGAAGAAACTATGAATGTATCTTTTGACGAAAATTAAAAAGAAATAAATCAAAAACATAATGAAGATGAATTTGATAATGATAATGAAATTAATAATGAAATTAATCAACCTGATAAAAGAATTAGACTTTTAAAAGAACATCTGGTAGAAAAAATATTAGGAGATATTGAAATTGTACTTAGGACTAGAAATGTAATGACCCGCATTGGCAGAGGTATTATAATTAAATTATTTAATTATATGAATGGTGAATTAAAGGATTTAATGGTCGTGGAATTAAATAACTGGGAATATTTAATTAAAATAATAAATTAAATAATATATTTAATTCAGAAATAATCAGAATTATTGGAAATCACAATATTCTGTGAACGGGGTCGTCCCCAAGATTTAATTCAGCTTAGAGAGTTGAATTATATTGACGAATATATTCAATCGACGACAGTTTGAACGTATAATTTTAATATAATTAAAATCGAGCTCGAAATGGCGCTGCAGTTCGTAAATTGGCGATTCGAACTTCAACTGGATGTACAGGATTCGTTTTAAATCGGATTTCTGTGAAACAAGAAACGTGTGGAGCTGGTGGAGTATATCTTTCTAGTGGAAGAGAAAGATCGGGATTTCGTCGTGTAGATTTTGATTTACGTCCAAATCAAATATTAAAATAGTCGATATAGAATCGTTTATCGACCGTATCGGTTTATTCGATATAACTAGAGATCGGGTTTGAACTTAGACAAGGTTCTTTTGGGAAGTAGTGATAATTTAATTTATAGAATTTTATGGTAATTTTTAATTAACTAAATAAGCAACTTTTTATTTGGAGTATTTTGCACCCTTAATCAGCGACTTTGGGGTTCCACAAAATGAGTTAATCTACCAGTATTATTATACCTTTAGGATCGTGGTACGTTGGTCATCAACGATAGGGCTAACTCTGTCTATAGCAGTTGTATAAGAATAGAGTTTATGAAATGGATACAGATGTTTTCCTTAAAATAAAAACAAATTAAACAAAACGTTGCCGACCACAAGTACCATGCTGAAGACCACAAGAGGCCACGTTTTCTACTTCTTAGCTGCACCCTATTGTTTTAAAATGTTAAGACCTAATCTACTTGGCCTCCACTTTTCATTTTCTCAGCAACAATAAAGTAAAACGAGACCTTATACTCCCAAATGAAATCCGATATATATATATATATAGAACGGTGAAAGCTTGCATGGAGACACTGCCGGACTTGGTTTAGTAGCTGGTGTCATTAATGGGAAGGGTCTTGTGGTTGACGAGGAGGACAGGCCTGGGATCTGTAAGACTGGCGACTGGAAGGGGGTTTGGTGAGGAGCTACTGCTGTCGAAGGGGGAGCAGGTCTCGACGAACAAGTGTATGACCGTGGGTTGTTCTCCGATGGCCGAAGCAAGGGGCAGCAGCTCGTTCTTTTTGGTCGACAGTGCGGGTTGTCTTTTCCTGGAGTTGGATACGTATGAAAGGGGACGGCCATGATATCCGTGACTGTGTATGTATGTTTTTATATACGTCGATGAAACTGTAGTGGACAGCATGTTATTGTTGGGGAAGAAGGGCGTACGCCGGTTTCAGTTTCTAGCATCAGTATGGGCTGAGAAATTTGAAGTAGATCTGGAGGAGTTGGTCTTTATCTGAGCGAGTTTGCAATTTGTCTGAAAAGGGTGATGGCGAGTTCGAAATAAAAGGGATGGGGAGACCGAGTTTAAAGCGAGGAGGAGACGTAAAGAAATATGGCAGATCGAGGTTTCTGAAGATTGGAAATTGAGGAGTTCAAAAGGAGCAGGTGGCGATGATATTTTGGGAAGAAGGGTCAGAGTACGGTGTATTACGGTTTTGGGTAGTCAAATGAAAAGGTGGGCCGACTATGAAGAGAGGTGAGGCCCAATAAGGTTTTAAATATATATAATTTATATATAAAGATGTAGTAACTTGTAAATCGTATAACTTGACCATACGTTATCGAAATTCAGCGAAACAAGATCCGTTGAGATCGTGGGAACGGTGGCTACACCATGGAGCTGACTGGGAGTGAATCCGAGCTCGTTACAAGTTATTGAAAAATAAATTGTCCGTCTGAATCAAATCGAGCGATGGTTATCGTTATTAACGATGATCGTCCAATGTGAGTAAAACTCACCAACTCTGAACAGTTTATAATTTCATGTTGTATTTTTAGAACTGTTAGATATTGTCTGATTGCTGTGTGTTGGTTGATTGATTGAACTGCTAGTCAGTTAGTTAAATTTCTATATTGATTCTGTTTAACAGAATATATCATATGGAACTGAAAGTGATGTTATCTATATTGTCTAACATCTGTGATGCAGGGAAACAGGTCGGAGGAATCCAACTGGATTCCTCAACAGTTATTTTATTGTTTTTCATATATTTTGATATATGATGTGAAGTATAACCTGTTGTTGATTGTGTGTGTATGGACGATATTGGATATCGAAATTTGATATGTTAAATACCGTAACATACCGGAATGTTGATAAGGGAATTTTCAAAGTGATAGTGAAAATAAAATATTTATAAATGGAATATTTATAAATAAGAAATATTTATAAATTGGAATATTTATAAATAGGAGATGTTTAGAAGGGAAATAATTTCAAACAATTTTCTCTTTGAATGGAAAGGCCTGTGTGGCGGGTTTGGGGATTTTCCCGATGCTCCCGTTACAAAGGAGGTTATGGCGAATTTTTCAGAGAATTTAAGGAGTTAGAATATTTCAAGAATAAATTTGAAAAGGGAATATTCGTAAACCATTTATAAATAGAATTGAAAAGGAAACGTTATTAAAAGGAAATCATTTTTAAAGTGTAGAACCGTTATTTAAAAGTAAATCTTTTCAAATGAATAAAACGTTGTTAAAAAGGAAATCTTTATAAAGTGAATAAAGTAAATCGAATATGGTATTTGATGGAGTTAATCGATTAGAGTTAAAACGAACTAGATTTAATCAAATATAGTTATTTGAGACAGAGTTAGTCAAACATAGTATTCAGGGTAAGTTGCCATCTCGTACGACTACTAGCATAACTCGTAGGGCTGTAAATAGCCAACGGCGGTCGGATGTTTCCTGAGGGAGTCAGGCGTAACCATTGTGATCGCTGCGATCTAGGGTCAAGCGAATGGAGTTAAATCAAATATTAGTCATTCGATAGGAGTTAAGTTCTTGAGTTAGATTATCGAGATAAGTTAATCGAGTTAAGTTCTTGAGTTAGATTATCGAGATAAGTGAGTCGAGTTAAGTTCGTCGAGTTAAATTAATCGATGTCAGTTTCATCGAAAGGAGTTATCGATTAGTTAAATCGAAAGGAGTTATCGATTAGTTAATCGAAGTGAGTTATAGAATATTAGTTAAATCGAAGGAGTTATCGATTATTAGTTAATCGAAGTGAGTTATAGAATATTAGTTAAATCGAAAGGAGTTATCGAATTTAGTTATTCGAAAAGGAGTTATCGATTTGTTAAATCGAAAGGGAAGATTATCGAATATCGTTTATTCGAGAGGAGATTTTCGAATATAGTTTATTCGAAGTAGTTATCGATTATTAGTTAATCGAAGTGAGTTATAGAATATTAGTTAATCGAAGTGAGTTATCGATTATTAGTTAATCGAAGTGAGTTATCGATTATTAGTTAATCGAAGTGAGTTATAGAATATTAGTTAATCGAAGTGAGTTATAGAATATTAGTTAAATCGAAGGAGTTATCGATTATTAGTTAATCGAAGTGAGTTATAGAATATTAGTTAAATCGAAGGAGTTATCGAATAGAGAAAAGGAGTTAATCGATTAGAGTTAAATCAAATGAGTTGATCGAATATAGTTTATTCGAATAGAAAAAAGGAGTTAATCGAATATAGTTTATTCGAATAGAGTAAATGAGTTAATCGAATATAGTTTATTCGAATAGAGTTTGAGGAGTTATCGAATATAGTTTATTCGACAGGAGTTAAGTGAATTAGTTAAGTGAATTGGTTAAGTTAACCAAAGTGAATTAGTCGAGTTAATCAAAGTGATTAGTTCAGTTGATCGAGATAAGTAAATCAAGTTAGGTTAATCGAGTTGAATTAGTCAGTCGAGTTAATAAATTGAGTTAGTCAAACCAAGTAAAACCAGTTAGAGTTAATTAATTAAGGTTGACCAGTTAGAGTTGATCGGTTAGAATTAACCAGTTAGAGTTAATCAATCAGAGTTAATCAAATAGAGTTAAGTAAAATTAGAACTGACTCGAGATTAGTAAATTGAATGGTTTTCTAAGTGCCTATCTGATGTTGGTTTCGGCCTTCGGGATTTATACTTAGGGGATTGTTCTCATACTAGTTACAGTCAGGGACTGATAGTTAGGGAAGAGTAGTGATTTGTAAATAAGCAAATGGAAAACGTTTTCCAGTGTTAATAACATATATTTTCTAAACATAGAAAATAAGGCAATGTGAATATATATATAGATATATGTTGATGATTGATCGATATAATTTCCATCTGGAAATAATATCGCTGTTTGCACACTTGTTTTTCTTTGATAGTTAACTCACAGACTATCGAAGTTTTGACCATTTTAACGGTGTTAATATGGAGAGACCGGTTGGATTATTACCCATAGAACCACTCTGTATTGGCATAAGCGTCGCGAATCATATATGCCAAAGATAATTGAAGACGGAGTAAAATGCAAGGGCTGTTGTATAAGTCTTAGATAACAGTGACTAAGATGGATATACGGAATAGTGCCTTCGGTTTGTCCAGTCCCAGGACAACTTGTATGGACGAAGGTCTGACAGAGTATATCCAATGGATCGCGTAAGTTGATCTGTTCAAACGTATTCACGTTTGGTGGAGGAGGAATTCGTTTCTCTTAGCTGTTTACCCGTGTTATTTTTGGATAAGTCAATTTGTGATTTGGCGGGTATGACGATGTGACATTTCTAAGTGAATGAAGATGGATGTCTGACATAGTATTTCCAGACGGTCACGTACATTGATTTCTTCAACTATACCAAGAGTGGAAGCGGAGAAGGAAACTTCTTTTAGCTGACATGTAATATATGGTTGTAGACGTCAATTAGTGATTCTGATGGATCTGACAATGTGGCATTCGAAGTGAATCTGATGTGATGATAAAGCGTAGCTTCTAGCCTCATCAACCGGTAAATGACAGAAATCGGGCAGGCAGCATGGCCAAGTCGGTCGCACCGAAGTAGGGTGTATAATCACCTATCTAGTGAATATTCATTTGTTTCTTAAATCTATCAATGCTGTCCCATATATATATACGGGAACGGTTGCTGATCCCAACCGTTGGTGATATACATTCGATACACTCAAGCGAAATGAGTGGTCGGTCATGTGTGGCTGAGTTGCAAGATGTTCTTGTTGAACTCCAGTGTATCGTTCCTAGAGTACACTGATCGGAAGGTGGTTCCATACCTTGTCATAGTTGGAAATCCATTATCCAATACGTGCTTGCGATTTTGATTGTATACTATATATGTAGGACGTGAGATGAAAGCGTTTCTGCTAGTTGATATCTATTTGTACATAGACATTATTATAATATCAAAAGGTTTTTGATATAAAGATATTTTGGATTCTCATAAGGGAAAAACCCGTTCCGTTCTACGGCGTGGTCTTATGAGATATCGTTTACTTGTTCATCTACCTGTTTAAACTGTTTTACTCACACCAGTCCCATGACTGACCCGGAGTTTACTTTGTTGTTTTCCCTAAACTCTTGGGTGCCTAAATTTGTACGGGCAGTCAAGTAGTCGGGATTTGCAGATACATTGAAGAGCTGGAGCAGGAGGCTTCAGAATCATATAGCTATAGTTTATTTCCGCTGTGTTGTAAGTGCTGTACTCTGATAAGTGCTATTGTATACAAAATTGTTATATTTCAAAGTTATGTTATCTATTATATGTTATTCATTCCGCTGTGAGGTTCGTGTTACTCTGATGTTGTGTTCTTCTTCTTCTTCTTCTATTCTAAGTTTCTATCTTATCTATTCTCACCTTCTAATTTCTTTCATTAACTGTTCGGTTATTTTCGATCCTTGGATGTTCGATATGTGTTGTATATCGGATAACCAAGATCGCATTTTTCCGGGTCGTTACAGTTGGTATCAGAGCTTAAGTTAAGAATTACTTGGCTCTGTGGCGTGACTCGGTAGAGATAGGGTTAGTAATACCCTAGATTGAGTTTGAGTGTATATATATACGAGTGCGTATTTGTATTTGATATAAAAATGGTTTTATATTGTGGAGATTCATTGGTTGAGTTGTTTATGAGTTCTGGTCGATCAGTTTGATCCACTGTATCGGTAGGAGTAAATAAACACTTGAATACGATGGACCGACACAGTATGGATATGTGATATATTATCATATATAGGTTGTGATTATAATCGAGTAAGATTATAAAATGTGAAATGGTTATATATAACCAATCAGAATTCATATAAGTATATGAAATAAGATGAATTAAATATGAATTTAAATCAGATTTGGAATTAAAATAAGGAAATTTTAAGTTCCTGGGAGATTTTGAAATGTTTTCAAAATGAAAGTATTTAGTAAGGGTTTTGAAATGATATAGTATTGAAATCACTTGGGTCGCTGGAAAATAATTCCGATGATGACTGCGCAGTATCATCGGTGTGATTTTCGAGTTCTAAGTGGTGGATTACTACCAGAGATTTTGATTTGAATTGTTTTGAGAAAACAAGTGTTTAGAAATTCAAAGGTTTTGAATTGGCAGTATGATTTCAAATTGATTTGAAATTTACCCAGGAATTTAAGTTCTAGAAATTAAAATTTAACTAATGAAGTTAAATAAAATGAGATGGTAAAAATAAATTGAAATTTAACTTGAACATAGTTAAATAGAATTGAATTGGATTAGAGAATAATCTGGAAATGGGATTAAGTTGATGAGTTAAGAATTTGAAATTTAGCTGGACTTAGAATTTGAAAATCAAGAATGAAACTTGAGATTGATAATGGGATTCGACTTGAGAATAAGCGAATGATTTGGTTTGACAATATAAAAGTGATTGAGTTGATTGGGATGGCATTTGTATATGCCGAGTTGATAACAGATGGTAGGGACATAATGATATGGCCGACAAAAAGGTACCAGTTTATAATATATATGGATATGAGATTTATGAGCCGATTTGGCAAGCCGCTTGGCTATTTGATTTTGTTTTGGGTTGAAGAAGGCCCAGAGAGGCGAGTTGGAGTTTGAGCTATTGACCAGTACAAAGGAGGTGCTGGCGAAATTTTTCGAAAATTTAAAGTGTTAGAAAATTTTCAGAATTTTTGAAAATTTTAGTTAGTCGGAAGAATTAATATTTTAGTCGATATTAATTGGTTTTGTTGAAATCAGAAATAAGGGGTAAACAAATCGTAGGAGTTCCAATAGATAGGGTCGTCCTCTAACTTAGCAATTTCGAGGACGAAATTATTTTAAGTGGGGAAGAATGTAATGACCCGCATTGGCAGAGGTATTATAATTAAATTATTTAATTATATGAATGGTGAATTAAAGGATTTAATGGTCGTGGAATTAAATAACTGGGAATATTTAATTAAAATAATAAATTAAATAATATATTTAATTCAGAAATAATCAGAATTATTGGAAATCACAATATTCTGTGAACGGGGTCGTCCCCAAGATTTAATTCAGCTTAGAGAGTTGAATTATATTGACGAATATATTCAATCGACGACAGTTTGAACGTATAATTTTAATATAATTAAAATCGAGCTCGAAATGGCGCTGCAGTTCGTAAATTGGCGATTCGAACTTCAACTGGATGTACAGGATTCGTTTTAAATCGGATTTCTATGAAACAAGAAACGTGTGGAGCTGGTGGAGTATATCTTTCTAGTGGAAGAGAAAGATCGGGATTTCGTCGTGTAGATTTTGATTTACGTCCAAATCAAATATTAAAATAGTCGATATAGAATCGTTTATCGACCGTATCAGTTTATTCGATATAACTAGAGATCGGGTTTGAACTTAGACAAGGTTCTTTTGGGAAGTAGTGATAATTTAATTTATAGAATTTTATGGTAATTTTTAATTAATTAAATAAGCAACTTTTTATTTGGAGTATTTTGCACCCTTAATCAGCGACTTTGGGGTTCCACAAAATGAGTTAATCTACCGGTATTATTATACCTTTGGGATCATGGTACGTTGGTCATCAACGATAGGGCTAACTCTGTCTATAGCAGTTGTATAAGAATAGAGTTTACGAAATGGATACGGATGTTTTCCTTAAAATAAAAACAAATTAAACAAAACGTTGCCGACCACAAGTACCATGCTGAAGACCACAAGAGGCCACGTTTTCTACTTCTTAGCCGCACCCTATTGTTTTAAAATGTTAAGACCTAATCTACTTGGCCTCCACTTTTCATTTTCTCAGCAACAATAAAGTAAAACGAGACCTTATACTCCCAAATGAAATCCGATATATATATATATATAGAACGGTGAAAGCTTGCATGGAGACACTGCCGGACTTGGTTTAGTAGCTGGTGTCATTAATGGGAAGGGTCTTGTGGTTGACGAGGAGGACAGGCCTGGGATCTATAAGACTGGCGAATGGAAGGGGGTTTGGTGAGGAGCTACTGCTGTCGAAGGGGGAGCAGGTCTCGACGAACAAGTGTATGACCGTTGGTTGTTCTCCGATGGCCGAAGCAAGGGGTAGCAGCTCGTTCTTTTTGGTCGACAGTGCGGGTTGTCTTTTCCTGGAGTTGGATACGTATGAAAGGGGACGGCCATGATATCCGTGACTGTGTATGTATGTTTTTATATACGTCGATGAAACTGTAGTGGACAACATGTTATTGTTGGGGAAGAAGGGCGTACGCCGGTTTCAGTTTCTAGCATCAGTATGGGCTGAGAAATTTGAAGTAGATCTGGAGGAGCTGGTCTTTATCTGAGCGAGTTTGCAATTTGTCTGAAAAGGGTGATGGCGAGTTCGAAATAGAAGGGATGGGGAGACCGAGTTTAAAGCGAGGAGGAGACGTAAAGAAATATGGCAGATCGGGGTTTCTGAAGATTGGAAATTGAGGAGTTCAAAAGGAGCAGGTGGCGATGATATTTTGGGAAGAAGGGTCAGAGTACGGTGTATTACGGTTTTGGGTAGTCAAATGAAAAGGTGGGCCGACTATGAAGAGAGGTGAGGCCCAATAAGGTTTTAAATATATATAATTTATATATAAAGATGTAGTAACTTGTAAATCGTATAACTTGACCATACGTTATCGAAATTCAACGAAACAAGATCCGTTGAGATCGTGGGAACGGTGGCTACACCATGGAGCTGACTGGGAGTGAATCCGAGCTCGTTACAATTTATTGAAAAATAAATTGTCCGTCTGAATCAAATCGAGCGATGGTTATCGTTATTAACGATGATCGTCCAATGTGAGTAAAACTCACCAACTCTGAACAGTTTATAATTTCAAGTTGTATTTTTAGAACTGTTAGATATTGTCTGATTGTTGTGTGTTGGTTGATTGATTGAACTGCTAGTCAGTTAGTTAAATTTCTATATTGATTCTGTTTAACAGAATATATCATATGGAACTGAAAGTGATGTTATCTATATTGTCTAACATCTGTGATGCAGGGAAACAGGTCGGAGGAATCCAACTGGATTCCTCAACAGTTATTTTATTGTTTTTCATATATTTTGATATATGATGTGAAGTATAACCTGTTGTTGATTGTGTGTGTATGGACGATATTGGATATCGAAATTTGATATGTTAAATACCGTAACATACCGGAATGTTGATAAGGGAATTTTCAAAGTGATAGTGAAAATAAAATATTTATAAATGGAATATTTATAAATAAGAAATATTTATAAATTGGAATATTTATAAATAGGAGATGTTTAGAAGGGAAATAATTTCAAACAATTTTCTCTTTGAATGGAAAGGCCTGTGTGGCGGGTTTGGGGATTTTCCCGATGCTCCCGTTACAAAGGAGGTTATGGCGAATTTTTCAGAGAATTTAAGGAGTTAGAATATTTCAAGAATAAATTTGAAAAGGGAATATTCGTAAACCATTTATAAATAGAATTGAAAAGGAAACGTTATTAAAAGGAAATCATTTTTAAAGTGTAGAACCGTTATTTAAAAGTAAATCTTTTCAAATGAATAAAACGTTGTTAAAAAGGAAATCTTTATAAAGTGAATAAAGTAAATCGAATATGGTATTCGATGGAGTTAATCGATTAGAGTTAAAACGAACTAGATTTAATCAAATATAGTTATTTGAGACAGAGTTAGTCAAACATAGTATTCAGGGTAAGTTGCCATCTCGTACGACTACTAGCGTAACTCGCAGGGCTGTAAATAGCCGACGGCGGTCAGATGTTTCCTGAGGGAGTCAGGTGTAACCATTGTGATCGCTGCGATCTAGGGTCAAGCGAATGGAGTTAAATCAAATATTAGTCATTCGATAGGAGTTAAGTTCTTGAGTTAGATTATCGAGATAAGTTAATCGAGTTAAGTTCTTGAGTTAGATTATCGAGATAAGTGAGTCGAGTTAAGTTCGTCGAGTTAAATTAATCGATGTCAGTTTCATCGAAAGGAGTTATCGATTAGTTAAATCGAAAGGAGTTATCGATTAGTTAATCGAAGTGAGTTATAGAATATTAGTTAAATCGAAGGAGTTATCGATTATTAGTTAATCGAAGTGAGTTATAGAATATTAGTTAAATCGAAAGGAGTTATCGAATTTAGTTATTCGAAAAGGAGTTATCGATTTGTTAAATCGAAAGGGAAGATTATCGAATATCGTTTATTCGAGAGGAGATTTTCGAATATAGTTTATTCGAAGTAGTTATCGATTATTAGTTAATCGAAGTGAGTTATAGAATATTAGTTAATCGAAGTGAGTTATCGATTATTAGTTAATCGAAGTGAGTTATCGATTATTAGTTAATCGAAGTGAGTTATAGAATATTAGTTAATCGAAGTGAGTTATAGAATATTAGTTAAATCGAAGGAGTTATCGATTATTAGTTAATCGAAGTGAGTTATAGAATATTAGTTAAATCGAAGGAGTTATCGAATAGAGAAAAGGAGTTAATCGATTAGAGTTAAATCAAATGAGTTGATCGAATATAGTTTATTCGAATAGAAAAAAGGAGTTAATCGAATATAGTTTATTCGAATAGAGTAAATGAGTTAATCGAATATAGTTTATTCGAATAGAGTTTGAGGAGTTATCGAATATAGTTTATTCGACAGGAGTTAAGTGAATTAGTTAAGTGAATTGGTTAAGTTAACCAAAGTGAATTAGTCGAGTTAATCAAAGTGATTAGTTCAGTTGATCGAGATAAGTAAATCAAGTTAGGTTAATCGAGTTGAATTAGTCAGTCGAGTTAATAAATTGAGTTAGTCAAACCAAGTAAAACCAGTTAGAGTTAATTAATTAAGGTTGACCAGTTAGAGTTGATCGGTTAGAATTAACCAGTTAGAGTTAATCAATCAGAGTTAATCAAATAGAGTTAAGTAAAATTAGAACTGACTCGAGATTAGTAAATTGAATGGTTTTCTAAGTGCCTATCTGATGTTGGTTTCGGCCTTCGGGATTTATACTTAGGGGATTGTTCTCATACTAGTTACAGTCAGGGACTGATAGTTAGGGAAGAGTAGTGATTTGTAAATAAGCAAATGGAAAACGTTTTCCAGTGTTAATAACATATATTTTCTAAACATAGAAAATAAGGCAATGTGAATATATATATAGATATACGTTGATGATTGATCGATATAATTTCCATCTGGAAATAATATCGTTGTTTGCACACTTGTTTTTCTTTGATAGTTAACTCACAGACTATCGAAGTTTTGACCATTTTAACGGTGTTAATATGGAGAGACCGGTTGGATTACTATCCATAGAACCACTCTGTATTGGCATAAGCGTCGCGAATCATATATGCCAAAGATAATTGAAGACGGAGTAAAATGCAAGGGCTGTTGTATAAGTCTTAGATAACAGTGACTAAGATGGATATACAGAATAATGCCTTCGGTTTGTCCAGTCCCAGGACAACTTGTATGGACGAAGGTCTGACAGAGTATATCCAATGGATCGCGTAAGTTGATCTGTTCAAACGTATTCACGTTTGGTGGCGGAGGAATTCGTTTCTCTTAGCTGTATACCCGTGTTATTTTTTGATAAGTCAATTTGTGATTTGGCGGGTATGACGATGTGACATTTCTAAGTGAATGAAGATGGATGTCTGACATAGTATTTCCAGACGGTCACGTACATTGATTTCTTCAACTATACCAAGAGTGGAAGCGGAGAAGGAAACTTCTTTTAGCTGACATGTAATGTATGGTTGTAGACGTCAATTAGTGATTCTGATGGATCTGACAATGTGGCATTCGAAGTGAATCTGATGTGATGATAAAGCGTAGCTTCTAGCCTCATCAACCGGTAAATGACAGAAATCGGGCAGGCAACATGGCTAAGTCGGTCGCACCGAAGTAGGGTGTATAATCACCTATCTAGTGAATATTCATTTGTTTCTTAAATCTATCAATGTTGTCCCATATATATATATACGAGAACGGTTGCTGATCCCAACCGTTGGTGACATACATTCGATACACTCAAGCGAAATGAGTGGTCGGTCATGTGTGGCTGAGTTGCAAGATGTTCTTGTTGAACTCCAGTGTATCGTTCCTAGAGTACACTGATCGGAAGGTGGTTCCATACCTTGTCATAGTTGAAAATCCATTATCCAATACGTGCTTGCGATTTTGATTGTATACTATATATGTAGGACGTGAGATGAAAGCGTTTCTGCTAGTTGATATCTATTTGTACATACACATTATTATAATATCAAAAGGTTTTTGATATAAAGATATTTTGGATTCTCATAAGGGAAAAACCCGTTCCGTTCTGCGGCGTGGTCTTATGAGATATCGTTTACTTGTTCATCTACCTGTTTAAACTGTTTTACTCACACCAGTCCCATGACTGACCCGGAGTTTACTTTGTTGTTTTCCCTAAACTCTTGGATGCCTAAATTTGTACGGGCAGTCAAGTAGTCGGGATTTGCAGATACATTGAAGAGCTGGAGCAGGAGGCTTCAGAATCATATAGCTATAGTTTATTTCCGCTGTGTTGTAAGTGCTGTACTCTGATAAGTGCTATTGTATACAAAATTGTTATATTTCAAAGTTATGTTATCTATTATATGTTATTCATTCCGCTGTGAGGTTCGTGTTACTCTGATGTTGTGTTCTTCTTCTTCTTCTTCTATTCTAAGTTTCTATCTTATCTATTCTCACCTTCTAATTTCTTTCATTAACTGTTCGGTTATTTTCGATCCTTGGATGTTCGATATGTGTTGTATATCGGATAACCAAGATCGCATTTTTCCGGGTTGTTACAAGAAACCAATTAAACAACATGAGTAACGTAGCTTTTATATCAACTATTGAACCTAGAAATCCAAAGGAAGCATCATTTGATGATTCATGGATACTTGCAGTGCAAGAGGAATTGAATCGATTTACTAGAAATAATGTATGAGAACTTATTCCTAGACCAGAGGATAAAACTATAATAGGTACTAAATGGATTTATAATAATAAAATGAATGAACTTGGTGAGGCCATTAGAAATAAGGTTAGATTAGTTGCACAAGGATATTGTCAAAAAGAAGGGATAGATTATGACGAAACCTTTGCCCCCGTAGCAAGATTAGAAACTATTAGAATTCTACTTGCTTTTGCTAATTATAATAATTTCAAGCTATTTCAAATGGATGTTGAAAGTGCTTTTCTAAATGGATTTATTAAAGAAGATGTTTATGTTGAACAACCCCCATTATTTGAAGATGAAAAATTTTCAAACCATGTTTACAAATTAAATAAAACCTTAAATGGATTAAAACAAACTCCTAGAGCATGGTATGATAGAATAATAACTTATTTGTTACAATCGAATTTTGAAATCGGTAAAGTAGATAATACTCTATTTCTTAAAAGAAATAAAAGTGATATTCAATTAGTATAAATCTATGTAGATGATATTATTTTTGGATCAATAAATAATAGAACGAATCAAGAATTTTTTGAAATTATGACAAAAGAATTTGAAATGAATCATATGGGTAAACTCACTTTCAATTTAGGATTACAAATAAAAAAATTAGATAATGAAGTATTTATTAATCAAGAAAAATATGCTAGAGACATAATAAGTAAATTTAATATGACTAGTACCAAAGGAAAACCAACACCTATGGAACCAATGAAGCATTAAGTAAAGATGACTCATCAAAAAACGTAAATCAAAAATTATATAGAGGTATGATAGGTTCTTTACTATATATAACTGCGAGTAGACCATATAGAATGCATAGTGTTTGCATCTATGCAAGATATCAATCACAACCTAAGGAAGCCCACTTAAAAATCGTAAAACGTATTCTATGATATGTTAAACGTACATTAGATTTTGGTTTATTTTATTCTAAGAGTGATTCATTAATTTAATATCATACTGCGATGCTGACTATGTTGGCTGTAAATCAGACCGAAAAGTACAAGTGGAACTTGTCATTTTTTTGGGGCATTCCCTGGTTTTCCGATTTAGTAAAAAGCAAAATACGTTTCTTTGTCAATAACTGAAGCAAAATATATCTCTGTTGCTTTGGCTTGTTCCCAAGTAATACATAAGCAACAAACATTTAAAAGATTTTGGATTAAATATAAATAAATCACCAATTTACTGTGATAATACGAGTGCGATAAGTTTATCTAAAAATCCTACTCATCATGCTAGAACAAAACATATAAATGTTAGACATCATTTTCTGATAAATAATGCAAATAAAGAAAATACCTCACTAGAATTTATTAAAAACAGAAAATCAAATTGCAGATATATCAACTAAACCATTGAATGAAGCAACATTTACTAAATTAAGAAGAGAACTAGGTATTTGCCCATTAACTGAAACAGAATAACTAGATAAATTAGTATATATATAATAAAATATAGGAAAATAAAAAAATTCAAAATTTTAGAAGGGATGCCAACATACCTAACCCCCATGTGTCAACATATAACAGTCAAATTTCAAAATTTTAATTCCCTCCAAAATTAGTTATCACAATTATTTAAACTCTCTACTTCGAAAATTCATGTCTTCTCACTTATTTCTCTCTGTAATAAAATTCTAAAACAATATATTAATGGCCCCCACATCAAAACTAGCCAAACCAACACGTTTTCTTTCCTACATCTTCTCAAGGTCCTTTCCGATGTACTACACTTGCACGTGTGATCAAATTAGAAGAATCCGTGAAGGATACCCTGCAATTACTTATTGAAATACAACAAATGCAACTACGTATGGCTAGAGAACAAGAGAAAAAAGGGAAGATTGTTAGGAATATATAGAAATTCATAATGGATAACGCGTCTAATCCAATTGTGATAGAGGATGATTCATCTAATATTCAAGTCTGTAACCCCATGGAAGATGAAAAAGAAGTTGAAGAGGAAGAAGAAGAAGAAGAGGAACAAGAATTGGATGAAGATGATCCAATAATTTGTGTTGGCGAAGTGTGTTTTGATAAAAAGGAAATGCAATCAGACAAAATGGAGAATTCTGTCTTCGTTACCCTAACTGTCCAATTCACAAATCCTTAATTGTCAAATAACACTTAGTAGTTAGGTATCGTGTGCTCGTCAAATGTTCGTTGTATAGTACGTATATTCGCTAATATTTGTTATTAATCAATGTACGATCTCGTATATTATATTTGCAACAAATTGTAATGAATAATTTATATTCTTATGTTTAAGATTATATCGTTCTCTAGTTTACTAATTCTATAGATTTAAGGGAAGTATTAGATATTAAAGCTATACCTTAGTCTAGATTAGTTTTAGATATTAGGTATTAGAACTATATTAGTTTTAGATTTTAGGACTATGTCTTAGTTTGATAATAGGTAAGTTCCATAATAATTATAGGGGAAGTATTATAGGGAAATCAGAGACGTATTTGTTTGTTGATGACGAAGGGGGAGACTTATAAAATAGGATGTTAAAGTAAGGGGAAGTTAGTAGTTTCAGAAGAAGATGATGGAGTAAGGGGGAGTAACTGGAGAATCAAGACATCAAGTATGAATATTTTATAAACCAAGTTATCATTATCAAAAGGAGGGAGAATGTTAGGAATTGAGATACTGGTGATGATGGTTTTGATGACAACAACCTTGTTTAACTATTATTATCATAAAATATATGCTAACACTATTATCTAGTGTATATATATATATATATGTATATATAGGAAATATATGCAAGTATTGATTATTGAAGACTGTACAGTTTAGAAAATCAAGATTTCAAAGAAGAGTTCAAGACAAAAGACTCGTGAGTAACAAGAATTCAAGAAAAAAAAGTATTAGAGTCTAGATTTCTTGTTAAAACTCTGAAATAGCACTGAATCCTTATTTCAATCTTTCTCACTATTTTTAAAATTCTTATCTTATTTTCAAACTGATTTCAAAATTACTTCCTTATTTCAAATCTGTATTTCTAAGTTTTTAAATTTATTTTAAATTTATTTTAAATCCTAATTTTAAAATATATCTTTTATTTCATAAAACAGTTTAACTCCTGATTAAAATATTTCTTATTTATATGATTATTACTAATTTTATATTAAGTTTTGTTTAACCATTTAAGTTTTAAATTTCCTTCACTTATATTTATAACTTAAGTTCTAAGTATTTCTTATGTTTACATTCAAAGTTGTATATATGGTTTAATATCATTTTATATAGTTTTTAAATCATTCTTATATATGTTTTAAAATCATTTTTTAATATATATTTTTACTTCAAATACTCTATTTATATATATATATAGGAAAACAGTTTGTTTTAACTCAAGATTTACCAGAATTTATTTAAACAAAACATGCCTTAATTTGAAAATTTTAATTTTCAAATTTTCTTAAGACACGTCGACATAGGTAATCCCCTATGTCGACATAGTGACCGTTGGATTTCAAAATCAAAATTTGAAAAGTTGTGTCTTTTAATTTCATATCTTTTCTAAAAGGTTTTGACTGTTGGGAGACTATAAATAAGCTTCTAAATTTGAGATTTTATAACTAATTTCATTATCTTCCTCCTCCTTTATCTTCTTTCCATTAAAACTCTTGAATTCTTATATTATATACTATACTCTACCAAGTTTCAAAGAGAATCACATCAATCTCTTTCTAGTTTGGTTCTCTATCACACCCTATCAAAGATTCAAGTGCTACTCAAGAGTTATAGGCTTTCTGTAATCAAAGATCGCACGATCAAGTTATATCGAGTCTATCTACCAAAACTGGTACTGAAAAAGATGTGATTGTAGCCCGTTCAAATCAAGTGAGTGTGATTGTAGCCCGTAACCCAATTAAGTGATCTTGTAGCCTTGTTAAATCAAGGGAACGCCCTGTGCTCGAAAGTAGGTGATGGTTGACCTTGTGGCCATTGAAATCGATGATTGTAATTGAAGATTATTATTGAAAAAAATCTACATTAACCCAGAGTTGTGTGGGAATAAATGTAGGGTAACTCCAAACCAATATAAAATTCTGGTGTGTGTTCTTTCCTTTTGCTGCTTTTTATTTATTATTATATGCATATGTGTTTGATTCTTTGATCATCTCATATCTGTGATTTGCATTTCATTCTAAATAACTCAAAATGATTTCAACAAAATTTATAAAATCCATTAGACACTATTCAACCCCCCCCCTCTCTTTAGCGTTTAGTTTGTCTTAAGATCCTTAATCCGCATTCCCCAACAAAGTACTTGTTAAAACTAAGATATTTGATGCTAATCCCCAACCAACACCTATGATAAGTAGTCAACATTACTCTAAATATAAGGGAAAATCAATATCAAACGTCACTCAATATAAAAATGTTGTAGGGGCATTACACTATGCAACTATAAATAGACCTAGTATTGCTTTCAATATTAATAAAGTTTCCAAATTTATGTAGAAACCACAGGACATACACTGGAAATCAATAAAGAGAATTCGACGATATCTTAATGGGACTAGAAATTATGGTTTAACACTGAAGACCGGTCAACATTTAAACATGATTGGATATACAGTTGCTGACTGGGCATCAGATCAGACGATAGGTCTACTACTGGATATTGGGTGTACACTAGACAGAGTTTGGTTTCATGGTGCTCTAAAAAACAGCCTACGATTTGTAGATCAAGTACTGAAGTCGAATATAGAAGTATAAGAATGCTACAGCCGCAATGAAGTGGCTGCAATCATTACCAGGTGAACTAAAATTAAAATCAGACATAAAGTCTACCCGTGTGACAATAAGAGTGTTGTATATATGTCAGAGAACCTCATTCAACATGCAAGGACTAAACACTTAAAAATTGATTTGCATTTCGTCATAGAATTAGTTCAAAAAAAGGAAATTCAAGTGAATCATATGCCTAGAGCTTATCGATGAGCGGACATTTTAACCAAAACAATTTCAGCTATGAATTTTACCAGATTGAGGTCAGATCTGAACGTAGCAGACAAGAAGGAGCAAATCGCATGTTTTCAAACATAAATACTGAAAACAAGAGGAAGGAACACTCTAGAAATCTCCAAAACCCTAGCTCTAGCTGCTTAATCATCTCAATTTAAGACAAGGAACTCAACAAAGCGGCCAGATCTGATGCTTCCAACTCCTTGACTTTCAAATCCGAGACAAATAAAGCTCAAGACGGTATCGACGATCAATTTTCTATCACAAATCTGAAGAATCGCCATGGAAATCGAAATTAGGGTTTCGATAACCCTAGTTTCGAGAAAGCGTAATAAAATGATGTTATAAGAGAAATACTTCGACCGATATCTTTTTACAAACGCTAAGTGGGTTTATCCACTATTATAATGGGCCAAAGCCCATCAGTCATATTTGTATATATATTCTGGGCTATATATTGTCATGCACATCGGTAAACATTTGTATCATCATTTTTCCTGATTCAATAATATTGCTGTCTCTTTTCTATACAAATCTCTCTTAAATATAATTTATCAAAAACTCTATTCTATCAATGTTTAACTCTCACACACACACATAAGTAATTAAGTATATGTGTGTGTATGTGTATATATATGTATGTATGTGTATGTTGAACATATCAAATCTACCCTGCTAAAACAATTTTACCTGATTTAAAATGCAAACCTATTGTACCCATGCCATGCCAACGTTCTATCACTGCTTCCTAACTTATACCAAAATTCCTATCAAGCTTGCTACTAGTCTCTTTCCTCATTGTGTATCCTTACACCTGTTGCATTTTCATTTCAGTTAGTTGTAACGGGATAACATAACTAGGAAATAAAGTAATACAAAGGTAGAGTCCTCCGTGATGTTTGTATTATGATAATTATGGTGAGATATGCATCGTTTGTTGAATGTATTTCATTTTTGCAGCTTAAAATTGGAGAACTTCTAAAAATGCACTTAACTTTTTGGTTCCACAAGTAAATTATGCATCAATTTGATTGAGAATTCTAATAAAAGAAACCAGCTCAAAATGAGCTAGAAAAACAGACAGAGGACTGAAATAAAGAAATCAATTCAATGCATGACAAATGCAATTGCAGACCATGTTTTAAAGGAAATATCTTTGCAGCGGATATATTGTATGGACTACTGAACAAACATGTGATTTATTTGGAAGAATCATTTGCAGCAATCAGGAAGAATTAATTAATTAAGAATCAGTCACAATCAACCTAAAACTGATGGGTATTCTTCTCATAGCTGGATGCGCTGAACAGCAAACAGTCTTGCTATAAGGCACGAAAAAGGAACGTCCGGCATGAGCGGAAATTGACGAAGTTCAATGGTTTATTTTATTTGTTTTCATTTTATTCAGTCATACCATTGTTTTTTGCCATATTTCCTGACAAAAAGCCCTGACCACTAAGTTTTTTCAAATAGCAAACCTCTTAAGTTTTTTCGAATAGCAAAACTACTTATGCATGTATGGTGCATCAGTTCATGTATAAGCTGGAAAAAAGTCATAACCATATATTCTATGTTTTTCAGTGATTACCATCTTTTATGTTTACACTTAAAATGGCTTACTGGTCTCCTAAAATGTACATGTTCAATATGTCACTGAGTGTTTCAAATAACCATGTAGGGCTGTCAATGGATACTTTCGAATGCGGATAGTGTCATATCTGCATCCACATCCGAAATCATTTTCGGATATCGGATATCTGTATCGGCGGATACAGACGGATATCAGATAATTACCTGTTCTGCCAACAATCGACAATTAATAAACATAAATGATTTTTTTAGCTTAATATTAAGCTTTTTTCAACCCAATTGATTGCTAAAGTGCTAAAAATAAATAAATATGATGATAATATATAATTTTGAGCAATTAGCATGCGTTTAGTAGATTTTTAACTTTACAAAATAGTAAATTTGTATATTTAATTATATTAAAATACATATAATTTAAACTATAATTATGAAAAAAAAGAATGGATAATTTTCGAATGCGGATGCAGACGGATTTCGAAATTTTCGAGTATCCATTGACAGCCATATCCATGCAAGTACAGTAAGTCATGCAAAAGTCATAAAAAGTTGGGACTAAACCATAACCAGTGATAGCATAGTAGTTTGTCTAACTGTGTGAGTATGTTTTATCATCCTGTAAAAGTTGGGTATATTCATTGACAAATAGGATCCAAAAAAGTCATTGATGCCAATTTGGCCATTTCAGGAAGAAAAAGAAAATGAAGAGGTTCTAAATTTTTCCTGCAGCATTTATTATGTAATGAACAAAGCGATACAAACATTACCAGCAATAAATATGCAAATCAAAGATTTTCAATAATCATAACTAAAAGGGTAAAAAATAAAATCCAGCTATAGAAAAGTACTTCGTAACAAACCATACCATTCTTAACCTGGGTTATGTAAACTGAAACAAGAGTGACCAAAGTTCAACGCCAAATTAAGGCTCTAGCAGAACCTTCTTCATCTACACGTGATAATCATTTCTGCCATAAATAACAGTTAGTAACCTCATATGCAATGCACGTGTTATTAAATGGTAACCTGGCTATCAAGAGAAAAGGACAGTAAATTATGGATCTACCAGTAATCAGTCTGCCTGTATAAAACATCAGATTATAGAAACTTTGGACAGTTAATAAATGAATTTATATACCAATTTGAAGTAAAAAGGTTGGTGAATGTTCAAAATTAAAACCTGAAATTAAATTTAAGTAGCCAGCTAGCAATACAGGTTGGTAGCTAGCTACAGAGAGCTCATAAGCACAATTGGAACTTGAGAGATTGAATATGTTCATGTTCGATTTAATTTCATGTTACTTCAATGAGATCTGTCCACACAGTTGGTACTGGTTACGCATGTATATATCTGGAAAACGACATGTTTTAAAATTTATCAAATATCATAATGATGCCATCTTTGCAACAGATTCATACAATATGCATTGTAGAAATAATTTAAATACCAAATTTGGTAAATGAAAGTAGTAGTATTGAAATGGAGAAATAAGAGATAGATGTGTCCTAAAATGATGACAGTGTTCAAGAAATCCCCAAAAACAAAAGTTTACAGATTCATGCCTATGTCATTTTCTCGCACAATTAAAGAAATTTATTGCAAGGCTATTTTCTCCAATATAGACAATGATACATGGAATTTTGAACTCCTATGCTAATAATTGATTACATGAAGTTCAAAAACTTTTTGTTCCATTTTGGTATTGCAAATTCATTGTCTCTGAAATCGATATATGTCTGAATTAAAAACTGATAACTCCTACCAACTACTATTACAATAACTATATATACTTAAAATCCTAAACTTATACTGGAAACATCATAAGACGATCAAAGTACGGTTAAACATGTGCGAAAGAAGGAAGACACTTGGTTATTGTAGCTTATAAATGTGCATCATAGGTTTCTGTCTCTTGACTTATAGATACCATAAGAGACAGAATAGCTAGCTAGGTACTTATGGATAATACATTCAACACTTTCATGGAAATTCCCGAGCAGCTTGGCTATGTTCAGTGCGGGTTTTGTACCACAATCCTTCTGGTATATATTCTAAATTTATAGCAAGCAGATTCATATTATTTCAATATTTATCTACTTAAACATAAAAATATTTCTGTTTCCTGAAGGTGAGTGTGCCACATGATAGTAGAGGACTGGTGACTGTCAAATGTGGACATTGTGAATGCCTTCTTTCTGTTAGTTTGGAAATTCGACCTTCTTCTTTTCTTCCAATTCAACTCATCACTTCGCTTGGAGTTGGAAATGATTACCGTAACATTCAGGTATTTACACGTTTAGTTTTTATTTTTGGTCTCTCGACTGTAACTTTTCTTTAACCAAGTGGCCAACCATAACATGCCAGGCAACTTATTTTATTGTACATTCAGTAAAGAAATAATTCTACTCCCTACTCGGAACATGCAACGTCATGAAAAAATAAAGGGGAATGTGCAACCATTACCAAGTAATGCAAATGCACTAACGCACAACAAAACACAAAGCAGTTCAACTTACACAGTTGAGTGTACGCTTTTGTGGGTCTTATTTTTGAATCTTATAATTGACCCTGATTTCTATTGTAATCTTAGTCTAAGGTAGGAATTATAACCTTAACATGACAATAGCACATAAATAGTGTATGTGACATATATCTTATACAGAAATTTAAGTGTTCATATATAGTTGCTCCATCAACTGAAGAACCAAGCCCTAAGGAGGCAGAATAGGAATTAAATGGAAAAAGTGTCCTAGCTTAGTATGTTTTTATGTTATACATGTAGAAATTTCTTATCTATATGAAGAATTCTACAGTCCAAATTGACCATAAAATTCCTACATTCGTCAGGATAAACAACCAACCAATGATGCACTGCATAAAGCTTGCAAAAGTGAAACAGCAGATGTACGTGAAGAAAGTCATGAGGAGAAGACGGATGAGGATGAAGATGATGATACATCTCTCAATTCTATTACCAATATAAACAAACGTAAAATCTACTTATATTATATTTAACATGTGCATAAGGCGGATTACTTGTAGTTACTTACTTTCAGTATGTCCCAACAGCTCCAGAGAAAAAGCAAAGGGCTCCATCTGCTTATAATCAGTTCATCAAGTAATTTATATACAACATAATCTCAATATTTCCATAACTATAGTATGTACAGAGAAGTCTTGTTTACTGGCATATTAATAATACATAACAAATACAGCCTCTTCATTGGCTTCAACTAGCTAGGTGAAAATTTATGTTATAAAATGAAACCTGGCTGATTTGTTTGTCTTCTCTTGCAGAGAGGAGATCCAGAGGATCAAGGCAAAAGAACCACATATCACCCACAAAGAAGCCTTCAGCGCTGCAGCAAAAAATGTATGCAACCATAAAAACACCTGTATAGATATGCTCTCCTTAAAAAAATATGCCAGATTACAATGATCATAGATTTTTAATGTTAATTACCTGAAAGCGACATTGCAATGTGCAGTGGTCTCACTGTCCCCGGCTTCAGTACAAGCAACAAGGAAAAGGAGAAGGTGCAAGTTGCAGCCGTGCTAGTTCTATTATCAATTACGCAGATGTTGAGGTTATAAACATACTTATAAGTTATTATTATCAGCTTTATGCATGATCACTTGATACTCTATGAGAGTAAACATCATAATTTCAGTCTGCTTTAAAGAAAAAATATTGATAAAAAATCTTGAATGCTTGTAGGAAGACAGAAGGGCTCAGGTTGATTATGGAAGAAAAATATCAATGAAATCTATCATATAAGACTTCTTAACTTCCAAGGATATGATTGTGAGAGTGAACATCATATAGTATGTCTCTAGCTGGCAATTCGGTATGTGTAAAAAAATATAGCTGTTTTGTGTAGTGCTCCATAATATGTATGCATGTGTGGACATGAACCATTAACATATCCAAGTATCTCCAGCTTGCTACAAGTGTGTTTAGTTCTTGGCAAAATTTTAAACTTTTAATGTAATGCTTTGAAGCCATAATCGATATATAGTTACGACTTCAAAACTACACACAAATATGGCATGTTAGAAACTTATATAATATAATAATGACGACAATTTTTACTCTTTTTGCAGAGTAAAACCTAATTATTGCCCCATTGAAACTTACTATAAAAACAGATTTGATTTCAACGGATCATGTTTTGCGCTAGCACACTTTTAAAAGTGGGCATACAAAAAATTTATTGTTCTCACTTGTGTAAATTTATTGTCTCAAAGCCCGTGCTTGTTTGCAGTTTCAACG
Organism: Allium sativum; assembly: GCA_030737875.1. Classification (NCBI taxonomy): domain Eukaryota; kingdom Viridiplantae; phylum Streptophyta; class Magnoliopsida; order Asparagales; family Amaryllidaceae; genus Allium; species Allium sativum. The sequence goes on from CM060911.1 coordinate 14,932,712, forward strand.
TCAGGATATAAAAAATGCCGACTTAGTGAAAACGGATCTATTTTTTGTAGTCAATTTCCAGTGAGTCTTAAAATTCAAACAGGTTTTTGTTTCAAGTATAATACTAAAACCAGAAAACAAATTATCTAACAAAGAAAGGTCACAATACTTTTTAAAAGTTCAAGTATAGTTACTGATCTAATGAAATTTTGGCCAACAAAATATCGCAAAGAGGAAGTTGATCAACTTTCACGAAGTGAACAAATTAATCAAAAAATTGATGTCCAAGAACAGATAAATTCAAGTTTTTAGGATGGTATGTAGCAACAGTCTTAAGAACAAATTAGTCAGTATGTTGAAAATAACAAAATGCAGTTTTTATGATAACACATAAAAGTCGATGCATAATCAGAATCGATGGCCGGTAAACATGTTATCATTGGGGGGAAAATTCTTCCATTTAACATGTCATGCAGTCATATTTCTATCCAGTTTAAGAAACAGCTCCAAACACTACATTGTAAAGATAGGAACAAAAGCTAAAGTTTCAACAAATACTTCCTCCTCCTAAGGTCAAATGATCAGAAATTTTGGTTGCAACTTATATGCAATTTAAAATGAAGTATGATTATTGTTAGCAACCATCTCCACCAAATCCATCTCCCTACTCACAGTATCTTTTTCACTTGGCAAAATTAGTGATGGCTCTGTCACATCCCAATCCATTACCATCTGAAAATCATACAGCTCAGGCATGCGCTTATTGTCATCACTCGTAAAATAGCTCTCACTGTCAGTTGATGCTTGGATACTTGAATTCTTTTTGTCCTTGGTTGTAAGCAGTGAAGTGTTAGTAGCAACTGAAGCTTTCGTAAGGCCCTTTATATAATCCTGCAAGAGAGACCCATTTGTAGTTGGGCATTTGCTCCTACGCTTATTATTACTAAAAGAGATGTGCTTTCTCTTTGTTGCATTCCAATGGTTTTTTATTGAGTTCTCCGTGCGCCCAGGGAGATGTTTTGCGATTTCTACCCATTTATTTCCTACTGCGGCGTGATTTTCAATCAGAATTTTGTCCTCTTCTGTGCTCCAGGTAGTTTTCTGTATGTATGCTCAACTAGTTAAAAACTCACACCATGCTAATTTTTCCATTTTTTACTCAAAAGCTTACGAATTGCCGAATCCTATCTTGATTAAACATGTAATATTCTATCAGGTATATGCTAATTAACCTTTCAAATATAGTTGCTAACGATAAAGGCAGGCCAAAATAGATTGCCCGACTGAGGTCGGTATTAGGTAAAGATGGCTTACTAAGATTGCATTTCCTAAGTAAGATTAGAAACGGTATAATCGAATAAATAATAAGAAGTTCATCAGCACTTGAAATTGATTATATCGTATATGTGTTCATTCTACCAGTACCATTCATTATGAACATGATTAGTTTTTAAGGACGGCGTCAAGGCTTAATTCATACACATGCATGAATAATTAGTTAATTACAATACAACCACACAAAACATGATCATCGCCGACAGAAAAGAAGACAAAACTATAGAATTTAACTAGAAAACCAGCGAGTTATTCAAAACTATGTATGGTGTGTTGGGTAAACATTAAATGCAAGATTATTGGGAAATTAAAAAAAGGTGAATGGTTATGTCAATTAGAGAAAATGCAGTGTCTTTAGAGTCAAAAGTCATGTCCTTCAACCAAAGAGTCATGTCTGTTGAAATGAAGAGTCGTGCCGGTTGAAATGAAGAGTCGTGTCCGTTAAAGTGAAAAGTCATGTCTGTTCGTGAAGAGTCGTGTTTGTTCTTTAAGTGTCATGTCCGTTCGTTAAATGTTGTGTCTATTAGTGTCATGTAGACCACTATATATATGTGTGGTCATTTAGTTTAAGTAAGAGAGGGAAGATAAAGGAAGTAAGCACCCAAGTAAGACAGAGTGAGTAAGAGAAAGTGCGAGGGGATAAGTCTAAGAAAAAAAGAAAGAGTGTTGTAATGAAAGTTGAATTATAGAAGTAAACAAAATTTGTTGTGTATCCTCCTCCTCCTCCATAATAATTCCTCTTCTTATTTGTTTTTACATGGTGCATGTTACGCTAGTTGAAATTGTGCTTGAACATGATATGAACTAAGATGAAATAGAAGAAAAGGAAAATTACCGCAGGTACTTATAATAGAGACACAGATACCGATTGACACCAGTAGATAACTGTCTTCTTCTTTTTTCCCTTATAAACATAACCAAAAAAAAGAACTCAAACTGGTAGGTATACAGAAAATACCTTGATTCCTGGTCTCAAATGGTTGTGCCACCTCTCCCTGCATTGCTTTCCGTTTCTTCCATGCAACATTTGAGCTATATACGACCACTTTTTTGTCCCGTGTTGTTCAACCAATTCAATCAGCATACTGCAAATTGGAAGTGTATATTAGTTACTAACTTACCACATAATGTTAGCTCATGATCTGTATTATAGAACAAGAAAGAAAAAGAACAATCTATGTTGCTGTAGCATTAATCAAAATTTATCAACTCAAGAAGGGAATATGTATATTCAATTATTACCAGTCCTCCTCAGGCAACCATTGCCCTTTCACTACATTGGCTTTTATCCTTGGTCTGATCTGTCCATCCATGCTAACGCATTGACCATTACATTCGTCGCTCTGAACAGGTGCAAATTTTAAATCGTTGCTAAGCAGAAATGATCTATGAGTTTCAAGTCCATGCAAACAATTAGCAGAAAAATGAGGATTCAAATGTAAATGCTCCATTGCAACTTGATTGCTGCTACTGTACACTGGCATTCCCACATTCAGATAAATTTCATCAACGCTGCTTACATTGACATCCTTGTCAGACAATAAGCCTGATTTGTTGCTATGAGGTTGCATACTGCAGCTGACATCGGAAAAAGAAGCACTTGCTTCATAAAATAAATGGTGGGAATTGATATTGTTTGAATGAACAAAAGGATTGTTTCGAAAGGTACTATATTCACTATAAGCATTAGAAGAATTGAAGTCCATGAAGAAATTGGATAGATCACAGAATATGAAAAGAGTGATAAGGTGTAACTAAACACTTAATCTAATAAACAAACTCTCTATCCCGACGTTGATTGAGTTTTAGTCTAATGGTCAGCTAATCATGTTCTTGTAACGATTAAGCTTCTTCTCCTCTTATACAGTTTGCCAAAAAGATCAGTCAACAAGTTGTTATGTCACTGCAACCGACTTCGGAATTTTCTAACTTGAAGAAATTACAAGTGGCATGCACCGCGTTAGCCTTAGTTGTCTATCAAAATTTTAAGGTGCATTCAAAAAAATATTGTTAAGAGCACATGAAACGTGATATTTCCACGACAGTGCAAAATTTTAGTTAAGCTAGTCGTCCAAATGTCGGGGTATCATGAAAAACACAACGGTCTTATCCTTTTTGAGGACATGCTTTCCTTGCACCATTAGCTTATTTCCTTAAGAGGACAGAAGTTGTAAAGGAAAATAAATGAACTTCACTTTCAGTAAACAAGTTCTTACTAAATATGATTGCAACATTGACATAGTAAGCCATCAAAGAAAATAGGTAAATGTATTCTCCCAAAGGCGAGGCTTGTGTTATCAGGTTTGTGCATTGAAGCAGTAATGCAGTTCAAAAGTTCAAACTTCGAACATTCCCATCTATATATTTGAGAATACCAAACGAGTAAGTTATCAAATATGATGTTAAATAGCTTAGGTTAAAGTTTCATTTGTAGAATTCAAGCTAACAGTATTACAAAACTGTACAGCCAAGGTACAGGTACAAAAACAGTCGGTCACAGTGGCTTGTAACGGAGCTTTTTAATTGTTCAATCACAAGTTAAATGCAACTACCCGCAGCTTTTCGTTTTTGTTAGAACACGTTTTAAGGGCAAAAGTAAAAGGGAGAGGACGAACATATACCTACAAAGTAAATTAAAAACCAAAATCATCACGAAGTCTGAAGTGTAAAACTTATTAATGTTCCCGTCATTGTAGAGGTGATTTAAGATGTTCACTGCATCTTACAACTATTCTAGCAGATGCACCGCCACTTATGTATATTATTCACCTACATATCATCTTAAAATGTTTTATTTGGTATAAATAAGTTACAAAATATATGGATTGTATTTGAAGAGTAAACAATCCAAAAAGGCTTCACCGTCCAAGTATTGCTTTTTCATGGATTTGGTCATAAAAGAAAAATAAGCAATACCACTCTCACACACTTGTTATGGAAGTGTCCCTACCGCTATACTTATGAACCCAAAAAAGCTAATAAAACAACGAGGATAGTTGTATTACTAACTTAGTGTGAACTTACCATTTCACATGTTATACAAGACAAATGGACTACACATAAGAATCCATAATATCTGACCTCAACATTTCATTGTTCTCATGGCAGCTTTGCTCGTTGCATAGCGAAATATGAAACATTCAACATTCATTACAGTAGGTGTTTACCCTGTGCATTCACTTTTCCTCGCTCCATGCAAAATATCATCAATATACCAAGGTTTGAAAACAGGTTTCGTTCCGGTCATTACAACATTTCAAAATTTCGATCCCATTCCGGAAATCCCGGATTTTCCATTATAGTTCCCGTTCCGCTATTTTCAAAATATTTTTCATATGAAGACGCTAAAAGGTATATGAATTTGTGTAGCAATTGATGCAGTAGTTATTATGTTTAGCAAATTTACTATAAATGAACATTTGGATTATTTTTTGAGTTTAACATGGTCTAATTTCTTAACAAATCCTAAAATTGATTAATTCAGTGAAGCAAACCCAGTTAATCACTTTTATAGAATAGCCCAACTGAAATATAAAATACTGTGGCCAACTCTCAAAACAGCTCCTTCATCCAGAATTTTAAGCTTTCCTCCTCCTGTCAATTCTTTTCCCCTTCCTACATCTTTCTCTATTTTAACCTGTCCTAAAAAAAGCTTCGCTCGATCCGTCTTCTACAAAACCCATTCTTCTTTTGAATTGGATCTGAAAATGAGCAATAGAATCTTCTAATTAATTATTTGTGGTTATCTCTCTCCTCATGCTCCAGTTGTTTTTTTACTTTTGCTGCAATTGTTCAGTAGTAAGTACAAATCGTTTACTTAGCTACTTCTCGAGTATGTAAACAGAACGGAATTTTCAACAAATTCCGGTCCGGTCAGTGTCGGAACCAGAACGGGATGGCCGGACTTCCGGCACGCCGGCTGGAACCTCGAACCATGCAATATTCTCTGGCGCTCAATTTTCCTAACTCCTGTTAATTTCAACAAAATCAACAATCCAAAAGCTATGTTCGAACTGAGCATTATTTTTATTCTAGGCTATCGTTTATTGGTTTCTAAGATACATTACAGACGAATATGTATTGTGTACCTCGATCCAACATTCTAAATCGAAAGTTGTCTATGTGGCTGAATCACGAACTGAGTCGATATCTTTAAACGTTTTAAGCTAACGAAACTTAGGCAAAGAAAATACCACAAAGTGGCAGTTGATCAACTTTCACGAAGCGAACATACAGATCGAAAAATTGATATCCAAAAATGAAAATTTTCAACTTTTTAAGATGCCATGCAGCAAAAGGCGTAAGAGAAACTTGTGATAATACATGAAGGTTGCTATATAATCAAAATCAATGGCCAGCAAACATGTTATTGTAGAAAAGAAAATATCATCCATTTAACAGGTCATACTTCTACCCAGTTTACACTACATTGTAAAGATAGGAATGAGAACTAGAGCTATAACAAATAGTTCCTCCTCCTAAGGTACACAAACTGTTTAATCAAAAATTTTGGTTGCAGCTTGCATGCAATTTAAAACGAAGTATGAAGGACACTATTATCATTAGCAATCATCTCCACCAAATCCAAATCTATTCCCCTGCTCACAGCACCTTTTTCACTTGGCAAAATTAGCGATGGCTCTGTCTCATCCCAATCCATTGTCATCTGAAAATTATACAACTCAGGCATGCTCTTATTATCATCACTGGTAAAATAGCCCTCACTGCCAGTTGAAGCTTGCATACTTGAATTCCTTTTGTCCATGGTTGTAAGCTTTGAAGTTGTAGTAGTTAATGAAGCTTTCGTAAGAGTTTTTATATAATCTTGCAAGGGAGACCCATTTGTAGTTGCGCATTTGTTCTTGCGCTTAGGATTGCTACAAGAGACGTGCTTTCTCATTGTTGTATTCCAACGATTTTTTATTGAGTTCTCTGTGCGCCCAGGAAGATGTTTTGCAATTTCTACCCATTTGTTTCCTAATGCAGCATGACCTTCAATCAGAATTTTGTCCTCTTCAATGCTCCAGGCATCTTTCTGTATGTATGCTCAACCAGTATAAAAACCCATATCATGGGCTTTTTTTTATATACTATTCGAAAAGATTACGTATTGCCAAAGCCTAACTCGATCAAACATGTTGGAATATATCAAGGATACGCTAATTGAAAGTTTTACCCTTGAAATATTGCTGTTAACAAAATTTAAGGCAAGCCATCATATTTTGTCTGACTGAAGTCAACATTTAGATAAAGATGACAAACTTAGGTTGCCTTTTCTCAGTCGGACTAAAAACATTAAACGAAGAATGACAAGGAATCTATCAGCATGATAATGCCCTTCTATTAAATGAGTATGAAATGATTATGTGATATAAATGCATTCATTCAACCAGTACCATTCACTATTAACATGATTAGTTTTTATGGAAGCGGTCATGGACTCAATTCGTAATCGAAGCGCCCACGATGCATGCATAAATGGTTACAGTACAACCACACAAACATCATTATCACTGACAAAAGCAAATTAAGCAATACAATTTAATTAGAAACCAGTGAGTTATTCAGTCCTATGTATGGTTCATGACACATTAGTTGAGGTCATGCTCAAACATGACATAAATTAAGGTGAAACAAAAGAAAAGGAAAGTTACAGCAGCTATGTATAATAGACATGCAGATTGATTGCCGTCTATTATGGACAACTGTCTTTTTCTTTTCTTGAACATTAAAGAAAATTAAATTGAACTTAAACTGGAAGGTACACAGAAAATACCTTGATTCCAGGTCTCAAATGGTTGTGCCACCTCTCCCTGCATTGCTTTCCGATTCTACCATGCAACATTTGAGCTATATACGACCACTTTTTTGTTCCATATTGTTCAACCAATTCAATCAGCAAACTGCGAAATGGATGGTTATATTACTTACTAAATTATCACATCAAGTTAGTTCATCATCTGTATTTTAGAATAAGAAAGGAAGAGAGCAATCTATGCAGCTATAGCATTAATCAAAATTTATCTACTCAAGAAGCAAATAAGGATATTCAATTATTACCGGTCCTCCTCAGGTAACCATTGCCCTTTCACTACATTGGTTTTATTTGTTGGTTTGATCTTGCCATCCATGCTAACGTATTGATCATTACATTCATCGCTCTGAACAGGTGCGAAACTGAAATCATTGCTAACAAGAAATGATTTATGAGTCCCGATTCCATGCAAGTAACTAGCCGAAGAATGAGGATTCAAATGTAAATGCTCCACTGCAACTTGATTGTTGCTATCGTACATTGGCATTCCCACATTCAAATAAAATTCATCAACACTGCTTGCATTGATATCCTTGTCTGACAATAAGCCTGATCTGTTCCTATGAGTTTGCATACAGCTAACATCAGAAAAAGAACCGTTTGATTCATAAAATAAATGGTGGAAATTGACATTGTTTGAATCAACAAAAGGACCGATTGGAAAAGAACTATCTTCGATATGAGCACTAGAAGAATTGAAGTCCATGAAGAAATTGGATATATTAAAGGAAATGAAAAGAGTAATAGAGTGTAACTACGCAATTAGTCTAATAAACAAACTCTTTATCCTGACATAGAACCGTTGATTGAGTTTAATATAATGGTCAGCTAGTTATGTTCTTGCGACGATTAAGCTTCTTCTCCTCTTATACAGTTTGCCAGAATGATCAGTCAACAAGTTGTTATTTCCATCGCAACAGACTTTGGAATTTTCTAACTCGATGAAATTACAAGTGGCATGCACTTTGTTAGTTCTCTACCAAAATTTTAAGGTGCATTCCAAAAGTATATTGTTTAGAGCACATGGAACGTGATATTTCCACAAAAATGCAAAACTTCAGTTAAGCTACTCTTCCAAATGTCAGGGTATCATGAAAAACACAGCGGTCTTATCATTTTTGATGGCATGCCATCCTCGCGTCGTTACTTTATTTCCTACTAAAATTATAGGACAAAAGTAGTAAAGGAAAATGAATGATCTTTACTTTCAGTAAACAAGTTCTTACTAAATAAAATTGCAACATTGATACAGTAAGCAATCAAATTAAACAGGTAAATGTTTACTCTCAATGGTGAGATTTGCATTATCAGGTTTGTACACTAAAGCAGTAATGCAGTTCAAACATTCATACCAATATATTTGAGAATCCAAACAAGAGTGGATCATTCAATGCAATGTTAAATAGCAGTGGTTAAAGTTCCATTTGGAGAATTCAAGCTAATTGTACACAAAACTATACTGCCAAAGTACAGGTTCAAAAACAATTTGTCAGTGGCTTAAAACGGACCTTTTTATTTAACGATTACAAATTAAAAGCAACCACCCACAGCTTTAAGCTAAAACACGTTTTAAGGTCAACAGTAAAGGGGGAGGATGTACATATACCTACAAAATAAATTAAAAACGGAAAGCACCTCAAAATCTAAGGGGTAAACCATATTAATGTGATCATCATTGTAGAGATTTAAGTGAGACGTTCACTACATCTTACCACCATTCTAGCAGATGCAACACCACCCTTGTATATAACTCACCAACATGACACCTTAAAATGTTCTATTTGTTATAAATAAGTTATAAAATGTATGGATTGATGAGTAAAACTATTCAAAAAAGCTTCACCGTCCATGCACCTGTTGTTCATGGATTAGGCATAAAGGAAATTGAGCAATGCCGCTCTCACACACTTCTGATAGAAGTGTCTCTAATACTTTGCTTATGAACCCAAAAAGGCTAATAAAACAATGATGATAGCTGTAATTACTAACGATAGTGTGAATTAAGCATTTCTCAAGTTATACAAGACAAATGGACAATGTATACGCATCCATAATAACCGACCTCAACAATTCATCATTGCCATAGCAACTTTGAATAGCAAAATATGGAACATTCATCATTCATTGCATTAGGTGTTTACTCTGTTCACTCGCTTTTCCTTGCTGTATGCAAAATATCGTCAGTATACTCTGTGCACTCACTTTTCCTTACTCTCGTTAATTTCAACAAAATCAACGTCCCTAAATTAAGCTACGTTCGAACTGAGCTATGTTCGAACCGAGTTTTATTCGTATTCTACTCTGCCGTTTATTGGTAGTTACAATACATAAAAATTGATAGGAAAAGAACATAAATAACTAAAAATTTCGTCTACTGAAAGAAGTAAAATCAAGGGCAACGTACAAACCATAGCTGCTAACATAAATCGATTATTGAAGATTATGATCGAATGATATCTTCTTCTGCTTTTAATTTGCAAATCCATCGATCATCTATGTTAAAATGTGCGAAGTATCTTGTCAAATAAATAATTGATTTGGACAAGGGCAAACATCAAGGGAATTTTTAGTTATTATTACCATTATCTTGAAAAAAAAAAAAAAAGGACTACACCCAAGCCCAAATACTAATAAGTACGAACCCGCAACCCAGAAGTAAAATATAAAAAACTAAAAATTAGCGTCATGTCATGGAAGATGGTTTTAGCGGCATCCTCCCTAAAGATTCATGGTCCTTATTTTTGACTGATTTGTGTTTTTCAATATTTTTTGAAGTTGTTGTATAAAAAAAATGCAAATATTCATGCAAGTAAACCAAAAAAAAAAAAAAAAAATGCAAAATCAGCAATTATAGTGAATAATTGCTGATATGTCAGCAATTATTCATCCAGATTTTAGTTGAAAATCGGATGAATAATAGTTGATATATCAGCAATTATTCATATATTCTTGCTGATATATCAGCAATTATACTTGAATTTTTTGTAAGGCTTATGAATTATTGTTGATAGATCAGCAAGTATTTTATATTTGATGAAAAACTAAATTAATTGAAGGTAGATGAAAAATTACAGCAAAGACTGCGTTATTACTGTAAATTGCTAATATAACAGCAAATGTTTTGCACTTGATGTAAATATTTTGAAAAGTTGCTGAAATATCAGCAACAATTGCAAATAGTTGCATTGTTTACTACAATTTACCAGAGCGTGTGTGTGTTTTTTTTTTTTTTTTTTTTTTTGTAGTTTTAATGCATGAAAGCGTTGATTACTATGTGCTAAATTTAATTTTGAATTTCGTGTTTTTTTTTTTTTTTTTGGATGATTTTCGAAAAAAACAGGGACCTAATTTACAAAGTTTTAAGACAAGGAGTTATTGTGTATTTTGAAACCTATTAGGGACCTAAGACAAACTTACCCTTTTGGACAATTGAGAATTTGGCCACCAAAGTATTACCTTGTATTTATAGCGAGATTCTAGTCCATTTTCATATTTTATTTGTTGAAAATGTAGTATGTATGAAATAGTTATGAATAAAAATAAGTTGTACAAAAACTGTATGCACACAGGATTTTGTGATGACCCTGGATTATATAATGATTATTATATAGATTAAAGGGTTAATTACCTTATAAATAAATATGTGTGATAAATAAACAATGATACTTTTAGTGTGCATGATACGTAGGTGCATACTGTGCATGTTAAAGTATAACAGATTCTAGAAAGAAAATGAATGTATATACTAATGCTAAAGTAAGAGTATTCAGTTTTAATAAAGTGCATGAAAATAAATATATAAATATGCTTTGTGCAACTGAAATAATAGAGGTGCATATAAATTAAATAAAGTATATAGAAAAATTATATGTGAGACTAGGCTGCTTGCACTAGGTCTTACATTATTTTTATGGAAAACTATAAGTTTCTCTGGCACCTAAACAATAGGGGGTCAATGCAAATGGCATGATTAAGTGCACTATGGATGAAATGTGCAGTAGGGATGAAATGATTGCAGGTAGAATTAAAAATAGTCGGGCATGTATTCATTTCTAATTTATATGTGTTAAACTATGCAGGGATAGGAATTATACTGGTGTAGTTTGGTTAAAAGAAGTTGGAGCAATCATTAATTAGAAACCTCTACCATCTCTTTGAAAACCGTTGAAGGCAAGAGGATATCAGTTTTGTGTGAGGCAACTAAAGAAAGAATTTTTTTATATATATGTGACTTGGATACTAGGGAGACAGATCCTACATTGGAAGATATACCCATAGTTAATCAATACAAGGATGTGTTTGAGGTTAAGAGAGTGCCACGGCATATACCAGTGGAATTTTAGATCAGACTTGTAGCCTGGAGCAAGCCAAGTAGTAAAGAAAAAAACTAGGATGTGGCCAAAGAATTAATTGAACTGAAGAAGCAATTGATGGAATTAGAAGAAAAAGGTTTTGTAAGGCCAAGTGGTTCTTGTTGGGGATCACCAGTGGTGTTTGTCAAGAAGCAAGATGACACGTTAAGGATATATGTAGATTATAGAGAGCTCGATAAAGTCACAATCAAGAATAAGTACCCACTACCAAGGATTGATGATCTCTTTGATCAATTGAATGGAGAAAGAGTATTCTCAAGACTGAATTTAACTTCAGGGTTCCATCAGATGAAGGTGGAGAAAGAGAGCATCAAATACACTATATTTAACACTAGATGTGGTCTATATGAATTTCTAGTCACGCCATTTGTTGAAATCAAAAATGATAATAACACTCCAAGGTGTATAGATAACACTTCACAAAAGTAAGAGTTGAAGATATGGAGCCACGAAATATAAAAGCAAGTAAAAACACGGGATTTTAGAGTGGTTCGGCCTAGAAATGACCTACGTCCACTATAGAAGCTATTCTCATTATCACTTTTGAATTTACAAAGTACTGACTTCATTAATATCCCTTATATCTCTCTTTATAATGATCTCCTCTATTTTCTCTCTACTTTGCTCTTGATTTCACTTGAATTCACGTAGGAATCGGTGAGATATCTTGATTTGTGATGATAGTGGTGTAGATCTTCACTCACTTGAACAATTAGATGATCTTCATTAGTTCCATGGTGAATTTGTGTTAAATCTAAGCTTTAGAGAGAATTAATGGAGGTTAGAGAGGTTTAGAGAAGTTTAGAGTGGTGAAGAAGTGAAATTGCAGCCCTTCGGGGTCCAAAATTCGGTCCCTTGAATGGTTGAGAAGTGGGGTATTTATAGGTGTAGTTTGGAGGTAGTTGCAGAGTTGTAATTTAGGTGTGCAGGGTATGGGTCGTTCATGCCATATTTACGAAAATGCCATTGTGTCAGCTGTAGCCAGCTGTAAGACCGATCCATCCATGAAAACGTGTGCGACCAATAAAATTACGACTTTGCCATCGTGCCATTTTCTGAGCATGCGACCCATATATTAATGTGCGACCGACCCCTAAAATTATTGATGAGCGACCCATCATATTACGTCTATGCCACTGAATTTTATTTGTGACAGATTCATATAATAATATGTGACCGACCCTCGTATTTACACCCTTGCCATTACATTATTTCTATGAGAAAGCCAACTTAATTACGCCAATGCCACTACGTCACATTGCAACAGATCCATGCATCCATGTCTTTGCCATTGGATCTGAACCATAATAGCAATGTTCATCTTTGCTTACACTATCTCATTCCCGTTTTGAACCTTGTTAAACAAATATAGCCTATACATTATGCACTGGAACTGTTCCTTCATAATAATGCGTGAGCCATGCAATGTATATTTATACATATGAATTAGCTGATCCTTAAATTATATTATGCACACATAATCCACCCAACAACTTCACTCAGTCCATATTATAATGAGTCGTTCCTTTGTATACACAAATCTACATGTTTGTTTTAACACATGCTCGACCTATAAATAAAATGAGGTGTTCAACCCTTATGCTCAACTTAATGAAAGATCCACTCAGCATGGCGCTGCTCGACCGACCAGTATGGCACTGCTCGACCGACCAACATGGTGCTCGACTCGTCAACGTGGTTGGTGCTCGACCTTTCACTTTGATGGTGCTCGACCCACGTGGAGCTTGTGAACGAGCGATCCAGACTATTGTTATGTGCGAGCTTAGCCCGTGCTATATAAATGGCTTGAGAACTGTATATACATGTATACACACATGTCTTCTTTTGTTCATATGAAATCTGGTTGAGTGCATTTGTATTGTTCGACAGAATGTTTGAATGGGACTTTAGCTTTTTAATTGCACTTTGTTGGTCCATATAAATGTATATACATTATACATTCTAATGCTACACTATCCATGCAATATTTAATCTGCCAATGTATTTGTACCCATCATCCAGTTTAGCTAGTTGATTCATGGTGCTCATTCAGGGTTTAAGCTCTGTATGGGCTATTATATATATGTTTCATGCATTATAATGTAGGAATAACTTCATGCCAAGCCGCTACATCAAATGTGCTTCATTCATTGTTGTAGGTGACTTGAACTAATATGTGAACGTTGGTATGTGCCTGCTAGTCCATTATTTTTGGTCGTGAACACCATACGTATGCTTTATATACGTTGAAGCTTAACCGGTCTGTTATGTTGCTGATATATTCTCGATCCAATATATAGTATACGGATGATCTATCACATTAAAACACTGATTTTATGACCACGTTTCATAATGGGGTTAACATTTTCCCTTCGGAGCTCATGTTTTTCGAGTGAAAGATTCGAAATGATCATTCTTACTATAGTCTGTGTAATCTGTGTCATATGCATACAGGAAGATCGCCGATAAATGCTCTATAGGAGTTGAAATGCTTTCACTCATGCATTTTCAGAGGTTTGCATCCAAATCATGTTCCGATGACCCAAGTTTCATTGCCGTGGAAATTAGCTGATTTGCACTCAATACAGCATGTTCCGAACCATATTATGAAGTTTACATATGCGGAAAATTTCTTGAATGCTTCCCATGAATTTGGTCATTGTTGATGATGAATTGAACATGAATTCGTGCTTGAGACGCTCACAACTCAATGCTCTTACATTGATTTTGTCGCGCTTACAATCGCTCTAGTTTTGAATTCATGGACTTGTTGTTGATAGCACAGTGCTAGTGTGTGAATGTCCCGGTTTTAACTCGGGCTTGAGTGCGTGAATCAAGTGAAGTTCGCGATGGATTGGTCATGGCCAATTCACGCTAAATTACTTGTTTTGCAAACTCGCTTAGCTATTGAATTTCTTTCAAAGCAATATACACTTTCTAAAGCGAACGACAATCATGTCTTTTTTCACTACTACAACCTGTTTTGTAACAATAAAAAACATTGCATGTTTTTGGGCGAATATTTAGTTATCGACTTCCTATATCGACAATAGATTGGTCAATTAAAATTTTTAATTATGGAATTTTTTTATTTTGAATTGAATGATGTGTCTACACAGAACTATTTTATTCAACGGTTTATAACTCGTTGAAAATATTATCTGTACGAACACGACATTCGAATTCGCGTTGACGTTTAAGATCAACTAATCGACAAAAGCCAACTGTGGATTTCAAGCTTCATTATTTTAACGACTTATATAATCTTGTACGACAGTTCATATTTTATGAAACATGTACCTGCTCAAATTGGAGCTTCGATTTGAGTTCATGAGGCTAGAGCAACTACAACTTTTGGATTGTAAACAAATTAGTCTTTGGTTATTCCTTGTCCCCTTGACAATCGCCGGAAAAATGTCATTCTGCGCTAATTCAATATGTCTTTAATTAGGCATGCATTTATTTTAGCATTCCCGAATTTGTCGCAAAGTTGCCAGGGAAAAATAATTTGCTGATTGCCTATTTATAGGTCGGCTATAGTAGCTTAGTTGGATTCAGAATTTTGAATTTGAATTCAGTACCCCCCTTTGGAGGGGGGTCTTTGGATTTGATTCCCCCGCTTGGGGAGGACTTATATTTCACGCCCCCGCTAGAGGAGGTCTTATATTTGGTTCCCCCGCTAGGGGAGAACTTATATTTAGTGCCCCTGCCAGGGGAGATCTTATATTTTTAGCCCCCGTCAGGGGAGGATTTATATTTAGTGGTGAATGATTCGTCGCGTCCGAGATGATTAGATGTTACGCCAATTAATTGGTTAAGACACAACACTTGTTGCGTCCGAGGTACTCAAACACTACGCGGGTTAATTGGAGGCCCAACATTCTTCACATCTGAGATAATCAGATGCTACACAAATTGATTTCATCATTCTTCACATCTGAGATAATAAAATGCTACACAAATGGATTTCATCATTCTTCACATCTGAGACAATCAGATGCTACGCAAATGGATTTCACTACTCTTCACATCTGAGATAATCAGATGCTACACAAATGGATTTCGTCATTCTTCACATTTGAAATAATCAGATGCTACGCAAATGGATTTCGTCATTCTTCACATTTGAGATAATCAGATGCTACGCAAATGGATTTCACCACTCTTCACATCTGAGATAATCATATGCTACGCAAATGGATTTCTTCATTCTTCACATCTTAAATAATCAGATGCTACGCAAATGGATTTCACCACTCTTCACATCTGAGATAATCAGATGCTACGCAAATGGATTTCACCACTCTTCACATCTGAAATAATCAGAAGCTACGCAAATGGATTTCGTCATTCTTCACATCTGAGATAATCAGATGCTACGCAAATGGATTTCAGCACTCTTCACATCTGAGATAATCGGATGATACGCAAATGAATTTCACCACTCTTCACATCTTAGATAATTAGAAGCTATGCAAATGGATTTCGTCATTCTTCACATCTAAGATAATCAGATGTTATTCAAATGTATTGGACGGCTGTTGTACCGTTCCATGGGGCAGACGCCAACTCCTTTGCCGGACACTGTACTTGGCGTTTTATCTCAGTTATAGGGCTAAGGTCTTGGACCTCTCATTTTGGGAGGTGCCTCTCTGATGAAACTTATAATTTTCAAGTTTATTTGCTGCGATGCTTGTTCGTCGTTTGACACGTTGTGACTCTTTTTCACTCACTTTTCAAGGTAATGCTTTTTATCTTCGCACTTATGCATATTAATGTTTACAGCATTTGGTGCCTGAACTAGTGTTACTGGGGTCGTGATGTTTCATCAAATTTTAAAGGAACAAGCGCTCGACAGATAGCCTGCAATATGAAATCATTTTTTAAGCAACTTTTGATTTGACATAAACTTTTGTAAGCAAGAAATCTATTCAGGCGGATATGCTCTTAGTCACAGAGCTAATGTTCAGTACAGTGTTTGTAAAATATTACAGGCTGTATTACGAGAATTTTGAATACAACATGAAGTAAAGCATGAAAATAAAGTTGTGGCTATGATTATCGCTTATTCCAAGCCACTGAAATTGGAGCACTACCATCGGTTATCAGTTGATCACTGGCCTTGTATTGGTTTGAGCGGGAGCTCCGTGTGCTTGAATAGGATTGATCATTTGATGTCCCCTGCCCCTGGGGAATTGCATAAGGATCCGTGACTTGCGGATTCTTTACATACTACTGCAACCTATTTTTCCTAATAAATTCCTCTATAAGGTTCTTCAAATGTCGGCATTCATTAGTGTTATGACTGAAATGGTTGTGAAACCTATAGAACTTTCCCGAGTTTGCCGCCTTATCGCCTACCCTTATTGGAATTGGTTCCTCATATTCTTCATAATTCTTCGTTGCAAGATAGATATTTTTAAGAGTGTCATTGAAAGGCGTCATCTCTGATGAGCTGAAAAGGCGAGACTTCTTGCCGTCTAGATTATCTTTCTCGTCGTTTCCTCTCTTTTGAATTCCGGGATTCTTCTGATTGTATTGAATAGTAGTATTTTTGGGAGCTCCAAGAAGTTGGTTACCATCAATAATCTGAAAAGGCACAGAATTATTGTCCACTCTCATATACTCCTCTGCTTTTTTAATAGATTTTTTCAAGCGTGTTTGGTTCTTTCAATTTAATACATCTATCGAATTCGCTTCTCTCATTTATGGCGTCGATTAGAGACATTAAGATCATGCGGGGATCGGGATTCCCCACCTCGGATAAAGCAGTGTTGAACATCTTGAGCAAAGCTTTAAACGACTCTCATGGATTCTGTTTCATTCATGTTAGAGAAATAACATACCTAGCCCTCGTAGCATGCAACCTAAACTGTTCCTTGAATTTCGGAGTCAAATCAACAAATTGGTCAATAGATTTAGGTAGCAACCTCGTGAGCCATAGTGATGCCATGCCTTCTAGATAGAGAGGGAAGTATAGGCACTTGGTCTCATCTATCGCTTTGGCTACATTCATATGCCACTCATATTTGTACAGAAAGTGATTTGGATTAGAAGTTCCACAGTATGGAGGCAGGGAAGGATGAATGAACTTTCTAGGGAACTCTGCTATGTGAATCCTTTTAGTGAACAGATTTTTGCTAGGGGAGAAGTCCCATTCTCTTTCATTATCGTTGCGAGCCAAGCTATCTTTCATGATTTGCTTTATCATATCCACGATACTCTTTTGAGTTGTGTCATTCCGCAGAGCGGACTTCGATCTCTTTTCTGGTTGCTCGTCTTGAAGAGCGATCGCGATTAGAGGATCTAGGTCTTTTACCTCCACTATGGGGAGGTGCCCCCTTGGAGAGACTTGCAACTCGTCGGATATTTCGATCGGAATGGCTTTTGGTGTTCAGCTTTGAGACTTGGACATCCCCATGACGGCCCGCCCCGCACCAGTCGACATTTCTTCTGAAAGTGCGTTGTACACATGCCCGACTAGCACGGAACGGTCGCCAAAGAAAGGTAAGAAGAGAATGAACTAATCAAGAACCTGTAAAATGTCTCACAACGCATGGGATAAAATATAATAACAACATATTTAACATACAATAGGCGAGACAGTGCGTAAGCTGAAAACTAAAACTACACATCATAGCAGCGGAAATCCAAATACAGCTTATGTTCCACATCACCATTATTACAACTTTTCAAACTGTCTCTAAAGCAAAGCAAAGGAAAAAGGTACACTACTAATGCCCAAAGTAGTGACCCGCAGCGACATAGGGAGAATATCTATATATATCATACGTGGAAGCCTCCTGCTCGTCTCCGGTACAGCTACTCGTGCATCACTAGCTAACCTGTCTCTAGTCTGCTCGTGAGAGCACCCAGAGTAATAAAAAGAGACATAAAACTCTTGGTCAGACAAAAGTCTGGTATGAGCGATAAGCAGCAAAACAGAACAATAACAGGTATACTAAACCATACCTGAACCTGGACCTGCAACCAAAGAGTTAGCACTACATACTGTACAATACTCTAAGGTGCCACTAACATATGGTGTAAAGATAACGGGGGAAGGGGTGTGCATGTCATAGTGATAGCAAACAATCAATCATAGCAACCATCCTCACATCTCTCACTCAGTGCATAAAGCATACGATGTCCACCGCTTCGATCACTAGACCCATCGAAGTAGTGACGGAGTTCGACTTGTATGACTACTACTACCACCAAGCTTACCCTACAGAGTCATGACTAAATCTTTACAAATGACCCCGCTTCATTGGTCTATAGCCCATTAGTCGTACCTAGACCACTGTGGTCCTGAATCCGTTCACGTACCCCATACACATAGTGATCCAAAGTTATAGACATCGACAACCCCTTAGCACACGTCCCACAGCAAAGCCCAACTCATGAAGTCAACTCGTTGGTTCCCATCTGGATCCTGAGTACAAGCTTCCCATTTGGACTACCTTTGCGTCTCGGGCTTTGGTCTTCTTCCCCGGATAGGTTCGGCTTTTCCCTTTTTCTTCACTTCGGATTGTACTCCCCAAGGTCGTTCAGCCCGGATCGCGAGTGACCCTTCGGGTTGGTTCTTGAGCTCCTTCATCAACCTGGAATCAGTTCGGTTCATGAGGGAATCCCATGGCTACTATAGGTATCGAGTCCTATCTGGTTCGTCGTACTCCTCTTCTGGTCAGATCGGTTCGGAAGTGACCACTCGGGTCGGGTCGGGGTGGCACATGCTCACGAGAGGCGAATCGGGTCGGAGGCTTCTGGTGTGAGCGGTTTGGTTCGGATATGGTGCTCCAATTTGTGATCCTCCTTGGCCATCAGTTCATGAGCTTCCAGGCGGTTCAGATCGTGGCAAACGTCCACGAGCGGTTCGGGTCGGGTAAAGGGGTTCCGATCCGGTCCCTATCTACATTTCTTGCAACTTTTCCAGCAACTGATTACGCCATTCGACGGCGTTCTCGACCAATCTAACTCTTCTAATCGATCACAAAGCATATCATACAGTCATAGCAACAAATAGAAGTGACCACAAACACCAAAACAACAATCTAACATGGTAAAATAGATCAAACATAGCCAAAACCCCACATTTTCCCTTAAGCATGTTTAAGCAAAATTAATGATGCGATTAGCAAAACTTAACCAAATTTTCTAACAGAGGCCTAAAACAATATTTCGAAATTTTTAAATATTTTTCCAGAATTTAATCATGGTTAAATTCGCTAATTAACACTAATTACCCTTAGTTAACCATAATTAGTGAGGAACTATGCAAATCACTCACCTTAGCCACAAATAAAACCTTTAAAACCAAAACTCTACTATTTGAGCGTGAATACCAATGCAACATAGCAGCTCTACCTCGATTCTTGTGCTAATCCTCTTTGATTTGATGTAGATTTGGCTTAATTAGCGATTAGGAGGTGATTTGGGGTGTTTTAGCAAGTGGAGGCCATTGCTAGGTTGAGAGGAATGTCTTAGGCGGCTGGAAAATGAAGTAAAATTCGTTTTCTAAACCCTAGCAACCCTCTTATACTCTGAATCCCGAAATTCCCCTTTGGGCCTAGCTGTTAATCACTCGGTTAACCCAATTAAGTTGTTTTTCACCACCTGAAACTTATTTCAGCCATATCTCCCAAACGGTGAGTCCGTTTGGCTAATGTGACCACTCTACGGAAAGGTAAACCATCATCTGGATCTAATGGAAGTGGTTTCAGGTCAAAACTCCTTTCCAATTAAAGTTATGGCCGAAACAAGGTCAGCTAGGGGCAAAACGATCATTTAAAAATCGGCAAAAATCATGAATATAGGAAATGACCCCAATAGTCGTCTCCCAAAGTTACATGACTATACGACCCTCTATGACGATGAAATAAATATTCTACGATCCTATGATGCGTAGAATGAAGGTCGTTACAATCCCCGTCGCCTTTGTCACTTCCCAAGCCATCAAGCCCTTCTATGTTATCATTACGATGGTGATCAGAAGCTGACGAGTTCGCATTCTCTTCAAGGTTGACATGAACTTTTTGAGGAGGAACGGGATTCGCTTACGCATTCAGATGATCATTCATCTTATTTATAAGATCTTGATAAACGTCCATTAAAATTTTGGTAGAGGTTTCCATCCGTTGATTTAAATTGGCAACAACGGCATCTAGTTCAGCTCTAGTTACTCTGGCTCTGCCAGTTGAGCTTTGGCCAATCTCAAAGCAGTTGGTAAGTGGCATAGCTTCGTTGGCCATGTTGTCGGATGCGCCAACAGTCTTACTCGCAGTTTTCTTTGATTTTTCCATTATCTCGGATAAGGCTCTCAACCTTGTGGGAGAGGATTCGTCATATTGCTTGGATATTAGATTTAGAGAATCTATCGTCGAATCAGGCTTCAAATTTCCT
The DNA here is from genome assembly GCA_030737875.1 of Allium sativum. Lineage (NCBI taxonomy): Eukaryota > Viridiplantae > Streptophyta > Magnoliopsida > Asparagales > Amaryllidaceae > Allium > Allium sativum. The sequence continues at coordinate 14,953,616 of CM060911.1, forward strand.
TAAGATTGTGAATCGTGGCCCATGGTGGACGTCAAAAATGTTAAAATCAAAAATCATCACAACACTCCAATGTGTATAAGTAACATTTCACAAAAGTAGGATTTAAAACTATAGGGCCACAAAATATAAAAAGCAAGTAAAAACACGGGATTTTAGAGTGGTTCGGCCAAGAAACAACCTACATCCACTACAGAAGCTATTTTCATTATCACTTTTGAATTTACAAAGTAAATGACTTCACTCATATCAATCGCTTCACTTTTTATAATGATCTCCTCTATTTTCTCTCTTTTTTGCTCTTGAATTCACGAAGGAATCAGTGAGATCTCTTGATTTGTGATGATAGTTGTGTAGATCTTCAATCACTTGAACAATAAATTGGTCTTCATTAGTTCCATGGTGAATTTGTGTTGAATCTAAGCTTTAGAGAGAATTAATGGAGGTTAGAGAGGTTTAGAGTGGTGGAGAAGTGAAAAATGGCAGCCCTTCGGGGTCCAAAATTCGGTCCCTTGAATGGTTGAGAAGTGGGGTATTTATATGTGTAGTTTGAAGGTAATGGCAGAGTTGTAATTTAGGTATGCAGGGTATGGGTCGTTCATTCCATATTTACGAAAATGCCACTGTGCCAGTTGTAGCCAGCTGTAAGACCAATCCATCCATGAAAACATGTGCGACTAATAAAATTACGACTTTGCCATCGTTCCATTTTCTGAGCGTGCGACCCATATATTAATGTGCGACCGATCACTAAAATTATTGATGAGCGACCCACCACATTACGTCTATGCCACTAAACTTTATTGTGACAAATTCATACAATAATATGTGACTGATCCTCGTATTTACACCCTTGCCATTACATTATTTCTGTGAGCAAACCAACTTAATTATGCCAATGCCACTACGTCACATTGCAGCAGATCTGTGCATCCACGTCTTTGCCGTTGGATTCGAACCATATTAGCAATGTTCAACTTTTCTTACACTATCTCGTTCATGTTTTGAGCCTTGTTAAACAAATATAGCCTATACATTATGCGCAAAAACTATTCCTTCATAATAATGCATGATCCATGCAATGTATATTGAAACATATGAATCAACTGATCCATAAATTATATTATGCACACATAATCCACGCAACAACTTCACTCATTCCATATTATAGTGAAGCGTTCCTTTGTATACACAAATATGCACGTTTGTTTTAACACATGCTCGACCCATAAATAAAATGATGTGCTTGACCCTTCTGCTCGACTTAGTGAACGATCCGATCAGCATGGAGTTGCTCGACCGACCAGCATGGCACTGCTTGACCAACCAACATGGTGCTCGACCCGTCAATGTGGTTAGTGCTCGACTCTTTACTTTGTTGGTGCTCGACCCACGTGGAGCTTGTCAACGAGCGACCTAGACTGTTGTTATATGCGAGCTTAGTCCGTGCTGTATAAATGGCTTGAGAACTATATATACATGTATACACACAGTTCTTCTTTTGTTCATATGAAATCTGGTTGAGTACACTTGTGTTGTTCAACAGAATGTTTGAATGGGCCTTTAGCTTTTTAACTGCACTATGTTGGTCCATATGAATGTATATACAGTATACATTCTAGTGCTACACTATCCATGTAATATTTAATCTGCCAATGTATTTGTACCCATCGTCCAGTTTGGCTAGTTGATTCATGGTATTCATTCATGGTTTAAGCTTTGTATGGTCTTATTATATATATGTTCCATGCATTATAATGTAGGAATAATTTCATGCCAAGCTTCTACATCAAATGTGCTTTATCCATTGTTATAGATGACTTGAACTAATATGTGAACGTTGGTATATGCCTACTAGTCCATTCTTTTCGGTCGTGAACACCATACGTATGCTTTATATACGTTGAAGCTTAACAGAACTGTTATGTTGCTGAAATATGCCCGATCCAATATATAGTATACGAATGATCTATCACATAAAACACTGATTTTATGACTGTGTTTCATAACAGGGTTAACACCTTTTGTCTTGACGGTTAAAACAAAGTGAAACCAAGCATGTCTCAAGATGGTTAAAACCAAGTGAAACCTGGTATGCTTCACATGATTTAGAATTGGCTACAGTGGAATATGCATTGAAACTGTGCAACGGCCCCACCGTTATACCCATTTTAGCAAAGAATATTACAATTAATGTCGTTTGCTAATCTGGAGAATACAACTTTATAGGGGCGATCGAATATGAATATATCTTTATACTAACACTGACATATCACTTAAACCTTTTTCACTTAATGTCTGATCTGATTTTGATGTGTTAAGTATTAATACAAAGTAATAGACATACCGATTTCATTTAACCAGAACAATATATCAAACACATAACAATCACATATCACAACAAAAAAGTACACATTATAGCATACATAGAGTAAGTCCACAAAATATAGTTCTAACCTTACATTCTACACATTCCAAAATATGTCAATATCTTACACTACACCAAAAAAGGCCTTTCTAGCATTGTAAAAACGCTGCTAAAACTTGTAGCATTTCGATAAACGCTGCGATATGACATGCAACCAAAAGTCTGAAAGTTTTAGTTGTGTTACCAATAATGCAACCAAAAATAAACATATCGTAGCGTTTCATAAACCATATCGAAGGGATTTTTGGCAGCGTCATAAAAACGCAACCAAAGTGGTACTTGTACCCTTTTTTCTTGTTTTCTATAGCAATTTTTCTATGCTACTATAATATTTTCTGTAGCATTTCAAAAGCCCTACCAAAGCAAATTAATGTCTTTTGTTACGTTTTGTTTCAGCTTATATATAATAACAATATTAAATTAAATAATCAATCACATAATTATTATTTTCAAACCAACGTCGATAATCAATATATATATATAATTAAAGAAACACATTAATCGCATAATCAAGTATATTATCCGTAATCATATCAATAATAGTATTTCGCTAAAATAGGCAAATAAACATACCACAACCATTTACAAACAAGTCTACACAACTAATACGAATAAAATAATATTATGATACATAAAGTCTTGTTCATGCCAGGCTTGATTAAAGAACAGTGCAAAATGAGCATGTTGTACAGCTATATTAACATCGACATCATTGAAAACTATGATCGGAGATTTTTCTCCTAACTCCAAAGTCACTTGTTTCAGGTTGCTTCTTATAGCTGCTTCAAATACCATCTTTCCTATCTCCAATATTATATAAGAAAAAAGCTAATATCCTATGCTCTCATTTATTTTTACCTTGTGCCATAAATGCGCCTTGATTGGTGGAAGTCTGAATTCTGTGTAATTAGGATTCATGCATTTAATCTGTTCACTAGTTGGGGTACCTAAAACCTGTAATACTGAAAGTCTAACAATTAAGTAAGAGAAAACTTTACAAATAGAAAGGCCTCCAATAAAAAATAAGTTAGTTTTTTAGTGCAATCAGTATATAAACTAATTTACTACTCAATGCATACTGCCACTACACCAAAAGAAAGTATAGTGCAACTTTTACAAAATATAGTGCAGTTTTTCACAAAATATAGTGCAATTATTTTATCAGGAATCATCATATGGTCAGATGAAAGTAAAGCATGCAAAATAAAATGAACAAGGTGCAAGGCCAGCACAAAAATGAACTCAGCAGCGAAGAGTGGACTAGCAACAACTAAAATAGAAAATCTGTTCCAAACTAGATATACCATTTACATAAACAAGCCTCCATATACAAGGAGATGCAGCAGGTTTAGAAATTAGTTTATATCCGTGTGTCAAGCCTAGAAGTTTGATGGTTGAGTTTACTATGATTTTTTTTTTGTGAAATATGTACTTAAGAAATCGTGATATACAACCAGAGAGTAGAACATCCAAGTGTAAACAACAACATAATAGGGAAAGACTTGACTTTACAATGTATAATATATCTATAAACTTATATTGGCATGGAAGCAGATTAACAAGGAGATTCAATGGGTTTATAAAATAATTTCTACATATCCATTTGTTTTGTAGTATTTTGCAATTGGATAGCTGGGAAAACAACATGATTGACAGGTAATATATGACCAGAAGTCATCAATAACTTTGAAGCAAGAATAAGTTAATTTGAAACAACCGAGAAGAACTCAAGGACTAACGACAGTCACCTGGAGCGGAGTTAGTTCCACATTTTTTTCCTATTACAGATATATTACATATGCAACAACCATATTGTTTAACATTTGTACTAATAATGATTTTTCAAACATGCTTTAAAAACAATGAAGTTCTATACTGAAACTGAAATCGATTTTTATTACCAAAGCAGAGTAGTACATTTGGAAACCTGTATCAAATATACACTCAATGATTATATCAATGCATAACAATTGTATGATATAACATGTTGTGTATTGTTTATTTTTAACTAATCATGAATTTCTAAATCTTAGAATTCACTGGTTAACATAAGACTTGAATTCAAAACCGGGACATTCACACGCTAGCACTGCGTTATCAACAACAAGTCCTTGAATTCAAAACTAGAGCGATTGTAAGCGCGACAAAATCAATGTAAGAGCATTGAGTTGTGAGCATCTCAAGCATGAATTCATGTTCAATTCATCATCAGCAATGACCAAATTCATGGGAAGCATTCAAGAAATTTTCCATAAATGTAAACTTCATAAAATGGTTCGGAACATGTTGTGTTGAAGTGCAAATCAGCTAATTTCCACAGCAATGAAACTTGGGTTATCGGAACATGATTTGGATGCAAACCTCTGAAAATGCATGAGCGAAAGCATCTTAACTCCTATAGAGAATTTATCGATGATCTTCCCATATGTGTATGACACAAATTATAGTAATAATGATCATTTCGATTCCCATGTTTCTCTCGAAAAACATGAGCTCCGAGGGGTAAATGTTAAACAGGATTATGAAATGCGGTCATAAAATCAGTATTTTGATGTGATAGATCATTCATATACTATATATTGGATCAGGAATATTTCAGCAACATAATGGACCGGTTAAGCTTCAACGTATATAAAGCATACATATGGTGTTCACGACCGAAAATAATGGACTAGCAGGCATATACCAACATTCACAAATTAGTTCAAGTCACCTACAACAATGGATGAAGCATATTTGATGTAGCAGCTTGGCATGAAGTTATTCCTACATTATAATGCAAGAAACATATATATAATGAGCCCATACAGAGCTTAAACCATGAATCAACTAGCCAAACTGGACGATGGGTACAAATACATTGGCAGATTAAATATTACATGGATAGTGTAGCGTTAGAATGTATACTGTATATACATTTATATGAACCAGCAAAGTGCAGTTAAAAAGCTAAAGGCCCATTCAAACATTCTGTCGAACAATACAAGTGCACTCAACCAAATTTCATATGAACAAAAGAAGACTTGTGTGTATACATGTATATACAGTTCTCAAGCCATTTATACAGCACAGACTAAGCTCACACATAACAACAGTCTGGGTCGCTCGTTCACAAGCTCCACATGGGTCGAGCACCATCAAAGTGAAAGGTCGAGCACCAACCACGTTGACAAGTCGAGCACCATGTTGGTCGGTCAAGCAATGCCATGTTGGTCGATCGAGCAGCGCCATGCTGAGTGGATCATTCATTAAGTTGAGCAGAAGGATCGAACACCTCATTTTATTTATAGGTCGAGCACGTGTTAAAACAAACGTGCAGATTTGTGTATACAAAGGAATGACTCATTATAATATGGACTGAGTGAAGTTGTTGCGTGGATTATGTGTGCATTATATAATTTAAGGATCAGCTAATTCATATGTATAAATATACATTGCATGGCTCACGCATTACTATGAAGGAACAGTTCCAGTGCATAATGTATAAGCTATATTTGTTTAACAAGGTTCAAAATGGGAACGAGATAGTGTAAGCAAAGATGAACATTGCTAATATGGTTCGGATCCAATGGCAAAGACGTGGATGCTTGGATCTATTGCAATGTGACGTAGTGGCATTGGCGTAATTAAGTTGGCTTTCTCATAGAAATAATGTAATGGCAAGGGTGTAAATACGAGGGTCGGTCACATATTATTATGTGAATCTGTCACAAATAAAGTTCAGTGGCATAGAAGTAATATGATGGGTCGCTCATCAATAATTTTAGGGGTCGGTCACACATGAATATATGGGTCGCATGCTCAGAAAATGGCACGATGGCAAAGTCGTAATTTTATTGGTCGCACACGTTTTCATGGATGGATCGGTCTTACAGCTGGCTACAGCTGGCACAATGACATTTTTGTAAATATGGCATGAACGACCCATACCCTGCACACCTAATTACAAATCTGCCACTACCCCCAAACTACACCTATAAGTACCCCACTTCTCAACCATTCAAGGGACCGAATTTTGGACCCCGAAGGGCTGCCATTTTCACTTCTTCACCACTCTAAACTTCTCCAACTCTCTCTAACCTCCATTAATTCTCTCTAAAGTTTAGATTTAACACAAATTCACCATGGAACTAATGAAGATCATCTAATCGTTCAAGTGAAGATCTACACTACTATCATCACAAATCAAGAGATCTCACCGATCCCTTCGTGAATTCAAGTGAAATCAAGAGCAAAATAGAGAGAAAATAAAGGAGATCATTATAAAAGAGAGAAATAAGGGATATTAATGAAGTCAATGTACTTTGTAAATTCAAAAGTGATAATGAAAATAGCTTCTATAGTGGACGCAGGTCGTTTCTAGGCCGAACCACTCTAAAATTCCGTATTTTTACTTGCTTTTATATTTCGTAGCTCCATATTTTCAAATCCTACTTTTGTGAAGTGTTAACTATACACCTTGGAGTGTTGTGATCATTTTTAATTTCAACAAAAGGCATGACTAGAAATTCATATAGACCATATCTAGTGTTAAATATAGTGTATTTGATGCTCTCTTTCTCCACCTTCATCTGATGGAACCCTGAAGTTAAATTCAGTCTTGAGAATATTCTTTCTCCATTTGATTGATCAAAGAGATCATCTATTCTTGGTAGTGGGTACTTGTTCTTGATTGTGACTTTATCGAGCTCTCTATAATCTACATATATCCTTAACGTGTCATCTTGCTTCTTGACAAACACCACTGGTGATCCCCAGTAAGAACTACTTGGCCTTATAAAACCTTTTTCTTCCAATTCCATCAATTGCTTCTTCAATTCAATTAATTCTTTGGCCACATCCTAGTTGGTTTCTTTACTACTTGGCTTGCTCCAAGCAACAAGTCTGATCTAAAATTCAACTGGTACATGCTATGGCACTCTCTTAACCTCAAACACATCCTTGTATTGATTTACTATGGGTATATCTTCCAATGTAAGATCTGTCTCCCTAGTATCCAAGTCACACATATATGAAAAAAAATCTTTCTTTGGTTGCCTCACACAAAACTGATATCCTCTTGCCTTCAATGGTTTTCAAAGAGATGGTAGAGGTTTCTAGTTAATGATTACTCCAAATTCTTTTAACCAAACTGCACCAATATAATTCCTATCCCTGCATAGTTCAACACATATAAATCAGAAATGAATACATGCCCAACTATTTTTAATTCTACCTGCAAACGTTTTATCCCTAGTGCACATAAGCTACCTATAATACTTCTAATATATGACTTGAAAATATTTGTGAACTATTGTTGCGAAATGATTTATAACTTGGGATATGAAATAAAATGATTTATCGCTAAGATTCGAGTAACCCGTAACTAAAGAAAGGTATGACGTGGGTGTATACCCTTGATGATGGTCTGCTCTAGGGTTCGGAGAGACATCATTATTCAATATCGATGCGTGCGTAGGCCGTGCCTAGTGGCCTTGTCACTGGAGAAACATCTTGACTTGGGACTTAAATGTATTATGTCGTTTATCGAAAAAAAAAATTGAAACTTTCGAAATGATTTTTGGTTTTAAAATCCCGAAGCGAGTATAATTCAATATGAAAGGAAGTATATAAGATTTCGAATGATTTGAAAAAAAAATCGGGATTTTGGTCGATGAAATGATACCATGCTTTGATTTTCTAATTTTTAAATTAAATCTAGTATTGGTAAATATCTTGTTTTATATATATGGTTTTAACAAGCTCTTCTTTTCGAGGACGAAAAGCCTTAAGGGAGGAGATTGTAACGAACCAGTTTTCAACATTTTAAAATTTTGAAATTAATTTCGATTTGGTATTTAAGAAATTAATTTTGTTTATAAATTGAAATCTAATCTAGTTTATTTTGGTTTAAACATATTTTGTAATGTGAAAATGTAAATTTTGCTTCTATGTTTGAACTTGAATGGTTATTTAAATTAAATGTTAGTAATATTTTAAACTAAATGATATATATTGTTGAAAAAAATCTATTTAAATAAAATTTGTTTAGTTGAATTTGGGTTTTGATTTAAAATTCAGATGTGTATTTGATGTGTATTGAATACACTAGTATTGTTGCATAGTATAATAAATACTCTTTTAGTTTAATCATTTGTTTAATTTATTTTGCAACTTGTTAGGCATGTTGAATTTATTTTGCCATTTGGTCTAAGAGTAGGGGTGAGCATTATTCGGTTAAACCAAATAAACCAACCAAACCAATTTATTTTGGTCAGTTTGGTTCGGTTTTGAAATTAAATCGGTTCGCAATCGGCCCGAAAAAATATTAAGTTTGGTTATCGGTTTAACCAAATTAACCGAATTTTTACTATATTTTCAAAATTATCAGTATTATAATAATTATTTTATGTTAGTTTAGTTATTTAAGTATATATTAATCGTCACCTATGTGTCAAAATTAATATTAAAAGTCAAAAATAATAATACTGTAATCATATATTTATAATTTGTTTCAAATTATAGTGAATATTTCAAACACATAATGTAAAATATTTTTAGTTCGGTTTAATCGGATAACCAACCGAACCAACCAAACTTAATTTGGTTGGTTTGGTTTGATTTTCATTTTTATTGGTTTTAGTTTAATTTGACAAATTTATCATCGGATAAACCAAACCAACCAAACGCTCGTCCGTATCTAAGAGTTCTGAGAAAATTACACCTGTCGCCCACGTTATTTTCTTTCCACCGTTCCCCATTTACTTCCTTCACTGTTGCTTTCCCCTTTAAAATTTTCATTTCAACCAAACAAATTTTCCCCAAAATCGAAGCTTTCCCTAATTTGAATAATGGTAGTCACCTTAAAACCTCCCACCGTTGCCTTCGCTCCACTCAATTCCACCGCACCTTCCACTTTTCCAGGCGGACGTCGCTTGCAAGCAACCACCATCGTTCCCCTTATCTAGTCACGTCCGCACACAGTTACCAGCGCCAATCGCCAAAGCCACCGCTAGGGCCGCCGTCACCCTGATCTTCTGCCTGTAGCCGCTAACCTGGACAAACCAATGATCTCAACCCACTCTTCCCTCCACAATTCGACGTTGAATCTGAGCTTTCATCTCCGCTACCACCTCTCTGCCTTGAGCCTTCACTGCTACTTGTTAAGGTGAGTTCGTTACTCACGATTCAACCTTTTTTCAAGTATGATAACTTATGTTGAATACATTGTTGGTTATCCTATGGTTGGTGTGAGATTGTTCATTGGTATGCACCATATTCCTTCCTTGCATGCTGATTTGAAATTGTGTCTACACATTCATGTATGCTTTAAGTGAAATATTGCCATAGCATATAGTTTCCTATTTTACTCCGTATATTGATAACAACATGCGTCCCTTTTATGCTCGTTAAAAATGATACATGCTCCTTTAATATAATTCGTGTACACTTAGTATCCCAACTTAACTGAAATATAGTCATGTTTTGAAATTGCATCCAGCTGATAAAGCACAGATGCATTTGTAATATAAAATAGGAACACTCTTAACCGAAGGAAGCCACATCATTGTGGAAGGCAGAATGTTTGTAATATAGGGATTTATATATGAAAATTGAAATGACTATGTTATAGGGTAGCTTTGATTAATTCAGATGTTAACTGAATGTTCATATGACTCAACCATTTTCCAGATGAAAAACATTAGTGAACTCAAAACTATAGCTCTATTATGTATTAAACTGACTGGATTAAAAAAACAGTAAAAGCATAAAATATTTTTCAGTTATATTCGAGTATCTCTGACCGTTCAGCAGGAGACATCAACAATAGTATAATTATTTGTATTTTCATCCTTGTCAATTGGGGCAAGCAAATTGTATTTTTGATGAACGTGTTGAAGTTATCATGAGAAATTCACCAGTTTGTCAACTATGTCCATTATATTCAGTACATTATTCTGTATAACGCTTTTTACTCTAAGATAGTTGTCAATGAAGTTATGAATCATGCATAATTGCACAGTTTATCATACTACGTCCAATATTACGGTGTTAAAATTATAAGATTTTTTTGTACTATTTTATATAACAATATACGTTATACTTTGTCCACAATCGGACAAAGCTCCTCCTCTTAACTGCCATATGAATTAGCATACAATTTGATGTAATAAAATAAATTCTAATGCTACGTGCCGACCAATCCATATTTATATAGCATTTCTCAAGTTATTTAGTGATGAGTGATTTAACCGTTCAGTCCATGATGTGAGCTGTTGCAAGGTATACATGATATTTTATTGACCTTTGAACTTTCTTAAGAATGAAATTTCATTTTAAATACAGAATGAAATGTCAGGAAATTTGATGGTTGATCAATCAGTTGGCATGTAATCAGATTTAATCACCTGTCATTTATGTTAGGATTAATTATTTTATTTCGATATGTTACTGAAGTTAATTTACTTGAAAAAATGATTAATCCTGACTCGAGTGTTTTATGTTTTTGCATGAAACGCTCGGGGCAGATACAAGTGTTGTAGAATTTAGATTTCAGCTCGCAAACTGGAGAGGAACGTGAAGACACAAGACGCTTATACACGTGCAAGGCCCAAAAAAACCGTAAACTTTATTTAAAACCATGTATTGTTTTTTTTTTTACTTCTTCCGCTGTATAAATAAAATTCCATTTTGTAAGCTCTGATATTTTTGTAAATAAAATTCTGCTTGTGAAATATATTGTTGTATATTTTCTGTGTTGTGATTATGTGTTATTTTCTGCTTAAGCCCTATAAGCTAAATAACGAGCTGTTGTTTTGAACGTTTCGAATTGGTTTAATTACCGACTTGAAGCGGTCAAAAAGGCAGGTCGTTACATATTTCAATTATCATTGATTATAAAATATATATTAACATATTTGTTTAGAATATATATATATATATATGCAGGATTTGTACACAGGATATAATATTGAAGACTGTACAGTTTTAGAGTTCCAAGAGATCCAAAGATTCAAATAGATTCAAGACTCATGAGTATTAAGATATTAAGATTTCAAGAGATCAAGAATATCAAGTAAACATAGTCTAGTTTATATGTAAAACTCGGGTTAGCACCCTCAAATTCTGTTTTCAGAATTCCTTTCCAAATTCTTTTTTAAATTATTCTTAAATTTCTTTTCTATATGATTTTAAATTTTTATAAGTATTTTACTTAATTATTTCAAATATATACATATAGTTTATAAAAGTTTTTTAATAATATGTTTATATATATATTAAATCATATAAAATTATAAATATGTTTATATTATATATCACTAAGTTTTTATATGTCTTTACACTTTAGAAACTTCATTTGAAACATTAGATTTGATTCAAGAATTTCCAGAATATATATTAGTTTAAACACTTGAAATTTTATTTTAGAAATAAAAATACAAAGTATATGTCGACATAGGGGTAATGACATGTCGACATATAACTATCACTTTTTCAATTTTCAAAGGAATTGTCTTTTCACTATTTGTAACGTTTCAGAAGCATTGCAACCATTGGGACACTATAAAAAGGGTTGATTTCAAATTTTTTATCATTCCTTCTTCTCCTTCTTCACCCCTTTACTTACCACCATTAAAATTCTTAAAATTCTTGATTTCAAACTTATACTCTGCCGATTTCAACAAAATTTATATCATTCTTGTTCTCTTTTCATTCTCTATCATCTACTCTCTGTTAGAAGTGATAATTGAAGAGTTATAAGATTATTGTAATTGTTTAGGAAGTGTTTGGAAAAGGGTATGTTCCTTGTAGCCTTGAAATCAAGGAAAGGGAGTAGTGTTAACCTTGTAGCCGTGAAATCAAGTGTGTTTGGAGCGGTGTTAACCTTGTAATCATAAAATCAAGGGTGTTGTACTTGGATACTGATAATAATAAACCCTACGAAATCCAGCGTTGCATGGGACTGGACGTAGTAGTAATATGAACCAGTATAAAATCCGGTGTGTTCTTTCCTTTTCTGCATTTTATATTTATTTATATCTGTGTCTATGATTATTTATGTATTTGTGATCATTCTGGTGTAATAATCATTATGTGATTCATATAGTTATTCAAGATTGTTTAAATTTTCTATAGTCTCTTTAAAACACTATTCACCCCCATCTAGTTGTTTTGCCTTAGATCCTTAATCCGCATTCCTTAACATTAAACAGCAAACAACTAAATGCAACACAAAGAAATGATCATTTTGATCATCAGGAAATGAGAAACCATATATCATGAGATATGATGCTATTTTTTTCTTGTTAGAAAATTGTAATAGTTATTGTATTGAGGAATCATACCACTTCAAACTTGTAAATATATCTAATCTGCATGTAAAATGAAGTTGTAAATATGTTAAATACTATTACATCATGCTGAGAACAAAAATAAAACTTTGACGAGATGGATCAATAGAATGTCAAGTTGCTATTCATTTTTAAGTAATTTGCCGGTGAAGACATAAGAATAAATTATTATTTGGAAAAAAGTAAAAGTAAATTAAATAAAAGCTAAAAAGTTATCAGAACCTCAAATATTGCAAAGCTAATTACCTCAAACAGTAATTTAATGCCCTTTCTTTCCATGCATGGTAAACAAAATCCCTGGGAAGAACATATAAAGAGATTATCTAAATAGAAGCGGCATATGTTTATGTGATTATCAAGTCATCCCATCCAAAAAGCCTCTTCACTCATTATTCTTCCCAATTGATAGTATGGCATAACAAAGTACAGGTGAGGAAAACCTACAAGCCTAGATTTTCAAACAAAATAACTTAAACAAACCTTCAAGCAAATTGATGTAAAGAATGAAGAGAATGTGGGTCATATTTAAAACTAAAAATGAAAACTTATTGCATTTATTTAAAGATGTAATTCAATATTTACGATAAAACTAAAAAAAGAAAACGTACTAGTTAACATTTTAGAAGATTGTGCCTTATGTTGTTTAGATAGATATTAAAATTTCGAAGGAATTTAAAAAAGCAAAAAATGAAAATGGAAACGAAAAGGAAAAGGAAAAGGAGGTCGCATAAATGGTTAAATACGTGTCATGAAAGAACAAGAATTCAGTTAGCTACCTTTTCTAGTGTCATTAAAATGGATAATAATTTATTATGCACGTGTCTTAATTGGAGCTCAAAATATCAAAATCAATACTTACCAGTTGCACTACTATAATAAAAAAAATCAGCCTTTAAATAATTATTATTGTTTCTCTAGGGTGCAGTTCATCTCAACCAAGGGAGTATATATTATTAGATAATATAATAGAATTCAATCATTGTGCAAAAAGTAGATTAGTATTTTCAAAGCCTAGAACTATGAAATAGCTGAAATATAAACCAAAGGAAAAGAATAAACCAGTATGCATATAGTATTCCAAAATGGATGAAATAGAAACTAAAATAAAAGAATACAATAGTATGCATATAGTATTCCAAAATTAATATTTGTACCACTGAAGTAGCAAAAATATCTTACTAGTCTATTGAGCAAAGTGTCAAGGAGAAGAAACATAAAGTTGATCATATGAATGCAAGCCATTATCTGCCACAATATGAGCACTGGATGAAAGGTTAAATTTTTTGCTAACCAACAATCTTATGTTTATATCTATGCCTAAAACATATAATAAAGAAGAGATGAAAACATTTTCTTAGTTACATTTAAAGGCTAATTTGTAGTAAGTACATCTTAAGGATTATGTGTAATCATGATAGAGTTAACCATAATGGAGTATTAGTTCTAACTGATATCGTTTTAGAATTAAAAAAATTGATCGGAAATGGTTGTAAGTGATAACTTCGGGCTATAGAATGCTAAATGAATCCAACTTGTGCAACCTTATCATTTTCTAAAATCACAAGGTTTCATAAGATGATAGATTTCATTAGCTTTATATAATGAATTTTCATTTATAGAATATTAATATAATAAGAATGCTACAGTTTCTGATAAATAAGTTTTTTGCTTTGAAATTTAATAATTTAACATTTTTAAGTTAAATCAGTTGCTGAAATTTAACATTGTTTTGAGTAGTTGTATGAATTAAAGTATTATTGTAATTACAGTTGTATCTATTTTTACTCCATTTGTTATATGTATTGTACATAAAGTGGTCAGATCCTTTAATTTTGTTAATCTAATTAGCACTTGCTGTAAGGTCTTGACTCGAAAATAGTTTAGGTATCAGAATTCATAAGATCGGCCCTGGAATTAAATGAAGACAACAAAATTGTGCTAGAAGTACAATATGGAATACATAAGAGACATAATTCAAGTAGACCACAGGCTCTGAAAAATGCCTCAATGATAGTGCTTTGTTGCATTTAATTAATATTAAAAAGTTTGACTTAATGACTCATTGATTTGGTATAACCAAAGAAGAAAATACTTGTGATAGTGGGACCTCCTTAATTGGCAATTCAACTCCATGGTCACCTATAGCTGCCATAGCCTTCATAATCTCACAGAGAAATTAAAGTTATAATAAGCCAAATATTAAAAACGAGACTGAGAATAACTAGACATGAATAGTAATTCAAAGATCAAATACACCATATCAACGAGAATGTTATAACATAAATTTAACCCTGAAGCTGAAAAACATAGTATAACTTCAATCATTAAAATTATGCTTCATACCCCATTAGATGTAGTAATAATAGATTTAGGATGGAACCTGTAACAATTGGGAATTTTGCTCGATCCGAATCGATTGTTAAACCGACCAAGACCGTTCGAAACCCTTGATTGTTTTGAGAACACGACAAATTGGAACGCAATCAGAAGAACATTTCATTGTTTATTACAACAATTCCATCAGAATACAAGAATATTACAGAGTAAGAATAAATATTATACAACAGAAAATATCAGATATTTAAATTACATTTAAATACATAGCAGCGGAAAAATAATACAAAACATAACTGAAAGAAATACGCGGATACAGAGCTTTCTGAATATCACTTTAGTTATCAACCAGGATCCTGTGAATATAAATCTGCAAAACCAAAACTACTAGCTGCCCGTGGAAAATAGGGGCACCCAGAGTTTAGGGTAAAACAATAAACTCCAGGTCAGTCATGTGACTGGTGTGAGAACTAAAACAGTCATTAATCTTTATTTTTAAAGTTAGGTAAATCAAGGGACCACGCCGTATAACACGGAATGAGTTTCCTCCCAAGAATATCAGTGCATAAAACAAACAGCGCAATGCTAAATAAAGAAAAATGAAGCTATTATAAGACCCAGGTCCCATCACACGATGCAACGCAAGCCGGAGGATAGAGTTTTACCTTATAATAGCCAAAGAATGCTTGATACGTTTTAAAAAACTATTGGACATTGGATTTCCGTCATGAGTCGAGGCAAGGGGCAAGCTCCTCTCCATTCGAGACACTCTAGCAAATGTCTCAGGACCACACACAGCGATCCTGGAGCTTCAGGGCCAGTCCTCTCTTACTTTTGAGGATTGGCAATTCCTGAACACACGTTTCCCAGTCCTATCAGACATATATCCGAGGCGCCTCGCATCCAACAACCACACAGGTAAAAAGTATGTAAATTGTCAGGGCTGGTAGGTCACTGACATCACCCATAGCTAGAAAGAAACGTCGTGCTCTCCCTGCAGTCACTATCCCGTTTTTGACTTATACCGAGGTGTGAGGCTCGCGAATTAACGCTATACACAAAGCTGTACCACATAGGCCGTGCTTTGATCATCAACCACAAGACTTTGCTTTTCAACAGAAGCCTTGATTATCTGCCACTTAGGCATGCCACACAGGCAATTCATGCCATGCGATTGATATCCATCAATATACAACCTCTAAGCTCGTACGTTTCAGAGAAGGGCGTTAAGCAAGAGAATAAATTCTCCTCCGCCAAACAGATATATATTTAACAAAAATCAATCACACAGAATAAAATCCAATGTCAGACACACAGTCCATTTACAAGTTCGTTCTGGGTCTGAACGAAACCGGAGGAACCTTATTCCTTGCATATCCATCGATCTCCAAGTACGTCTGGACGATCACCAACCGATTCCCTCCTCTTAGGTGTACAGCCCAATCAAGATCAACAGTAATCATCCAAACGATGTAAAGACCTCTGATCTTCAACCACCGTCTTCATCTTCGACTTATTGTCGAATCAGTTATTCAGAATGTGTATAAACCAGGCCTTTCCGAATAACTCGCGTATATAATAAACAAGTGCTACACAAACACAACATACACCTCATTCCAATTCAGAATATTCTTTTATTCAAATATTCACATTCTTACGGAGAGGTTCCCATTAATTTTATCAAAGATAAATTCTTCTAAATTTATTCTTTAATCTTCCTTTGGATATCATTTCAAATCATGTTAAGGTTTTCCAAACTAGTCGGGATTAGCGAACCACACCGAAGTAATCATTTATTTTATTTCTCATTCCCAACTCATTCATCCCATGGAGCAAAACTGGTAATATTCCACATCTAACACCACGGTGTTATCGGTAAATATTAATTACCATTTCACGTTCAAATCTAACTAAAGATTTAACTATCGCATTGGAGAAAAACTGGTGAAACTCCATTCTCGATCATTTCAATCTAATTAAAGATTCATTAAAACTCCACTTAGTTTTAATCTTCCCAAAAATCAATGTCCTGTCTTTAACTGGGTTAAAGAACCAATGTCATCTAAAACACGGTTCACGATAAACCCAAAATCACATTCCATTGTTAATCGGGTTAAAGAACAGGTGTTATTCAAAACACTGCTCACGATAAACCTAAAAACCAATTTAAATTCAATTCCAATTAAATGGTAATTAACTGGACAAGTTCACTAAATCTTAATTAAAAGATTTATTCTTTTCTAAACTAGGTTCAAGAACAGTCTTATTTAAGACACCATTCATGACGAACCCAAAATCCCATTTGATATTAAATACAAGGCTCTGAATAGAAAATATATCGGCTTATATTCAATATCAAATTCTGAAACCAACAAATATCGTATCGGAAATAACGATATAAATATATCTTTCAAATTTTCACAACCATATTTGTATAGTCACGAAATCCAACATCGAAATATTCCGAAGATAATTTCGATTCAAATCCATTCCAATTCGTATATTGGAAATTCTGATTATTTTTAAAACCTCTTCAAATCCAATTTATTTATTCAATAATATTGGATTATAATTCTAGTTCATAACTGGTTCATTTCGATAAAAATATATTTTATCCTTTTTAAATATGGGAATTTTCACCCCAATTCTTTCTAAATCATTTACTATGATTTTACACAAATTATTGATATTTTTAATAATTTTATCAAGGCCCGTACAGTCGATTTCCAATAACGGTCGTCGAACTGCACTTACAGCGACCTTTTCCAAATTTGATTTGGTCATAATTCGAAATCCAACCGTTAGATTTCAAATTTCTAATATTCATCGGAAAACTCTTTTCGATACGAACCCAACGGTTCCGGTTTCAGGAGAATCCGACGGTCGGATCTCCCGTAACGTCAGTTCGAAGTCAATGGTCGAAATTCGCGAACTGCTGCAGCGCGGCATGTTCTATTCAGGCCATTTAATATATATAACATATATATTATATATATTTCATCGATTTCAATTCTAAACATATTTTATAAATCATTTAAATTCGTTTTAAAAACGATTTCAACTTCATATTCAAATTTAAATCAAAATTGAATATTCCATATCATTAATATATAAATGATAATATTTTCAAAATATTAGATTTTGAAATCACTTCCTTTTCTATATTCATTATAAAAAAGAATATAATCGATATAAATATCGTTCGCGTCAAAATGGCGCAAATCTAATCAACACGGCTTTATATATTTCAATAAATTCGTTATTCTATTCAACAAATGAATATTTTCTTCAACACTTGAATATATATTTTATTCAACACATGAATATTTATTCATTCTTATTTACAATAAAAATGTGAATTTTATTGTATAAATATTTTATTCAAGACATGAATATTTTCAACACATGAATATTCTCAACACATGAGTATTGTCAACACATGACTATTTTTGTTATTTAATATATTTTATAAAATTATGATTTCTATCGTTTAATTCTTAATCAGACTCCAACCGTAAATTAGTAAGAGAACTATTCCCCAAGTATTAACCCCGAAGGCCGAAACCAACATCAGATTAATCCCCTGGAAACCACTCATCTTAACTTGTTTCCAGTTAGTTTCTAATTTTATATATGATAAAGATGTAAATTTTATTATTTAAAGATTTTACTCAACACATGAATATTTTCAACACATGAATGGTTTCAACACATGAATATTCTCAACACATGAGTATTGTCAACACATGACTATTTTGTTTATTCAACACATGAATATAATTTATTTTCTAAATTGGAATGAGACCCACTCAATTACCATATAATGTTATTTATATGGATTCCATACAACACATGTATATAATAGCAATGATAAATAATCAACCATCATCCAAAGTGCACCACACAACTGTCTGTCAACCTATCGATTGACATACAACTAAACAATCGGGATTAATGTACATCAAATATCATCCCAATACCCGTGTGGGGTTTCAGTCAACAAACACAGATTTTTTTTATTTGTGCAGTTGGGCGATGTGTAAAATTTATCATCCCAATCAATATCCTTCAAATGGGTGTACATAAACAAATCGTTCGATTTGTAAATGAATATTTATTTATTCACATTCACGTTAAATTTATATTTTTAACGATAAATAATTTATTTTAACACATGAATATGTTTTTATTCGTTTCACATCACAATCAATTTTCACCACACAACAAAATCAAACAAGTCGTCCATGGTCTGTGGACAACGGGTGTCGGGTGCTGCTAAGCACCATCTGCATCCTAGTATATATTTTTAACTAGAAAACAAAAATTAAAGTGAGAAGTTCTCACCTAGAAGCTAAACCAAACGCCGCGACTCTTCATACGTAGAAAATCTTTGCCGTGTCTCTAACGAGGTCTGTTTCACGTAGTCGATATTAAAAATCACATTTTTAATATCGCTTTCTATACATAAAAATCATATTTTTATTTCGCTACATATATAAAAATCAAATTTTTACACAACAAAAAAATTTAATTTTTATATAACTAAAAATCGTATCTTTTCACGTTTAAAAATCTTATCTTTTCTAAATTAAAAATCGAAGCTTTGTTTATAAAAATCAAGCCTTTCTAAATATAAAAATCAAATCTTTGTAGCGATGTTCATATAATAAAAATCGAATTTTTACCTAACTAAAAAACTTATCTATCCTATAATAAAAATATAAAATCGAATTTTTACCTAACTAAAAAACTTATCTATCCTATAATAAAAATATAATCTTTACTATAATAAAAATATAATCTTTACTATAATAAAAATATAATCTTTACTAAGTTAAAATCACTATGCTATTATATTTTATAAAATTCAGTTTTACATATAAAAATCTCATTTTTAAAATTTAGTTTTACATATACATCTCTAAAGAAAAATAAAATAAAAACTATGCTGTTTATATGTAAAAAAAAAAAACCAACATGAACACTCACAGTGCTTTCAAGGAATGTGGGTTCCACAGGCTGAGGTGGCAGTCGAGGATGGTCGACACGGGGACTGAGGTGGTCGGCGCGGGGACTGAGGTGGTTGGCGCGTTCCTTTCTGGTGGTTTGTGGATTTGAGGGGGGTTTTAGGGGTGCGGGTTTCATCAGAGAATAGGGGAGAGGCGGATTGGAGGAGGGGGAAGAAGGTCTCGCCGAAGGCGCTGGGTGACAGGGGCGAGCGCGACCGGCGGCGGCAATGATTAGGTTTAGGATTTTATTTTATTTTTTGCTTTCTGAATTGGTGGTCGGGGAGAGAGAAAAGGAAGGAAGGGGAGAAGTTAAGGTGTTTAAATATATATTATGTAATAATTTAATATTATTTTTCCATAAAAAGTTGACTTTGTATATGAACTCCAAACGAGACCCAACGACTGTCGCCCCTAACATATGACCCCCATTCCAAACACAATGGGATATGCTTCGTAACCCAATTCGGTGGTTACGATCAGTTTCCCTTCAAATTAAAATATAAATCAACATATATTTAATTTAAACGTACATTTCGATTTACTGGGGTCACATACGGATTCTATAAATTCCAAAAAAAAAATATCTAGCTTCGTATTGACGATACGGTCCTAACAAAACCAATTACGTCAAATTCTGAGACCTTTTGAAAAATGGCCATTTTCTGGTCGATCGAAATTGACTGAAACTGTTAAAACATGTTTTACTTCGCCACGCTCACATATTGATTCAGAAAATAACATTTTGGAATCTAGCAATAATTCTACATCCCGGATCCAAAAAAAGTGGTTTCGTCGAAAACCGAGGTCGTTTGCAAAATTTCCATTTTTAAGGGCCAAAATTCCATAGCGACAATTCTGAAATTTCAACTGGGCATAACATTTTATCCCCGCTATGAAATTTCAATTTTTCAAATTCGTTGGAAAGATATTTTCAAATAGATTCTAATATTTTTGGTTTCACTAAAATCCGGTTTATTTTGAATCCTGCACATTCATTTGAAATTCGAAATCGAATTTTCAAACTACCGCGCCATTTTCAATTCCTTTTATAATTGAAAATAAATATTTATATTCTAACGACGATTCAAATAAATATATACGTTCTAATTCTATTCAAAATAAATTTCTCGTCGTTATTATTTAAAATAATTCATTTTAAATATTCAAAATTCATCAAAATTGCCAAAATAAAAATTTTAAATTGGCTCAGAATTTCCGGGTTGTTACAATCTCCCCCACTTAAAACTTTTCGTCCTCGAAAAGGAACGAAGCTGAAAGTTGTTCAACCAACAACTCAACTTTCATTATTTTCTTTACGGCTTAGGTTCTTCAACTTTTCAGTTTCTAAGAAATTTTCAAATTTTTCAAAAATTTGGCTAACACCCTAAATTTTCGAAAAATTTCGCCATAACCTCCCCTGTACCGGGAGCTTGGGGATATTTCAAATAGCCTCCCAGGTCTCTCACCAATCCAAAAGAAAAAGCCAAGCGGCTAGCCATTCGGCTCATAAAATGATCCAAACCCAATAAATTTGTAAACATGTACCTATTTGTCGGGCAAACAATTTTATTCTTCTTCTCTAGCCTCCTTGCTATGACTTGTTCAATGGATATACATGTATATGCATGCAGTTGTAATCATTTTTCAATACAGTTCATTATTCGGTTCAATTAGGCCTAAATGGTTAAAAATTTTAATAAATGAAACCAATAATCAAACAACACAATCAGCAATCAATTAGTGGATTATCGTTTCAAATTCATAATTTGTTATATATACTAAAATCATGTTTGATGCCAAATCACAACAATAGATCCTATCTAGTTTTGGTTCTCACACCAGTCTAATGGAAATATATAGATATCACACCTTTCGAAACTCGAACACAAATACTGATAATGCGGCCGCATTACCAGAATTATCTCCGAGCGACTAGAGTGTGATTCTATATCTATCCGGTATATTAAAACTTCGAATATACGTTCATGATGCGTATATGCAAAATCTTTATATACTCGATTGTCCAAATTCAATACAAATAAAATATTCAAATACGTACAAAATGGTTTAGATTTTCAAAACAAAACTTGTTTTCGTTTTTTATTTTAAAAATAAAACTCTTTACACTCGTTCTAGGACACTACTGATCCCATCTCTAACGAGTCATTCTCATTGGATAT
Organism: Allium sativum; assembly: GCA_030737875.1. Classification (NCBI taxonomy): domain Eukaryota; kingdom Viridiplantae; phylum Streptophyta; class Magnoliopsida; order Asparagales; family Amaryllidaceae; genus Allium; species Allium sativum. Next base: position 14,975,895 of record CM060911.1, read on the forward strand.
TACTAATCCAATCTCTGATGAATTCTTTCATTTGGTTCTAATGTGTCTTATTCTCGAGCTCTATAAACCAAAGCTCCGATACAAAATGTAACAACTGGGAATTTCGCTCGATCCAAATCGATCGCTAAACCGACCAAGACCGTTCGGAACCCCTGATTGTTTTGAGAACACGACAAATTGGAACGCAATCAGAAGAACATTTCATTGTTTATTACAACAATTCCATCAGAATACAAGAATATTACAAAGTAAGAATAAATATTATACAACAGAGAATATCAGAGATTTAAATTACATTTAAATACATAGAGCGGAAAAATAATACAAAACCTAACTGAAAGAAATACGCGGATACAGAGCTTTCCGAATATCACTTTAGCTATAAACCAGGATCCTCTGAATATAAATCTGCAAAACCAAAACTACTAGCTGCCCGTGGAAAATAGGGGCATCCAGAGTTTAGGTTAAAACAATAAACTCCAGGTCAGTCATGTGACTGGTATGAGAACTAAAACAGTCATTAATCTTTATTTTTAAAGTTAGGTAAATCAAAGGACCACGCCGTGTAACACGGAACGAGTTTCCTCCCAAGAATACCAATGCATAAAACAAAAAGTGCAATGCTAAATAAAGAAAAATGAAGCTATTATAAGACCCAGGTCCCATCACACAATGCAACGCAAGCCGGAGGATAGGGTTTTACCTTACAATAGCCAAAGAATGCTTGATAAATTAAAAAAAAAAACAAATTCTTTTGATATTACCATAAGTGTATAGTGTCAAAACAATTTCAATCATAAGTATCAATCATAGACGGCATAAGTGCCCTATACCACTATGTCGCCATACTAGGCTCTACAAATAAAACCGAAATGTCATGTATTGGAAATTGGATTTCCGTCATGAGTCGAGGCAAGGGGCAAGCTCCTCTCCGTTCGAGACACTCTAGCAAATGTCTCAGGACCACACACAGCGATCCTTGATCTTTAGGGTCGGTCCTCTCTTACTTTTGAGGATTGGCAATTCCTGAACACACGTTTTCCGGTCCTATCAGACCTATATCCTAGGCGCCTCGCATCCAACAACCACACAGGTAAAAGTATATAAATGTCAGGGCTGGTAGGTCACTGACATCACCCATAGCTAGAAAGAAACGTCGTGCTCTCCCTGCAGTCACTATCCCATTTTTGACTCATAACGAGGTGTGAGGCTCGCGAATTAACGCTATAGACAAAGCTGTGCCACATAGGCCGTGCTTTGATCATCAACCAAAAGACTTTGCTTTTCAACAGAAGCCTTGATCATCTGCCACTTAGGCATGCCACACAGGCAATTCATGCCATGCGATTGGTATCCATCAATATACAACCTCTGAGCTCGTACGTTTCAAAGAAGGGCGTTAAGCAAGAGAATAAATTCAACTCCGCCAAATAGATATATATTTAATAGAAATCAATCACACAGAATAAAATCAAATGTCAGACACACAGTCCATTTACAAGTTCGTTCTGGGTCTGAACGAAACCGGAGGAACCTTATTCCTCGCATATCCATCGATCTCCAAGTACGTCTGGACGATCACCAACTAATTCCCTCCTCTTGGGTGTATATCCCAATCAAGATCATCAGTAATCATCCAAACGATGTGAAGACCTCCGGTCATCAACCACCCGTCTTCATCTTCGACTTATCGTCGAATCAGTTATTCAGAATGGGTATAAACCCGACCTTTTCGAATAACTCGCGTATATAATAAACAAGTGCTACACAAACACAACATATGTCTCATTCCAATTCAGAATATTCTTTTATTCAAATATTCACATTCTTAGGGAAAGGTTCCCATTAATTTTATCAAAGATAAATTCTTCTAAATTTATTCTTTAATTTTCCTTTGGATATCATTTCAAACCATGTTAAGGTTATCCAAACTAGTCGGGATTAGCGAACTACACCGAAGTAATCATTTATTTTATTTCCCAATCCCAACCTATTCATCCCATGGAGAAAAACAGGTAATACTCCACATCTAACACCACAGTGCTATCGGTAAATATTAATTACCATTTCACGTTCAAATCTAATTAAAGATTTAGCTATCGCTTTGGAGCAAAACTGGTGATACTCCATTCTCGATCATTTCAATCTAATTATAGATTCATTAAAACCCCACTTAGTTTTAATCTTCCCAAAAATATGTCCTGTCTTTAACTGGGTTAAAGAACCAATGTCATCTAAAACACGGTTCACGATAAACCCAAAATCACATTCCACTGTTAATCGGGTTAAAGAACAGGTGTTATTCAAAACACCGCTCACGATAAACCCAAAAACCAATTTAAATTCAATTCCAATTAAATACTAATTAACTGGACAATTTCACTAAATCTTAATTAAAAGATTTATTCTTTTCTAAACTGGGTTCAAGAGCAGTGTTATTTAAGACACCATTCACGACGAACCCAAAATCCCATTTGATATTAAATACAAGGCTCTGAATAGAAAATATATAAGCTTATATTCAATATCAAATTATGAAACCTACAAATATCGTATTGGAAATAACGATATAAATATATCTTTCAAATTTCCACAACCATATCTGTATAGTCACGAAATCCGACATCGAAATATTCCGAAGATAATTTCGATTCAAATCCATTCCAATTCGTATATTGGAAATTCTGATTATTTTTAAAACCTCTTCAAATCCAATTTATTTATTTAAAAATATTAGATTATAATTCTAGTTCATAACTAGTTCATTTTGATAAAAATATATTTTTATCTTTTTTAAATATGGAATTTTTAACCCTAATTCTTTCTAAATCATTTAATATGATTTTACACAAATTATTGATATTTTTAATAATTTTATCAAGGCCCGTACAGTCGATTTCCAATAACGGTCGTCGAACTGCACTTACAGCGACCTTTTCCAAATTTGATTTGGACATAATTCCAAATCCAATAGTTAGATTTCAAATTTCTAATATTCATTGGAAAGCTCTTTTCGATACGAACCCAACGGTTCCGGTTTCAGGAGAATCCGACGGTCGGATCTTCCGTAACGTCAATTCGAAGTCAATGGTCGAAATTCGCGAACTGCTGCGGCGCGACACGTTCTATTCAGGCCATTTAATATATATAATGTATATATTATATATTTCATCGATTTCAATTCCAAACGTATTTTATAAATCATTTAAATTTGTTTTAAAAACGATTTCAACTTCATATTCAATTTTAAATCAAAATTGAATATTCCATATCATTAATATATAAATGATAATATTTTCAAAATATTAGATTTTGAAATCACTTCCTTTTCTATATTCATTATAAAAACGAATATAATCGATATAAATATTGTTCGCGTCAAAATGGCGTAAATCTAATCAACACGGCTTTATATATTTCAATAACTTCGTTATTCTATTCAGCAAATGAATATTTTCTTCAACACATGAATATATATTTTATTCAACACATGAATATTTATTCATTCTTACTTACAATAAAAATGTGAATTTTATTGTATAAATATTTTATTCAACACATGAATATTTTCAACACATGAATATTCTCAACACATGAGTATTGTCAACACATGACTTTTTTTGTTATTCAATATATTTTATAAAATTATGATTTCTATCGTTTAATTCTTAATCAGACTCCAACCGTAAATTAGTAAGAGAACGATTCCCCAAGTATTAACCCCGAAGGCCGAAACCAACATCAGAATAATCCCCAGGAAACCACTCATCTTAACTAGTTTCCAGTTAGTTTCTAATTTTATATATGATAAAAATGTAAATTTTATTTTTTTACATATTTTACTCAACACATGAATATTTTCAACACACGAATGGTTTCAACACATGAATATTCTCAACACATGAGTATTGTCAACACATGACTATTTTGTTTATTCAACACATGAATATAATTTATTTTCTAAATTGGAATGAGACCCACTCAATTACCATATAATGTTATTTATATGGATTCTATACAACACATGTATATAATAGCAACGATAAATAATCAACCATCATCCAAAGTGCACCACACAAATTTTTGTCAACCTATCGATTGACATACAACGAAACAATCGGGATTAGTGTACGTCAAATATCATCCCAATACCCGTGTGGGATTCCAGTCAACAAACAAAGGTTTTTTTGTGCAGTTGGGCGATGTGTAAAATTTATCGCCCCAATCAGTATCCTTCAAATGGGTGTACATAAACAAATCGTTCGATTTGTAAATGAATATTTATTTATTCACATTCACGTTAAATTTATATTTTTAACGATAAATAATTTATTTCAACACATGAATATATTTTTGTTCATTCCACATCTCAATCAATTTTCACCACACAACAAATCCAAACAAGTCGTCCATGGTCTGTGGACAACAGGTGTCAGGTGCTGCTAAGCACCATCTGCATCCTAGTATATATTTTTAACTAGAAAACAAGAATTAAAGTGAGAAGTTCTCACCTAGAAGCTAAACCAAATGCCACGACTCTTCATACGTAGAAAACTTCACCGTGTCTCTAACGAGATCTGTTTCACGTAGTCGATATTAAAAAATCACATTTTTAATATTGCTTTCTATACATAAAAATCATATTTTTATTTCGCTACATATATAAAAATCATATTATTACACAACAAAAAAATTGAATTTTTATATAACTAAAAATCATATCTTTTCACATTTAAAAATCTTATCTTTTCTAAATTAAAAATCGAAGCTTTGTTTATAAAAATCAAGCCATTCTAAATATAAAAATCAAATCTTAGTAGCGATGTTCATATAATAAAAATCGAATTTTTACCTAACTAAAAATCTTATCTATCTTATAATAAAAATATAAACTTTCCTATAATAAAAATATAAACTTTCCTATAATAAAAATATAATCTTTACTATGTTAAAATCACTATGCTATTACATTTTATAAAATTCAGTTTTACATATAAAAATCTCATTTTTGAAATTCAGTTTTACATATACATCTCTACAGAAAAATAAATAAAAACTATGCTGTTTATATGTAAAAATAAAAAAAATAAAACCAACATGAACACTCACAGCGCTTTCAAGGAATGGGGGTTCCACAGGCTGAGGAGGCAGCCGAGGATGGTCGGCACAAGGACTGAGGTTGTCGGCGCAGGGACTGAGGTGGTCGGCGTGTTCGTTTCTGGTGGTTTGTGGATTTGAAGGGGGGTTTAGGGGTGCGGGTTTCATCAGAGAGTAGGGGGCGGATCAGAGGAGGGGGAAGAAGGTCTCGCCGGAGGTGATGGTTGACAAGGGCGAGCGCAACCGGCAGCGGCGGCGATTAGGTTTAGGATTTTATTTTATTTTTCGTTTTCTGAATTGGTGGTCGGGGAGAGAGAAAAGGAAGGAAGGGGAGAAGTTAAGGTGTTTAAATATATATATATATATATATATATATATTATATAATAATTTAATATTATTTTCCATAAAAAGTTGACTTTGTATATGAACTCCAAACGAGACCCAATGACTGTCGCCCCTACCGTATTACCCCCATTTCGAACACAATGGGATATGCTTCGTAACCCAATTCGGCTGTTACGATCAGTTTTTCTTCAAATTAAAATATGAATCAACATATATTTAATGTAAACGTACATTTTGATTTACTGGGGTTACATACGGATTCTAAAAATTCCAGAAAAATTATTTCTAGTTTCGTATTTACGATACGGTCCTAACAAAACTAATTTTGTCAAATTCTAAGACCTTTTGAAAAATGGCCATTTTCTGGTCGATCGAAATTGACTGAAATTGTTAAAACACATTTTACTTCGTCACGCTCACATATTGACTCAAAAAATTATGAATTTTGGAATCTAGCAATAATTCTACATCCCGGATCCAAAAAAAGTGGTTTCGTCGAAAATCGAGGTCGTTTGCAAAATTTCCATTTTTAAGGGCCAAAATTCCATGGCGACTATTCTGAAATTTCAACTAGGCATAACTTTTTATCCCCGCTATGAAATTTCAATTTTTCGAATTCGATGGAAAGATATTTTCAAATAGATTCTAATATTTTTGGTTTCACTAAAATCCGGTTTATTTTGAATCCTGCACATTCATTGGAAATTCGAAATCGAATTTTCAAACTACCGCGCCATTTTAATTCCTTTTATAATTTAAAATAAATATTTATATTCTAACGACGATTCAAATAAATATATACATTCTAATTCTATTCAAAATAAATTTCTCATCGTTATTATTTAAAATAATTCATTTTAAATATTTAAAATTCATCAAAATTGCCAAAATAAAAATTTTAAATTGGCTCAGAATTTCCGGATTGTTACAGAACCCGCACCATCAATTTTCACAATCACATGTATACCAGGTCCACAAAATGCCTATTATATAAAAAGAAATGTACCCATCACTTCAGTAAAGGTCATGGCATTGAAGATTAGCATATTTGGAATAGGGAAGACGATGTATTTACCATTTAGATTTAAACGCTACCATATAATGCACCTAGAAGCATAATTTCTTGTAGTATTAACAAATAAATCTCATAGTACATCAGGTGAATACCTTATATAAGATAAACTAATGGTCTCAAACATCTATCCATGGCTAGTTCACCTGTCCAAAAGTCTGAACGTCCTGTAAACCTGAAAATCCCGGTCTGACTCGAAAACACAAAATCTGGATCAGTCTATATCTAAATATCAAAAAAGTGAGATCCACACATATAACATATAAATAGGCTCTAGTTTAAACACAAAAATGTTAGACCAAAAAGTGGTTCTAACACCCAAATTGACTTAAGTTACGATAAAATGAGATCAAAAACATAAAAGAGACACAAAATTTATAGTGGTTCGGCGCTAAAGAGCATACGTCCACTTTATATCAATTTGTTTGATGATGTAGATGAAAATACAACAAGATATTCACTCAATCTCACTCATTTTTCATATACATTCACTCAATTATACTCAAAATACACTTTGAATGATGATTTGGATTGTTTGGGAGTGCTGGAATTCGGTTCTCAAAGATACTCAAACTCTCAGAGTGCCAAAAAGTCCCTTCTAAATGCCTCTTGGCGGGGTATTTATAGGTGAAAATCCTTCACAAATCCGGATCGGATTGGGTACACGTGTCTTCCATTCCATGACTTTCGGGATCGGATGAGTTCTGGTGTCGCCAGCACATCAAGTTAGTGGCCATCGTGGGTAGAAAGTGGGTGTAACTGCCCCGAATATCCAGGAGATCGTGGAGCGGAGTAGCAGGGTGCACTGGGTTCGGATCGGATAGGCTAGCAGATAGGGTTCAGATCGGTCCTACTGCCTCCGATCCGATCCGAATACTTTCCTTCCTCCTTTGCCTTGTTTTTGTTTCTACTCCTATAATTCCGATCTGAACCGGATGTACAACAGAGTGTCCTTCGTCTACTTGATCTTCTAACTTTTTGACTTTGTGTAGTCTAGTTCACAAAGTGGGCTGACATTTTGCCCCCCTCAAAGGATGCTTTGTCAAAGACGAAGCGTGTTTTGACATCATCTGCACATCGGTCTTTGATTTTGAATCATTGAGAAGTCATTTTCACTGATGTATAAAGATATGTCGTTTCAGAAAGCTGCGTCTCTTGATGTCTATATATATACGTCATATAGCGTTTGGATTATTTCCTTTATTTTTTAACAAGTTTGAGAATCCTTTGCAATTTCCAGCAGTCCCTCCAGGTAATCTTTTTATCTATTTTTCTTTAAACTCAGTTTAAATATCACTTCAGTGCGCGCTATTCCATCCGGGTTCGGATCATATAAGCTCGCACTCCGGTCCGGATGGCTATTGCTCTTCGACTTGTGATTGCTTAAACCAATGGGCCACGAGTATGTACATGGGCTTATGTTCTAGTCTGGATAGGTTCCCTTTTAAATCCGCCATCACCAAAATAAAGGGCCAAACATATGTTCAAGGGTTCGGATTCCAGTCTGAACGGAGTGAAAAGTGGGAATACTAAGGGTCATCTCACACCCTATATAAATCCATTTCCCCATTTCCATCTTTCCTTCTTCTTTTTATTTTCATCACTTCTCCCGAAATTGCCCCAACAGGAGAACGAAACCCTAGATGCCTAAAACCCCAAAACTCTCGCTCTAATTCCTGAATCAATCATATAGGTAGTTTTATAATCTTAAATCATCTCGCTATAATCGTCTTCAGTTTATACTTGTGGTAAATTCGAGTGATTTGGGTATGGTTATTGCTCGGCTTCGACGCCGTGGCTTTCTCCTCCCTCGCCGTCGTCGTCGGTGGCTCCGCTATCACCTTGAGGCGTTGGGAGGTGGGAGATGGTATTTGTTCGGTCCTAATTGGGGTTTTGGAGATGGGATTGAGTTCGGTGTTGGTTGAGGGGGAAGAAGAATATGAAGAGCGCGGGGGATCGGTTCGGATGAGGAAGCATGGAAGATGGAGGAGGAGAAAAGGAAGAGAGGTTCACAAGACCGGATCGGGTCGGAGCAAAAGTCAAAAAGGGAAACAGAGCTCACTTGACCGGATCGGGTCGGACTTGCATACAAAGAAGAGGACATTACTCTCCCAACCGGATCAGACCGGAAAGTGAAACAAAGGAGGAGAGGGGCATGGTTGCTTAATTCATCCAGACCGTTCCAGAAGTTCACCTCCGAACCGATCCAACTTTGATCCCTGGGCTCTACTGCTTGTCCGAGGCCAAGACAACTTTGTGCCCCCGATCCGATCCCAATGAGCGCATCCGAACCGAACCGAAGAATAATTCAACTTAATGCATGAGAACTTGCTTAACTGGCCAAATCAATTCTTGATATAGTCTACAACTTAATGGACAGTTAGGATAGTGCCCTGCGAACATAAACAAACATCAAGGACTATTCTGAACACCGCTTTGCCAAAACTTTGCATTATACTTTCAAGTGTTCACTTTATATCTTCTGCACACACCGTACACACTTTAGTTCACATATGCACAGGGGGACACGGGCTAATTTACTCTAATTTATGTTATTGCTTCTTCGATAATTTAGTGATCATGGCCGAAAGACGTTCTTCTAGACTGGCAGAAAAGAAAGAGATCCCAGAGGCATCCAATAAAATCACTCTTGACGACATATCTTCTTCCTCAGACCCTGAATGGGACGACGAGGGATCATATTATGAAGTAGGGGCGCATGACAGCGAAATGCCTTCTGACAGTGAAGTTTCTCTGGGCAATGAAGAGGAAGGAGGGGTTGGAGATAATCGAGCTCCTGACGAATTTGAGTCTGCCATCATATTGGAATCACCTCAAGATTCTGTTGAATCGACGATTGACAACGACAGACTTACTCGAATACGCTTAAAGCACGGGATACTGAAAAAGGATACCCTGGTGCCGTCGAAAACCGACCGTCCTCATAATCCTCCAGAGGGATTTATGGCAATCACTCGATTGATGTGCATGGTTGGAGCTATTCCACCATTTTCTCCTTTTGTCGTCGACTTTCTAAGACAGATGCAGATTGCCCCCATGCAGCTGCATCCCAACTCATATGCTTACCTGTATACCTTATATGTAGCATACTGCGAGATCTTAGGCACAGAGCTCGCTTTTGATGACGTTCATTTCTTTTATAACTTCAAGCATCGGACTCGAGAAACTCCTTATTTCTCTTACTTCGAGTCTGTCCCAAAAAGAAAAATAATTTCGGCGCCATTCAGCAGCAAGGCTGGCGACTCCAAACTGGAATGGTTTTATATAAGGCAATAGCCAGGATGTGCTAGGCGATGGACAAAATCAAGTAAAGCATTGGTTTTCTAAATCTCAACTCTAAGTGTCCATGCCAATACATTAATCTGTTTTCCTTTTGTTTGCAGTTGATAATCCCAAACAAATATCGGATCAAGTGTATTTTGATCGGATGCATCAGCTCCTCAATGGTGACCAAAAATTTCTAACTATTGATGAGGTCCTCAAGGACGAATATCTTCATCACCACGGGTTATTGTCCATTACCCGTAGCATAGGTCACAGGTCAGGTCCATATGTATATATCCCTCCAGTGGAAATAATTCCAGAAATGGGTGAGAGCTCGAAAGGCCCCACAATATCACTTCGAACTTCACCTTCTCCAACTTCAACTCAGGACGATGAGCTGGCTAACATACCTGAAAAGCACCGAGAAGGATACATTACTCCTGGGGATGCTATTTCTCCTGAGAAATCACCATCTCCTAAAGAACAACCAATAGGCGCTTCCCAAAGAGATGCCCCTACTGCTGATGATCCTACATTTCAGGGCTTGGGAGATCTCCCCCTTCCTGACACTATTTACACTTCCGAGGATTTTGGCACGAATCCTTTGGTTTTTACTTCTTCGGAGGAGGCTACTCCTGTTAAGGCCAAAGAGCCCACTCGTACTGGCTCGGCTTCAGACTCTGGTTTGTCGGAGGGGGGACACCACTTAGGATGCACTTTACACAATAGCACCCCACTTCGCAGCACTTACTTCTTATGAGAATACTGATTCTGAATTCCACTTGTATTGTTGCGCAGGTACAATGTCTCGTGCTCACTACGACATCGGGAAACTACGCCGCAGCATGACCAGACCCCCTCATGATGTTGAGCATGATCGCCGTGAAAGCCGCGGTAGGGAGGACAGAAGGCCCTATGATTCTTATCAGTCGCGGACCTCGCGCTCTCGCTCTCCCGTTCGGTCGGATCCAGAGCGATATAAAGGCTACCAAGGTCGTCGAGGAGATGACACATCGCAGACAAAAGACCAAATCTCTTCTCAAGAAAAACGTAGTAGGGAAAGGAGCCCGCCGAGAGATACCGACTCGCGAAGCAAGCGCAAGGTTCCTGCTAAGCGGCCTAGAAAGGGTGAGGAGGCCATTGAGCCCTCCGCACATAAGGATACCGAGCTGACATTCCCTGCACCTCCACCATTGGATGTTGAAACTGCAGTTAACCGGGCGTATCTGGAGGAGCAGTTTCCGAACACTACTTTGAAAACTTGACTTTCTTACCTGCTCTTGAGCCTATTTCCTCGAGGTGGGCAGACGAGGCCAAAGCAAAAATTGATGCAGTCGAAAAACAATATTCGGAGATGTTCAAGTACTCGCACAACCTCTCCAGAATTATCCGAACTCTAATCACGGATACTAACTCGATGAAGAAGACTGCAGAAGCTGACGCAAAGGCCTTGAGAAATTTAGGGAAAGACCTTGAGGATACACAGACCCAACTTGCTATCGCTCAACGGGATGCTGCTAGCTTCAAGCAACAATTTGAAGATCTACAAAAACGTTATCATGACTTGCTCGAGTCCCATACTCAAGAGCGCTCGGAGTTGAAAAAGCAAGCAGAAGACGCCAAGTCGGATAACGCCAAAATGCAACTTGCTTACGCTGCCCTTGAGCGAGAAAATGCCGAGTTAGCGAAGAAGAATGCCGAATTGGAGAAGAAAAACGCTGACTTGGCTTCCAAGTTGATGGAGGCCGAGAACAGAGCTTCCATGGCGGAGGGTAATGTTGAAAGTGTCATCAAGTCGGCCGAAGAGTTCCGCAAGCAGTTGGCAGAGGCCCAGGAGGATGTGCAGGGCTTCGGTGAATTAATGATCGAATTTTTTGCACATGTAATCCGTCACCGAAACATCTCTTGGATCGAAGATTATCCGACTACCTTGGTTCACGTGTGGAGCCAAATTGTTGAATGGGAGAAAGAAGAACTCAAGGTAGATTCCATCGACGAGGACAAGCTCATGGAAAAATATTTAAGAGATGACAAGCCGGCACGTCTGGCTGAGGGGCGTCGCCTGATCGCTGCTGCCATGGAAGAGGAGAAGCGGAAGGCTAAACAAAAGGACATCTTGGAGGCCGGTTCTTCTTCCACTGCCGCTGAAACTTCTGAAGTAGAGGGATATAACCCCGAAAACCCGGCGATCCCTCAGGCATCTCTTTTATCCCCCATTCCTGAGACGATGTCAGAAACGGCAGTAATTCCAGCTGAAAAATCATCAGAAGGTATTTCTACCTTTTCACCCCAATTCGTCAAAGCTGTCTCCACTTTCCATCGCATAGTCGGGCAATCGATGAAGGACCCTTTATTTTCTACTGAGTTGATAACTATTGCTTCTCACTCTGTAGGTGTTGAACCGTCCGAGAAGACAGACGCGCCTCAGGGCACCACCGCCGAAGCTAAGTCAGCGGAGAAGGCTGAAGGAGACAAGGGTAAGGCTGATGCTCCTCACGATGGCGAGATGATAGACGCCTTGAAGGACGACAGTGGTAATGAGGGACATGAGGAAGACCCTGAGGTGGCTATAGTCGGGGAGTCAAAAAGCGCTGATGACATCACTTTAGCTGCATTGAAAGCTGAACATGACAAGTGTATGCAGCTTAAAGTTGAAGGCCTGGAACCCGAAAGCCTTAAGCCTCTCGCAGTGGTGGATGCTGGATCAAGGTTAGTTGTTAAGCTTTCGACTAGGTCTATTACAGAAGAACTTGCTAAAAAGTCTTCTCTTGATTCCAATGTTCCGACTCCTGGGAAAAAATCAACCGATTCCAGCACTTCAGTCTTAGGGAGGAAAAAACCAAGGCGCATTTTAACTGATGCTGAAAGAGAGGCGAAGGATGCTCAGAAGGCCGTTAAAAAATCCAAGTCCACTCCAACGCCTAAGTGATGAAGTGTTTTGTTTTATTTTAGCATTTAATCGGCCCGCAATTGTCGCAGCGAGCGCGTCCCTCGCATCTTCTTTTTTGCTTGCTTTCCTGTACAAACTCACACGTTTGTAAATAAAAATAATTCATTTCCTGTAATGCATGTTAGTTGTTAGTTCAGTATTTATGTAAAAATACAAATGCATGTCCTACTAAAGTTGTGTAATGGAGCCATAGTGGAGGGGAATATGTGTGTACATGTATGCCCCCAGTCCATCTTGAAAAACTATTCAAGATTAAATTAAAAAGTCCGAATATCCCCGATTCTCTGACGGGGGTCACATTTCTTTCGTCATTGATGTCTGTTCTTTTCTGGCATCTTTTATACTCTCATGTCTTATATCCAGGTTAGAGTTCTTGCTGAGGCGGTCTCTCATCTGGGTGCACCTTCACGCCTCAGAGGACGTCGTCTTCCCGTCCTTTATACTCTCTCTCAATTCTTGAGAGCTAGAGTTAAGAATGTCGTCTTCCCATTCTTTTATGTCTTGTCGTACAAACAGTCGTTATGTTTGTTCTTGCATATAAACCATCTCTAACTTTCCAAATTTTAATTTAACATTTCGTATTCCACAATCATAATAGAATAATAGTTGAAGATATAAATAATGCAGGAAAGTAAATGGCACACGATATTTTTATAGTGGTTCGGCTAAGTCGTAGCCTACATCCACTTTATAGTCCTTTGTTCGCATCAACAGACTTTTCTAAGGCAAGTCGTGCCTTTTTACAGGGTTCATAAAAAAAAATTACAACATCCCTAATTCAAATATCGCATCAAGTGTTGGGCATTCCAAGCCCTAGGCACTTCTTCACCATCTACGGTCGTTAACTTGAAGGCTCCTGTCTCAAGTTTCCGTTGGACGGCGAATGGTCCTTCCCACTTTGGACCGAGACGAGGAAGGGATGGAAAAACTCGCTTTAGCACCAAATCCCCTGGCTCAAAGGTTATAAAGCGAACTTTCTTGTCATAATAGCATGCCATCTGACGTCGATGTCTTGATGCACACAAGTCTGCCTCGTCCCTTTTCTCTTCGACTTCATCAAGGGACTCGAAGAGGAGTGCCCGATTCGTCATCGGGTCATAATATGTCACCTTGTGAGAGGGAACTTCAAGCTCTACCGGGATTACCGCTTCTGAACCAAATGAGAGAGAGAAAGGAGTATGGCCGGTAGCTGTCTTAAACGTTGTCCGATATGCCCACAAAGCCAAGGGCAATTCATCCACCCATTTTTCTTTTGCACGTTCCAACCGCTTCTTGAGGATGGATTTTATGACTTTATTTATTGCTTCTACTTGTCCATTCGACTGTGGATGGGCGACTGCAGTGTACCGCTTGTCAATCTTGTATTTCTGGCAGAAATTTCTGAATTCGGCGCCATCAAACTGGGTTCCATTATCAGTTATAATGGTCCTTGGAATCCCAAATCGGCATATGATATTTCTAACCATGAAACTTATCACCTTTCTCGCTGTGATTTTGGTTAAGGGCTCAGCCTCCACCCACTTCGTAAAATAGTCCACGACGACTATTGCATACTTCGCTCCTTCTTTGGCAATCGGTAGAACTCCGATGATATCAATTCCCCACATGGCAAATGGCCATGGACTCACCATCGACTTGAGCTGGGTCGGTGGTGCTCTGGGGATCTTGGCGAACCTCTGGCATTTGTCGCAGCGTCGTGATTAATCAGCTGCATCTTTGTTAATAGTGGGCCAGAAATACCCATACCGCAACACCTTTTTAGCTAAAGTCTGACCCCCGTATGATCTCCACACTCACCTTCGTGTACTTCCTTTAGTACACGCTTGATGTCGTCGTGCGCTATACATCGTAATAGGGGCATAGAAAATCCTTGCCGATAAAGGGTATTATCTTGAAGGACGTATCTGGTAGCTTTGCGAACTATGGCTCGCCTCTCACTCTTCTTTGGCGGGAGTACTCCATTTCTAAGGAAATTCTTGATTGGGGTCATCCACGACTCCCTCTCCGGTTCTGTTTCGAAAGCTAATTCAATTTCCATTAATTCAAAGCTTGGCGATCCCAACGTCTCAATTGGAACCATTTCGGTTTCCTCCGGATTGTCGGAGCTTGCCAGCTTCGCTAGCCGGTCTGCCTTCTGGTTTTCGGCTCTTGGGATATGCGTTATGTTATACCGTTCCAAGTTGCTCAACAACTCCTTCACTTTTCCAAGATAGATAACAAGTCGAGGTCCCCGGGTCACAAACTCCTTTCACACCTGGCAGACGACTATTTTGGAATCGCAGAATATATCTAATGCCTTTATTCCGAATTCCTTAGCAAGTTTCAGCCTGGCAATCAGGGTTTCATATTCAGAGTCATTATTGGTCGCTGAAAATTCTAGTCGTAGAGCATAATATAACGATCGTCCTTCAGGAGTAACTAAGACGACTTCAGCTCCGGACCTTCTGTCGTTCTTGGCTCCGTCTGTGTACAACTTCCATGGATCTAATTTTAATTCCTCCTCTGATTTGACCACCTTATCATCGATCGTCTCTTCCTCCAGAATTGTGAACTCTGCTATAAAGTCAGCCAGAGCTTGCCCCCTCATCGATAGTAACAATAATTTATTGTTTCACAATGATGTATGTTTGGTTTCCACTTATGTTTTTATATCCATCACAAGTCCACATTATAAGCAGGATAAGTCAACACAACTCATTCATGACCGACCTGATCAAGGAACTCTTTCTCAGTTATAAGCATGACAAGTTAGCACAACTCATTCAAGATCGAATGTGATACCCCATGTCTGTTAATGTCAAGCATAAGAGAATGCATTAAGTTTCGTGAAACGCAATAGGTAAATAGTACAGAAATTCACAAGACATATACAAAATAAGCAATAGAGAATTTCAACTTCATTACTAAAATAAAGCGTAGTCTCAAACAGGTTACATCAAAACCAAGTATCTCAAATATGTCTCATAAAACATCTCATAAAGAAAACATCAGAGTGCAATAACATTAAATCATATCCCTCATTGCAAGCCATAATAAAGTGGAGAGCAGGTCAAAACGGAACATCTCAGAAAGTCCAAGTCCAAGCTGAAAAAGAAAGTCCAAATCACTGAGGAGTGCTACCACTCTGAGAACCTGAGGGGAAAGGAAGAAAGAAGAGAAAACAAAAGGGTCAGACATAAAGTCTGGCAAGTTCTAGTGATTTTCAAATATGCATAAAAGAGAAATACCAAAATAGGTAAACAAGACTGGGTGAGAAAGGTACAATATCATACAAGGTAACAGATAAACTAAACATAATAGTAGGATAGACAGGAATAACAGAAATAAACTATAATCGAGTAATGCTTCACATTTATACCCCTAAAACAGGTTATGTCTGCACTAATACTAGTATAACAGGATTAGGCGTTTAACCTAATTACATAACAGCAGAATCAACAGCAGGATGAGGCGTACCCTAATTACATAAAAGGATTAGCTGTTACCCTAATTACTACCCAGGCGATCGGCTCCCTACTACGTCACCCTGTGTCAGCCTCAACAGTAGGGTGTACCACTCCCTAACCCAACAACTTATATAACACAGACCTATTTACTGGTGTTACAATGGCTTAGTTTCCCTAATCGGACTCATGCACACGCATGACTCCGCTGGAACGCGCCTATAGCCACCTTCCTCATGTGAACCTCTTATTATCTAGTTTAGTAAAGCATGCCTTGGCCCCAAACTAGTGTGTGGCCCTCTAAAAAATACCAACAGGGATACTGACCGGTATGGGTTCCAAACAGTAGATTGACACAAGCTAAATCCTCTAAGCTTGTGCCCCCAAGTAACTAGGTTTTAAGAGTCCCCAAAACCCGATGCAATGGCAGAACGAGGGACCTCTTAGCTTATTAATAATCAGGTTTAACCTACGAGTTTAGGTTTACTAATAAGCGTGGTTGTAATATTACATGTCATTATGTGTGTACAACCCTTCCCCACAACACCTGCCCAGATGTATGTATAATTACTATATCAATTCAGTTTATTAGCCTACATTTGGTACTTACAATATTCTAACATGTTATCTGCTTAATATCTGTATTAAGTCAAATCTAACATGTTTATACATGTGCATACTATTCATAAAATTATGTCCCCAAATTACAACATGTACAGATTTATGCATATTATCCATTTTTATCCATTTACAACAAGAATATGCACATGTCCCCCTTTTTATCAATTTACACATGTGCATATTATCCCTTTCCCAAAGTATAGTTAAACAGTCTTCAATTTAACAGCATGCCCAAATTCCTCTTTTTATGCCATTATTAGCCCATTTATACGCAAACTCTAATTGGATATAGCCTAGGCTTCCAAAGGCCTAGGCTTAGCATAAACAAAAAGGAAAAAAAATAGAGGAAGGAGAATAAAATCAAATCGCATAGGCATATAGGTAAGATTAGAAATAAACTAAAACATAGAAATATGCAAAGGGAAGATATATACATATACTTGTTAATTATCTAACAATAAAGGCATATGTTTTACTTATCACAACGACATAGGTGATTAATTGTGAAAAACATGTATAGCAATTATCTTATAAACACTGTATATTCTAACCCAAATTTATTTAACTGCTATGTTATAGTCTAAGAAATCAGATCTGAAAATGACAGGGAACTCACAACAGGTCTTGGTGAATAAGAGATTAAATCTCTTATACATACATACATACATACATATATATATATATACATATATATATATGTATATGTGTGTGTGTGTGTATTGGCCCAAATTTCCATACTATCTGAGTTGACTACATACATCACATGCCCAACCCAAATATCATAGAAATACGAATCATTTTTTTTAAGAAAACGGTAGAAGAAGAACAAAAATAACAACATAGAATATCACATCGCAGCGGAACAAAATATATTATATCATAACTTTTGAAATACAAAATTTTAATTGTATAACATACAATTATCGGAGTACAACACTTACAATACAGTGGAAATAAAAATACTATATATCTGACACTAAAGCCTCCTGCTCCAAGCTCCTTTAGATAAATCTGTAAAATCCTGAACTACTTGACTGCCCATACAAATTTGGGCACCCAAGAGTGTAGGTCAAACAAAATAAACTCTGGGTCAGTCATGGGACTGGTATGAGTAAACAATTTAAAACAATTTGAGAAAATAAATGATATCACATAAGACCACGCCGTATAACACGAAACGGGTTTTTCCTTCATGAGAATCCAAAAAACTTGATTTAATTTTCAGAATCCTTTTGAAAGAAACGATAAACTTTATATCAAAACTTTTGATATTATAATAGTGTCTAAATCAAATAAATAACAATCTAGTGGAACGTTTGCATCTCACGTTCCACACAAATTATATTATACAATCAAAACCACGAGCACTTATTGGGTAATGAATTTCCAACTATGACAAGGTATGGAACCACATTCCGATAGTGTATATCTAGAGGAAAATACACTGGGTTCAACAAGAACATCTTGTAACCCAGCCACTCATGGTCGATCACTCATTTCGCTTGAGTGTAGCGAATGTATATCACCAACGGTTGGGATCAGCAACCGCTTTTCCTGAATGGGACAACATCGAATAGAATAAAGAATGAAACGGATTTCTATAGATAGGTGATAATACACCCTAATTGGGAACTACCCACTTAGCCATGCTGCCTGGCCGCCCGATTTTTTTCATTTCCCGGTTGTTGAGGCCTGAGGCTACGATTACTTACCATTCATTAATAATACAATCACTTTGAATGCCACATTGTCAGATCCGTTAATCATTAATTGATTTGCATAAATATATTCTGGATATTATGCTTAGAGAATAAATTCTTCGCCGCTATATATACTTATACAGACCAACATATGCGATCGTTGGAAATGCTCTGTCAGACACTCGTCCATACACATTCGTTCTGGGACTGAACGAAACCGAAGGCACAATTTCCATAAATCCATTTTAAGTAATTTCTACCTAAGATTTACAAAAAAAGCCCTTGCACTTTACTTCATCTTTGATTATCTTCATATAATCTGATTCGCAACGCTACTGCCAATACGGAGTGGTTCTCGGATAATAATCCAACCGGTCTCTCCATATTGACAAGGATATTGGCAAATACTTCGATAGTCGGTTATTTAACTATCAAAGAAAAACCAACATCCATTCAAAACAACAAAAAATCACTGGTCCCTTAATTAATTCATTAATTAAATCACTTCCCTATTTGCTTATCAATATTCGTTAACCAAATATTTTCAGTAATCATCTTGGCCTCTTATGCTATTTGGAAAACATTTCCATATCTCGCCTTCTTTTATTTCCTATACTTAGAAAATATTTTCTATTTATGATTGGAGAACATTCTAATTACTTATTTCTTTCCCAACTCATTTAATTCTATACTCAGGAAATATTTATTATTATGTTTCCAAAATCCACTTATTTGGGTTAAAACGAATGTTGTGTAAAACATCGTTACAACAACCCAAAATACTGTAATTAACTAAATCTTATTCAAATATTGATCCTCGAGATTGAATCTTGCTATTTATCGGTTAGTAATGAAAACAATCGAGTTGGAGTAAAATTACCTCTCATACCTTGACTAAAAACATCCTTAACTTCAAAACAGACAAGACCATTATTCCCGAATAATCAACACATAAAACCCATTTATTCATTTTTAAAACGTAAATACATTTCTCTTTCTATTACCATATTATCGATTTCCTTTTTGTTTATAATATTCTAATTTAAATTTGTTTCCTTATCGAATTCAATATGTATTGATATATTGGTTTTCTAGTTGTCTAATTTTCTTAAAAATATTCGAACTCCTGAAATTTCCGGAAAATTTCACCATAACCTCCTTTGTATGGGTCACTAGGTACAACTATAAAATGCCTCTCTGGGCCCTTTCGATTCAAAAAGAAAATCAAAAAGCCAAGCGGCTTGCCGATTCGGCGCATAAAGCCTCATATGGAATTTAAACATGTACCTTTTTATCGGGTACTGAATTTATAAACTTCATTCTCTTTATTCCATACCTGTTTAACACATATGCATCCATTTCTAATTTATCCAACTCAATCTGGTCATTTAACTCAATTTGCTAATTTATCTTTAATTAGCTCTTTTGCCCATTTCATATTTTATTTGAACATATCATGTCCATATACCATATTAGTTCTCTTACAACTAATTGAATTCCATTTTCCATTCAAGATTCCTTTTTTATTTCCAATATAAATTCTCAAATCACGTTCACTTCTCCAAAGCCTAATTTTATATCAAAAATCGATTAACTAATTATTATTCAAATTATTTAATTCTATCTAATAATTAAAAATTTGATTTTTTTTTTGTTTTAAACAAACAATTCACTTACTCCACTTGAGTTCATATTTATTTTATAACTCATTGTGGATTTTTCTAATGGAAATACAGATTTTATTTACTAGAAATTCTTTTATTTATTTAAATAAACCGTTGTGGTTTAATAACTATTATGGCGTTGTTTTTCTGAAAACTTGATTTTGACATAACTCAAAATCTATGCGACGAAATCCAAAATTTTCTCTTCCATTAGGAAACTATTATCAAATCGGTCCAAACGGTCCTTGTTTCAAAGAATTTCGACTTAAATTGAGTTTTATATACTCAACTGAAGTTCGAAACGCCAATTTACGAACTGCCGTGTTGTGGCAAGTTCGTTTTAATTATATTTAATATATAAACATTTTAAACTTCGTTTATATATAAATTCTAACTTCATTTTAATATATTTTAATATATATAAACCAATTTTCCCAATTCAACTTAATAATTCTAATTATCCCAAATCGCTAATTATTTCGTATCTCCGTTATAAATTTGTTTATAACTCAATCTTCTATATTAAATTCTAATTCCTTTATAAATAAACTATTTATAAAATTCGATATAATCGAATTTCAAATTATAAATCTTTCTGATTTTTTTCGACACGGTTTATATTTTGAATTCCAGAAATAAACCTGTCGTTCCTTTTTCGAAATGATTTCAAATTCTATTTTTAATTCATGCTTGAATTTAAAAATTACAAATTATCTCACGATAATTAATTCACTACATTTATAACATTGTTTATAAATTTCAATACTTTTTTTATTTATTAAAACAAGTTCCATTTCAAAATCTATTTAAAACCAAAATCTTATTTTGGAATATTCTATTTATTTTAACTTATCCATATATAACATAGAATCTATTTTCATATTTAAATTTAACTTCTATTTAATATAATCCTAATATTATTTCTAGACATATTTTTTTAAAATAAACTCGAACTAATTGAACTCAAATCATAAATCCTTACCGATTTATTTTAGTCCAATTTGTATTCTGAACATCAGAATAAACTTCATCTTTTACTTCTTTAAAACGATTCTCCATTTCTATTTTTAAATTCACATTTGAATTTAAATATTCAAATGATAACTTTTCCACTTTATTTATAAACATCGTTTGTAAATTCATTTCAATTCCTTGATTATCCAATGAAAATCTTCCCATTTTATTTATAAATACCATTTATAAATTTACTTCAATTTCTTGTATTATTTAATTTATAAACATCGTTTATAAATTTCAATACTTGTTTTATTTATTCAAATCAAGTTAATATCTTTATAGCCCATTCGAGATTCAAATTCTATTTTTAGAAAAATAGAATTCCCTTTTTAATCTCAAAACATCCTTTTTCACGATATTTTTACAAATCAACATTTTAGGCCCAATGATATTTCAAACATCCAAAACATCGAATTATCAATCATAGGTTCTTCTAGCACATCATATAAGATAACATATATGAAACCAAACAAATAATAATATTTTTCAGGAATCCAGTTGGATTCCTCCAACATGTTTTCCTGCATCCACATACGTTAGCCAACATAAATAATACCCATCCTGCTTCAAGGCAGGATATCGCGGTATAGAATGTCATCCACTATCATATTGTGGGGCGCATAGGGTCATCCGCTAATGATACTGCGGGCATCCGCTAATGATACTGTGGGAAATATTCAACCACCAATATATATATATATATATAATAACCACAAACACCAACACTAAATAACTAATATATATATATATATATACACATATATATATAGCCACAACAATATTATAATGCAAATAAACAACTAACAATTGTTTTTAATGAATAAAAAAAATTCTAAATAATAAATTGTGAGTGAGATTTACTCACCGTGATTTTATTTTGATCCATTCTGATTTTAATTCTAAAATCCCAAATTATGTATCTCAGAGCTGTGATCAACTCGACTGATTCCATTCTACAAAATCTTGTATACATTTAATATGTCATAAACTTTAATATTACTCATATATATATATATATTAACTTGTTAATTAAAATTAATTAATAAAGTAATTTACCTTAAAAAGATAAATAATTTTTCCCAATATAGACTCCAAGCTTCTAGCATTCGAACACGCCATAAATACTGCTTAATTCCTTCGCTTCCTCCATTATAGGGCATAAATACCAATGCTGGAAACATCATAAACTCCTCATCCTTGCCTACATATCTCACTGCCCAACTTCCCAGCATTGTCACAAGGACCACGATATCATCCTTAAATTGCATAATTAATTAAACTCACCATGTTTATTCCTGAAAACAAAATGCAGGCACTAGGATTTTGCATCTCTCCCCAACCTAGCTTTGACTTCACATTTGTCGAACCCCGATTTTTCCTTAAACCATCGGAGATGCTCCAAGCATCACACATCGACCCCTCCTTCAATCCAAACTACCACCGTACCACCAAATATCGCAAATCCCACTGTCAGTCCTCCCAATACCACCCAGTCAATTATCGAACTACCTTAACTTCATCCATCATCACGTTCGCATCAACTACAGGATCGGCCTGTTCCAGAAACTTGCAATGTTCTAACCATTCTAAACGCATGCCTCAATCCTACGACCGCATCCACCAGAACCATCGTTGAACATCTACTGCCCTAATAGCGAGCGTTACCGGGAGATCTCTCTTTGCTAATTGGATCGCGATTTCCCCTTTTAACCCTCACCAGAAGCCACGCTCCTCCAGTGTTGATCGCACCTATGCTCAGGCCCATTGTTCGAAAATTCTAACTCTAGATAACGAATCACGACTCTTAATTCCGGTTGTCCTGAAGTCGATCTCAGATTTAAATATGTGTTTGCAACCTGTAGAAACTTTGTTGAATTCAAGTTTGATTTAAGAGGTCGAAGAGGGAAATCCTTTTTTTTATTTTAATGATTGAAACACCCCACCTCCGTTAGGGTCACTCTCAAAGGGAATGCCCTAATTTTGGTGGAGGTTTATAAGTATAAATCACAGATATACAAGACAGATATAATAACACATATTTTTGAACAGCGGAAAACAACAACTTTTATTTCTTCAAAATACGTGTTACACAAACCATGCCATAATACTTCCCAAAGTCATAACTGTCTTGATTACATTATTTAAAGAAGCATGAAGAAAACATAAATAAACTGCAAAAGTCCCCTAATTACTGTCCAAAGCCATAGTCCAAAACGGAAAAGATCCAAGCAATACATTCTTTCTCTTCAAGCTGGATGTGAAAACTGATCAAGCTGCGGTATTCCCTCCCTGAGAACCTGGGGGGGGGGAAACGAAAGAAAAAGAGGCGAAAGGAAAAGGGTCAGTCATAAAGACTGAGTAAGTTCTAGCGACTTTCAGTGTAGAAACGGTTAAAACAACTTGTCATGTATGAACTGGAACTAAACTTAAGAATGGTGTCAAGGTGAACAAGATAGACTAAGGTGATCAGGATAAGTCAAGACAAGTCAAGTAAAGCATCACATGTTCGAGATTCGTTGCATCGACTGTACTAGTATACTAAGCCCATATCACAAGTTAATTACGAAATAAATCCCACGGTCCAATATCATGAAATGACCCTGAAACGGGGTCTGACCCAAGTACGGGGTCCTACGGAGCGATTATCTAGTCGATCGGCTCCCTACAAGTTCTAGCTCGTCAAGTGTCCGTGTCATACGGCTAATCACGAATGTAGTCACCTGTGCTGGGTCCACCTTCGGGTGTATCAGCCCTAGGGTGTCAACCCCTGACACGATTCAAGATGCACAGATAAATCTACGGATACCCAGTGTCTGCCCCGGATACGTGCACGATCGTAGTCCGCCGAACCTACACTGGCGTACCCTACTGCCATCGTTCACCTCTTACAATCAGCCCAGTAATCGTGCCCCACCCGGCCTAGCCCCAGGGTACCTTGATACTTCTAGAGGGTTACTGCTGAAAGGGGTCGTGTCTAGGATTTCACCTAATAGATTAGGTCATGTAATTCGTGACCTAACCCGCCTAACAGATTAAGTCATGTAATTCGTGACTTAACCCTTTTCTAGTCTAGTCATGTCAAGATGGTTAAGTATGTCATTTTAGTTCGCGACTTAACCCGCCTACGTGTCATGTCAAGTTGGCTAAGTATTGTCGTTTTCAAGTTCATGGCTTAGCCCCACAAATCGTGTTCAAGTTGGTTAAGTTGTCTTTTCATGTTCATGACTTAACCCTAATTGGCATTAATTGATTCGTTAATGCATCGAACCACTCACATTGGATCCTATTGTTCGTAGTCACTGGATTTGCCGGGCGGTTCCGGGCAGGTTTACGCTACGAACTCAACCCAACCTCGGGTTTCAAGCGCGATGTGACCAACTACCCACATTGGATCCTATTGTTTGTAGCAACTGGATTTGCCGGGCGGTTCCGGGCAGATTTACACTACAAACTCAACCCAACCTCGAGTTGGCCACTTTCTTGTTTTCTAAAGTCATGCCCATGTTCTTATCAGATTTTACTATTTCCACAACATGTTCATATATCAACTTCGTGCCCAACTAAGGCATGTTTAAAGTCAAGTTATGGCATGTTCAAGTCAAGTTTTCGTGCCATAATTCATGTTCTACTTATGCCAAATTTCACAGTTTATTCCTATAATTAATTCAAGTTTTGCCTATTCTACCCAATCGTATCCCCAACGTATATAAACGTACTTCGTTCATAAGCATAAACAATTCAAGAGATAAAGGGGAATAACACCAAACATGTGATAGGCATATGTGACAATTCCAACATTACTTGCATAATAAACAGGCTATAACATATCACATGGTTTCAATGATGATAACTTGGCATAGTAATGATTCCAACTTAATTTAACATGATGATTTTACATCATAGGCATAATAATCATTGCGGGCATAATAATAATTTTATTACAAACATGAAACATTAAAGGCATAGTAATCCTAATAGGCATAGTGGATTCCAATTTAGCGTTTTAACATAATAATTCTCATAGACATAATAATTCCAATTTATAATGATGATTCTCATCTAATATTATAAACATAATGGTTCCAACTTAGTATTTTTAACATAATGATTCTCAACTAACATGATAGACATAATGATCCCAATTTATCGTTTTTAACATAATTAACATGATAGACATAATGATTCCAATTTAGCGTTTTTAACATAATTAATATGATAGACATAATGATTCCAATTTAGCGTTTTTAACATAATTAACATGATAGACATAATGATTCCAATTTAGCGTTTTTAACATAATTAACATGATAGACATAATGATCCCAATTTAGCATTTTAACATATCTAACATTATAAACATAATAATTCCAACTTAGCAATACCCTATTTTTCATTAATCATGATGGGTATAATAACACCACAGGCATAATTCCATCAATATTCATAGCCATGGTTTAATTAGCACCATAGGCATGGTTTAATCAACATAAAGATTTCAATAAACATAGTGATTCCATGGACATGTATTAGTCCAACATGCCAAATAATTAAACCCAAGTGATTCATAATAACATCAAAATCATGACAAGTTTAACTTGCAACGTTGCCATAGCAATATCCAAATTATAATTCAAAGATAAACAATATAAACAATGGATTAACAATAGTTCCTAAATCCGGTTTCAATTCATGGCATGTCCATATTGTTTTAGCGTTTTTTCCTAAAAAGTAACATAGAACTTACAATATGAAGCAAATAACCCAAATAAAAATCCCA
This sequence comes from Allium sativum, assembly GCA_030737875.1. Lineage (NCBI taxonomy): Eukaryota > Viridiplantae > Streptophyta > Magnoliopsida > Asparagales > Amaryllidaceae > Allium > Allium sativum. Next base: position 15,001,867 of record CM060911.1, read on the forward strand.
AATCAAATAGTCTCAAATTCGTTGTCTAAAGCGTCGTAGATGTTGTAGCTTCTAGTTGTAGCCTTCAAGAATCGTCCTCCATCTTCTATAATTTTATTCTTTATATTTTTAATTCAGAGCTCTAGGTTTAATGGCAGCGGCCTGAGGCTAAAATGAATTAGTATGATTTAGACTAGGTCTTAGGTCCTTTTTATAATGTTTGCAAGTTGTTTTAGACCGTCGATGGAGCTTGATTCAATAATAGACGTTCGTTTGAAGGAGAGGCCAATCCGGAGCTAACACCTAGCCCTAGTGACAAGGCAAAGCTCAGAAAATCGACTAAACATAGACCAGGCCAGCCAGGGTGGGCTGGGTTCGACCTGGCTCTGGGGCCAGGTCGACAGCCCAGTCGACAGCCCTGTCGACCTGGCTAGCCAGGTCGACAGCCCAGTCGACCTGGGTGCCTTAGGCGGGAGTTTTCCCGCCCTGGCCAATTGGGCCCGATTTTGAATTTTAAACTTGATTTTCTGAGCTGTTTTCTTTTGTTTGAATTTTAAACTGAATTCTGAAACTTCCGGAGGCCATATCTTGGTCATACGGACTCCGATTTTCGAAAACTCGGACTCTATTTCGCGTATTTTTCCGAGACGAACACAATGGCGTATCCCGTTTCCCTTAATTCTTTGATTTGAAATTAATTATACTTTAATTTGTGAATTTCACGGTTATAGAATTCACGGGGTGTTACATTCTCCCCCACTTAAAAGGATTTCGTCCCCGAAATCTTCAAGTTAGGAGGAATGTATATCCTAACATCCAAACATCCATCTACTCATCCATCAAACACGAGTATCCATTGTCCTTAAAAGGCTTCTAATGCTTTATGATCATATGCGAAGTGTGTGTATATGTTCCTTAGCTAATGCTAATGATCAGGCCTGATTGATCTTCTAAATGCAAAATATGTTTAGTGAAATGAATCCAATATGTATGCAAATTTTTCCTACTATAATTCATAATTTCTACATGAGTGCTCAAACATTCAATCATATGCAACAACCAAATGATAGCACAACCAAGTTTCCAAAATAAACACTCATGCATATGCAACATGAAAATGTGTCTGAGCCGATCTAGTGCCTAAAGTGTATTCATGCATCCACGAGCAACCACTTGCGACCACTTGCAACCATTTCGCAATCATAACATGTTTCAATTACATGTTTACATCCAAAAAGATTCTAACTATGGTTCTCAAGATAGGATCGAGGAGATAACGAAACAAACATGGATAGCAAGAGAAATGTATGTAAACCTATAGGAAAATAGATCTAGAATGTACCCTAAAAAGAAATGGGTATAGCGCGCTTATTTTTTTCTTCAATTTCCCAAGTTGCGTCTTCTAGGGCTTCACTCCACTGTATTTTAACTAGCTTGACTTCTTGATTCCTTAGCTCCTAGATCTACGTTCCTAAGACACGAATCAGAACTCGCCTCAATGTTTCCACTTTTACGCCTTCAAGGATGCTTGGCTCAACCACTCCGGAAGACTCATCCGCCTTATCTTCATTCTTATCACTCATACCTATCCTATATAACATGCTAACAAGCCTCACGAAAACTATCTCCATCGTACGGGAAAACCCTCTACGAAGCTAGAAAGAAGATTAGCCGCGGGTAAAGCTACTGCGACTACAGATGGAGAAAAGAAAAGAAAAGAGATTCAAACAACGAAACAAAGGATAGTGCTAATGGCTTTTGGGGAATAGCCTTTAAAAACTTTTCTTGGAAAATGCTTCTTTATAAATGGTTTTTGAAAAAAAAAAAAGAAATTCAAAAGGTTTTCAAAACTTTTGCCCAGTCTTGGTAACCTTCGGCTCTGATACCAAGTGTAACATCACAGAATTATCACAAGATAGAACATAAATAAATAATTAAGTAAACAGCGGAAGAATTTATGAGCAAAACAGAACTTCATTTCATTCCCAAAATAAACCATGTCTTTTACAAACATTTCAAATAACTTCATTACAACTGTCTTGTAATAATAGCCCAAGAAGCAATAACTTAAAAGCAGAAAAACAGCTTATTCCCCAAGTGCAGTAAAAGGAAGCAGCCATAGCAAACCGTACATGCTGAGCCAGAGCAAGTGATATCCAAGCTAAGAGCTAGTGTTTCCTCCCTGAGAACCTGGGGGGGGGGAACGAAAGAAAAAGAGGCGAAAGGAAAAGGGTCAGTCATAAAGACTGAGTAAGTTCTAGCGACTTTCAGTGTAGAAACGGTTAAAACAACTTGTCATGTATGAACTGGAACTAAACTTAAGAATGGTGTCAAGGTGAACAAGATAGACTAAGGTGATCAGGATAAGTCAAGACAAGTCAAGTAAAGCATCACATGTTCGAGATTCGTTGCATCGACTGTACTAGTATACTAAGCCCATATCACAAGTTAATCACGAAATAAATCCCACGGCCCAATATCATGAAATGACCCTGAAACGGGGTCTGACCCAAGTACGGGGTCCTACGGAGCGATTATCTAATCGATCGGCTCCCTACAAGTTCTAGCTCGTCAAGTGTCCGTGTCATACGGCTAATCACGAATGTAATCACCTGTGCTGGGTCCACCTTCGGGTGTATCAGCCCTAGGGTGTCAACCCCTGACACGATTCAAGATGCACAGATAAATCTACGGATACCCAGTGTCTGCCCCGGATACGTGCACGATCGTAGTCCGCCGAACCTACACTGGCGTACCCTACTGCCGTCGTTCACCTCTTACAATCAGCCCAGTAATCGTGCCCCACCCGGCCTAGCCCCAGGGTACCTTGATACTTCTAGAGGGTTACTGCTGAAAGGGGTCGTGTCTAGGATTTCACCTAATAGATTAGGTCATGTAATTCGTGACCTAACCCGCCTAACAGATTAAGTCATGTAATTCGTGACTTAACCCTTTTCTAGTCTAGTCATGTCAAGATGGTTAAGTATGTCATTTCAGTTCGCGACTTAACCCGCCTACGTGTCATGTCAAGTTGGCTAAGTATTGTCGTTTTCAAGTTCATGGCTTAGCCCCACAAATCGTGTTCAAGTTGGTTAAGTTGTCTTTTCATGTTCATGACTTAACCCTAATTGGCATTAATTGATTCGTTAATGCACCGAACCACTCACATTGGATCCTATTGTTCGTAGTCACTGGATTTGCCGGGCGGTTCCGGGCAGGTTTACGCTACGAACTCAACCCAACCTCGGGTTTCAAGCGCGATGTGACCAACTACCCACATTGGATCCTATTGTTTGTAGCAACTGGATTTGCCGGGCGGTTCCGGGCAGATTTACACTACAAACTCAACCCAACCTCGAGTTGGCCACTTTCTTGTTTTCTAAAGTCATGCCCATGTTCTTATCAGATTTTACTATTTCCACAACATGTTCATATATCAACTTCGTGCCCAACTAAGGCATGTTTAAAGTCAAGTTATGGCATGTTCAAGTCAAGTTTTCGTGCCATAATTCATGTTCTAGTTATGCCAAATTTCACAGTTTATTCCTATAATTAATTCAAGTTTTGCCTATTCTACCCAATCGTATCCCCAACGTATATAAACGTACTTCGTTCATAAGCATAAACAATTCAAGAGATAAAGGGGAATAACACCAAACATGTGATAGGCATATGTGACAATTCCAACATTACTTGCATAATAAACAGGCTATAACATATCACATGGTTTCAATGATGATAACTTGGCATAGTAATGATTCCAACTTAATTTAACATGATGATTTTACATCATAGGCATAATAATCATTGCGGGCATAATAATAATTTTATTATAAACATGAAACATTAAAGGCATAGTAATCCTAATAGGCATAGAGGATTCCAATTTAGCGTTTTAACATAATAATTCTCATAGACATAATAATTCCAAATTATAATGATGATTCTCATCTAATATTATAAACATAATGGTTCCAACTTAGTATTTTTAACATAATGATTCTCAACTAACATGATAGACATAATGATCCCAATTTATTGTTTTTAACATAATTAACATGATAGACATAATGATTCCAATTTAGCGTTTTTAACATAATTAATATGATAGACATAATGATTCCAATTTAGCGTTTTTAACATAATTAACATGATAGACATAATGATTCCAATTTAGCGTTTTTAACATAATTAACATGATAGACATAATGATCCCAATTTAGCATTTTAACATATCTAACATTATAAACATAATAATTCGAACTTAGCAATACCCTATTTTTCATTAATCATGATGGGTATAATAACACCACAGGCATAATTCCATCAATATTCATAGCCATGGTTTAATTAGCACCATAGGCATGGTTTAATCAACATAAAGATTTCAATAAACATAGTGATTCCACGGACATGTATTAGTCCAACATGCCAAATAATTAAACCCAAGTGATTCGTAATAACATCAAAATCATGACAAGTTTAACTTGCAACGTTGCCATAGCAATATCCAAATTATAATTCAAAGATAAACAATATAAACAATGGATTAACAATAGTTCCTAAATCCGGTTTCAATTCATGGCATGTCCATATTGTTTTAGCGTTTTTGCCTAAAAAGTAACATAGAACTTACAATATGAAGCAAATAACCCAAATAAAAATCCCAAATCAAATAGTCTCAAATTCGTTGTCTAAAGCGTCGTAGATGTTGTAGCTTCTAGTTGTAGCCTTCAAGAATCGTCCTCCATCTTCTATAATTTTATTCTTTATATTTTTAATTCAGAGCTCTAGGTTTAATGGCGGCGGCCTGAGGCTAAAATGAATTAGTATGATTTAGGCTAGGTCTTAGGTCCTTTTTATAATGTTTGCAAGTTGTTTTAGACCGTCGATGGAGCTTGATTCAATAATAGACGTTCGTTTGAAGGAGAGGCCAATCCGGAGCTGACACCTAGCCCTAGTGACAAGGCACAGCTCAGAAAATCGACTAAACATAGACCAGGCCAGCCAGGGTGGGCTGGGTTCGACCTGGCTCTGGGGCCAGGTCGACAGCCCAGTCGACAGCCCTGTCGATAGCCCTGTCGACCTGGCTAGCCAGGTCGACAGCCCAGTCGACCTGGGTGCCTTAGGCGGGAGTTTTCCCGCCCTGGCCAATTGGGCCCGATTTTGAATTTTAAACTTGATTTTCTGAGCTGTTTTCTTTTGTTTGAATTTTAAACTGAATTCTGAAACTTCCGGAGGCCATATCTTGGTCATACGGACTCCGATTTTCGAAAACTCGGACTCTATTTCGCGTATTTTTCCGAGACGAACACAATGGCGTATCCCGTTTCCCTTAATTCTTTGATTTGAAATTAATTATTCTTTAATTTGTGAATTTCACGGTTATAGAATTCACGGGGTGTTACACCGATGCTTGCGAATTTCCTTTGATTTGTATTTGCTGAATAAAAATGGTAAAAGAAAGAAACACGATATACCTGTGAAAGGGGGATCAATAAGTACACAAGCATAAATTTGTTGTTTTACTTAGTAATGAAGGAAGGAGACCATTCTGACGTGAAGTGAAAGAAGAGGGATTAGCTTAGGATAGGTTTACAATGTATACTTCGGTAGGAAGGAAAGTATTTAAATATATATAAATTATTTTTATTTTCATTTTATTTAAACCAGTATGATTTAATTTAATTTAAAATACCCTGTGATTCTAAACTCCTTTCTGAACCCAACAATCGACATTCCTAGGGTTAAACCACTATTCTGAACACAATGGGATAGGTTTTAAAGCCTTATTCCATCATATAGAGAAGATAATAATTTAAATTGATATAAATTAAATTCAAAACAATTAATTCCTCGATAATAAATTATTATCATTATCATATATATATATATTCAAATAGAATTTCTATTAACCATTTGAATAATTTTGACTCGGTTTAAAATTTTTAATTGAATTATTTTTCGCATTACGATAATTTAATATATTCGATATTAAATCGAAATTGATTATTAAATCAATTATTTAATCTAAAAATTCATTTGTATTATCAACTTAATATTTAAAATAAATATTAAATATTTAAAATTAATCGTTCAGAAATATGGGTCGTTACAATATATATATATATATATATATATATATGCCGTTGTAGAAAAGTCCAATCCTATCCCTTTTGTTGTGTATGTAAATTCTGAATTTTATCTCTATAGATCTATGCTTCAGCAGCATTCCCCCATAGCATATATAGATTTCGAATAGATTCATACAGGAAGAAGGTATGAAGAAATTGTGTGCATTGAAATGGGAGAAGCTATCAATTTACAGATTCATAGAGTCAACCTCAGCCTTTAGATTCTAGGGTTTTAAACCAAAACATACATGTAGCGCTGAGTCAGCACGAACCTAGCCACAAATTGTCTAGATACGCAACTCAGAATCTTTCCCAAATATGGGTGGGTAGACCCATAGGTTGACCCAGAACTGTTGTGGGTCGTCCTGTACCCCTCATAATTGTTGCGTTGATTTTGCACTTGTTTCGAGTTTGAATTAATCTGAATTATATTTATATATAAGCCCCTTATATTTATACAAACTTCTAATGCTCATAACTTCTTAATACGTTATCCGTTTTACGCAAACTTGGGATCTATTTGAACTAGAATTTCGAGGCAAATGCAACGATAAAGCCGGTTTTACTTAATTTTGAATATTTAATTAAGTAATTCCCATTTTATTATCCTTAAACTATGGTTATAGTGTATTAAATTTTGAGGTGTTACATTCTCCCTTAATTAAAGGAGTTGGTCCTCGAAATCTTCAAGTTAAGAACAATGTTATTATCCTAATAACCATCTACAACCATCTACTCATCCGTTATCCACAGGCATCCATTGTCCTTAAGAATTTCTAATGCTTGTATGAACATATGCAAAGGTGTTGTGTGTATATTTCCTTACACAAATGCAAAAATCAGGCGATCGACTTATTCACTTGACCTCCTTAATGCACTATATGTTTATGCTGTGAATCCAAAACGTATGCAAATAATCCTAGTATAAAATATAAAACTCTATATGTATGCACAATCATTCATAAAAATGCAACATCTATACGATGATTCACCCATTTCTATCCGTAGAAAATTTAAAATGCACCTATATCCATATGCAATATGTAAGTGCTTGAGCCGATCTAGTGCCTAGTGTGTGTGTATGCATCCACGCGGGCAACCACAAGCAAACACTTGCATCCACTTGCAACCAACAATCATAACATGTTTCGAACACATGCTTCCAACCATAGGATACTACCTAAGGATCGAAGGTTCGAACGATAGGATAAACATGATAGAAGCAAATGCAAAGTAAAAGCTTGGAAAAGAAGTCAAGAACGTACTTTCAAAAAGAAAAGGATAAGAGGCCCGACTCTTATCTTTGGGTTCCTATTTCGTATCTTCGTGGCCTCTTCACCATTGTACCTTTACCAATCTAATCTCCTTGCTACATAGCTTCTCTTCTTGTTACGTAGCTTCTTGATTTCTGATCCAAGGATATGAGTAGGACTCTTCTCACCGATGCTTCCTTCTCAACTTCCACACCTTCAAGTGTGTTCAACTCCACTATCCCTGTCGTATCATGTAGACATTTCCTCAAATGAGAAATGTGAAACACATCGTGTACGCTCGCCAGTCTATCTGGTAGCTTTATCCTACATGCCATCTAACCTATCCTTTCCACTATAGAGAATGGCCCTACAAATCTTAGTGCCAACTTCCCTACCGAGCCAATGCGAACAACATTCTTTAGCGGTGATACTTTAATGAAGACCATATCTCCCACTTCGGATTCCAAATCGGTCCTCCTTTTATCGGCATATGATTTCTGTCTGTCCTAAGTTGCTTTCATTCTTTGACGGATAAGATCAATCTTCTCGGAAGTATATCGAATCATCTCAGGTCCAAGTAGAGGTCTGTCCTAGACTCCACCAACAAGTCGACAAATCTGCAAGGTCGTCTATATAATGCTTCGAAGGGTGCCATGCCTATGCCCAATTGGTAACTACTGTTGTATGCGAACTCAACTAATGGGAGATGCTCCTCCCAAGTCCCTCTGAACACTACACCATACAAGCAATTTCGCAACTCCTAAGTGCGGAAATTTCGCAACGGCTTAGAGCCATTACTAAATAGCAACGGCTTAGGTTTGTTGCATACTAGTACAGTACGGTCAAAGTCCATTCTAAATTCTACAAGGGATTAAGTCTGTTCTAAAATTAAGTACACCCATTAATACACCCCGTTCGTACCGTATAACTCTGTCCATTCCCATTTCGTTAATTCGTAGGGGAAAAAAGGGACATTTGCCCTATATCCCATTTTGTTAATTTCTCCTGTTCATCTACCGTAATTGGTTTAGCTGGAACTCGGAGGACTGGAAGGATTTTGCAACCTCTGACCCTTTCATGAAACAACCATTCCAAACCCATCTGAATCAATGGAGGGATAAGATGCCGACAGAGGGGAAAATTGGTCCGCAGGAGGTTTAATCGCAGCAGATAGCGACGGCTACTGAGTCAGACGAAGGAGATTAGGGGATTGCAAAGGCGGCGGTGGCTTAGGGTTCAATGCCCATGGGTAATTTTTGGAGGACGCCACAAAAGTCGGTTTTTAGGTCCCTCCCTCAAGCTATGGTTCAATGTCTATAAATTATGGGAAAAAGTTGTAGCTTGGTTTCACTCTTAACCCGTCTCCTTAGGTATGTACCTTCGTCTGGCCTATATTTTTGATTCTGTTGAATTTACAGTAGAGCGAATTTTATTTTTCTGTGATTCTAAATGAAATGGCCGCAAATGCCAGAAAGCCCAAAAGGAAACCGGGTAAATTGTCAGATTTGAAGAATTAAGCGTGCAGATTGAATTCATCTTAATAAATAAAGGGGTACCCGTGAATTGCGGTAAAATCCGCATTTTCCTGGCCTCATTTCCGAGCTCATAGCATAATTCTGAAATGGCTAACCATATATCGAGTTCTTCATGTATTGAAATGGTAAAAATCGAGTACCAGTTGTTGTTTTGATCTGATCAGCAACTTGTTGCTTATAAATATAGTAACATTATTGTTATTGCCATTTTCTTCTGTGTTGATAAAATTACCTGTTCAGCTGTTCTCATGTGAGTATCTTTTATGTGCCAACCCACTTTTAAATCAATAAATTTAGATCAAAATTTAAAGCATACATGGAGTATATTAGCTGAAATGTTTATGCTAATTCTTATACAATTGTTCTGTGTGTACGCTGCATGACTTGTTGCAAGTAATTCTGAACTAATGTTCACATATAATGGATTTTGGTTTACCAACAAATGAATACAACTTTATCTGGAACATTTTCCATATAAAAGTATTCATCTTAAAAAGTATTAATTATCTTTTGTTTCTTTAATTTTATACCAAGTTAATTAATTTAATAAACAAGTGGATAGCATAAAAGACTGAGTATTGAACACTGAAAGATTATTAGAACTCACAAAGGTAAAGCTAGGTTTTTCTTGGAATGAATCTTGTTGAATGTCCTAGTGGTGGTTTTTTCTTATCGGAGGTGGTATTTCTATTGGGTATGTGAAAATAGTTAACTGTAGTTTGTAATTATCTTTTATTATAAAGAGGTGAACATACTAATTACGCAGTGTCATATGTACAGGATAACAAGCGGACCTCTATCTGGGCTTATTGGGAGGTCAGTAGTTCCTTCTTATGCTCTTGTTAACAAGTTGATTTTAAAATGTTTATCTGCACCCTTGAAACTATTGATATCTACAATAAAAAAGTAATATGTAGATGTATATTTCAGCAAAAGTATAATTTTATATTGTGCAATCATTAGTCAAACTGCAATGAACAGTCCATTATAGGATGGACAAAATAAATGGAAAGCAAATTGTTATCTCCACTTATTAACTGCTCCAGAGCTCCATTATATGTCTCAGAACCCAATTTTTAGTGCAAGAGTTTGAATTGAAGTGAGAACTATAATTTCAAATGGAATTGCATAGTGGGCTGACGTATGTGAACAGAAAAGCATAAGCTGAACATGCAATTATGTTGATAATTTAATGGAATGGACATCGTAACAGCACGCTTAGTTGCCACCGTGCACCCTTTTGCTTTTCATTGTTTCTGCTGCCGTTTTGCTTTCTTGTTTCTTCGCAATTAATAGAAGTTTTTCTATTCTACTTTACTATTGTTGTTATTATTATAATTTTGGTTGGATCAGGGTATACAAAGTCCACTTAAACGCGTTTTTTCATAGGAGTTTGATTAAAGTTTGGTTAGACATTAGGAAAGAATTATATATCAAAGCGAATATGTGTAATGGTTAATTCTATTCATACACCAAGTATTTCTTAACATACACCAAAAAATATAATAACTTACTATACACTGATTATTACTTTACATACACCGTAACTTTAACTAAGTTACCCTTATTTTCATCTTCTTTCTCCTCCGTATTTCCAACTTAAAACATGTATACCAAAAATTAGAAATTCATTGCACCAAATTAAGCAAAATTTAACAAAATGAATTTTAGTTCTTTCACATTACAACTATTTTAAATTTTTCCGAAAATATCCCAACTTCAAAGGATTTGCTAAATTTTCAAAATAAAAATTCAACATACCTAAATTACAACAATTATTTATGAATCTTGCATTAATTGAAATTTCAAGTTCCATGATGAAGTAGATCATTAGCATTGAATTAGCGTGTCTGATTTGCATCAAATTTTATTGATTTTGATGTTGATTTGATTTATTTTTTTGCAAAAATTTAAAACATGTAACTAAGAGAAAAGGCTATTTCAGTAATAATTTTTTATAAAAAAATAACGGTATGTTAAGTGATTTTTGATGTATAAATAGAATTTGCCATGTGTAATAGAGCTTGGCTGTTTTGTTATTTCAGTCAATTATTTTAGGCAATTATTCTATTGTTTTGAATAAATAAAAGAAAATTATATAATAAATATGCATTAGTAGTTTGAATGACATGATAATATATCACATTATATTGCATACCATCTATTCTTTTACTTAAAACCATGTAGACATTAAATGTCATTGAATTTGTACAGTTTAAACATGTGTAACATATAAGGAAATGAAATTGATTGATTGATTCAATAAATTATTTAATTATGCAATATGAGAAATAAGAACAGAAAGAAAACCACTTGATTCAATGAATTAATGGTTATGCAATATAAAGGAAAGAAAAATGTATAAGAGGAAATTAATCAAATGATCCTAAGTATCATGGTTTAAGAATGATACTCATGGCTATATTATGGAAGGAAATGGATATTGCATCAAAATAATGCAATTCCAATCCAGTATTTTTTGGCTGATGAAATTAATTACAATCTAAATTAGTGTCTTAATTCCTAACTGATACGTTTTATGAATAAATGTTATAATTTTTTAGTGATACATTTTTTCACAGGTAAGAGAGCCAAAAATGTGATATTGCTGAAAGGTAAGCATGCAATTTTGGAGTAAGTGAATCTTCCTGTGCAGGCCTTGGTAAAAGGAGACACTTGTAAAGGCGAACCAGAGGTTTAATAGCCAGCTTCAAAGGAGAAATTTTTGTCAGCTCTAGTCATGCCTCCTATTAAAGTGGATAAAAAGAAAGCAGAGAAGAAAGAAAAGAAGAAATATAAAGAAGAGCCACCGAGAAGTTCAGTTGTACAACATGGTAATGCATGGATCAGTAAAGAGATCAATGGAGATAATGGCTTACAGGAAGCAAAGCTAATAAGGAGATCAAACAGCTAAAGCTTGACAGTGATGAAATGAAATTTTTGGTTAAAAGAGAAGGATGAAATTATTATGAAATCAAAAAATGACTTTGCCAAGGTTAAACTGGATATGAAGTCCAGGTGTCACAAGAAAAGATCAGAAAATGGTTTGTCAACCATCAAAGCGGGACAGTGACAAACTAATAACAAGTCTTAAGCAGAGATTTTCTGCTCCAGCCCATGTAAGTTGCAATCATTTAAATGAAGTCTTTGATTTTTTTTTTTTTTTTGAAAACCCAGGAGAACCCGGCGGGCCGCCGGTAAACTCCTGAGGAGGGTACAGTAAAGCCGTCCGCTAATCCAAGCCCCCATACCCCTAGGTAAATTTATGTAGGATGGGGAAGCGCATGGTAGGAATCGAACCATCGACCTTTTACCAGGAAGTTAGGCCTCCTTTCCACTGCGCCGCATCCGCGGACAAAGAAGTCTTTGATCTTTGAATACGTTTGTGCATCTTAGTTATGCTTATGTTGTATTTTGTTGGAATTCGATACCAGTCAATATGTAAATGTTTCTTAGCATGCATCATTGGACATAGTAATAAAAATAATATAAACGAATAATTTTTTAATTCTCATGAATGCAACTAACTATATGAAAAATACTGCATAATAGCCTAACTGCTTAATTTCACCATTAATAATTTATCTTCCATTACAAATAATCTAAAGAAGCATCCTTTTTTGCTCCAATTACTTATGGATCCAAATATTAACAAGCACTATTAATGTTTACAAAAAAGATCTTAATAGTTTCCAAGGTTATTCATAATTGCATGTAGTAGGATGGGCTTAGCTTGAATGGCCAATGTTACCTGGTGTTGAATCACCAGTGCATATACTGGTAAATATTCTCAGTTCACTGAGAACTATAAGGTTGGAACATTTTATTTTTATTTTTCATACATTTAACAAGTGTTCATAACATGTGGATTTGGAAAGATAAAGGATTAGAATCATCGGACTGAGGATTAGAATCATAAATTTAACTATTATTTGTCCTTAATTAATATCCCTTCCTCTCTTAATTCAAACAGGCTTTTTGCTTCAACCTTAGCATCCAATTATTTTTCACAAATTGGCAGAGAAGAGACACATGGACCAACATGTCACTTATTCTTAGTTTTCACAAATTGGTGCTCTGTACTCTGCGTGGTTATTTTGATTAATGTAGCTATGCATTTTTATGTATTCTATGTTTCCTATATCATTTGCTTTATTTTTCTCGTGTTTAACATTAAACGTTGATTTTATAATTATAGCATGCTGGAGCTCGCGATGATAGCGGAAAACCCATTATCATATATTTCTACAGCAGTCTGTTGACACAAGATTTGTTCTTCTTCAAGCTAAATAGAAGGATTATTGAAAAGGTATGATATTGTTAATGTAAAAGTTCTGGTTAGGTAATGGTTGGACTTAGAAGACCAGTACTACATAACATTGGCACCATAGCAAACTCCTACTATTCGCATCCATTTCATTTTATTTGTTTGCATTCTTTTTTTTGCATGCATCCATTTCATTTTATTTATTTTCCTTTACCAGCTGCTTTCTCCCTTCTCTCTCACGTCTCCATCACATTTGTTTTTCTTGCTCACAACCCTTTTATTAACACCTCTTTTTTATATTTTTTGTGGCTTAGACTTGGATAAAAAAGGAGTTCACCTGGTTATATGAAGTCAGTCTATTTCCTGGTGCTTTCATATGCTATTATATCAAAACAGAGGTATACAAGGTCAGGTATATGAATATATCAATAATAGTTATACATAAATAATGAACGGCTATCCGCATATGCATATATAAGTCGTGTTATGTCATTCAATTAACGAGTCCAGGCAGCTGCTGTGTGTCATAAAGCTTATTGTCTTGTGCCTTCTTTTTTGCTGAAAAGAACGTGGTCTCCTTTTGTATATTTTTTGCTGCACTTTAGATTTTCATTAGCACTGCATATATAAATTTATAAATTTATACTAATTAAAGCTAATTAAACATGGTATTGGTCATCATGTAACTAAGTCAATCTGAAGTTTAAACTCTTATTGCGGTTGGATATTTACCCATCACCATAGGACAAACAAATAAATAAACTTGGCTTCTCAAATACAATTCTGAAGATCCAATTTCTAGACATTTCGACTTATCAACATCTATGCGTTTATACATATAATTTACACTATATCTTTTTCACTTTAGAACTAAGCTCCATTAAATCTTCCACAGAAATTAACTTAAAAAAAATTTGAATGTTGTAAATCAAAACAACCGTTGTCATCGGTTATCAACTCCCTGCACCATATACAATCAAAGAAGCAAGTGTTTAATAAAAAGTTTGAGGGTGAAAGTGTTTATAGCAAGTAGGAGGGAGAGCTGGAAGTGAGTAGAGAAGAGTCGCGAAGCCATTCATCATAGGTGAGTATCCTGGTATGCACTTTGTGTCAGTTTTTTCTCATGTCAAAAATTGTACCGAGTAAATACAAACTAAATTTAGTGTTTGTATGTTGCCTGCTATCTATGTTTCTACCTCCTCTTTGTGTCAAATCCAGTTATGTGGTTGAGAAGGGTGCATCGGCTCTTATTCCTGCGGATGTCCCTTAGAGTGTGAACTCCTTACTATTGTGTGCACGGTAGGAGCTCGCATGGAATATTTTAAGGTTTGTGGGAACTATATTTATTTATTCAATTGTGTTTTTTCTCTAATATAAATAAGCTTGATCATTTGTGCATTAATGAAACAATAGGAGCTAGATGCAAACAGTAGGAGTTTGCGTGTATGGTGCATGTCAACTCACTGGTTCAAAAGCTATTTTCTTGATATGTTATCATTTAATTCAATAGTTACATGAATAATTTTAACTTCAGCAGTTCTACGGTTGGTCTATGAATTGGCACCGTTGTCCGCATTGACTTAGGATTACAAGCAAAGCATCGAAGATCTTGACTAAGAGCTACAATATCTGAAAAAGGCATTCCAGGTATAATCGTCATTCTGTGATTCTATGTTTACATATATTAAACATATATTAAACATGTCAAAGCATATCATTCCGGTAAAATTAAACATGCTTGAAAAATTCAATTGCACTTGTAGTTGTAAAACAATTGTCACTGGATATGGAACCACTGCTTATACAAAACATGTTGTATTGCTGATGCAAAAGAAATGATGAAAGCAAATGCCAATACAGAGGAAGGATTCGAGACAATGAACTATATACCGATTAAGGATATATCTCTGCGCTCTACTATTTACTTGGTATGCTTGCTGAATCATGTGCAGATTAATATGCTTGTGAACTATGTATTGTATTTTGTAATATTTTTATTGCTATTGTTGCCGAACTTTGAAGTGTAACATACCGTTGTTGAACGTTTTAATTTAAATATTGTTATTAAGTTTGGTATTTGTGTTGAATTTGTAAAAATATTTGTTTTAATGATCTTTCTTTTCTGATATTATGTAAAAAGAAATTAGATTTTTGTATTGAGTATGAAAATTAAATGAATTTCGTATTATAGTAGAGTCGAAGAAAGATTTTTTTTTAAAAAAAAGAGATTTGCGAATTCGCAACGGCTATAAGCCGTTGCTAAACCAAATTTCGCAACGGCTCAAAGCCGTTGCCAAATCAAATTTCGCAACGGCTCAAAGCCGTTGCGAAATAGCATTTCTGGTGTAGTGGAAATCTAAGATACACAGTCATAGGAGATCCTCAAGAACTCATTCACCCTCTCAGTTTGTCCATCTGTCTGGGGTGGTATGCCATGCTCAAACGTAGCTGTGTACCTAATGGCTCTTGTAAGCTCTTCCAAAACTCACTAGTAAAGATAGGGTCACGGTTGCTTACTATACTAGAAGGTACCCCATGCAGTCGAACTATGTCTCGAAGGTATAGTTATGCCAGCCAAACCGTCGTCCACTTACTCTTAACAGGAATAAAGTGAACGCTTTCCGTAAGTCTATCTACTATCACCCAAATGCTATTGCCCTTCCTATCGGGGTAATCCATCGATGAAATCCATAAATACGCTCTCCCACTTCCATTGTGGGACATTTAAGGGCAGAAGCAATACGCCAGGTTTCCTTTGCTCAATCTTTACTCGCCGGCAGGTCATGCATCGAGCTACAAATTCCACCATATCCTTCTTCATGCCAGTCCAAAAGAAAACCCTCTTCATGTCTTGATACATCTTGTCGCCACCTGGATGGATAGTCATTCGATAATGATGGGCTTCCTCAAGCACTGCCTTTAGCAATTCCTCATTCCTAGGGACACATAGCATTCCATCTCGTCTTAGCCACCCTTTCTCGTCTACGCTATATCTAGCAAGGTGACTAGAATTCTCTCCTCTACAAAGTCTGTCCAAGATGTCTGATATCTGCGGGTCCTCCCGCTGCATAGATCCAATACGCTCCAATAGACCTCCAATGATGTTAGCAATCCCAATGTAAAATCCGTAGACAGCTTAAAATCGAAGGTCGAGATGTACTCTGAGTTCTTCCTTTCTACGAATAGAGGACTCAAATTCATCCTATGCCTACTCAGTGTGTCCGCCACTATATTACCCTTGCCCGGGGCATAAGCTATCTCAAAGTCGTAGGACGCTAGGAATTCCATCCACCGTTGCTGCCTTAGTTGAGAGCCTTCTATCAGAACGTGTATAACTCAAATCTCTCTCCAAGTAGATAATGTCGCCCAGACTCAATGCGAACACTATTGCAGCCAACTCTAGATCATGGGTAGGGTAGTTCTTCTCATGAACCCTCACCTGTCTGCTACCATATATAGCATACTACCCTTCCCTCTTGCATCAGAATGACACCAAGCCATCTGCCATGAGCATCTGTGTAGACCGTGAACATTTTTCTTCCATCTGGGAGAGTCATAACAGGGGCTGTTGTCAGAGCCCTTTTCAACCTTTGAAAGGCATCCTCATAATCAATTCTCCATGAAAAAGCCAAGTTCTTCTTCGTTAATCAGGTAAGCGGGGCCAATACCCTTGCAAAATCCTTGATAAACTTTCTATAATAGCCTACCAACCCTGGAAAACTTCTCATCTCTGTTGCATTCTTTAGAGCCCTCCAATCTTGAACTACGATGACTTAAGTGGGGTCCACTGCTATCCTGTCCTTGGAGACCACATGCCTTAGGAACCTTACTTCCTTTCTCCAAAAGTGACACTTAGAAAACTTTCCCTTGAGTTGATGTGATCTGAGAGTGCGTAGAACCTTTCCTAAGTATTGGGCATGCTCCTTCTCATTCTTTGAGATGATCATAATGTCATCCACAAATACTACCACAAACTTGTTCAGAAACTATCTGAACTCCCTACTCATCAAGTCCACAAAATAGGCAGGTGCATTGGTTAGCCCAAATGGCATAACCAGCCACTCGAAGAAACCGTTTGGAGTTCTAAATGAAGTCTTATCAATGCTGTCCTCTGCTACCCTCAGTTGATGAAATCCCATGGCCAAGTCCATCTACAAGAAAACTGATGCGCCTACTGGTTGATCAAACATGTTGTCAATTCTTGGTAGCGGGTGCTTATTCTTCTTGGTGAGCTTATTCGACTCCCTATAAACCATACATAGACGAAATGAGCTGTATGCCTTAGTTGTGAAAATGACTGGAGCTCCCCACTCTGATATGCTTTAACTATTTAAAACCTTTCTCGAATAGCTCCCCTACTTGCTTGCTGAGCTCCCTCCTTTCTCTAGGAGCCATGTGGCGCACTGGTAGAGCAATTGGCTTTGCACTCTCTGCTAAGTAAATCCAGAAATCTATCTTATGCCTCAGAGGTAGTCCCTTAACTTCATCAAACACATCCGGATAATCTCCGACTATGGGTACAGATTGCAAATCTTCAACAGACATATCCAGCGATTCTAGAAAACTGAGCATCACTGACCCCCGTGGGTCATAGGAAATTTCGAGAGTCCTATCATGACAAGTAAAAAGGCTGACTACTCTCATTTCACAATCAAGAATGGAACTATACATGGCTAGAAAATCCATTCTTAGAGTAAAACATAGCCCATAAAGCCCATCATATATGCATCACATTCAAACTCGACGCCCAAGATAAAAATTCTCAAACCCTTACACATTATGGATAAATGAGCCGATCCTCCTATGAGGTTTGAGACTACTACGGGATCAAAAATTATACTAGTATTAAGGTGCAAACTATCTACTGTAGAACTGGATATAAACGAATGTGAAGCTTCAGAATCAAATAGGGTTCTAACAGGATAGTCAGAAAGGGAAATCAAATCTTCAATTATGACTTTCCTACCTCGATCAGGTCCACTAGCCTCTGAAGCATGTACTTATCCAGAAGTTCTTGCACCTTGTCCTTACTTGCTAGTGCATTACTTACTAAAGTGTCCCACTTGTCCACAATTAAAGAAGACTTTCTTTGCCTTTCTACAGTCCTTCACAAAATGACCCATAGCTTCGCAACCATGACACTTGATATCTTTCTTGATCTGAGACTTGTCAGGCTTTTCTCCCTTCTTTTTCTTTCCTTTCTTGGGCTACTATTTCTGTTTCTCACCCTTAGCCTATGTCTCTTCAGTCTTACTATCTTTCTTCTCATCCTTGCCATCTCGTGCATAAGAGCCATGTCAATTAGCCTTTCAAACATCGTCCTCATCGGTATATGAGATAATGAAAGTCCTTGGAGAGGTTGATTTAACCCTCTCGCAAATCTAAGCGCCTTCTTATATGGTGTATTTACCAAATCCAGTCCAAATCTCGCCAGTTGATTGAATTTATTCACATAATCCTTACCAAACATGTCCACTAAAATCTACATCCCAAGTTCATGGAATTCCCACAAAAATCTATAGCCTGGGTTCATGAAATCCTGTTGTGGGCCCACATGCATTAATCTATGGCAACACTTTTACCATCCAATGGAAACACTATATCATAGTTATTGCAATATTTAACATCACATACTGCAACATTATATCATATATGGCAACATTACATAGCATACAACAACATAACAACAATTAACTTCACACTAAAATTAACAAAGAACTTTTTATTTCAAATTAACTAGCAATAAATGTACTACTTAGCCAACTACAAAATACCAAAACATAGCCACTAAATTTAATTTTACAGATATTTCAGTTACATCACTGGCTCCTTCACCTGCATGCCTCAGTTCATTTGCATTTCAGCACAAACTGAGTTTCATTTGCATTTCAGTTGCATAACTGAATTACATAACCAAGTTTCATTTGCATAACTGATTTTCATATGCATTTCATTTGCATTCCAGTTCCATACCTCAGTTTATGGCCTGCATGCCTCAGTTGCAAATTGATGCAATGACTCAATTTGTTCAAAGTACAAATGATATTGAGTAAACAATTAGACAGTTACAATGTGGATAAAATTATCACTAATCAACACTTTAAGTTTAATGGGCAATGTGGTAAAAATTATGACTAATCTGCAATATGGTAAAAATTATCATTAATCTACAATGTGACAAAACTTAAAATTATACCTGAACAATTGTCCAAACATTGCTATATCAGCACACAAAAGAACTCCAAACGTGATCCAGGACATAGCTAAAGCTGTTGCAAACAATTTTTTCCCCTTTCTCGTGTTTTGCACATTTAACGCACATTAGGGCCAACTCTTCCTTCATATCTACCACAAATTCATCGGCTTTCGCCCTCTTTTGCTTTTGCTTCAGCAACTTGTATTTAATTGTCTTCCTTTCCACGAGCAATTGCGATGTAATCTTTTCTTTTTCCATCAATTTAACAGTAGTATCATCCAAATCCGCATTGCTGTTGATTTCATACACTTTGTCATGCTACATAAAATACCCGCAATCGCCATTTTGCACACATATCTTAAATTTTTGACTAAAACATCAATGAAAGATATGATAATAGAAAAAGCAACCAAAAAACCTAATTTATACTTATCGGCCACATGGAGCAACCAAAACACTTCTTTCCCGCATTCGACCCTGCCTTCACAGTCCTCATCTTCGCTGGGATTTTGTGGTGGCAGTTCTTTCTTGCAGCTGTTGTTGATGAATTAGAAGTAGAAATTGATTAAGCAGTCATTGAACTCTAACTGAAGGAAGAATTGAGTGATATCACAAATTGCAAACCATTTCAGTAATATCACAAACTGCAAATGATTATGTATATATTCTATATCATAAATTTCATGTGGTAGGGTTTTAGGCATGTATTTCATGCATTCAATACTTGTGTGCCTATATTTATTAGACAATCTTATACACACACACACACCCCAAAACGAAGCTCACATAAAATTTTACAAGCATGCATCATGAAGAAACAATCATCCATTAGCAGTTTATTCATCCATGTGTACAGATATATCATTGTATAGCCTTTGAAGCATATCCAAACATTACTTAAACAATGCTTGGTTAACTGGCATACAAAGATATCAATGGTGATGCACACATCAACGTACAACAGGTTTCTTAAGAAATTTCTGATTGGAAACTAGGTGAAAATTTATGCATATGACAAACATGAAAATACATAAGAAATGAATAGTATCGTGTATATGTAAGCATCCTTATGAAACCATTTTCATAAACCACTATATATCTTGTTAAAAAAGCTAGCAGTATCATGTCTCAATCACCACTGTGTTATTAAACTGATTAACAACCCAATAGCTGCTCAAAGAACATTTCAGCGAATCAACATACAAAAGAACCACAAATGACAGAAACTAGTTGTATACAACTTCAAACTGAAAAAAGTGTGGATTCACTGACAAATAACAGACAAGAATTGTTAATCATCTAACATCAATTATACTCATGGCGATAATAATTCAGTTTCTCAATAGGCTAATTAAAAGCGGTGGAAAAAAAAAGCAACAGAAACGTACATGAGAAACACATGATAAAAAGCTAGCACTTTTCTTCTTGGATTGACTGCCGTTTGTTGATGGAGAAGGGGAGAAAAGGAGAAGTGGGTGCGTTTAGAGTTAGAATCGAAGACTAGCTGGAATAACTGGAGAACACAAAGAGGGTTTGAGTGGAAGAAGTAGGTGAATGAAAATTAGGGATTGGAATTGGAAATTTAGGGGTGAGAACGAACAATTCTGAGAAGTTGAGAAAGATTAATGGAATGAGTACCGTAAGTTGATTTTCTATTGGTGGTGGAGGACTATAACAGATTAGTGAGGTGTCAACTACATATGTTGTTTATTAAAGGTAAATTGATGGATATATATGCATCTTATTATAGATAAAGATCGATGACGTGGAAAATTAAACTTATAAATTTATAACTATAGCTACTGCAATACAATTTGATATCTTTGCTAACACATTGAAGAGTGCGTTGCAATAGATAAAAAATCAGCATAGCTGTGGTAACATTTTAGCTGAAAACACCTTGGATTTTCATTGCAATAGGCTATCTATGGTGTAGTGAATGAGGATGAAGTTATATGGTGAGGATGAACATGCGAACAAAGGGTAGAACGGCTCACGAAAAATTTGGAGGATGTGAGATGATGGCTGCTGCTATTGGGAAGTGCGATGGTGACTGTAGGTGGTTGATACATTAGGAAGAGGGTATCATAGGCAACATGGTTGGGTGTCTCCAGTTCGAGGAGCCAAGTTTACGTGAAGGGGTTGAATGGAAAGATGTTGGATCGGATTTTCTGGAGATGTGGTGGTTAAGTTAGACGCTGTTTTGGACAAGGGTGCTAGGCTTCGAGGTGGTCACGGTAGAGATACTAACGATGACTATGGTGGCCAGAGGTGTGCAGTTCAACGGTGATGGGGCTGTTGAGTGTTTGGATCCTTTCAACCAAATAATGGTTCAGTTTTAGGTGGTTGAGTGGGTCCAGGTTGCTCGGGTTTGGCCAGAGAGGAGGGGATGTCGATGCCATTGTTGGTGGTGCCTGTCAGAACCTCGGATTGAGGGGTGCGTGGTGACAGAGGGAAACAGTTTCAAGTGGAAGTTGGTATCGCATGCACAATAGGAGAGGTAAAAGATGATATATTGCCTAATAGAGTATTAAATATGCCTAATCAAGAATTTTGTGCCTAACCAACATTAAACGTGGCTTAAGTGAAATATAATCAGTACATATGGGTTGTTATTACGGTGGGTTTCGACATATATATAAATGAAATAAATAAAATGTGAGTAATGGGTTCCTAGAAGTAGCAGTATGGATGTGCCTAGTCCTTTGTTATATGTGACCACCCAGAGGCCGTGGCCGATTATGAAAAGAAAACCGGAAAAACGTTTAGTATATTTAGTTAAATTATATACAGACCAACCAAATTTATTCCTTTTCCTGATCAAGGATAATAAGGGTCATATATATATATATATATATATATATATGACACAGGTTTGATTATATTTGTAATACTAATAGAAATATTATTTCATGTAATACTATTAGTAGATTTTTGAAGATAACCATATTATGTAATTATCCAATTGACACCACTTCAATTGGTTCTCCTACGACCGAATATATTTAATATAACCATAACTTATGTATTTATTTTCATATATACATTAATCTAATGCTAACCTTATATAATATATCTTAATTAAGGTAAAAATTAATATAAATTAAACTATAACTTATAACGCATATGTCTATCACATATGTTAACGGAATTTAACAAGACCAGAAGTGTTGAAACTGTATCACGGAACATTTCATTTTGGAGCCGATTTGGTTGGAAATGGAAGCAGCTGGGATTTCCAATCAAATTAAACGCTTAAAACAAATCTTTTTGTCGACGAACCAATACAAGGCGAGTTTAACTCACTCAGTTTATCCCGTTTATATTTTATATAAGAAAGGGTTTTAATTTGTGTGCAATGTTTGTTAATGGTTGACGATGAAATGACTGTTTGTATGTATGTTGAATATTTTTAATATTCATTGATTAAATTAAACGTTTGTTTAATTAAATCGGATTAAATCATTATTTTAACGATTAGATTCCAAACGAGGTAACTTACCTTGTTGGTTACGTTTATAATAATTGGATGCTTGATTGAATATAATAATTTATTGTCGATTGTTATTAATTAAACTGTTTATTTCCGTTTGTCGTTATGAGAAAAAAATGTATTGATGTATTGAAATTGATGTAACCCTTTTTGATGTAGGGAAGAACATATTAAAGGGATCTAACTGGATTCCTCACACAAATTATATGTTATTATTTCAACTTATGGATTATTCACCCAATTATCGTTATATCTAATTGCATGCTGGTTTTTGATTGGATGTTGGTCGTTGGATTGAAAATTTAAAGATCGTTGTATTTTTATCAATAAACAATATTGATTAAGTAGTTGGCAGTGAAGACCTACAAATCATACTTTTAGACGTTGATTGTCGTTAGGCCAGTTAACGCAATTGAAGTTATGAAATTTATTTTGTAACTGAAAAGAAGTTCTACATTATATTAATAGTTTATTTTGACAATTTAACCAATTTAACAAATATTGATAAGGAAATGGAGAAGTGATTTGATTAATGAAATATTAATTAAGGGGCCCGTGATTATTTGATGCTTTGGAAGAATGTTTGTTTTTCTTTGATAGTTAGATAACCGACTATCGAAATATTGACCAATATTGTTGTCAATATGGAGACACTGGTTGGATTATTATCCGAGAACCACTTTGTATTGACAATAGCGTTGCAAATTAGATTATATGAGGATAATCGAAGACGGAGTAAAATGCAAGGGCTTTTTCTGTTAATCCTAGATAGAAATTTCCTAAATGGATTAATGGAAATTATGTCTTTGGTTTCGTTCAGTCCTAGAACGAACTTGTATGGGCGAATGTCTAACAGAGTATTTCCAATGATCGCATAGGTTGGTCTGTACAAATATACATATGGTGGCGGAGAATTTATTCTCTTAGCATAGTACTCAGAATATATTTGTGCAAATCAATCAATGATTAACGCATTTGACGATGTGGCATTCAAAGTGAATGAAGATGTGGCATGTCAAAAGATGAGCGTGGCCTCAAGCCTCAAAACTGGGAAATAGTATAAAATCAGGTAGGTCGCATGGCAAAGTAGGTATCTCCCAATTAGGGTGTATTGTCACCTAATCTAGAGAAAATCCATTTTCTTCTTTAATCTTTCAATGTTGTCCCTTCCGGGAAATGGTTGTTGATCCCGACCGTTGGTGATAATACATTCGGAATACTCAAGTGAAATGAGTGACTAGTCATGTTTAGCCTGGGTTTCAAGATGTTCTTGTTGAACCCCGGTGTATTTTCCTCTAGAGATACACTGCGGAAGGTGGTCTCATACCTTGCTAGTTGGTATCCATTTTCCAATAAGAGCCCGCGGTTTCTGATTGTATATTATGTATGTGGAGCGTGAGATGCAAGCGTTCTACTAAATTGCTATTTATTTGACTTAGACACTATTATAATATCAGAATAGTATTGATTTTAAAGAAATATTTTGGGTTATCGTAAAGTAAAAACCATCTGTGTTTATGTTTGGATCGGCCTTACGATTATCCTTTCTTTTAAAAGGATTTTTAAAAGTTAAACCAAGTGGTTGGAGTTTACTCACACCAGTCTCATGACTGACCCAGAGTTTATTTTGTTTTACCCTAAACTTTTGGATGCCCAAATTTGTATGGGCATTCAAGTAGTTCAGGTATTTACAAATACCCTTGAAGGAGCTTGGAGCAAGAGGCTTCAGCATTAGATATTTACTATTTATTTTCCGTTGTGTTGTATATGTGATGTACTCTAATGATATATGCAAGTACAATGTTGTATAATAAAGATTGTTATATATACATATATTATATTTTATTCCGTTGTGATGTGAGATTTTGTGTTGTTATTTCTGTTCTTCTTCTATCTTTTCTTCTTTAACTCATAATGATTCGTATTTCTGTGCAATTTGGGTTGGACGTGTGGTGTATTCAGTCAACGTAGATAGTACGAAAATTCGGGCCATTACATCTTGGATGCATAGCACAAACATATATTGCATTAAGGAGGTCAACTCAATCAGTCGACCACTTGATTATTGCATTAGTATAGGGACATATACTCACAACACTATTGCATATGTTTATACAAGCATTATAAATTCTTAGGGACAATGAATGCCTGTAGATGATGGATGAGTAGATGGTTGTAGGTGGTTGTTAGGATTGTAACATTCTTCTTAACTTGGAGATTTCGGGGAAGAAATCCTTTAAGTAGGGGAGATTGTAACACCCCAAAATTTAATACACTATAACCATACTATAAAGAAAATAAAATGGGAATTACTTAATTAAATATTTAGAACTAAGTAAAACCGGCTTTACCGTTGCATTTTTCTCGGAATTCTAGTTCAGATAGACCTCAAGTTCGCGTAAATCGGGTAACTACGAAGAAGTTTTGAACCTTAGAAGTTTGTATATACATAAGAAGATTATATATGAATAAATTCAAATGAATTTAAATTAAGTCAAGCCGATAAACCAACGTAGAGACCAACGTACATGGGGCGACCCATGCCCTGCCTGGGTCGACCCAAGGCTAAGTGGGTCGATCCAGTGGGTTGATGGGTCGAACCACCCAGATCCAGGTCGGATTCCAAATTCTGTACTTTGACTGTTTTGTTGGTAGGTTCATTTGCTGACTCAGCACTATAAGTATGGCCTAGATTCAAAACCTAATATCCAAAGGTTAAGATTAGCCATGTAATTCTATAAATAGGTGGCTCTCTCCTATTTCAAAACACAAAATTATTCTTCATATTCTCTTCCACCATGAATCAATTCTAATATATATATATATATATATATAATGGGGAGATGCTGCTGAAGCCTAGATCTATAGAGATAATTCATAATACAAGTTCTGCATATAACAAAAAAAAAGAGATAGAAGTGGACTTTTCTACAACGGCATATAAATATATATATAAAAAGAGATATAATCCCTTCTTTACCAAGACCCGCTGTGAGTTCCTTGTTATTTTCAGATCTGATAACTAGAACCATATCATGACAGTGAATAAAAATTGGGTTTAGAATATAATGTCTTTATAAGATAATTCCTGTACATGTTTCTTCACCATTATTCACCCATGTCATTGTTGAAAGTAAAATATGTGCTTTTAATGTCTGATGGTTAATTAGTTATGTGTATCTGTCTTCCTTTTCCCTATTTCTACTGTTTTAGTTATCTCTAGTCTTCCCAATATTCATGTACAGTCTGATTTGATTCTATTCTCCTTCCTCTATTTTTTCCTTTTTGTTTACGCTAAGCCTATGCCATATTCGATTAAAGTTTGCGTATAGTAAACATTTGGATAATAAGAAATGACATTAAAAGGGGGAATTTGGGCATATTGTTAAATTGAGGACTATTTGACTGTAAGTTGATAAAAGGGTAATATACATATACTTGTACTTGTTGTAAATTGGGAATGTAATAAAAAGTGGATAGTATGCATAAACTTATACATACTGTAATTTGGGGACATAATTGAATGGAATAGTATGCATATGTATAAACATGTTAGATTTGGCTTATTACAGACCTTAAGTAAAAAAAGGCATGTTAAAATTATGCAAATACCAGATGTATCTTAGTAAACTGAATCACTATGCTAATTATACATACATTCAGGCAGGTGTTTTGGGGAAGGGTTGTACACACCTAATAACATCTAATATTACAACCATGCTTATTAGTAAACCTAAGCTTGCTAGGTTAAACCTAATTATTAATAAGCTAAGAGGTCCCTCGTTCTGCTGTTGTATCAGGTTTTGGGGACTCTTAAATCCATCTAATTACTTGGGGGCACAAGCTTAGGGGGATTAGTTTGTGTCAATCTTACTGTATGAGACCCATATCAGTCAGTATCCCTGTTGTTATTTTGTTAGAGGACCCTGCACTAGGTTGGGGCCAGTGTACGCTTTACTGAACTGGATAGTAAGAGGTTCAAAATGGGGAAGGTGGGTACGGGCACGTTCCGGCAGAGTCATGAGCGTGCATGAGTCCGATTAGGAAAACTAAGCCGCTGTAACACCAATAAATAAGTTTGTGTTATATAAGTTGCCGGGTTAGGGAGTGATACACCCTATTGCCAGGGCTGACACAGGGTATTTACGTATTTGAGAGCCGATCGCATGAATAGTAATTAGGGTACACATAATCCTACTGTTATGTAATTACGGTAACACCTAATCATATTATGTAATTAGGGTACACCTAATCTATTGTTTAATCCTGGTGTTTCTGTTAAGTAATTAGGTTAACGCCTAATTCTATTATACTAGTAATGGTGCAAAGACAACATGTTTCAGACCGTGGAGAAACTGGGTGTGGCAAAACTTTTGCCACGGCTCTGCCATGGTCCAAAGCCATGACAAACTGGCATTTTGCCACGGCCCAAATCCATAGCAGATTTCTATTTTGCCACGGCTTTAGTCGGTGGCAAAATATTATTTTGTCACGGCTCTAAGCCATGACAATTTGAAATCGTAATTTTTTTATATATAATTTGACCACGGCTTTGGACCGTGGCTAAATTCAATTAAAAAAACTATATCACTAGCATCACATTGCTACATTATGAATTCCTTTTCTCAAGCCTATTCCGCAAACACACGTACTTAACCTTAAACAGTAATAAGCTGCACAAGTATTGTTTACAACACAAATTAACTGAATATATAGGAACACTTCAAACCTAAGTATATTGTGCTTGATGCAAGTTAACTGGATATTACATATAAATTCAAAGTTCATACATATTACATATAACTTCAGTATTCGGCAAATAGACCAACAACCATCCACAGCAGACCCTTCAGGTGACGAACCTGCAAAGCAAAGTTTGTGTTAGGCTAGATATTTGATCAGATTATCTGCGAAGAAGTCAATATGTCGTGCAGTACCAATGTATTATTGTACATTTGTAATGCAGTTGAAATAAATTTTGCGTCATATGCACAACTTGCTCATCCTAAATGCACTGAGTAGACGAGGATGATAATTAAACCATCGAATTTTCAATGTGAATAGTAATGTAAAACGAACAATTGGTGAGTTGAATTTAATGCTTCCAGAAACATTATGTATATTATTTAGCACTATTCTACCAAATATTCTAGGAATATAAAACTTTAGCAACAGGGATACCATAAGTAAAAAAAATGTGCCTAGGTGCATTAGAAAAAACAACTTATATGTAAATGTAATTAAATGACTTCAACTAAAAAAAGGAAATATAGAAAATATTTGCTAATTTGATATGAAACAAGAGTCCCATTCTGTAAAAAGCTTTTTCTTGATATGAGTTTCCATATTATATTAAAACTACTCAAACCTGATGCTCAAAGAAGTTGGTTCCAAAAAATCAACCTGGTTCTCAGGTCAGTACAAACGACATGCTAACAGATGAAAGTAAGCAAATCTTATACCAAAAAATATATTAAAATATGTGTGTATTGTCCTAAAAAATAAAATTTTGATGGGTGATTCTTGGGCTAGAAAAGCCTAAAATTTTGTCCTTACTAATATTTTTTTGATATAAAATACTACTTATCAGTTATTCAAATTATAATGTAATGAAAGAAATTATGCCATGGTTTTAGACAAAATGGAAGTAAATGCAACAACGCCTCAGTAGAATAATGCATACTTTATGCTTCTCGTGATTGAATGGTATGGACATCCCGTCCCTTCGGGGACATCCGATAAAATTGGAATGGTATGGACATCCCAAACTTCAATAGAAACATGAAATCCAAAGCATTTTTTTTAATCAAAAGCCCGGTTTAACAAAAAATGCAACATGAAATGCAACAACCCGGTTTAATCAAAGCATTTTTACTTCAATAGAAACATGAAATGCAACAGCTCGGTTTAACATGAAACTTCTCGTTTGTTCACTAAACACACCTTGGCTTTGTAGCATACTGGAATGGATTTCTTTTAACAGTTCATCATTTTTAGCAGCCTTTCAGCTCATTTCTCATAGTAAAGCACATTGATGTAGCAATGAGTAATGCTTCTTAATCCTCCAATATTTTTCGCACCATTTTACTCGGCTTCTTCATAAGGAAATTTTGAATCCTCGTTTGTATTTCCCAAAGATCCCTTCTCTTTAGAGCAAAAATTGATTTTCTACCATCCAAATTCAAGGTCTGAAATAAAATTGGGGTAGGCATTAGGTTTTCAGATATCGGCATTTTAATGCAGCTAACATGAAAACCCTGTTAAAAATGCACTTAATTTAAAATACAAGATAGTTCCCTCGGTGTACATATATGTCAGTTAAATTTTTGGCATGGTTTATCGAGAAAAGGGAAAAAAGTGCAAGAATGAAGGCAATAGTTATAATATTTTTAGACAAATGTTGAATCTAAGACTGAAATATTTAAACATCCACTGAATTGACACAATTTGTGAAAGGGACTCCATCAGAATTACCGCATATTATAACTCTTAAAATGATAACGTGTGTACATCGCAAAATAAAGTGCCTAACACAGGAGAAATTTCTATGGTGAAAAAAATTTGTTTTTTGTGAAGGTTACTCATACCCAAAGTTCAAATTATGAAGAAGGGGGGAAAATGCAGTCCCGTGATAATTTGTTAAATGGCTTAGGAATATATGCTTATGTCAATTTACTAAATATGTTCAGCATATATGCATGCATGCAGGCATGGTTATGATAGCTCTAGTGCAATACAATATATACAGTTATGAGACGTGATGATGCAAGTACATTAAATCTCAACAAACTAGGATGCAATACGCCAATAATTGTTTTTTATGGAACAACAATACGCTCATGCAAAATAATAAGTTGAAAAATCTCTAGTGAAAAAAGACAAAATAAGAAAATATGAAGTAAACATGGATAAGCAAAAATTGTTTTTAGGATAATTCACATGTCTAGCCCTATTTTTGAAAGGTATAACAGATTTAGCCATGTTTGTAACATAATTACAAACTTAGATCTGTTTCGGTGTACTGGTAAACTGAAGGCGAGTTTTGGAAACTCGCCTTTAGTAAAACACGAAGGTGAGTTTCCAAAACTCGCCTTCGATGCAAACATGCATACAAAACACCCCAACCCGAGACCCTTCTTCCATTTTCTCATTTTACTTCACCATTCTTCCCCATTTTACTACTACGAAAAAATTTATTAACTTCATTTTCATCCATTTTTCATCCACTCCATTCCTAAAAGACAACAATGGCTAGCACATCCGGCGTACAACACGAAATCGGTAAGATTATAAACCATAATTTTCAATTGTGAAATTAGGTCATACATGTTTAAGAATTATTGGTTATGGGGGTTTTGGCACAAAGCAATGTTGTGTACATTGTTCGCATTGTTGTCATACATGTTCAATTTTGTGTACACAACATTAAAATTAGGTAATACATGTTCAATTTTCTAAACCCTAATTTGTACATTTTTGTGTACATTGTTCGCATTTACGATTTAGGGGCTTTGGTAAGTATATTGTTCACATTATTGAATTGAGTTTTTTGATTAAATGATGGGTATTGGATGTCATGTATTGGATATATTATGAATCGAGGTATTCGGGTTTTGTGTATGACGACGCGTGTAAGCTTTGTACTGTGATACTGTGTAGACTGGCAAAAAGAAGTACATGATATTGAACTTGTCCCCTATGCATATAACTGAATGACTGTGAAAATCATTTTATTGGTTTGGAACTGTCTGATAAAGTTAATCCTGCATTTTTGCAGAGTATTTTGAGACGGAGCCCGGACCAGTAGATCCGAGCGTGTTATAGATGCAGGCCCAACACAGGACATCGAATGCTAATCGGATGCAGGTAGCAATTTGTTACTATTTTCATATTTTGATGTTTAGTTTTTTAGATGTCAAACCCCAATTTTTGTTATGTATTAAATTTGCAGAGTGTTAATACAAAGTTTGTCATTGACCACTCATCCTCCCTTTCGAATGTGACATCTGAGGATCCTCGCATCATCACCGAGATCGAGAGGGGTGGATTCATACGTATTTTTCGCTTAGGTTATATCCAGCTCAATCATAGCCTTGTCAGTGCTTTACTGGATAGGTGGAGGCCTGAGACATCCACATTTCATCTACCAGTCGGTGAGATGACTATCACCTTGGCAGAGCTTGCAGTTTTGCTAGGATTGCCTATTGATGGCAAAGCTGTTGCGTTTGATGGTGCGCGACATGATTATTTGCAGCTATGTCACGACCTACTAGGGCTGGATCCACCAGCCAATCAAGTAAGGGGTCAAAATTCGATTCATATCAGATGGTACCGTAATCAGTTGGCGGATGATATTTCTGCAGATGCCACCCAGTTAGAGGTTGAGCAACGGGCTCGTTGCATTTTACTACATATTATTTTTTGCAGAATGATGGTCGATCATGCCAAGTTCCGTATAGATTTGAGATGGCTACCGTTTTTAGCTGATCTCGGGCAGTGCGCATCATATTCGTGGGGTAGTGTAGTGTTGGCCTATGCATATCAGGAATTGTCCAAGGTCGCGCTGCAACAGTATAACTGTTTTGCCGGTTGCCCGTTGCTACTTCAGGTATGAACCGAATGTCTATAATTTACTTTTATACAATGTGATACATCATTCTCTTTTATTAATAGTATATTTTTGTGTACACAGCTTTGGTCCTGGACTTATGTTCCTGTCGGAAGATTAGCAGTGACGCCTAATCCCATCAACCCATCGATGCCGCTTGGAGCTAGGTATACTTATTTGATCGTTTATTTTATCAAACACAACACATAACATTTCCAATGTATGTACCTTTTATTATCATATAACAGGTGATGTGGAAAAAAAGTTACATGGTATCCGTACACTCAGGAGGTACTTGCCCCACTACCAATCACTTGCAGAGCTCATAGGTACATTTGGATGAAGAGAGTACCTATGATAGCCTACACCTTCACCGCTTGGCACCTTCCCGATAGGGTTATGAGGCAGTTCGGCTTGAGGCAGCATATACCAGATGATGCATCGCCTTACATTGAGGGCTACAGTGCGTAGGAATTTCACCTACATCATGCTATGTGGGATGACCGCGGTAACCATATTGAGTTCGAGAGGGAATCCCACATATCTGTGGCGCAGTACATGAGGTGGTACTGGAACATAACACGATGCTACGTCCTTAATCCCGGAGTAGATACTGCGTTAGCACCGTATGTTCCTAGAGCACCACAAGAGAGGAACGTGGTAAGTTGATGTGTGTACTATTAAATACAACCAGTTTCATTTATTCATTCTATCTAATTTTCTTTTAAATTTGCAGGTTGCTGGTATCAACCGTGCGTGGGAGGAGGCAGAAAAGCTTAGAGAGAGGCAGACTGACGACGAGGGACGGACAATGTTCACGAACATACAGAAGATTTTAGATGTAATTTTATGCAGGAACAAGCTAGATCGACCGAAACCACCATCTCCTCCACCTCTTCCTCCTGCAGGTCCTCCTCCTCCTCCTCCTGCAGGTCCTCCTCCTCCTGCCGATTCTCCACCACCTCCAGCAGCACACGAAGAATTTGTGCATGGTCCATCTCAACCTGCACCTACATTACCACGTACAAGAAGTGCACGACGAAATAGGAGCAGCAGCGGCAGTGGTTCGTCTTCAACTTCCACACCACTAGTCACACAGCCAAGGCGAAACTAGATAGTAGTCTTTTCTTGTTTTGTTTGATCTAGATTTCATATAGACCTTGTTTTGTTTTGTTCGATCATGCGATGTAACCTTTACTTGTTCGATCTAGGTACCAAATATGTAGTCTTTGTGTATTAATTTGCTATGTTTTGGTACATTTAATTATTTGTTACGTTGCTATTTGTCATTCAGTTTCGTTGTTAATTATCCTGGTATGATAGTTTTTGTTGACTGCAAATATGTACAAGTTTGTGTATGAAGGTTTGGTTGTGTGCAGGGTTGCACTGAAGG
The DNA here is from genome assembly GCA_030737875.1 of Allium sativum. NCBI lineage: Eukaryota > Viridiplantae > Streptophyta > Magnoliopsida > Asparagales > Amaryllidaceae > Allium > Allium sativum. The sequence goes on from CM060911.1 coordinate 15,034,725, forward strand.
CGAGTTTTGGAAACTCGCCCTTGTGTTTTACTGAAGGCGAGTTTCCAAAACTCGCATTCAGTTTACCTGTATACCAAAACAGGTCTAAGTTTGTAATTATGTTACAGACATGGCTAAATCTGTTATACCTTTCAAAAACGGGGCTAGACATGTGAATTATCCTTGTTTTTATTATCATTATCATCATTATGTTCTGCATATTATAATGTTTTATCACTCATTTTTTATATCATCTTTTAATTTTTGCACAATAACCTTTTAACTGACTCAGTGGCCACACATGAAAAAAAAATCATTTAAGCAGCAATTTAATGGTTACCAAATCCAGTTATTGATGTATTTATGATATTCTACGCTATGAAATATTGACTTGTCCTAACACCTGGGAAGACTGGAAACGCACCATTTGCATTACTCTATAGATATAGATTATCAACACACCAAATAACAGTCTCATGCATATAAGATGTTCATTTCTCATCAAGTAATACTAATTTTTCATTATAAAAGAGCATATTGTTGAGATTTGTGATACGCAAATCACAAAATTGTAGGCAACAAATTTTCTATATGGATCCATTTTTGGTGGAGATATTTGTTGCTACTTTTGTGGGATATTTGAAAACGAAGGCAAGGATTATTTGGTGCTTATCCAAATAGATATATTTGAGATATATGAGGATATATTTGAGATATATGAGGATAATTTGGGTGACAAGTTACTCTATAAAAGGCCTACATGATATCTTCATTATGTGGTGGAAAAATTTGTCATTGTTCTTCATTATCTTTCTCCTCAAATTTTTTAGCCATTAGATATTCTATACCTATTTCTCAATAAGGTTATTGATTCAAGTTGTGTTTGTTTAACGATAGTTGAGATCGGTTGTAAACAATATTTTGGTGAATCAATAAAGAGGGTGGTTGGGTGGAATATCGTGTGTTCATATTTCCGATATTTTTTTGTGTTGTTGTTTGTTATTCAATTACATTCATCTTCAAGTGATTGGGTGAAAAGGATTCATTTTGTTTTTGGGTGTTTTGTCAAAACTTCCGCTGCGCACAAAACCCCAACAGTTGGTATCAGAGCTCAGATCACCGCATAGCTTGGAGTGTTTGTTGGATTGAAAAAAAAAATTGATTTTTTTGTTTGAAAAAAATTGATTTTTTGATGTCGGAGATGATGACGTTGTCGAAGATGGCTATTTTGAATGGGAGGAATTGGGGTATATGGAAGCCGAAGATGGAGGACGTTCTATATCTCAATGATTTGCATGATCCCATTGATGGAAATGGGGAGAAGCCCTCGAATATGGATGAGGGAAAGTGGAAGAAAATGGACAAAAAGGCGATTGCGTTGATTCGCCAATATTTGGATGATTCTGTGTTCCACCATGTGGCTAGTTGTGAATCCGCAAAGGCGTTGTGGGACAAATTAGTATCGCTGTATGAGTCAAAGAGTGCTACAAGCAAGGCTTTTCTGGTTCGAAAGTTGGTGCAACTTTGATTGGATGAGGAGAAGTCTGTTGCAGAGCATTTGAACGAGTTTCAAGATGTCATCAATCAATTGGCAAACATGAAGGTCAATTTTGATGATGAGTTGCAGGCTCTTTTGTTGATGAGTTCTCTTTCGGAAAGCTGGGAGACTTTGGTTGTTTCATTGAGTAATTCCAATGCTAATGGAACTATCTCTTTGGAAACGGTTCGAAGCAGTCTTTTGAATGAGGAGCTAAGGAGAAAAAGGTCGGAGTTGAAATCGGTTCAAACTGAGGCGATGGTAGCAAGGGACTCAGGTAAAGATACAAGGAAGAAGAAAGGTGCTATCTTTTGTCATTATTGTGGTAAGAAAGGTTACAAGCGCAATGATTGCTATTCATATATACGAGATATGAAGAAGAAGAAGGCGCAAGGTGATAATAATAGTGATGAGGCACAGGCAGGCTTTGCTGAAGGTACCGAAAGCGATTCTTCATGTGATGTCCTACTTAGTGTTGTGGAGCCTTGGAAGGTGGATTCAGGAGCCAGTTTTCACATATGTCGAGATGTGAAAAGTTTTTTCTTCGTATGAGAAGAGTGTTGGCATGATAAAGACGGCCAATGGAGTAGAGCTACCAATTTGTGGAGTTGGAGCTGTTAGGTTTCGGATGCATGATGGAGTGGAGAGAGAAGTTGCCGGTGTGAGGCACATACCCACTTATTCGCATAACCTCATATCTCTCGGTCAGTTAGATCGCCGCGGTTGTACTTATGAGACTCGAGGTGGAGTTTTGAGAGTGAAGAAGGGTGGTCGTGTGATGATGCGAGGAGTTTTGGAGGAGGGGAACCTATATAGTTTGGTCGGTTCAGTGGTCAACAGTGGAAGGCGGGTGACGGTTGAAGAACCTAGTCCACAGCAAGGTGGAGAGGTTAATATGGTCACTGCTGATGGTCCTAAGGTGGAGTATCATGGTATCGACAAGGGTCTAGATGTTGATGATGCTCGAGGGATCCCGGAGATGAAGAGATCATGTCAAGCGGAAGACGGATGTCGAGTTGTGAAATCCACAAAGACAAGATGGAGGTCTTTGTGGTATTAGAAACGCTTTTGAAGATCGCTATTGGCGTGGTGCACGATGAGGGAGGTGCATCATTAGTGGGCGATGGTGGAGGTTTGTAATGATGTTAATTGAGAAAAGAAGGTTGAAAGTGAGAGCTAAGTTGGCTAGTGTTGAGTGGAGGAGATGTTGTGATTTGGTATCAAGGTGGAGTGTTGAGATTTGTGATACGCAAATCACAAAATTGTAGGCAACAAATTTTCTATGTGGATCCATTTTTGGTGGAGATATTTGTTGCTACTTTTGTGGGATATTTGAAAATGAAGGCAAGGATTATTTGGTGCTTATCCAAATAGATATATTTGAGATATATGAGGATATATTTGAGATATATGAGGATAATTTGGGTGACAAGTTACTCTATAAAAGGTCTACATGATATCTTCATTATGTGGTGGAAAAATTTGTCATTGTTCTTCATTATCTTTCTCCTCAAATTTTTTAGCCATTAGATATTCTCTACCTATTTCTCAATAAGGTTATTGATTCAAGTTGTGTTTGTTTAACGATAGTTGAGATCGGTTGTAAACAATATTTTGGTGAATCAATAAAGATGGTGGTTGGGTGGAATATCGTGTGTTCATATTTCCGATATTTTTGTGTGTTGTTGTTTGTTATTCAATCACATTCATCTTCAAGTGATTGGGTGAAAAAGATTCATTTTGTTTTTGGGTGTTTTGTCAAAACTTACGCTGCGCACAAAACCCCAACACATATATGCATATCCATATACGTATACAAAAGTGTAAGCTACAAGGGATCACCAATGTAGTCACCAGTTTGACAATGGAATGTTAGATTATACTTCATGTCATATACACTTGTTGGTTGTTACTACGTTTATTTCTCATGCTATTCAGCCTTTGTTCCATGGCAGCACCCTAAACTGGGATTCAGATTAATGCTATGTTTTGCACACTGAGCCTGTTATTTATTAAATTAAGGACTTACAATTTAACATGAAAGCACTTCATTTCTATTGTTCTGATGTCTGCATGTATTTTTGCAGGACATTATCTGAATTAAGATTGAATCCTAGTTGGCTGACACATGGTTCAATTTGGAATCATGGAAGAGCAATAAGGATCCATTTCATTTTCATAATTTTGCTTGGCAAACTGAATGAATATTCGATATCAAGTTAGTGCATGAATTGGTATCATCATCTACAAGGCAAACCTAGGAATTAACAAAGGGGTGGGCTGATTTACAGTTTGGCTAATGTACAGTTTAATATTAATGCATTTTGTAATTTTAACATTGAGTAAGAAGTAATGCATTTTTTTTTCCGACACTGGGCTGTAGCCTAGGCCCGTCCGGAGCTAGCTCCGCCCTTGATCAGCTACATTAATTGATTTTCTAACTTTTTACATGAAATTAAGTTTCCTATTTTTATCTACAAGTAAAGACAAATGGTGTTAGTTACCAATTAAAAACTTTCTCTTCTAACGTGTAAATCAATGTCACTTCCTTAGAAATTTAAACTTTCTCTTTTAGTAATATAGATACTAATTAATTACAATTTTTTGTCAAACACTTCAAACTTTGTTTTTCGACATAGGAATTAATATATCACCAGCTTTGATCATCTATAAATTTAACGTCACTTCTAGCTCACAACTTTTAAATAGAACTAACAGTTCATTGATTGACTTCATGCAATATTGATATGCTAGGAGGTTTCATTTATTTATTACTACCTGTATTCTACTAACTATGGAGGTTTCGTCTATTTATTACTATTTAATATGAAAGCAACTTGCATGAAGAAAAGAAGACACTTAGGCCATGACTCAGAGAAAACAGATAAAGCTCGGATGCTATCAGGTGACTTTAAGGGTGCGTTCGCAGCAAATAAATGGCACGCTGGGGGTTTTGTTCGCGTCCGACGCGTCGGACGCGAATACCATTTTCCACGTTCAAATGAAACGATTGCTGAACGTTGAAAATCAAGCCGTTGGCGTCCGACGCGTCGGACGCCAACGGCTTGATTTTCAACTTCCCTCCCACACACCTATAAAACCCTCTCACCTACACCTTCCTCTTCATCCACACTACACTCCTCCATTCCTCTTCTAAAATTTTCTTCCACATTATTAAATTTTCCATTTTATAGTATGACCAATCAAAAGGTTGCACATCACTGGTCGTTTACTGCAACTCAGATTATGCTGCAATGTTCGGTTGATGCATATGGTGCTTGTGGCATCAACAAAAAAGGTGTACATAAAGCAATTGCAGAAAAGTTCAACGATGCAATAGAAACCATTCCAGACATCGTACCGATTGACGAAACCAAGATCCGAAACAAATATGACAGTCTTCGACGGGATTGGATGAAATGGGATGCACTGATGAACAAGACTGGCGCGGGTTGGGATGCATACAAAGGAACGGTCTCTAGAAGCGATGAATGGTGGGAAGATCGTGTTAAGGTCTGTAAATTTATTTTGTTACCATTCCTTTGTAGACAGTTTCTTACAATTTATTTCTTACATTTAGGAAATTGGAACGAGGGTCTTGAAATATAAGAAACGACCAATAGAAAACTTAGAGCTGATGCAGCAATTATTTCGTGGGACGAATGCAACTGGTCAATCGTCGTACATTCCTGCTGCTAGTGTACAACCGTCGCAGACTGGCACGCCGCCATCAACACAAAGAACGTTTGACAGGACATGGAATTTCGACGGGTTTTTGGAACCATTGGAAGACACGCAAAATAATCATATTCCAAACTTGAATTCGCCATCAAATCCTCCACTGCAACAAACTTCAATGAATACACCAAATTGTGAAGCTCCAAGAATCCCTCCGTCAACCCAAATTCCAATGAATCCGCCCATTCAACCAACTGCACGTCAAAATTCAAGAAGAAAACGTGGTGAAAGTGACGATAAGATGGCTATGCTCATTGACCTAATGCACAAGAGACAGATGAAAAAATCTCGGACGCACTCTGATAGTCCTAATACGGGTACTAGCGTGGAATCAACGGGAAGTTCTACAACTTATGCAAATACGGTAGCTCGTATGCAACGTCTTGGAGCAACGGGTGAGTTTGATGTTGCAGACGCACTATTATTTGTGTTGGACCCCAAAATAAATGATATGTTCACTGCTCTTCCGGATGAGATAGCGAAAAGCTGGTTGATTAGAGGGCTTGCAGACAAACGCCACGACCAAGAATACCAAACTTATCTGATAAATATCAACAAGTAGGAAGTTCATGTCATCGTGTTATTGTATTTCTGTCGTATTTATGTTTGTATTTTCTTTTGTGTAATGAAATGTAGTCATTTTGTTCAACCGAAATTAGTATTTAATTAACTCAAAACAAACAAATTAACAATTAAAATATCACGCTCAAATACCCCGTTCGTAGCTAAAAACACAATTCCCCTTCGCTACAGTACCACGCTCAAATGGCACGCTCAAATGTCACGCTCGCGTTCGTTAAGAACGCACCCTAATAAATATGCTTAGCTTTGAAGACAAAAAGGATGGATGACAAATATCATTTTTATACATAAGTTTTGTTTTGAAACTATACAATACAATAAATTATACATATCTGGTAAGTCGAAATATATTTTATTTCATGTAAACTTCTTCATTAATCTCATGTTCTAAGATGGAATATCATTGCACATCACAAGTTCAATACCTCAACATTCAGATTTTTAGTTAAATCACATTTATAACTATGCAGTATATATATGTGAATTCCATATTAAAAGAAAACGTGTTTCCTTCAGAGTTAGTTGTTGTTTACATTTTGTATTTGTGCCTCGTTTTTCTTTGAAATTAAATGATAAAAAGTGTTTTACTGCTGTTTTGAAGTATTTCATTTGACGTCAACGCTTCTATATTATATACAACTTAAACCTGTAGCACATCATGCATTATGCATTTATTTTATCTTTCCATCTTACACATTAATAATGCTTTTATGAACAGAACAACAAAATAATTTTAGTCAGTAATAATACAAAATATGATACGTAAACAAGAAAACGCAGGGAATACACAATCTTCCTAGCTAATTCTAAGTCCATGTTTTCTGTTAATGCTATCTGAACTATATCGAATAAATTGAATTATTTAACTATGTAGTTTAATAGCAAAAGATTAGCTTATTAGAGCAGATAAACTACCTGATTTAATGTAAATAATTTCACTGCTATCAAAGAAAACTGCCCCATGAATAAGATATTATTTATCTAAATCTAATCTAAAACGTCACTAAGTTCTGAGCATTATTATTTGTTGAAAGAATGTGAAGAAATTTGAGAAGATCAAAAAAAGGGGGAAGTTATGTAAGAAATTTACTCTTAATTGTTACTTAAGTAGCCATGACTGATATTAAGTTTACTTTTATTACATAGGTATTTGGCTGGTAATCTGGAGCGCGCATGTTCGAGTCCTGATCTCTTCACATATGTGAATGAACGACTGTGTGCACTAATCGATCACCCCCAGAGCCCGAAAAGCCGTGAGAATAGTACTGGGACGGGAGACTGCCTAGGAAGTCCTCTCGCGTTTGAGTATGGGAGCCTTTGGCACTGGGTATCCACCACCACATAGATTACTGTTCCCGCCATATTTTGCAAATCAAATGTAATACTTTTAGCTGCTTGAATCATGAGATTAAATTTGGGTTTTTTTTTTTTAAAAAAATTCTTCTAATGTTACTTTTACTAAAATCCAACAGGTTCTTTAAGTAGCCACTGAAATCATATCTACAAAGACGCTTCTTCTTAAGTCATAGATTGGCCAGATATCATTGGCAATGGGAAGAAAGTGTTTAATTCTTAAGCACAATAAATATAATGCAATGTAGGAAAAACAACAGTAGAAACTTGATAGCCTTGAATACAGTTACCAACTCAGGACACAATACACAAACAAATTTTCAAATTAAAATGCTTTACCCAATACAATTTCTGAAAGACTGGTATTCTGAAAGAGCTTCACTTAGTGGTCATCCAAAATTCAAACATCCTTGTCATCATATTTCCATAACAAATACCATTAATTATTATAAAATCTTTATCTTCAACAAATACTTCTTACAACTTATAAACAAATAATTTAAATTAATATCAGATCAAAATCGCTCATTATTTTTCAGAGCAATTTTCCAAGTAGATAAAATTTCAGTTTGCTTCAACCCTTATATTCAGCAATATTTTTATCTTTGTTTGCAGCCTTTGAGCTAATTTTGAACTGCAGAATTCATTATGATTCCATCATAAACTATGTAATAACATGTATTTTGCATGTCAAAAGATTGTAAAATACTTTTATTTTTATTTTATTTATATATGGTCATAAGATTTTATGATTTTAGAGTATGACTCTTAAGGATAATTTACAGACCTATCATTTTCCTTAATTTTCTATAGATCATTCTAACCCCGAAAACTTAATTTGGATTATGACTTTTGATAGGAGTAGAATTAGGATTCCAAACTAGTTTCATTGCTTTATGATGATAACAAACTCAAATATAACATCCACTGGTTCAAAAAACATAACAAGAAATGCATGTACTGGAAGGACAAGCAATTTTTCTGGTTAATCAATATTACTCTTTGCGGATTGCATGACAGCAATTTTATTAAGTTATTGTATCCATGATTCCATATTTCTTTCCTGGTTTCAGCAGCTAATGACATTTCACTTGTTCAATATTATATATTTATTTAATTAAGATTTTTGGTTCATAATCGTTATCGAAGTGCATAACCTGTAAACAAAACTTTGTACACATTCATTGAGGACATGCTTATATAATAACGCTTCCCTGTTTAGAAACAATATTAATTAAGGCATAAGCAAACTGTTGTGATTTGTGACATAAAATTACATATGTTGATAGAGACGAGACGTGGATATGCTTGGCGGTAAAGGAGATGGTGCAGCAACAGAAAGAAGGTTAGAAGGAGCAGTTTGGCGTTTGAGCGGATTTATTGCTGGATTTTGACCCGGTCTTTCTGTGACTTATCTGCAAGTATTGAGGGGATATATTCCTAATATATCTCTAGGAGGAAAATTAGATATTTTTCCTAGGCCTTCTATTCTTCTATAAAAGCAGCACATTGGGTTGGATTAATGTATGACCGAATAAAGTGGCGGCTGCGTGCCTCTAAGGCTTGGTGCCCTAGAGAGGATTGGTGCCTCCAATTAATCCAAGGGTTAGCCGTCGTTCTTCATTGTTCTCCTTCTCCAACAAAAGTTGTAGTCATCTAGATATTCTTTCCCTTTCTCAATAAGATTATTGATTCTTGTAGTTTGTTTATTGTTGGTTGTTGAACCAGTGAGTGTAAACAAAATTCATTTTGAGAATCAATAAAGAGGGTGGTTGGGTAGAATATTTTGTGTTTGTGCGTGTGCTTTCATATCTGTGTTTGTTTCCATAGATATCATCTTTAAGTAATTGGATGAATAAGATCCTGGTCACTTCCGCAAAGGCGCATGTTTTCATAACAGTTGGTATCAGAGCTAGATCATCGCAAATCTTAGAGTGATTTTGGATTGGAAAATTTGATTTTTGTTCGAAAAAAAAATTGATTTTGTTAAAAAAAATCGATTTTTTTTTTTACGTTGGATATGATGGCGCTGTTGGTGATGACTAATTTTGATTGGGGATTTGAAGGCCTCAATTGTTTGGTTGATGGAGATGAAGAGGAGCCCTCAGATGTGGATGGGGGAAGATGGAAGAAGACGAAGATATTGGCAATTGGTTTGATTTGCCTATACCTTGGTGATTCGGTTCATGTTTTCGACATGGGTCTTCACGTTGATGATGCTCGAGGGACCAGGAGTGATCAAGGAAGGAGCTCAGGTCAAGTGGTAAACGGGTGTTGATGTGGCAGGCGAGTGACGGTTGAAGAACCTAGTCCATAGCAAGGTGGAGAGGTTAATTTGGTCACTACTGATGTGTTCGACAGGGGTCTTCACGTTGATGATGCTCGAGGGATCCGGAGTGATCGAGGAAGGAGCTCAGGTCAAATGGTAGATGGGTGTCGTTGTGGAATTACAAGCACTTTTAGACCGTTGGTTGATGCACGGTACAGCTCAGGTAGTAGATGCATCTTTTGCAGGCGGTGAGTTGTGTTTGTAATTGAGGTGTGGTCGTAGTCCTTTCAAATCGACTGGGCGTAGCCCTGAATCGAGGTTGTGGGGTGTATCTCGTTGCCCGGAAATCGAGGTAGGTTTAATTGAGAGAAGGTGTCGTTGAAAGAGCTAGATGACTTGTTTGGTGACTGTTGGAGTGTTGATTTGATTTCAGATTAAGGTGGAGCATTGTGATGGTGATTTCACATGTCCATGGAAGTTGGTTGACTTGTTGTTGATGTGATTTCATATCAAGGAGGAGTGTTGTGATTTGTGACATAAAATCACATATGTTGATAGAGACAAGGCGTGGATGTGCTTGGCGGTAGAGGAGATGGTGCAGCAACAGAAAGAAGGTTAGAAGGAGCAGTTTGGCGTTTGAGCGGATTTATTGCTGAATTTTGACCCAGTCTTTCTGTGACTTATCTGCAAGTATTGAGGGGATATATTCCTAATATATCTCTAAGAGGAAAATTGGATATTTTTCCTAGACCTTCTATTCTCCTATAAAAGCAGCACATTGGGTTGGATTAATGTATGACCGAATAGAGTGGCGGCTGCGTGCCTCTAAGGCTTAGTGCCCTAGAGAGGATTGGTGTCTCTAGTTAATCCAAGGGTTAGCCGTCGTTCTTCATTGTTCTCCTTCTCCAACAAAAGTTGTAGTCATCTAGATATTCTTTCCCTTTCTCAATAAGATATTATTGATTCTTGTAGTTTGTTTATTGTTGGTTGTTGAACCAGTGAGTGTAAACAAAATTCATTTTGAGAATCAATAAAGAGGGTGGTTGGTAGAATATTTTGTGTTTGTGCATGTGATTTCATACCTGTGTTTGTTTCCATATAAATCATCTTTAAGTAATTGGGTGAATAAGATCCTGGTCGCTTCCGCAAAGGCGCAGTTTTCCTAACACAAACAACGAAATAAAAATAAAAATGGTGACAAAACAAAGTAAAAATCAAGTCCAAGTTTTTATTTTTTTTAAAAGAAAAGTTGAAAGACTTGAATAAATCGAACACGTCTCAAAATAAAGTAATAAGCTGGAAATGGTTTTCAAATACGTTTGGTTGTAGGAAAAACAACTTCAATCAGGTACTATTGTCATGTTTGCAATGAAGTTCACCAAAGCAGCGTGGTGTGACCCAATAGTTAATAAAAATCAGAATTTCAAGCCTCAAAAGTACACAAAGACAACTTGATAAAATAACGAGCAAAGATCTAAGAAATCAAAATAACAAACTCAAATATAACATCCACTAGTTCAAAAAACAGAACAAGTGTTAAAACTTATAGTGAAAATGTGCGGTTGTGTTTATGTTTCTGTTGTGCACATGGGCTATGGGCTCAGCCCAATGTTTATTACTACAAGCTCAATGTAAAACACAGTTTTTTTACTTTCCTTTATAAGTATGACCAACCTTGTACAGAAGATTGTACAGATTATTACATTCAATTCTAAATTCAAAGTTTCTTTCTGCAAAACAGCTCTTTACAATTTCTGTTTTGGTATCGAAGCCTGTAGTTGCCTAACGGCATCATCACTCATCACTCCAGGTTCTACAATTCAACACATCATAGGAGTCCCATCATTTTTGTTGTATATCTCCTTCTCAGAGTGATTTCATCATTGAAGGAGATCAACCAATTCATTAATCTGTGTCGTGCCAAATCAAGTCATACATGGCTGCATCAAATTGTGCCATGCCTCTGTACAACTTGTGGCTGCACGTGATAGGTATTGGTCGTTTGGCAAAGAAAAATCCAAGAACACTAATCAAAGGACTCAAGAAATTACAAGACTCAGCTGTGTCATACCAGAAGAACCTGGATCAAACTTGTTTCTTATCATCTCCAAGTTCTTGATTACAACAGCTGCAGCCTTGCGCATCTCTTTCTCCTCTATCTGCATCTTGGTCTCCTTGCTTTATTTCACCCCTCTGATCATCAATATGACGAACAATGAAGGTACATCAACATCGTCAGCACCTGTTATTGCATCATCAAATCCTGGAAATCCTCCTAACAACCTGATAAAGACAACAATTAGTCCAAAATCTCAATTAATTACTGTTCAGTTAGATGAGAACAATTACTTGCTATGGAAATTGCAGATCGAAACTGCTATAAAAGGATATGGTCTTGAAGGATACATAAAGGGAACAATCTCAATTCCTCCAAAGTTTATCACCAATCAAGAAAATCATATCGTGCCTAATGAAGAATACAATAATTATCACAGGCAAGATAGGCTTATTAGCTCATGGTTACTATCATCTATTGGTCAAAATCTTTTACCACAGGTTATTGGATGTAAATCCTCCAATGAAATATGGCAGACAGTGGAAAAATTGTTTAACACTCAATCATATGCAAAAGTTATGTTCTATAAAAGGCAGCTTCAGAAAATAAGAAAAGAGGCCATGACAATGAGAGAATACCTGGCCAAGATAAAATCAATTTGTGATATGTTAGATGCTGCTAGTAGCAAATTACCAGAGACTGAACAAATTCTTAGCATTCTGTATGGTCTTAGTGAAGAATATGAAGCGGCGGAAGCTACAAAAGCAATTCTCGTCAAATGATGATGTTTATGCAATATTACTATCACATGAAGCTGGAATTGAAAGCAAGAAATCACAAGAAAGTGAGTATACCATGAAATATGCTAGCAGTAATATCAAGAACAAGAATCAAAATAACAGGACAGATCAAACCTTCCAAAAAGGGGGTCCCCCACTCGTGGCAGAGGTAGAGGGAGATGGTCCAACACTGGAAGTAGGCCAAATCTGCGAGAAAATTGGTCATACAGCTCCAAGATGCTTTTTCAGATTTAATGCTAACTACGCTATAAATCAGAACCCAGAAGGATCAAATCTCTCGGCCAACATTGCTCAAGCTCAAGGTGACACTACCCAATCTGAACCTTCAAGAACTCAGAGTGAATGTGCCAAAGCTGAATATATCAACGATGAAAGCTGGTACCCAGATTCTGGAGCTACCAATCACATAACCAATAACCTGGAAAATCTCAACCTCGGAAATAGGGAATACAAAGGTAATCAGTCTATCTCAATGGGAAATGGTAAGTGTATAAATATCTCTCATATTGGTAAAGGTAGCATTAAAGGCAAAAGGCAATTATTTCTACATAACTTATTATGCGTACCCAAAATCAAGAAGAACTTGATAAGTGTGTCTCACTTTGCCAATGACAACAATATTTACTTTGAATTCTTTCCCAAATACTGTTTAATTAGAGATATACTAACTAAAGAAATACTTTTGCAGGGTGATGCAGTAAAGGGACTGTATAAATTCAATTTCAATAACTGTAACAGTACTGCTAATATCAATTCTGCATGTAATATGACTATTCTTAATGATCAAACTGATTCCTTGTCTACATTTGAATTATGGCATTACAAACTAGGCCACCCAAGTGCTAAGATTGTCAAACAAGTTCTTATTGACAACAAAATACCCTTTAATGATGTACATCTACCTTATATTTGTACATTTTGTCAAATGGGGAAAATTCACAAATTTCCTTTTGCTAATTCTACTACTGAATACACTAAATCGTTTGAGTTAATCACTACAGATCTGTGGGGTCCAGCCCCAATAAGTACTGATTTTGGTTATCGATTCTATATATCATTTGTTGATGCTAATAGTAGCTATACTTGGTTATATCCTCTGAAATCAAAATCTGAAACTTACAGTACCGCTCAAAATTTTATCAAAATGATAGAAAATCTGTTTAACAGTACTGTAAAATTCATACAATCAGATGGTGGTACTGAATTCAAGCCACTTAATAATTTCGTCTTGAAAAAGGGAATAATACATAGGATAACTTGCCCCTATACTTCTGAACAAAATGGTCTGGTGGAAAGGAAGCATAGGCATGTAGTTGAAACTGACTTAGCATTACTAGCTCAAGCCTCTCTACCTCTAAAATTTTGGTCTGAGGCATTTAACTCAGCTGTGTTTTTAATAAATAGAATGCCTACCAAGATCCTAGGTGGAATTAGTCCCCTACAAAAGCCATACAATGTTAAGCCAGATTACAACAACCTTAAAACATTTGGCTGTTTATGTTTCCCATATTTAAAACCATTCAATTCAAACAAATTTGACTACAAATCAATGCCATGTAGGGTACAAGTGTATTGACTTAAGTGGTAGAATCTTCATAAGTAGGCATGTCATATTTGATGAAAAGATTTTTCCATATAAAAATTCTGAACTGAAAACTTCAAAGAAGGTTTACAATCCAAAAGTGATTGTACCTGAACTGCCTATCGTACATGATTTGTGGGAGAAGCCTAGTGGTAGTGAGGTTGTTGGTACTCAAGCTGGCATTGAACATACAACAAATGGGCAAAATCAGCATTAACCTGAAGTTTCCAGCCTCGCCATCCAACAACCTACAATAGAAGAAACTCAAAACAGTATTACCGAGGATGATAATCAAGAATCTCCAAGCAAGGTTGAAAATATAATGACAAGAGAGACAGATCAAACAAACTCACCACAAAGATCACCACGCATGCAGTCAAGGCATCACATGATAACTAGAGCAAAAAGTGGAATATTCAAGCCAAAAATCTATGCAGCAATCATCAATCATGATGAGCCAGTCGATTATAATCAAGTTGTCAAAGACAAAAATTGGAGAAATGCTATGAAAGAGGAGTATAATGCCCTTATTAAAAACAATACATGGGAACTTTTTCATCCTCCACATAATAAAAATATAGTGAGCTATAAATGGACTTTCAAACTCAAGAAAAATCCAGATGGATCAACAAATAGGTTCAAGGCAAGACTGGTAGCTAAAGGCTTCACACAAGAATATGGATTTGACTTTCAAGATACTTTTTCTTCTGTTATGAAGCGTTCAACTATCAGACCCATATTTACTATTGCTCTAAACAATAACTGGAAAATTAATCACTTAGATGTAAATAATGCATTTTTGAATGGTGAGTTACAGGAAGACATATATATGCAACAAACACAAGGGTTTGACCAGAATTCAAATCAGATTTGCAAGCTAAAGAAGGCAATACATGATCTCAAACAAGCTCCTAGAGTTTGGTTTCAGAAGCTCAAAGCAACTCTGAGTTCAATGGGATATCACCCAACAAAATCTGACTCATCCTTATTCATTAAAGTTAGTAATTCATCTACTATCTACACACTAATTTATGTTGATGACTTAATTATTTCAGGCAGCAGTGAGGATGAGATCAGACACTTAACTGATTACTTATACAAGCAATTTTCTATCAAAGATCTTGGAGAGGTTACTCATTTTAAGCTGTCAAATTCTGAGATACACCTCTATCAGAAAAGATATATCTCAGAATTACTATTTAGAACCAATATGAGCGAAGACAAACCTCAACCAACTCCAATGATCTCTAATCAGCACTACTCTAAAAACAAGGGAGAAGCTATTAATAATATTAAACAATACAGAAGTGTTGTAGGGGCATTGCAATATGCTACTATAACATGGCCTGATATTGCATTTAGCGTTAATAAAGTTGCTCAGTTTATGCGGAAACCACTTGATGAGCATTGGAAAGCTGTAAAGAGGATACTCAGATACCTTAAAGGGACAAACAACTTTGGACTGACTCTAACTGCTAGTAATCATCTGAACATCACTGCCTACAGTGACTCTGACTGGGTTGCAGATAGTGATGATAGGAAATCTGTGACAGGGTATTGCATTTACATTGGAAACAACCTTATATCTTGGTGTTCAAAAAAGCAAACCACGATATCTAGATCAAGTACTGAAGCTGAATACCGCAGTGTAGCTAGCACTACTGCCGAAATCCTATGGCTACAGTCTATTTTAAGTGAATTAAATATATCTTCTGAGAAGAAGCCAATAATATGGTGTGACAACCAAAGCACTATCTACATGACAGCAGATCCAGTACAACATGCTAAAACAAAGCACATAGAGATTGATATCTACTTCGTTCGTGAACAAGTGCAACAGGGAAAACTACAAGTAAACTATGTGCCAAGTTTTTACCAAAAGCTGACATATTTACTAAGGCTTTATCAGCTAGAAACTTTACAAGACTCAGAGAAGAGCTAAAAATTAAAGGAAATATACAACCTGACGTAAATCGGCAAGACCAGAATCTCCAGGACAACGTCCCTTGCAATCAGATGGCTTTTCTCTTAATCAAGCTTGACAAAACCCTTCTGATGTATTAAAGTCACCGATTCATCCATTACAAGCATCAGAGGGATGATTTCACATGAGCCGCTACAACAATCTAGAACTATAAAGCTCGGTGAAGCTCTTCTGATGTATTGAAGACTCAGATTTATCAGTTGAAAGCATTAGAGGGGCGATTTCATTCATGCTGCCACAACAAATTAAGGTTTTCTGAGAAACCGATAACCTAATTTGTGGGGGGTGTTAAAACTAATAGTGAAAATGTGCGGCTATGTTTATGTTTCTACTGTGCATATGGGCTATGGGCTCAGCCCAATGTTTATTATTACAAGCTCACTACAAGAAAAATGACTTTTTATAGCGTTTAAAAACCGCTATAAAAACATTCTATAGCGATTCTATAATCGCCGTAGATCAACATGTTGTCAAAAGTCTGATATGTACTATAGCGTGTCATACTTGCAATCGAAGACCTACTTTTGTTGCTATCTTAAACATGCCATATTGGTGCAACTGCTTTTCTATAGCTTGTGAAGCATGCTATGGAAAGTTTTTATGACGCATCCAAACGCTATGAAAACGTCTGTGTTTCTTGATATTCCTTGTTGTTATAGCATCTAAACATGCTGTGGAAAGTTTTTATGACGCATCGAAACATGCTGTGGAAAGTTTTTATGACGCATCGAAACATGCTGTGGAAAATTCACTATTATTTACTGCAACATCGTTTTGTTGCTATAAAAACTGTTTATTCCTTGAAAAATACTTTGTATAGCACTACCATAATGCTACAATATAACAAATTTTCTTTTCATTGCACGGTTAGAATGCTATACAAAAAATTCTATTTTACCATTTTGCTACCATAAAATTCAATGTTTACAATTTCTAATTTAATAATATATTATAAGAATTCAAAATAAAAAACATATTTGTCACATTAATCCAAGTACACAAATGGAGTCATAAGCAAAATAAAAAATATATATATCCATAATATTTCATACATGATGAATTCTAACATAAACATTAACAATACATACGACTATAGTGAACCAAAATGATACATACTAAAAATATTCATGAACATCGACAAGCATAACCGGTTTGAAGAAAGAGTGCGACATCACATATCAGCCTCAAAAGCGTCATACAATATCTGTTAAGAAACATAAATATACATATATTAGTGAGTATATACAAGTATGTATGATTACAAAAGACGCATTGGCCAAAGACAAAAGGAACAAAAAAAAGGATATTGAGCAATATATCACTTTTCTATTTTCAGTTCTTCCAACAAAACAGATAATGAGCACATGATTATTCCTCATTGATTCCAACTTAGACCAGGTTAAATGATCTATATTTGGAATTATGGGAAATGGATGCAGCTAACAAATTAGTGAGTACGCTTGACGAACCAATTAGAACGGATACTAACACGGTAAAAGGGACCAGATTGATCTATGCTGGAGTTTTAGTCCAAGCCGAATCTGATTTCTCTTATCCTACTACAGTACATGGCATGAACTATGATGGTGACAATACTGATATTCAAATATCATGTGTGTAAACCCAAGCTATGTTTAAATTGTACACAGTATAAGGAGACAGCACACTAAAAATTGAAACAACTTTTTTCAAGCAACTTGGCAAGTAAAGGCAAAACAAACTGACACCACACAATCAGAAAGAATAGAAACTACTGGGATGAAATTAGTTTCAAAGATAACTACACCTGTAGTGAATAGTGATATGATATAACCTATAATCTGCTGAACACTGACATCACCATTTATGCACTAAATTCCACGCAACAAAGGGACCTTTTGATAAGGTCTTTTACCTTCAAACCCCTAAAAACAAGAAACTGGTAAATAACCAGTTTATATGCTAAAAATAGTAAAACACACCAAAAATAACTGGATAATAGTATTCAGTTTTAGAACAGTTTATTTAGTTCAATAAGCTATATAAATTTAGTTCAAAAATTGCAAACAGACCTACAGAAATGAGAGCAATTTATCATAAAAGATACCTAGATGCTAATTTTGCTAATGAACTAACGTCGAGGGCACAGAGTTATGAGATGAGTCAGATGACCAACTTCAGTACAAGTGAGAATGCTAATAGGATATTACAAGCATAAGAGTAAGCATTAAGGCATGCAGACTTGAAAAGGAAAATTGTGGAACGAGGGCTTCACTTACACTGTTGAGGACTGCCAATGATTCCAGTGCAGCAGCGTATCAGTGATCCAAATGTAGCGCAAGAGATTTTGCATGCTACAACTTGATTGCCTCTGGTTTTCACTGAAATTCTGTTGGATATACCAGGTTCAAATCGCCCAGGTAAGCAACATTAGTGCAGTTGCTCTTGCCACAAAAAAGCTGCATGCTAAAAGCCAGATTGTAACCATCAACCAAGCAAATGCTAGTAGCTGAATTGGTTGTTAGCTACCCTCTCTGTGCATTAAGTCACCAAAAGATAATGCTTATGACACATAATAAGGAGAAAAAAAAATGAAGCCAATTTCATTTGAAATAACACAGGTAAGAATACAATGAAATCAAGGCTTACTGCTGACTGATGATATTATTAAAGACCCAGGCAAGTTAATATCCACACAATTCAAAACATATCACAATTAACATACTTGAAATCTGAGCTCAAACTGAAGAGGTGTTTGTAAATTTTGAGTTCTTTCCTGTGTTTGTTATCTTTTAAAGGATCCTTGAAAACGAACCTGCCAAACATGAGATATAAAATATTTGATTATTGGAATTAACGATTGATAGATTGCACATTTAATGTAAAATACATATTGGATTATGCCCGATTGAAATACAATACTGAAGCGACTTCCTCCTGCTGCACTACTTTTTGCTTCAGCATTTCATGTGCCTATCACTCATGCATAGTACAATTGTTTATTAATTTAACAAACCCAAATGAGTAAGAAATAACAAATGTTTGAACCTATAAAATTGTTTGTTAATTAACTACAAGTAATATATAATAATCTACACTACATAATCTTACAATAATACATGCACTAATATGACTTTCACGCATAGGTTGGTTGCGTACTACTTTTGAATGTTTTATCATGAAGATGGCACAGTTAATAGTCTATGCTGCACACTTTTGGGTGGAACGACGAAACATTTTAAAGAGAAAAACTACACAAGCTATATGCGACTCAGCCAACAATCTAGCCCGTTGTTTTCAACATCTAATGCAATAAATAGCAATTATAACGTAGGGTGAGCATCGTCATACCATTGAGGCAAAACGTATAACGCTGTCCAAAAGAGGCATTTGGTTGGGAATACAACACATGGTCTAACTAAAAAAGAATCCCCTACTCAAATGCGGTATATTGACAGGCCCACTTTTGTAATCTCTTAACGAATATATTGACAGGCCCACTTTTATATTCCAATGTCCAAAGCCTCTGTATATAATATCACATATGAAGATAACCCTTGTTCCACTTTATAGAAAATTATACATTTGAAGATTTAACTTGACTGGGGTTTTTCTGATGTTAATATCAGATCTTCATTTAAATCTTATGATGCTTGGAATGAATATAAAGAATTTGCCAATCGTTGAGTCTTGTTGGAATCAACTAATGAAACAAGGGTTATTTCCATATGTGATATTATATATTGAAATAAGCAAAAGTAGGCATGTCAATATATTCGTTAAGAGAACACAACACAAAGGTTCAATATGTTCTCTTAACCAATAGGTATACAAATCAGTATGGCATACTTACAATGTTTGATTCAACATATTCGACTAAAATAGCAACTCCAGCAGGAAGGATGGATATTTACCAATAGGTAATTTGAACCATAAAATAGTTTCCACGGTTGATTTTGAATCGTAATATCACGTAATTTTCAACTACGTAATCGGGTTCGAGCTAATGTTTTGTAATCATTTATTGGGGAAATCTGAATGAATGGATTGCATAATCATAGTCTGCAATCACCTGGCCCTTGGGGATGCACTGAATGTTGATAGGAGCAAATGACGTGTCAAAAGACTAAAACAGATATCTAATAAAAAACAGTTTTCAGGTTTAAGAATGCCAAAAGAATGCACAATATTTAGGCATAGAAGTTTGAAGGTGTATATATGTAAGATTTGAGCAAATACATGTATCCCACTTCAATTCAATTTAGCCCACATCACGTAACCATCATTTTATAAATTTAATCCAGCTATCATTATACTTTGTTCATTTTTTATACTCCTATAATCAATGAACATAAACAATTTAATATTAAACAGAATATTTTTACTTTTATCTATGGAGAGGATAATATGCAATATTCTTCGGGATACTGATATTGATATTCATTGACATACCTCATCAAAGTAATAATTTTTTGGTAACAATAAATTGCATGCTTAATCCATGGAAAATTTTCCAGTTGAACATGGCTTTTATTCCAAAGTCATTTTGTTTCCATCAATATAAGTAAAAAAAAAAAATTCAAGTAAAAGCTTTTTTTTGTGATTAAGAGATGAATTGTTCAACAAACAATAGCCATACATGCATGAAAATTGTGATTTTAATAATTTTTATAACTATTCTTTGGCTGCTGTTTTAAAAAAAAATTGCTGCTGTTTAATATAGCAATATCAACCAAGCAGAAAGATCCACAACTCAAAGGGCATACCTTAAAACATATAATTTGACGACAGTAGCAATAGATACACTAGTGACTAGATTAAAAAATACATTGCAAATTGTTAGTCTTACCAGTTTGTATGTTACAGCGAAAGGTGTAAGGAATAAATCACAAAGAGAATATCTTGTGCACAGACCGTATTCAGTGATTCAAAGCTCTATTGTGGAAAAAAAAAGAAAAAAAAACTAGAAAAGGAAAATTGAATCATAGGAAATGGGTTGTACAAGCAAGTCAGCATAAACTATAACAGGTTCAAATTTACACATCCTCCTATTGTACTCAATAGAATGTGGTAATTGAAGCAAATTATAATCCTCAACATACTCCTGGTGGGTATATGTTGACATTTTCTGATTTAAATTCGAAGTACAAAGATGAAACAGGAAGGACAGTAAAATAATCTGACAGAGGCAAAATTATTAGGAAGGACAGTAAAATAAACTAACAGAGGCAAATTTACCCCATACTTATGAGAATCCACTTAAATGTTAAATTTGTAGTCAATGCAGCATATCCTAACTTGAAGTAAAGTTTAACTGCACATTCCTGTGAATTGAATAAGAGAAATGTGCATGCAAACACAAAAAGTTGGCTTATGATAGCGTATAAAATACTAAAATCATAATGCATACAACATGTCAAGCTAATAGAAGCAGATAAAAATATAAACAGCTGGTATACTTGACTTATCAAAACTGGAAGTTCTATTTAGTATTACGCACCTCAATGGATACCTATATAATAGGGCCAATTCTTGTATCTTTAAAAACCCAAAGAAAGCTATTTAAGCACGGGTCAAACCTATATAGTTGGAGTATCCAGCTCACTCCGTGTTAAGCATCATTTGCTCCTCCAAGCACTCAGGCCTCTAATAGATTTATTTATACAGCCACCTGTAGTACATATATGTATATAAGCAAAACATAGTTTAAAAGGTACCATCTTCTAAAGATCAATGGTTGTCATCCACCAAATCCTACATCTCACTTGCCATATTCCCAGTTTACAGTGGATAGTTTACTTACGGTCCACATTTCCTCAACATCATTCTCTGTCTTGTTAGCTTGAATCAACGGTTCCAAAAAAATTGCTAACAAATTTCAAATTTTACAAGACAACAATAAATAAAATAATCAACCAAACTGAAGAAAATTTTGACAAATAATGGTTGCCATTAAATATATGTAATTTTCTAAAAAATGTGCCATTATGATGTAGATTTCAAAAGGCAGTCAATAAAACTGCCATAAATAAGCAAGTATATTCTATATACAATTTGCATTGCCAATTCTTTCTTTGGCGTTTGGTAATGATAGCATAATATTTTAGCTAGGAGCACTCTTCGAAGCCTTCAAGGAAAAGTCTATATGTCAGTTAAAAGCATTCATAAACAGAAGATGATATACAACACATAGGAGTGATTGTGTTTTGTTTGAAATGAGGAGGGGTTTCCAAAAACCAAACTTACTTCACCAAACACATTGAAAAACTCCATAGTATACCCATTTCAAGCCAATTCTCATATGAAAAGCTGCCAACATGCTAATACGAAACTGGAATGTCCACTGTCCAATATAGTGCTATTTCAACAAAGTATCTTGCAGTTATCAATGCTTCAGTGTGACTTTTTTGTAGAAGATTCTCTCACATTGTCCCCTTGCTGTTTTTATTTCAACATGCTTTCCTTCCAGTTGCTGCATGTAGCAAGCCTCTGTATTTTCCAACAGAAATAAATCAAAAAACCATGCAAGATGTCATCCAATCTTCTGAGAATGTAACAGTGAGGACAGAAAACATAGAACAACCTGCTGAAATCAAATATGAAAGCGAAATGGATGCACTACTGGATCCGTTAGGACCAAGATATAAAGACTGGTCAGGGCCCGATCCATTGCCTGTCGATGCAGATATGCTTCCAGGAACTATTCCTAGGTATAAGCCGCCTTTTAGAGTTCTTCCTTATGGAGTTAGGCCTGGTCTTGGATATAAAGATGGCACTGCATTGATGAGACTCACTCGAGTATTGCCTCCTCATTTTGACTTGGTAAGTTGAGCTTTATTATCTTGATCTTTGTTTGTTGCCGAACTGTATGCATTTAAGTTATTGCAGCCTTATTTCTCTTTGTAAATAGGAAGAAGTAGGCAACATCAACGTTTGGCTGTAGCTATTGTGAAGCTATGGGAAAGTAGTTCCATTGTAAAGATTGCCTTAAAGCATGGGTCCAGCTTACGACCAGTGAAAGAATGGCTGAAGATATCAAGGTGAAACCTGTGCTGTGGGATATTTTAAATGGCAATTAAAATGTTAACCAGTAGGTATAATTCTTGAGAAATACAAAATGACACTAGTGTAAAAATAAAAAGCTACAGTCTAATGAGTATCTTATCTTTGGATGCATGCATCACTGTTGCATCCCTTTTTCTCCAATATTTAATTTAGTCTTATCTGTCTATTTCATTAACACCAAACATATCTTCTTTGATTGTCTCTTGTTGCAGAAATTAACAGGAGCCAGCATTCTCTCAAGAAACAAAGAATTCATCGTATTTTACAGGGGAAAAGACTTCTTATTCTCAGAAGTAACTGAAGCATTACTTGAGAGAGAGAAAATGGCAAAAACACTTCAAGATGAAGAGGAACAAGCAAGGTTAAGAGCCTCTTCTCCATTTGTTTCAAATACTGAAAAAGGTAACGACCCTTGCAATAACGGTACACTAGATTAAACGATAGCTGCAAATGCTAGGTATGGAAGTAAGATAGCCGAAGACCATGTAGAAGATGACAAGGGCAGATGAGGCAGCAAAGCATGCCGACCTTGTATGAAAACTTGAAAGGAAACTTCTAATGGTAAGCAGCGAATATCATATTGAACTTAAAATAATTTTCTACGTATTTGTAACTGATTGAATCAATAGTCTTGTTATAATTTTATGTTATGTGTATCTGCCGATGTCAACCATTAAGTTTCTTTGTGCAACTTAATGCATCGGGAACTTTTGTGAAACATTGATGTTTAGGTTTCAAAAATACAGTTGTCCCATTCAAAGGCAAGTTTTAGGAAAAAAAAACCGTGTTTTTAAGTTTCAACATATTGGTATAATAAATTGCGAATATTTGATTTTCTTGACTGCAGCTATTTGAGCAAAGATCTGCAGATATTTGCCTTTTTTCAAAATAAAAAATAGCTTCAATCATAGGAACATGCAATCAAAGTTCAGATTTAATTTCCAAAAAAAAGAAAAAAAATGCCTTTACCAAAAATATAAACAGGAATGTAATTTTAGACATTTTTTAAGAAGGGTTTTTCACGTACCAAACATGAAAATAGGGGGAGAATCCTATTTTCCACTTATGCTTATGCTACCATTTAGCCTTCTTTACCGGTTCATGTATTTTCAGACAACTGTGTTGATTGGACGCAGTTCCAAGTAAATTCCTGAAATTTCTGTATGCCCAATAAAATTTGAGAAAATGATGTATAGTTTTTGTATCACTATGAACAGCTGAAGTGGCTAACATGAAAGGTTCAAAACTCCACGAAAAGTCATCATACATAAATTAATAAATAAATTGAGTAATGTTTCCTACTAAAACGTTGTATTTCTGGTGGGAGTTTTTCTTCTTCTTCTTCATATTGTTTGGAGCAGAGTCTAATCAAGAGTATGTGAATTATGAGTAAAATTATTACTATGATAAAGTTTCCATTTTCATATATCATTGTAATCAAACAAATGGTTATATTACGTGATGGTATTACAAACTCTGATTGGGTAGTTCATTTGAGAAAATGATATTCCAATTATTATGCCTGTCTAATATATCAATGCAAAATAATAAGGTATGAAATTAGACTTGCAAGTATATAAACTAAATACACTGCATTGCACTGAATTTGAAGTTCATTTTGCAAGTGGTGTGATCATGCAATATTGTGAACATTACAACATGAACTATTTGACACTAAGACCTAGTAACTTGATGTAAAAGTCAATGGTAAAAATGCTTTTGTTTCGGAAGCTTGGATTAAAGATAGCATAACAAACGAGGAGAGATTCATGTTTCGGAAGCTTGGATTAAAGATAGCATAACAAACGAGGAGAGATTCATGTTTCGGAAGCTTGGATTAAAGATGAAGGCATTTTTACTACTGGGTAATTCTTGATTCTCTCTAAGTTCTCTACACATACACAAATAAATATAGTGATATGCATATGACACATATGCATGAATTGAAACAACTCTGACTATCCATCAAAGTCCTTCCCCGACGCGACATGAGTGTGACATCAAGCAGAATATGGGTGCCAGATTATATATATAATTGTTAATATAAAGGACAAATTCTAGTATTGGACTTGAGAAGAAAACTTATTCCATCTTTAGGTCTCGTTGCAAGCTTATGTAAAAAATAAGCTTAATTTTGATCAGGTAAACATTTAATGCTTTAAATGTGAGCAAGCATAAAATGCTTACCTGATTAGAATCAAGCTTATTTTTGTAATAAGTTCTCTACGATGTTCAAAGCTCGAATAAGATTTTTTTTTTTTTTTTTCTTTCTTTCTCTCAAGCCTAATACTCAACTTTTTCATAATATAATTGATCTTTAGGTATACCATGAATGGATATGCATTATATGTTCATACTGGATAGGTACTACAGTTTCAGTTGCTATGGTCTCTACTACCACATGTATTTCATTTTTGTTAGCATGCATTGTCTGCCTCTGAACTTCATATGTAGATATGCTTTAACTTGCAGGCGTGCACATATATAATATATTGTAACTTGTGTTTATTTCGTAATATTTTTTTAATATTACTTTAATATTTAGCAGCTATACATACGTTATTTTAGACGTTTGTTTTCCCCAAATTTAGTGGAATTTTAGAAGAGTCGAATAAAGCGGGTACAAATTCATAACTTGTTCAACCTTTCGGTGATGATAATAAAACTAGAATCTAATAATTTGAAATCAATTGATTCACTATGCCTTGACTTATGCTCATCCCATTAAAACAAGCATTTTATGAACAAACAAACAAAATGTTAAATTCTTAAATAATGTCTTAAAATTTTTTTTAAAATTGAATAAAAACTAGTGACTATTTCTAGCCTGCAAGAAACAGCACTGCTTCAGTGGAAATAACATGAGAAAAGCAAACTTACAAGCAACTGCTGAATTGTTTTCTTCCTTCTATTACTCACATCATTAGCCTTTCTCCTTGTCTCCTGAACAAGTTAAGTTCCACCGTTTAATTTCTGTTTTAAATCAAGCAGCTCCTGTTCAAAATAAGAAACGTTATACCATGAAACGAAGATTTTACAAACAAAAACATATCTTTATAGTATTCTAGTGGATGCCAAAACTTTTCTAGTAGCAGCAGCAGTGCTGAGGTGCTCTAAATAAAAGAGAAAATCTAGTCATTAGTCAATACAGCGATTCAAGGCTCACAGCACTCAGTCAGCTCGCCCTCATACTTAATACATACGTGGTAATTACAGAATTTCCGTACCTGTCCATAAGGTGCTGCAATTTGAACAAATGAAATCTGGATCCAACAACAACCAATACCTGCAAGAAAAAACTTGTTCTGAACTGTAAACGGGTTACTAGGATAGTAAGGAGCTAAAACTATCGAACCTTGTATACTTGCAAATACCCAGGCGGTTAACAAGCCCAATTTAAACTCTGATTTTGGCACATAAATCTCTTGGTAATTCAGAGGTATGTTAGAGAAAATTACTAGGAAAAGGAAAATTATTAGTGCTACGTACCAATTTGGTAGAAATAACAATAATCAAAACCTAAACTCTAAATATTTAGGGTAGAATGATTAGCACGAATGAATGAGTAGGAGGAGAAAATGAGGAACGATTAGGGAAGAAGAGGGTTGCGGTGCGAAGCCAGATTGAGGGACGTGTTAACGAGGAAAGGAACGCAAGTAGACAGGAAGGGAACGAAGAAAAGGGAAAAGAGATTTAAGCGGCAATGATAAAAGGGAGGAGGGAAATGCCGAAAATTTTCACGTGAGTAGCAACGGCGTGTATGTTAATTACAATGACGTGTAAACAAGTAATCTTTTACCATAATTAATCACTAACCATTTAATTATAGCAAGTCAAGTTCCTTTGCAATCCCTACTTGCTATTAATATAGCATTTTCTTGTAGTGGCTCAATGTAAAACACGGTCTTTTTACTTTCCTTTATAAGTATGACCAACCTTGTACAAAAGATTACATTCAGTTTGTACAGACTATTACATTCAATTCTAAATTCAAAGTTTATTTCTACAAAACAGCTCTTTACAATTTCTATTTACAAGAAATCCATATAGTTTTAGATGTTTTCACTTTTTCAGAATTCGCAGCGAAAGAAGGAATATACGAAACTTATCAAAGATGTCCTACCAGTTAGGCATATATCTTACCTATCTTGTTCTTATCAGTTAAAAACAAAATCACATTCTACTGCTCTTATCAGTAATACTAAAATCATAAAATTCGGACCGAAATCCTGATGTTATCCTTATCTCTGCCATGTATTAAAATAAAGCCATAGTATGTACCTGGTATAGCTGTGAATTTACTTCTACACGTGTGTCTTGAGGGGCGTAGCACTAAGCTCAAACTGGCCACCAGGTTCCAGAGAGATGCTTTGTTCCCCCTACGCCATCATTAAAACAACATAATTCTATGGAATAGAAAAGTAAAGAAACTGAATAATCTACAGAAAGTAATTGTGAATCAAAATTCTACTCCATGTATAATTTGGAATTAGTAGTTAGTAAGAATTCTCAACCACCAGCATAACACAATTGATGTGTTTGTACAAAAGTTCATCGAAAGGCTTAACTAAGAGCAACTTCGATAAAAACAGTTAATGAGATACATATATGTCTACCTATTCTCAATCACAATTACTGGATCAATAGGCATTGAAATACTTGCATGTGTATGCCCAATAGCATAATCTCCTTCCATAACTTTCTCCTAATCAAACCCCAGTACAATACCATTTATCAAATATGTAATCTGATCATATGTCATTGGCCTCTTATTAATTTTCAAGTAACTAGTGAATCTAAGGTCGAGTTTGCAAGATTATGGTTATTTATCGAGAATTGGGAGGCCGAAAATTAGAAAAGGAGATGCAGACTCATTTACGGATTCAAAGAAATAAAACCAAAACCCTACAATAGATCTGAACCGATCTAATTAAAATTTCAAGACATAAGCAATTAAACATATAAGTAGGGTTTCGATTTCATACCTAACACCTAAATCGGAATCTTGAAATGATTGGAAGACGCAAAATAGATCAATTGGCAACATGGTTTCGATTTAAAATATAAACAACGATAAAAAAATTGGATCGATTGGCGTGGAAGAAGATTGATCTGGGCAAATTCTATTTGTACCCAAGAATTTGTTGAGTAAACCCAGCAAATATGAAAAAAAAAAGATGAACCCAGTATTTTGTTGAGTTCACCCATGTATTATTTAAAAAAGGACATTTTTACCCTCCCTCGTAAGGGCACAACGAGATTTTATAGCCTACCTCATAGATTCCCTACGAGGTTCTTTACCTTACCTCGTAGAGTCCCTACGAGGTAAAGTAAAGAATCCCGTAGGGGCTCAACGAGGTAGACTAAAGAATCTCGTTGGGGCTCTGCGAGGTATGCTGAAAATTAAAAAAAAAATATTGCAAAGCAGAGGCAGTTTTGTCATCGTTTTTTTGGGTATACTCAGCAAATTTCTGGGTCTAAATAGAATTTGCCTTGATCTGAGTAGTGTTAATTTTGGGAACGACTTCGTTTTGTTTTGTAGCATAAAGGAATTAGGACACAGAGGCACGGGTAGAGTGAAAAATTTTCATTTTGATTTTGGAACGGGCCAAAACCATTCCAAAACAACCACGGCTAAAAGCCGTTCTAATCCACTTTGCCACAACCCAAAGTCGTTCCTAAATTGCCATGGCTGTAGATCGTGGCAAATCTTCTGCATTTAGGTGTGGCAAAACTTGCAATATGATGTTGTGGAATGATACACCCGATTGCCAGGGCTGACACAGGGTATTTATGTATTTGGGAGCCGATCGCATGGGTAGTAATTAGGGTACACCTAATCCTGCTGTTATGTAATTATGGTAACACCTAATCATGTTATGTAATTAGGGTACACCTAATTCTGTTGTTTCTGTTAAGTAATTAGGTTAACGCCTAATTCTATTATACTAGTAATGGTGCAGACACAACATGTTTTAGGATATAAATGAGAAGCATTAATCGATCACTGTTTGTTCCTGTTATTCCTGTTTATCCCGTTGTTCCCTTTATCTAGTTTACCTGTTGCCTTATATGATACTGTACTTTCTCATCCAGTCTTGTTTATCTGTCTTGGTATTTCTATTTTATGCATATTTGAAAATCACTGGAACTTACCAGACTTTATGTCTGACCCTTTTGTTTTTTGCTTTTTGATCGACGCTAATCTATGAATTAGAAAAGCGCGAATTTTAAATAAAATACTGCAAGCGTACAGGTGTGTAGCATACAGGTCGAACACAGGGAGGTATATTAAAATCAAATTATTTATCTAATCTCTTGGGCGAGTTAGACGAAGCCTGGAGATTTTGTTGAAATAGAAACAAATTGAAATTGCGAACTTAGGATTATCGTTGAATCTAATCAACGATTAATCATTAAAGAAAGTAAATTGCAAAACAAGAACAACAATGCAGGAAATAAAAGTGCAGAATAAGAAGAACAAAAAAAAATTAGGATTGTCGTTGAAACTAATCAAACGACTAACCACTAATGAAACAAATGTAAAATACAACTAGTACTCTACCGAATCTAATCGGGTAGATGACACTAGTTGCTAAAAAAAATAAAAGAAGAAGAAGAAGAATTTTTATTAGAGTAATGGAATACAGAAATGAGATGGTGGCTACAATGACATTACAAGGGTATTTATAGGATAGATAGCCAAACCCTAACCCTAACCCTAATACAATGATAGATGGGCCTTAGGGAATTCACCAAAAGAGTTTACAATGAGAGTCTCAATGGGCCTTAGTTAAATCTATTAAATTTTTGGCCTTTCTTCTTTTCCTCTTGGTTCTTTGACAAGCCTCCTTTAATTTGAGATGTGCATTGTAACACCCCGAATTTTCTATTAACACTAAAGTTGCTAAAATATTAATAAGTGTGTAAGAGGGGGGATGTATCTAATATGAATATAATAATATTAATAAGTGTGTAAGAGAGGGGATGTATCTAATATGAATATAATAATATTAATAAGTGTGTAAGAGAGGGGATGTATCTAATATGAATATAAAAATATTAATAAGTGTGTAAGAGAGGGGATGTATCTAATATGTATATAAAAACAATAATAAGTGTGTAAAAGGGGGGATGTATCTAATGTGTACATTGTAGAATATATATATATATATATATATATATATTGCTGAGTGTTTGCTGAGTCACTTCTGACTCATTGCTGAGTCAACAAGATAAACCCCATCTTGTCTGAACGGCTGCGGTTATTTCTAGGTTAAATCTAATGGCCTAAATGCATTCTAAAATCTATAAATAAGTGGGTAGACCCTAAACCTAAATCACTTGTAAAATTAGAGAAGCTACCGTCATGCTGCTGCCATGGAGTTCAGCATAGCCGTCACAAACTAAGAAGAGGAAGCCTAATCATCTACAACTAAATCTACACAAATCAAACCAAAGAACTCTCTCTAATTCTCTTCTTTTGTTGGTGAGTATGATGATTCTCACAATACTATTACAAACTAATTTGACTCAGTTATGAATGGATCACAAGAAAGTGATGTGATTTGTAATTGTAAATTCTATATATTGTGGATCTCTTATTATGTTATTATGATGTCGTATGATGTAAATTATATATGCAATGTCATGCTATGTTGTAAATTCTCTTATGCTATGTCGTGCTATGTTGAGAATCATGTCAAGCTATGTTATACTATCATACTATGCCATGTTATAAATCATGCTATATTATGTTGAAAAATCATGTTGTTGGATCATGCTTAAAGTTATGTTTTTTTTCTTAATTTAAATGGATCTTGTTTATGGGAATTTGCCTATTTGGTTAGGTGTACCCATAAACTTGAAACTATAATTAAATAAAACTTGATTATGGGAATTTGCCTATTGAGTTAGGTGTACCCATATAAAACCATGTTGTTAAAAAATTAGATGATGTTGATTCACACATGTTCATATGTAAGTTTATGAAAATTGATTGAGATTATATTAGGTGAATTTTGAACAAGTTGACACCTTTAGGTCCATGACATGTATAATCTATGCAAGTTGGACATATGCAAGTTTCACCCCTTATTATGATTCATTTGGTCACATATACATGTTGTTATTATGATAATCTCTTTTATGCTATGAGTTAGGCTATTCGAGTCTAACATATATTTTGCGAATAAACGTTCAAACGTGGGGTAGGGGTAATATTAGGAATTAATAAATTGGGTGCAATTTTGTAAGATTTTGCATACCATGAATGGATGTCCATAATTGAGTCAATTATGGACATTGTTAAAAATTGGAAGTAATTAATAATTCAAGTAGGGAATTATTAAAATTGGGGGAAAGTGGATTATTATTAATAATCAATGCTTAGGACACGAGGTTGGACCCGTTTGTGATGTAAACCTGCCCGGACCCGCCCGGCAAATCCAGTAGTCACAAATGTCGGCCCAATGTGAGAGGTCCTAGGCCCAAACTAAAGCATAACAGTTGTAAAGACACGAGGTTAGACTCTTTTATGGTGTAAGACTGCCCGGACCCGCCCGGCAAATCCAGCTGCCATAAATGCCAGTCTAATGTGAGAGGTCTTTATGAGGTTATGGCCTTAATGAACTAAGAAATACTTAACCAGATAATCATGTAAGGTGGGACATGGGGGTTAAGTAGGTGCCTTGGGTGGCATGAGGAATCTGGTGGTTGCCTTTAGAGGCATTTGAAATACGATTAGACTTAACCAAACACACATGTAAATGAACATGACTAAGTGGGTTAAGTGGAATGGACTAATGGGGACAAGCTTAGGTGGAATGCTTGTGGTAAATAGTGGGGGCCCATTTCAACCAGTATCCCAAAACGTATCTTTGTGGGCTCGACCCAAGTCGAGGACGGGACACGCATACTGGGTTTGACTATAAGAGGCCAAAACAGGGAGCGGTGGCAACGCAAGTCCAACGGGTTTCATATGCGTGTGTGGACCCGGGCTGGTAGGTAAGACGTTGTTGCATCGTGTAGGTATAAGCCGTGCATGTCCGTTGTATCAGGTTGCCACTTTAGGGGAGTGATACACCCCACTGTGGGGCCAGCACGGGTATCTACGAGTTAGGGAGCCGATCGAATAATGGGAAGTAGGGTACACCTAGTGGAGATAGGGGCAGGCGGCACCTATGTAGTCAGCTAGGGGTACGTAAAGCCATTGGGAAAGTTTCTAAGTGAAGCTAAGTGGGATGAATCTTTAGGGTGACTGGTGTGGTGCAGTATAGTGTTTATCCTTTAGTATTTAGGAGCGCCTATAACGTTGCCTTTAGCGATTGTCTATGTCCTTAATCTGCTCATCATAGACATTTTCTTGTTTTCCAGCTTATGCCTTAGTCCGGTTATTTTGGTAATAGTATTGTAGAATTATCATATTCACCAGACTTTATGTCTGATCCCCTCTTTTCCATCCTTTTCTCCCTTCAGGTCCGCAGGTTGGGCCAAGTTCTAGTGGAGTCTAGTTGGATCGCTTATCTTCTGGAAAGCTTGGACTGCTGAAGTAAAGTCCAGCTTGTTATCTTTCTTTTTAATGGCTATTCATGTAATGGGATTATGTACTTGTTTTATCAAGATAGATATTGTACTTGACATTGAATGTGGTGTTATGATGTAATCAAACATGTTTTGACTTCTGCTACAATGAAATAAAGTTTTTTGAATTTCCAAGTACTATTTTATATCTGTCTTGTTGTAATTTTACTGTTCTATATTCACTTAAAACCTCCATGGAAGTTAATGCATTCCCTTTCTGAGTGACATTAATGGACGTGGGGTGTTACACGTGGTATCAGAGCATAAGGTTACCAGAACAGATAAAAAAATTTTTAGAAAAATATTTTTTTTCTCTAAAGTATTTTTGGAAGAAGTGCTTTCAAAAAAAAAAAAAAAAACATGTTATTTAAAGAGAGTTTTTATGAAAAACATAATCCCAAATAGCCACATCCTTATCTTTATCTTTCGAATTCTCCATTTTGAATCTTTCCTTTTTCGTTTCAGCATGGCTGAAGATCTTAATCTCCCAGAAGGTGTGACGATTCCAGGGTGGTTTAGGAGATACTTGGAGGCTAGGGCCACCACTGCAGGCCCAGCGGATACTCCTCCACCCCTAGTTGCACCCATTCCTCCTCCTCCTCCTCCTCCTCGTATTGACACTTTTGCAAAGACGTGCAAGGAATTCAAGGCTATGGGAGGAAAAACTTTTCAAGGGACTGAGACGTTTGTGGAGGCCAGAGATTGGCTTAAGGAGACTGAGGAATTGTTGGATATCTTTGAAGTGGAAGATGGGAGGAAAGTCCGTTTAGCTGCTTGGTTAATGAAGGGAGAGGCCTCGTTTTGGTGGGAGGTCACTAACGGGGAACGTCCAGTTGATTCATGGGCGGATTTCAGACGAAGGTTTGAGGCAAAGTTTCTTTCAAGGGCAGAGGAGAACTTAAATATGGAAAAATTCCTGGCACTAAAGCAAGAGAGCTCATCAGTAAAGGAATATGTCAATAAATTTAATCAGTTAGCAAGGTTTGGCTTGGAGTTGGTGAACACGCCAGAGAAGAAAGCTTTGAGGTTCGTTAGAGGCTTGAATGAACCGTTGCAAGGGTTGGCTATGACCCACATCCCTATGGGAGCCACCTTTGAAAAGCTAGTAGAAATGGCACTTATGCATGAGGATAAGGCAGTTGAAAAGAAAGGGGATCAGAAGAAACCCCAACAGCAAAATAAGAAGGGTGGTAAAAACAATAATGGCAAAGGGAAGAAGAAATGCTTCAATTGTGGGACGCCTGGCCATCTCAGCAAAGATTGTAGAAAGAAAAAGAAGACTGGTTGTTTTCATTGTGGAGATGCGGGACATTTAGTGAAGGACTGTCCAAAGAAGGGGCAGAGGGCAGGGTCTACCTCGGGAGGACAGGTGCAGGCTCTTATGGCACCAGGGCAGGCAAGGGGGCAAGTTCAGGCTATTGCGGCCCCACCGCTACAAGAAAGAGGTAGAACAATTTCTGTTGAAAGCTTAGTTTTTTTGTTTGATCATCCTGTCCGTACCTTATTCGATTCTGGCGCATCTCATTCGTTTATCTCTGCATCATTAGTTGAATCACTGCACTTGAACACCAGTTTAGTAGAGGATCCCTTGGTCGTTTCAAATCCAATTGGGGGTTCGGCTCATTTGACCATGATATGTTTGGATTTGAAAATCTCTATACTTAGCGTTGAATTTAGATGTGATGCTTATGTATTGGGCTTCACGGGCTATGGGCTAATTTTAGGAATGGATTGGTTGTCTAGAAATAGGGCCATTCTTGATTGTGAAAGGAGAGTAGTTAGGCTTGTGACTCGCCTTGGTAATGCTCTCGACATCTTTTGTAATCCCATAAATTCCGTTATGCTAAGTTATCTTGAATCGCTTGACGCGTCTGTAGAGAACCTGCGATCGGTAGAAGTGGTCCGGGAATATCCGGATGTGTTTGAGGAGGTGAAGGGCTTACCTCCAAAGCGGGAGATAGACTTTCGAATTTATCTTGTGGATAATGCTAAACCCGTATCTTTGCCAGTGCGCCACATGGCTCCTCGTGAAAGGAGGGAACTCAATAAGCAAGTAAAGGAGTTGCTTGAGAAGGGGTTCATAAGACGTAGTATATCGGAGTGGGGTGCTCCAGTAGTTTTTGCCACAAAGGCGGATGGGTCTCTTAGACTTTGCATGGACTATAGAGAACTAAACAAGCTTGCTAAAAAGAACCGACACCCACTGCCGAGGATTGACGATCTCTTTGATCAGTTAGTTGGCGCCTCAGTGTTTTCGCAGTTGGACTTAGCCACTGGCTTTCATCAACTGAGAGTGGCTGAGGATAGTATAGATAAGACTGCTTTTAGGACTCCTGACGGATTCTATGAATGGCTAGTGATGCCCTTTGGTTTGACAAACGCCCCTGCATATTTTGTTGATTTGATGAGTAGGGTGTTTAGGGAATACCTTAACAAATTCGTGATAGTCTTTGTGGATGACATCTTAGTCTTTTCTAAGAATAAAGAAGAGCACTCCCTACATCTTAAGGAAGTGTTGGAAACCCTTCGAGCGCATAACCTTAAAGCAAAATTTTCTAAGTGTCACTTCTGGAGGAAGGAAGTACGGTTCTTAGGGCACGTGGTTTCCAAAGAAGGGATAGCAGTGGATCCCGCAAAGGTGGTGGCCATCCAAGATTGGAAGGTCCCTAAAAATGCAACCGAAGTAAGAAGTTTCTTGGGGTTGGCTGGCTATTATAGGAAGTTTATCAAAGACTTCGCAAAAATATCAGCTCCATTAACACGGTTAACGAAGAAGAACCTGGTTTTTTACGTGGGACAAAGATTGCGATGATGCGTTCCAACGTTTAAAGAGAGCCTTAACTTCAGCCCCAGTCTTAGTGCTGCCAGACGGGAATAAACCGTTTACCATCTATACTGATGCTTGTGGGACGGGACTTGGCGCGGTCCTCATGCAAGAGGGAAGAGTAATAGCCTATGGTGGAAGGCAGTTGAGGGTTCATGAAAAGAATTACCCCACGCATGACTTAGAGCTAGCCGCAATTGTTTTCGCGCTTAAGTCTTGGCGTCACTATCTTCTTGGTGAGAAATTCGAACTGTTCACTGACCACAAATCATTAAAATACTTATTCTCTCAGAAGGATTTGAATTTAAGGCAGCAACGGTGGATGGAATTCTTAGCCTCCTACGATTTTGAAATAGCATATACCCCGGGCAAGGGTAACGTGGTGGCAGACGCCTTAAGTAGGAAAAGGTTGTCCTTGAGTCCGTTGTTTGTTGAACGACAAAGCTTAGAATTCATCTCTATGTTTGACTTTAGACCCTCCGTTGACTTAGTACCCGGTCTGTTAGCATCCTTGGAGGTTAGACCTACACTTCTAGGACGGGTTGGTGAGGCACAGCGAGACGACCCACAGTTGGTTGAGATAGTAGAAAAGCTCAAAGGGGGGGAGTCGTCAAGCCATCTTCGTAAGTATACCCTAGACGATAAGGGTTGGTTACGAAGGGATAATAGACTTTGTGTACCACAAGACGAAGACTTAAGGAAGGCCATTCTTGATGATGCTCATCGCTCAAAAATGACCATTCATCCCGGCGGGGATAAGATGTACAAAGATATGAAGCGGGTTTTCTTTTGGGCCGGTATGAAAAAGAATGTGGCCGAGTACGTCGCTAGATGCTTGGTGTGCCAACGAGTTAAAGCAGAACAAAAGAAACCCGGTGGGTTGCTTCACCCATTAGAAGTTCCACTATGGAAATGGGAAAGCATCTCAATGGATTTTGTGGATGGATTACCAAGATCAAGGAAGGGTAACACGGGGATTTGGGTTATAGTAGATAGACTTACTAAAAGCGCCCATTTTATTCCCGTGAAAAGTAAGAGGACTGCTCCGTGGTTGGCTTCTGTATACATTAAGGAGATAGTTCGTTTGCACGGTATTCCTTCTAGTATAGTAAGCGACCGTGACCCCATCTTTACTAGCGAATTTTGGAAGAGTTTACAAGAGGTGGTAGGGACTCAGCTATGTTTGAGCACCGCATATCATCATCAGACAGACGGCCAGACCGAGAGGGTGAATCGCATTCTAGAGGATCTTTTAAGGCTTTGTATCCTAGACTTTGGGGGTACATGGGAAGAGCACCTTCCGTTAGTAGAATTCGCATATAATAATAGCTTTCAGTCTAGTATTGGCATGGCACCTTTCGAAGCTCTTTATGGAAGGCCTTGCCGTTCACCTACATGTTGGTGGGAATCTACCGATAAAATCCTACTTGGGCCCGATATGGTTAGGGAAACCTCGGAAAAGATTGAGTTGATTCGAAGGAGGATGAAAGCAGCACAAGATAGGCAGAAATCGTATGCTGATAAGAGGAGGACAGATCTTGAGTTTGACATTGGGGACATGGTTTTTATCAAAGTATCTCCGTTACAGAATGTTGTTCGCTTTGGGTCCGTGGGGAAATTAGTACCAAGGTTTGTAGGGCCGTTTCCTGTAAAAAAAACAGGATTGGGAAGATGGCATATAGGGTGGAGTTGCCTGAGAAAC
The DNA here is from genome assembly GCA_030737875.1 of Allium sativum. Lineage (NCBI taxonomy): Eukaryota > Viridiplantae > Streptophyta > Magnoliopsida > Asparagales > Amaryllidaceae > Allium > Allium sativum. The sequence goes on from CM060911.1 coordinate 15,071,757, forward strand.
TTAGTGGAGTACACGACGTATTCCATGTATCACATTTGAGGAAGTGTTTGCACAAGACCGCGGAGGTGGTAGAGCCGAGCTTGCTTAAAGAGGTGGAAATAGAGCGTGATGCAACAATTAGACGAGCTCCTACATGCATTCTTGGGTCGGAGATCAAAAAGTTGAGGAATCGAGAGGTCAGACTGGTTAAAGTGCAATGGGGAGATGATGAGAGCAACGCAACTTGGGAGACAGAAGAGAAGATGCGTTCGTTGTACCCTTTTCTTTTTGAGGGTATGTCTTTTAATTTCTCCTTTATCGCTTAGCTTATCTTATCTTATCTTTAGTATGTCCTCTCATTAGTATCTTTGACCTTTAGTTAGGATAATCCTATGGTTGAAACATGTGTTTGAGACATGTTATGTATGATGGATGCAAAATGGATGCAAGTGTTTGCTAGTGGTTGCTCGTGGATGCATATATACACACACTTTAGGCACTAGATCGGCTCAGTCACTACATATTGCATATTGCATATATATGGATGTATTTAGTAAAATGGTTGAACGATGGTTGTATTATCATATGGATGCTGCATTCAGATGATGGTTGTGCACGCATATAGAAGTATTATGTAGCATTAAGAATCTTTTGCATACATAATGGATGCATGGCACGATCATAGTTGCATTAAGGAGGTCAACTGAATCGGTGGACCGCCTGATTTTGCATTAGATACGGACATATACACACACTGTGCATTTAAACATGAAAGCATTAGAAGTCTGTAAGGACAATGGATGCCTGTGTATGATGGATGAGTAGATGGACGTTTGGATGGTAGGATATACATTCTTCCAGACTTGAAGATTTCGGGGACGAAATCCTAAAAGGAGGGGAGAATGTAACACCCCGAATTTTCTATTAACACTAAAGTTGCTAAAATATTAATAAGTGTGTAAGAGGGGGGATGTATCTAATATGAATATAATAATATTAATAAGTGTGTAAGAGAGGGAATGTATCTAATATGAATATAATAATATTAATAAGTGTGTAAGAGAGGGGATGTATCTAATATGAATATAAAAATATTAATAAGTGTGTAAGAGAGGGGATGTATCTAATATGTATATAAAAACAATAATAAGTGTGTAAAAGGGGGGATGTATCTAATGTGTACATTGTAGAATATATATATATATATTGCTGAGTGTTTGCTGAGTCACTTCTGACTCATTGCTGAGTCAACAAGATAAACCCCATCTTGTCTGAACGGCTGCGGTTATTTCTAGGTTAAATCTAATGGCCTAAATGCATTCTAAAATCTATAAATAAGTGGGTAGACCCTAAACCTAAATCACTTGTAAAATTAGAGAAGCTACCGTCATGCTGTTGCCATGGAGTTCAGCATAGCCGTCACAAACTAAGAAGAGGAAGCCTAATCATCTACAACTAAATCTACACAAATCAAACCAAAGAACTCTCTCTAATTCTCTTCTTTTGGTGGTGAGTATGATGATTCTCACAAGACTATTACAAACTAATTTGACTCAGTTATGAATGGATCACAAGAAAGTGATGTGATTTGTAATTGTAAATTCTATATATTGTGGATCTCTTATTATGTTATTATGATGTCGCATGATGTAAATTATATATGCTATGTCATGCTATGTTGTAAATTCTCTTATGCTATGTCGTGCTATGTTGAGAATCATGTCAAGCTATGTTATACTATCATACTATGCCATGTTATAAATCATGCTATATTATGTTGAAAAATCATGTTGTTGGATCATGCTTAAAGTTATGTTTTTTTTCTTAATTTAAATGGATCTTGTTTATGGGAATTTGCCTATTAGGTTAGGTGTACCCATAAACTTGAAACTATAATTAAATAAAACTTGATTATGGGAATTTGCCTATTGAGTTAGGTGTACCCATATAAAACCATGTTGTTAAAAAATTAGATGATGTTGATTCACACATGTTCATATGTAAGTTTATGAAAATTGATTGAGATTATATTAGGTGAATTTTGAACAAGTTGACACCTTTAGGTCCATGACATGTATAATCTATGCAAGTTGGACATATGCAAGTTTCACCCCTTATTATGATTCATTTGGTCACATATACATGTTGTTATTATGATAATCTCTTTTATGCTATGAGTTAGGCTATTCGAGTCTAACATATATTTTGCGAATAAACGTTCAAACGTGGGGTAGGGGTAATATTAGGAATTAATAAATTGGGTGCAATTTTGTAAGATTTTGCATACCATGAATGGATGTCCATAATTGAGTCAATTATGGACATTGTTAAAAATTGGAAGTAATTAATAATTCAAGTAGGGAATTATTAAAATTGGGGGAAAGTGGATTATTATTAATAATCAATGCTTAGGACACGAGGTTGGACCCGTTTGTGATGTAAACCTGCCCGGACCCGCCCGGCAAATCCAGTAGTCACAAATGTCGGCCCAATGTGAGAGGTCCTAGGCCCAAACTAAAGCATAACAGTTGTAAAGACACGAGGTTAGACTCTTTTATGGTGTAAGACTGCCCGGACCCGCCCGGCAAATCCAGCTGCCATAAATGCCAGTCTAATGTGAGAGGTCTTTATGAGGTTATGGCCTTAATGAACTAAGAAATACTTAACCAGATAATCATGTAAGGTGGGACATGGGGGTTAAGTAGGTGCCTTGGGTGGCATGAGGAATCTGGTGGTTGCCTTTAGAGGCATTTGAAATACGATTAGACTTAACCAAACACACATGTAAATGAATATGACTAAGTGGGTTAAGTGGGATGGACTAATGGGGACAAGCTTAGGTGGAATGCTTGTGGTAAATAGTGGGGGCCCATTTCAACCAGTATCCCAAAACGTATCTTTGTGGGCTCGACCCAAGTCGAGGACGGGACACGCATACTGGGTTTGACTATAAGAGGCCAAAACAGGGAGCGGTGGCAACGCAAGTCCAACGGGTTTCATATGTGTGTGTGGACCCGGGCTGGTAGGTAAGACGTTGTTGCATCGTGTAGGTATAAGCCGTGCATGTCCGTTGTATCAGGTTGCCACTTTAGGGGAGTGATACACCCCACTGTGGGGCCAGCACGGGTATCTACGAGTTAGGGAGCCGATCGAATAATGGGAAGTAGGGTACACCTAGTGGAGATAGGGGCAGGCGGCACCTATGTAGTCAGCTAGGGGTACGTAAAGCCATTGGGAAAGTTTCTAAGTGAAGCTAAGTGGGATGAATCTTTAGGGTGACTGGTGTGGTGCAGTATAGTGTTTATCCTTTAGTATTTAGGAGCGCCTATAACGTTGCCTTTAGCGATTGTCTATGTACTTAATCTGCTCATCATAGACATTTTCTTGTTTTCCAGCTTATGCCTTAGTCCAGTTATTTTGGTAATAGTATTGTAGAATTATCATATTCACCAGACTTTATGTCTGACCCCCTCTTTTCCATCCTTTTCTCCCTTCAGGTCCGCAGGTTGGGCCAAGTTCTAGTGGAGTCTAGTTGGATCGCTTATCTTCTGGAAAGCTTGGACTGCTGAAGTAAAGTCCAGCTTGTTATCTTTCTTTTTAATGGCTATTCATGTAATGGGATTATGTACTTGTTTTATCAAGATAGATATTGTACTTGACATTGAATGTGGTGTTATGATGTAATCAAACATGTTTTGACTTCTGCTACAATGAAATAAAGTTTTTGAATTTCCAAGTACTATTTTATATCTGTCTTGTTGTAATTTTACTGTTCTATATTCACTTAAAACCTCCATGGAAGTTAATGCATTCCCTTTGTGAGTGACATTAATGGACGTGGGGTGTTACATGCATGGCCTCTAAATCAGTTATTTTCTTGTCCAACAGCAGCCAGATGTGAGATCTTCATCTATAATTCTTCAAAATGCAAATACACAGCAATTTGATCTCTATTTCTCTACTTTTCTGTTTGCATGCGGGCTGGGTTGGAATATCTGTAAAAGTGACAAAACAATACCCAAGTAATATTTAATTATATACAAAAGAAAAGGTATAAGAGCGTAAAAATAACACATTTCTATGTTAATCAAATACCCCCACACTTATCTTTTACTCGTCCTCGAGTAAAACAAGAAATGAAAAATTAAACTAGATAGGTCACACTTTCGTAGGAAACACGATTGCAATGAGCGTATGCAACAAGCCGTTAAACCTCTAGGTGTCCCCAGTAGGACGAGTGGTGTCTCGTGAGGGTTTTCAACGGATACAACCCACAAAATCCAAATGCAGTATGATACGGTTTTAATGTAACTACATGAATGCAGAGGACTTATGCAATTGAAAACAAAAAATGAAAACAAGACTTGTTTCAGGAAAGTGGTACAACAAATTAAGTTAACAATTTCTAGTTAGTTGATTTTATTTTAGATACCTCAACTTGTCACAAATTTTCAATATAAATCAAGTTTTCAAATGTTAAATTTCAGTTTGGCCAGTTAGTTCGGTCGATAACATAGTGCAGCCATGAAATAGATTCTTAGTTTGCTTGGCACAGTTTGCAAAGTGGTATTATTATTTTCTCATGTATGACTAGTCAAATCAATAAGGTCAAGAAGTGTTTGGGCATCATCGCTTATTCTTTATTCTATAAAATTTTAAAATTTATCATTAAGTGTATACACCTAACTTAGAAGACCAAGGTTTACCACCCATGCACTGCCTCACGGACTAACGGAGAGTGGGTAAAGAGCTTGGCGGATTATGCAGGCCGACTTTGACTTTGTCAACAACGTGTCGGTAATCCTTAGGTGTCCAATCTCATAAAATGAGACCAAGATATTCCAATGCTGACTTTGTCAACAACATGTCGGATAGAGCTTGGCGGGTTTGCACACCAACACTTGATATACAAGCAATGTTGGATACCCTTGGATTACTATTATTATTATTGAATTTATAAGCACAAAAGAGAGTTACGCGAATTCAACTTAACACAACTTAGTTTTAAGGATTCGAAAAGCCAATATAAGTATTTTAAGTCCTCCACTTATTTAAATAAAGTCTACAATATAGAATAGATTTCATGGCCATCACCTAAGAATCTCCCTATGTACCGGTTACACTATTATCCCTCAAAATTCAACTTTTCATCATATTTCTTATTTGATCTTAGTCGAGATAAAAAAATACTGTCAACTGATTAACAATCGTTAACTTATCTTGTTGTATCAAATCTAAAATGAGTCGTATTTAAAAAAAATGGCATGTTACTATGATGTAAAATGCATGATGGTCCTATTTAAATGGTTGAAAAATGAAAAGAAAGAAAAATAAAGAAAAATGAAAAATGAGTGAAATGCAGACTCCCCCCCACACTAGAACTAAACAGTGTCCACACTGTGAACGTTTCCTAAATTTGAAAGATTGTACCCAAAGGTGAATGAGATGCAAAATTATTTGTAGAATGAAATGCAATCTAACTATATGTAAGAATGGATCATATGTACAATGATATATGTGTTTGCGGTGCACGCGATGCAAAGAATACCACCATCTTTTCCCCCCACACTTGGTTCTTGCCCTATGAGTCCCGTTCCCACTATGCCTAGGCATGTTTTCTAACAAGCAAAAGTTTTTGAAAACATCTCATCTTTATACCTTGATTTATAGTCCAGTAAATGAATGTTCAGGGTCGTCCTCACATGAAGTTTTTCAACAAAGCTAACATTCCAAAAGTAGTTCATGTGTTCAACAAATTTATCATTGTAATTTTTCAAAAATTTGTGATCGTATGTAAACTCAGTGAAATTTGAAATCTAAGTGTTGTTCAAGACTATGTGATCACTTTTCTCATCATTAATTGACAACGTATTTTCGACACTGACAATTTCAAGTTCGTTTGAAATTTTCTCAAAGTTAAAATGTTCGAACTCGTGATGTGAATCTACTTCTTCCTCATTTGGCAACTCATCCTCATACAATCCAAAAAATTCATGTTCATTCAAATCCATTTCCACTTCTGAGTCTTTGAAAAATTCAACATCTTTAGTTTCCTCAATTTCAAAAATTTCAAGTTTCTCGCAGCCTGAAAGAGAAAGATCAAAATCTGAGTTTAGATCTTTTTCCTGAAAAGAGTTAAAATCCAAATCATTTGCTGAATTGTGAACAACTTCATTTAGATCGTCATTTTCAATTTCCAAAGTTGTAATTTGAAAATTTTCAATATCAGCAAAGAATGGATTATTTCCTGATTCATCGCAATGAATTTGATTTTGTTGCTCGAGTTGTTCTTTAAAACACGTCATTAAACAAAGAAGTTCATCAAGCTGTCTATCTTTTTCACCAAGTTGTCTATCTTGCTTTTCTACCCTCTCTCTAAGAATGTTAAGGTGATATTCTTCAGAATCATTGATTTGAGAGCTCTCGTTTTGGATTTCTTGATTTTCAAAATTATAGTCCACATCAATTTCACAATCAATATTATTTCCAATGTGGTAGTTGTTTGAATTTTCAGAAAAATGATATTGGAAATCATTTTGATTTTGAAAATTAGATTCATAACCAAAATTGTCGAAATTCAAGGGAAAACTGCAATTTTGGTCATATTCAAGATGTGGAAATGGGTTGTTATTTTGAAGATTTTGATCGACTTGATCGACTTGAAAATCATTTTCATATCCAAAATTATTTTCGAATTGGTTTCCAACCCCGTATTGATGTTGATCAAAGGTATATTGTGATTCAAAGCTATTTGGATGTGGATGTCGCCCATAATCGAAATTATTGAAATTTGAATTGAAGTCGCCATTTCGATCATAACTTTGAAAATGTTGGTCATTTTGATAATTTTGAAAATTGTTAACATTTGGGTAGCGAAATTTTGGAAAATCTTGCTTCATGAGTTGTAATTCAAAATCATACTCTTTAAGAGGACATCTACTCCGATTATTATCCCACATATCTCTCAATGATTTTTTTGAATCAGACATTTTAAAGAAGTCACGGCAAAACAGAAATTATTCTCACTTCAAAATAGTATAAAATACTCAATTGCGCTCTATTAATTAACTGACTCAATTGGAAGGGGGAAGAGGGTCTTATGGCCGTTCACGTATAGTATAAATACTAAGGGATACGACCAATGTTTTACGGGTAGTATGCAACCTCTTTTGCTAGAAGTTCAATAAATTGAACTAATATATATCCGCGATCCAATTATATGAGACAATTAACTTCACAAAACACCACTTTTCAATTATATTATTTTGCAAATCAAGTCAAGTGTTAAAATTGAAAATCGACAAGAGTGATTAATTATGGAAATTCGTTTCTCACCAACAGATTCAGAAATATCAGCCACAGAACAGTCACAAAATAATAACAGAAAATTAAAATATTGTACAAGCAAGCCGCTGTCCCTGCAGAATTTTTTTTTACAAGCAATGTCTATATTTTTCTTTGCAGCAGAGCACCTGTAGAGTTCAGAAATTATTATAGTGGGGCATGGCTGTCCATCCAGAAAAAATGAGTAACGTCAATGATTGAAATCTCACTATTTGCAATTTCTTCTGATTTCTGAATTCTTGATTTGTTGCTTGAACTCCAGACACTTTGTCCTTGGTTTGAAACTCTTTTATTTATTTTTTTGGTTTTTTTTAATGAAGTAAATAACAAAAAAAAGCACAAGAAAATACGAGGCTGTGGTAGGTTAAAGAAAGTTTGGAATTTTTTGAGAGAATGCTTGTGGATGGGGTTGGTTTGTGCGTTGTGGCAGAAGTGTGGTGGGAAGGAGGGATTGAAGAAGATGGTGCTGAAGTGTAGATTAAAAAAAAAACTGTGGTGAAATGAGATTATGTGAGAGAGAGGAGTATTTGATCAGAGGGGAAGAAATGAAGCAGGGAAGAATAATTGAAAATAAAATATATGTCTTTGCCTTTTTTTTATTAGTGTTGAAAAGCGGACAAAAAGGAAAGAAACAAATAACAAAAAAAAAAAAATAGGAAGAGAGATTTCAGAAAAGAAAGAGAATTGTAAAGGAAGAAAGGAAAGTAATTGTAAAAGATTTAGAAAAGAAATTGAGAAGTGAAAGCAATAAAAGAGAAGACAAAAACAGAAAGAATTTTTTCTTTTGTTTATTGTTGTAAAATTAGAAGAGAGAAAAAAATGAAAAAGGAAAAACTTGAAAGGGGAAAGAAATAAATGGAGAAAGAAAGAAAATTAATTACAAGGCAGAGAAGAGAAATTTATAAAAGGATTTTTTCTTCTTCAGCAAATTGTAAAAGAAGAAAGGATGCGAGATATTAGTAAGAGGAGAAACAAACGAAAGAAAGGAGAAAGAAGTTGAAAATAGGGAAGAATTAAAAGAAAAATGACAAGATTTTTTTTTTTTTGAACTTGTAAAAGAAGAATGAGAAGTAATTGTATTGAAAATTGGAAAGGAGGAATAAAGAGGAAAGAAATCAAAAGAGGATTTTTATTTTTATTTTTATTTTTTGAAAAAAAAGGAAATTTGTAAGAAAAGAAATCAAATGTATTGAGAACAAGAAAGACAAAAGAAGAAAGGAAAAAAAATTGCAAAAGAGGAATCTTTTTTTTTTTTGAAATTTGTAAAAAGAAAATGAATGTAGACGATTGGAAAGAAAGTGGAAAGATGGAAAGAATAAAGGAAAATTGATAGTTGTTTTTTTTAATGAAGGAGAGAGCAGGAAAGAAATAAATGAAAAAAATGGAAAGAGAGATTGTAAAAGGTTAATGAGAAATGCAATTGGAAAGAAATTAAAAAAAAATACAAGTTTTTTTTTTATGAAAATTTGAACAAGAAGAAAGGGAAAGAAATGAATGGGAAAAACCAAAACAAAAATGGAAAAAAAATAAAAGAGGAAGGAAATAAGAGAAAAAAGCAAGGTTTTTTGAGTAGGGAGGAAGGGTAGAAGGAATTGAGGAAAGAAATAAAAGCAGACAAAAACAAGAAAGAAACCAAAGTAGACAGAGAAGAAATTGTGAAAGTTTTTTTTTTTAGAAAGTTGTAGACGGAAGATGGAAACAAATAAAAAGAAATGGAAAGGGAAAAGAAAAATGTGAAGATCTGCGAGGTGGTAGAAAGATGGAAAGAAATTGAAGAAAAATTAGGAAGTTTCTTTTTTTTGTATATTTTTTTTTCTTTTTGAAGAAGGAATTAGATTGGAAGAAATGCAAACAAAAAAAGAAATAAATAAATAAAAAAAAAGAAGGAAAATTAAAAGTAAAAGTGGCAAGATTTTTTTTCTTGTCTTAGAGATTATAATATCAATATGTGATACACAATCAACTAATCAAGATTTTTATCTATATATATGTACAAGAAAACAATAGGAAAATAAAAAGAAATAAAAGAAAATTTGGCTAGATTTTTTTTAAACAAAATCAAACAAAAAGAAAAAAACTAACACGAATCAGAAAATAAATAAATAATAAAATTCAGTTGTTACCTCCCGGCAACGGCGCCAAAAACTTGATCGACGCTAATCTATGAATTAGAAAAGCGCGAATTTTAAATTAAATACTGCAAGTGTACAGGTGTGTAACATACAGGTCGAACACAGGGAGGTAGATTAAAATCAAATTATTTATCTAATCTTTTGGGCGAGTTAGACGAAGCCTGGAGATTTTGTTGAAATAGAAACAAATTGAAATTGCGAACTTAGGATTATCGTTGAATCTAATCAACGATTAATCACTAAAGAAAGTAAATTGCAAAACAAGAACAACAATGCAGGAAATAAAAGTGCAGAATAAGAAGAACAAAAAAAAAGGATTGTCGTTGAAACTAATCAAACGACTAACCACTAATGAAACAAATGTAAAATACAACTAGTACTCTACCGAATCTAATCGGGTAGATGACACTAGTTGCTAAAAAAATAAAAGAAAAAGAAGAAGAATTTTTTTAGAGTAATGGAATACAGAAATGAGATGGTGGCTACAATGACATTACAAGGGTATTTATAGGATAGATAGTCAAACCCTAACCCTAATACAATGATAGATGGGCCTTAGGGAATTCACCAAAAGAGTTTACAATGAGAGTCTCAATGGGCCTTAGTTAAATCTATTAAATTTTTGGCTTTTCTTCTTTTCCTCTTGGTTCTTTGACAAGCCTCCTTTAATTTGAGATGTGCATGGCCTCTAAATCAGTTATTTTCTTGTCCAACAGCAGCCAGATGTGAGATCTTCATCTATAATTCTTCAAAATGCAAATACACAGCAATTTGATCTCTATTTCTCTACTTTTCTGTTTGCATGCGGGCTGGGTTGGAATATCTGTAAAAGTGACAAAACAATACCCAAGTAATATTTATTTATATACAAAAGATAAGATATAAGAGCGTAAAAATAACACATTTCTATGTCAATCACTTTTATCTTCCTTTCCCCCCAGGTCCTCATAGTGGTAGCACTCCTCAGTAATTAGGACTTTCTCTTTCAGCTTGGATCTGGAATTTCTGAGATGTACCGCTTTGACTTACTATCTACTCTGTTATGGATTGCTATGAGGGATATGGTTTTATATTATGACACTCTGTTATTTTGCATTATGAGACAGATTTGAGGTTCTTGGTTTTGATGTAACTGGTTTGATGATGCAACTGTTTTGAGACTATGTTTATTTTTAATAATAAATTTGAAATTTCCGCTGCTTACTTCATATCTGTCTTGTGAATTTTTATACTGTTTACCTATTGCGCTTCACGAAACTTAATGCATTCTCTTATGAGTGACATTAACGGACATAGGGTGTGACACTAAAATTAAGAAAAAAACCCTACCCACGGTTGATCTTGTATCCCCAGACTTATAATTCTCTCATAACTATCCTTATCTTCAGCCAGCTCCACTTAAGTTCTCTCTACAACTTCAAACAAATGAGTATCATTGGTAGAGCGAGTTACTTTAACCACTAGGTGTTGGAATATTTCGTCAATTGGGTCACATATGTAAAATAAAATGTGTTGTGCTATTTTGGTGTAAAGCCTAATTAAAGTGATCTAATTTTGAATTAGAATTAATAGGCTTAAAGTTTAAGTTATCATGGGCCTAATGTGTAGATACCGGGGCATTTTATAATTTGTTGAAGGGCCGAATTACAAAATGCCAACTCTATAAATAAAGGGTTATGGTCCCCGAATTACACAAGCCTTAGCAACTCTCTAACCTCTTCTACGGAGAGCTGATTTCAGATCTAGGGTTTGTGTCAATTTGGAAGACCAAACCTAATTCATCTTCTCGTTTAACAACCGACTACGGATTCAGGTATTGCACTGATTAAATACAGATTCAGGTACGCTTCCGCTAATCAAGTTATTTATTTTCTGATTTGTTCTCAATTAAATCAATATGGTTACATATTTGGATCTAGGGTTTCACGATTGGATATTGTTAAAGTATACTGAAATCCTAACGAGTGGTATCGGAGCCAACCATTATTGATTCTATTGGGAAAATTTTGTTTTTTTTTCTTTTATACATGTTGTTTTGCCATTTCAGAACAAAGGTTGAATTGTGTTTTCAATTCATACGGTTTATATGTTATGTTTTCATTTCACAACATGTTGACTTTATTTACTGCGGCTAATAATATTTAAAAAAAAAAGTTTTTTTTTTTTTTAGTTTAAGTTTTAGATCTATATTGATTCAGATCTATTATCTCCTTCACGTTCTTTCATTGGTTCTATGGATCCAGCATGAATAATGTTAATATAACATAGTTTGTCAATATGTTAATTCAACGGGTTCTGGTTTTTTGTTTAAAAATATATGTTTATTACGTCTAGTTGTAAGTTGCATTTTGCAGCCGCTGGTCTATTGTTACTTCTGATGTCATATATTATACTATATTATTTGTTTTGACCAAGTCTTGAACCCGTTTTATGCATAAAGTTTCGGAAGCTCTACTGAGCGAATCTCATGCTATTCTTACAGGCTTTCAAAAAAAAAAAAAAATTTTTTTTTTTATATACCATGTGTACTGTTTGGAACAATTATTGCTTATTGTATGGATGTAGGACATGCCACATTAACTTATTTGTCATATGCAAATAATGTTTCATGGCATGTGTATTATGTTTCGGTAACCTATCATGATGCTTTTATTTTATGCCTTTTGGGTTTGGTTTATAATATTTTGCATTTGTGTTGCTTAATCTAATTAGCTATCATGTTTGAATCTTTGACCAATTTGCCTACATTTTAGGATGATGATTAGTAGGTTACTTTATTATGGTCAAACTACAGTAACTTCTACGGTTTTTTTTTTTTAAAAAAAAAGTTTTTTTTTTTGTTTGGTTCGGTTGACAGTATAAAAAAAAAAAGCACATGTTATATTATGCTTCGGATGTACATGATGGTTACTTCAGTCATTCAGGTTATTCAGTATGATATTTATTATGTCATTTACACATAATTTTATGTGGTGATTGATCATGACATTCATCTATGATATCGTGATTTATTTATGATGTGTTATATCATATTTATTAAGGAAATGTCATGAATGTAACTACATACTTAAAGCAACAGATTATGACAACTATGACAAAAACTCGTTATGCTATTATTATAATTTTGAGTTTTTCAGATGTCATATAGACCTAAAGCATTGAGAGTGTTTTATAACACTCAAAAGATATTGTACATATATTAAGGATAAATTCAAATATAATTTTGGCGTCTCTTTACAGTTGTAAATATTTTACATTAGTAGTGAATTAACTTTAAAATAATATGTCACCAAAGTGACCTCTATATTTTGGTGGTTCATGAAAATGTTTAATATTTGTGTGTAGTTATTCATGCGAATATTAGTCGGCCCAAAGGAAGGCTAATGTTTGGCCGAATCACTTACACATGTGTGATGATAAATACGTGACAATTATAAGGTTTTTCAAGTGAATAATTAATCGGCCCAAAGGAAGGTTGTTATTTGACTTGAATTTATTGTCAGTATTTGATCATTACAACAAGAGTACCACTTACAGTTAATATTACTGTCCAAAGACTTGATATTAATGTGTACTAGGTATCTTGAGAAGAGACTTACCAATTATTTGAATTTACTATTGTTGATATTTGGCTATGAGCATATACAGTCAATCTTCATTTTATTTTTGTTCATTTTCGGCTAATTTAACTGAATTATCTGTCAATTTAAAGAATATTTCCATCTTGTTTTGGGATAAATATAAGGATTTGTATGAGAGCATGTTATTTGTTCTTGACTTTATAGATTTAACTCTTGTAACTAAGAGGGTTAAAGCCAACCCTACTACGGTTAAATATTCTTATAATGTTATGAAGAATATTGAAAGGTGATAGAATTCAAAAGCAAGAGTTAAATGATCATTAAGTAAATACTTCAGAAGTTTTCAAGGATGTGCTATAGGTAACGATAACTAATTTTGTATAAGTTATCTACTGAGAATGGAAACGGTTTTTGTGAAAACAATAAGGGAAATCAAGCACTCTTTGTGGTGCTTGATTACATAAAGTCAAAGTAAAAGAAATATAAATGAGTACTATACGGAAAAAGATACTGCTTCAAAAGCTAAAGACGCTTAAATTATTGTTATTTTTGGTGCTATCTTCAGTATATTCATTTAAAGATTAAAATCATTTTAAGAATAATATGTTATTTTATTGGACTAATTTAGCGCTTTGGTAATTAAAATAGAGATTGAAGTTTTTATGATTGAAAAGTACTCATTTGATATACATTGTAAATAAATGTATGAATAAGGATTAAGAAGTTGCTAAGGATCTCAAAGAAAAGAAATAACATACAGATATTGTTTTATAGTTGTTTCTTTATTGGGATAGACAGACATATAAAGTTATTATTGAGAGTTAAGTCAAACTGCATGAATTTATTCGATACTTATTATGCTGTCATTTAGACAGATTTCGGTTTTATATTTCTAATATGAACATATTCATCAAGAAATAGTAATGTTAATTTATGAATAAATTCAAAATTTTAAGTAAATGAAGCTATCGATGTCTGATATATAAGTTATGACTACTTATGCTAAACAGCTTGTGTAATGATATCTCAAATTTTGTTTTTTGGTGACTAATATAATTATTTATTTCAGTTTACTGAGGAATTATAGATTGAGATATCATAAGGATAGAAAATACTTTATTAATATTCTAAGGGATTTAAAGTTTATAATCTTTATGAACCCACACTAAGGAAAAGTTTTAATGCGGGAAATGCAATAGTTTTTTGAGAATGTTGAGTTTGGGGGGAGAAATAAAGTAATACCATTGTCTTTAAAGAGAATCATTATCTTTGATTCAACTGCGGTTGCTTCTTCGCTTAAAGTTTAAGATTTGTTTTCTTTTATTAAGAAGAAGTAAATTAAGAACCATAATAAGACGATGTTGAAGATAATTTTTCTTTACGCTAAGGATACTGCTTCAAGAAAACAAACTCAGCAACCTCAAAGATGCAAGATCACTAAGGAAATCCACCTAAATGGGAAGAAATGCTATTTCAGATTATTGTGTGGTATTTCTTCATAAAGATAAATAATGGATTGACAAAGATGATGCTACAGACTTACACCAATCCATGTAAGGTACCAATTTAAAATGTGGATTTAAGAAATGAACATATAGTATAAATCTATATGGATAATAAAGTTTGAAATTTTCCTCTAACTTAAGTGATAAGATCATTGGTTATGAATAACTATTCAAAACCAAAAGGGATCAAGTGGGTAATATTGAATTTTATAAGGCACTTTATCGAATAAAAGGAAATTTTATTTTCTTTTAAGAATGTTTCATTTTGGACTTAGTAAACGATTCTTTAGAATCGATCGCTTTGGAGCTTACTACATTTTGTACTTTTGAGCATTATCTGATGAAGATTAAAGTTATGTTTCTCAATGGAGACGTTGGTGAAACCACTTAAGAAACTCATTTATGGATTAGTCTTTTGTATTTGGAATTCAAATACACCATTATTGTTCATGGAGTGATATTTGGATTATTACAAAAGAATTAGGAAGATAAATGCTTAAAAGATTTGGTATGTAAACTGCGATTCAGTTGTTTTTCTTTTACCAAACAGATAAATGCTACCATCCTTGAAATTAAAGAAATGCAAAAGATTTCTCATGCATTTGCAGTGTGAATTCTAATGCATACTAATGTATATACACATATGGATATGCGTGTATTATTTGGCAGATACTTTACTGATATTAAAAGTGGATCAATGATTTAGTAGCCAAAATGGTTATGATATATATGATATATCTTTAAAAGACAAAATAAAAGATTATATGCTCATAGACAAAAGATCGGATCGGGTGGAGATCATAAAGAATTACGATCCGGATATTTTGGATGTCATTACTGTAAAAGATCCACTTCTAGCAATGATAATATATTTTATGGGTGAAACTATATAAGGGAAAAGTGTCATTTAGGCACTTATAGTTTTCGCCATTTTGAAAATATCGTCTTTGGTTAATTATAAGACATCCAAATATGGAAAATAATAATGAAATTTTGTCACAAGACTCCAGTTATTGATAAAGAATTGAAAGACCAAGTAATATTGTGACAGTAAAGTATATATTATTTTCCAATAAGGGAAGAGTGCAAAATGTATTGTAAATCATAGAGCATATTTAGACAAACTCCATTATGGCGGATCCGCTTACCAAAAGACTATCACCTAAGGTCTTTCATGAGCATATAGCTCAATTGGTCTAACTTTTATGTAAGGATATTTTGGTTCATGGGGAGTTTGTATTTGGTATTGTCATATGACTCACTGCTCTATGTTTCGGTTACAGATATATGTAAATCAAGTTCTTTTTCTGATCAGAAATAAAGTAATGAATTTTTCTTTGCACTCAGGTTGTTTAAATATTAAGCATTTGATCTCACTAAAGAAGGACCAGTTGGAAATAGACATGTATAGATCACATTTCATGTAATTTCCATGCTACGCATCCATGATTGATCTATGTCGTTTGATTGTATTGATATATGTGACCATTGATGGGTTTAGTTACGATAAATGTAACGAATGCCGCTTTGATCCTTTGTCAACCCAATTAATGGACGAGATTGTTTCAGATACACCATATGTTATAAATAGCAAATTTTGGAGCTTATAAAGTTAAACACATTTTAAGGTTATTTCATATGTGACCCAGGGGGAGATTGTTGGAATATTTCGTCAATTGGGTCACATATGTAAAATAAAATGTGTTGTGCTATTTTGGTGTAAAGCCTAATTAAAGTGATCTAATTTTGAATTAGAATTAATAGGCTTAAAGTTTAAGTTATCATGGGCCTAATGTGTAGATACCGGGGCATTTTATAATTTGTTGAAGGGCCGAATTACAAAATGCCAACTCTATAAATAAAGGGTTATGGTCCCCGAATTACACAAGCCTTAGCAACTCTCTAACCTCTTCTACGGAGAGCTGATTTCAGATCTAGGGTTTGTGTCAATTTGGAAGACCAAACCTAATTCATCTTCTCGTTTAACAACCGACTACGGATTCAGGTATTGCACTGATTAAATACAGATTCAGGTACGCTTCCGCTAATCAAGTTATTTATTTTCTGATTTGTTCTCAATTAAATCAATATGGTTACATATTTGGATCTAGGGTTTCACGATTGGATATTGTTAAAGTATACTGAAATCCTAACACTAGGTCTACCTGATCGCTTAGAGAAGTCAAAGCAAAGGTGTCCATGACAAAAATGGATTTGATGGGAGTAGTGTGCTTTTCATATTTCGTGGTTATGACTCGGTCTTTCACGGGTGACTTTGATCGAGTAAGAAAATGAGAAGAAGATGTCTTGCTCAAGTGCATCTCTTCTACCGCTAGCATATCATTGGAGGTCATTACCATAGTAAAAGGAAAACAAACTAATAAATAAAACTTATGCTTCTTCAAAGTTGAATCGAAGAATGCATGTTCCTAGATGTTAAAAATAGAGATCCACCATCAGGAGCAGCATTCTCTTGATTTCAGCAGTATTTAGCTAGAACAAGTAGGCTCATCTAAATAGATCACTACCCTAAGAACAGCTTCAATTAAAAGTTTTATATCCAATAAACCTAGCGATAGGAAACAACAATCTACTAGCCTTAATGTTAGCATTAGTGAGTACATCATGTCTAAGTGTCTCATCCTATAGAATTTTCATAATCTCCTCTGTTGGAATCGGAAAAATCTTTGGCAGACGGGACCTTATTTCTCCCAAACCTAGCTGAATAAATCAAAAAAGGAAAAGAGATGTCAAAGTACAACATACCCAAGGCTTATAAGCGATCTAGGCAAAGTGTGTTTGAGAACTCACAAGTCTTTGGAAAAGTAGTAATAGTTTAAGGATTATCGATTTTCACAAAAACTAATGAGAAGTTGTTACCTTGCCTAGTGGCTTAACCAATGGCATTGTATTTCAAAATCGAAGAAAGTATAAAGGAACTGTTGTACTAATAAATGCAATGTGCAAGTTGTACAGATAAAGGATCTCACAATTGTCATAGTTAGATACCCTTTCATTTGGTATATAATAAATAAAGTGGATAAAGTGTTATATGAATCCACTCTAATGGAGTAGAATTGAGACCATGAAATTCCAATAAATCAAAAAAAGGGCAAAGGGAAGTGAAATCTCATGAATTAAATTTGCCAAGATCCAATGAAGATCCCTTCGAAGGATTAACCCAATAATCATTAAAGCTAGGGGCTTTAACATTGATCCCCTCAATTCCATAGCATCTTATCTAATTTTCCAACTCCCTTGGTCATTCACCACATTATCCACTAAAAAGACGAAGAAACATCATTGTTTAGTTAATTACTTAACTAAAATTCTGGCATTCTTACTTATGAGGGATTTAAAAGTCGAACAGTTCAAAAGCAGAGACTGTTCTAAAATTCTCTCATATAATCGGCTTATCCATAAAGCCATTATCGACCTAAGAGTAATAGTGAAATTAACTTGAAGACGAAACAAGTTGATAATAGCAAGCGTTGAGGCTTTGACAACCGAATAATATAATAAAGCCAAAGTCAATAATTAAGGTCATAATGATCGAAATCAACATTTTCATAATTTGGAAAAAGGGAAATGCATGAAGATATTAATGACAATAGAAGAAACATATAATGTAAGAGAATTGCTAGGCACAGTTGCATACTAGCGATTGTAAGTAGGCAACTGTCCCTTATACTCTCTTGATAATGAGAGTTGCTTTTACATGGTCCTAAATCAATTAATGAACATTATTTTCGCATGCACAGTTTTCTTCATGCATGCAAACATATTTACAAGGCTCTTTTGACAAGTTTTGTTTAATGCACATATTTTTTTTCATGCACTTCTTGCAGCACGCTATTTTTTTCCATGCATGACTATACACGCAATTCTCTGTAAAAAAAATGACCTACCTTCACATACAAATATGCTTTGATAACAAGAGTATATTATGCTTACCTGTACAAAATTAACAATAAGCACCGTAGCTTTTATGTCATGCATGACATGTACAAATATGATGCAAAATAATAGACAAAACATCCCACTAGCTTCAACTTAAGAAGGTTACAAGCGTCAAACATGTTTTAATGCAGATAACATCATTATTTTCTTCATTCCAAAAGTGACATGCATACAAAAATATGAATCATAAAATAATTTTCATATTATTCATCAAGACAGTGCTATTAGAAATATGTTCCAATAGATGCTCCAAAGCTTTTTCGATCTAAAATGAAATAAGAATAACAATTAGAACTTAGGATGGTTTAATATGGGTACAAATGTACACGAAAAATTCTATTAACATACCTTCAATTAATATTTTAGAGTGTATAGTTTCCTTTAAAAGCATTTGGATTGAGAAATGTGTAGTTTCCTTCATAAGCATTCACGTTGTGAAATGTATAGTTTCATTCAAAAGCATCCGGTTTGTGAAATGCATGTGGACTTTTACCTAAACTTAAAGGAATTAATAAGCGATTATAATTGATTATAATCAACGAATACAACTTTTTCTACTACCATTTCTTTGGGACTGGTTGAATTGAGTGGAAGAAGTACAATCCATTGTACCATATGGTTGTACACTACTATTTGGCACTTGAGAAACAATCTGCATAAAAAAGGATCCATCAATTGTTTAAAAATAACATAAATTAAAACTTAATTATAATAGAAGATGATAAAATATTTTTCTTAGCATACCTTCTTTTATTTTTTGCTTTGCCTTTTCTTTTCTACTCCTGCTTTTATTTTCTTAGGAGCTCCTTTTGTTTTTGATGTCATAGGATCAAGCACTTCTATGGATCCATACACATCACCATTTGCGATATCACTTGTATTATCTTAAGGCTCATCTAAATCTTTAAACGGATGATTAATTTTTTTGCAATTTTTGAAAAATTCTTTAATTTCATGTATTGCGATCTCAAAACTTTCTTGCGACAAATATCTGTCCTTGCATATCTTAGTCGACTCATGTAATACTTCATCAAATCGTTGCTTTTTGTATTGGAAACATTTTAACGTTTTTTTAGTCGTGTAAGCACTATTAACATTTCTTGTCCATCGGTATAATATATATTTACTTGGAAGTTCAAACATTCCTGATGATTGAAGTATAAGAATAGCATGCCTACAAAAGGAATTGACTATACTCAAATAGATCACAACTACAGTGAATTCCCTTATTGCATCATAAATTACCTTGTATTCATATTCCTTTTCAAGGTCTGTGACCCTAAAAACTTTGATTATACTGTCACCACTCTCCGTCTTAGAAAAACATCAATTGGCCCCTAATAATTCAAGTTGAAACTTTTTAAAAATTCTATGCGCTGTAAGTATTAGACATTTTCTTCTCAATAGGCGATGGAGATTTTAAAGCAAGTAGTTTATGCGAAGTTGTAAAGTCCGCTTGAGCTTCCTTTTCTTCTCTATCTTGTAAAGCTACTTTGTATTAAACCACAAACACTTTCAAACTAGTCTTTTTGTTTACATATTTGTCACAAAATGAGTTGGGCACTACAAGAAAATAGTATATCTATAGCCTTGTGTCATAGCATTATATTAAAGTGCTATAATAAAATAATTTAAAAAAATGAAATAACATGGATTTTGTGCTATATAAATGAAGCAAAATAATAACTATTGTATTTAGCTATCTATGCACACGTTCCGCTATATCAACCCAACCTATTGAAAAGGCGGGACTAAAAAATGCGAAGCAGGAGAAAATAAACACATGGCCGCCAAAACAGTAATTCCCTCTTTTTCCATTTCAACCTAATCTCTCCCCAAATCGCTGAAATACCACCAACTTCGTAAATTCCCAAATCTAGCCCATCTCCGATCCACACCAGCAGCCTGCAAATCGACCTACTCTGATTCGCTCCACCGTTTGTCGATTCGTCTCCGATTCTCTCCAGAGTCATCCAAAAAGGGGGATTCATTCTAAGAGGTATGTATAATTTTTAATCTAACCATTAATCCTTCAAGTCATTGATTAATGTTAAATTTTCTTTCGCATGCTTGAAGAATTGGTATTTTCATGAAGGCAAGCAGTTTTTAGGGGATTTGTTTATGGGAAATTACATGTTTATGCATGTTATTTCTACTGTTAAAGGACCAGCGTAAGACAATCTTGATTATTGAGTCAGTAAAGCTCCTATTTCAATCCTGACAATTGAGTTTCATGCGATCTTGTTTCCTGTTCAATTTTTGATAGGCTTGTTCTTTGGTTTCTGCTGTTGAATTTTAAGATTTTATTGATGAAGAGTAAGAATAATGGACACTCACTGCTTATCAGTTGAAAAAAGTTATTGTTCTGGATCCAAGTCTAAAACGCTAAATTGGGACAAAGATGATAGAAATCAAGGTATGCAACTTCTCTTTCTGCTTGAGAGTAAATTATAAACTTTGTTAATAGCTGAAGCTTTGGACCACACTAGATCTCCAAATTTTCTGAAAACCCATGTTCCAAGCAAAGGGCCCTGAAAGAAAAACTCAACCAGTGATGATGATTCTTATTTCGCTTGTTGTAACTTCCAATTAGTACCATATCTACCAGAGACATGTTGAAATTTACCTTTCTCAAACTGCTATGAGCCAAATCTGACATTATACACTTAGATAAGACCAAATTCTTTTGAAATATTACTTCATTTGTTACGCTCATCTTGTAAGTACTTAGTTCTCGTAATTAATATCTTACACTTTTAGAGAATGAATTCCTAACGAATATTAGTTGATAGCCGTTTGTTTTGAAACACCCATTCTAACCTAGTATGCTGAAGTGTTGAGTTTAGTGCTATATTTATTGAATCGTATGCAAGTTATTGTTTTTGAAATTGCATAAGATGTAATCCAAACTGGCTGGTAAGGTGTCTACACTTGCAACTTGTGTTTGTGCTTTGTATTTCTGTTTCATGATATTTCAGATTTAGTGGAACACTTGCATTGGAAAAATAAATGTTATATAAATTGTTCCTTATTGCAGCACAAAAATAGCATACAATTTCCTCCATACCCGTAATTGTATTTTACTTTTGTGTTTTTTTAGCACTATGGACTGACTTCTGTTGTGTTGGATTTTCTTCATTATTTTGGATGTGTTTGCTAGCAGTATTCTTGTAGAACAAACGATGTCCCAATATTTATTATTATTACAATTTGCCTTACACCAAACCTTAAACAGAATTAGGCCCTTTTTATTTTTTTTATAATTTATGATACATGAAAGCTATATTGTAAAGGTTGTATTTTATTTTTGTATGCACCTTTTTTTGTCGGATATGTGGAACCTTGGTTTACGTAATTGTAGTTCAAAGGCAGGTAGGTATACAGATTATTGTAGTAAATTTAATTGATGCAAAACCAGTATATTTGGATGTTATATGTAATAAATACAAATTTATGTACTACATAATAAGATTTGGTATGTTTGTAGTCAAATTATGGGAAAATCAAAATGTATATTGTTTGACAGCTGAATCCCCATATTCAAACAGAATATGCTGCACTTTGATTTGTAGTAACACGTTGGCAGTTTAGATAGTCGTGCAGGAAGTAGAAAGCAGTATAAATAACACAGAAAACACCTATCTTTCACATTTTATATAGACACGGTAACATTTCGATATTTATATGGTTGTTTTCGAGTTGTATACAAATGACAATTGCAGCGTTCGCAACTTTGGAGAATTGAGGGAACACAATTGAACGATCTGTGTCCTACTTTTGATATAAAATTCTCTATAGTTTCACTCTTTGCAAATTTCAATCAAGTTGGATACGACTACATGAAAACGACGAAAATAATCACTCCTGTTTCTTATTATAACATTATGTACATTAGATTATCTATTGTTGTTCTTAAGGCTAGTGAGATTATGGAATCATAGAGCACAAGCATGCCTCAACATTCTTGTAAGTGTCAAAGCACAGAACATGACAATAGGCATAAGTCACATAGCTAGCTATGAAAAGGTCGTAAATTTTGCTGGTTTTTTAATTTTCTTTAATTACAATTGTCAAATATGAAATGCATGTAATTACCAAAGCCAAGATTTTGTTTTTCTGTCTGAATCCGAATTTGAGAAATTTTCATTGTACTGTACTCATTACACAATGAACAATACTTGTGGATTAGGCTATTTATGCCTAGAACAAGGAGGCCAACTTCAATACAAGGAACCTTGAAACCAAACTACTCCCTACTGGTGCTTCATATATTTATATTTAATTTAACGGCAACTGTTCCTTTTCATAATTCTGAATATTGTTGTGTTGTCGAACTGTCCCTCGAGAAGCCTCTGCAATTTCATTGTGACTGTTTTGGCTTTTATAGAGAAGTTGGCATTATCTAACAAACATTTGTTATGACGATGTGTATTCGTTATCTGCCTACAGGATTCACCGAAATGGTAAAGGTGTTATACCACATTAACCGATTTCAACTTTGATACCCCACATCATGGAGAAAGGATTAATTAAGCTTAGACGGGTTTTGTTCTCAATATGACAGAAGAAAGCTTTTGTTCTCAGTGTGACAGAATAAAGCTGGTAATTTAACAATATTGAATTTTAACTTGCTTTTGTATACATAGAATTCTGCTACTAAGACATTATATAACCAGTTTATTTTAAAGTTCCATTGAACAGTCAGAGCATCTTTAACATAAGTTGCCATCAACGCTTACTCATGGTTAGTTAAATATTATTCATCTTTGATAATAATAAGTGATATTTTCTCCTATTTTTCTTCCAATTGTATTGAATTAATTACATACGCAACCTAACTACATGACTTAACTTGTAAATCGACTATTATAATTAACATTTTTTTATATCACACATTCCATAGGAATCAGATTGGTCAGCATGGGATATGGGATATTTTTGACAACTTATTACACAATATTTTGGTAAATATTTGAATGTACTTTATGACAATAAACTTTCCTTCTTACTTAAGGTCAGAATCTATGTATACCACTATTCCGATCCGTGCCACTAAGATTGAGCAAAGTTTATACAACACTGACATAAGCACCATTGTACTTATTACTAATGCCTTCTTTTTAAAAATAGAACTAATATTTTTAGCATATGAATTTTTTCAATTTTTAAAGCCTAACACATAGCAGACGGTTGCTAATTTTCCAGTTTAGAAGCTGACACATACAACTATGTTGATGTAGTAAAACTATAAAAAAAAATCTTTTATCTTTCTTATGACAAGGAAAGAATATTCAATATACATCTTTCAGTATTACTCCACTCGCATATACCAATGACGTTGATTTAACCACCAAAGAAGGTTATACTTATACTACTGCTAAAGGAACCAATAATTGTACAGTCCCTCATCTACGTGGCTGCTATCCTACACCAAATTATAGCGGGAATTCTACTGTGACAGAGTACTCTTTTAGGGAGAGAAGGCTGACTTTTTCTCTTAATATTTAATATGCAATGTCAGAGTTTCCACTTAGGAGTGAGTAGAAATGTATCAAGCTTAAGGCAGCTCATATTAACAAATTTATGTACTTTTTCATGGTATGATCTTAGTGACGTTCTATATTATTTAACAAAGGTTTCTTTGTATTAGGAGTACGTATGTTTAAGTTCAAAAAATATGAAGCTTTTTAATACTATTTGTTCGAAAGAACAACTTGCTGCTATTTCATTTACAACATGTTCAACCATTCTTTAGGCTACTAAACATCAAATGTGTATAATTTTCAAGATGATTTAAAAGTTAGGATATGCAGGTTTTGAGATGGAATTATGACTTGGGATGTCTCATGTGCTTTAGGGTGTATATTTTGGGTGGTGCTCCAATAGGAATACAAGTGCAGACAAATTACTTTGGTTGTCTACCAATGAATTACGGATGCTCGGATAAAATGGGAATGGGCTGGCCAATTGGTAAGGATAATTAAAAGGTGAGTGAATGAAGAGTACATGTAGAGCCTGATCAAGAGAACATGAAGCATACTAGGCAGGTATATTGTGAGAATGTTTTTTCCGTGTCAGTACTAAAATTTCTTGTCTAACTGCTGAGTATGTCTGTAGCGTGTTATTTCGCTGCTATGAACTTGAGCTTGAAATCTTTACTGATATTATGTACTTGTGAAATTTAAGTGGTAATCAACTTTGTCCCACCACTGCTATATGTCTACATTTCATTTTCTTAAATTTAACTTATACTCGATGCGGTGTTTTCCTCTATTTCGTATGGGCCATGTCTACTCAAGTTACATAAACCCCTCTTATAAGTCATATTATGTTTAGCAGGACGTTGGATTGATGCTCTTTCTTCCAGGCATTATTGTTCAAAAGTTGCAATTTAGGTATACAAAAAGTTAAACTACTAACAAAGTAAGGTATATGCGTTTGTTCTAATAATAATAAATGGTACCATTTATTAAATTGTAAATTTAATGTCATTTATCTGAAGGAGCACAAGTTATTCATATATATACCATTGGTAACTAGTAAATCTACAACCATATGTTATATCAACTATGATAACAATATTAAATCTGATAGCGGACTCTTTGTACGTTGAATAAAATACAAACTTCAAGTGGTTTAACAGTCAAAATAATAATAAACATATATAATGCATATATCCAAATCCATGAGCCCATGTACTTAATCAAATCTGTAGTGTAGACATCAACATACAATGCAAAAGAAATTCTTCTATAGCTCATGTTTGTGTTTTTCAATCATGTTTGTCAGCTAAACTTTGAAATTTAGGATACCAGCCTGCTTATTATGATTTCAATTTCAAATCTTTTTATATGTTGATCTTTTGTTAACCTTAACACTATATAAATTGGATAAATCCAACAATCCATTTTCTATAGTTTTGAAATGATTGAAGCTTTTAAATTTTTTAATTAGATTTTGATTGTTCATTGTTTTTGTTTTTATTTTATAAAACTTGGCTAGTATTTTAAACTTAATTGATTTTATAAACATAGTTATTTTTATGAATGATGGCTAATTTCATTAGACCTTGTGTTGCACAATTTTAACAATTGTACATGTATTTTATATTTCTGGGTCACCAGTTATATGCTATGTGTACCACATATTCATTCAAAATAGGGTACAACACATAGCACATTTGTTTTAAAAACTAAAGTGGCACTCTAGATCAAAATCTAAAGCAGTACTTTAGTTTAAAAAATATAGCAGCAGTGCTTCAGTTAAAAGACCGAAGGTTCAAACAGAAGCACAATGCTTTAGTTTTAAACCGAAGCCCTAGTGCTTCAGTTTCGAAACTGATGCATCAGTGCTTCAGCTAAAAGACTAAAGCTTTAGGTTATAAACTGATGCTCACCGCTTCAGTTTTAAACTAAAGCTCCAGTGCTTCATTTTCAACACTTAGCCAATGATTCCTTTTTGAACTAAAGCGTGTGCTTTTGTTTTTATTTGAAGTGTATATTTCAGTTAAAAAGCTAAGGATGCAGTTTTAAAAACTGAAGCACTATGCGTTAGTTCAAAAACTGAAGTGTCAATACTTACAGTTTTTAAACTGAAGCAGCACTTCAGTTAGCCGCTTAAACTAAAGTGCATGCTTTAGTTTTTAACAAAGGCTGTATAGAGAGTGATTTATTTTCTGTTGAGGAACTAATAAGTTTATTTTTCATAGAGTCTCTTAATACAATTTCTGGGATTCTTAAAGTGTATTGAAATGAATATATGTCAAAAAACATAATGCTAACCATTTTTCAGGAATAAAGGACAGATGAATTCTTCTTTTTTGTACTATAGTTGGTTTTCAATCTCCTTTTGTACCATTCAAGGAAGCAGCGATACTACTCATAAAATAAATCTTTCAAAATGATGTTGCTGGTCTGTAGTGTTTAAGAAAAGGAACGAAGACGGATGTGCATTGTTGTTACTTTATGAAACAGAAGATCTAGAGATAAGGTGATGAACAATTTATCTTTCTTTTTTTCTATTATTTCTTTTTATTAGTTCTGCACAATTCCTAATGCAACTTCAATGGATAACTAATTTTTCTTCCTGTGACCAGGTTGCTTCCTGACTAAGAAGTTTTAACAGAAAATTCATTGATGTCAATTTTAAGTTGGGGCTTTAAAATCAACATGAAGAAAACTGTGAGCTTTATGCTAATGGGTTGATTGTGTTGGTAACATTTTTTAACTTACAGTAATTTATTTCTATTTGATAATGGATTGATCGCATTGGAACCATATATAACTCATAGTAGTTTCTTTTTATCTGATAATGCTTTTTGTAAATACATCAGACGTTGGTGTCAAAGACAATGACATGGTCTCTCCTTTTCTCTTCCCATTTGTAAGTAGTAGTAGTTTTACTTTTATTATATTCTGAACTTGTCCCATGGGCCGTGTGCGTCCAAATTGTTGATGAGGCTCCAATATCATCATTGTCATTTGGTATAAGTAAACATAAGAAAACAAGTATGTTTCAATCACCTTTACTTTTAAAATCTCATTAACTTTTTATCTTTAATCGACTAGCAAAGTTATACTCTAACCTTTTGTTTTGTTTATCAAATACAGATGGGAAAGAGGACACAGAGATTATTTCAAGGTGTGGCCATTGATGATAAACCTCGAGTTAGAATGACACAAGAAAATCATGACTAAATACAAATTTAATGGAGTAATCCTTCGTACTGAAAGTTGAATCCTTTTTGTTATTTATATCTTCCGTTTTGCAAGCTTTACAATCTTTTTAGTTCACTTAGGATGCTCAAGAAACAATAGCTGCTGCAAACAACAAGCTGATGGATGCCAAGAGAAGCTTGAGGTATTTTTTTCTTATAATATAGTCTGATAAGTCTATTTTAATAATAATGAAATAAACATGTAAAATATTAATGTGTCGGTCTAAAACTTTGTAATCTCTTTTTTAACAGGATGCCGCTTCATCTTCTTAAGCCTGAAGATTCTTTAAAGGTCTGTTTGTATATATTTCAGATTTTTTTTTTTTTGGCTTGGGGGTAGAGGGTAGGGGGCTTAATTTTGGTCAGTGAAACAAAACTAATATGTACACGCATCCATCGGTCTATCCATACATTCACATACATTTGCATATACACATATACGTGCATATACAATACACAGACACACATGAACATGTGCGTATAGCTTTACTCGGAAGAAAAAATTTCAACCAAACTATCAAATATGTTGACTATTTTTAATTCGCTTATGCTTTAGAATCCTAAGACATTTGAAATAAAAGAAAACGTGCTTTTGCTTTTGGCTGTGAAATCTATCTTAACAATTTAGTCTAGACAACCACATTTACCACAATGCTACAACTGCTTGACTATGGACTAAATTAGGGTAGAACCGGGGTCTTAATAAATAGTGAATGACAAAATGGACGATCATACCATAAGCAACGATCATCTGATTATAACCAAATTGGTAGTTTAAGTTGTTTGCTTTATTGAATGTATGCAAAATCAAATAGCGTGATGTGAAAAACACTAGAGGCGTTAAAATTCATGTTCGATATGACGCTTAGTCATTCTGATAATTGAAATAATCATATTTTTATCTTATTTTACTATAAAGAAGGTTTTAGTTATGTTACCACGATTACCATAAGCTTAAGTTAATTATACACGTAGTAACATATGATTTGCATAACCAACCGTCATCATGTGTATACAAAGTATTTCAAAGCACACATCTTTTACCCATTTTTTAATAGTATGCGTTACACTAATTATAATGAGCTCATTTCTATTCATTCAACCTAAATATTACTTTGTCTTTATATTAAGCATGATAAGTTTTTAACCTGGGTACATTCACGTAGTCTTATTTGAATATTTTAAATTCTCCAAGAGGATACATTAACTTCTCGGTCCAGTATAATCAATTTTACGCTAGTTCCAACCCAAGATCATGTTATATTCTAAATTAATTACACAATAGTTTTATCTTCTATCTTTCCTTAATTGTATACGAGTCACTTATGGAATGCGTAAACATAAAATTGCAAACTTAATTGAAAAACCATGATTCTTAAAAAAAAAACAAATTTAAGAATTTAAAACATATAGAATCTTGGATTTATCATTTTGCTTCCTCAAAAATATTGCAAATATCATAGATGAACAAATGAATAATTGTAGGAACTCGAACAAGTGATCTATACTTGGTTACAAGTCTTTGCACATATAAGTGCTCAACTGTCATATAATGGTATAAGATCAATGTGAATGAGCAATTAGGCAAAATGATAAAGTTTGACACATGATATACTTGTTATGTTTATTAAATATGCAGATGATGCAACCTACATTAGGTCGTGAAAGGTTCTAAAACAAAACGATGAATATTAAATACCTTTCTAGATGTTTCTGAGACCTTGTGTCTGGATTTGTTTAGAACACCATATAATGTATGTCCTATATGCTAAATAAACGATGAATGTCAAGTGAAAAAAGAGAAAACCAAATGTATACATATTTATTATTATTATGCTACAAGATCAAAAGCAATGCATGTTTCGGTTTTGGAGATGAAATTAGAATACACGTGTAAGTGACAATTTGGAAGTAAAATAAAAATTAGACTACAGGATAGCCTTTTGCAATCAATTTTATCGTTTGATATTGTTTAATTGTAAATTAGGATCAAAAATAGAATGCATATTACTTCGGTTTGACTAAAAAAATATTACTTTCTGCTTAGAAGTTGTACTACAAATTCTCAAAATTTGAGTTTTCAATATTCAAATTTAAGTTTTATTTTAAAAATTCATTTTTTGAATTTTCAGTATTCTTGCAAGTTTTTTATTTTTTCTTCAAATTTTCGAATATCAGTTTTTTCTTTTCAATATTCAGCAATATCAGTTTGGTACAGTACTGTGAGATGATGCACGGGGATGGTTGCGAAGGCTGAACCGGTGATGATGTACGTAGAGGAGACATTTTAGAAGTAGGCGATGATTCGTAATGGTTGATGGATCGATGGAAGTGGTTGTGTTTGCTGGGTCAGTGGTTTGGTGAGTTGCAAGTCAGTCACTCGTGGTTTGTTGTGCTGTTTGCAGGCTATAGATGGAAGAGAAGTTGATGTATTATAGGATTTTAGTGTATTGAAGTGGTTGTGGTAAGTGTGATGGCACAAAACTCTTGGTAAACCTGTAGTTGCTATCACAAAACTCTTCAAGGACATGCCTATTCATGTGGTAGCCTGAAACCTATGACTTTAATTCTATCACTGGACATGGCATTAAAGCCAGAGTTTGTGAAAATGAACTGATTATAGGTAATAAAAGCTTAATCATAGATTCAGGAATTAACATCCTCGAAAAGGCCTTCGAAACCTTGATGGAAGTGGAAGGGATGGCACAAACTGGAATAATTGTTGCTATTAATGGTGAAGTAGTTGGTATTATAGCGATATCTGATCCTTTAAAACCTGAAGCCTTGGATATTATATCTATCTTGAAGTCAATGAATGTATGGAGGATTATGGTAACCGGGGACAATTGGGGTACTACTAAGGCTGTTGCACTGGAAGTTGGAATTGATAGTGTTGTTACTGAAGCTAAACCACATCAGAAAGATAAGGAACTTCAGGTATAGGAGATTTTTTTTTTGGCAGTTAGAGTACACATGTCTCATTCATTTAGAGTAGTCATGTAGTACACATGCTAAGAAATATTAGACTGTATCATAACTTGATACAAGCCTTCTTATCTTGCTCCATATATGTCAAAATTTCACCTAGTAGCTTGCAACACTGAATACATTATTTGTACTTTAGATGACTGGGTTAACTATAGCGATGGTCGGTGATGGAATAAAATTGGTAACCTGTCGGTTTTGTGAGTTTTGGAGACATATGGAAAACAAATTGTAAATGAAAAACAAATTGTGAGTTTTGGCTTTCTAATCCATGTTAGATATATGGTTTATGAAGACAACAAAATTAACAACACACTTTCTTATAGGTTGTCGAATCTACATTTCAGCTCTTGCTTCTGCTTGCTTGTTTCTGCTTGTTGCGCTCTGTTTGACATGCTCTTTTTGATAGGTCTCGTGGAATTTTTTATGCTTTTCACTACTGCTTCCTTCTGCTTATTGCAACAACTAAGGTATTAATATTCAACACATGCAATGATTCTATCCCTATTGTATTATTGTTTTCAAAATTATCTATGTTTGTGCTATGATTCTATCTGTGTTGTATTAATATTCATTGCATCAATTTTTGGGAAATCCAATTTGTCATCTAACGTTGTTCTCTCCGGAACTACTGCTAATAAAATTGAGATGACATCTAACACTTTCATGTAACCTTGTTTTGTCGTAAGACTGTAACTTGTGCTTGTGAATTGCAGGTTCTAGAAGTTGGATGAGCTTACAAACTGAAGACTAAGTGATTTTTCATGTAACCTTGTTTTGAAACGATATTTGAACAATTTATGTTGACTTGTTTCTATATTTATTAGTAGACTTATTAACTATGACTTTGTAATTGAAATCAAATATGCTTTTAGTATTAATTTTTTCCTATTGACATTTTTGTCTTGTGAATTTACTGCTTAATTGTTTGAACTGTGCACTAATTAAATAAGAGATTTGCTATGTAAAGATCATAGCTGAAATATGTGCTATATATTAATACTATTAATAATGGAAAATTGCATCTGTGGAAATAAAAGGTGAAAAGCTATGTAAAAAATTAAACAGTTTGGAAAACCTTTTCATATCATTGAATGTGTGCTATGAAAACACTGAAAACGCTATATATACTACAAATATTCATAGCGGAAAACTCCTCTTATGGAATCAAAATGTGAAATGCTATATAAAATGTAAACTTTGTGGAAAACTTTTCATATCACTGAATATGAGCTATTAAAACAGTGATAATGCTATATAAAAAGCGAGTATTTAACATAGCAAGGTCTGAACGCTATATATCAATGGGGAATTCAATATTAGCAGTTTTTTTTAAAAGCAAAATGAAAAACATTTTCCATAGCAATGAATATGTGCTATGAAATTATTGATAATGCTATGAAAAAATAAGCTCAGATTTTAGTAAGAAAATATTATTGCACGGTCTGAACGTTATGTAAAACATTTCATGATGGTGAATGTGCGCTATAAAATATATAATACTATAGCGTTTTGATTTCAGCTATAAGATATACCAGGGCTATTATTACATGTCGTTATATAGCGTCGTCACTAATGCTATGGTAACCTATTATAGCGTTTTTCACGTGCTATTAAAAGGTAAATCTATTGTAGTGGGGGTTTTTAGGCACAAGGAAAAAATTAGAGAAAAATTTAGGCATAAGGACAAAGAGCCAAAAATTTAGCTACAAGGACACTTTTTAGTGTAAATCAAGGAATTCAGGGGTCCACCATCATTTTCTATTTTACACTAAAAAGTGCTCTTGTGGCTAAATTTTTGGTCTCTTGTCCTTGTGCCTAATTTTTTTCTACTAATTTTGTCTTTCACACTATTTTCCTGAAATGAGTTTATACTTTCAGACCGTTGAGTTGTAGACATTCCACCAAAAAAATATTTCTCTCACATAAGTAGGCACCCAATAACAACCATCATTATACAATAAATCAAGTCATTCATCGTGTTCAAGGTAAGTTTTTCAATCATATCTAACCATCCTATTTCAAATTCTTCGCATGCCCATGAATTATAAATACATTTATTGAAAACGGTCATAAAGTTCCCATGTTTTTTAATCACATGACCAAGTTTTTCAGGGGTTTTTCTTAGTATATCCCATAGACAAAAGCAGTGATGGGAATTCGGAAATGTTTGTGCAATGGCTAATTTCATGGCATTGTCTTGGTCGGTGAGTATAGAAATGGGTGCTTTTCCGCCCATTGCCTATAGTCATGTTTGCATTAACCAAACAAATGTTGATGCAGTTTCGTTTGCAATCAATGCTCATCCAAGTAGTGTGGACTGAAAATGATTGTTTACTCCAATAAATGGAGCAAACGACATATTGTATTTGTTGGTGATATCTGTAATATATATCAAAAGAGATGATGTCACCAAACACTTCATAATTTTCACGACCTTTCGATTCAACCCAAATGACATTTCTTAAATGGTTGTTTTCATTTAAATCCATTACATAAAAAATTTGGAATCTTCTTCTTGTATATGCATAAAATACTCGAGTATAACTTTAGAATCTCTAGATTAGTTCTAAACGTCTCTCTTTATCAAGATGGTTATGTATGTCTTTTTCCATAAAGCCAATATTTTCGTAACCTCCACGTTGTTTAGCCATTGCACCAAAAAATTTACTTGTTTTAACACCAACCACATGTAAATCATCAATAGTACTTCTTTCGTATAAGGAAATATTCCTATGACAAGGAAAATAATGAGCATATGATGGTAAGAGTTCATAATCGCGTTCTTTGATATAATCACAAACAACCCACTTGTCGTCATCTTTTCTTTTTATATGTAGAGTAGCTTTGCAATCAAGTTTAAGGCAAGGTCATGGATTAGACGCAATTTTAGTTCTATATGACCATGTCCTGTACAAGCGAATTTACATCAATAAAATTATGTGTTTCTTTTTTGATTGTTGATTGGCTTTAATATATGTATCAAAACCAATGGATTTTACATATCTTAAATAAAATAATTTTTCTTCTTCATGTGAGTCAAACTCCATTTCGACATATGGTTCAACTTCAACATGATTTTCTTCCATTGAATCAAGATTCTCATCCGCATTGAAATTTTCTTCACGATGTGGCTCAACTTCCTTGTCGCACTCTTCGGCGCTCAAGCTTAAATCGATAATCATATTAGCAAATAAAAATGAGTTAAAAAGATGATAGGCAAAAGGGGTTACAGTAAACTATTGGTTTGATGAAGATGTAAGAAATGTAAAAGAGAGCAAAGATTGTAAATGAAAGGAGTATTAGAGGCATAATGATCGCTTTCAGGAATGCTGAAGTGACCCTCTTTTATTTACATAATGTATAATTCAGTATTTATGTGTGTATGTATTTTTTTTCTAGAGTCACTTTCTCAACAATTTTTAATTTTTATAACTTCCATAATTTTCCCAAGATCATGGGACCGATATAAATATATTAGTACACACAAATTACACATAGTTTATATATATGAAGATATATAAACTCATTTTGGTATGCGGAATAATTTAAGCAAAATGTAGTCACAAGAAACAAGCATAAAACTTAATACAGAA
The DNA here is from genome assembly GCA_030737875.1 of Allium sativum. Lineage (NCBI taxonomy): Eukaryota > Viridiplantae > Streptophyta > Magnoliopsida > Asparagales > Amaryllidaceae > Allium > Allium sativum. The sequence continues at coordinate 15,105,555 of CM060911.1, forward strand.
AATCTTGTATAAAAACATGACTATCATTACAAAATCTTATGCTAGTTCAATAAAGAAGTTTAAGATAATTTATTCAGGAACTCAAAAGTTGTAATGTGTATTGATACTTGGCAAAGCAATTGTTTATGAATTTGCAGTCATAATAACATGACTATTCACTTAAAAAGGTAGTGATTGATGAATGTGCATACTAGCCTAGGAACCAGTTTTCTTAAACATTTAAATCATCTAAGAGGATTGAAATCTCCTGAGTTTCAGATGCATGAACCCCGGTTGGACATATATATTTACTGGAAATAAAACGTATAAGGATTCCACACAGAGATACTAGAATGGTTGTGTAAAAGCGGAATAAGCATATATGATTTTACATGCAATGCTCCCTTATTTAACTAGAATTCTGGGTACTTTCACTTCTTATACATATAAGGATATACAATTTTAGTTTAAAACTGTAGATAAAAACACTTAAAACTGATTTAAGTGCACATAAGAAATTATAGAGTAGACCACCATCATTTACTCCCTCAAAATGAGATGATCTTCTCACTATTTAGTGCCTCCATAATAGTAAAATCATCACGAGAAATTTATCAATTCAGCTGCAACTACTTTGATGACCTATACAAACTTACAAGAACAAAATAAGCATTACACATTCAGGAAACTACTAATCTCAGTCTTCAAATTACATACTTAAACTTAAAACAGAAAACACTAGTATAACTTCTTGAATAACTCCTAACTGCTCCTTATCATAGTACTTCATGCAATCTTAACAAGGAGCTAAGCAACCTTTCACCTGAAAACAATCATTGAGCTTCCCCATCATAGTGAGACACCCCAATTGATTGCAAGCACAACCAGGCAGGGTCAGGCATGAAAGTCTGGTATGAGTAAACACATGCAGCTTTGCTAATTTTATTTACAAAAGTCAATTGCACAATTAATGTGCATCTATAATTTGAATACATGTAAAACTGGGTATATTGCAGATTGCAAGAAAAATTTTCAAGTGTATACACATAGGAAAAATCATCTCTTCTCTTAAGAGACATGAACCAGTAAAGTTTTAACATCAAACTATAACCATTCATCCATCCAATTCATGCAGATTCATTGAGTTTACAACACCTAATCCCCTCCCAAATGGCTCATTCATTAACTTATTTTCTTTGAACCTCTAACACCACTTAGATGGAAAACAGATTTAATTTGGTCTTATTATCATACATTGAGCACATGGGTGCACAATATCTGAGTCCTTCAATTCTGTAATCCTAGCACACAAAGGCCTATTTGTTTGCATTGCACCTCTTCTTGACCCATTCTTTATTTATTTGTTAGATTTTATTCTCCATGTTCTAACCAACATTTTTCCTGCTTTTTTAACTATTTTCCCCAGGGTGATACATATTACTGAATAATCCAACAATATGATCATAATAAGATATTCAGACAATAACACTTATTAATCATTCATTAAAACCAAGATAAAATGACTGGATAAGCAATTTAAAGCTAGTTAAACAATATAAGGTAATCTGAGTATAAGTATAACTTGTATTGATCAGTAATATAGGGATAACCACATATTTTATAGGTTTTTCTACCTATCACTGTTATCATTTGTTGTACTGCTAGGATTAGGGATAATTTAGGGATATCCCCTTAACCCTTATGTTTTTCCTTCCCAATTATTTGCCAATCTTATATGTTTTACTAGTTTAGAAGATCAACTTTATGAATCAGCATATCAGCACATGAATCATTATTGCACCACTGATTCTTATACATAAAAGAACATGAGCTTGAATCTACTTATTCATGATGCTCAGTTATGCATTTTCAATCCATTTCATACAGCAAAAGAAGACATAATCATTCAATGTTTAAAAAACTTTCTAGGTTCATCAAATATCAACTCATTTGAAGTTAAAACCATATTTATATACTCACATTCAAACAACAATTAGTAGAATAGTTTAACATCAATAGTGGCTGCCTAAATAGGACTTATGGCCTTAAAAAATGTATTATACTCACTAAACCTCTTTCCTTATTGACCTTATATTTTCCAGGTTGCTTTTTTACTTATCTTTACTGTTCCATTCATATATTTGTTTCAAAAAAATGTTGCAATGTTTAACCTTTGCCCGATTGATTTACTATCAAGTTATATAGCCAAGCACTAGGGCTTTAGACCTATCAAATACCCAACTTATCCTTAATATTCTTCCATTTAATCATTTGAATATTTTTGGCATTTTCCTCCGATCCATACTAATAGAATTACTCCATCTTTTCTATTTATTAAAATGGTCCTTCTTCTTTACTATTTGTGGAAAGAAGTTATCATGCAAACAGTGTGCCTCCAGCTTGATATATATATATATATATATATATATAACATGTAAGGCTATCAGGTTTTTAAACTATACACATTTGAATGTAACTATCTTCTCTACTTAAATATCAATTATTTATTTTTACTTAGCTATTCTCTTATAAATTTTAAGATTTTCCTTTTATCCTAAATAATCAAACATAAGGAATGCAGGTAGTAATTTATACTTATACACAAGCATTCATACCTTCCATGTCAACACTCATATATGCAAACATGCAACTTCATTATTATTTATATGTTAGTATAATTAAACTAGGATTTCCAATTTAGGGCTACTACATACATTCCCCCTTTTAGAAATTGTGTCCCACAATTTATAACACCTTAACCAAGCACTTATAAATTAATTATCAATCAGTTACCCACTGATTCATCCTTTCCCAAGTTATCTACCAAACTTGTATCTATAAACGAAAATTATAATTTTATTCCATTCAAATTTTCAAAGCAAATAAAATTTGCTTAGAAAAATACTTATCCAAACAAATTCAAAATCCCAGCTATCAAGCATTAATATGAAACAAATCAGGGTATTTAGCTTTCATTTTATCTTCTACCTCCCTTGTGCAATCATTTGCATCCAAACTCCATTGTACTTTTACCAATTTTATTGCTTTATTTTTTAATTTCTTTTCTTCTCTTACTGTTATACCCACTGACTATCTTTCATAAACCATGTTTGATCTAATTTTCACCTGGGACATAGCTTTCCTTCCTTACCAAATCTCAATACCTTCCTCATGAAACCTTCACAAACACATGATCACCTATCACATATTCAACTGGTTTTCTTTTTCTATTTGCATAAGCTTTATGCCTTTCCTATGCAGCCCTCATTCTCTGCCTTACTAACTCTATCTTTTCTGTGGTATCCTTGATTTAATCTGATCCAAGCAAAATCCTCTCTCCTACATCTAACCAACATGCAAGGGATAAGCATGGTCTCCCATATGAAGCCTTAAATGGAGCCATTCCTATACTTGTTTGATGACTATTATTATAGGAAAACTCTGCCAAATATATGTGCTCTTCCCATCCTCCTCCAAAATCAAGTATACATGCTCTTAATAAATCTTCCAACACTTTGCTCACCACCTCTGTCTGCCCATCAGTTTGAGAGTGGTAGGCAGTACTTTAACACAATTCTATACCTACGGCTTCTTGAAAGCTGTTCCAAAACGTGGAAGTGAACAGACTGTCTCTATTCTAATTATTATTTTGGGTATGCCGTGAAGTCTTACCACTTCTTTCATAAATAACTGAGCTAACTTATATGCATTTCTACCTGATCTAATGGGGATGAAACGGGCTGTCTTTGTCAATCTATCCACTATTACCCATATATTATTATTCCTCCTTTTAGGCTTTGGAAAACCCTCTACAAAATCCATGGATATACTTTCCCATTTCCATTTTGGCACTTCTAATGGTTGGAGCATTTCTGATGGTCTCTGTTAATCGACTTTCACTTTTTGACATGTGAAACATTTAACTACATATTTAGCCACATCTCCTTTTATCCCTCTCCACCAATATTATAACACCCCGTATTTTTAATGTAATTAAAAATGTATATATATCCACAGATAGGATTAATATGGTGATGTATAATGAAAATTAATTAATATATGAAAAAAAAAAATTGGTTGCATGCGATGTAAATATGTTGCATGCACTGATTTGCAAACATAATGCATTAACATTAAAAGAAAAAGATTCATGCATTGGTTTAATTTAAGTATTGTAACTAACATGAAAAAGAGAAGTAAGGAAAGAACAATAATTATCATTGTTCTAAGACTTATTAACAAAAGACTTTGTAACTCAGTTGGTTAAGCCATTGGATTTGTAACATGGAGGTCGGGGGTTCGAACCCCGGCGGCAACATAATTTTTATCTCTGTTTTAAAGAGGGCCAACTGAACATGCAAATATATGTACATATACAAATTCAAAATTTGAAAGGATAAGAACGTACATATAAGGAAATAAAGAAAATATATGTATATACATGAGAATATATATATATATATATATGCAGAAATATATGTATACGAAAGATAAAATTTAAGATAAGGCTATAGTAAATGAAATATGGCAAGAATTAAATAACGGTGCAACATCGTTTGAATTTTGAAAATAAAATGAAAGTTGTGAGTATATATATACACGTAAAATGGTCGTTAAAGGAATTGTATACATATAAGAATATTTCATGTGAATAAAACAGTTAAATAAATTCCAGGAATTCAAAAGTTCGAAATTCAAATTTCTGCGCCAAAACAGCTTGTGGGACCCAATGCTGACTTAGCACTGCATGTACGATAAGATTTGGCTAGATTCATCTACGAACCTGGACTATTTTCTTAACTAGGTTCAATGCTGACTCAGCGCTGCGTGTACGATAAGGTCTTGAGCAACTATATAAACAGCCCTGGTCTTCTTCTCTATTCACAATTCTTCTCTACCCTTATGCTGCAAAGATTCTTAGTAAACATGGATTCCTCTTCTCCTCTTAATCAAATAATAAATAAAATAATATATATAAAATAAATCAAGACGAGGAGGTGCTTCTCAAAGACTTTCAAAGAGGAGATTCAAACTAGAATTCAAGTGAAGATTCGAACGACTGCAACGACCGTTTTTCTACGAATCATAGCAACGCCATCTTTCTATTCTAATCTAATCTCTGTAAGTCAGTTATTTCTAGATTTGAACGTTTCTCTTTTCGTGACATGAAATTAAAGGAATAAAAGAGTATGCCAATTCTTTCTATTGAATCAGTGCCTATTTCTTTGGACCAAATTAAGAAATGTTATGATTTCGAGGACAAATAAGACTGTAACTATGAAACTATGGACCTTAGAACCATATGCCTCTTTGACTATGAACATTGCCTAAGACTATGAACATTGCCTAAGACTATGAACATTGCCTAAGACTATGAACATTGCCTATGACTATGGACATTGCCTATGACTATGGACATTGCCTATGACTGTGATTGTGACCATGAGAATTATTTCCATGACTATAGCCTATACCTTTGATTAGGAAGCAAAACTATTGTCTATGACATAAATGGGACAACTGTGATTAAGCACCTATGGTTCATGACTAGGAAAGTGTTTAAAATTTTGTGACTGTGAACCCGATTATCTATCTTGTCTGTTCTTTGGTTTTAGACCTTAGGAATTTACCTATTAAGTTAGGTCTACCCATGTTCTTGAACCTACGCCTTTATTCTGTCTATTCTTGGTTTTAGACCTTGGGAATTTACCTATTAAGTTAGGTCTACCCATGTTCTTGAACCGACGTCATTATTCAACCCTTTCTATGCTAGTTAGTTTGTCTATCTTTTGCATAGCATCTTTGGTTCATTCCCTATTTTCTACGAGCCTAGCTTTATTTATAATCTAGACTGAATCACGATTATACGAACGGTGGGAATGCGGTTTGGGCAAAATATGAAATTTACTAGAAACATAGTTATAAACTAGGAAATTGGCATAAATTGGGAACATGTATTATGGCATGTTCATAGAAATGCAAATTGGATAAATTTGACATGAATTATAAGATGTGTAATTTGAATCTAGCATTGACATGTAAATCTAGCATTTACATGAATAGTGAACTAGAGTAATAAGTCTAGTTTGACGTAAATTAGAATGTTGAATCGGAATTAGATTAGCTAATTTGGCACGATAAGTATATTGGCATAAATGTGAAATTGGCCATAATTGAGAATAACTGTCAGGATTAGAAAAATCATGGTTAGTGACACTTAATTTGGTAAAATCCACATACCAAAAAGCATAAATATGATTTAAAAGGGGAAATGGGCCATAAGAATAAATGTTGACAATTTACATTAAAAGAGTAATTGGGAAATAAGTAAATTAGGATTAATTTACTTATAGAATTTGTCCTAAAAGAGGAAATGTAAATTTAGACAAAATTAAAGGTTTATTAACGGCATCTCTTTTAATGACACACCAAAAAGTTCTAGGGTGACAGAGAGGATAGTGTCTAGGCTTGAGTTTGGAAAATACAAGTTTCCTGCTCTCCCTGGCTATCCCTAACTGATCCGACGAACGGGATGGTTACTTTCAAAACTTGATTTGAAAATAAGTTGAAACCCTTTGAACTTAGAAAACACGAATATGCCTAACCCGAGGTTAGACTGAGTTGCGATGTAAACCTGCCCGGAACCAACCGGCACATCCAGTATTCGCAACAATACCTGTCTAATGTGAGTGGTAGTGGCTTTAATTTATTTAGTTAAAGCTAGAACAAGAATAGTAGGGTTAAGTTAACTAAGACACTTAACCAGTTCAACATGATAACTAGACTGATGGGTGGGGTTAGGTTCAGACTGACACTTAACCATTAATAATAACATGATAGTTAAAGCAGACGGGCCAGGTTAAGTTAAAAAGGAATACTTAACCAACACAGAGTAAATGGGTAGGGTTAAGAAATAAATACTTATCCAATATAACTTGGTTTGTGGTAGGGTTAAGTCAACATGAGTTACTGACAACACTTAACCAGTTTAACAGGGTAAATGAAGAGGGTTAAGTTGGCTTGAATTGACTAATGACACTTAACCTATCCAAATTGACGTGAAAGGGAACTAAGTAGAAAACCTTAGTTAAGAAAACAACGATTCTGGAAACTAAGTGGTAAATCTTAGTTAGTAAAACTAAGTAGTAATTCTTAGTATAACACGGGAAGGAGTGAATGTCCGTCTGAATAGAAAGAAGGCTCCAACGAATTGGGTTACGAAGCCCGAGGCTTCGAGGGGACGTGAGGGTACTCTTGGTATCCCTCTGTGAGGTTGCAGATGATCCGCCTGGCCCTACGGAGGTTAAGGTCTGCGTAGAAGAACCAGGGGTATGCCTTGGTTGCAATACATGGCAACCTAAAGACTAGGATGGACCGGCGTGATTCGGCGAGCAAACGGTAGCCCTGTGATAGCGACTCGTCGTCTACCATCCATCTTCAGTCAATCGAGATACGTGAAGCGGAAAGGAGGAGAACTCCAAAAGACCATATACTTGCTATCTAGTTATGGGTGAGGATGGCCATAGGATAGTGGGGCACCGGGGGCCGGCGTATAGTTCTCATTTTACAAGGTGTGCCTTTCATTAATTGAGGGAGGGGTCAAGTGGGACCATAGCCACTGAAATAAAAACAGACCTTAGCATCTGCATCGGCGGATATCTGAAAGCTCCCGACCGAGTTCTGTATTCCTTGATTTGCCCTGACACAGGACTCGGACCGCACATTACAGGACATGTGCATCTAGACAAGCGATAACGATTCACGATACATGCGTGGGAAAGTATAGGAACATATACCACTCAAGGTAGTGTGTCTTAGACTTGGGGCATCGTTCGACAGGTAGCATAATTCCTAGTTGAACTAGGTGGCATAAATCCAGAATCCGAGAAGCATTCAGCAGACAGCATAAACTCTAGTTAAATCTAGAAAGCACTTGATAGAAAACCCTAGATTAGATCTAGGTAATAAATAATAAATGTATGCCTGAAGGCAATGGAAATTTCAGGGGTTGGGATCACGTTATTGATACTAGTTGGAACACTAGTTAGGTGGTGCAGAGATAATAGAAATCCGTATAACAAGGAAATGGCGAAGCGGCGAAAGTATTAGAGAACATCCAGTTTATCTTATCTTAGCATATCTTGTGTTGATCTCGTCTAATCTTGCTGACCCTATCATCATGGTGTTATCTTGTATTCAGTTAATTCATGTCGTTTTGTTTTCCATGTTCACATGCTAGAAGTTACTGAACTTACTCAGGCTTTATGTCTGACTCTGTGTTTCTTTTGTCTTCTTTTCTTCCGTCCCCCCCCCCCAGGTAGTAAAGGAGGGAATAGTTTAGCTCAGGTTAAGTTGGATTGTCACCCATTCCAGCTTGAAGATTTGTCGAAGTTTGCTTGGATTCTCTTTTCAGATGCTATGGCTGGCTCTTGCAAAAATCGGGGAATATAAATGTTGTTTTTATGCTTCTTTATTTTGTAAGACAGATGATACTCTGATATTGTAAAGAAACCATTGTACAGACTATTTTATCAATAAAGCAAAGTTTTATTTTCCGCTGTTTAATTTCTGTCTGTCTTGTAATTTATCTGCATCTTTTACCCTAAATGCTCCACAGAACTTAGTGCATTCCCTTTGTGAGTGACACTAATGGACGTGGGGTGTTACACGTGGTATCAGAGCTGAAGGTTACCAGATCAGATAAAGGATTTGAAAAATTATTTTCAAACGGTTTTAAAAGAAGCATTTTCAAAAGTAGAGATTTGTTTTAAAGGCATATTCCCCAAAGCCATACGCACTATCTTCTCTTCCTCTGTTTAAATTCTTGTCTCCTTCTTTCTTGAGTCTCTGGGGCTCCTGGCTTTCTGGAAGGTAACCTCATCGAAGGGCAAAGTAGTGCCCGACTTCCATCCATAGCCGTAGTTGTTTCATCTACGGGCAGTTTTCTTTCAAAGCTTATAAGGTTTTCCGGACGATGGAGGCAGTTTTCAAGAGATTTGTCAACATGACTACACACGGAAGGGGATGAAGAGTTTGGCTAAGGAGCATAACCCTAGGATGAGGAATTCATGGATGTAGACTTAGCACACGAAGGAGGAAGAAATTATAAAACCTAAGACAAGAGGAAGTATCTTTACTAGGGTATGATAGGGCATATACTTAAGGACAAGGGCAAGAACGAGGACGAGATTTTCAGAAGGACAAGTACATGCTTTCACCACCAAGCGTACCTAGGAGAAAGGTAGTCCGGTTGGAAGAGTCTAGTTTTCTGTTCGTGCTATTTCCTTAGGTTCTAGCGCTTCTCATTTGTTCATATCCACTTCCATAGTTGGGTCTCTGCACCATAGTACTTGTATAGTAGAAAGATCTCACTAGAGTCTCAAATCCAATTGGTGGTCCGACCAGTTTATTTTTTTTGTTAGTAGGGATTTGAGAATAGCTATCGAGTTTGCTTATATCATCTCACGTAGATCATCTAAATTCGGGGGAGATATTCCTTGGGTGCTTGTCTGATATTGGTTTAGGCCTTTGGGGCTTGTACTTGAGGAATGTCGAGTTCGGTTTGGATGGTTTGCGGGAGAGATGAATAGTTGTGGTAGGCACTCCAAAGAGCACGTAGTGACCTTTCGACTCTTATAGTTATGGCATGACGGATAAGAGGGAAACCTCTAATCATCTTAGTACGTATACTTGGTACCGTGATTGACATCTGTTTATTTTGGAATTGGAGGTCGGAAACTTCACAATCGTGAAGTTAAATTAGTTAAGATACAGTGGAGTAAAGCTCAAGAAGGCAAGATACTAGCGTCATACCCTTTTTCTTAAGGGTGTATCCTTGATTTCTTTGTTTAGGAGCTTTGCGCATAATTGTTTCTCTCTTTCCAAAGTATATCACCTAGGTCGTATCTTCGATCCTTAGGTAGAAGCCAATGGATGTAAACATGTATTTGAAACATGTTATGGTTGATGGTTGCAAGTGGTTGCTAATGGTTGCTTGTGAATGCATATGCATACGTATTAGACACTAGATCAGTTCGGACGTTTTCATATTGCATTTACAGATATGTATTTAAGTTGAGCCTGATATGTTTTCATATGGATGTTGCATATGGATGAATGGCCGTGCACGCATGTAGTATTTACGTAACTAGGGATGCTTGTATACATGATTGGACGCATGGCACCGACATGATTCGCATTAAGGAGGTCGACTGAATCAGTAGACCGCCTGATTTTACAGTAGATAAAGACATATACACACACTATGCATATGAACATGAAAGCATTAGAAATCTTTTAAGGACAATGGATGCCTGTGATTGGATGGTTGAGTAGATGGGTGATTGGATGGTAGGACACATTCTTCCTAACTAGAAGATTTCGAGGACGAAATCCTTTTAAGTGGGGGAGAATGTAACACCCCGTATTTTTAATGTAATTAAAAATGTATATATATCCACAGATAGGATTAATATGGTGATGTATAATGAAAATTAATTAATATATGAAAAAAAAAGATTGGTTGCATGCGATGTAAATATGTTGCATGCACTGATTTGCAAACATAATGCATTAACATTAAAAGAAAAAGATTCATGCATTGGTTTAATTTAAGTATTGTAACTAACATGAAAAAGAGAAGTAAGGAAAGAACAATAATTATCATTGTTCTAAGACTTATTAACAAAAGACTTTGTAGCTCAGTTGGTTAAGGCATTGGATTTGTAACATGGAGGTCGGGGGTTCGAACCCCGGCGACAACATAATTTTTATCTCTATTTTAAAGAGGGCCAACTGAACATGCAAATATATGTACATATACAAATTCAAAATTTGAAAGGATAAGAACGTACATATAAGGAAATAAAGAAAATATATGTATATACATGAGAATATATATATATATATATATATATATGCAGAAATATATGTATACGAAAGATAAAATTTAAGATAAGGCTATAGTAAATGAAATATGGCAAGAATTAAATAACGGTGCAACATCGTTTGAATTTTGAAAATAAAATGAAAGTTGTGCGTATATATATATATATATACGCGTAAAATGGTCGTTAAAGGAATTGTATACATATAAGAATATTTCATGTGAATAAAACAGATAAATAAATTCCAGGAATTCAAAAGTTCGAAATTCAAATTTCTGCGCCAAAACAGCTTATGGGACCCAATGCTGACTTAGCACTGCATGTACGATAAGATTTGGCTAGATTTATCTGCGAACCTGGACTATTTTCTTAACTAGGTTCAATGCTGACTCAGCGCTGCGTGTACGATAAGGTCTTGAGCAACTATATAAACAACCCTGGTCTTCTTCTCTATTCACAATTCTTCTCTACCCTTATGCTGCAAAGATTCTTAGTAAACATGGCTTCCTCTCCTCCTCTTAATCAAATAATAAATAAAATAATATATATAAAATAAATCAAGACGAGGAGGTGCTGCTCAAAGACTTTCAAAGAGGAGATTCAAGCTAGAATTCAAGTGAAGATTCGAACGACTGCAACGACCGTTTTTCTACGAATCATAGCAACGCCATCTTTCTATTCTAATCTAATATCTGTAAGTCAGTTATTTCTAGATTTGAACGTTTCTCTTTTCGTGGCATGAAATTAAATGAATAAAAGAGTATGCCAATTCTTTCTATTGAATCAGTGCCTATTTCTTTGGACCAAATTAAGAACTGTTATGATTTCGAGGACAAATAAGACTGTAACTATGAAACTATGGACCTTAGAACCATATGCCTCTTTGACTATGAACATTGCCTAAGACTATGAACATTGCCTAAGACTATGAACATTGCCTAAGACTATGAACATTGCCTATGACTATGGACATTGCCTATGACTATGGACATTGCCTATGACTGTGACTGTGACCACGAGAATTATTTCCATGACTATAGCCTATACCTTTGATTTGGAAGCAAAACTATTGTCTATGACATAAATGGGACAACTGTGATTAAGCACCTATGGTTCATGACTAGGAAAGTGTTTAAAATTTTGTGACTGTGAACCCGATTATCTATCTTGTCTGTTCTTTGATTTTAGACCTTGGGAATTTACCTATTAAGTTAGGTCTACCCATGTTCTTGAACCTACGCCTTTATTCTGTCTATTCTTGGTTTTAGACCTTGGGAATTTACCTATTAAGTTAGGTCTACCCATGTTCTTGAACCGACGTCATTATTCAACCCTTTTTATGCCAGTTAGTATGTCTATCTTTTGCATAGCATCTTTGGTTCATTCCCTATTTTCTACGAGCCTAGCTTTATTTATAATCTAGACTGAATCACGATTATACGAACGGTGGGAATGCGGTTTGGGCAAAATATGAAATTTACTAGAAACATAGTTATAAACTAGGAAATTGGCATAAATTGGGAACATGTATTATGGCATGTTCATAGAAATGCAAATTGGATAAATTTGACATGAATTATAAGATGTGTAATTTGAATCTAGCATTGACATGTAAATCTAGCATTTACATGAATAGTGAACTAGAGTAATAAGTCTAGTTTGACGTAAATTAGAATGTTGAATCGGAATTAGATTAACTAATTTGGCACGATAAGTATATTGGCATAAATGTGAAATTGGCCATAATTGAGAATAACTGTCAGGATTAGAAAAATCATGGTTAGTGACACTAAATTTGGTAAAATCCACATACCAAAAAGCATAAATATGATTTAAAAGGGGAAATGGGCCATAAGAATAAATGTTGACAATTTACATTAAAAGAGTAATTGGGAAATAAGTAAATTAGGATTAATTTACTTATAGAATTTGTCCTAAAAGAGGAAATGTAAATTTAGACAAAATTAAAGGTTTATTAACGGCATCTCTTTTAATGACACACCAAAAAGTTCTAGGGTGACAGAGAGGATAGTGTCTAGGCTTGAGTTTGGAAAATACAAGTTTCCTGCTCTCCCTGGCTATCCCTAACTGATCCGACGAACGGGATGGTTACTTTCAAAACTTGATTTGAAAATAAGTTGAAACCCTTTGAACTTAGAAAACACGAATATGCCTAACCCGAGGTTAGACTGAGTTGCGATGTAAACCTGCCCGGAACCAACCGGCACATCCAGTATTCGCAACAATACCTGTCTAATGTGAGTGGTAGTGGCTTTAATTTATTTAGTTAAAGCTAGAACAAGAATAGTAGGGTTAAGTTAACTAAGACACTTAACCAGTTCAACATGATAACTAGACTGATGGGTAGGGTTAGGTTCAGATTGACACTTAACCATTAATAATAACATGATAGTTAAAACAGACGGGCCAGGTTAAGTTAAAAAGGAATACTTAACCAACACAGAGTAAATGGGTAGGGTTAAGAAATAAATACTTAACCAATATAACTTGGTTTGTGGTAGGGTTAAGTCAACATGAGTTACTGACAACACTTAACCAGTTTAACAGGGTAAATGAAGAGGGTTAAGTTGGCTTGAATTGACTAATGACACTTAATCAATCCAAATTGATGGGAAAGGGAACTAAGTAGAAAACCTTAGTTAATAAAACAACGATTCTGGAAACTAAGTGGTAAATCTTAGTTAGTAAAACTAAGTAGTAATTCTTAGTATAACACGGGAAGGAGTGAATGTCCGTATGAATAGAAAGAAGGCTCCAACGAATTGGGTTACGAAGCCCGAGGCTTCGAGGGGACGTGAGGGTACTCTTGGTATCCCTCAGTGAGGCTGCAGATGATCCGCCTGGGCCCACGAAGGTTAAGGTCTGCGTAGAAGAACCAGGGGTATGCCTTGGTTGCAATAACATGGCAACCTAAAGACTAGGATGGACCGACGTGATTCGGCGAGCAAACGGTAGCCCTGTGATAGCGACTCGTCGTCTACCATCCATCTTCAGTCAATCGAGATACGTGAAGCGGAAAGGCGGAGAACTCCAAAAGACCATATACTTGCTATCTAGTTATGGGTGAGGATGGCCATAGGATAGTGGGGCACCGGGGGCCGGCGTATAGTTCTCATTTTACAAGGTGTGCCTTTCATTAGTTGAGGGAGGGGTCAAGTGGGACCATAGCCACTGAAATAAAAACAGACCTTAGCATCTGCATCGGCTGAAAGCACCCGACCGAGTTCTGTATTCCTTGATTTGCCCTGACACAAGACTCAGACTGCACATTACAGGACATGTGCATCTAGACAAGCGATAACGATTCACGATACATGCGTGGGAAAGTATAGGAACATATACCACTCAAGGTAGTGTGTCTTAGACTTGGGGTATCGTTCGACAGGTAGCATAATTCCTAGTTGAACTAGGTGGCATAAATCCTGAATCCGAGAAGCATTCAGCAGACAGCATAAACTCTAGTTAAATCTAGAAAGCACTTGATAGAAAACCCTAGATTAGATCTAGGTAATAAATAATAAATGTATGCCTGAAGGCAATGGAAATTTCAGGGGTTGGGATCACGTTATTGATACTAGTTGGAACACTAGTTAGGTGGTGCAGAGATAATAGAAATCCGTATAACAAGGAAATGGCGAAGCGGCGAAAGTATTAGAGAACATCCAGTTTATCTTATCTTAGCATATCTTGTGTTGATCTCGTCTAATCTTGCTGACCCTATCATCATGGTGTTATCTTGTATTCAGTTAATTCATGTCGTTTTGTTTTCCATGTTCACATGCTAGAAGTTACTGAACTTACTCAGTCTTTATGTCTGACTCTGTGTTTCTTTCGTCTTCTTTTCTTCCGTTCCCCCCCAGGTAGTAAAGGAGGGAATAGTTTAGCTCAGGTTAAGTTGGACTGTCACCCTTTCCAGCTTGAAGATTTGTCGAAGTTTGCTTGGATTCTCTTTTCAGATGCTATGGTTGGCTCTTGCAAAAATCGGGGAATATAAATGTTGTTTTTATGCTTCTTTATTTTGTAAGACAGATGATACTCTGATATTGTAAAGAAACCATTGTACATACTATTTTATCAATAAAGCAAAGTTTTATTTTCTGCTGTTTAATTTCTGTCTGTCTTGTAATTTATCTGCATCTTCTACCCTAAATGCTCCACAGAACTTAGTGCATTCCCTTTGTGAGTGACACTAATGGATGTGGGGTGTTACAAATATCCTCTCTTGACATTATGGTACATTTTTGTGCCTCTTGGATGAATGGTATACTTGGTTTTATGGTGCTCATCCATCACCTCATTTCTTAATTCTACTAACTTTGGTACATAAATCCTTCCTTTATACCTAAGATACACTTTTGCATCTAATTCAAAATTTCCTTCTTATTTATCCTGCAGCAATGATTCTTTCTTGTTTCTAATAAATGCATCTTGATTTTGTAATCTTCCCACATGGTCTTCCAGTGATGATTGAATGGATGTCATACTTATCTTCCAAACTCTATCATGTCACAAAGTTCACTAGGTTTTCTACTGGGCATCTCCATTTCACTAAGGATAGTTAAGTCTTTAAACTCTTCAACCATCAATTTAGCCAGTCTGACATGTTCTCTACTCAAGGCCTTTACCACCTTGTTTACCTTCTCTGGTGTATATAATATATCTAAGTCACAGGAAACCAAGAATTCAACCCATCTATGTTGCCTCATATTCAAATCTTTTTGTTAAAAGAGGTATTTAAGATACTTGTGATCATTATATAGTTCAAATTTTGCCCCAAGCAGATAATGCCTCTAAATTTTTAAATAATAAGCAACTGCAGCTAGTTCCAAATCATTGGTGGTATACCTACTTTCACTAGGCTTTAATTGCATGGATGCATAGGCAATGACTTGATTGTTTT
The DNA here is from genome assembly GCA_030737875.1 of Allium sativum. Taxonomy (NCBI): domain Eukaryota; kingdom Viridiplantae; phylum Streptophyta; class Magnoliopsida; order Asparagales; family Amaryllidaceae; genus Allium; species Allium sativum. Next base: position 15,121,341 of record CM060911.1, read on the forward strand.
GCATCAAAACTGCCCCTAATCCAGACCCACTTGCATCAGTATAAACCACTAGACCTTCATTTCCTTCAGGTACCTGTAAGTTGGGAGCTTCAATCAATGTCTTCTTCAAATTCTCAAAGGCTACTTCACACCTCTCTGTCCAAATGAATGGTTGTTCTTTCTTAGTTAACTTAGTTAAAGTGATAGCTATTCTAGCAAAATCTTTTATAAACCTCCTGTAATAACCCTTCAGTCCCAGAAATGATCTAACCTCTGTCATTATTCTATGCCTTTTCCATGTTTACACAACCATAACCTTTATTGGATCCACTGATATTCCTTTGCTGAAATAATGTGTCCTAAAAACTTTACTTCTTGTTGCCAAAAAGTAAATTTAGATAACTTTGCTTTCAAATTGAATTGCCTTAACCTGCCTAACACTTTATGTAAATGTATTTCATGTTCTTGGTCAGATTTTGATTAAATCAAAATGTCATCAATAAAAACTAAAACAAACTTATCCAAATAATCTTTGAAATTTCTGTTCATTAAGTCAACAAAATAGGAAGGTGCGTTGGTTAAACCAAACAGCATCACTATATATTCATATAAAACATATCTTATGTTAAATGCAGTATATAATTTTTTACTTTCTTCTTCAACCTTCATTTAATGAAACCCTGAAGCGAAATCAATTCTATAAAATACCTTTTCTCCATTTAATTGATCAAAAAGATCATCTATTCTAGGGAGTGGATACTTGTTTTTGATTATCACTTTGTTTAACTCCCTGTAGTCTATACACATTCTCATAGATCCATCCTGCTTTTTCACAAAAACTACTGGAGAACACCAGCAAGAATTGCTTGGTCTAATAAACCCTCTCTGCTCTAATTCTTCAAGTTGCCTTTTCAATTCTATTAATTCCTTTGGACCCATTCTAGTAGGTTTCTTGACAATAGGTTTAGCTCCAAGTATAAGGCTTATTGGAATTTCTAGTGTTCTATCATAAGGAACCACATTTACCTCTTCAAAAACATCTGGGTATTCATTTACTATGTGTATTTCTTCTAAATAAATATCCTTTTCTTCTTTAGTTATATTCCATATATTCCCTGAACAAGTGTATTTGGAGATTTCACACATTATTGTTATTGATTGGTTGCTTTTATTTCTTAAGGAAATGGTAGATTTTTTCTAAATCTATAATGCCTTTATATTTATGTAACCAATCCACACCCAAAATTATTCCTACTCCAGGACATTCTAATACATGCAAATTAGATGTGGACATACATCCCCCTATATTTAGCTCTAAACCCACACATTGCATGGCCAGTACACTAGAACTTCCTATAGGATTCTTTATAACCAAAGGCCTATCTGCTATCACACAAACAAGTTCTAGTTTCTGGACAACATCATGGGAAATAAAGGAATGTGTAGCATCAACGTCATATATCACTACAACAGGAAAATCTTTAATGAAAAATATACCTTCAACCTGTCGTGATTCTCCTGCAACAGCACTTTCATTTGCCTTTTCTTTGCTTTCTAAAGCCCCTACTTTAGCCTGCACTTTAAGTGGTTCTGGGCAGTTCCTCTTAATATGCCCTTCTCTTCCATAATTATAGCACTTGAATGCAGCCACTTTTGCTGCAAAGCATCAGGCTTCATGTGGCCTTCCTTCCCACAATTGAAGCAGAAAATCTTCCTCTTCACTTCTGATGTGTTAGCGCCTTCAGTTTTCTTGACAACAACTTATGGCTGCTTTTTGTCATATGGATTTGCCTTGTTCTTGCCATTCTTATTTGCATTTGCATTTCTAAAATTTTTGCATTTCTCCCTTGCATTGCCATGATGCTCATACTTCAAAGTTAAATCCAGATGTTGATCAAAATTCTCTCAACATAAGGTAACATTGCTCTTGCTAAATTTGCATTTAACCGTGAATGAATCTTTCATTCCTTGCTACATTATTAGCTATTAAGACGATGCCATACTTAGATAGACTTTCAAAATTTTGAGTATATTCTGTTACACTCATTGTTCCTTGCCTAAGTTTGATAAATTCTTCCAACAAAATAGCTTTTGAGGATGTAGGAACAAACCTAGCTTCAGGCATTTCTTTAAATTGATTCCAGGTTATCTCATGTTCATGTCTGCCTGCTCCATCCCACCAGTCTAGAGCTACTCCTTTTAACCTTCTAGATGCTATTTGTCTCTTTCTTTGATCATCCACTTGCATGTCAGTGAAGATCCTATCCAAACTCCTTAGCCAAGTTTGCACCCCCATGACACCTTCAGTTCCCTCAAATTCTTTCCCTCCTAGATGTGAGAATATCTTTAGTAGCTTTGATAGCTCTAAGTGAGGGTTTTCAAGCCTGGGTCCCACTCCCTCTCTAACTGCCCTCATGAAATCCTGCACATTTATCATGGGAGCGTCTCTAGATTCACCAGCCCCTTGAGTTGAGCCTCTACCTACCATTGACCTCTACCAACAATTTGGGTTCTTATTAGTTCATTCTGGTTTATTATATGGTAATATTATACTAGTTAGCTAAGTAGCTACAACCATACAACCATGTATCAATCAATATATGTCAAAAAAATAATTATTCCTTAATGTTTTATTGCTAAGTTTTTGAACAAACATAGCTCTGATACTAAATGAAGTGACCTTGTTTTATTTACATAATGTGTAATTCAGTATTTATGTGTGTATGTATTTTTTTTTCTAGAGTCACTTTCTAAACAATTTTTTATTTTCATAAACTTCCAAAACTTTCCAAAGATCATGGGACCAATATAAATATATTAGTACAAACAAATTACACATAGTTTATATATATGAAGATATAAAAACTCATTTTGGTATGCGGAATAATTTAAGCAAAATGTAGTCACAATAAATAAGCATAAAACTTAATACATAAAATCTTCTATAAAAACATGACTATCATTGCAAAATCTTATGTTATTTCAATAAAGAAGTTTAAGATAATTTATTCAGGAATTTATAAGCTGTAATGTGTATTTGTAACAACCTGGAATTTCAGAACCAATTTAATTTTTTTTATTTTAGCTATTTAATGGATTTTGATTACTTAAAATGATTTATTTTAAATAATAACAACTAAAAATTTATTTTAATTGAAGTTGGAACATAAAATTTTATTTTAATTATAAATAGAGTTCGAAATAGTGCGGTAATTTGAAAATTCGATTTTAAATTTCAATTGAATGTACATGATTCAAAATAAATCGAATTTCAGTAGAACCAGAAATATTTGAATATGTACAATTATATCTTTCTAATGAATGTGAAAAGTTGAAATTTCATAATATAAATTGAAAGTTATGTCCAGTTTAAAATTCAAAATAGTGGTTATGGAATTTATAAAATTTTAATATAATATATAGCCCTTAAAAATAGTCATTTTGCAAACGACCTACGTTTTCGATGAAACCACTTTTGTTGGATCTGGAATGTCAAATAATTGCTAAATTCCAATTTTCATAATTTTTGGAATTAGTACGTGAGCGTGGTGAATTTAAACGTGTTTGACACTTTCAGTTTAAATTTAATCGACTGGAAAATGACCATTTTTCAAACGGTCTCCAAATTCGACAAAATTAGTTTTGTTAGGACTGTATCATCAAAACATAGGTAGATTTATTTTTCTGTAATTTTTGGAGTCAGTATGTGGCCCCGGTAATTTAAAATGTACGTTTGAATAAAAAATATATATATATTTATATTCGAATTTTTGATAAAAACTGATCGTAAGAGCCAAATTATGTTACGAAACATATCCCATTGTGTCAGGAAAGGGGGTATTTAGCTAGTGGCGATAGTCGTTGGGTCTGATTTGGAGTTTGGATTGATAAACACGTATTATTGGAATTAAATAAATTAAAATAAAAGGGGTATAAAAGGAAATTTCTAAACCCTAGTCTCTATAATCAGACCCAAACTGCCATTCTCTTCAAACCAAGGGCTGAAATCGCTCGATTATTAATCTCCAAATAACGACCAAAATAAAGAGAATTAAGCCGTAGTTCTTTAGCGAATTATGTAGAGATTTGTGAGGGCTTGAAAATGGTATGGGGTTGATCGCAAATGGAGCTCCGTCGTGGTCAAAATCACTCTCGAAAGGTGCTGCAGTCATCCTCGATTTTCAAGGTGTAGGGGCTTTCGAGTTTGATGAGGTTCAGGTCATGGGGGCACGACGGGTAGGCGAGGGAGGTAGCGGTTTCCGATGGGTCTCCGGCGAGGTGTACAGGTGGCAAAGGCAAGCCCTAGATTTGGAGCTTTCTTCAAATTGCGGCTGAGGGTTTTAAACTGGAATGAGGGAGATATTAAAAACAAAAAGGGTGAAGTTAATTTTTAATTTATTGATTAAATTACAAGTTTAAAGTGTTTAAAGTATGAATGGCCATAACTCGATCGAACCGAATCAGAATTCGATGAAACCGATTGCGTTGGAATCATCTAAAGAAGCACTACATTTCAAAACTGACTGGGACGGAAACAGAGCACGTTAGAATTTCAGATCCAAACTGTTCAGAAATTCAGAAATAAAGACTAACGGAGTGGAACCCATTGTGAGAACTCTTTCTCACTTGAATTACTTTACAGTTAAATATATACTAGGATGCAAATGGGGCTTAGTAGCCCCCGACACTATTTATTGTACAAATCGTGGTTGTTTGTTTGGACTGTATTGTGTTGTGATTGTGACGTGAAATGAATAACCTATTCAAAATATTCATGTGATTGAATAAAATGTTTAATCATTAAAAATATTAATTTTAATGTGTAATAAAACTATATAAAATAGTCATGTGTTGAAATAAACCTTCATTTACAAATCAGACGATTTGTTAATGTACACCCATTTAGCTGACATTGATTGGGATGATTAATTTAACACATCGCCCAACTGCATAAATAAAATCTGTGTTTGTTGATTGAAACCCCACACGGGTATTGGGATGATATTTGATGTACACTAATCCTAATTGTTTAGCTGTATGTCAATCGATGGGTTGACAGACTGTATAAGCGTTATTTATTTATTTTAATGCTTGTACACTGGTAAATTGCACTTTGGATGTTGTACAAATTTTTGATGATTGTTTATCATTATCGTGATATACATGCAATGTATGAAATCTATATAACTGAAATTATATGGTAATTGATTGAGTCTGATTCCAATTTAGAATTAACGAATATTTTTAAATAATATCCAGTGTGTAATCAAAATCAGATATGAAAATATGGTCATTTTAATATTATAATGATAAGAAATATTCAATTTTGATTTGAGAATTGAAATGAAATTGAAATCGTTTTAAAATGTATTTAAAATGAATATATTAAGAAATATTCAATTTTGATTTGAAAAATGAAATGAAATTGAAATCGTTTTAAAATGAATTTAAAACAAATATATTAAGAAATATTCAATTTTGATTTGAAAATTGAAAGGAAGTAGAAATCGTTTTAAAATGGATTTAAAATGAATTTATTAAGAAATATTCAATTTTGATTTGAAAATTGAAATGAAGTTGACATCGTTTTGAAATGAATTTATAAATGAATTTAAAAAATATGTTTTAAATGGAAATCGATGATTATATATATATTAATGGCTTCATTTTCAACAAATAATAATATTAATGGCTTGAATAGAACGCGCTGCGATTGTTCGCGAATTTCAACCGTTAACTTCAAATGGATGTAATGGGAGATCTGACCATCGGATTCTCCTAAAACTGAAACCATTGGGTTCGTATCGAAAAGAGCTTTCCAATGAATATAAGAGATTTGAAATCTAACGGTTGGATTTGGAATTATGTCCAAATCAATTTTAGAAAAGGTCGCTATGAATGTAGTTCGGTGACCATTATTGGAAACGGACTGAAATGGCGATAATAAAATTATTAAAAATATGGAAAAATTATGTAAAATCATAATAAATGATTTGGAAAGACTTTAGATGAAAATTTCTGGTTTTGAAAAGATAAAAATACATTTTTATCGAAATGAACTGGTTAATAACTAGAATAATAATCCAATTATTTTTAGAAATAAATAAATTGTATTGGAAAAATGGTTTTAAAATAAGCAGAATTTTCCAACAAATAAATTGGAATGGATTTGGAATAGGAATAATCTTCGGAATATTTCGATATTGGATTCCGTGATTATACGGATATTATTGAGGAATTTGGAAGATATATATATATATATATATATATATATATATATATATCGTTATTCCCAATACGATATTTGTTGGTTTCAAAATTTGATATTGAATATAAGCCAATATAATTTCTATTTAGAGCCTTGTATTTGATATCAAATTAGATTTTGTGTTTGTCGTGAATAGTGTCTTTACTAACACTATTCTTAAATCCAGTTGAGAAAAGAATAAATCTTTAAATTAAGATTTAGTGAAGTTTTCCAATTAATATTTAATTGGAATTGAATAAAGAATTAGATTTTGGGTTATCGTGAACTGTGTTTTAAATAACATCCGTTCTTTAACCCGATTAACAGTGAAATGTGATTTGGAAGTTATAAATCTTTTTATTAAGATTTAATGGAAATTTTCCAAAGTACGGATTTACTATTTAATATATTAAATTGGAATTGAATGGAATTCAATTGGTAATAATCAAAATGAGCTGTTGTGAAGGAAGGCTATTACTATATATGGAATTTAAAAGGCTTTGCGGTTATTCCATTAATATTGTTAGTCTGATATTATACACTGTTATGATTTCCGTGTAGATTCCATTTTAATGGAAGATGATTTTAGGTTTATCGTGAACTGTATTTTAAATGACATTGGTTATTTAACCCAGTTAAAGACAGGATTTATTTCCTAAATTTGAATAATCATTACATAATGATTTTTGGAGATTAAAACTAAGTGGAGTTTTAATGAATCTTTAATTAGGTTGAAATGTGAATGTGATAATTTAAATTATCAAATTTGTGAAAGGATCGAGAATGGAGTATCACCAGTTTTGCTCCATGCGATAGTTAAATCTTTAAATAGATTTGAACGAGAAATGATAATTAATTACCGATAACACTGTGGGTGTTAGATATGGAGTAATAGCAGTTTTGCTCCATGGGGTGAACAGGTTGGGATGGGAAATATAATAAATGATTACTTTGGTGTGGTTCGCTAATCCCGACAAATTTGGAAAACCTTAATTTGGTTTAAACTGTGAAAAGAATATTTGAATAAAAGAATATTCTGGATTGGAATGAGGCATATGTTGTGTTTCTATAGCACTTGTTTATAAGATACACGAATTATTCGGAAAGACTGGTTTATCCCATTCTGAATAATTGATACGACGATGAAAACGGTGGTTGAAGACTGATTACTGATGTCTTGATTGGGAGGCATCCCAAGAAAAGGTAATAAGTGGTGATCGTCCAGAAGTACTTGGAGATCGACCGGATATGTGAGGACCTCTCTCTTGTATTGGACATATGGGACGAGGAATAAGGTGCCTCCGGTTTCATTTAGACCCAGAACGGACTTGAAAATGGATAGTATGTCTGACATTGTATTCCTTTATACTATATTCGTTGATCTCTGCTAAATATATATCTGTTTGGTGGTGGAGAATTTATTCTCTTGCTTAACACCCTTATCTGAGATGTATGAGCTTAGAGGTTATATATCAGCATAAATCAGTGGTACGGTATGGAGCGACAGTGTGGCATGCTGAGTGGCATGTTATCAAGGCTTTGTTGAAAAGCAGGGCCTTGTGGTTGATGATCAAAGCACGACGTTAAATAGCATAGCTTTGTGTATAGCATTAATTCGCGAGCCTCACACCCCGGTATGAACCAGAAACAGGAGAGGACCTCAGGGAGGATATGCATTTCTTTCTAGCTAGGAGTGGTGTCATGGTATGGAGCCCAGACATTTTACTCATGTGGATGTTGCATATTATCTGATGGATAGTGAGGTACCTCGGATATATCGGTCACTACGGGGCCAATGGATATGATGGTCGACATACTAACCAGATTTACGGCCCATAGGGTGGGGAAATGTATTGTTCAGGTTTTATTAATCCACTAACGTAAATGTGGACTGGCCCTGATGCTCTAAGGGTTGATGCGTTTTGATCCTGAGACATGGTGCTAGATTGTCTCGAATCAGTAAGGACGATCCCTTGCCTTGGTTCATGATGGAAATCCAACTTCCAAAACGACATCATGCAGTTTTGATTGTAAAGCTAGTATGACAACATGATATATGGTACCCATGCCGTCTATGATTGATACATTTATATTTGAAGTTGATTTTGACACTATGCACTTATAATAGTATCAAATAATTTGTTCTAAAACATACTAAGCATTCTTTGGCTATTATAAGGTAAAACTCTACGAGCTTGCGTTGCATTGTGTGATGGGACCTGAGTCTTATAATAGCTTCATTTTCTTTAATTATCATTGCGCTATTTGTTTTATGCACTGGTATTCTTGGGGGTAAACCCGTTTTGTGTTATACGGCGTGATCCCTTGATTTACCTGATTTTAAAGTAAAGTTTTAAATAACTGTTTTAGTTCTCACACCAGTCCCATGACTGACCTAGAGTTTATTTTTTTAACCTAAATGTTAGTTTCCCATATTTTCCACACGGGCAGTTAGTAGTTTTAGTTTTGTATATATTATTTTACAGTATCCTGGTTTACAGCTGGAGCTTTATTTGGAATGCTCTGTATCCGTGTATTTCTTTCAGTTGTGTTATGTATTATTTTTCCGCTGCTTTGTAATTTAAATCTCTGATATTTTTCTGATGTATATTATCTATTCATACTCTATTATATTCTTGTACTCTGATGTAATTTTTGTAATAGCAATGAAGTGTTATGTCGTTTGCGTTCTGATTTTTCGTGTTCTCAACTCAATCCGGCCTTCCCTGTGTCTTCGGAGATCAGGGGATTTCGGGTCATTATAGTATTCATACTTGGAAAAGCCATTATTTATGAATTTGCCGTCATAGTAACATGACTATTCACTTAAAAAGGTAATCATTGATGAATGTGTGTACTAGCTTGGGAACCAGTTTTCTTAAACATTTTGAATCATCTAGAAGGATTGAAGTCTCCTGAATTTCAGATGCATGAACCCCAGTTGGACATATATATTTACTAGAAATAAAACATACAAAGATTCCACATAGAGATACTAGAATGGTTGTGTAAAAGCGGTATAAGCATATATGGTTTTACGTATAATGCTCCCTTTGTATTCAGCTAGTATTCTGGGTACTTTCACTACCTATACACATAAGGGTTTAAAATTTCAGTTTAGAACTACAGATAAAAACACTTAAAACTGATTTAAGCGCACACAAGAAATTATAGAGGAGATCACCACCATTTACTCCCTCAAAATGGGAAGGTCTTCTCACTATCCAGTGCCTCTTTAATAGTAAAATCATCACTAGAAATTTAAGCAATTCAGGTGCAGCTACTAAGAAGACCCATACAAATTTATAGGAACATAATAAGCATTACACATTCAGGAAACTACTAATCTCAGTCTTCAAATTACATACTTAAACTTAAAACAGAAAACACTAGTATAACTTCTTGAATAACTTCTAATTGATCCTTATCATAGTACCCCATGCAACCTTAATAAGCAGCTAAACAACCTTTCACCCGAAAACAATCATTGAGCTTCCCCATCATAGTGAGACACCCCAATTGATTGCAAGCATAACCAAACAGGGTCAGACATGAAAGTCTGGCATGAGTAAATACATGCAGCTTTACTAAATTTATTTATAAGAGTCAATTACCCAATTAATGTGCACCAATAACCTGAATACATGTAAAAATGGGTATATTGCAGATTGCAAGCAAAGGTGTAACAACCCGGAAAATCAGAACCAATTTAAATTTTTTATTTTGGCTATTACAATGAATTTTGAGTAGTGAAAATAATTTATTTTAAATAATAATGATTTAAAATTTATTTAAATCGAAGTTAGAACGAATATATTTATTTTAATTTTAAAAGGAATTAGAAATAGCATGGTAGTTTGAAAATTTGAATCTGAACTTCGACTGAATGTACAGGATTCAAAATAAAATTGATTTTAGTGAACCCAAAAATATCTAAATTTGTTTAAATATATCTTTCCAACGAATCCGAAAAATCAAAATTTCATAGCGGGAATAAAAAGTTATGGCCAGTTGAATGTTCAGAATAGTCGCTATGAAATTTAATATAATTTATAGCCCGTATAAATAGCCATTATACAAACGACCTCCGTTATCGACGAAACCATTTTTGTAGGATCCGGAATGTCAAATTATTGCTAAGTTTATTTTTCCATAATTTTTGGAATTAATATGCGAGCGTGGTAAATTAAACTACGTTCGATAATTTCTATTGAATTTAATCGACCGTTAAAAAGGCCATTTTTCAAACGGTCTCCAAATACAACGAAATTAATTTTTTTAGAACCGTATCGTCAAAACATAGCTATATTTATTTTTCGGGAATTTTCGGAATCCGTATGTGGCCCCGGTGAATTTAAATGTATGATTTAATTAAATAAATAAATGATTTAAATTTTAAATTAAAGAAAACAGGTTGAAAACGATCGTTTGGGATGACGGGACCTGGCCCATTGTGTCCGGAACGGGGGTAATTAGGTAGGAACAACTTTTGTTGGGCTTGAATTGGAGTTATCAGGAATTAATGGATTTTTTTGTAAATTAGAACATTAAATATTATATTATTATAAATAACCTAGTACAAACCCTAATCCATGGTATTACAGCCGCCGCCCCTTTCTGTAATGGCCGATATTGCTCCTCCTTTCCTCCACTAATTCCCTTCGATCCGCACAGTAAAATCCCCCACTCCTGTTGACAATATCGCAGTCCTCTTCCCCCTTTTTCCATCCATATGGTTAATCACCCATGCCGTGGAGTAACCACCGAGATCCACGCCTCCAAACATCACCCGCGTCGAGCCCCATACCACCGCCATCACTGCGTCGAGTTCAACGTCACCACCATCGCCGGAGAGCTGACGCGTAGGCGCAGGCCGTGGCACAACTTGATCGGCACCCCATGCCTCGATTCGCGTGTGAGGTTGAACCCTAGTTTCGAACTAAGAGATAAAACTGTCGGCCTTGATTTAAATAAGAGGAAGAAGGCTAAATCTTTCATTATTTAATTAATTTATTTTATTTAAATTATTATTGATCTAAAATAAATCATATCTTATTCATATGAACTCGGAATTGAACGATTTCAGATCGTTACGATCGTGAGTCTGAGATCTACACTTCTGGACTGATAAGAACTGATTTGGAGCAGATCAAATTTTGGACAAAATTTGATTCTGAATTGAAATGACCGTAAGATTTCTGTTTTATAATTAAAAATTTAATTATTTATCGCTATTCAGAATCCATGTAGTTGTGTTAAATAAAATCAGATCTATGATGCTTGGAATATGAATTTATTGAATGTTGATTGTTGATTGTGATGCTCATGTCTATTAGTTCTTGTTCTATAATAGAAATTCTTTCTTTTATTTGAATCTATAGTTTATTATTAGATCTCGATTTGAAAAAAAAAATATTTTTATTTCAGATCTATGTATATTGATTTGATATTATAATATAAGTTCATCTTTTATTTAGAAACATGAAACACGGTTTGTTTAGATTTTGATTAACAATAAAAATCTCATTTTTATTGTTAATATGAAACATGGTTTTGTCAAATATAGGTTTACAATAAAATATTCATTCTTATTGTTAAATATGAAATATGGTTTTGTCAAATTTTGATTAACAATAAAAATCTCATTTTTATTGTTAATATGAAACATGGTTTTGTCAAATATAGATTTACAATAAAATATTCATTTTTATTGTTAACGTGAAACATTGTTTTGTCAAATATAGATTTACAATAAAATTCATTTTTATTGTTAACATGAAATATTGTTTTGTCAAATTTAGATTTACAATAAAAATCTCATTTTTATTGTTTACATGAAACATGGTTTTTGTCAAAAATTTGTTTTCATTATAACAAAAAAATTAAAATAAAAAGATTCCCTTTTTATGGTCACTTTTGTTTAACGGTTTAGTAAAACCAAAATTATCACCTTAGTTTCATAGTTTAGTTGAAACAAAATTATCACTTTTGTTTCATAGTTTAGTTGAAACAAAATTATCCCCTTTGCTTCATAGTTTTAGTTGAAACAAAATTGTCATTTTTGTTTCATAGTTTAGTTGAAACAAAATTATCACCTTCGCTTCATAGTTTAGTTGAAAACAAAAATTATCACTTTTGTTTAACTGTTTAGTTGAACTAAAATGTTCATTATTGTCAAATTGTTTAGTTGAACCAAAATGTTCATTATTGTCAAATTGTTTTGTTGAACAAAAATGTTCATTTTCGTCAAATTAGAATTGTTGGGCTAAAATGTTCCTTTTCGTCAAATTAGAATTGTTGAACAAAAATGTTCATTATTGTCAAACTGAATTGTTGGACTAAAATGTTTATTATTGTCAAATTGAATTGTTGGACTAAAATGTTCATTATTGTCAAATTGTTTTGTTGAACAAAAATGTTCATTTTCGTCAAATTGGAATTGTTGAACAAAAATGTCCCTTTTCGTCAAATTAGAATTGTTGAACTAAAATATTCATTTTTGTCAAATTAGAATTGTTGAACAAAAAGGTTCATTTTTGTTGAATTAGAATTTTCAACAAAAATGAAAAGAAATCATTTTTATCATTTTGTTGAATTAGAATTTTCAACAAAAATGAAAAGAACCATTTTTATCATTTTGTTGAATTAGAATTTTCAACAAAAATGAAAAGAAACATTTTATCATTTTGATGAATTGAAATAAGAAACTAGGAAAATGTTCATGTTTTAAAATAAAAATATGTCTACATTAAAAATTCACATTTTTAATGTAATGTAAGGAAATAGAAAGATGTTCATGTTTTAAAATAAAAACATGTTTACATTAAAAATTTACAGTTTTAATGTAATGTAGTAAACTAAGAAAAAGGTAATTTTCAACAAAAAAGTTAAATTTACATTTTATTGACGATGCATATAGTAGAATTTAAATGCAAAGTTAAATTTACATTTTATTGACGATGCATATAGTAGAATTTATATGCATAGTTAAATTTACATTTTATTGACGATGCATATAGTGGAATTCATATGCAAAGTTAAAATAATATTTTTATTGATAATACATATATTAGAATTTATATACAAAGTTAAAACGACATTTTATATACAATGCTTATATTAGAATTTATATGCAAAGTTAAAATAACATTTTATTGACAATGCATATATTAGAATTTATACGCAAAGTCAAAGAATCATTTGTATTGACAACACATGCATTAGAATTGGTATGAATTATTTTACTGTCAAAACATACACTGAAAACTTTAGACAAATAAAATATTCCTTTTTATTTGTTAAAGTTAAAAATAGAAATACAAATAAAAAAAATTAGCTTTTTATTTGTCATTGGCTCAATTGTCTTGTAAATGAAATATATTTTGCTTGACATTATGAATATGTAGATATGATATGCCAATAAAAACATTCTTT